>JAZDUA010000057.1:2215000-3510000 GCA_038098605.1 Gryllus longicercus | reverse complement strand
TGCAATTCCTCTGATCGGGAGGTCTAAGGTTCGAGTCCCTACGGTGGTGGATTTTCGACCCTAGCTACAAAGCTAGCCTACTAATTCAGCCGCTTGGCCGCACTATTATAGAAGAAGGAGAAGAAAGAAAGGGAAGTGCTACGTCTCTCTTGAGAAAATTGTCCATTGATCTTTAAGTGCCCTAGTAGCAGATATGTGAAATGTGACATATAAAGCAATCTGAAGAAGTTGGTAAACCACTGTTTTCTTATTGTAATCTGTTCTTTAAAGTTAGTTCGTCAAATAAGGTCTTGTAAATTTTTTTCTTTAATTTATTTCTTGATGTTAAGGCATTTTTTCTCAAATCCCTCCAATTTTTTTCTTTACATTGTTTTCTTTAGATAGAGCAAATGGACTCTCAAAAAATGGCTTTGATCTTATTATCCGTGAAGTATGTTAATTTTCGAAAATTGCAGTTAGAATTAATTAATGAAAGTTCGAAAAATACACACATACTGCTGTTTTTGTATCTCCACGCACCAAATTCTGTTCTACCAGCAATAAGACCGAGTTCTATTCTGCTATTAAGAGACCTAAATTTTAAGATGTTCAAAAATGTCTTTTAGACGCCGATAGGTAGCAGCTGGAAAAAGGGTAGGGGCAAAACCGAGAACCTAGCCCAGAAAGAAATTAGGGAACTAACTAGTACGGGGAAGTAAGTGCCATTCTTTGGCTCCTCTAGTTCGATCGCCTGATGAATCAAGCCGTAACAATTCATGAGTAAATGCCGAAAAGAGAGTATACTAATTCACAGCTTTTCACCTATGTTCTCATAATGAAATAATAAAAAAACGCATGTTTTGTAGCATTATTTCCGAATATCGTGAAGGAAATTATTCCACGAATGTCTTCGAATTCGGCCCATTGATTTGTCTTGCCGAGAAGCATCGAATGAGGAATTGATCTCCTCTGTAGGTGGCGAAAGTCACCCAAAACGCGTTTTAGTTGCTTAAAAAGGCAAAAACGTTTTTTTAGAGAATTGTCTCAGGAGCCTTTGGATGGATCCTCAAAAGCAGATCCCTACCGTAGACAGTCGTGTAGAATGACACCTCGTTTGTCTCGATTGGTGGACAGGAGGCGTCCAATCGTGAGTGACGCGCGAACAGTCGGACGCAGGTTACTCGATTGGATATTGATCACCCTGAAGACAAGCATTAATCAGAAGCTTCTGACAGCAATGTTTGCAGAACTTTCGTATTCTAAAGTACTAGTGCAAGCGTTTCAGGGCATTTTGCGTGTCTGTTGTGCTCCTGGCAAAATAACAAAGATTTATTATTTAAAGCGCTGTACGTGAGAAAAGAAAATGTGTGCAAGACCAGAATCCGCTTCAGTAGGGGATAAATTACATCATGCCCATACGTGGGACTTTGAGGTGCCTGCATCCATCTGCACAATGCGTATTATTTACTAACGAGCTGTGTCGCGTCTTCAACGCTTTTAACAATTTTAATTTCAATGTTTTTTTTGATACCAGACAACATCTTTAATTTACCGTATTTAATTATTACAAGGTCTCTACCTCACCAGCGATCTAATTAATTTTAAATATATTTTCATAGTCATATACTTGGGTAGACGTAGATTATAATAGATGAGTACTAAAAATTGTGTTACCCAACAGTAGTCTGAGACACTTCGCATGCGCCAATTGGTGGACCGATAGTGACGAAAAGACGAACAAACTCAGGTTACCCGATTACTACGTATGTAGGGTGTGTTGGATGCGATGCGTAGGTAGGGTGTGTGGATGGATGTTGAAGATTTACTTCGATTACTGGGCATGTCAGTCTTGTCCGACCGTCGGAGCTAGCGTATTTTCATTGTTGAGAGATTAGTATCCTTCAACCAGACGCAGGGTCTTTGAGACATGACTTCTTGTGATAAGTCATAGTTCAATTTTCAATGATTGAGATAAATTCATTTATATCAAACCTATTTAATTTTTCTGATACGTAATATTTATTGAACGATAGTGACGATCTATTAATTTCCAAAAACCCACATTAAATTACTCTAAAATCAATTTACAGATAATTGTACATATTTAGAATTCGGTTTTTCCGAATCCCCTTCTTTGTACCCACCCCTGGAACTCTTGGTAGGAAAAAATATTACTCTCAGAACTTGTTCCTCTCAACTTGTCTTTATCTTCCAAAAATTTCTGACTAGTACAAGGAGAGGTGTGGAAGCGAGCATCCTATGACAGCACTTCGCGCAGTGGAAATTAACGATCAGATCCGGCTTACCTGTTGATCCTTTAATTATCATTTGAATATCTGCGATAGAGGAAAGACACATGGATTGTGGCGGTTATTCCCGTTAAGATGGGCTGTTGATATTCATGAGTAGAGTTGTTAGTGTGCGGTGTAAAGTCACCTTTTAACCCTTTTAGCCTGCGTGGAGTTGACTTGAACTTGCCATTTTTAATTTGTCTATACATTTCATGCAACTACGATTATTCCCGTCCGAGTAGCTCCACTGTTTCGTTCAAGGCACACAGCCAATGGTGCAAATGGTGCTTCTAGCACGTATTGTTACTTGATTAAAGGTGGATTCCATGTGAACACTGCCATACACTGATTTTGACTTTCTCGCTCACTCCGTAGAATAGAGAAAGTATTGTAATGCTGTTTCAAAAAGTGCTATTTTCGAGAGAAAAAAATGGTTGTTCCGGATACTGAAAAATCTGTTTACAGCAAAACGTATATCTGAACTACTGTGATCAATGGGGAAATAATTTTTTTGCCCTAAAAATCTGAACATATGCTTTTAAAAATATGCATTTAAGAACTAAAAAATATGAAATGTGCACTTTAATATGCAAATAAAATTAACAATATTTTTTCATTTAGTTATAGTAGTTAACGAAACGAATGTATAAATAAGCGTATAATTGTACGATGTGGTATGATTAAAGAAACGAGCGACGATAGGAGCGAGTTTCTTTATTTACCACGAGTGCAATTATACGCATTTATACACGTGTTACGTTCAATATTTTTTCGTTTCCATTCAAAAATATTTTTATTCTGAATAATAAAAGTATATCTTTAGCATTCCATATTTACTTTGATGTCATTTTCATTCCGAAGAAGACCAAGACTATGCCTTGCCTGTGTATTGTAACGTTTCTCGTGGTGAATTAAAACCAACGAAATATTATTTAAACAATTACGTTTATTCGTGAATAATTATACACTAAAATCTACTGACACTACAAACTACTTGGTCTATTTACAGATATATTACACTTAATTATTTACACTGTTACACACGACTCCGTTCTCTTGATTTATTTACACAGTTCACTTCTTACACACTATTTATTTAAACAGTTCTCTTCTTCTACAGTATCAGTCAGTCCATGCACTGTCCACGGTCCACTGCACTTGACCCCAATTCCCTGCACAGACCACAATTCCCCTGTGCAGACCACAATTCCTTGCGCAGACCACACTTCACTGCGCACACCAGGGTCCACTGCACTGCTGTTTACCGCGATGCCCACTTCACAGCTCAGCTTCCACTGCAGACTTCAAACTGCTGACTGCTGTTTCCCCACTGCACCACTGCTTACCGCGATGCACCCTTCACAGCTCAGCTTCCACTGCAGACTTCAGACTGCTGACTGCTGTTCAACCACTGCACCACTCTTCACCGCAATGCACACTTCCCAGCACAGCTTCCACTTCGGACACACTGACGGACTGACGTCTTACTGCTCACTACTGACTTCCTTCTGTTGACTCTGACTTCTGTTAAACTTCTCACTGACTGACTTCTGTTAACTTCTCCCTGTTAACTAACTCGCGGCCGCCGGCAGAGGCGCATTTATACCTGCCTGGCGCTTGTCCCCAGGCGCCCGGCACATTCTCGCATTTCTCCGCGGCTCGCGGATTGTCCGGAACCGTCTAGTTCGGGGGGAAGGGAAGGGGCGGCGGCAGATGACGCAATCCACGCGCAGCGACTTCGGCAGGTGATGCAATATTCGTTACATTGCCCCCTCCTTAGATGCGATCCGTCCCGGATCGCGTTTAGTGAAATAATGCAGATATTGTTGGCGTAATTCAGGCAGAGTTTTCCCAAGATTCTGAAGGTGGCCTTGCGATGTGACTTTCTTTTTGTGATAACAAAATGCACATCTTTACTCACGTCGCGGAGAAGAAGGTCATTCCCAATATCCGGTCGCCGGTTCTCCAATTCTTCCATTTCCCTGTATTTTCTTCTGAATACAGCAGCAACACCTCTGGTCATATCTAGATCCTGGGCAACACAATGCGCTAATGAATATTTCTGGCGTACCGTAAACAGATCCTGTTGCACCTCCATTGCCACCCCACAACGCGCCATATCATTTCCGCCATGGTGAGACATAAACTCGTCAAAAGTGAACATTTTCATGCCCAACTCACAAGCTCCTGTGGTGTCTTCTCCGTCATTTTCATTACCTCCCGCGCACGGGGCCAGCCGACTGGAATGGATGACCCGCGTGTTTAAATACTGGAACCTTTCAATTCGGTAGACAAAATCATTTCTCCTCTTCTGGGAGCCATCTTCATTTTCTACCACTCGTTTAAAAACTTATTTTTCTACTTCTGATTTTTCTTTTGCTGCTTCTTCTTTCGCTGCTGCTGCTTCTTTCGCTGCCGCTTCTTCTTTCGCTGCCGTTTCTTCTTTCGCTGCCGTTTCTTCTTTCGCTGCCGCTTCTTCTTTCGCTGCCGCTTCTTCTTTCGCTGCCGCTTCTTCTTTCGCTGCCGCTTCTTCTTTCGCTGCCGCTTCTTCTTTCGCTGCCGCTTCTTCTTTCGCTGCCGCTTCTTCTTTCGCTGCCGCTTCTTCTTTCGCTGCTGCTTCTTCTTTCGCTGCTGCTTCTTCTTTCGCTGCGGCTTCTTCTTTCGCTGCTGCTTCTTCTTTCGCTGCTTCTTCTTCTTCTTTCGCTGCTTCTTCTTCTTCTTTCGCTGCGGCTTCTTCTTTCGCTGCTGCTTCTTCTTTCGCTGCTTCTTCTTCTTTCGCTGCTTCTTCTTCTTTTGCTGCTGCTCCTTCTTTTGCTGCTGCTTCTTCTTCTTCTTTTGTTGCTGCTTCTTCTTCTTCTTTTGCAGCTGCTCCTTCTTCTTTTGCTGCTGCTCCTTCTTCTTTTGCTGCTGCTGCTTCTTCTTCTTTTGCAGCTGCTTCTTCTTCTTCTGCAGCTGCTTCTTCTTCTTCTTCTGCTGCTGCTGCTTCTAGTGGATTTAGTAATTTTTCCTCGCTCTTCAGAAATTTCTCTTCAATTTTGTCAACTTTCTCTTCGTTCTTTAGAATTATCTCCTCGATTGGTAGTTGTTCTCATTGGTAGTTGCGTGGTTTTAATTGCACGCGTGCCTTTAAAGTAGTGATAATAAACGATTTTTCATTTAATTAATGAGCATAATTCATGTAGAAAACGAAAAACTAAATAATTTCATCAATTCTATGAAAAATCGTTGATTATCACTAAGTTTATGGCATGCGTACAATTAAAACTTAATCGTGCAATTAAAAGTCCGCAACAGCCAAACAGAACTCGGAGAACTGATCGAAATTTTTTAATAATGTATCTATAATACAGACGTTTCCAGACGGCCATGAAACATGAACAAAAATGTACATCACATATTAGTACATCAAAAACATACAATCAATGAACGAATGAAACAAAATTATAAACGAATAATTATCACTTCTTAGACAGTCATGTTAGTATTTGCAGTATAATAAGTTAAATTAGAATCTATTACCCCACTCATATTTGGCATCAATCATCCTAACCCAAAAGTCGCTTTATATTGCACAGATATATTTACTTCACCTATTTGAACGTGACGGCCCAGTGAGAGCAGTTGTTTAGGCAAAAATCCATAATCTGTTTGGAAAATCTAGTAAATTGTTTATAATTTAAAATATCGATATTCTTCTTTACACATTCCACGTCATCAACATAAACAAGTATGACACTAGCTGACTAATGGAACAACATAAAATATTAACATGAATAAGTGTTACGTGTAAAACATTTGGTCTTAGCATATTACGAATATAAAAAATGTAATCGCCAATTGTATTTATCCGCTAGTACACCAGCAAAACGTCTGAGTCAAAACTGAATCGTCTTTCTCCTTTTCAACATTAACTTGTGTTGTTCTCTCATACATGCCCTTACTTTTCGAACGAAGTAATGCTTTCATGGCTTTGTCTGCTTCTTCAACCGGAATACGTTAAATAGTTTCCATTTTCAAACGTAATTATCGAACTCAATTATTCTCTAAAACACTAAGGTGATCATACATGTAAACTGCAAGGCCTACTAAAACAGGTCTTGTTCAGAACCAATATGACGTCATTAGATACATACCTCTAAAGGTAAAGATATGACTGAATTTCTCAAAATCAAAATTAGTCTTTAATGGAAATAAAACAATATTGAACGTAAAACGTGAATAAAGGGATATACTTGCACTCATGCTAAATAAGAAAACTCGTTCCTATCGCTGCTCGTTTTCATGATCACACCATTCAAGCAATTATACCTCTCCTTATACACTACGCTACTCACTATAGACAAACGAACTGACGGACCAACGAACTGACGGACCAACGAACTGACGGACCAACGAACTGACGGACCAACGAACTGACGGACCAACGAACTGACGGACCAACGAACTGACGGACCAACGAACTGACGGACCAACGAACTGACGGACCAACGAACTGACGGACCAACGAACTGACGGACCAACGAACTGACGGACCAACGAACTGACGGACCAACGAACTGACGGACCAACGAACTGACGGACCAACGAACTGACGGACCAACGAACTGACGGACCAACGAACTGACGGACCAACGAACTGACGGACCAACGAACTGACGGACCAACGAACTGACGGACCAACGAACTGACGGACCAACGAACTGACGGACCAACGAACTGACGGACCAACGAACTGACGGACCAACGAACTGACGGACCAACGAGCTGACGGACCAACGAGCTGACGGACCAACGAGCTGACGGACCAACGAGCTGACGGACCAACGAGCTGACGGTCCAACGAACTGACGGACCAACGAACTGACGGACCAACGAACTGACGGACCAACGAACTGACGGACCAACGAACTGACGGACCAACGAACTGACGGACCAACGAACTGACGGACCAACGAACTGACGGACCAACGAACTGACGGACCAACGAACTGACGGACCAACGAACTGACGGACCAACGAACTGACGGACCAACGAACTGACGGACCAACGAGCTGACGGACCAACGAGCTGACGGGCCAACGAACTGACGGGCCAACGAACTGACGGGCCAACGAACTGACGGGCCAACGAACTGACGGGCCAACGAACTGACGGACCAACGAGCTGACGGACCAACGAGCTGACGGACCAACGAGCTGACGGACCAACGAGCTGACGGACCAACGAGCTGACGGGCCAACGAGCTGACGGGCCAACGAGCTGACGGACCAACGAGCTGACGGACCAACGAGCTGACGGACCAACGAGCTGACGGGCCAACGAACTGACGGGCCAACGAACTGACGGGCCAACGAACTGACGGGCCAACGAACTGACGGACCAACGAACTGACGGACCAACGAACTGACGGACCAGCGAACTGACGGACCAGCGAACTGACGGACCAGCGAACTGACGGACCAGCGAACTGACGGACCAGCGAACTGACGGACCAGCGAACTGACGGACCAGCGAACTGACGGACCAGCGAACTGACGGACCAACGAACTGACGGACCAACGAACTGACGGACCAACGAACTGACGGACCAACGAACTGACGGACCAACGAAGTGACGGACCAGCGAAGTGACGGACCAGCGAAGTGACGGACCAGCGAAGTGACGGACCAGCGAAGTGACGGACCAGCGAAGTGACGGACCAGCGAAGTGACGGACCAGCGAACTGACGGACCGACGAACTGACGGACCGACGAACTGACGGACCGACGAACTGACGGACCGACGAATTGACGGACCGACGAACTGACGGACCGACGAACTGACGGACCGACGAACTGACGGACCGACGAGCTGACGGACCGACGAGCTGACGGACCGACGAGCTGACGGACCGACGAACTGACGGACCGACGAACTGACGGACCGACGAACTGACGGACCGACGAGCTGACGGGCCGACGAGCTGACGGGCCGACGAGCTGACGGACCGACGAACTGACGGACCAACGAACTGACGGACCAACGAGCTGACGGACCAACGAGCTGACGGACCAACGAGCTGACGGACCAACGAGCTGACGGACCAACGAGCTGACGGACCAACGAGCTGACGGACCAACGAGCTGACGGACCAACGAACTGACGGACCAACGAACTGACGGACCAACGAACTGACGGACCAACGAACTGACGGACCAACGAACTGACGGACCAACGAGCTGACGGACCAACGAGCTGACGGACCAACGAACTGACGGACCAACGAACTGACGGACCAACGAACTGACGGACCTACGAACTGACGGACCAACGAACTGACGGACCAACGAACTGACGGACCAACGAACTGACGGACCAACGAGCTGACGGACCAACGAGCTGACGGACCAACGAACTGACGGACCAACGAACTGACGGACCAACGAACTGACGGACCAACGAACTGACGGACCAACGAGCTGACGGACCAACGAGCTGACGGACCAACGAGCTGACGGACCAACGAGCTGACGGACCAACGAGCTGACGGACCAACGAGCTGACGGACCAACGAGCTGACGGACCAACGAACTGACGGACCTACGAACTGACGGACCAACGAACTGACGGACCAACGAACTGACGGACCAACGAACTGACGGACCAACGAACTGACGGACCAACGAGCTGACGGACCAACGAGCTGACGGACCAACGAACTGACGGACCAACGAACTGACGGACCTACGAACTGACGGACCTACGAACTGACGGACCAACGAACTGACGGACCAACGAACTGACGGGCCAACGAACTGACGGGCCAACGAACTGACGGGCCAACGAGCTGACGGACCAACGAGCTGACGGACCAACGAGCTGACGGACCAGCGAACTGACGGACCAGCGAACTGACGGACCAGCGAACTGACGGACCAACGAGCTGACGGACCAACGAGCTGACGGGCCAACGAGCTGACGGGCCAACGAGCTGACGGGCCAGCGAACTGACGGACCAGCGAACTGACGGACCAGCGAACTGACGGACCAGCGAACTGACGGACCAGCGAACTGACGGACCAGCGAACTGACGGACCAGCGAACTGACGGACCAGCGAACTGACGGACCAACGAACTGACGGACCAACGAACTGACGGACCAACGAACTGACGGACCAACGAACTGACGGACCAACGAGCTGACGGACCAACGAGCTGACGGACCAACGAGCTGACGGACCAACGAGCTGACGGACCAACGAGCTGACGGACCAACGAGCTGACGGACCAACGAGCTGACGGGCCAACGAGCTGACGGGCCAACGAGCTGACGGGCCAACGAACTGACGGACCAACGAACTGACGGACCAACGAACTGACGGACCAACGAACTGACGGACCAACGAACTGACGGACCAACGAACTGACGGACCAACGAGCTGACGGACCAACGAGCTGACGGACCAACGAGCTGACGGACCAACGAGCTGACGGACCAACGAGCTGACGGACCAACGAGCTGACGGACCAACGAGCTGACGGACCAACGAGCTGTCGGACCAACGAGCTGACGGACCAACGAGCTGACGGGCCAACGAGCTGACGGACCAACGAACTGACGGACCAACGAACTGACGGACCAACGAACTGACGGACCAACGAGCTGACGGACCAACGAGCTGACGGACCAACGAGCTGACGGACCAACGAACTGACGGACCAACGAGCTGACGGACCAACGAGCTGACGGGCCAACGAGCTGACGGGCCAACGAGCTGACGGGCCAACGAGCTGACGGACCAACGAGCTGACGGACCAACGAGCTGACGGGCCAACGAGCTGACGGACCAGCGAACTGACGGACCAGCGAACTGACGGACCAGCGAACGGACGGACCAGCGAACTGACGGACCAGCGAACTGACGGACCAACGAACTGACGGACGGAGCGACGTGAATGGCACAGCATTTCATTTTCAACGTAGTGCAGAGCTGTTTATTTGAAATGGAAAACTACATTGAAACAGTTTTCTTTTCATTTACTATTAATTTGTTACTACGGAACCAATTTGAAATATCTGATATTATACTATTTACGGTTTCTTTATTGCAAAAAATATTCGTATCAACCGCAAAGAGAACTATTCTTCCGTTTCTAATCATCGAGGGCATATCGTTTACGTATAGTAGGAAGGACCCTAAAATCGATTCCTGGATTTGCCTGGACATGATCGGAGAAATAACGGGAAACTATAGAACAGAGTTGCCAGACGCCAGAATTCTATTCCAGACGGGCTTAACTCGATCCAGCTTAAAAATGTCGAAAGTTTGGTTTTATCAGTGAATAAATTATCTTTTATTTGTTAGCGCACTCAGTGCGCCGCGCGAGTACTTGTCTACCATTGTTAATATTTACATTAGCGGCGAATAGTTTGCATTATTGCATTTATGATTACTTGTGTTTTGAATGATGCTTTATAAAGTTTATCGAAAACTCAAAAAATGTTCTGTGTAAACGAGCTCAAGATTCAGCGTTTTCAGAAACGCTTAGTCGCCATTTTCTCAAAAACGTCTTCAATTTTTTTCTTTAAAGGTTTTGTACAGATAGTGGTAAATACTCGGCTTAAGATGACACAAAATTAATTTTGCTGTATTATTTTTCTTCGCAAAATACACGAAGTTTTTTTGTTTTGTTTTTTAAATATATCTAGCGGCATTACTACGCTTATTTCCAGTTATTGATATACATTGTTTCGTTACATAATGGAAGTGCTTCAGATGACTCCCAATGAAGTTTTTTGAAAACTCAAAAAAACTTCTGTGAAAAAGAGCTTCAAATTTCGCATTTACAGGAACAGGTAAACGACATTTTCTTAAAAACGGCTCCAAATTTTTCACCGAAAATGTCCTTATAGGACAAGGTGTTACTCTTCTTTAATAGTATTCTTAAAGTAATATTTCGGTTCTACTATTGGAAAATTGGGAAATTCTTTTTAAAAAAATGTGCTTTGGGCGGCGATGGTTGGCAGCTGACAACAGGATGCGCCAAGGCTGAAAAGCTAGCCCAGATGAAATAGATTAGAAAACGTAACTATAATGAGAAAGTCTGACATTCATTAGCACCACTAGTTTTTTACTATGTATGTACTATGTGAGATACTAAAAAAATATGCTTGTGAAACATTGCAAAAATCTCTGAAGTGACTACCAGTTGGATAAATAATACTGCAATCTCTTTGAGTTTGATTGTCTATAAACCTTGTGGATACTATAGAAATTAAATAATACTCATCAGGCACCCTGGGCAAATTTTTAACAATCTTCAAACGCAAGTGACTTTTGTATTTGTTCTGTGCTATTGCCAGTTCAGCAACAAACAGTTTGTGAAATAATTTTCCAAATAATGGAAAATGGTCCCATTCTTCGGTTGAAATATCCAAATCATTTGAATTTTAATTGGAGAATAGCCAGCTGAGGGTCAGTTACTCTGCTGACTACCAAGTGCATAAACATACTGATAACGTGGCAGAGACACTGTGAATCCTTACTCTCCTTACCCAACCACTGAACTGCCCATCTATCCTCTTTGATGTTATTTTTTTATTTTTTATTTTCCTTTACACCCTAAGGAATAATCATAATTAAATTTTCGGTTGATGTCTAATGTATGACTTTTTTAAGCACAGAATACTTTTGAAAACGTTTTTTTAAATCAAAACCCCTTTCAAGATTTGGTGTGTGACCTAATTCGAAGTCTGTGAGTTCGAAAGCCCCAGTGCGATTCTCCAGAAACACTATCTTGCTGTGCCTCTGTAGCTAAGGGTTTGCAACGTTAATTGACTATTGCAAAATGGGAAACATGTTTCCAAATAATTGTTAAACTTCCAACTGTAACCAGGAGGTGAAATATATAATATGTCATTGACGGTGCTCGTATCTCCGTAGCTCAAGTGGATAGAATAACTGATCATGTTCCAGGAGATCCAGCTTCAAATCTTTGAAATTTCAGAACATTCTTTGAACATTCAGAACATAATTTAAAACTTATTTATTTGCTCACTGGTCGTAATAACTGCAATACAATTCAGACCCTGATGGGTACAACTACAGGAGCCGTATAATTTTTGTGAAACCAAAAATTGATTAGCAGCCTTACAGGAAGAGTATCAGAGATTTGGAGAAGTCATGAGTATGTGGTATGTGTGGATAGAATAGGAATCTCGTTTGCCCCCTTATGCTGTAAAAATCATTCATTTTTCTTATTGTTTAATGTCTTCATTTATAATTTTTATAGGGGACAAGCTGTGGGCCCAGACCAAGTGGTCCTTCGAGGTGCAATGCTTCGTAACACAAGCTGGATATTTGGAGTGGTGGTCTATACTGGACATGAGACCAAGCTGATGATGAACTCTACTTCGGCACCTTTGAAACGCTCCAGTGTTGACAAGTTGACTAACACACAAATCCTAATGCTGTTTTTCATACTTGTTGTTCTGTGCCTGCTTTCTGCCATCTTCAATGAGGTCTGGACCAAAGACCATTTAAAGACTGACTGGTACCTGAGCATGGACGGTTAGTGGAACTCCTAGAATATTTTGTGATATACATAAATCATGAATGTAAGTTGAATACTTAGGAATTCACAATAAAAAAGAGATCAGAGCATCTAAGGACCATGGAATAATACAGTCTGCCTGAAACAAACCACCTATTTCATCCACATTTCAATATTGTTCTGTACAAAACAGTGTCTGACCAAAGAACAATTACACCAGTATTGGGGAGTAATTGAGTAAAAGTAATTCAATCATGTAATGATTACTTTGTTAGAAATTTTAGAATGTAATCATTACTTTTAGCAGAATACACTTCTTAGTCGTAATTTACTTAGTTTCTAGTAATTGTTACATTGCAATTAATCATCAATAATGCTTTAAATATGCCTATTTAGTGCTTTTCGCTTGCAACTACCTTACTGGTTGGGAACTAATGATCCTTGTGATCTCCCATCTACAGTATAGGAGAATTTCTATGGCTCCATCCCAGCATGCTGAACAAAGATTAGTTGGTTTAAACTAGTTCGTTCATGAGCAACACTTCTCTATTTGTACTTGTAATTGTAATTTTTCAAATTATGTGCTGAAAATATAATTTGTAGTTGTAATTGAGTACAATATTTGACAACTCACAACTAAGCCGAATTTGATTTGATTTATTCAGTCAAAAAAACAGTAAAAACTGTATGTTACGTAAGGGGAAATTGCTTTTTTAACATACTTTTCCCATCTCTGTATAACACATGTATGCCAGGCTTCTTTTAAAGTAGCAGCTTATCATTATCAATACACATTAGGCTTATTTTTTATTCTACACCAATCATACTCATCTCATAAAAGAGAAGGGCTGAAATATCCATCACTGATTTAATGACAAGAATGTGAGCCTTATACACATACTACCATAGCCCTACAGGAAATTTGAAATCTTTTTAAAAAATCTTGACATTATTCCAACAAAACTTAGAAGTCAATATAAAAGAATTCTTTGCAGTGATTCAAACATAAATTGCCTCACTTAATCGAATAATGAAAATTTATTCAAAGACCTAGTAAAATTCAATCAAACAATGATAAATATCAAACTACCCAAAAACAGTTGCAGCACTGTAGATCAATAGATGCAAATAACCTTAGTTCTTCTGTAGTTATGTGTACCACAGGCTTCAGTGACCATGCTGACCTGATTCTAAAACTTGAAACAGATTCAGAAATTACAAAACAAACAACTTACCAAGAAACTCGTAACTGTTCCTAAAGAAACATAATGAAATTTCATAATTTCTTAAAATATAATTAACTTCTGTTAAAGTTAGTTAAGTCTCCAATTGTACTATGCAAAATGTAACTTGTAATTTGAACTTGTTTAAAGCTTTTAATTTTTTACTTATTGAATTATTGTTGTTTGTTTTTTTTTGTACTATGCAAAATGTAACTTGTAATTTGAACTTGTTTAAAGCTTTTAATTTTTTACTTATTGAATTATTGTTGTTGTTTTTTTTTTACAGAACTTGTCAATGTCACTTTTGGCTACAACCTACTCACATTCATAATTTTGTTCAACAATCTTGTCCCAATATCCTTGCAGGTTTCTTTGGAAGTAGTACGTTTTATGCAGGTAAAGTGTATTAAAAGTCTTTACTAGTAAAATAGTGAGTAGATATTTTTTAATCTTAAGTGTAATATTTTGATTTTAGGCAATTTTTATCAATATGGACATTGATATGTACCATGAAGAAAGTGACACTCCTGCAATGGCTCGCACATCAAACCTGAATGAGGAGTTGGGTCAGGTAAGAAAAAACAAATAAATCATGTTCAAAGTTAAGTTTAATAGTTGAAATTGTCACTTTAAAATATATTTATCAATTATCATGAAAACCTTATTTTTGAAAGCAATTGAAAGTTGGAAAAAAAAAATTCTCAAAGACTATTTCCAATTCAATAATTCTTATTTACTCAACACTTCTTTATTTGATATTCTGCAATATTTATCCAACCTTTTCCATACTTTAATAAATACTATAGAACTTTGTTACTCTGTCTATTTAAAATTCACTTATTGTATTGTAAAATTGTTTATTGTAATATGATTAAATATTTATTAATTCCAGGTTAAGTACATATTTTCTGATAAGACTGGTACTTTAACAAGAAACATAATGGACTTCAAACGGTGTTCAATTGCAGGACAAACATATATTCCAGAAGAGAACCCTCTGGAATCAGAGCTAGTCAAAGTAGGAATTCCCTAGCTTTTCTTTCATTTTTCCTGTGTAGAGGTAGTTAAAAATAGAAAATAAAGTAAACATTTATTTTGTACTGATAAATGCATTTTTAAATTCTAGAATCTCAATTCTGAACAACCTTTTGCAAATGACATTAGAGAGTTTTTAGTTCTGATGTCTGTGTGCCACACAGTTATACCAGAAAAGGCAGAAGAAAATTACAAATACCATGCTGCTTCCCCAGGTGAATTTACTTCATTATTATTTCACAACATTGTTATTGATAATTAGCATAGTAACAGCAAACAAGAAGCAACACTAGATTCATTGTAGTTGACCGTTTAAATTGTACATTAATTGTAAATGAAGAAATGAACTTGCTTCTTATCAGAAAGGTGTATCAAATAATGATCTTAATAAGAAAAGTGTTTTGAAATACTGTAATGATCGTAATAATTATGTAATTAAAAATTGCATATTAATGAAATGAAAATAATTACATATTAATGAAACCAAAACATTAATAACGGATATTTATTGAAAACAATAAAAATAATATAAAAACAATAATATAAATATTGTCCTTCGAGAGAGTCAATAAGAAAACTGATTTGTGATTAATTGTGTTGTTTCTTTCATGTTGTTTTGTTTGAAAACCTCAATTAAATGTGGATCCAAGCTCAAATGTGTTTCTAGTAGATATATTGTTTTTTCTTTTTCTCTCCCCTCTCTCTCTCCCTCTGTCACCCCTCTCTTTCCCTCTTGCTCCCTCTCTCTCTCTCTCCCTCTCTCTCTCCCTCTCTCTCCCTCTCTCTCCCCCTCTCCCTCTCTCTCTTGCCCTCTTCCTCCCTCCTTCTCTCCCTCTCTCTCCCTCTCTCCCTCTCTCTCCCCCTCCCTCTGGCCCTCCCTTTCTCCCCCTCCCTCTCTCCCCCTCTCTCTTTCATGTAAAAATAGGTGGCTTGATTGCTTCTTTTGGTTTGAAGTGTTTCTATCATATTTTCACATATATATATATATATATATATATATATATATATATATATATATATATATATATATATATATATTTATATATATTTTTCAATTTTATTTACTGTGTATAAACTCTACTAATAATTTTCTATTTTTAGTGACCATTTCAAGCTATTATTATATTTATTGATTCTGGTTTCTTAACAATATTCATTACACTATTTATTTTTGTTTTCAGATGAGAAAGCTCTTGTTGAGGGTGCCTGCCTATTTGGATATGTCTTTGAAACTCGAACTCCTCACTATGTAGAGATAAATGCTTTAGGGACTCGTGAACGTTATGAAATACTCAATGTGTTAGAATTCACTAGTGCCCGCAAGCGTATGTCAGTGATAGTGAGAAACTCTGAAGGAAAGATCAAATTGTATTGCAAAGGTGCTGATACTGTTATATTTGAAAGGTAATACTGCAGTGATATAAATTAAATGTGCTGTGTATAAATAAATGATCAATGTTAATCTTTCATTTCTTCTTTCAATGTTGATTGAGAGAAAGTTAACAAAATTTTCCAAGAAACAGGTTAGGTACTCTGTGAGAAAATAGGATCTGTTTTAGTTTTATTTAGGTTAATTGTGTTAACATCTTCAATTAAGTTATGAATGAAAAAAATGTGGGAATTGTGTTACTTTATTATGTCACTACTAGTAAAGAATCCCATAAATTGTGAATTGACAAATAATTCTGAATTATTTTTAAAAATGTACGATAATAATTGAAAAATTCATAATAATAATAATAATAATAATAACAATAATAATAATAACAATAATAATAATATAATAATATAATAATAATAACAATAATAATAACCACAACAACATTAATAATAATAAATAATAAGAACAATGGATACAAACTGAAATCGAGCAAACTTTACTCGTTTTGTAAATCATTGTTTTAAAACTCATGATATCTTTATACTGGATCCTAACTTTAAATGACCAGCCCAAGAACTGTGCATTACAGCATTATATGCTCAGTCTTGTGCTTGAGTAAACATTCTAATATTGTTCTGCATTGACATTAAATTTCTCAAAAAATCAAATAGTCACTTTAATTTTATCGAGGAATATTATTGCTTTCTATATTCCTTCAGTTTAATTTTACTTAGATTTTTAATTACTTCTGATATCTAATCATCCATGCCATAGTTTAGTGCTACTCAAAAGAGCTAAATGTACAAAATGTAATTAAAACGGTCTCCTTTTGTAGAATACTGCTTAAGACACATAACTCGAACCCAACATATTCCCACACCTGTCCCACAAAACTCTTGTCTCTCTGGGGACATGAAAACATGGTTATAAGGACTTAAACTTGGTTACTAAGTTACATGCAATTAGAGTTGGTTTTGCAGTAATCTGTTTTTTGTGTCGTAATCAGCATGCATCGATTTTTTTTCCATCTTGACTCAGGACTGGGGAGTGGTTTTCTATTCTGCAGTAGCTCACTTACAATGTTTTATTGATGGTATCTTAAAAATTTTCAGAATGTTCATATATCCTTTATCTGTTATATAGAGAGAGGATAATGAACAATGGGTGGAATAATGAAAATGTGCATTGTTGTCAAGAAAAACAAGGTTCATCCTAAAAGTAAAAATAATTTTAATTTAAAAGCATGAATAATTAGGGTGGAAAAACTTCACACACACCTTAGTATTTGCTTATGAATTGGTCTCCTTCATGGTGCTTTCGGAGAATTATTTTCCCAATGAAAATGATGTACTGTAAATTTTTTGTCTTCCATTAGAACCGCCATTAAACCTGGCAGTCATCAATTTGTTGGAAATAGTTATTGAATTATATAAGTATGTGAATTATATAAATGTATGATCAATCCAGATTTGATGCCTATTTTTAGTTTTTCAGTCTCTGAAACATGTCTAAGAATACCTTCTAAATGTTTTACAAAGTTTGATAAAGCCATAAAGATGTTTTAGAAAAATAGGACTCAATGTAGAGAATAATTGAAGTATAAAAGAAATGTCATGAAAACAATGAGTATCCTCTTGTGTTACTTTGGATTTAATCTTATCTTTAGAATAAGATGAACTTTTTAGGAATGTAATATTTTGTTCAGATATCTTGTCTGAACTGTATTTTTTTTCTGATTTACTTTGTCTTCTTTCCCTTATGTACTGTGTACCTAATTAGTTTTGAAAATTTTGTTAACTTGGTTGTTTCAGTTTCTTTGACAATTTCAATTTTTCAATTAGACTCTATTTCCAGTCTCTGATGTTTTAATTTCTTATTTATTTTTTTAAAATTATTATTGTTATTAATTTAATTATTATAATTGTTTTTGTAGTTGTTACTTATCATTGTAGAAGAATTAGAGTATCTTGTTGGATTTACTTTGATCCTCTGAGTCTCGGAGGTTCATTATAGTACTAAGAAAGTTTTATTCATATTTGTTTTCATTTATTTATTTTCTGCAAAAGAAGTTCTGAAATATGAGTTAAAATTTTAGTGTGTGTCTGCATTTTCTTACAAAGGTGTTTGACTTTCCAACAAAAAACTAACAAACCATAAATAATTTAATTAAGTACATTGAGAATTCATCATTTTTAGGCAAAAGTAGTATTTCTCTTTGCAAATAGTTGAATGTTACTTTACTCTGTGAACATCCATTCTTAATTTTATTATATTTCACCTTTTTTTCTTTCTTTCCATCTTGTTAACTCTACTTGCATTTCATCTTGTCAATGAAACAAACACTTTTATAATCTCTCTCTCATTCTCTCTTCCTCTATCTTTCTCACTCACTCCCACTCACTTACTCTCACTCTCTTTTTCTCACTCTCCCTCACTTTCTAACTTTTTTAACTGGCTTTTACCCTATTGTTGTCTGAATGCCTTCTTTTATAATTTGTCCTATCCCTGTGTACACCAATTTAAGAGTAATTATTTGTTTGTTGATGGATTTTTCTGATGGTACATGCAGGTGTGTGTGTGTGTGTCTTTAATGGATGAAACATTAGAAGTTTGTGAGAGAGGTGCAAGGTAGTACTTTTTAACATTCCCTGCTGAATAAAGAATTTGGAGGGGGCTAAATTCTCATAAAAAGCAATACTGTAGACGGAATATATTTCTTCTTTTAAACAGAAATCCAATACTTGCATTTTTATTAGGTTTTTCAAAAATCCAATTTAAAAATCAGTGTAAAACATATGTTATTTGGTTGCTGTCTGGATTTCTTTCCATTGACAGTGAATTCAGGATCTTCCTGTTTGTTATTTCTCTAAGCATACAAAATCCACTTATGCTCTCATCTCCTATCATAGAACAATTTGTAAGTATTCATGGACTGAGATGTGTAAATGAACATACTGCGTATGCACTCCCCTGCATGTAATGTTGACACCCCTTGTAAAAGAGCAACAGAAAAAACCCAGAAACAAACATTCAAAAACATTCAGCATGGATCAGAAGTGAGAATTTGAAATTTTTAGATTCATAGTTTTATTATGAAATTTTAAGAAAAGGCATAATGTCTATGTATATTTAGATTGTCCCCAGATGGTCAACTGTACAGAGATGTAACCCTCCGCACCCTTGAAGAATTTGCAACAGAAGGGCTGAGGACACTTTGTTGTGCTGTTTGTGACATCTCAGATGTTGAATATCAGGTGAAGTAAAATTGGGTCATTAATAGAATGTCCTATACATTTTACCTCAAAGCAAAAATGTTTGAGAGAATTAAGAAAACAGACTGATGTGTGGATGGAATTTATTTTAAAATTATTTCTTATTAATTTTTTCTTATTAATTTAATCGTAGTTAAATATATTGAAATAAATATTCTGTCTAATGTTTCATCCCTTTTTATTTAAATTGTAATTCTTGTTTTTGTTACAGGATTGGCAAAATACATATTACAAAGCATCACTAGCTATTCAATACAGGGAACGTAAAATAGAGGATGCAGCTAATTTGATTGAAACAAATCTTAGATTGTTAGGAGCTACTGCCATTGAGGACAAACTTCAAGATCAGGTGCCTGAAACAATTGCAGCTTTAATGAAGGCAGAAATTCACTTGTGGGTACTGACTGGGGACAAACAAGAAACTGCCATTAATATCGGCTATAGTTGCAAGCTTATTACTCAAGGCATGCCGTTACTCGTTCTGAATGAAGACAGTTTAGATGTGAGTTAATAGTTATAAAATGTCATTGAACATTTTAGTAGCTCAAGGAAACAAAATGGTAAGTGCCAAAATGGATTTGAGATGGAGGAAAAGAAATCTTTGCTTTTACTGCTGGTGGTTTGTTGAAGACCTGTTGTCTTCCAAAGTCATGTCCTTCACTGCATGTGCTAAAAGAGCACTGCAAATCTCACCAAGAAGGTGTTTATCATTATGTTCCTATGAGCAGCTTATTTCTATAAAGATCATGACAATGAATTATTAATAATATTTATTTCAAAATGAAGTTGTAACAAAGTGAAGTTAAATTTCTGTGTAGACTACCCGGGAAGCAATTGCCCGACACAGTGCGGACTTTGGAGAGCAACTAGGGAAGGCCAACGAAGTGGCTCTTGTTATTGATGGAAAAACATTGAAATATGCTCTCAGTTGTGATGTACGAAGAGACTTTTTAGATCTTTGTGTTAGTTGCAATGTGGTCATTTGTTGCAGAGTTTCACCTATACAGAAGGCAGAGGTATGTGGTTGGTTTCTTGAGTAACTGTGTTATCATTTTCACTATGAATGTCATGTACTTAATATGAGTGTTGTAAAAAATTATATTTTGTAGCAAAATTTTCAATTACATTGTGCATTAAGTGAGCCTGAAATTGATACTTTTTGCAGTACACAAGAAAATGGTAGTCTATTAAAAACTTACCACAAGTGGAATTTTGGAGGGAAATTTTTAAAGTAGCCTTTTTGCCAATGGAAGTTAAAGTGGAATTGTATTATTAAAGTTCAATAAAATCCAATAAATTATATGATAAGTAAACATGTTCATTCACATGTATAATAAATAGACAATTCATTTTTCATGCATAAATTCTTGAGCAACATCTTCTGTACATTGTAAATGATTAAAAATTCTTATAGGCATTTTGCTTATAAGAAAGCAAATGCTCCAATAATGAGCTGCAGTGTTTCAAAGATATCTGTTAATTTAGGGAAGTTAGCAACATTGCTAAACCATATTTTGTGTTTATACCATATTCTTTTTTTATACTATGCTTATTTTATCATGTTCCACAAGACAAAAAACTTAGTTTTTGTGAGAGACACAATGACCAAAGGAAAGTTTTAAATTCTACAAATTTGGGACAGAAAAATGACTTACCTGCACTGACAGATCCCTTGCCTGCCAGCCCAAAATCACGATATTCAGCAGTGTTTATTGGGAATCTTATTCTGTGTTCTTGAAGTAGTAAATTTTCTACAACAATTAATCTATAGAAAATGTTTAGGTCGAATTATGCATCTGCAAAAAAATTGTTTTGTTTGCCGTGGTAATGAACCTAGAAGTTTTGTGAAGAGTTTACAAGTAAATCCCTATTTCTCTGTATATTACTTCAACACTTGGTTTACATAAGCTTGAATTTTGAAGTGCACTCAATTTTTGCATTGATCTGACACCAACAGTAACTGACAAGCTACATGTTGTAATTGGATTAAAGTATAAAAACCAAAAGATTATAGTTAAGAAACTTAATGCATTCAATTCGCATTGTCTGTTGAAAACCCTCGGTTCACTTATTTTATTTGAAAGAAGTATGTAAATGGCAAACCTTTCTGACCAGGTAAAGTAATAAGACTCGATCCCATGAACTTTCTAGGTAGTGGAACTAGTTACTACCCATACAAAAGCTATTACATTGGCAATTGGTGATGGTGCCAATGATGTAGCAATGATACAGAAAGCACATGTTGGAGTTGGCATATCTGGAGTGGAAGGTCTGCAAGCTGCTTGTGCTTCTGATTATTCTATTGCCCAGGTGAGATCTTTTCCATATGAATCTAATTTTATTATTTGAAATCGCAGTAGCAAGTAATTAATGTTGTGGTTTATATTTTTTTATAGTTCAGATTCTTACTGAAATTACTATTTGTTCATGGAGCGTGGAATTATAATAGAATGGTCAAACTTATTCTCTATAGCTTCTACAAGAACATTTGTTTGTATGTTATTGAACTGTGGTTTGCCATTTATTCTGGTTGGTCTGGTCAAGTTGCGTTTGAGAGATGGACTATTGCTCTGTATAATGTGGTATGTTTAGGCATTGAATGTTAAGAATATCATAATTCAACTAATTTTTTGTTAGTGAAATTAAAAAAAAAAAAATTGAATAATAGAATAAGGAACTTTTCACTTCAAACAGCTCTTCACTGCTGCTCCACCTATAGCAATGGGCATATTTGAGAAGGTTTGTTCAGCAGACACAATGCTCAAGTATCCCGCCCTGTACAAACCTAGTCAGAATGCTGAACTTTTTAATGTCCGTGTCTTTTGGATGTGGATTATAAACTCTCTGATACATTCAGTGCTGCTTTTCTGGCTACCTTTATTTATTATGGAGAAAGATGTTATTTGGGGCAATGGTCGTTGTGGTGACTACCTGGTGCTTGGCACATTTGTGTATACGGTAAGAAGAAGAAGAAGAAGAGAGAAATTTTTTAACTAAATTAAAGTATCTCAAAGAAATGTAATTTAACTGTCTTGAAATAAATTGACTTCAACAGCACTGCAAGTAATTTGATTGATAAGTGTTCTTCTTTGAATAATGAAGCAAATATTTTATAATTAAACTAATTTGTTGCTTTAAGATTTAATCATATTCCTTTTATTGTTAGTTGTGTTTAATTTTTTATTTAAGTCCTTAAAAATGGTCAAATATTATTTATTATGACAATAGCCTGTGTTAGTATGTTGTAGTGACTGTGTGCCTGAAAGCTGGTTTAATAACAAATGCATGGACGTCCCTAATGCACATTGCCATTTGGGGATCTATTGCCTCGTGGTTTGTTGTGTTGGTAGCATATAGGTAAATATTTTCTTAAACATGGGTTTGCAATTATAGCAAAGAACTAACTGGGATTTTCTTTATTTATACAAAAATTACAATATTTGTATTTCAAATTAGTAACTTGCAACATTCAATTTTTAATTTTTTGTTGTGATCTGTCATATAAGATTTTATTTTTCTTAAAAGCTAGTTCAGAGGAATATCAGAGTAGATTCAGTCCTTTCTAGTCTCTTTCATCTATCTGAATCCTTTGATATTAAAATGTAATTGAAAGTGATTTTTCATTTTTTGTGCTTGATCAAAGAACTTTTTATAGTGTTAACATTGCAAAGAACTTCTAATGACAATACCTTTCAACAATACTTTATAAAACAAGAACTCTTTTTCAGTAACTTCTGGCCTACGCTGGAAGTAGGAGCTGAACTCCTAGGAATGGATCGAATGGTCTATTCATCACCAGTCTTCTGGTTGGGCCTTATTCTCATTCCCTTTACTACACTTATCCCCGACATCACATATAAAGTGTAAGTATAAAATATGAAAGGTAATTTTGATCCAATCTTTTTATTGAATCGGTAACAAATAAACTCTTAATTAATGAATACAATATTGCTTTAATTCAAAACATTTTTCATTAGAAGTAAATATTTATTCTAGAATCTTCAAAATCCTCTCTGAAAATAGAACTCATTTTTAACTTTTATTTTAATGTTACTGTTGTTAACCTTATTGTTGTATGTTGTAAACAGCGTGTGTGCTACTGCTTTCAAGACATTAACTGAAGCAGCCCGAGAAAGTGAAATAAGGAAAGCCGATCCAGGCAGAGTTATCATGAAAGAAACCAAGCATTCGTGAGTAGTTTTTTTGTATTAGTTTTGTTGTGGTTTTTTTTAACATGATGAGTTTTTAACTGTAATTTTTACAAAATTAACAAAGAAAAAATAAAAATTCATTGTAATATACAACAATAAAATTTTATCTAAAAGAAGGTAGTTGCATTTGGTGCTTGAAGAAAAATTTGTTTTGGGCTTCTTGTCTTAAGATCAAAATAATTTTTGAATTATATTAATAAATTTTTCATGACACACATGAATTTACTTTCAAGAACTTGCTTTTGCTAGAGACTGTTATTCGTGAGACAATTATTGTACTTTATATGATGAAAATCTAAGCATTATCATAAATATCATTTTTGATTATGCTATAAATATCTTTCTTAAAAATAATTATTTAAAAAATCATCTCTACATTCGGAGTTTTATCTCTTGTTTTCATAAGTGTGTCAACAGCACATCAGAGTGCTGCTCAGTGCTGTGTGGTGTTTTCAACGTTCCTGCTCAGCTGTTGATGTGCCTGCAGGAATGTGCTGTTTTCTGCCTCCTTCCCCTCTTTCTCCCCACTTGTGCACTCCATTTATCAGTGTTTGGCCATGGATATGTGTGTGTGTGTGTAAACATAATTTAAAACCATAACCTGTAAAATAATAATTTTAAAAAAGGATATAAATTTGCAAAATATGCCCACTCTGCTTCACTTCTAAGTTGTTGAAAATCTCTGTAAATTAAAACACTTTTTTCAACTTTGTACTTACAGCATGTCCTTTGTATTGTTATGTCCTTGCATGTTGACTGCATTGGTTTCTTTTATTTGTATTGAAGAGAGTTTTATTTTTTTTTTATCATTTTGTTTTTCCTCTTGTTTGCATTCGTGAAATTAATTAACCTTTTTTTCCCCTTGAAGAATCTGTCTTGGCATTTGTTATTTCTTTTCAAATTGAATTATCATGCTCTGGGCAAAATGAAAATATCATTGTCACTAGGGTTGGTACAGCATTGCTTGCTAGTATACCTAGGACTATTTAGGTATGCCTGATACTAATATTAGTTGCCTAATACTACTATGCCAGTATGCATACTAACAAGCTATGGTGTTACTAAATAGTTTTTATTGTAATAACTCCATGACATGAAATCAGTTCATACATTAATGCAGTTAGTTTTGATATTACCTTGGAGATAAACTTTTTATAGTATGTTGGAGGAAAAAATTGTAAATATTGATTATTTTGATAATTATCATTAATAGTAATGTGAAATTCAATAATTATCCGAATAAAAATAATTACAATAAAAGTGTATAAGCATTTTCTATAATTATTTGCAACACTGGCACACAATCTTTGTTGAATGAATCCAAAATTTTTCTTTAAATTCCTATCATTACTACTTCTCGAAATCAGTTTGCACTAGATATTTGTGCACTCAACCTTGTAGTCTGGGCAAATGCTCACATTTCAACAGACCTCATTTGTACAGATTTCTCAGTTACGTTTGCAGGTTTTAATTCATAGCTTATTTAAGTCTTATTTTCAAAGTAAAATCTGTCTATTCGATTTTAAAAATCTGTATCATATGTAAAATTGTAATTAATGTAAATGGGTTTGCCTTACCTATTGGATAAAGCTGATTTTGAGAGCATGTTACAATTAACAATATTTTAACGTTTTATTGTCGTTAACCCCCATGACTTTGGTTTTTGCACATCCTTCAATTTTTAATTTTTTTTTCCTGTTTCTGTTTCTTAAGTCTTAAACGCATGCCACTTCTCGTACAGCACTGTTTGCAAGGTTGTAAATGGGTTTTGTAAATAAAAAAAATTAATTGTTGACATTTAATTCAGTGATTATTAGTACTGCTCAACATACTAAGCAAGTAACATCTTAAGAACAATGAAGCCAATGTTATAGTTAGCTTTTTCACTATGCCATGAAAAGTTAGAGTTCTTTGACAATTTTTTCTGACAAATGTAAGATGCATTTTTCCAGTTGTTTTATCCTTTCTTTTCTTTCCCTCTTATTTTGTAACTTATGCTTTTGTGTATAAAAATCTATGGCATTGCCATTTAAATTTTATTTCACTAAAAACTTCAAATTTACTATTTGAAAAAATACATAAGTTCTAAAATAAATTATAAAAATTAAATAGAACGTTATGTAGAAAGACTTAATTTCAAGGTTGAATGATGTTCCTTTTTTATCCAGTCTGTCCTATTATGGCTGATCAAAATTAACTATGAAGAACATTATGATTAATTTTGATCAGATTATGTTGAGATTGTCCATTTTCTCAATCATAATTTTGATTGAAATGTACATTTGTGTGTCTAATGTAAATAATAAAGTTACCCTCTTGTAGCATGTACAAGTGAACGTTATGTGTCATATGTAAAATAGTTACTGTGGTATTAATAATCAGTGTGTATTAGAGTATTATGTTCAAGTATGTCTTCTAGTGTTCTATGCTTCACATTCTAGTAGTGTTTTTGAATTAACGTGTGAAGAGAATTGCATGACAAATTATATTATGAAGACAATGATCATTGTTTCACCTCAATATTATTGTTTGTAATACTAATATATAATTCTTGGTGCTAATTTGCTCTGGAATGTGTCTTTAATATGTACCAGTTGTCTGCTCTGTCAGGATTGTGCTTTTGTACATAGCTGCATAGTTTTTAGACTAATATGCTTCACCAGCCTATTCAGAACAGATCATGGCTTTGTATTTAACATATCGGCCATCTTTCTGCCCATGCACTGCAAATGTCATAGTTACAGCACATAAAATAATTAATGTAGTCACTTTCTTAAAGAGACAGCTTTCTGTATTATCTTATGTAGTGTATTTGAGAAGCTTGGAACTAACATTAAGCGAACTTCATATTTATTCTTTATTAATTTTGACACATTTTAATATCATGCAAAGTAGTGTGAAGCAGCTTGGGTATTTAGTGATGAATGATAAAGGGATATTTAGTTAAATTAAATTAGCCATGAATCTTGGATGAATTGCCTTGATGGCACGATCCTTGCAGTGCACATGTGGAAGATCTCACGATATACGTTTCAGTTTGTCAAATTGTCAAATGAGCGTCCCTTGTGTTGCCCTAGAGCTCGTGTTCTGTTCCCTATTTCGTTTGTTTCTGATAATTGTGCTGTTTGTTTCTTCTCTTTCTCATCAACCCTCCAGACCTCTGCATGCTATCGGACAGCTAGCCAGGTGTAAGTACCTACAGAAGCCAACAAGAATCAAGATTGCATGTGTTGTCACGGCCACTGATGCTAATTCACTTGGCTGTGTGTGCCTGGCTTGCTTCTAGTGTGCAGATTTTTGTTGTCTTTCTCCCTAGCTCCAAGCGCCGATGTGCCCGTGAGATGCGCGGTATGGCTGATGAGCCTGTGCTCACAACAACACATTCACGAGCAAGTCTTCTTGGATGGTTCCGCTGATGTGCAGCCACCACTCTCCAGGGCAGGGCAAGGGTTACAGAAAAGGTAGTCCATGCAGGGGCAAGCATAAGCCCGATTGGTGATGGGGCTTTCATCAGGATCTAACACCGATAAACAGGATAAAACGATACACTCATCTACTGAATGAGGCTCAAGGGGTGTAAAAAGGGCAAGTTCAGTTTCATAATAAACACAAACTGTCTCTAACATGCTTTATTTTGTATTGGAAACAGCTTTTCTGGTAATTGGGGTGCAAATTGTCATATTAAAGAGGTGTGAAATAATCGTATGTATCATTTAGAACACAAAGTGAAAAAGAAGAATTTTGAGAGCATTCATTTAAATAGGCATTACGGCAAGAAACAAGGTTAGAATTACTGTCCTCTTCCATCAAAGTTGTTTAGTTGATAAATGCATTGCAGATATATTATTGAAAACTGAGAAATTGAAGTATGTATCTCATTTAAGTATGATTTTGCTACTACTTTTAACAAAATATTTTAAATTTTCTGATTACTTCTTCCCTTAACATATTTCTTGTTTACCTTCATGGTGATGAAGAGATTGGAGGAAATAGTGACCTAAAAGACCTTTTGGTCATGAAAAATTTCAAATGCAACTGTGAATCTAATAAAACTCTTCAGTAATTCTAACTTCAGTCCTGATAACATTGCTTGTCTCATATGTGAGATAATGTTGCTTTTGATTCAGGGGGCAGAGGTAAAGGCTGTGGTTTCTTGGGTGCTGCATGGCCCTTCTGCATGATCTGCACGTTTCATGCACGCAATGCAGCAATATGTGTTGTGACTGTTGATACCTTGTGCGCTGAGGATTGTTGGAGCATCTGGGTGTTTTGTCCCATTTGGGGGATAACCCACGCACCGTTTTCAGACTGACGGAAACTGCCAGGCTTCTGAAGAATGTAAGGAACGTATTCACCTTCAGCCGACGCTCTGCCACTCGGGTAAATACGGAGGTGGAGCTTTCACGTAAGTGCGCACTGTTAAATACTTTGCATGCTATTCGTGTCTTGATGCATGCCCTGCACCGGGTCTTTAGTACTTTGTGGCTTAGGAGTTCAAACTCTCACCAGAAATATAATTATGATTGCAGGCATTTTGTTGGTAATGTTTGTTTCTTAATAGAATTAGGATGCTTCAAAATGAATTTATAATATGAAATTTCTTTACAAATAATTTTGCGTACTAGTTACCTAAGAGTTTGAGTAATGTTGAAATAAGAGTAAGTCTTGAGAGTTGGAGGGAGGCAAGTCTAGAAAAGGTTCCCAAATGTGCATTAGGAGAGAGGGTGCGTTTAGGTGGACGGGAGTTATTGTTTTTGTTGTTGTTATTGTCATCATCCACCCACAGTCGTTTACTTTTTTGTTAGTACGAATCTGGCTGTAGAATCAGAATTGAAGAAGAGAATGGAAAAAAATGAGGAAATAGGACAAGTCATTGTGCCTTTCTCTTGTTAACTTTGTAATTGAAATTAATCACAGTAATTGCAAAGTAACAAGTAAATGGGAAATTGAACATTAATTTCTTGCTAAAAATGTAATAAAGTAGAAGGTTTAATACATATTATAAGTTAAAAGATATAACTTTCAGAAAAGGTAGCTCAGAATTGCTATGGAAAACTTGTGTATTGAATCCCTTTTCAATTTTTTAATATTAAAAATTGTTATAAAAAATAAATCGCAGAATGTTTTTAAGAACTACGAAGTTTGCATTACAAATATAAATGATTTTATATAACTTAAGAACTTAACTTATAATATGGAGGTATAATAAGAATTTAACTTATAATATGGAGGTAAAGAACTAAAAGTGACTTTGATTGAACTATTTCACAAAATATGGACAGGGAACCTCACCTCAACAGAATAGCAAACAGCTTTGGTAACAAATATACTACATAAGAAAGGAACAAAGATAGACTACAATGACTACAAATAGAAAACGCTACTGCCAACCACCTCAAAATTATTTACTAACATATTTAGGAATAGAATGAATGAGTGCAGTGAAAACTTCCTGGGTGAAGAACAGTGTGAATTGAGAAAGGGCAGGAGCACAAAGGATTCTATATTCACAATACAAACTAGATTAGACAAAACAAATGAAAGAAACTTACAAACATATATGATATTCATAGACTTTGAAAGGGCTTGTGATATGGTGAACAGGGTTAAACTGTGGAAAATATAAGAAGAAGAAGAAGAAGGAATACCATAAGAAATTATCAATGGGATAAAAACACTCTATATGGACTCAAAAATAGCCTTCAAAATGAATAATGAGACCTAATACAAAATAACTTTGTACAAACAGAGGACTGAGACTGGGATGCAGCCAAACACCCAACCTTTACAATATTTATGTCAACAGTCTCAACAAAGAAAGGAAGAAGTCAGTAAATCAAGATATACAACTTAACAAAAAACAAACTATACGAACAGCTCCTGTGTGCAGATGACCAAGTAATTTTGGGTCAATCAGAACTGTAACAACACGTGAACTGAATAAAATACTGAAGAACTATGACATGAAAATCTCGACAACAAAAACAATGGCCATTCCAGGGAAAGAAACAAAGAAAATAGAAGATAGTCATTGAAGGAGAAATAATAGAATAAGTATAAACATTCAAATATTTAGGCAATGACATTAGACTAAACTCCCAGGACCTCCAACCCAAAATTTTGAAATATTATAGAATAAATGGAATAATTAAAAAACACTTTGGGAAGGACATGATACAAGAAACCAAATTCAGAATACACAACATGACAGCTAAACCAATGCTATTATATGGCTAAGAAACCTGGTTCCTAAAACAAAGAGAGAACCAAAGACTGGAAGCAGCTCAAATGTGATTCCTAAGACACCTCCTGTACTAGACTGGATCGACAGAGATATAAAGAGATAAGGAAAAGATTAAAGACAACAAACATATTAAAAGGATGAAAGAAGGAAGATTACAAAAGGTTGTTGTAAAATATAAGCCACTTGAACAGAGATATATAGAAAGACCAAGAAAGAAGTGGATGTGCAGGAACACCTGGAAGACTGAAGTATTTCAGGTCTACTGCTTAATCAGGAACAGGCCTCCCTGGCCTTTTATCCTGCAGCTCATAGTGATGATGATAAAAAATTTTATATTAATAACAACTTATTTCTCTAAAAAAAAAATCCACATCCATGTTCACAAAGCAGCTGCCTGTTAACTAAAGCATTGCAGATTATTTGTTTACTTAGATACCTGCCTCATAATCACACAAGAGACATTGATTTACATTGAACTTTCTTGATGGGTAATTTTCAGAATTGTAATTTCTGTGTAATAGATTTTGTTTTTGTATTTTTTCCCTCAAAGTAGTCTTCCTCTCAGTCTCTGTCACTTCATTCAACATCAAGCATTTCCATAAAAGTTATTATTCAATTTCTTGTAGTATTTTTCTCTTTATCTGCTCAACAATTTTCTTAAAATTGTTAAGTAATGTAATAAGATGAGAGCGTATTAAGATATTAATGTGATTCAACTCATCATGACAAATAAAATACAAATTTAACATTTTTTTGATGTAAATCAAGGTTGTCTTAAAAGAAAGATGGATAATTAAATAAACAAAAGGAAAATAGACCAAAAATTATACATTAAAAATTATTTTTAATGCGATTACTTAATGTACCTCAACGTCATATCCAAAAACAAATAATATGTGGGAACTTCGAAATTTTGGTAAAAGAAATAATTGAAGTCATTGATACAATATTTTTTATTAGTTTTAGAATCATTAAACGTTTTGTACAGCTGCTTTGTGAAGTAAGTAAGGTAAGGGATTCCCTGTGCAATCGCACACAGGCTGATGTGGGCCAAATGGGAGGTGAATGCAGGGCTCTACCTATTTGTTGCCGTCGGCACAAGGAGGATTTTGTGTGGTGAGCACAACGCTCCGGCCGCCCTTACCCAGAAGAAAGATCCTGATACTCATTTGGAAGGGAGGCTGAGTTGACTCCAGAGCTGCTCTGAATAGAGAGCACCAGATAAAAATCCCAGCCTATGCTGGCTTTGTGATGTATTTTCATAATAGTACAAGATTAATATAAGTACTTACTAGTTGAGTTTTCTTTGGACAAAATAGAGGAGAAATTTGTTTATCAATCTTGTGAATTACATGATTGAACCAAGAAGGAAAGATACAAATGAACTTTTTTCCTCAAAGATTTAACATTCTTTCCTCTATGATTGAACTCTATTTTTATTGCAGGTATTTCAATATTTTAAACACCTGCTTTTTGTAAGACAAATTTCAGTTCAAAATACAAATATAAATTAACCTTTTTCCAATGATCTTTTATTACTATTGTGTCTACTATTCTGCTGATGGGAAATCTCTGTTATGTCTAATAGATTATAATTCTTAAGTAATTTTTTAAACTTGTTAACGCTGTCTTCTTTTGCTTGGCCTATAAATCATGATTCATCTTTTTTTTCTGGTGAGAATTTGCACTGGAAACATTAGAGCTGGGATAAGTGATATTCAGCAGACAACACTGCAGCTCACTCTGGTGCACTGCTCACTTGCAAATAAAATAATTTGGCATAGGGAGAGATATGTGGCATTTACAAATGCATTAATGTTAACTGTATTTATCAACTTAATATCATTTTAGTCTTGTATTTTGAACCAATGAAATGAAATAATGTGAAATATTTGTATTCAGTAACTAAACATTTGTATTTGCTTTGTTCTCTTGTTGTCAACTTGTATGTGTTTATGTGTGTGCTTCATGTGCATTTCAGCTTCATATTTAAAATTATGATATTGTGAGCATTGTAATTGATTTCAAATTAACATGGGATTTATATAAAACCAATTTTTAAATATCAATGTTGTTGCTCAATTTCTTATTGTTGCTGTGGTGTTTTGACACAGAAAATATGAAGCAAGTTTGTATTAATTTTTAAAACATTTATAAAGTGTATTAAATTTCTTCCTATAGTCTTTTGCTACAGTCTGATGTTTTCCTGAGAAATCAAAGTTTACTTACTCACCAATCCACAGAACTGGAGTTAAAAGTATTATTTTAATAATTTATTTTTGCTATATTTTCTGAATAATATTTCTTGGAGCAGAAACTTTTAAAATCTGTAGTTTTGAAAGAAAGAAAAAGTTATATAAAATTCAAGGAAAAATTGGACATGCTTAGTCCGGGCATGATTAAAAAAAAAAAAAAAAAAAATCTCAAGTAATCTCTGAGCAAGAATCCTTTGTACTTCAATTTTTTTTAGCTTGATTTATTTATTATGAAAAGAAAGTAATGATAACATTACACAGTATTGCTTACGTGAGTTGAGTTTCATTTCCTATAAAATTTTGGATTACTTCAAGAAGATTATGGCATTTTCTTATTTATAATAGCTGATGTTTTATCTTTAATTTTTTTATCACAGTTGAATATTTCTGTTTTATTGTATTGCACAACATTATTTTAAACATCAAACAATCAGGAATTCTAAAGAGCACCCAACTGAACTAACACTTGTCGGAAATACTTAAGCATCTTCTAGCTTGTTGTTAGGTGACTGCAACCAAGAATTAAGGTGATTGTGAATAACTAACTGAATTTTTACTTTAATTATGGATTTTGTTTTTAAAGTGTTGTTTAATCTACATGTTTGAGTTCTTAACATGTTTTTAATTGGCGATGCTTGAGAATCTCATAGAAATTTCGGATATGTATTAAATAAATGCATTGTATTATGATATGTTCAGAAAATAAAATTTTCACAAGAAACATGTTAACGTTTATCAGTTTATTGATAGTAATGTATTGGTGTGTGAGTATATGCATAAATGTGTACACCTCATGCATACATCTACATCACTTATGGGAAGAGATCGAAAACAATAAAAACAAAATACTGGTATAGGACAGTTATTCTGGTGACAGTGACAATAATTATCAGGTATTTACAATTCTAGTGAAAAGAGACAAGCTAGCTGAAAGTTAACATTAATAGTAAAAAGCTTTCTCGTACTCCCAAACATCATGGTAAGCTACTCTTTTGACCCATATTGTTCTTGTACTCATTTTCTTGATAGCTCTGTATCACCTAGGTGCTTATCCATTGTTGTGAGAGTAAGTAGCCAGTTCAATTTTGTAAACAGAAAAATTACACACTGTCACATGTGCAGGTACCAGTAACGACAAGGTATTTTAGAAGGAATACAGTTGATGCACAAGAGACTGAAAATGCTTCCCATACCACAAACTCAACTGAAAAAGTTATGAGGGATTTGAAGTCTTAATGTATGCTCACTTTGGCATCACTGCCCTAAGTCTCTGAGCCAATAGGCTGGCTATTATTATTATTATTATTATTATTATTATTATTATTATTATTATTATTATTATTATTATTATTATTATTATTATTATTATTATTATTATTATTGTTATTATTGTTATTATTATTATTATTATTGTTATTATTGTTATTATTATTATTATTATTATTGTTATTATTATTATTATTATTATTTATTTATTTATTTTGAGGAGGAAAATCCTTTATTGATACCAGTGAAGCTGGTGATGTCGGACTCCCAACTGAGTTACCGACTAAAAACCTAACCTCCGTCTCTTAAACCGTATTCTCTCCCTCGCGGAAACCGTCGTTAGACACTACTTCACGCAGAAGATTGGCTGGTAGCAGATGCTCTACTTCCTCAGTCTTAATTCTTTCTTCTTCATAATACTAACTATAAAGCTCTCTATTGTTTTCCATTTTCCCAGCTAGCTCAGCATCATGTCGACCATGTTGTCTGGGTTTATAACTTGACATTACAAACCTCTCGTTCCACGTTCCATGCCTTGCACTGGAATAGTGTGTGTTCTGCATCATCTATGTCTGCGTGACAGAGACATGTGGGCCTTTCTACCATCTTGAAATCGTAGAAGTGTTTATTAAATCCCCCATGTCCCGTAAGAGCCTGGGACAGATAATAACTCACCTCCCCAAATCTTCGGCTAACCCATCTCTCGATGTTAGTGTCAATCGATGAGTTTATCTGCCTTTCACATCCCTATCCCATCTTCCTTGCCATTCTTCAGGGAGCAACTCCCTTGCTTCTGCTTTAATACTTTCAGTTTGCTTGGGAGGGAGATGACTGCTTGCGCTTCCTTCAAGGCGAGGTACATCCTCTTTCTTTCCATGGCTATTAAGTCGATAGGTGGTGTACACCAGCACTGCGCAAATAGACATTGTGCGGTAGGCACACGCCACCCTCAAGGCCATTCGTCTTTGTACTTGGGCGTACTTGTGTCTGAGAAACTTCTTCAGTGAACCCGCTCAGACTGGAGCAGCATACAACAACTGTGAGTGAATATGCCAGATATCATTCTTCTCTTGGCTTCTCTCGGTCCATCGACGTTCGGTAGCATTCTTGCGATGTTAGTTCCTATCCTCGTCGCCTTCTCTGCCATCACATTTATGTGAGGCCCGAAGCTGAGTGTATGGTCTATTTCAACTCCAAAATATCTTATCTGGCGCTTCCAGTTGATTCTCTCCCCTCCCAATCGGAGGTCTGGGTAGTGAAAGGCCCTCCGGTCGGTGATTAAGACAGCTTCGGTTTTTTGCACTGCCATCTGTTGCTGTCGTCTATCTAACCACCTTTTAACTCTAAACAGTTGAGGAGTTTAATGTCATTGCTGTGGCTTATTGTTAGCGATGACATTAATCTGTGTATCAACTCTAACTGAGCTGCGTATTTTTCGGCAGGACAATGCTTAGAATGTCATTATACAGGACACTCCATAAAATGAACCAAGTCTGGGCCCTTGAGGAACACCGCACGTCACATTCTCTTCTATCCTGATACTGTCCACATAAGTTATCGTCCTTTCATAGAGATAGTCTTCAATAATCCTTATGAGATATTCCGGAATCATCTTGTTAACTAACACTTATGCCCTTCCACCTAGCGGAGTTGAAGGCGTTTCTGATGTCAATTGCCACTAGCGCGCAGAATCCCTTCTTCTTGCCGACTCCTCTTCTGGCTGCGTCTGCTTTATCGATTACTTCCAGGATGGCATCCGTCGTCGAGCGGCCTCTCCGGAATCCATATTGCCTGTGAGAAAAGCATATGAGCCCCTCAAGCCTAGAAAGTATTAAACCCTCAAGCAGCTTGCCCATGGAGTCAAGGAGGCACAGTGGTCTGTATGATTACGTCTGATCTACCGACTTGTTGCCCTTTCTGAGGAGTATCAGCTTTTGTCTCTTCCACGTCTTGAAGAATTTCCCATCCTCAAGGCAGTGGTTATAGATTGACAAAAGGCATTCCGGATGCTCCTGTGCCACTATTTTTAGTATTTCACAGGGACTTTCATCGAAACCTGGGGCCTTTCCCAGTTTTCATGCTTTTCGCCACTCTCCTCAGTTATTCTATCGTCAACCGTGAAGTCACTCTGTCTTTGTCTCATCCAGGAATCTTCAGTGGGAAAGAGGTTCTAATAGCTTTCCTGATCCATTGTGGATCATTCAAACCAGTATTATTATTATTATTATTATTATTATTATTATTATTATTATTATTATTATTATTATTATTATTATTATTATTATTATTACTATTATTATTATTACTATTATTATTATTACTACTATTATTATTACTATTATTATTATTACTATTATTATTATTACTATTATTATTATTACTATTATTATTGTTATTATTATTTTATGGAAGGTTGTACACAGTGGCTGCATTTGAAATCTAATAATCATAGTGGAGACTATTTGAAATGATTAAATACTGAAATGAGACATAAATTTATGTCATGGCATGTGTAATACTAGTAGTACTGTACCTACATAATGGAATGGTGTGAAATGGAATGTTTGTATTAGGGGGTGTTTGTGTCACAAGTTGTTACGAAGAGGAGGGAGTTATAAAAATGATATATTAATCTACTTTGTGCGTTCTTGTTGAAGAACATTAAGAACTTAAACCCCATCCGTAATGTTTTTCTGAAAACCCCAGTTGAAAATTTGTGCATAGAACACTTGAGTTAGTTTTTTTACCTAACTGTTTTTACCTTACTACAGCAAACAACAAATTTACTGCCTTTAATTTTGCTTTTAATAGTATTGTGTAATTGAAAAGATTAAGTAGCTTGTAAGAATGTAATTGTAATGTAATTTGCAGATGGGTATGCTTTCTCGCAAGAGGAAGGTGGAGCGGTTCGGCAGTCAGAAGTCATCAGGGCATACAACACCAATCTTCCCAAGCCAGGTGGGATGTAAGCAGCCTGAGGCTTATCTGTCCAACATTGGCACACCTTCTGTCACATCATTCTGTATTTTATATAAATTTAAATAAAGCCTGTTTATGTATGTTGTAAATAATATATATATACATATAAGAGAAAATATCTTTGTTATTGTATATGAGCCTCTCGAGTGGATTCTGGTGTGCATTGTTCTCTACTGTGTTCTATGGTATTAACTGTTTCCTTTGCAATGAGACTTGTCGAATTCTACTACTGTGTGATTCTGGTGCTGATATAAGATTTATAAATTCTGATAACAGGTGTTTGTGTTCAGACTAATGGTTGTTTACTATGAAAAAAATAATTCACAGATATTCTGTAAGTGAAGCACATTTGATGTGATGAAGGAATGTATTTGAAAGGAGAGGAATATTTTTCTCATCAATTGTCATGCATTTTGGTCCTCTAATAATTAAATTATTGTGAAATACCCCTGAAGCTAGCTCCACAAGAAATTTGAGTTACCTGTTAAGGCTCAGGAAAATGCCTTTAACATCATAATTGGTCAGTGAAGGAAGGAAGGTACATTTTTGTTTTCTCCCAGTGATTAAATGATTACTTTGCAAAATATTGCCCATGTTATACTTGGGGAATGATAAGAAACTCATTGGCCTAATGTGGATTATTTATATTTGAACTATGTTGTGTATTATTTGGAAAGGGGAATTAACCTCATACTATTTATAACTTTTTTTTGACACTTTAGTTAAAAATGAGGTAAAAGGTAATAAAATAGAGAAAAATATATAAATTGAAAATGAATTTACACTATTTAGAACCTAGTGTGGCCCAAATAAATATGACATCTAACAAGAATGTATCTCAGTGCAAATGTTTTGCAAAATATTGGTATCTGTAGCACATGTGGGTGTATCAATATTCTCTTTGTCTACTATATATGATTGAACAGATAAATTTTGGAAAATGTAATTCATATTCTACTAGAAAATTTCCCTCTTTTTGTCAAAGTAAGCAAGTATTTGTTCATTTGTTTTTCTCTCAAACTATTTTTATTCAGAATGTATAATTTACATGTTTTCTTTAGATCCTTTTCCATTAAATGGAAAATCCTGTAATCATATTATCTGGTTAGATGCACATGTATTTTCCATCCAAAGCATGTGACAATCAGAATTAAATGGCAGCCCAAATGCTGACAATCTACAACCATTGACCTGTCAGATACATGCACATATTTGCTGCGGGAAGATACAATTCAATATTGTAACCGTGTATAATTGATTAAAGGTCTGGTTGGCCTTAAGAACTCACCTGGTCCAAATGGCACTGTAAAGATAAGTTCTGATGGAGATGTCTTTTGCAACATAAAATGTAATTGGATTGTGAATGCCAGAATTAATGTTGCTTAACAAATGTCCACTTAACAAAGGTCTATAAATTTATATTCTAATATATATATATTCATTAAAGATATACTTTACTAGAAAATGTATAGATAAAATATTGTGACATTGAATGTTTTTGTCAAATGATGACATTGGATAGTTACTGTGAGAGATGTGTGATATACTTTAATTCAAATGTCACTGAATATTTACACTTATTTTTATCATAATTATATAACTGTTCAGATGACTTTCCTAACTCATATTCTCTTCAGTGGGGTATAAAGATTAGTAAGAGGGATATATTATATATATTCAGCAAGAAAGATTGGCCTACAGAGCATCCTGATTGACACTTCAATCATTCTTTGTTTGAACATCACAACAAATTGTTTAATTTGAAAGATAGTTCTTTTTTTTAATTTTATATTTTATAAATTCTAATAACTAATTACTATAAATGTTGAGGCTCCTTGACCTATGTAATTATGTCCTTTTTCTGTACAATTTGGTACTTATTAATATGTGCTCAATATATTATTTTATTATTTAACTTTCAAGAGATAGAATACAATTTTTTCTCTTTTTTCTTGAATAATTAGAATTTTCAATTTTCTCGAAGTATTTGTGATCTGATCTGATTTGGTTGGTTGGGAAACAATCTCAAGTTCTGGACTGCAGTTGCATTGATGTGATTTTGTTTAATTATTTCTGAGATATTTTTTGGTGTTTGGCTTTTTTATGAAGATATAATGTTAAAAATTGCTTAGAAGACTCTGTTTCATTTAATTGTTTAAAAAATTTATTAAGTATTTTATAAAATTGTAACTAATATATTATTTACTTGTAATGAAATAAAATATGAGCTGAATGGTATACTGAGTGCTGATGCTAGAATGTTGTTTCTCCTTTTGATTTTCATGATTAATTGTTTATTTGCACATCAACACAGTTGATCCAAAGAGCACTCTTCATACATATATTAGAATGAATTAGAGTCACTGCCATCCATTTCAATAAAAGACATTTGTGTTGTTTAACGAAGAAGTAATCAATTGTTCAAATTACGTTTTGGTGTTCACAAATGTAATTTTTTTAAGAAGTGTCACCTCGTGCATCTGTAATTGCGTGTTAAATATGTATGCATGTGGATGAGTGCCTTTTACAATTGTAAATATTGATTATTAAGAATTTGGTGAATTTGTGTGTGTTAATATGTTTGTATATAAATTTGGTTCCATTTGTTATGTGATATTTTATTTGTTGATATTTTAGAATATCAATACTCTAGATTTTTGTTGTGTTAAAGAGGTGAACAACCTACTGTACATTACTCAGGAATTATACCAGTAAGTGTGTGAAAAGTGACAATTTGAGTTGCTTCCCTTTACACAAATCAGTGTATTGTTTTAAGTACTTACTCAAGTGACCTAGTCGTGTACAAAACATTTATTGACCATTTCTTTCACTACAAAACAATGTAGGCCTTCCAGCTATTTTTGAAAATGCACTACACATAACATTATTAATACTAATTACATCTTTTAAAACTGTATTATATCAGAAAGCTTTGTGAGGGCCTGTTGTCAATTTAGTGATAGAAAGTGGCTACTAGATGTAATATTAAGGGAGGTAAAGTATTGATACATTTTGTTTGGTTTATGGTGAATTGTTTTAATACAAACTTCCTTTATTGCTGAGATGATGAGTGTACTATCTACCTAAAAGTTAGGTGTGTGTTTTCCATAATAAATGAAAGATTTTTGTAAGGATGTTATGAATGTCTCTTATGTGCTCAGGAGCTTTATCTGTTAGCAAGATGTGATTAAAGAAGGATGGTGAAGCTCTTTCTGCTTTAACAGTGGAACATAAGAAATTTTGGTGAGATCAAAATAGAAAAAAATAGTGAAGAGCTTATCTAGCTAAGAACTTATATTGAGGACATACACTTTCATCATATCGATGTGTGATATTGGTGTCCATTTTGCAATTTAATATAGTTGGAAGTGAAAACATTTATTGTAAAGAATGTTCATAAATATGTATTTATTGTATCAGATGCTGTATTTTGTTTTTCTTTCCTTTTATCAGTCTTGCCTCACCCATGACATAACACCAGAGACTAAGGAATATTATCAGTAAATACTTCATGTTTTTATACACCTCACCAAGTTGCCTGGCTAGTCTCAGAGCCATAGGTGGGTTATTTTTCTTAACCTTGCCTATTTCTGCTACTACTGTGAGTAGGAGGTGAACAAGGTAGCAAGAACAATTCACATTTTCATTTGACATTGATATTTACTACACTTTAAGGAAATGAAGATGATTCGATTTTACACGGACAAATGCAGTACATGATGACAATTAACACTAGTTAGAATGAATGATACTAAAACACTGAATAATCTTGCCAGCAAATATTTGAAGGTGTGCAGTTATGGTTTACAAAATTTAATTGAATCAGAACCAATTTAAGACTAGTGGCTCAAACATTTCTTCCTCTTAGTTTCACTAGTTATTACTCAACAACTACTCGTACTCTAAAAAAAAGTCCATAACATCATTTAAAGGTCTAAAATTGAGGGATGAATTGCATCAAGAAAAATATCTCGCTTTAATATGAGAGGTGTAGGAAAGATTAAAAAATTACAATTTTCAAAATTTTATAGATTTTTTATAATTTAGAACTATACCTTTTTTATAAATCCATTTTCTTCTGTTGCAGCAAAAAAAAATTAAAGAAAAAAATTGCTATTTTTCAGAAAATTTTGAAAATATCACTAGAACTTAATGAAAGTAAAGATTACTAAACTAACTTGATGATCTTCAAATCGGCACTAGATTTTATTCTTGGTTTATTTATCATGATACATCTCAAAAGCTTCTAAGTTATGCATGCACATACAGCCTAATCTGACAGTTACGAGTGTCTGTCACATACATCCATACTAGTGGCATAGGCTCAATGAATGCAAGTGATGTGTCGCACTCACATCCTCAATTTTTTCAGCTCTTTTAAACTTTGTTAAAAATATTTTTCTATTCCTCAAGTATCTCTCTGTTCCCTGTGTACCTTTTGTTTTTTTCATGCACTTTCCGCCTGGCACCTCCATGGATATGACAGGCCGAGAAACATCCCTTCAGGTAGTCAAATCTTCATGGAAATAGCCTCTGACATTTCCTTGATTTCCTCTACTGAAGCCATGCCTTCATATAGGAGGGTTTTTCCTGAAGGAAATTCTCCAGGAAAATTATTTAAGAATTTTTTAAACTTTCGGTAGTTCTTTTTAACTTTCTCTCTAGTGCTAAACAAGAAACAGCACTATTGAAACAGTTTGAGCAGTGTACTTTGCAAATGTGCACTTTATTCTCAAATACGGGATAATAATATGGGGCCAAGCACCAGAGGCTAAACAAACATTCAAATTACAAAAGAGAATAATCTGGACAATAACGAATACAAAAAGAAGAGCCCTGTAGACCTCAATTCAAAAAACTTAACATACTTGCACTGCCTTGTATATTCATTTATGAAGTTCTCATGTTTGTAAAGATAAATCTAATAAACAACGACCCACTTTACAAATTTAACTCAAGCTTACAATCATACAACACAAAGCAAGCATATAACCTTTGTCAACCAATGTGCACAAGTACATTATACCAAAAGTGTACTTTCTCTACAGGAATACAATTCTTCAACAAATTACCAGTACATCTAAGAAACGTAACAGAATTACACTACTTCAATAATAAACTCAAATACGTCCTTGGGCAAAACCTTTTTATAGTGTTCAGGTGTAACTAACACGTGCAATCTGATTTCAGGTGCTGTAGTAGGCCTAGGTGTAGAAATACAAAACCTGCCTCCTTCTCACCATTACAAGATTTAAACATTGAATGTACTAATATTGTTAAATTATATGTACTTGTTACCGTAATTGATATCACGTACTGTTATTATTATTAGTAGCATAATTATAGGTAGTAGCAGTAAAATGACTATACCAAGTAAATATTATTTAAAAAATAAAACTACTATTCTTGAAATGTTAAATTATTTTGCTACTAAAAATAATTATCTACTGTATAATATCTTAGGGCTCTTAGCTAGCTCTTGGTCAGCATGCTCGCTTTCCATTATGTGGTTCCGGGCTCGATTCCTGATCAAGCCAAGACTAAGGCGTGTGTTTTTCTTCCAATATCGCAGTATGTATTGCTGTGTGATGAGAAAATTCACTTCTCAGGTTGAGAAGATAGGGATACGGCATAGGGATGTTAACCCATGGCATGCGAGGCAAAAACGTCGCCGGTAGGATTGAGCCCGTTTACAGGCTGTTACACCAAGTACATACTAAAAACAGTACATACTTACATAATATCTTTATCTGTATTGTAGTATAATTCCTAGACCCAAAACTCGGATCAGTTTCTTTTTGTCCATTTCTCAGGTCCTTCGAGCAAATACTGGGATGCAAATGATGGCCCCTTGTTTTGTTTCTGGACAGTAACTGTAACTTCACTCTCTACACTCAAGAAGATGTGCGCAATTATACTCCCTCTACATACATCATATTTGACTTGTCATACACAATTGTAATTGTATATATAACTCAATAAAATATTATTACACAGTAGAGAGAAAGTTTTGTAATGTTTCTGGGTAAAACTGTGAACTTTCGACACAAAATCTCTTATTACAGAGACCTGGTAATGAAAATTTGGTGTGATCCAGTTGCTAGATATAGAAAACATCCTCTAATACGTGGTGTAGCCAGAATCCATGTTTCGTGGGTCATAGTTACCGACAAATTGAGTGACGGCAAAATATTGATATTCCCCAATTGATCTGGCTGATGTCGCTGCCCTTTGAATTTGAAACTGATATTTTAATGTTTGGGGGTACTTAACATTAAGCCCTGGAACATTTTCATAATAATGGAACCAAATTTTTTTATTAAATTTTATTGTCGGACAGCGTAATTGACGCTTAACAGTATGGGATAAGTCTGATTTTCGTTGAAATTCCTGATTTTTTGCATATTATAAATTTCATTTTTTTTAAATGTCTTCTTTCAACTAAAATATTGAATATAGAGATTTTTCCCTTAATCAAATGTTCTGTAAAGACAGATTTTGAAATAAGATTATCTACAGTTTTTGGGAAAGTTGAGTATTTTTTTAGAGAAATGTGGACAATTTCAAATTTCATTTATACATTTTTTCTCAAAAAATGGCACCAAATTTTTTGATTAAATTTTGATCTTAAGAGAATGGTCAACTCTTTGTTGAAATCCTTGATTTTTTTTTTAATTGCAAAAATTCAAAATATTTCGGAGTCTTTCTACAACTACATTATGAAGATAATTATAGCGTAGATAATAGGATGCATTTTTTGAATTATTTGCTGTCTAGTGAAGGCAATTTTTAAATTTTAAACAATTATTATTTCAGAAACGACTCCATTTTTTTAAACATATGTAGTAAAGAACAGTAAAGAAAGTGGTGTTGGTCCCATTTTTGGCATTTCTATTTTTTCAAAAAGATGGAAAATTTCAAAATGGTTAATTGGAATTTCCAGTGCTTTGTTTGAAGCGGTGTCTATATAATAAGGCCGTCGCGGCATATAGCGTAAGTATATAATAACCTTAATTGAAATTAGCCCAATTAGGTTTTATTGAGCAAAACATCACGGGTGGAACCAATTTACAGTGCGACATCTCATGGCTGTGATTTTAAAACATTGGTACGTAATATTTTTCGTACCAGTGTTGATTAGTGGTTTTTGTGTTTATTGTTCCCATATTTTAAAATGTTCCCCTCATCTAGGTAACTGTGGCACCTCCGCACCAGTAAAGGGTAGCTCTGGTATGACGCTCCCATAGCAGGGTGGTATTCGAAGAGATATGGCCATTCCCCTACCCCAGAACCCCTCCTGAGGGATGTAAAGCGTGGGGTTGAGAGAGGAGCGGCAGAGATTTTCTGGAGTTTCTGACTGCATGTACGCCGTGTCTTCGCGTAGTCACTCGTCACAGGGCCCCTCGACGTATCTAGTTGCTCATGGCAAGCATAGAATTTGTGCCCTCAAATTAGTTTTCTTCTAGCAGTAATCACTAATTTGGATAAGATTCTGATTATTTTCAACACTCCTTTCATTAACAATTCATATTGAATAAAATTGACTATTTATTTTGTTTACAGTTTAATTCCATAATTGAAGAATTTATTTTTTATTTATTTGTTTGTTTTTTTATTTATTTATCTATATTTATTTATTTTTTATTTATTATTTATTCATTCATTCATTCATTTACATAGATGTCGAAAGATATAGTTCCCCTTGTGAGTGGCGCCCATAGAACGTGCCATATCTACCATATCGTAGGTACGCATCTGCCGGACCCACTCGAGATTCATCTCACCTGCGGGTTGCCAAAAGCTGTCCACATGATGCAAGAAGGAATGTTGTTTTGTTTGTGAACATAATATAAATGTGGTTATTTTCAAAACAGCTACAACCAGACTTCACATGGGGTATAAAAACAGAAACGTTTGCTAGTTAATACCTCCTATATTGGCCGGGAATAGAAAACTTAGTACATTGTTGCAATATATGATGACAAATCAGGCAACCAATGAGGCGAATAAAATCAGTTGGAGATGCAACCCGCAGAGCACGAACGTTCGTCGGGATGCCGAACCAGCCCGCCGCATGGCGCGGCGGCCCGCCACGTCGAGTGCCCCTGCCACGCTTCTGCACGGCAGCCCGCTGAGTACTAGTGCTAGAAGGGCGGCCGCTGCCCCCGACAAGTCCATAAGCCTAAAAGTAAATGAAAATGGTTCCACCAGAAATACATTTTCATTTACGCTATCATCCGTATACCATTTGCTTATCTCAACATTCGTTCTGTAACTTTTCGGTGTACATAAGTAATCAATGATATCTGTGATATTTTACTTGCTTTTTATTCCTCTGAAATGTGTGTGGTCTATTAAAACTGTTTTTAAATATGTTTATTATTCTTCATAAATCCGATATTTTAGTTTTTGGAGTAATAGATTCGTATTTTTTTCGAAAAGATTATTTTTCATTTACTAAAGCAACGGCTCTTTTGACTTCAAAAATTATTTCTGTGGTGTAACCATGTCTAATGGATTTTGACACTGCTTTGCGCAAACGGCCAAATTTTTCGCACTTTTCGTTACACTCAGGTCTGTTCTTTGATGCCTTATTTATTAATTTCACTTAACTTGTCATTTTCTATATACTTGCTTTTTGGTAACAAATTTATGAATGAAACATTCAAAAAATCAATAAATGCTCTATATTTTGAACTTATATCATTCTTAAAGATTCCTAAACTGTTTATATAATATTGTCGTTATCCACATTAACCTGAAAGCTATCCCAATTCATTTTATTTAAACTGCGCTTAAAGTCAGCCTTTTTAATTATCGCCAGGATAACATTAACTTTAATACAAATTGGAAAGTGATCATTTCCTCATTTAGCTTATCATTACACAATAATTAGTTAATATTGTTAAATTAGTGGGAAAAGAAGTCTAATCTACTCTAGAAAAGAAACTAAAAGTAGTTCTGTAATTCCTTCCCTATACAGTGACGGCTGGCGCGCCAACAAACTTGGGGTTGCATCTCCATCAAATGACGGAAATGTAATTTCCAAAATTCAGAACACTAATAATAAGCAATTCATATAAACTAATTAAAACTAAATAATTCTACATTTAAGCATTACTTAATACATAATTTTATGCGTAATGTCCAAGTCAGGTATATTATCCTTCCGCGCACATGGTTCTTGCTTTTATTTCCAGTGGGCGCACAAGCGTTTGTATTAGTTCTGCATTGAGACAATTGCCGGAAATAGAATTCAAACAATTAAAAAGTGAACTAGGTTTCGTAAATACTGTGACCGCACTCCATCACTTTGCAACAAGCACTATTGTTTGGACCCGTTTTTCTTAAGTTCATTTCATGATCTTAGTTGTAATTGCTGCTACTAGTGGTAATGAAAACAAAATAAAACTATTTTATTTTGAAATTTTCACTACCCTAGTATATATTGCAAATAACGGAAGATTGTAATATTTCAGGAGTGTATTCCCTCCTAAAGTGAAATTCGTATTAGCATATTCAAAACTTAACTTCTTAAAGAGATATTCAATAATTATTATATCAAAATGTAAAGTATTTTTTAGTTTTATTTATTCATTAATACCCCATATTTATGAAAGCTAATGTATCATTTTTATTGTAAGAGGAAATCTATTCGCCTTTCATTTTGATGTGCGAATATTTCAATCACTCGCAGATTCAAATCAGCAGCTTCTATTGTGAGATTTTATTATACTTCTATTATGCGATTTATTTAATTTTGTACTGTATTTATTGTCGTCCAGTGTTAGGAAAATAAATATTGAACACTCACGCAGAAAATTGTTAGCGGTTCTTCCTTCCTTTGCCGGCAACAACAGCAACAACGCTTAAGCAATAAAATATCTACCATTACCCAAATTAGTGTTTCATTCGCCTCACACGGTCGTCGTAGGGACTCCTAGTGAGCACATTTCCAACTACTTGGAATGCCTTCAAGATTCTGATCAATGAGAAGGCTTTGTAAATATTATAATATTTGTAAATATATAAATACTTTACTTAAAACTATATTAATAATGACTGATTTTCATGCAATATTAAAAGCTCTGATTTTGTAACAGAAATAAACAAAGTTAATTTACCTTCAGATGTCGTAGCTATGTTTCCTAATATTGCTTATTCTTATTCTCATTATAATTTCCGCAATATAATATTATTTACCCCAGTTAGATAATTTAACAATTCCTTTACATGAAGTTATCTTAGTAGTCAAATGTATGCTTTCCAATGTAGAGATCTCTTTAAGTAACACTATTTACCGCCAACTCAAGGGACACCAAAAGAGGTTCTTTGAGATCAATTTTTTCAGAGCTTGTGATGCGTAGGATCGAGGAAATGATGTTATCTTTGATAAAAGTGTTCTTCTACAAACGATACGTTGATGACATAATAATCTGTGTCCACAAAGATGGCACTCTTAATGTACTTAATATGTTCAATTCATATGAGAGCTGTATCCAATTTACAATTGAGAAAGAAAACAATAAATCTATAAATTATCTCGATGTTAACATTAAACACGATAAGGACAAGATAACAAATTGGTATAGAAAGGGAGCGCCTCTAACCGAGTCTTAAATTATTTACCTAAACATTGTACAAAACAAAAAATAAGCATAGTTTATACTGTAACACCCCCACGCATTTACCGGCGACGTGGGATCGTCGGAAATGCGCGGTAGCGGCCCGGTCTTAGCTCAGTCCGTTCTAATACCCTTACCTATTTAAAAATTAGGTGATGGAAGGAATTGTAAACTAACTTCATGGACATTTGAAGAAAACAATTTGGTTACTGGTAAAAAAAAAGATAACATTTATTCCTGGACAATGCTGTGCCAGGGAAGTTACATTGATGGAAAAGGAAAAAAAGATTGAATAAAAAAAGATTAAAATTAAAGGAGAACTTATAACTAAAGAAAAGTGGTACAAAATTATTCTACGGTTACAATTACAAATTTTTCCCTGAGGACCTTTCTGTGCCTTAGCGCGGCACCGCTTTGACAATAGTTTCTAAAGAGCTTATTGCCCCTGTTTACGTTGCCTGTGGCACTCCGTGGCAGATGCGTTCAATAGGCCCGGGTGGGCGCGGCGAAGCTTGTGGACGGCCGGGACGGCCTTCTCTGGAATGCGGTCGGGCGCGCGCCCTCACCAACGGCGGCTGCGGCGGTCAGTGGCGTCTGGCGGTGGTCAGTGACGTGAGCGAAAGGACGTCTGGAGGCTGCTTCGGCGGAGCTTGTAGATAGCCGGGGTATATCGCCCCCGATCGCAGGTGCGGAACACACAACAATGTCTCCCTCTGCGTATGCGATTCCTCTCGAATAAAAATTTCAGTAATTGCGAAATCCTGCAGCGAATACGCAATACCAAAGGATTCGACAATTCCCTTATAAGTGCTTTTGCACTTCCCCTCGAATCAAAACTTCGATTCAATCCCCGTCCCCGGAGGTGCACACCAGCTCTCTCTAAAAAATTCCTTTCCCTAAGTTCCCCCAAAGGTGCTCGCACCTCTTCCCGCGACTGGCTCCCGCCCTAGCAGTAGTAGATGTAGTAATGTAATGTCGATTTTTCTCTCCCTCAAGTATAAAGTTAACTTCCATCCCCCCACCCTTTCTCCTCGTATGTTCGAGTTCCCGATGACGATCGCGTCGCTATTGGCCAAAGGTGATGGCGTCTTACACAAATTCTGGCCAATAAGTTCCAGCTGATTCTGGAAATTTTCCATCCTCTGTTTCTGTCGCCGCGTGTGTCTTTCTCTACCGTCTGGAAAGTAGGCCACGTCTCTGAAGGGGCTTTCCGGCTACTGAATTATTATCTTGTGCTTCCCCGATCACGGTGACAGGCGTTTCGAAAACGTTCCGGACGGGGACGCAGCGGAGCGCCTAACAACTCACCCTTTCTTCGGCCGTCGGGGGCCATAAACTGCTGAAGTGGGTCAGGGGGCTCGCGGCTGTTGCAAGAAGGGGGGGGTGCGCGTGACGCCGTAGGTCCTTCCTCAGAAAATATCCTTTCTTAAATTCTACATTATTCTTATTTAATTTATTTAAATAATTCGGTATCGCTACAATACCTTAGTAAACAGGGCCTTGAAATTGTCTCATCATGATCATGATCCTAATTTAGCAATAGTGACAGTCATTCTGACTGAAAACATTTATCCAATGAATTGTATTAATAAATATATAAAAAAGAGGAGAGCCAGCTTATTAGAGAAAACAAATAGCTTTTCTGAACAAAGAGAACCCAAGGACAACAAACATATCATCTTACCCTATATACCAAATATCACTAACAAAATAAAAAATAACCTAGTACGAGCCAACTATAATGCAGATACTATACACATAATTACAAATAAAAGAAGTCTTACAACTAATGTCAAAGACAAAATTAAAAAATTAGAAGTGGAAAACGTAGTTAACGGCATTTGATGTTAAGGTTGTGAAAAGTCCCATATAAAGTACCCCAAATTTTAAGGCTACATCTACCGACACTAGTTCAATTTGTCGCCACCAAGTAGCAGCACCAAAATAAGCCAAAATACTTTACTCATAACTTCTGAACAAGTGGTCCGAATTTCAATCAGTAAACGACGTATGATTTGTATTTAATATAAGTTTTACGCTACGAAACCACTTTAGAAAAAAAAAATGAAAAATGAGTTTTGGAATTTTTTTTGGAATAATCCTGGGAATAAATTAAAAAATATAGGCTTATGTCGCAATGGCGAAATGCTTCCTGAATCCAACGCCATATCAGTCATCCAAATTAGCCTAATAGGCGGGACGTAAAGTGAAATTTGGCAAAATACAATGCCCCCTTCCCCATGTAGCGACAGCCCTCCAAGAGTTAACGCATGAAATACTCCTAAACCAATCATGTTTAATAGTAAACAAATACGTTTCTTTAATTGTGGCTAAATTTAATATATTCATAATAATAATAATAGTAATAATGTATTTATTGTTTCAGGTATAACTAAAAAACCTTAGTTGCTTTCTCTAATGACGAGTAGTCATAATCTTATTATTGATGTGTTAGAAAGGAAAACTGTAAATAGTGTACAGCCTACGATATTCAAATGCTTCGTGTTTACATTTGGACCACACTAAGGATTTTCGTAAGTTTCATCAGTTCATAGGCAGTGGTTTGGTCAATTTCCAAAAGTGCGTGTGGATTTCAATGAAAAACAAACAAACAAACAAAACAAACATAGATATTGACTCAAAGAGAAAATATAGTTACATTCATGTGATGAGTTTAATTTTTTACTTATAGCAGATAATATAATTTTGTTATAAAGTATTATTTGGTTTTCAAGTGGTGTAACAGCGTCATTTTCTTGAAAGTGTGCAAATAAAATTTATAGAATTAGTGTCACGAAGTATATAAATAATATATTGTGTTGCTGGATTGCATTTATTCTTTTAAACTAATAATTTTCTTAAAAATTAAAATTTAGAATAATTTTCCTTGATTTTATGAAGAAACCAAGATATATTTGAGTTATTATGACTAGTAATATATGTTAATGGGATTCTACAGGTTTCCAAACAGATATTTCTTGATATTTTTTAAACTGAAGTATTTTACTTAACTTTAAACTAATTTCTCTACCAACTTACCGGACCCCCTTAACTTATTAGACAATTCCGCCGCAAAAAGCCAGAGCAGTCTATCGTATAATCTTATGAAGAATTAAGACGAAGGTATTTTGTTTTCTTTGTTGCATTCACATGACATTAAAAATTGCATTTTGATATAGAGAAAGAACCAAACTTACTAATGAATGTCGAAAAAAAGTTATTTATGATACGAGTAGTAAAAATTACATTTTATTTGTCTGTAAATTCCCCTGTGACAGTGCTGCAACCTATTGCATTTTCCTACAAGTATTTTTCGGTATATTTAGTCTAAAAGAGAGTTTTTAAAAATCGTAGCGCCTTGAGTCGAACCACATCCACCACAGAATATCTATTTTGAAAAAAATCCTTCGTGTGGTTAAGGCGCAAGTCGTGTTCACAGACGAATAGACCGACGCGTCGGTCGTGACGGACGGATTGACGTTCTTTATTTTAATCGAAGGTATTCATTTGCTTCGATTCTGGCCTTTTGGATTCGATTCCATCAAGAATCGGAAGCAAAGGAATCGAATACCGATTCCTAGGGAATCGTAAGAAAAGAATCGATTTGGGAATCGAATCGATGGAATCGGAACGTCCCTACAGCTAGGGAATGTTTTTTAAATCTGACCCTGAACCTGTGTTGACTTTTTGAAACGAAATGATTGAGATAGTGCACATTGGAATCAAACAAGCAAGTCATATCCTACAGAACCTCATCTTAAAAGTTTGAAGGATATCAATCGGTGTGTGGGTATCAATCAACATGACTAGTGGAAACGAGCAACAAGAACACTTGTCCCCCATGCTATACGGACAGGGTACCGGCAATGATGTACCAGATATAAAACAATTAGAGACTCCCGAAGTGAGGGACGAGTTACTTAGAGGTCACTTATCATAACTATCATACTGTAGATCTCAATATCGTTTGAGTAGTCAGTGTTTACAATTTTGACTCACTTTTCAGATATCGGCGGGCGCGATGCAGAAGAAGGGAATTTATGCTATGGTACTCCACAATTGGGGAGTGCGAACAAATTACAAAATGACAGGCTAGTATTATAATAATTAATGCATTCGGCAATATTTATTGGCATTTTACATTGTTTATTTCTAAGACTTTTGTTTTTATTACAGGTGTTCACGTCTTAGTAAATGGTTTTCTGTACATTTAGCTCCTGAAGCCTTATGCCACACTCCTAATTTTCCATTGACAGTTTTTAGTATTTTTACAATATTGCTTCTTCTTTGGGGAACGGCATATACCCTATTTCAAGACCATGTTGCTCCCTCATCAAGTCTCTTTATACTTTTTTCTCTCTTCATTTTGGCATATATTGCAGGTCGACTTATTTTCTTTTTGAAACTACCCCCTTTGTTAGGCATGCTCTTGGTTGGCATTATAATAGGCAACGTAAATATCTTCAATATGGAAGGTTGGTACAAAACTGCTGTATCAACATTGAGGTAAAATAGTACTTCATTTTTTAGTTTTCTTTGATGTATGTATATATTACTCTCGTGTTACATCAGTATTCTATTATTCCACTGTAGGAGCACTGCAATGGTAATAATTCTCATCAAAGCTGGTCTTGGGCTTGATGCTGGAGCATTACAAAGATTAAGTTTTGTTGTCATTAGATTGGCTTTTGTTCCATGCTTAGTTGAAGCATCAGTAGTGGCATGTGTGTCTCATTTTCTTCTGGATTTACCATGGCTGTGGGGTGCGTTGCTGGGGTGAGTAAAAACACTGGAGGTTAACAACTTTACCAATCATCCCGCCTCATTTTTGGTGGGATCTCTCTCATGTTTCCTTTGGTTTGTTTTTTAGGGCCTATTTAGATAGGTGGATTGATTCTATTCTCTTTGCCATTTCATGTTAGGTTTTATCAAGTCTTGAATGATGTTCTTATTTTTAATTACTTTCTTATTTCTTTATTTTTAATTTTTTCTCTAGTTACCTTTAATATTGGCCTTACATTGGTGCCTCTTTTGGACTCCTTAACTTAACCAATAAAATTAAGTATTAAAATCGTAAATGCTTCATGCACTCAGCTATTAAATATAATTTTATTTGTGAAGCTGACTGTTAATTGGACCTGCATTTAAACTTCAGTTACCTGTGACATGTGGTCTGTGAGACCGTGGATGTTTTAGACAGATTATTTTTGATTCATATAATATTGACATGACAATTTTTTTTATCTCTAACTGTGCTATAATGAAGAAGGAAAGAAAAAGTGTAATTAATATGTAAAATGAAAACAATATAACTATTTTTTTATTTGCCGAGTAAATTTCTGTTTATTGTTTGAGTCACACTTTTTTTCACATTTAATTATCTAAGTATGTATAGAAGGAGTTTGAAACTTTATTCACTACATTAAAAAAAATTTATTTACGTACAAAAATGTTTTGTTACGTGAAAATTATCCCTTAATAAAAAAAATGCATTGCAGTGCATCATTCAACAGTTTTATTGAAGATTTGTGTGTTTCTGGGATTGTGTGCATATGCTAAATATAAAACCTTACGGGAGGAATTTGGGTAAAATATGTTGAGTGTGTGCCCAGTCAGCATGATCAGTATGGGCTTTGTGTAAAGTTAAATGAGGCATTATTTACTCAGGGATAATTAAGTCCATTTTGTGTAATGTCCTGTTCTTGTGCCATACATATCCCCAGTAATTAAAACTGGACACTTGCTCTACAGTCTTCCCATTCAATACTATTTTTGAACTGACAGGATATTTTCCATGAAAAGCCATCACTTTAGTTTTATTAGTAGATATTTTAAGATCATAATCTTTACATGCATTTTGCAATATATGCATCCCTCTTTGTAGCATGTCTCCAGTTTGCTGAATCATTACCGCATCATCTGCATATGCAAGAAGGGTGAGTTTCATTTGGGCAGGGTTTAGTAGAATTCCCGCGTTAAAAACTTCCCTTCATTTGTGAAAAATGTCGTCAAGATACAAAATAAACAATGTTGGAGAAATCTGTCTAACTTCTTTATTTGTTTTAATTTCTTTTGTGAACTTTTTGCCGGTATCAATAACAACTGTCATGCCTTGGTACAGACTTTTGATAATCTTAATAAGAAGAAAAGGTAAACTACTTTTACTAAGTATGCTCCATAACTTCACCCAATTTATACTGTTGAAAGCTTTTTCAAAATCATTAAATGCCATCTTGAGTTTTTACATTAAATTCACTTTGTTTTTCCACAATCTGTTTGATAGTAAATATGGTATCTATCATGTCCATTTAATCTTCGCCTATTAAGCAATCTGCAATTATTTTCAGCCTTTGATTAAGTATTCTAGCATATATCATATTCATGCTATCCAACAAGCTGATGTGTATATAATTCTCACAGTTTTCTCTGTTACCTTTCTTAAATATTGGGATTACTTTCGACTTTAACTAGTTTTGTGGTATTTTATCCTGTTTGCAGCACTAGTTTGTGTCATGTGTATGCCTAAATTTACAATCCATGTTTCAGATTTGTTCTTGGTGCAGTCTCTCCAGCTGTTGTTGTTCCATCATTACTGGCTCTGAAAGATCAGGGATATGGTGAAGATAAAGGAATAGCGACACTTGTGATTGCAGCCTCAAGTATTGATGATATTTTGGCTATCTCAGGATTTGGTGTTATTCTTAGCACCATTTTTTCAGAGGGTAAGTATTTATAACATAATTTCCTGCGCCCTCAAGATGATATCATAAAGTTTTGGCAACTGAATCAAGATAGAAATTTAGGGTTTTTTGTATGTTTTTTATAACTTATGGTTCAAGGAAATGCCGCTAAATAAACTTTTTTGGATGGGATACATCCATAAAAAATGAAAAGCCTAATGAAAAGTCGCAATAAAATGAAGTGCTTTTGGAATGCCATCTGATAGTAGTTTGGCAAAATTCACCTTGGCAGTTTGAAGTGACTGGAGGGATGGCAATTGCTCTTGCACGTTTGTGCAGGAAGTTGACACCTCACACATGCTTTGGCTATTTGGGGGACTTTATTATAATTATTAAAATTAACTGACATACAATGAATATTTGGAAGAAATCATCATTGTCTAAGAGGCTGCATTCAGTGTACTTGCTGACTCTCAATGCACAAATCATCACTGCCCAGAGTAATATGACTTTGTGATAACCTTGCATGGCCTTGAGCAATGGTATCTGGCTGAGGGGTTATGTTTTCAGTACTGGGCATGGAGATGCATGAACAGAAGCCATGTCCGTACACCTCATGCTGAGAATCAGGAGGGAGGGAAGTCCCCTATGGCCTTGGCCTTGAAAGACAACTAATCCCAAGATGGAATTCTTTGCTGAGAGCTGAAGCCCCTCTTCTCCAATGTTCGGCTACTTGGGGGCTACTCTACTTCAATGTTCGGCTAACATAACTAAATCATGTGTCATAGGGATAGATAATTTAAAAAGGCTTGTGGATGCATTCATTTCATGAAGAATATCTCTCATCTCTCTGCCAATTGCATTAAATTTATAGGAATTCCATTTTATAAAGGTATTTTTTACCTGTTGGACATGAAAAAATGTTCTGTTTCTGCATTGGACAGGTTCGGTTTCATGCTGTTTAAAAACCCATCTAACTTCCAGTTAAGGCAGGTTTCCGACTTATACAGGTTCTAGTTTGGACAGATTTGAGTGTATAATGAATTATTAATATGAGAGTTTGATTTTGTTCTGTCATTCTTTCTGGGTTACCCCTAGTGTAATATCTTTCTGCTCACAGTTATTTCTGCTTGTGGTACAGACACACTAGCTATGCTCTCACCTACTTTCCTAAAATTCCTTGATTGAACTTCTCATTATACAACTGTTTCAGAGCTCTGTTGGCCCACTCTTGATGAGTCACATTTGTGAACATTTGAACAAATGATTTTGCCCTTATTGGAATTTATAATAAAACGTAAGGAAAGTTATCAGTATTTGGCTGAGTATATCTTGCTGTACTATCAGTACAGCAACTGGAACAAATCATTTTGGCATAGTCTGGGTTTTCTCTTCACCAAAGATCAGGAGAGGTGGCTCAGTGTCACTGCAGTGCCTCTAACTGAGAGATCCTAGGTTCAAGTAATGACTGGCAAGAATTGCTAGCACACTAGCTTTTCAGTTAGGTCAGGTCAGTCTCTGTCTGGAGGAGAATTTTAGAACCCGACTGCTCTGATCGGTAGTTTTCCGTGGTTTCTCCAATGAATACCAGGCAAATGCTGGAGCAGTACCCCAACAACCGGGTCATGCACCACATGCAATTTTTCCTTCCTCGTCCTTATCTTATCCTCACCCCTTACACACTCATACACTAACATTCACTTCACTTTCCAACATGCTGGGGACCGGTCGGGAGTTTAGAGCTTGTTGCAGCTGGGGTGGTGCCCCGCCGGTGGAAGATACCTGATCTGAGGAAACCCCACTAGCCGACAGTAGGTTTGTGCCATATCTCACCATTCAGCAGGGGAAGATCACTGCCACCTCCCAAAAAAAAAAGATGCACTACATTTACAGGACTAATGACCTCAGTAGTTGACGCACCCGGAAACGCTAACAAACAAACAACAATCTTCAACAAAGTGTTAGCGCATACTTTGCAATAGCCCTTACTTCCTTCTTGCAACCATCTTAAAGCCTGAGTAATACCAGCACACCTGAGTAATAATTGCACCCAAGTTAGGCGCTGTCAAAGGTACTGATGGAGCACTTCTAACAGAACGAAGACTTATTCTTTCTCGCTGGAAAATAATACATTGAGAATCTTCTCAAGAAAACATTAGGATGAAGACGAAGTAGAAGAAGCAATGCAATATGATATGGAGCTTTGGTATGGAAAAGCGAAGTCAGGAGGGCTTGGTAGCACGTTCCAAACAATAAAGCAATTGGATTTGACACTATACCAATAGAACTAATAAAAGCAATACAAGAACTAATGGTCATATTAGTCAAACTTTGCAACGTTTTCTGGACAACTGAAAAGTGGTCAAATAATTGAAAAAATCTATTTTCGTTATTTTGCCAAAAAAAGAAAAGGTGACAGGAGAGAATGTGCAAACAACAGAACAATAGCTCTAATTTCACATGGTAAAATACTGCTAAAAATAGTTCAAAAAAGACTGGAAAGTTCCATTGAATGTGGACTGTCGGTAGAACAGATGGGAAGAAACAATTACCCGCAATCAAATAACAAACCTTGGATGGATAGTGAAGGCTGCAGTACAATTCCAGGAAAGGCTCTTCATGTGCTTAATCTGTTATAGCAAGGCTTTTGACTGCATTGATCACAGCAGAATGTGGACAGCTATGACCCAGAAGTTGTACTGTTTATCAGCTCTCAAAAATACAAGTGGATCAAGGTGAAACATCCTGGTTCAAAATTAATAAGAAAGTGTGTCAAGGCTGCATTCTACTCAACATCTACAGCGAAAATATGAATATGCCAGGGCTAGAGGATTTAGAAATAGGAATAAGGATGGAAGGGCATATGATCAACAATCTCATATAGGCCAAAGGCACAGCTCTACTTGCTGAAATGAAATATGATTTACAACATTTATTGGAAAGAGTAAGTCAAGCAATGAAAATGGTCTTCATTTCAGCTTCAAGAAGACCAGGATCATGAGCCTTGGAGAAGAAGCAGAAATTTTCCTACAAGGTCAAAAGTTAGACTATTGAAAAATTCAACTTTCTGGAAGCACTTATTAACAAAAAGGTGACTCTTCCCAGGAAATTAAAAGGAGAATAAGATTAGGCAAAGTAGCCATATCAAAACCGAAAATATCATGGAAGACTCAAGACACCTGGAAAACACCAAAATTCAAATTGTCAAAATCGTGGTATTCTCGACAGTAATGTACATCTGCGGAACCTGGATACTATGCAAAGAAGACAAGAGAAGATTTGATGCCTATGAGTTGTGGATATGGAGATGGCTGTTAAAGATTCCATGGATGGCAAAGTATACCAACAAATAAATTCTGGAGGAAATAAGCCAGGTCCCTCTATTGAAACAATAGCAACACAACAAACTGCAATATTTTGGACACCTCATGAGAAGACCAAAATCACTTGAAAAGGACTTAATGTTATGTTGTGTTATTTTATGGATCACAAAAGGCAGAAGAAGTTGTGGCTGGCGTAGATTTGAATGTTTCATGAAATATTAAAGCATTGGACTGTGAATGGTCTGAAATCATGAGATTAACAGAAGACATGCAAAAACGGAGGAGAACAATAACAGCGGCGTTAGCGAATAGACCCAAGAGCAACATTTAAGAAGGGGGCAGCCTGTAACTGCTGCGCATATCCGCCGATCACCAGAGGTAATGCTTGACTTACGGACATGCTACTACTAATACCTGAATATCTATGCCTTAAAAAGACATCATAATAAAATACACCATAACCAGACTAAAGATTATTCACGGTTCTTTAGTTTCAAATGTAGTATAGCAAAATATTTTTTTTGTCATCAAATTAAATTCAAAACAAGCTGTTTCAAGTTGTTGAAATTCATCTGCAGTAACTTCAGTGACTGCAGTTTACTGATGTACATTTTACATCTTATATTATATCTGTGTACCAATTCAGTGTTAAATGATTACTGTATTAAAATATTATTAATATGGTGATCAAGAATTTTAAGTATGGACTTGTCGTGAGGTTGCCAGCACTAATGACAATGAGCACTGCCAATTGGGGCAGTGAGAAAGCAGAAGAGAAGGCACTGTGAGGATGAGGGGGCAGTTCAAGTTGAATGAGAGAAGAGTAAAATCGCTTGTAGATAACGCTAACTTAATTTGTGTGATGTAATTTTCTAGTGTTTGCGTTATGGCTGCGCAAGCGACCAGGCAGCGCGCGCACGATACAGCGCCGCTGGCGTCAGCGGCGCGAGCTGATCTCGCTTCACATGAGCTCAGGTGGAGAGCGAGTCTTCCCAAGGCGGCGCCCGGGTATTATTCGGGCCCGCAAGCGCCGCTCTGCAAGTCCACAGTAAGCAGTCAACCGCCGAGGAGACTACGGTCAGGAGTGTGTAGCGAATCGGCACGGTTGCGTTTTACAAGCGCCCAGCGACCGTTCGGAGGCCGGCCTGCGGAAGGGGGTCGCCTGGGAGGAGGCTGCGGGATCGGCCGGAGAGAGGCCAAAGAGAGTCGCGAGCCCGCGTGAGCGGTAGCGAGGCCCACGCGCGAACCGAGCCGGGAAGGTCTCGCTGGGAGGTGACGTCTACGTGGGTGCGGAAAAGTCGCCCGCCCACAACGTAGACTGCCCAAAGGGGGCCGTGGCCGGTGCAACAGCGGCCGTCGGGAACGGCCGCGAGAGGGAGTTCTGCAGCCGAAGGCCTCTGCTCGGTGACGAGGGACGAGTCGTGCCACGAAATCAGAGATTTATTCTTTCAGAACGATGTTTGGTGTGCATTTTCTGAATGTAAAGAAGTGATTAAAATAAAGGATTGTTAAAAAGAAACAAATTTTAATTAACAAAACATAATATTTTGTAACGTTATCAAATTAGTATTGGTTTGAAAAGTTGTTTAATTTAATTCTATTTCACATTAATATATTAATATAATGTGGAGTATTATATGTAACAAAGTATTGAACAATTCTGGAGAAGATAAACATTTTATTTTCTAGGTGATGTGTTACAGCGGTTTTTACAAGGACCTTTAGAAGTTTGTATAGGCCTGTCTTTTGGAATTCTATGGGGAATAGTAGCTATTTACATTCCACACAGAAGTGAGGTTAGCATGCTGAATGTCTGTTGAATTGTTAATTGTTATCAATACATATGAAGTATAATACTTTCTTTTGTCTTTCAGAGTTGGGTAGTGACAGGTAGAAGTTTAATGGTTGGCCTTGGAGGCTTGTTTGCAGTCTTTGGCAGTCAATTAGCAGGATATTCTGGTGCTGGTCCTTTAGCAAGCATTGTTATGGCTTTTGTTGCCTGTTATGGCTGGAAGAAGCAAGGATGGTCAGCAACCAATGTAAGGATTGTTTCCTCAGAAATCATTTTTAATAAAATATATGCATTGCCCAAATTCTAGAACTTTAATTCATTTATTACAGTAAGAAATATTGTGTAATCTCTTATAGAATCCTGTTGAATCGGTATTTACTTCAATGTGGCAAATTTTTCAACCTGTGCTCTTTGGTCTAATTGGCACAGCAATAAATTTATCAACTTTGGAAGGTCATGCAGTTATTTATGGAATTGCTACTCTGTGTGTTGGGCTTTCTGTAAGTAATCTTTGTGTTATTGTATATTTACAATCTCATTAATTTTTTACCCAAGGAGTGCTAAATGTGTGTCTTTGAAGACATGCAGATATTCCGGAGAGGGAAATATGCACCTAATGAATAGAGGTACTCGATACAGCTAGGCCTTTCTTTGTTCACCTTGAATACTATTACTCTACCTCGTCATTCCTTGTCATTCCTTTATGAATTAGTAGTTTTTATTAAAAATTACAGTACCTAATGTGGAAGTTTTTGTAATACATTTAGAATTGTATTAATAAAGTACTGATGTTAACAGCACATCTTCAGAATATCCGCTTACATATTTTAAACTTTTTTGCAGTAGGCTACATCTTGTAGGCTCTATACTAACATCTTAATCATTATACATGCATTCAAATATAAAAATATAGTTTTCTATTTTGCAAAAATATTAAGTATGTTAGAGGTTACATGTGCTCAGAAAACAAAAAAAGGAAATAATGCATTTATGAAGTTGGATGGAAGAACAGTTTAATCCGAGTTGAGCTGTTTTTCCATTTTGGCTTAGGATATTCATTAGACTTCCATGTACATGAATAACTTTCTTGGAGGCGCAAGGGGCCGGGACAATAGAGCTCGAATACAAAGGACGTAGGACATTTCGACGCGCGCAGGAGAGGGCGTCTCCTTGGCCCAGCTTGAGGGGGGGGGGAGTGAGAACGGATTCATGACTAGAAAGACTGTGGCGACGAAACGCCAACATATTGCTGTGGGAGTCTGCGTAGCCCTTTCGCACGACGCATCTGGCCCACTAAGCAATCAGGCCAAACAATCACAAACAACTGAACGACTACCGAAAAGTGCAGCGATAAGCGTGAAAAGGAGATCGGAGGCAGGAAAGGCTTCTGCGCTGCGTGCGCGGCAGGTTGTAAATCGCCCACTCTTACGAAATCGTTCCACGACTCATTTAGACCCACGCAAGTGCGACTTTTCACGAAGACGTTAGGGTACAAACAGTCGAATTCGATCTAATTCCACTCCACCAGTTAAAAGAAAGATCGGCGAGCTCACTTGTAGCGATGCTAATGATTAGTGGAAAAATTGAAATAGGAGGGATGATTTTCAGAAGACGGAGTGGGGAACTCTGAGAATCACGACCTTGGTGTTGAGGTAGAAGCACCGCCCGCTCCCTCTGCCCTGGTCTTGCGCGTCGAGAGGTTTGAGCACTCGTTCCCTCCGCGCCGCGTAGAGCTGCGCCGCGCAGCTGCGAACTCGAACAGTGTTCAGTCGCGTTTTAATCTTAATCTTGCACGCCATGCGGTGCTTCCTCCCATAAGAGCGCACACCTAAAAGAGCAAATAAACTTAAAGAGCAAAACTGTGCACAGCTGATTGGGTGGAGGTCGAGCGCCGCTGGCCGTAGGCGAAAGTGCGCGAGAAAAAACCACCGAACCGGCGGTCCGCGGACGCCTTGTCTGATGCTGTCGGCCGCCTAAGTGGCCGCCCATCCAGACGACGACTCACGGAGAAACTGGCGGGTCATAGCTCAACACCGGCACGCATCTGCCGCTCTCCTCCTTCCTTGGTCTCGCAGACGAAGAGGACACCTCATGCAGCGCTGAGGGCGCTACAGCAGGCGCCGTAAACTCTCCAACTTACGGTGAGACACGCCGGCGGATGCGTCCAGATGCGGTGGTAAATAGGCCCTCTTTTTCTTCTTCCTCTATGTCCCGAACACCCCAAAACTATCAGAAAGGCGCAATTGTGGCCAGTAGCTCAGCCCAGACTATGCCTCCTCCGGAGAACCCTCCGTCACCCGGGTCGCACACTCGTGAGCACGTTATGGCTAATGTCACCATCATAACGCGCCTCGACGACGGCTCCGACTCGGAACAGGAACCCGAAAAAGCTCCGTCAAAAGAGAGTTCCACAGATGAAGGCCAGGTCCCACTCAACGCAGAATCACACGAGCCTTTTGTAATACCTAAAAAATTCTTTCGCGCTCCGAACAAAGCAACGGCAACTAATGCCACACTCCCCATATCGAATCGCTGCCCTAGACCCCCCGGCACAAAGCAAGTCAGGGGAAATAGAGGTAGAAGAGACAGAGAAAGTCTCCGAAGCCTCAAATAACAATCAAAAGGCAAAACCAAACACAAATATTCCCAGACAGACAAAAATCTCCTCAATTAGTAGTTTCTATATAGAAAAAGCCACTCTTTACGACCCAGTCGGTCTCACCAGCCATCTTAGAGGCTACTGCAAAAAGCTCTCTTCGGGCAAATCAACGCACATGCACTAATCTTACGTCCCAGCAGCATCGAAGACCACAAGACCAGAGACGATATACTGAAAAAAAAAAACAAACACGAAAACTGACACAGAACTCAACTACTACTTCCACAGAGCTACCGCGGAACGGCGCAAACGGCTCATCATTAGGGGCCTCAACGCCAACCTGAGCTGCGAGGAACTCTAAAACGAAATCCAAAATCACGGCATAACTGTCCACCACCTAAGCGAAATCAGGAGAAAAGTAGCTCCGAATACATTTGAAGGCGTTGGGCTTTATGCCGTTGAATTCAACCAAACACAAATCAACGAACTAAAGAGAATAAAGCACCTAATGTATATAAAGATTAACTTCGAAGAACCACGAGACAAGGACAGAATCCCACTCTGCCTAAATTGCTGCGCTTGGGGGCATACCAAGAACGGGTGCAGACGCCAAGCACGTTGCATGGGCTGTGCGGGTTTTCACAACTCTGCCCAATGCCCGGTCCAAGATAATAAACACCCAGCCAAAATGTGCGAATTGCACTGGAGCGCATCCCGCCAACTACCGGGAATGCAGTTTCCACCTTGAAGCACTAAGAGTTCGCAATCAGCAACTCGAAAGGCTTCGGACCGCCCGCGAGCAGCGTAACGGCAACACACACGCCCTGACCAACGCGCAGCAGCGCACTAACTTGCCGTCGCTTGCAACCCCAGCCGCCAGCGCCCCAGCATGGTGGGGGCAAGCCCTCCAATCACGCCAGAACCGCAGCCAATCGGTGATCAGCACGCTTCAGGAGCGTTTTCTGAGCTAAAGGAGCTGATTGACCTCGTCAAAAGTTTCAACATCTCGAAAATAATAACTGCTGCCAAAACAGCAATTAATATTCTGAAAGGCCCGGGCGACTTACTAACCAAGGCTACAGTCTTCCAAGCAGTAGCCGAAATATTTTAAATGGCCCACATAGTCAACCGGCTATACAACATCGCGTCCTGGAACGCTAATGGATTCTGTATTAAAACTAAAACGCTGATTGAAAAATTCTGCGACGACTATGGCATAGCCATCCTTTTACTTCAGAAGACGCACCTCTCAAGTACCCGCATTTTCAACTTAGGCTTCCAGGTATACAGGAATGATAGGACTGCCAGGCAAGGTGGCGGAACGGCAATTGCTATTAGACGTACTCTCCCGCATACGAGACTAACCACACCTAGCAAACTTAGAAGCGACAGTAGTAGAAGTGGGAACGGTGGAACGTCGGAACAGTAGTAGAAGTGGCCATGGCCTTATATGGAATAGTGTTTTAAGGCAAGACACAAAACGACACATATTCCACAGTATCGTGGAAAGTATTATATTATATGGAGCAGAAATGTGGCCGTTAACAAAACGCCGTAGAGACAGAATACGGTCGGTAGAGCTCGACTTTATGAGAAGATCTTTGCAGATAACAAGACTGGATAAAATAAGAAACGAAGTGGTGTGGGAAAGAGCTGGGGTTCAAACAACCATAACCAGAAGACTAGAAAATAAAGCTCTTCAATGGTATGGACATGTCCAGAGGATGCGAAATGAGAGATGGCCAAAACAAATTGTAAATTGGATACCTAAAAGAAGACGTAGAAGAGATAGACCTGGTTTAACCTGGAAGACATATATACATGAAGTAATGGAGGAGAAAGGATTGGAAGAGGGTCAATGGGAGGACCGAGAATTATGGAAATCGAAAACGGCAAACTCTAAGGGGTAGAAACCGTCGAAGAAGAGGAAGATAGCAATAATGGTGATAGCAATGATAATCGTACTAATCATGGCAGGGGGTGCAGGATGGGGCAGGGTGAAGAGAGACAGGGTAGAGCTGGGTGGATGGGTTGGGGCAGGGTGAAGAGGGCAGGGCAGAGCTGAGTTGGTGGGATGGGGTAGTATGAACCCTGCATGGGCTACTACCACACACATGGTTAACTTTTACCATGATAAATTCCCGGCATGGACACCTGGGCTTTTTGCCTTTATTCTCACTTCTCACAACTGACACATGCTTTGGGCTATTGATATCTGGATCCCACAGGAACGCAGTTATCCTTCGGAAATCGGAGGATCGGATGGGTCTAGCTGCCCTGTCAGCTCAGAACTACTTTCCAGGCCAGTGCCGGAATCGAAACAATGCGCTACTCAAAATGTGGCAGGACAGTCCCTCCTCTATGCCCAGAGTATCGGACCACTGCCATGACGAAGCCAAGTGCTCAATTGGGGGCTTCCAAGCTGAAGCTGAAGGGGCTCAGGGCCCCCAGTCTGCCTCCCCACCTTGAAGCTATCTACGTATCACCAGAACCTAGGTAATCTGACAATGGGGTTCACAGTATCCATCTGGACTTTTATATGTGGGATCTGGATCATTCCAAAGAAGTCCTTTGCCCAATCCTGCCAGAGGTTGACATGCCAGGGGCCCAACTGCTGGATTTCCAGGCGAAGCTAGCAACACTGAGCTTAGCATCACCTACTCAATGCCTCCAGTTGAAGCTAACAACGTGAATGCCGCTGTGAAACTGCCGCTGTGAAACGCGGGATTTGCCCAGGAGCTGGTGCGATCTTTCGGTGACGCTCCGAACTAATAGAAGTTGATAGACTAATAGATAGTTGACAATCGACTTCAAGGAACTTTGCACGAAGAAATGAATATTTGATCAACAGAGAAGAAATTCGCGCGGCTTTTTGGGGAATCTCCGAGGCGCCAAGTTTAAAATGTATAATCCTTTCCTCTGAAACGCCTTCAAAGAACATCAAACGCTCTGTTAAAAAAACAAGGCGCCAAATTTGAAGTAATCTGGCCGGCAATGTGTCAATACTTATATTGTGATACCTGCATTATGAATATACTTTCTTTACATTGAGTGGTTACATAATTTTCCCTATGAAATTGACAATATAAGTGTACTGCTTGACAGTTTATCTATGATAAAAATACAGCAGTATCATTCATGAAAACTTCAACCTCATTTTTCTTTGGTATGATTTTGGAGTTAAGCCATTCTTCCATCCAACTCCTCAATTACAATGATTTCCATAAAGACTGTCTAGTTTAAAGATTGTTTTTGTGTGTTTGTTTATGGTTGTAAATAAATATTTATCTTTGATAGAATTAGATTTAAAACATCAAATTTTATTTTATTGTAATTTGTAACAAGTATTGTAAAAATTTCTGGATTATCATGAATGGCTTCTGTTTTAATTTCATTTTCTAGTGTTCCATAATCCATTGAGCAAATAATGTGATGCTGTGTTTTGTTTCGGGGAAATGAATGTAGCTTATGTACTCTGCTCATACCCCTTCCTGATATCCTGTCAGGCTGCTTGATAATCGGCATCCCACTGCAGGTTTCATTGTTGATTTTTATTTTATTTTTATTGTTCTTGACATAAAGGAAATTAATATAATTTGTATAAAATGTTTCCAGATTCGCTTGGTAACGAGCTTTCTTATTGTAAGTGGAGGAACTTTGAATCTCAAGGAGATGTTTTTTGTTGCCATTTCGTGGTTTCCAAAAGCCACTGTGCAGGTATGTTGTACATTCTTCCTGGACTTAATCAGTGGTGTTGCTAGAGTTGGTGTCACTCATTCACCATACATACACACATGCGCGTGCACACACACCATGTACACACATCAACAACAAATTTATATTATGCAGTTGTCAATAATGTTATATTTTAAATTAACTTGTTTCTTGATGTTCAAATGGTTTCTTATATTAATGAAAAATAAAAGGAAATGTCAGTGACAGGAAATTTAATAGCAATACAATTTATAATCAGCTCTATTATTTCTGTATTATTGATTCGTTTTGCAACTCTCACATTCATCCAATCTTAACGAACGAGGTGTCAAAAGAAAGATAATTTCATGGATGGGTGCCAAATTGCACCTTGATTTTATGAACGTTGAGAACACCTGTCTAAATTAACTTAAAATATACAGCAAGTGTTTTGCACACAACTTACAATACACTATCTTATAATGCAGAGAGCTTAAGATCTGCTCGTTCACATTGATCATGTTTAACTTGAAAACAGTATATAGTACCATGTTCTTAAAACCTGTCTTTCAAGGCCACACACCTTGGGCCATAATCTACAAATTGAAATAGTTTGGAATCTTCTATTACATTTTTAGGGGTTCAGCTCTTCTAGGAATTCAGACTCTGTGGTAAGGGTGGGATGTGCAGTATCTTGAATTCAGAGATATGCAGTCTCTCAAATTCTGTTAAAAGTTAAAAAGTACAGACTTCCAGGGCTGGAGTTCATTCATATTTGGCTGACCTGGAGATGCTGAATACTAGGTACAATTGCCAATGATTCGCCCATTATACTGTGACCTTCCTGAGGCAGAAAGGTTGTTGTATGATGGCCGAAACATTGGCAACTGTGCATGGGATGCAGGGTCTCCCAGATAGCCAAATATCTATTAACATGTTTTTCTAACATCCCCCCCCCCCCCCCTCAAATGGTTGGTTGGGAGTGGGGGAGTTGGACCTGTATGCATGAGAGTTATTGCGCAGGTACACTAGTAAAAATTTATTTAATTTAGAGGAGTAGTACCGTTTATAGGAATAATAACTTCCAAGCAATTGGTAAAATATTAATCAATTTAAATTATGAAATTATCAGTAATATTAGGTAAGCAATTTTTCAATTAAACATCCAAGTTTTATAATTTTATATTTAAATTTTCAGATGCTTGTCACTCTTACAATGGTGAACAGTATCCTCCCCTCCCTCCCCCCTTCCTAACTACACCACTGAAATTAATTCATATCTTCCTTATTAAACCTGTCATTAAATAACATTCTTTTGTTTGTTAGGCAGCAATTGGTCCTGTGGCACTTGATTTGGCAGAGAAATGGCATTCTGATGAAATTGTTCTTGGATATGCTTCATTAGTACTGACAATTGCTGTGCTCTCTATTATCATAACAGCACCATTGGGTGCTATAGGCATTTACATTGCTGGTCCTCGACTTCTTGGGAAAGTTGAGTCAGAAGCAACTCCTGAGGCTGAAAATGAGGAAGATTCAGTGTAGAGGTTTTATTTAAAAGTTTATCAGATTAGTGAATTTTTACTAAACCTGTACTTAGTATTGTATTTTTGTTTCATGTTTGTTGTGTGTACTCACACAAGTTTTGTAATTTAGGTGTTTTTTTTTTGTTTATTTGTAATTTGGTGCTTATAGAGTGAATGACTCAGTCTGATGTAATTTTTTAAATAAGAATTGATGTATCAAAATATTAGAATTTTGGAAAATATCCAAGTTCTAGACAAACATTTAATGCTTTTACTTAATTTTTTGATACTTACTCTGATGATGGTTCAGAAGTGTTCTCTCAGGAATCTATAAAATCTGGCACAAGTGCCTAAATTGGAACTCTCTATGTTGACTTTAAATTGTTTCTCTCTATGTTGATATGTTTGTAATTTTATGAATATGGTGTCACCTAGTTTATATTTTCCTTGCAGCTATTATTTTCGTTTGTGTCATTCAGTGAACCATATCTTTGTCCACATTTTGTTTCCAGTTATCAACCCGAAGTTTACACCAAAGAACAGTTTCTTCTCGTCCAGTGCATTATCTTTTTCTTTTTTCTATTATTCTTATTGCTTCAGCTGTGACAGAAACATTTTCATTACTTTTTCCATTTAGAACATTGTACTTAGAGCCTTACCTGTACTTAGAGCTGTACTTAGAACATTGTACTTAGTTACCTTACTAGTCATTATCAGAATTTCAAATCCATTGAAGTGTGTCAGGTGGGTGTGGGTGTAAATGTGTCTTTGGCATCTGGAGTAGTATTTGTTTTCATTTCATCAAAAACATACTATGTTTTTAAATTTTTGAGATATCTGAAGGAAGTTAATTGTTTCACTGCCTCATAACTGGACTAAGACTAATTCCAGTTTCTTTCCATATCTCCTTTTTATCATTTCTTTGGTTTTTACATATTATCTTATAGTCAATAATCCACTAAAGTTCAGTTCATGAAAACAGTGGGTCTGACAGTGAGGTAAAACAAGTGGATACAAACTTCGACAAGTGGATACGACCCCCTGGGTGGATTCAAACTTCAGTTGCAAGGTTGCCAAATTTGGTACACATTGATAATGTAAAATAAATAATGAAATGTATGCTCTATGAAAAACTTGTACATCAGTTGAGTTTTCAAAACATGAACCCAACATGTCAAATTACATGAAATGTTTTTATTAAAGCAGGAGAAAAGCAATTTTATTTGGTTCCAGTTTCAACAGTATTTATTATGAAAGAATACTGGATTCAATTCTGCTCTAATTTTCAAAACAGTTCAAAAAAATTTTCAAAAGAAACTCATGATGGCATCTCTGTTAACCCTTAGGCTCTGTTTGGGGTCATTTCTGATCCCATGTGCTAATAATGTTATGCAGCTCTGAAAATTATTCACATTAACTTATCCTTTTAGATATGCTATGCTATAGATAATGGCCGGTTTTACATGTGTTGTAAACGTTTCAGTTTTTTAAGTTTTCTTGGTTTGAAGTAATTTGATTTTTATACGATTTAGGTCAGAGATTCTCCCAAATAAATCCCACATTACATGTCTAAATTATAAGAAAAAATCTAAAAATGTGTCCATTTCTATGTTATAATACTATGTTGTTGTTTCTGAATGACAATCTGGCGTATTTGTTTATTACGAGTTAGTAGCTCGGTATCAAACATTCTCATATTTGTAAGGGAGAAACCTATATAAAGTTATGAGGATATGCTAGAAGGTTTTTTCAGAAATATTTTTCTTTATTTTTTGGTATGAAATAGTAAATAAAGCAAATAAATAGCGTTCTTTTATTAATAATTCCAAATAGTATCCGTATTTGAAATTCAAATTCAGATGGCAAAACATGTGGAGTCAAATCTGAGCCCAAACAAGAGTCCAAGTATGTAAAGGAAAAACAGGGTCGAAGGGTTAAGAAAATGTTTTTGTTTAGAAAGTCTAATTAGTAGTCTTAAAAAGTACCTGCTAATCATGTGTATTCACTTGAAGAAAACAAACCAGACTGCTCCAAATCGTGCTGTCATCCTGTGTCCTGTTTGTTTATACCGAAATTTTGCCAGACACTCTCTCTGCCCCCTATGCCTGTAGTGACTTATGGGTACCTGCTCATACATGTGAAATTTTTTGCACAGATTGTTGTTTCTCAATTAATTATTGTTTCTAATCTAATTTCTTTTCTTCTGGAAATTAAGGAGATTTTTCCCTTTGTACTATTTAAAAAGTTTTATCTCAAGAAGACAACATTTCACATCCAATTTTATGATAAACAGGAAAAGTTTTGGTTAATTATTATTACCTTTGTTGACAATGTTTTCTTGAACAGACTGAAATGTAAATGATAAAGGGGATGAAATTACCTGAAATCACAAGCTGGTAGGAGAGGGGCAAGAGCTTCGTTACGACTTAAATTTTTGGTAGGGAAGCTCCTGATAAAATGAGCGTCCACTTCTTCCAATTCAGGGATTCCAATTTTGAAGGGACACTAATTTTAAAATGAAGTATACTTCGGAATATTAAGAGCACCTATCATTGCTCCCTTGGATCTCTTATGAAAATCCTCCCCTTTTCTTTCCCCCCCACTATTACCATGATGCAAGATTGGCGCTGATTTGTTAGTTTGACTCTGTCAGGGAATCTAAAGCTCAACTAGTCTTGTCACAGGTTCTGCACCCTTCTATCAATTTTCCCAACTCTGCAACATTTGCATGCTCTCTATTTCGGAATGGAATTTTACAGGGTTAAGATGCATTTACCGTAAGTGTTGTCTGTTGCCGAATGTGGCTAATTTGAAATATTTTGGGGGAAGCAGACATTTGCCACGGTGGCGTTCTGGCATGCGAGACGAGGCGTAGCTGGGCCGGGCACTCATTGACATTACTGCAATCCATCCTAACATTAAGTGTCATTTCCTGTGTTCATGTACACTGTCATGTTCAGGTGTTCCTTGCATACTCATCCACAATGCATGCATGTACTTATTACAGATGTATTAATTACTTATGAACATTTACTCATTGCATGTACTATTTACTACAATTGAATTTATGGATGTCTTTTTTTTTCTCACCTACAACTTACTTCTATGTCTTCTGAAACCTTATTCATTTGCAAGATTGAATAATCTTTTTAATTTTCATAAACTTGTTTTGTTGCCCACCTGTGGCTCCTTTCATATGTAATCAGAGATTATAGAGTATTAGGGAAAAGCAGTGGAAATAGATGACTGGTTGTGTTTGTACAGTCAAAGTATGACATGTCTACTTAAAAGTGGAAGTCTGATTTATTAAATAATTATTAGAATATTCCTAATTGTTACTATATGCATTTAATAGAAAAAAATCATTTGAGGTGAGCATTATCTACTGTGTTCAATTGCAATGTTTTTTTGCATATAACTGAAGTTGCTAGCTTGTAAAACAAAACTTAAGATCCATTTTCAATTAACAATGTAAAAAGATGTTAGAGATATATTTGTTATGTACATGACAAGTGTTTTTGAAATAAAATAAATATTTTCAGAGCTGGTTTGTTTTATTTGCACAGGAGTTGAAATACTGATATGAAAAGGACAGCATGTAAGAAATGGTCACAGAGTACATTATACAATTAATTAAATTTATATTTCTTTTACTTCACTTTACAGAGAATATCGTTAATTGACCTTTTCATAAAGAAATGAAACTATGTATTTTCTCTGTGCCTTCTACTGTTTTTTTTATTATATCATTGTTGCAATAGGGCACTTTCTAAATATTCAGCATTGGTAAAAATATAAAGGTAATGTTCTTCATTTTATCATCAACCCACTTAAATAACTTCCTGGTAAATTAATAGGTTCCTGACAGAATTTAAGTCTAGCTTTTATTAAGAATATTATAGTTGCCTCCCCTCTCACTAAGTAGCTTTTCCATAAACGTTGCGAAGTGAAGAAATGCCATTCTGCATTCACATTGTGGAAGCATAAATTTACATTGTTTTGTAATAGACACAGACCCTATCCGAAAAATGTCTAATACTGTCATAAACTTACTTGAGAAGTGTTATGAGTTTACACTGGCAATGATGAATTCGTGTTGTGTTTCAGGCCTTCAGAACAATAATTTTATTTATATTTAAATTCTTTGCTTTCTCTGAAGTATAACACAAAAGGATGCAGAATATCCAAGACATTAATTCACTGCACTCACTGAATTACATCTTCAAGTATGAAGGAATACTTTTCTAAAGAAATCACACTGGACAGAGCCGCTAAGAGGCCTCGATTGTTCACACCCTCCGCTGAACCATTTCTTTGTTCACGACTGCAGCTGGAGGGACGCTTTGGGGATCCCCTGCCCCTTGTTTATGATCTGAAAGTGATCGCCTGCCGGGAAAACGCCGACCCACCCTCTCGAACTCGCCGACCCGTCGACCTATTGATTATGAACGTCAAGTTATGGGAAATCCCTGGCCACCGACGAAGCGACACACTACCCTGCACATGCAATTTATAAACAAATTGAGGGACAAAGGAGGAGATAGTGTAACTTTCCATTGTGGTAATTTAACAAGCGTCCGGCGATTGGCCGAAATTCCTCTGCAATGCAATAACCTTAAAGCCAATGGGCAGCCGTTTTATCAAAATCTTGGAATCTTCTAGAACTTTTGGGAGTGAAAAGAGGGGATAACCGAGACGGCGGATACTTCTTGCCAACCGTTAGGCACTTCTTGTCAGACAACTGCCCGCACCAGTACTTGATTTATTGTTAAGCCGCAGGACACTTGACTTTATTTTAGATCGCTGTGATACGCGTTTTAAACTTCACGTTTTGTCAAACCAACCTTTAGAAGCAATCTATGCTAAAGTTTCACCCACATTGGCTTTCGTAAATTGAAAATTTGAAGATCACATTGCATTTTCGAAATTACGCTACGCGGCTTACGGAATTCCGGTTCCGTGAAGTTTCTACGAGTTTGCGGAAAATTTGTCACCGTTACCAAAATGGACTGAATTATGAACGCCCGCTGCATCGCATCTGCAAGTTAGAGCTGTGGAAGATATTTGTGAACACGACTGAGATACATTGTGGTGTGAGTCGCGAGTCAGCACGCCGACTTCCCGCTACCTGCTGCAGAGCCTTGAGCACCCGCTACCTGCTGCAGAGCCCCAGAGACGCCGTGGACGACCGGGCCGCACAGAGAAAGGACGCAACAGCTGGATGAGGGCGAATGACCTCCACAACAACAAACACGGCTGATATCATCGCAGAGCCTGCGATGTTAGCTTTAGTTAGTCCCTTCAGGCAATATTAAAACATGGACTCTTGCAAAAATATATTGTGTAATTCAGGCAACGATTCTCAGCCACGCATTGGCTAGAATAAAGTTCAAATGGCAGACAAATTTTCTGTAAGCGTAGCCTTAAGATTTTCCTGTGTGTTAGATAACTAGGATAAGTTTTGTTATGGAAGAAACTGAGCTCAGATATTCACTTCTGGTCATGATTCTTTTATTTTGAGTCATTAAACTTTAAATTTTACCTCATTCAATACCTTCTTTCATTCTTAAACATCAATGTCCGTCGATCTCACTCAAGTGCAGGTGACCCACTGACATCTGAGCTAGCTGGCAGGTAAGGTAAGACGGCTGAAGGTCACAATATATAGAGGGTAGAAGGTCACATGAATTTTCATGGATTCGGCGAGTTCCTAAAAAAGGTACAGCGTGCGCCACAGCTGCCATTTTGTACGTTTCGAGAGAGGCGACACACACCGCCTCCTTGGAAAGAGGCATCCTAACCTTCTCGTCAAATATCAGGCATCAAATAAACCTCGTCAGTCTGCGCAAACCACGATGTACACAGATAGCGTAAATAGTATAAGTTAGAGGAATCTAAGCCTTCTGAACGTGTTGTCACAAAGGGTTGAAAATTTCAAATTACCTATATTTAATATACGTGGCATTGATAAGTACTGAACCAGAAAAAAATCAATAGAATGTCCAAGAATATCTCATCCTGTAGACTACAGTGTGAGGAACGTTTCTTTGAGTGTTTCTATGAACGTGAGGAACGTTTCAAAATTTTGGTTTTTAAGTTCCTAGAACGCTTCGTTTAGGAGTTATTTAACGATAGAGCTGATTGTGTGCTGCGGGTTGCATTTGACATGAATTTGATGCCGTTTTTTAAAACAAATCCTCCACATTTTTAAGTCAAAGCAATTAGTTACGTCTCCGTGAAATTATCTTTCTTCAGATACCTCATTTATAAAGATTGGTCGCGTGTGAGCGCCGCGGGTATAAGGTAAGGTATGTATACTATTGAAATATTATGGGAGATACGCAATTATAAAATATAAACAATGAGAAGAGAAACTGTGCAACTTGTCCGTGGTATCATTTGAGAAAAAAACTATTGGAATCCATTGAAAAGAAAAAGAACTCTCACAAGCATTCAGAAATTCCACTACAACAAAACGCCTAGAGACTACATATTTAGTAAGGTAAGATGTTTAGGAGTATTTAGACATGTTTATTTTGTATATAGACTTACAAATGCATGGATATGAGAACAACTAAAAATTAACGACTTCCAAACGTCCGGCATTATTTTGGGAGAAACTATATACATTTATTTTTTATGCATTTAAATCATTTACAGTGCAACTTTATATGCATATCAAGGTCGCACGGGTAAGTCGCATTGTCTAGCGTTTCTTGATTCTTTTTGCATTTGAATGCATGTTTGGCAATATATAAATTGTTCAAGACCGGTAGAGCCATTGCGAAGGGCTTCAATGTGCCGGAGAGGGTTCCCAGCACTAATTAGCTGGTGTGTTACCGTATGATAATGCGTGTAACCCAGCTGCAGCAGGTGGGTGTTTGATCAGCGACTTTCGATCGTGTGAAAATCAGACTATTTAATTCTCGCCCATATTTCGTAAGAAGAGGAAACTCTTATAACCGGACCCTGGTAACGGAAAATGGAATAAATCTTGTTCCTATATAGTAAACTAGTGGAACCTGGCAGCCTCCCTTCATCTCCCTTTCTCTCTCTTCGTCTCCCTCAGCCAAAATGTAATAGAATGTTCAGGCCGTCGGCCTCAAAATTTTAGTTTTTAATGCCTTGGAACGCTTCGTTTAGGAGTTATTTAACGATATCGTTCAAAACATTCTGCCGAGTGCGTTGCGGGTTGCATTTTGCATGCATATTTTGTTTTGTTTTACAGCATAAATTTCTGCATTATATTTCACATACGAGTATAAAAACCATCTTTGATGCAGGTTGTATATCGTGTCAAATTTTGAGTTCAATCAGTGCATAACTTTTTGAGATGTTGAAACACACAAACCAACATATTTTATATAGATAACCTCTTCTAATACTTTGTGTAGTCAAAATCCATGTTTCGTGGGGCCTTGATACCGAAAGATCTATTAATTAAAGTCTGTCTGTGTCTGTACATCGGTCTGTGTGCCTGTGCGTTAGCACCTAAATCGTTCAGCCGATTTTCTCCAACATTGATATTCTCCTACCGATTTAAAGGAACTTGAGGCCCCGCGAGTTTGAAGTCTGGTCGTAAGTTGCAACAACTTTCCTGTTTATGTGTTTTTTCCATTCTAGTATAATGATGATCAGGGAAGTAGCTCTCAAGCCTGAAACCTTTCTGGGTGACCGAGGCAGGTCAGAATAGAATGAATTGGGACATGAGCGGGAAAACAAAACGTCTGTTTCTGCGTTGTGTCCATTATGCTCCAGAAAAAACTAATATTGTAGATGATGTACGTTGTTATTAGTAACAATAATAATTATTTATTAAGAGTAGGTGTAAAGAGAAATTAAAACGATATCTTTCTATCCTAATCTCTCTAATAATACTATATTATTATTATTATTATTATTATTATTATTATTATTATTATTATTATTATTAATTATTATTATTATTATCATCATCCTATACTTCACGACTAAAGACGTTATGAGTCCTTTAAATATAAATCTACTTCTGGTTGTAAAACAGATTCCGCAAAATGTGCTCTGTTCCTAATAAATCAATGTATTGCACTTCCTGTCTTTTGAGTGACCTGGGATTTTAATGAAGTTCGTAAAATCCCAGGTCAATCCCAGGTTCGTTTTAATGAAGTTCCACAAAATTTTGCGGAACAAATCCCAGAGCTTGGATAACTATCGGACGACCTGTGCTTTTCTCTCCAAATTCTGCTGACCTCTATTTCCAAACTTTTATTTAGACGTTTCTCTGCCTCCTTGGTTACTCGTACGATGTTTTGATCGCACGACACAGCAACATCTACAAGTAGACACTTTTTTCTCCAAATCCAGGATAACAATATTCTGTTTGTTTCTCACTATCGTGCGATCAAATTGAATTTGTTGGTTGTACTGCATACAGACGTTACCGGTTTTGGTGAGTAATCGTGCCACTTGGGGCATGTGTTTCAAGGGCATTGCACATCTGGCGGTGGACCTAATATACACTCTGTCAAGTCTTTTCATGTGTTCGGCCTTTGCTAGATTTGTATAGGCTGAGACGATATGATCAATGGTTTCTACTCGTTCCTGGCAAATGCGGCATTTATCATCTTGGAGAATTTTGAGAACCATTTTATCATAATGTGTAGTCAACACATCACACATTTGGTAGCTATTACAACTGGTTCCAATTCTGGCTTCAATCTCCCCCTTTAAAGCCACATAAATTATTGATCTGCCCATTGCATATTGACCTTGCTCATTCTTTATAGATATTGTCCATGGAGTGGTTTGTCTCCGCGATTTCTTTAACTTTTTTTGTGTCTCACATTTCATGGTAAGTAGCATCAAAAGTTCAGTGTGTGTCTCATTCTGCGTGCCTCGTATAGTCTTCTTTGCAACGCTTCTTGCTACACTTACAAGGCTTCTGTTTCCCGTTCTTCGGTCAGATTTAATGACCTGCCCAATTATTGAACATTAATTTAGGTCAATTATTTAATCTGTAACAGTCATTTTTATTTTTTATAAACTATTCATATCACAATTCAATAAAATAAATTGTTCAAATCACATTTAAATTTTTAAAATACATAAATTTTATTGCCAAATTATTCTTAAAACATTTTCATAAATTACGATGTTTCAGGTCATAGTTTTGGACCCATATTCAGGCATCATACAGTATATTCTGTGACGTATAATATCGATTTTTAAATCCATTATAGATCTTGGTAAAATTTTTGTCTGTCATATACTTTCTGAGGTGTAATGATCATCTCTCTGTATTCTTGGCTATCATCTCTCTCCTCACAATGCATCTTCCCCCGCCCTCAACCCGAGAATGCGCCGAGACCGCCTCCATGCGTCAAATTAATGTGAAATAAAATAATATAACAAAAACAAAAATAACCTGTCTTATTAGTGGATCATCTTGATTACTGACTACATACTTTCCAATCCCGACTATTACCAGGAGGCTTCAATTTGTCTGAGGCCTCTTCCTCCTTCCTTACGTGATACATAAAATCGGTTAACATGAGCTCGAGGATCGGCATTGATGCATTGTAAGCAGTTTTCTGGGTTGGTTTTTTTATCCATGAATTCAATTTCTTGCTTAGTGCAATCCACGAGTCCGAAACTGCACTCGGCTACGGGCACGTCCACACTACCTATTGCCGATATTTTATTCCTGGAGTTCAGGGCGGTCTGCAGGGCGAGTCTCATTCTTCTGTAATACGCCCTAAGAATTCGTTCATTGTGTTGTTCAAGATGTTCTCACATTCTTCAATATATTTGTAACCAAGTCAACCAAGATATTTGTAAGTTTTACCTGGCTCAATATCTTGAATCACAGTGTGCATATCAACTTAAATGCTCTCTGGTGTCATTTTATTATGAGCTGAAGCGCGCACAGATGTGCGTTTTCTTTGTATGCAATTTGTTATGTTCCCAGTTTATCAGTGCTCCGGGGCATACTGATTGATCGTTTTTCTCTCTTCCTGCACCATGTAATGTGGTATCGTGTGCAGGTCTGGTCACACAGTTTACAGACATACGTATCGGACGGATTGTGGAATCGCTCTTGTTTGCATATCATGTGATGGAAGTCACGTGTTGCTAATCTTGTGATTACATATCGCAGTTCGTAATTTGCGGTTTGCGCAATTATTTTGTCTGTCTCTTTTGTATATTGTCTCTTTGCCTCTTTTGCATACATTTTTGCTCAAATTTCGCTTCTATTCTTATCTAGAATGAATTCTAGCTTTGTGAATGCTGCCGTCTCTGGGAAAAAGAACTGTGTCCTCAAGTCGTCAATTAGAACGCTTTCCCTGGCTGTAACGTAGACTAGTCTAGATCATGTTTCATGGCTACACCTAGAGCTTTTTTGAGGAAGGTCTTTCTCTATTTTGGACAGGTTACCTATGGTTAGTTTTTCCCAAATGTTCTCAACTCCATATGTTAATACAAGCAGGAATTCGGCTTGATGTAATTTAATGACGGCATTATGCCACTCTTTAATTTGATTTTTGCCCTCTTGTTAAGATCAAACCTCATGTAGATGTCATTGCTAAAATCATTCACAATAGACAGCATTTGGAAGAGAATCGCTTCATTCTTAGCGAACACTTCAAGATTGTCAATGTAGAACAAAAATGACACTGTTCTTTTATCACCATAGTAACCAAAGTTTATTTAAAATCATATTTTATTTGCAATTTGTTTGTGAACAAACTTTTGGCAAAGTTGCATAAATTTGTACATACTAGTTGTTGGAGGCTGACAGAGGAGGCACGTGGACTGTTGAGATAGCGCAGACGAGCAGCAGTCAGCTTCTTCCATCTTACCTTTAGTCGCCTTGATAATGATTCAGAGGACCACCAGGTTTAATGCGACACGCACGCTTTCCCTGTAAATGTCTATATCTATAGTCACTATTACCTTGGGTGAATTCAGTAGTCATGTAGTGATTGGAGAGAAGAAGCATATAATTAGGACTAAGAAACTTATACAATTAATTACCATAATAATTACACCAATGTTAGAAATCTTGAGTGAATTTAATAGCCGTAGGTATCTACAGTTGAAACTGTGTGGTTGCAGTTGGCATTGGGGCATTGTAAAAACCGTAGGTATTCACAGTTGAACACTGTGTAAATTTTGGTTAACATTGGTACATTGCAGTGAATAGGAAATTACAGTTGAAAACTGTGTTGATAGCACATAGTAAAATATATGAGTTCAAGTGTGCAATGTGGTTTGTTTGATACAATAGTGCTGAAATAGAAACATGTGGAATATGAACAGTATTACGTGCTGTTGCAATATAGACTGGTAGTGTACGCACGCGCGGGGCACGTGACGCGAAGACTCGTAGAGTAGGCACGAACGGGGCACGTGTAGTGAGCTTTCTGATGAGGATGCTGTAGCAACCAGCAGCTTGGATCTACCGTAACGTGAAAAGGAAAAATAGAATTTCTTTCAAGAATATATTAACATCCTTGAGATCAGGCATGAGTAAAGCGGGGCAATTATGAAATAAATTATTATTTATCAGTTATTAAAATCTACCAATATGGCACAACATATTAAAGATCAGTTATTAATAGAAGTTTATTAAGGTGTTTCTCAATATACTTTGAATGTGTGCATACCTGACAAGGATTCTATGCGTATAATTATGTAAGTAATGTTTGAATGTAAACTTTTAATAAATTTAGTTTTCGTTAATTTCCATGAATTACTTACGTTAAATTATGTGTTAGTGATCTGAATTTTGGAAATACATATGGCAAATAAGTTTTATATCGAAATCAAAGAGTCCATTTCTTACTTACGTCAAACAACTATCTGGCTAAACACTAATTTCACTTGCAATTAGTTCACATAAAATTGAACAAAATACCTAATTAATGTATAGAGAAAGATAGATAATTTATTTAATTTGCTTTGGGCATTAAGCCAGGTGGCTAATTCTTCACACTTATTATATATCTAATACAATAATACAATGCAATAAAGAACATTAAAACACATACAATACAATACATAGTACAACATTATTTTAAGGCATGCCTACTAAATGCAGAGGCCAATTCACAGTCTACTGATATTTTCGCATACAACATTATTACTAGAATGTAATCTTAAGCTAAAGTCTTGATGTTTGTGAGATAAGTCTCCATTAGTGCTGCAGGCAAGTTAATCCATGACTCGGTAATCCTCATATATTAGTATATATCATCCTCATACATAGAATATTCATATATCGTAATGATTCTACAAACATACCATCATAAAGCCACTATAATCACACAAATCATTCCATTTGATGTTAAATTACATTTTTTACTGACGCCATCAATAAATAGTATTCATAGTTTCGAAATAAGTAGTATTTACCTCACTTTAATCACACAAGATCATAATATTTGACAATGAATTACATTTTTCCCTGACGTAATCAATAAACGGGATTAATAGTTCAAAAACAAAGAACTGAGATCCCCTGTAGAAGGGAGCTGGTCGCGCCTCTGAGAAGACGGAATCCGGTGGGTGAGATGGTGCGCGGCACAGAGCGCGGGCGCGTCCGGCGGCGGCGGGGGGGGGGGGGGGGGCGTGATGGGGTGGGGCGCCGCAGCGCCGCCGCCGGCGCGGGCGCGCACTAGCTGCAGTGCGCTGCGGAGCGTGGTGGGCGGCGGACGCGACATCGGGGCCTCTGCTGTGGCGTGCGGCCGCGTGCAGCCTGCAGTGAACCCGCGCGACGGACGTCTCCCGGCACCGGTGAGTACGAAAGCCCGGCCGCCGCCGCGACGCAGCGAGGTTAAGAACTGCCCTTTTCCCCTTGGAGAATGAGAAAAACAGTTCGTTCTGTAACGCCGTCACTTTCAACTTCTATGAAGAAAATACAGCAAAGTAATAACAGTTTCTTGAAGTTTATTAGCGTAACTGAAGAAATAAGAATTGGATAACGTTCGTTCGTTCATTTTTTTTTACCAGAAAACACTCGTATTTCTCTGTACTATAAATGAGTTTCTTTGTCTTCTCAATTCTTTTCCATTGATGAATTTTATGATGCATTTTGTCTTTATTACACATTTTTACTCGGTGAATTGTTGGCGTTTGCAATAACTGTGCGATGAATGTCACTTTCATGAAACATTTACAGAAACGAAATTCAAATAATAATTTGTGGATATCTCACGTTTCTACGCCAATTCAAAATAGTTTCATTTCTTCTAATTAATTTGAACAATACACGATTAACGAATTCTCATTCTGTTTGTTAATTTCTTCATTTGTCTATAACTACATGGTGATCGCGCATTTGATTTTCCTGTTGATAAATCAGTTCTTAGAACTAGTATCCCGAAAGGAAAATTACTCTCAGGCGACTACATTGAAGGATTTGCGTTGGATCTTTTTAGTGAGAAAATCTCCGATAATAATAGTTGGCCATAATCATAGAACTGGCAGATTTACCTGTCACCTCGTGAATTTATCTTGCTTCCAATTTTTAAATTCTCTAAGATTTTTTGCTTAATACAGTGGACCATGGATGTAGTGAACTTGGGATGTAGTGAACTATCATTGTTCTCGGTCAACTTACATGACAGTTACACTGCAGAAGTTTCGGTCGTGTAAAAAATCAACATCGGGTTTAGTGAACAAAGTAACTATTTACTTGTACAACTTTCGGAAAAATATTTTTCGTCTTAGTACCGCAAATTCATATATTACGGCTTTGCAAGTATGAGGTATGGAAAGATATTTGTGTAACATACATAACGCACATTTATGGTGAATGCAGGGGATTGAGGCAACCGCGCCGCTGAGGGAACTACTTCTGCCCATCAATCCTTCTGCCCTGCCTGAAGACTTTGTGATAAAAAACAAACAAACAACAACGGCAAATACTTCCACGTATTATTGATAGTGAGTACGCAATATTATTATACAGCTTCTTCTATCGTAACTTGAACTTCAGACATAACTTGAAAATGTAAACGATGTAGATCAAAATTACACACAAACTACTTATATTTTGAAGAAAGTGTACATGACATGATTTAAATATTTTATATTGAAAAATAGTTTGCATTAAAATAAATTTTCATCTTCAATATTAAGTATATAGGGCAACATCGCAAAACATAGAAATTTGTTACAAATAATGCAAAATTACGCGAAGCGACTATTATTTTCAAAAAAATTTACGTTTAATAATATATCAAAGATTAGGTTGCAAAATATCTAGCTTCAATATTGAATCTAAAGGACAGATTTGAAAAACAAAAAACTTTTGCAATTTTCGACATTTCAGAATTTTTATTGGAAGTTGTACATACCCCGTATTATTAAGCTGCCATTGCTGTATTTGAGAAAATACAATTAAAATAATTGAAGCAGTTTTTCAGAATATCATGTTTGCAATTCTTCAAAATTTGTCACCATTTCATTAAAAAATATGCTAAATGAACTCCTATTTTGAAAAAACGTACACATTAATTCAAGAAATAATTTTGAAGAGCAAATTTAATAATAGTCTATAAATAAATTTCTATATAATCGATAAAGGAATTGTAGGGGGAGGTCGAACAATGTTCAATGGCAATTTTCAAAAATTCAGAGATTTCAGGGAAAATGGAATATGCCTCACCTTTATTAACGAGTATTCTTCTATTCGAGGAAAAAAGTAAATACAACATTTGGAGCAAATATCGAGAGGATTTTAAAAATATTTTGAATATGTAAAGAAGTATTCCTAAAATTTAATATATCAGTTTCAAATTCAAGGGGACGTGACATCAATAGATCGGTCGGGGAATATGCAGGGGGTCCCACTAACTATAGACGACAACTCATAACTTCTAACCTGTTCAAGATATCGAAATGAGGTTTTCGCTTCACAATGCGGAATCACGGGACATGTAATATGGTGTAGAGGTATTGTGTGAATAATTTTTAGTTTTCGAGTGATGTGAAATCATATTTGATTTTTTAAATGGAAATACATCTTTGTCACGAGCAGTAGAAGATGAAAACAAAAAAAGAGGAATACAATGATGTAATATATATTCATATTTTGAAGGTATTTTGAGTATATTATACTTACTGAGATGTAATTTTAAATTAAACGTACAAATTTCCTGTAGTAGCCCTTGAAACTGCCGCCGTTATGGAAGGTGGTCTTCGCGGCGCCGGTACTTTCGCGCGGAGAGGCCGCGAAGGCCACCTTCCCCAAAAGCGACAGTTGCAAAGGCTACTACACAAAATGTAGCACATTTAATTAAAAAGCATATACATATGGAGCGTGGCGCTTCCCACGACGTGTTCTCCCACTTCAGAAATCATTGAAAACGTTCTACGAGCCGATAATTTACAGAGGGCCCTTGGACGTGGGGAAGCAAATGCCGAAAGGCTGTCCAGAATGGAGTTCTAACCTCCTAAAATCGTAAGCAGGTGGTTACTGCAATACATTGTACAACGGTATTAAAATTAAATTTAAAATCACACTTCGAATTTATAATTCTATATTCAAATTACTATCAAAACATTAACATACGTTACAACTTTGAATTCCTCTTTTTATGCTCTATCTATTGCAAGTAAGAAAAATATATAGTTCCATTAAAAAATCGAAGATAATTAAATTTCTGGAACACGAAATATATTTCAAACAGTATCTCTACACCATATTACTTGCCCCATGATTCCACATTTTTGAATGAAAACTGCATTTCGATATCGTGAACAGTTTAGAAGTTATGGATTGGCCCATAGTCGGTGGGGTGCACCAGATTATTTCGTGAAAATCCTGCGAACATTTTAGGCGCGAATGTTGCTTCCAGGCAAACGAACCGACTGATGGAACGATCGATGGAACGAAGTTTGCATCGTTTATTTCTTTATTTCATGTTTTTTCATTTTATTTTTAAATTCTTTCTTGTATAAGAATGTTCGCGATGGAGCAGGAATATTATTGAATAGCTATTCTTAGCCTGTTTCCCTTTCGTGTTATCTTTTATTATACTAGCGTACCCGTTCGAGAATTCTGGCATGTTAAATTCCACCTTCCTCCCAAAATTACCTTGTTGACATTAAGTGGGAAAGTTGTTAACGAACGTGTTTATTTGTTTCAAAAATTAAAAAGGTAACTTCCAATGTATTTATAGAATTTTAAATAAAAATAAAGAATATTGAAATTGACGTTTGAAACAAATTTTGAATAAAGGTTTATTGAGTAAGACATGTTCTTGAAACAGTTCACAACACATCCTTGAACGTAATTATACAATGTTTCTTGACAGCTAAGCTTTTTTCTTTCTGTGATAGTCATAAAAATATTACAAACGATTTTTTACTATTAAGAAAGCTACTTACAGTTGTCCATACGAAAATACAGGATTGGGCAACAATGACCCTACTCTTCGGAATATTATTTAATTTTATTACCGATCTGAGAGGTACATCCGTGCAATTTAATCGCCAAGAATATCAAGTAATTAGTTTCATTTCATATACAGTTGCATATTCCGTAGGTTACGGTTTCTGCAGATTGTGTAGATACTGTAGGTTATTTCACTAACTTTTCACAGAAACAAGAATTTCAATACTTACATTCGATAAATGAACAGTTGCAATTACTATTAATACTTCTTGTAGTTGTGATTTAGGTTTATTTGCGTAATTTAAAATTAATGATTATGCAAATAAACCTCATCAGTGGGCGCAAACAACGGTGTACACAGAAAGTATACACACAAGTTGGAGATATAGAAGCCTTCTAAGTGTTACGTCATAACAAAGATCGCCTCCAGCGCCGAGTTATATAGTTGGTATTGGATAATATCGATAAGCGCCGGACCTGATAAAATGTAATAGAATATCCTATCCTATCCTGTAGATTACGGTATGAGAAACGTTTCTTTTTGGACTCAAAATTTCAATTTTTAAGATCCTTGAACGCTTTGTTTAGAAGTTATTTAACTATATAGATTTTGACCATGCTGTCGAGAGTTGTGAGTTGCATTTGACACAAATATTTAGATGTGTTTTTTCAAAAAATCCTTCACATTTTTAAAGTAAAAATGTAATTTGACACGTCTCCGTGAAATTCTCTTTCTTTAGAGACCTCACTTTAAAGATTGGTTGCGTGTGAGAGCCGCAAATGATTTGTATACTACCGAAATAATCTGGGAGACAACGAAGAATCTATTATTTGTTATATGTAGCAATACTGTGAAATACATTAAACAAATTTCTGTTCTATATCCTCTAATACACCGTCTCTTATATTATTAGTACTCGTATCTTCCTCAAAGGATGACATGCTCTTAAAAAGGCATTTTTTTTTGTTCCTAACTTGCATGTAGGAAATAAACGGAATTTCTGCACTCCTTACTAAACGCGATTATGAAATCAATATACTTTGAATTCAAAATGCCTAAATTTACTCTCAATTGACGTGTACAAAAAATACTGATGTGATTCATTTAATGGAGTTTTTGTTTAACACAAGAAATGTGAATTAATATCGCTTTGGGGACATCTGAAAACTTCTCCAGAAAACTCTCATGGGTCAAGTCGCTAGCGATGTATTCTACCCCTATCTCGGAATGTATGCATTCATTTTTAACTTCACGGCAGTTGCTCTGGACGCGGCAACCCCTAATTTAAGTAACGTAGTTATCTTACTCGTGTCCTTAACATGCCTGACCTAGAGTTTCGTTATAACGGGAGTCAACTGTGTATGTAAACAATAGTTTTTAATACCGAAAAATTAGATTTAAACAATTTATATTTATAGAAACATTGTAATTCTATGTTTGTGAAGTACTAACATTTTGTATTTGTATGTATTAAATGACAAATAATTGATTTAACAAGAATAACGATAAATGAGTTTTATTTTTATACAAATTTCTTGCCGCCATTGAGATACTACGGCTACACTGATAATGTGGATAGTGTGACGAGAAAGGAAAATGATTACCTATTCATTCAGAAGCTGAATGTTTTTGAGTTAAGTGGCTACAGAATATTTCGTAGCCTCGATGGCATAGTAAAGGAAAGAAGTTCTGTAAATGAATCAATAACGGTTTAAAAACACTTTTTTGACCGAGAGATAATTTTTGTTTGCCGGAAATTACGAAAAGCTCATTTTTAAATGTATTAATCCAGCATTAGTAAATGCTGAATTAATATTATAGATGTTTACATCTATTGATAAGTGTTTTTCTTCGCTTTTGATCCACGAGGAGACACATATCTAATGCAATTTGTAGAATAGTATAGATTCCAATTCCACATATTAATAAAATTTTACCTCAATTTCCTCAGATCGCTCTCTCAGTACTAATACAGGGAAAACTAGACTTAAAATACCTGCAATAGATGTAATTTGTTGGCAATTCGTAATGTAAAACTTTGAGATAATACTTTTTTCTATTACCTTCTGTTTAAGAAACTTAGCAGTTTGATGTTTGCATTTTATTAAATTCTAGCTTTAAAACTGGTTACAATAATAATTTGGTGTTCTTTTTTTAAATTAAAGTTGTATGAATGAAGGCAAACGACAGTGAGATTTCAAATACCGTTCAAAAAGCGTTCGTCGTACATCTTCAGCAAAGGTTGCGACTTTTCATTTGATAAACACATAACAGGTGAAAAAAAAACTATTTCTAGAACAGCAAATCACGACGCCTTATCTCGCAACAGATGTTACACTACAAAGGTTGCCCCTTCGATGCTTGAGGCTGCAATTCCTGCAGCATTCAGTGCATTTGCAAGGACAGGACTCGCGCAAAATTAACGGGCGTAGTGTCGTAAATTAATTCTAATTATCCGCGCGTCAACGGCGGGGCGCATTTGCATTTGGCCGGCGGCGGCGGCGCGGAAACATCTGGAAGCGGCGCGGAAACGAATCGGTTTCATTGCAGGCGACGCGCGACGCGGATGTCGGCGTCCGACGCACCTACACGCGGGGACACCACGACAAATTGAGACCAAGGCGTCACTAGGGGTAAGGCCAATTGCCCCTCTCCCTTACTTATTGGGCTTTATTGAATTCTCACGATTAGTATGTGGGATAGGAGCACCAGTAGTGCTTACAATTAAATGCAATTTGTTGTTTTCTTAAAATTCTTAGTCTACAAAAAATAGTTAGTTGAGACCGTTTCTATTAGTAATTAGCATATTTTGATCTAAAAAGATCCCGGCTTTAAAAGGCCAATGTTAAATTTTGTGCAGTTTTTATTAATTTATATTCAAACCTTGATTTTATTGTAGACGTTGCCACTAGAAGGATGCAAAATTGCGAAAATGGTTAAAAACGACGCTGTAATTCCGATTAGATATTCCATTCCTGAACGTACTTCAAGTCTATGAAACTCAATGCTCATGTTATACTAATGCAATGCCAATATTAATAAGACATTTTTAATTTATTTTTTAAAGACACAAAAAAACATGTAAAATCAATTTCGTTTCACTCCTCACCACAATTCTCACATGCGAAGCCTCCAAACCTTTTTTTTTAAAAGGTCGTTTCTTAATGTACCTAGGTATCTCCACCCAGCGGAACAGCGCCCCAGCCGGGACAGTCTCTAAGCTCCGACTGGTCTCTCGACATGTGTGGTAGTGTAGTGCATATAAGTGTAAGACTGTAAGTAGGGGAAGAGATTAGATCAGGAATTGGAAGGAAATATTGCGCGCGGTCGGACCCCGATTGTTAGGCTACTATTCCGGCCTTCTCCTTGATCGCAAACAACCACCCCAGAAAACCGATTACTGGAGCCGGCCGATACAATAATTTTCCTTCAGACAGCGAAGTCCTAGGGTTCGAGTTACTGCACGTTTATGAATGAGTTACTTTTTTTTTCTTTTTGGCTTGACAATGCGACACGCATCCACTGCTGAGCATTTTTGTCATCTCCGCCGTCGCGAAGTAGTGGAAGCTGCCACCAGGACGCGCACATGGCGCTGTTTGCACGACAACCTGCGTGCATGTAGGCGCCGGTCTCATTTTCACTGACCTCTTTGAATTTTTGAAAATGGCAAATTGAGAAACGATGCGAGAAAGTATATGCTGTTGTAGCACCATTAGTTCACTTACATGTTGAAGATAAGAATTATAACCTGTGGATCTAGCATAAAGGTTCAGCTTTTCGACTTCTAATAAACATAGGAGACATAAAAATTTGCAACTTAATGTAAATGAGCTATTGATTGAAAAACGAAAATTATTGCCTGTGATACATCATAGTGAGTGCAAAAAGGAATGACAATTAATATTAAATCTCAAAATATTTTTGTACATTTATTTTTTAAATTACATTTATTACACTCCGTTTAATAATATACTCATATTCAGTAATCTTTATTATTTGTCATATACATTTACACTTTCTAATTATATACGTTTCCGTGAAAAGTATACCTTTATCGAGATGTCTAAGTCGCAACTTTTTGGGTCTCAAAAGTGCACTGTGATACTTCCAATTTTTTATTTCAAAAATATACTTTAGAGTACGCTTAATCATTACAACAAGTTACATTATTCTAGCTTCAAAATAAATCAAAAGTAATTATTTGAAATAAATGACAGCATCAGCAAGAACATTCCCCCTTAAGACAGATCTACCTTGCAACAGTAATGTGTTTTGGTATAGGCAACTTCCCCTCAAGCTACTAGGTTTTCGATGTGCATTTCCTGAAGATATCAATGAAACACCTGCCGAATTAATATATAAGCAGTGATTCTTTCTGACAAAGAAGTTAGTGAACGAGCCAATAATATTTTGCAGTCAATACATCTAAGAAACCCAAGAGAAACAACGCGGCAATGTTTACAGATTGACAACCACGTTTTCATGTAAATGAAAAATACTTTGTTTTCAGAGTTACGTAACTGCACCGAATAATTTCTTTGCAACGAAGAAATACAACGATATCTAGCTCCAACATAGCCGGACTATTTAAAACACGTTTTCGCACAGAAAAAAAGTATCTGGTTCTCCTACGGTATAGACATACCGTTGGAATATAACTTTCCTCTTCCTAAGAGCACCAGTTATCCTGACTATCCAGATGGCTATGATGACCTTAATCTCATAGGTCGTCTTGAATTGATTAAGGAGAGACCTTGCCAGTCTGTCTTTGTTTTCTTGCCTTTATTTACAGCAGAGAAGATAGTAATGCGTGATGACCATGGGCCTACATTTGTCAATACTGATTTGTTCTGTATTGTTTGAAATGCTTACTAGCAGATGAGAGTTCTACTACAGCCTCAAAACTGAAGTGAAATTGTGCCGGAATTTTAATATAAAGTAATGTATTTATGAATGAATTTTGAGACCCAGCAGGTAACCAAATAAATTGTTATTTTTTCATACATTTTGAAATAATAATTGATTGAAAAGAAGCATCTTTAAAAGGTCTTGGAGGAAATTCAAGAACATATAGATGTAGCTAAATAAGTAATAAGTATTAGTAGATGAATAATTTTACTTAATGGAAGTGAATAAACAGTTTTAAATTGTAAAATGGTTAATTGAAGTGTTGCAAGTTTCATAGGCTGGAATAGCGGCCCACGCCTCCCTGTATAGACGAAATTGTTCGCCTCCCACTGCTGGGACCGGGGTAAAAGTGTTGGTGGATCTATGTGACGGACAAGCCGGTACGCGGGATGTTTTCTCGGGGTTCTCCAGTTTCCTGTTTCTAATTCCGTCATTGCTGTTTCGCCATTAATTACACTTCTTCATAATATCCTTTTCATCAAAATTAGTCATTCATTTGGAGGAATAACCAAGAGCCTCAGGCTCTGATGCCATACTAAAGAAACAGTCACAACGATCACCAACTCCCCCCGCCAAAAGCGCATCCTCTCACTAAACCCCCTCCAGCATCGCTGCCATCTCCGCCGCCGCTGCGCGCTCCGTCCCCGCGCGGCCACAAATCTGCCGGGGCCGCCGCTTTACTTCCCGATAATTGCTATCCGAGCGGCGCTTGCCGGCGGGGGCGGCGTGTGACGCGCGCATTATTAGAAAGGCCGCGCGCGTGAAGAATAGCGCAATAAAGGCGAGCGCCTGTTCCGGCTCCCTGCCCCACCCCACCCCGCCTCGCGACGAGACGCGACGCAACGCCGAGACGCTCGGCAGGTACAGAACGCAGACGGCGCAGAGCTGCTTTCCGGGCACTCGCCCATGCGGTCTTCCTCCTTTTGCCTTACGCCGCCCTATTCGGCGTTCTCCGTCCCGGCTCGGCGTTCTCCGTCCCACACCCCATCCTGTCTACCTCCCCACGGTTGCTGCCTACCTTTCTGGCATCCGATCTCTGTCCGTCCTCTCTCCCTCTGTTCTTCAATGTGCCTCTTTGTTCTCCATACTCTCCCTCCAGTCTCTACCCTTCAACTCCTTCCTTCTTTTCTCCCTTCTTCTCTCTTTCCCCTCTCTGTGCCCTCTTTCTTCCTCTGCTCTTTTCTCTCTGTCCTCTTCCCTGTTCCATTTGTACTCTCCTCTGCACACACTCCTCTATGTTCTCTGCGTTCGTTCTTGTTTCCTATTCCTCGTATCCTTGTTCCTCTCTCCTCGTCTCTTTTCTGTTTTGCCTCGTCTCTCCTTGCCTCCTCCCTCCCCCTCTCTCTCCTCCCCACTGCTCTCTGTCCTTAACTCTCCGCCATCTCCTTCCTCAACCGTCCCTCTTTCCTTCTCCCTCGGCCCCTCCCTCAGCTTGCCGCCCGCCAGTTCCCCTCGCCCCCCGCGCATACAGCCCTCCGCCTCTACCTTCGCCCTTGGCCCTTCGCCCCTCGCCCTCTGCCCTCGGCTGCCTCGCGCCGCGCGCGATTGTTCTTCCGGCGCGGCGACGACCTGCGTCTTCGCTGTAAGCCTCCGGCGCCGTAAAATTTCCATTTGAAGGCGCGCGGTGCCGAGTGATTTGGGGGCCCCGGGGGCGCGGAAGCGCTTGCGTTTGGGCGCTGTCGGCCCACGATCTGCTCGCGGCGAAGGACGCGGTTCCGAGCACCGGCGAACGCGCGCCTTCTCGCCCGGGTCACTCACATTCATTAGGCGGATTTAATTATCATATGTAGTGAGACAAACAGTGGACATACAGCACGGGGTTCTTGAGCTGAATATTCGCAGGTACACCAGGAGAAATATTCAATTGGCTCTCGGAGAAAAATATTTTCCGTTTAAGAAATTGCCTTTTATCTATATAAATAAATTTGGAGGGTTTGTCCCTAACTTCAAAATAACTTTTATAATATCAGATGCTTACTATTTAGATGATATAAAAATGAATTCAATTATTTTCATGATTTTTATCCGAGGTAATCTTTGAAACTGCTGATCTGATTTCGGAGAGATTTTCTCATACAGCTAGTGTGTTCTGACGGGCATAATAATTACTCGTATTTAACTTATTACTTTCTGGTCTATGAAGATAGTTTGTTTTTGGTTTGTGTGTTGCTTGCATACAATTTTATTCCAGTCTTAATAACATTTTTTACTCTTGCCCTTCAAAACAAAACAAAAAATGTTACTGTGTGCATGAGATTTTGTACAAAATACCTGCCCCTTTTATTACCCTTGAAGCGTGAACTCTTTCAGTGTTTTGTGAATGTTTCGAAACCGTGAGAAAACCCATGAAAAACGTTTAATATAGTCCATATAATTTCCTGATAAATGTTTAATTCACTCCAACAGTGCCATTACGCTTTGAGTAATTGTACATCAGAATTGTTACAAGATTGCCTGGTAACTGGAAGGTTGCAACCATGCATCTGTTCACAGCTGACGTAGCAACGTGGGTGGTGACAATTGTGTTCGTAGGATACATGGTTTATTTAGGGCTGTGGGAGGGTCACACTGGTTGGAGTAGGGCGAGGAAGGGGAGGATGGACAGAGCCGTGAAGAGCAAGGCAGGCCAGGACGGAGATAAAGTATGGACCAAAATTCATTATTTTTACTGTCTCGTAGATATAAATGAGACTACTACTATTGTGATAAATACCCGGGCAACGCGGAGGTCTTAAGCTAGTTACGAAATGTGAATGAAGATGCTCCTTGAAGTTTAATTGTTGGCCTGCGGTAGAGATATTTGCAGGTCCGTGATATTCAGCTATGGAATACAAGCTTGTATGCAAGCGGTTGGTATATAATAATTTGCGAGAAAAGTGATGAAATTATGTACTGAATCTTTTTGAAGTTTGACTTAAGTCGTATTAATGAAAGAAGAGGTCACGATTTCTTTTTCATTAATGTCCTAAATAAAAATTGCTCTCTAAATAAAAATTATAATCCCGGAATTTAGAAGTGTTCACCAAAAGAATCATGCACAGACTTTTTGAAAGCAGACACACTTTAAACTTTGTTGGTGAGTGAACACAGTTCTTTCACATACTGTTTTTCTTGGTGCTCACGGCGATTTCCATGTCAAGAACCGCCTTTGCCTGACTCAAGTCCGTAAGGAAGTTTAAATGCATATGGCTGATTGGTCAGAAACACAATACGTTTATTTTGTAACATTTACGTGCAAGGAGGTAGGTGAAAATATTAAAAGAACAGTGAATTGTGTGCAATATTTTTAGAATACGAGGAAAATAATAGTTTCTTATCGGCGATCACGTTGAGAAGATGTATACAATGCAGAAGGAAGTCATAAATTCAGTGTAATGAAACGTGTTCGCTTTGCAACACGTAGAAACAATGAGAAAAGGTCACACAAATGTATATGCAAAGCATATGTAAGGCTTACCAGATAGGCATCCGTAGATTGTATTCACCGGTCATATGAGCGGATTGTCTGTAGTGCAACAATTTGCGGAAGATACTTTTCTCTTAAAGCAATATCTATAGTGTCACAGGCGACTTCGAATGTAAGGATCATACATCTGATTTGTGAGAGTAATTTGAATGTATATTTTATTATCACGATACATTTTACCTAATGATAAAATACGTTTCATTGTCGCTGGTGAAGGCGGAATTCGTTCTAGTCTTCGTGGATAATATTGTGTCTCTCCACTTCTACCTTCATTGCACCCGCTTTCGGACTATGTCACATACGCCATACTGCCGGAGCCTTTCCAGGTCATGGAGGATGCATAGTCCTCCCGACCTTTAGGATGGGAGCGGGAACATGTTTGGGAAGGAAAGATCGCGCAAAGCCAGTGGCTCGTTTTAGTTTCTGCTCTAGCATCCGTCACGAATTGATCGAGGGAAACTTCGAAACAAAGATCAGATCAGAATTCTCAAGAGACATTGGTTGAACCACTTGGTTAGATTTCGAAATGAGCCACAGTCGGGGAGTAGTAACTTAGAACCTGCCGAACTACGAAGATTCATTTGAGAAGTCATAATTTCATTGCATCCTGTCAGTCATAATAATTATGAAATCGTTGTTGTATGTTTCTAGTTTCCTTCAGTTATACTATTTTGTTAAAGTCCAGCGAGTGAAATTCTGTGCCGTTCGAAGAGACGGCGTTGGAGTGGAAGGAGCATTAGAGCAGTCTGAGCTGTCCCCCCCCTTTCACCCCACCCACTGCCCCTCGTCCCACGGCCGCCTGCTCTTTGTTGTTTCCTCGCCTCGCGATGAAAAGAACCGTTTTTCTTTCTCTTTATTTATTTTATTATATCACCCTCCAGCGGAGGCGGAACAAGAGCAGTTACGACCATTGGCGCGATTTCTGGCCACTGCGCTGCGAGGAAACTCGAGGAACAGCGAGGTGTGCGAGGGGAGCGAGGGAGGGAAGAGAACGGCGCAAAAGAAACCACGAAGAAACACGCGAATAAGTTGATGGGGAGGAGGAGTTACTGTATGGGAAAGTTAGAAGAGGATGTACGACTATGATTCTGCTCGAAATGGTAGAAACACGCACGTATACTTGTTCAATGGTACCTAACTGGGGACAATTTGGAGGATTGAATGGAAACAGTGAAACTAGTAGGAAATTGAAGGATTCGGGAATAAGACACAGCAACTATTTTTTTTGTGAGAGTACGAGCATGGGTAGCAGATGTGAAAGGACAAGGTATGAAGTAATTGCATGAACATTTAACGACACATCAAAATTGTCGTTCTAATATTTATTAAAGAATTTGAAATGCCAGTTCTGGTTTCTTGTTTCAAACCATTTTAGCATATACGAGTTCACAACATTCCAAAAGCAGTACATACGATTTCTAAAGACCAGATTGTGCAGATACTCAATTACCGCACGTGCCATGTCGATCCGCACATTCACCGGTTGCCACGTGCGTTGCTGATCACCGGTTGCCGCAACTCCCCTGTGCATCTCGCGACTGTCCCGTGTGGATGGGCCTATTTCCAAGAGCTTCTACCAATGCGTGTAGGTGACGGTGGAGGAGAGATGAGCGACGTGGAGGAAGGATGCGGCACGTGAGGGAGAGATGGACGACGTGAAGGAGAGGGGTGAGCGACGTGAAGGAGAGACGAAAGAGTGGAGGGCGACGTCGTAGGAGAGGGAACGCGAGGGAGGGATTTGTGACGTCTATGAGGAGGGATGGGTGACGCTTAGGAGAGGCAGGTAACGGGTAGGAAGGGGGAATGTGAAGGGAGGGTGGGCCACGGGTTGGAGGGGATGACGAGGGGGTCGGGTGACGCGTAAGAGTGACGGTCCAAGCGAATGAGCGGTGGCCGATGTGAACGAGGGGTGAGCCATTCGAAAGACGGCGTGGGCCAGGTGAAATGTACACTTGGGCCTTACGGTCATGGATTCCACACGATCCAGGTCCTAGACGCGTCAGAAGTAATTCGTGCGTTTGTGAGACGGCGTGGGAGGCAATGGGCGGGGGGGGGGGAGGGGAGTCGCCTCGTGGAGGTCTTCGGTTGCGTGCGCAGCGGCGGCGCGTGCCGTCCAACAGTTTCGTTTCCCAGATGCGCCGCGCGATGTCGTAAAAGCGGCAGTAACCCCCAGTCGCCGCCGCCGCCGCCACCGCTCCATAGCGGCGGAGAGAGGGCCGTCTGGAACGCAGGAGCTGACGAAATATGGTTACGAAATGTTCGAGCAGAGCGGAGCAAGAATGCTTCCCCTGGATTTATACAGCTGGAGGTGGTCGAGACGGAGAAGTCGTTCCGGGTAGGCACGTGGTGCGTTGGTTACAAGGGAGAAATATCGACGCACAGAAGGTATTACAACCTGTTCTCGTAACACAAGTAACGTGCTTAATGTCCTCGTTTAATCTCGCAATGAATATTCCCCAACCGTTTTACAGACATGGGACATGTTCGAGTAAATGTTAACAGAAATCCCAGAGACTTTTAATGTTACACAAGGAGATTTCCCGACGTTTCCCGGGCTTTTGTTTATCCAATTCTTGGATAAGAGTGAAATTGATTATTCGTATGGTATGTAAATAACATAAATCAAACTCTTCCTTGTATGTAAATTGTAAAATTGTTCATTATATATTTAATTATATTCCAGTAATAGTTTCATTTTCATTCCAAAATATCAGGCAAAACAATATTGAAAATCAAAAATAAACACTATGGAATAACAATGTCAACACAACGGGAATTGATACACGATAAACAATTATTGTAAAAATGAAGAATAAATACAATATTTTAGATTATTCTACAGCATTGGCTCCTCATTGTCACCAATAATATTTTAAATTTTCCGTCAGGATTTTCCAGAATTGATGTAGATGATACTGTAGTTACCTTGTTCGCAAATGACACTGCCCTTGTTTCACATCGTGAGAAATTGATTATCGTCCTAGGAAACTTACAAAATTACTTAATCACCTTAGCAAAAAGGGCTGATAAAGGGAGAATTTAAATAAATACAAATAAATTACAAGCTAAAATTGTCTCGCTTAAAAGATTTATAACCCGTTCAGTTTTAATAATCAGTAACAATCTGATTCTTTTAGCTAAACAATAACCAACCTGTCAAATGCTTTTACAAATGGCTGTCTAAAATATTATTTGTTCAAATATTTCAAATTCGAAATCGAAAACTCAAATATTCATTTTTATAGCTTTCCTCGAGGTTTTTCCAAATGTCATCTTCCATTTTCAATTTTCCATTTTAGATATATTAACAGTGTCCTCGAAAATCCCAATGTACTCATTTTCGTCGCATTCTTCCACGTTTTTTCAAATGTCATCCGCCATGATGCAACCGCCATTTTGAATGATTCATTTTTGATACATTCGCATTTAATAAGGCCGAAAACCTCAATCTAATAAATAATAAATTAACGTATAAATTTAGCCATTATTTTGCATTTTGCATGAGATGATGAATTTTAACGTTTTAGACATCTCATTCTACTGTGCGTTGACGTTCTCAGTGTCAGGAGGCGCTGCAAACACACAAATAATTTAGAAAAACCCAAAACAAATTCCTAAGACTTGTTACCAAAGCACTCTGGTTTATTTCTAATTCACAAATCTAAGTGGGGTTAAATATTAGCTGCATTAAAGATTATACAAACAAATTCTGGAATTCTTTTTACCTAAGACTTGAAACTTGTCGTAGCAAAAGAACTTTCAACCTTGACTGTACAGCTTATGCACCATCTAGGATATTGTTAAGCTATCCTAAAGATCGCCTACAGCCACCATGAATTGCTGATAATAAGGATATAAACGTATTATTTGCTTATAACAACTGCGTATATTGTTCACAAGTGTGGTATTTAGCTCAATGCTGTATTATTGTATTGGATATAAATAGGAAGTGTATGTAGATTAAAACGAGTACTCAAGTGTGCCCTGATGTCTGTGAAGTGAACTGTTGTGTGTTCATATAATGTATATTTTGTAAATAAATAGTCCCGAAAAGTCCTGAAGGGCCGAGTGTGTGGAAAATAAATTAAATTTTAGCTCCGAAAAGGGCCGTTAGAGTAGCATTGTGAAACAATATCCTTCGAGTGAATAATACTCGTTTTGTGGCAACAGCGCATGACAAGACAGTAGTCGCGGCCACTGTCGCTACTTCGGTTGTCAACTACATATTTACGGTATTCCTGTGACTTTATAAAATGTTAATGTATTTTCGCGTAATCCATTACCATAATGTTTGCTTTTTTCGAGTGAAGGTTGAAGGGCCAATAAGACTGATGGTATATAATACTATTACGTAAACGTTACGAGTAATATAAGAAAGTATGTGCTGTTACAGCGTTACTAGTTTCTACTTAAACATTTTCCAATTGCCCATTCTTTCGCATGCACTCACATCTTTCACGAGTACACGCAAGTCTTTCGCATGCACACGCAAGTCTCTCGCATGCACGCGCAAGTCTTTCGCATGCACGCGCAAGTCTCTCGCATGCACGCGCAAGTCTCTCGCATGCACGCGCAAGTCTTTCGCATGCACGCGCAAGTCTCTCGCATGCACGCGCAAGTCTTTCGCATGCACGCGCAAGTCTTTCGCATGCACGCGCAAGTCTCTCGCATGCACGCGCAAGTCTTTCGCATGCACGCGCAAGTCTCTCGCATGCACGCGCAAGTCTTTCGCATGCACGCGCAAGTCTCTCGCATGCACGCGCAAGTCTTTCGCATGCACGCGCAAGTCTTTCGCATGCACGCGCAAGTCTTTCGCATGCACGCGCAAGTCTTTCGCATGCACGCGCAAGTCTTTCGCATGCACGCGCAAGTCTCTCGCATGCACGCGCAAGTCTCTCGCATGCACGCGCAAGTCTTTCGCATGCACGCGCAAGTCTTTCGCATGCACGCGCAAGTCTTTCGCATGCACACGCAAGTCTTTCGCATGCACGCGCAAGTCTTTCGCATGCACGCGCAAGTCTCTCGCATGCACGCGCAAGTCTCTCGCATGCACGCGCAAGTCTCTCGCATGCACGCGCAAGTCTTTCGCATGCACGCGCAAGTCTTTCGCATGCACACGCAAGTCTTTCGCATGCACACGCAAGTCTTTCGCATGCACACGCAAGTCTTTCGCATGCACATGCAAGTCTTTCGCATGCACATCACTAATTTTGCAGACCGCATGCCCACCTTCCACGCACGCTCACTTTCCCCACGCACAACCTCTTTTCACATGCACTTGTTCATTGCACTTCCCCAAGGACCTGTGCGCCTTCCTGTGCCGCAGCGTTACCCGCAACCTCCGCCGCGCGTGCGGCGCGCGCGGGTCGCTGAGCCGCGGGGCGCGGGCTGCAATAAAGGAAGGAGCGCCATCCTTTGTGTGTTTTCGGTTGGAGGCACCGGCTCATATCTTGTCGCAACCACCGATCCAATAAAGAACCTGCGCGGCCGCTTTGAGATCCAGCGCCCCTTGTGTAGCCTCTGCTCTGCACCGCATTGGGGGGGGGGGGGGGAGAGGGTGATCGCTTAGCGTAGGGTTGGGGGCGAGATGGGCGTTTCAGGAGGATTGCATTGATCGCTAGTCTTTCGAGCTTGTTTTTGAGATTTTTATCCTCTTAATATTTTGTTTTTTGTTTCGTTAGTATCAATAACACATATTTTCTTGTCGAATTTCGTTTCCCATTCAATCTATATTTTTATCGACTTAATTATTTTCGACGTGACAGTTGCTGAAGTATTTTTATCTACGCTCCAGAAGGCATCCTTTTTGTAGTGAACCAACTAGCTTGAACCAACATAGAATTGTGACCGTTATTATATTAAAAAACTAAGCAATATAGGATAGTCCGACTTTTCCGGCAAGCTTTCATGCAATAAAGGTAATAAATAACGCGGTAAGGCACGAATAATATTATAATTTTTATAAAATGTGTGCGTAAAAGTGTTCTCAAAGTGCAGATATTCAAGCTAACCAAACCTGAATAGATAAATGTCTTGAAGAGAAGTTGTTTTGTGTCTATACTAAACGATTATCTTATATAGTTAAACTAAGAACCATATAAATATTTTGAGTACTAAATGCTAGTTTTTGAGTATTAAAGCTCGGTAATGATTTTATTTGTATTATTTAATATTCGTAATTATATTACCGCGTTTAATTCATGTTACGAAAACACCACACACTTGTGTTCAAATACATCGAGAGGTAACGAATAAACTTGTCTGAAGTAACTAGACTTCACTGAAATGTCTTTTCAGAATGGAGACTCCCTGAAAAGTATCCCTGGGAATAGTAATTATTGTCTTGTATGTTTGTAATATTGTAGATCTACGAGAGCAATGTTATAATGTTTGCAACCTCTGAATGTAATGAAATAAACATTTTGCTTTTTTAGGACTGCTCATCCGCTTGTTGATAGCCATCTTCTTTTGTGTGTGATGCAAAGTCTCGAAAACGTTTTACAATATTATTCAAACAATTTCATGTATAATAGGGATTACATAATGCAAAATTGACTCATAACACATGAAAATTATGAAATAATTTCTTGAAAATCTGTGGGTATGATTATTCTATTGCAAATTTTGCAATTCGATGTAACTACATTCAGACATATCATTTTATGAGCATATTTATTAACTTAACGTAACGTAAACGCGATATTACTCAGACAATTCTTGAAGAAAAAGGAAAACTGTATGCAATAAGTAAATGCTTTTATAACACTCATGATGATTAGACATTTCAGATATTTTACATTTAATAAAATAGTTACGTAATTTAAAAACGATCGTGTGGGAAGTTTGTTATTTTATATTTGCCAACCAGAATGAAAATAAATAAAACACCCGGGTGTGGCGTGCATGTGACGGGGGTGGTAGTGGTGGTGGTGGTGGGGGGGAAGTCGCTGAGGGGAGGAGAGGCCGCCCAGGGCATTGTGCCACGCGTTCATCCCCTCGCTTTTATTTCACGCGCCGCGGCTTTTGTATTAGGATAATGGCGAAAAAGCGAACGCGTCCGAGGATTGTGCGGAAGTATTTTATTATTCCAATTATAATTATTCGCGGAAATGTAGATCCGTCAGCGTCGCAGGAAAAAGCGCAGTTGGCAGTGGACGGTGGAGGACGGCTGAGGACGGGGGCTGCGCGGAGGGCGACGTCGCGACACGGTGGGGAGAGGGTGTGCACAAAAAGAACGGATGGGATGGTCGGCGGAAAGGGAGGAAATGAACGGAAATAAAACCGTTTAAGTGCTGGAATATTTTTGTGAAGAAGAGGATGATGAATGGGGCAGAGGAAAAGCGAAAGGAGTGATACGATCACAGAGAAGGAAAGTAATAAATAAAAAGGAAATGTAACATTGTGTTTAAAGACATCATGAGACAGGACGAGTGCAAAAGGGGGAGAAAATTTTGAATAAAAATGAACTAAGGGTATTTGGCAAATGCTTGAAATAAGCCAGACAAGTGCAAATACAAAATGCATATTAAAAAAAACAGTATTTTTTTTACTTTCTGGTGTACTATCTAATGTGGAGCACTTTTTGAGAAAATCTTGTATATGAATTTTGGGCTGCATCGTGCAACTTGCAGTGTTGTAGGGGACAGGCGTGTACGGAAGACTCAAGGGGCCACGAGAGTGCAAGAGCACAGGGCCGGGCTCACTGGGGCCGTGATGTTTGGCTGTCGCCTCAAGAGCATGACTGTGCGGGTGAGGGCGTGTTGTTTATGGGTTCCGTAGAGCAAGTTTCGGAAGGCTCAGAAAACGAGTGCCCTCGGTTAGGGGAGGTTTCGAGCGCGCGGGTCGGAGCTGCGGCGGCGGCGGTGGTGGGGTCTCCACCAACTGTGACGCGGTCACCGCCGCTCCCCCACCCTTCCTCACTCCCCTTTCCTTCCTCCAGTAATCCTCTGACCTCCGTTCTCTGCTCTCCGCCCCGCGTCCTGCGTCCCGCGATCACACGCCCCTACTTCCTCGTGCTTTACCTCCGCCTTCCCCACTCTCTTATCCATTCCTACACCTCCCTCGGCCACACGCCTTTCCACAGGCGCTGGGTGTTGTGGGCGGTGAGGCGGGCGTTGCGGGCGGCGGCGGCGGCGGCGGCGGCGGCGACGCCACCGCCGCCGTTGTCGTCGCCGCCGCCGCCGCCGCCGCCGCCGCTGCCGTCGCCGCCGCCGCTGCCGTCGCCGCCGTCGCCGCCGTCGCCGCCGCCGTCGCCGCCGCCGCCGCCGCCGCCGCCAGCGCCTCCACTGCCGCCACCGCCTCCGTCGCCTCCACATCAGGTGGGGGGAATGCCAAGGAGGCAATGATAACCGGCCAAGGTGGCTCAGGGTATCAACTGACGTCACTGCAGTGCCTTTGACCGGGAGGTCCAAGGGTTCTTCAATCCATGGTGGCAATATTTTCGACAAATATGCTAGGACGTATTCAGTCGCAGTATGGAGGAGTATTTCAGTGGTCGGCTGCGCTGATCGATAGTTTTCCGTGGTTTATCCGATCAACACCAGGCGAATGTCGGAGTACCACAAACGGGCCACGGATCTCAGGTGATCTCTCCTTTCTCTTCCTATCCTCATCATTACTCACACACTAGACTACACATAAGCACTACTCTACCACACATGTCGGGAGACCAGTCGGGAGATTAGAGCTTCCGCGGCGGAGGTGTTGCCCCCCCCGTAACCGACGTCTAGGTTGGTGTCTGGTCGCACCATCCAACGAGGGAAGATCATAGCCACCCTCTGCAATTAAAACATGCGATCCACTTTCGATACTAGTCACCTTGGCAGTTGTTGCACCCGAAATCAATAATGAATCAATCGTTTTCTCGTCTCCGCGATCGCTGCCTGCTCCGTCGTCACTCTTCTCCTTCCTCCCAACTTCTCCCTCCGCAGGGGCGGGGGCTGCGGGTCGCGCGCCGTTGCGATGGCCGCCGCCAACGGGCGGGGGAGTGCCAGGGCGCCGATGCCAGGGCTCTCGGCGTCGAGCGAGGTGAAGGACGGCGGGTGACCTTCCCGAGCGATGCGGCCCCGATCAGTGTTCGCAGTGAAAGGGACAAAGGGTTACAGCAGGTATGAATGGAGAGTGCCCTGGTCCTTCCCGCCTCTTTTTGTTGAAATGGAACTGAAACGCAGGAACTGAAACGACAGAGGTTGATCTACTCGTACTCTTCCGAACGAGTTGTATTGAAAGATGTGTAGAAATAGCGGGACATAATACAACGTGGTTGAGCTTTGTCCGCATGAAACAGTTTCAAGAAAACTCTACATTCCACAGGACGTACGCATCACTTTCTAAAAATGCACGAAATTAATGGTATTGCAATTCCGGTCTCCTGCAATACCCAAAGTCAAATGCACGGCAAGCGTTCTTTTATTCAATGCCCCGTAGTTTATGTTGATCACAATTCTCTACCTTTATATTACCTGATTAAACTAGTTTTGTCACAACAATACATATTTTCTGGCAATATTCCTAACAAGCAATTTTTCGAAAATACGTATTCGAAAATATGTATAAAAATTAGTTTTCTCACTTTTTAAGCATCCTTTGCTCTAACCTTCAAAAAAATTAGCGACAAAATTTAGAGTCGTTTTGAGGAGACATTTTTTAAATAAATTGTTTAACCGCAGAAACTAGCAGAAACCTTTGGTTTTTCAAAAAATGTGCGTCACGTTTTTTTAAGATATGATTTTGTAGAACAGGTTTTATTGAAGATAAACATTTGCACCTTCAATATTATACAAATGAATTTTTTTGCAATTTTCGACAATTCTGAGAGTTACACGAATGTAGGACTAACACCAATTTTTACCGTCGTTTGTTGCATGCGAGGAAAAATTTGAAGAAAAAAATTGTAGCGGTTTTTGAGAAAATAATTACTTACAAATTGTCTATATTTCACGCAAAATTACACAGCAACTACTCAAATTTTCGAAAAATTGTGCATGACCTTAATTTCAAGATATGATTTAGATGAAAAGATTTCATAGAGATCAAAATTTCTGTCTTCATTATAGTAGTTGTAGGACGAAACTGAGATTTACGTTACTTTTTATTAGTTTAATCGCTAACGTTGAACACACAAGGGCAGACAAATTGAGGTTTTGCTGTTAATCAATTTTTCGGTATCGTTGACCTACAAATAATGAATTCTGACTGCACTTTATAAGAACATTATTTCTAACTTGCACTTTTGCACTTTCTAAACAGCACTGTTTAGTTACCAGGGACCAACGACAAGAGTTCTGTAGAATAATCGCTGATTTTCAGCTTATAATACTTTCTTCTTACGAATTATGCCAAAGAAGTAAAAATTTCTTGATGGGTATGTCATTTGATATAAAAGTGATGCAAGGCCATGGTAACGTAATGCAAGGTCTGATACTGACACAGATGACCAATAGAGACAAAAGTCTCAGTATTGTCATTAGGTCGTTCACTGAATGTTCCCGTGCGAGATACCGGATGAGTTGTTTTCCAATCAGAGGCGCGCTGACAAAAAAAGGTACTGTTGTAACTTCGTCATATGAGATTTTCGTTCACAAGTTAGTTAACAAAAAGTGATGATCTTTGCCCTCTTTTCATGGCAAAAAGTTTGAAACATTTAATCTAAACCCCAATGTATAATAATGTTGATGGAAACATTTGCCAAAGACTGCCCAGAGGCCGGGACCTCTCTGGATACAGAGGGGGCTTTCAATTTCTCAATTGGCTTTTCGGCCATTGAGAGCACTGCGGATCTCCGTTGGGGTTTTAATAGCCCTAAGCGCGCGCGAGAGAGAGAGAGGGGGGCTGGTGAAGTAGGGAGGGGAGGGAGCGAGGTCACGAAACGTCCGCACGCGCACGGCACTCCGCCATCAGCGTCGCCCCCGCCCCCGCCCTCACCCCTGCCCCCTGCACCGCCCCCGGCGCGTAGTATGCTTAGCCTCGTGGATCGAACACCGCTAATAAAGGTGCTGAAAGACGCCAGACTTTTCTTTCTTAAAGGGGAATGGACAATATATGAGCTGTATATGAAACATTTGAAATGCTAAACATTGGTGGCCTTTTCATAATCAAAGTCGAGTGTAGTGTGGAAGTCTTTTTTTTGTACTGGCACGAGACTTCTGGCGTATAGTTTACAAAGTCACCAGATGAACCCTTGCAATCACATAGCGCAAAATGAACTATAGAAAGTTAGAAAAGTGCTACATATTCAGTGTATGGAAAATCGAAGACCCTCTCCCCCCCCCAAAAAAACAACAAATCCGTATGTTTGATGTCGTTCAAGACTTATTCTAAAGTGAAGGAGGTTTTCAAATTCAGCCATACTATCACTATTCACTGTGAATACAGAAAATCTCATTGAAATTGTTTCTGAAAATTTCATTAAAATTGTTTTTTTTTCCACGATCTGTTCATGAATTTTGTAGGGAACGGTGGCAAAAATTTCAGCTGCCCACCTTAACTTCAAAACGCAATGCATCACTACCGTAGTATAATCACTGAAATGTTTGTGAAGGGACTCGTGTGTCACACGATTGCTGGATATTACGTTTACCTAATAATTAATAATTCCATTTAAAAACTTCGAAGTAAAAAAAAATCTTTTCGCTTCAATAACGTTACATGAACATGCACAAACGCAATAAAAGACAAAATTTCGACAACATCAATAGATCGATTACAACTTGCGTAATTAAAAATGAGCAAATAATAGAAGTTGATTTTTAGGTCACTTTTCAACATCTTCGTCATGTAGCGACCACTGTGATATTAAAGCTTTAGAGCAGAGCTGTCGGGAGACACGTAAGGACAACACACACACACACAAATAAATGGGTTGATCCATGCCCAAGGCTTCGAACACGGGACCCTTCGAGCCGAGGCGACTACGGCCTTTCAGTCTTAACGGACTCGCTTATTCAGGCCGGTGAAAGGTAAGGTAAGTTTATTTGATGAATTTTAAGATATTATAATTTATTTTTTATATACAGCCGACCTGGATGGCTGAGCTGACTAAGAGTGTATACCGACTCAGTGCTTCAGTTCGAAGGGTCGCGGTTTCGAATCCCACGTTTGGCATGGCTGCTTGTCCCTTGTCTTTCATGAATGTGTTTTTGCAGAGGGCCTCGCGTTCTGCTGCCCTAGTTCAGAGGAGCCTGCAAGGGTGTTGGGGTCTAGTGTAGGTCGAAAATGCGCCCCATAGGGACATAAAGGGTAACCGGCTGTCGCCTGGAAAAATCCCTAGGAAAAAGAGTTTATGTATAATATCGATTAATAAGAGCAAGCATAATTAATATTATACACAGAACTCACAACCTTTGATTGAAAAAATCAGAAATTTAATGGAGTACAAAGATCATACTTATTTCTATACGAAACTCCTTACTTTTTAATACATAAAGTTGATACGTAATTTTTTTGTCACTAGAAAAAGCAAGTATGAGAATTAAATATTTAAAAGTGACCATAGATTTAAAGTATTTACATTATTCAAAACATAGCAGGGGATATATTGAATCCCTTCTGCGAAAGAATGCCTAGACATTTGAAAATAGTGTTAGGCTTCATAATTTATGATGCAGTGTCCCAAAGCCTTCCTTCAGGAGGAATATGCAACAGACTTTCCCTTTGCTGTCTAAGGACTGCCTAATTACTAAGATAGTATTTAAATACCCAGATAGAATTTAAATCCTTTATGATTTCAATTTCTCTGGAGACTACACACTTTGTCTTAATGAATTATCACTTATTGAGTTCTTTACTAATTTCATGGTGTCAACATCATTAACAACTCGCTAAACTTCTCTAAAAATTAAAAATTAGACGTAGTCGAATCATCCAAAGTATGTGTGTTTATGTGTCATTTTACACATGAAGTTGCCGTAACATTAACTTTGTTGTATTTATCTAAAAAAATTCTTTTAATATTTTGAAAGAATATTTCCGAATTTTTATATAGCCATGATTAATAATATTCGTTATTTATGTATTGCAAAATATAGTCATTTGGGTTGGTACCAAACATCGCTGAAGAGTATCGTAATTGAAGAAGGGCAGGAAGTAAGGAAATTACGTAAGTTCACAATATAATTAATAAATATTCAAACAAATAAATGTGTTGAACTGTATTGTAATAATATATGAATACGAGTAGATGGTTGAGTTGAATAAATTAATGGGCGAAGCTGACGTCGGCTGTACTGCGAAGAGGACTGTAGCTATAACGTCTTTAATTGCAGCGCCACTGTAGACATGGATGCGGAGATGTGGTGGAGAGGCCGTGGGCGTGTGGTTGTAGAGCGGCGGGGGGAGCCTGCGTCCGCCAAGAAGCGTGTTCGCCGGCGCCCGCGCCGTTATGACTCCCCGCGGACCCCAGAGGGCGGCTGCCGCGCGGCCGCGGCCGGGCCAAGTTTATTAAATGCAAATAAGCTACGCACCGCATAACTCGCTCTCCCGCCGCCAAGAGTCCGATTGGCTGTGGCGCCGCCCCCCCCCCCCGCCGTGCAATTTCCCCGCCTCCGCGCGGCGCCTCCACACCCCGCCTCCGCGCTCCTCGCACCCTTGCCCCGTACCCGTGCCCCGCCTCTGTGCCCCCGCCCCCCAACGTCCTCCATCACCCGGCCCACGAGCCCTGTCTCCCGCGCCCAGCCCTTTCTCCTCGTCCCGCTCCTCGCTGCTAGCCCCACCTCGAGCCCCGCCCCACGCGCCCCGCTCCACGCACTCCGCCCCATGCTCCTAGCCCCGCGCGCCCCGCGTCTTCCCCGCCCCGCCCCGCCCCGCCCCTCCCCGCCCCGCCCCGTCCCGTCCCGTCCCGTCCCGTCCCGCCCCCACGCCCCGCGTCAAATGATCGCTCGGGGCCGCCGTTGCATAGCGTGTGGCCTTCGCGGAGGTCCGAGTCTTGAAACTACGTGGCGCTGACGTGAGCATTAGTGCGGTCTCTCCTGCACTGAACTGATTAGCTTGCCACCCTGCGATGTTGGACGCAGTTCTTGCCATGCCATGATTTTTAACAGATGGAAACGTGGTTGTTAACTGAATGCAAAGTAGTTTAACTTTGAACATATTCATCTCATATGTGGAACATTATTTTATTTTACGTATATTCTTTGTGAATGTGAATATTTGCTTTTTATTATTTTCTTTTGCAGTACCTTGTTAAATACAGAATTAATATCATACACACACACACACACTTTTGGTCAGATAATGTTTTTTAGTGTCTCGTTTACGTAAAGTAGAGCAAGTTATGTCAAGTTATGGGAAATCGATGTCGAGATTTTAACGGAAACACGTTTTGGTATCTCCTGATACCGGAAAAATGTTTTTTTTCGAAACGTCTGTCCCTCACTGCCTCTCTCTGTCTCTTTTTGTCCCTCTGACTCTGTTAATATTATTTTATTTTTTACCGTTACATTATTGCTTGTTATTGCCTTTAATTCGGTGCTACATGCGCTACGGATATACGCTACATCATTTGCCTGAATCGAGAGGATCGTGGTTACGAGGGAAATACAGAGTTTTGCTACACGTTATTGCGGATGGAATTATGGCAGGGAAATATAAACAAGAAAAACCGAGTCAAGTTAACATCTAGTTAATAAGCAAATCTGAAGCATTAAAATTGGGTAAAAAATATAATATTGTGTGTACCACGGGCGTTAAGTGGTTCTAATGATCGAGTCTCGACTAAAAGCCAGCGCAAAAAAGCCAGCGGGCTCGGAGGCATCACAGTGGCTTGGGCAGGAGTGCCTGCGAACGCGGACGCTGCGGGTAAGGGGTCGAATCCCACCTAAGGCATTCAGTTGTAGTTGTGTTGTCGGGGGATTCTTAGGTTTATCATTTCTATGCCGAAAGCATTCCCCAAGTCCTTGGAAACTGTGTGTGAGATCTGTGAGCAGTTTGTTGCGTAATTGCACTGGTTTCTTCCTGTCAGAACAATGCTCCGAGCACGTGGATGAGACAGCTACCACGGGTGCAGTGCCAGGTCCAAGATGTTTCTATTTCAATTATGCTTTGATTTTCCTGCTTTTACAAAATAATGATTAGTGATATTAAAACGAAATTTCTCTATCTACCTTCCCTTTTAAAGAGCATGTTTTTAAATAAAATTGGTGTGTGATTTCGTATAATTGCCGTTATTATTGTAAATCTAAATATCATTTCGTTATTTATTAAATATATAATCCATTAAATTGTTTTCATAATTTTCGTGTGTCTGTTGGTTAGTCCAGGGTATTCTCGAGAACGGCTAAAATTATTTAGATTAAATTTTCTCTGAAAGGTAGAACATTTTGTTTGGTATAACTGTACATTTTTCAAATAATTATTTTCTATTACGTAAAGAATTATATTAGTGTGTTTGCTTTTATATTCAAGTATACAGTTTTATTTCGAGTTAAATGAAATTGCGTACCTACGAACTTCAAAACAAAATAATAGTACTGCATACATTATTACCTCATCTCCTTATCCTACACCTTAAAAAAATTGTGCGCTCGTTTAATTTTTCACGAATATATAGAAAAAGGCAAGGAAATCCACCAAAGTAAATTTACAGTTTCTAAAAGCATATTACATTTTCGGCTAAATGCTGTTTGATTTATTCCAATAGCACAATTAGGCTCAAAATTATGGAGAATCTGAATTGTTACTGGACATTTGACGGGAATATTTAACAATGCATCTGTGTGCAGCTGATCACAGCAACGATAATCGTAGCAAAATATGTCAGGAACTGGTGGGATGAGGCGTTGTGGGGAGGGAAATGGAATGGAGTGGTGTGGCATGGCAGGGCGAAGCCAGACGAGTCTGTGGGAGGAAGGGTAAAGCAAGACGAGGAAGAACAGGGTTAAGGTGAGTGGGACGAGTTGGGGTGAGAAGGAGGGTGATGGAAAAAGGACGGGGCAGCCAGCTTGGGTTTGGGATAAAAAAACAATAGAATTCCGGTCCCATCTGTTGAATGGTTAGGATTAATAAATATGGAACCCGGGAAACTCGGGGTACTGTGGCTAGTCTTCTATACGTACACAGCTTCTCTTTTACGCGCAATGTACTTCAATTACTAGATTCCCCTTTTTCCGAAAAAGACAAAATTTGAATGCGAAATTGCCCAGTGTACTTCAGCTAATGAGCGCTTATCTGAGACTATGCGAGGGGCTTCTGTTCTGCCGCATCGCCCGGCCTGTGCTCGAGGCAGGTGGTGCAAGTGGGCCAGGACTCGCCTAAAGTGCCCCACGGCAGGTGGTGCGCTGGGCGACTACTGCTGGTTGCTCTCCGCAGCGCTGCAGACCCTCGTAGCCCAGCGCTTGGCGAGAGAACGGCGCCCGGGTCGTAGTGTCTCCTTCGGGCCGGAGATGGTGAAAATGGCAGATACAAGACTTGGACGCAGGTGGTTTTGGTAAAATAAGGATAGTATAGGGTGGATAACGTTGGAAGAGAAAACCGGGTGCTAATCAAAGAAGTTTTGTATTCTCCTCTGCCCTAAAATAATTATTCTTTCACAGCGCAAGTTGAACCAAAGAGTGTGAGAAATCATGCTGTAGCAAGGTATATAATTTCAAAACAAGAGTTTATATTTTTCTCTAGTGTATTATAGGCAGGAAAATTACTGGAAAGTCTTCAACAATACGATCGGAAATTTTCGCTTGTAAAATCAGTATTTCAATTTTTTTGAACTCTAACTATGCTCACACGTCAGAATTAAGATAAGAGTTACGTATATTAGAATTGTTCCTGTGGTTGTTATTAGTTCATAAGGCGAGGAGACTGAAGCAGTGTTGTACCACAAAATTGGGATGGATGGATGGATGGATGGATGGATGTGTCACGCTCTGACAGATCAGAATGAATTGAACGAACACTTGATAAACTGTCAGGAGAAAGATCTAATAGGACCGTTTCGGAGACGATTGAATGTTATTTTATATTGTTAATATGTTATATGTTAATTTTAATGATACCCTGAATATGAAAACCCTATGACATTTTCGAAGCGTTCTGAAGAAATGACAGCAAATTTTGTCTTTAAATTATTTGCTCAAATATAAGAAAGTGAATTTAAAAATTTAGTGAACGTTCGAGAAGTGTTGACACAGAGGCAACGTTGTCATTGCCATGACTGTTCGTTGGTGCACGTTGAAAGAACAAGCCTAAAAGGAAATATAAACCTACTTTCATTTGCTTCATACCATGAGAAGCAGAATATACCAAGATGTTGAACTGCTTTAACAACAGTTTCAAAAGACCCTGACCCTATATGATAGCCACTCTAAAGACCATTGACGTAAAAAGCTTTGATGTAAATAATCTTTAAAAATGCTATCATAAAGGGTCAGTTAGTGCGATGAAACGCTGTTGTTTTCCTCAAATAATTCATTTAATATCGATTAATCTGATCGTTCAATAATTAGTGCATCGATAAGAGAATATATTCTGAAGACATACTGTCAACGACAGCTAATCGTCGGTAAGTTGCACATCTCTCTGTTTATGTCATCAACCAGGAATTTGGCGAGGGAGAGGGCTCTAGAAATTCACCCCGCGCAACTGTTAAAACGTCATAGAGTCACATCGGAAACGTTAGGGTATATCAAAACATTTTATAGTATTAAAGTGGTGAAAATTAACATTTGAAATTCGCTAAATAAGTAATTATGTCCCAGTAAGAAAGCAAGAAACAGAAGGCGACGCTGGAAAGGGACGTCCCAAGAAGTCATCGAAAGAATGCGTCAAGTGCCTTCGCGGGAGCACATTGCTGGGGCAGTGGGCGCCATAGTTTGCGGGCCGACGAGCAGTTCAGCGATTCTCCCCCCCAAAGGAGTGACTAGTAACGAAATACATTTTCATACAAAAATCGGTATCAGTAGTGTAAAGATATAACTCATCAAAATTGTTTGATCATAGAACAGTTAAGTCGGCTTTTCCATTCAGAAAGCCATTCTTAATGATAACTGTGGATTTGTATGAAGAAAAGAACACTGTAAGTGATTAGAATAAAGAAGAGTATTCTAGTGTGCCAACGAGAGTGGATGTTTGGAAAAAAATCAGCATCCCTCCTTTACGCTTACATAATATCACATGATATTATTACGATCCAATGGTTTACATCTAGAACACCAACTGGAAGATTGCGAAGTTAATTGTGATTAACCAAAATAACATACTTTCTTGTTTAAGTGTTTTTAAGGAATCGATTCTTCGGCAAAATTGCGTAACTGGTACCACTCATGCAACGTCGTGCAGGTTGTATATTAAATTTTATTTTCCATTTTGCCGAATAAAATATTACGTTACTTCACAGCAATTTAACAGGTTTACAGCACAATAAGAATTAAGGAATATCCTTCAATATTATTACTAGGGAGAGGATTTTTATGCAATAAAAAAATGAAATATGCTGTTAAAAATATGCATATATGACCTAAAAATTCTGAAATAGACACTTTAATTTGCAATTAAAATTAACAATAATTCAATTCCAATATAAACCTTTCTTGATAAAATTCAGGAGATGCATACCGGAATAAAAAGATACATTTTTGTGCATTATATAATAAGCTTAAGTCGCGGGAGAATAATTGAAGTAAATAAGCATCTTAGTGAAGTACCATTGTATATCTAGCTTTATATTTCCTGGCTTGTTTAAAAATTATGATATCAAGAAATATCCTGCAATTGCACAAGTATTTCATCTTTAGAAAAAAAATGCTCAAACTGTGACAAGTTCTTTATACTCAATGAACGCTCACAAGTAAATATATTCTACGAAAGCATGAAAAATTTTACAGATAAGTCTATATTTTAACGAAATATTCAAAATTTGCCCGTTAAGTTACAGGAATATGCACCAATAGGAGAAATTGGCCAAATATGCATGAATATTCACTAACATACTAATCAACATAGCATCCAATTCTAACCAAATATCAAGAAATTTAACTTAGCTACGCCCTAAAGCAACTGGAAAAAATATGTAAAATCGAAGAAATCCGCTCCCTCATTATTACTATCAATCAAATAAACGACAATTCTTAATTCAAATCAACATACAAGATGATTACGAATAAATAATAATGATATTAAACAAAAAGTGGAATATTGTACTTATATAACTTCCTTAGATTCCAATAAACATAATTTCTTTCATAACTTTGTTAGTTAATTTTTTAAGTTTTTAAACTAAGGAAAGGTTTTAATAGGAATTATGTGTGATGGTCGTGTGTGTGAGGTGATATTAGTAATAATGGTGCAAGCGGCGTCTGTGCGTATCGCCAACAAACCAAAGACCGTACTATTTATTCCCAATTAAAACAGACGCCAACGAACACATCGTTGCCACATTTTGTTAAATAAATTTCCTCCATCTACGTGGCCTTTGTGTTCAATTTACAAATTCTTTAATTTCCCGAAATGTTTTAATGAAAGCCAGTCGTGACGGCTGCGCAGCGCAGGCGGCGGGCGCAGCGGCGGCGTGGCGTGGCGTGGCGTGGCGTGGCGGAGTGGGTGTTGCCAGCTCGTTTGGCGACGCGAAAGAGCGCAATCTCCTAAGTGGGGGTCCTCCCTCCACCCGCGTGCCTCCTTAGTGCGATACTCACGATGAAGGTAACTGGCCTCTTGCAACTGTGCCCTCTGCGTTCGCCAGCGCGACTTTGAGGACAAACACCTCCCCCAGCTGTTCCCGCTCGACCCTCTTGTTCTCTTCTCTTCCTCTTCGCTGCTGGTTTTCAGACGTTTCAAAAATGTGGGTAAATTCAACGGATAGCTTTGTGCTCGAGTTGTAGCGTGGACCTTTGTATTCGAATTTTTGGGACCCGTGACATTAATCAGACATTTAACGCTACTAGAAGTAACTGAACCGTTTACGACTCGTCAGTTCACGACCCCTAGTGTAAAAAGCGAATTGGGATCTCGTTATTTGCTAGTTGCCATATTTCTTGTTTTACCTAACTCTCCATCTTACAATTCACTCGATAATCTGTATATTTAAACACTAAGGGTTTTAGTTTAGAACTGAATTTGAGTTTCTACTTACCTAATTATCTGATTTTTTTTCTTCCAATGAAAGGTAGTGGACCCTAGATATTTTTACTTGCTCTTATTTTATTGTTTTATAGCTAAAACATTAAATTTCAACAATATATAAAAATTAATAAAAATAACGCTTATCCGCCGTCATTTTTTAAGACCACTACAACACAATTGCAATACAATACAAGTATAGCCTTGTGGAATAGCCTCACAGTGTAGTGATCACGAAATCATATTTGACGAAGCGAGATAGAGTTTTAAGTTCGAAGTTTGTTTTGAAATGCGAATGTTAGTGAGTGGTAATAATGTAAATAAACACAATGTGAAGCTACAGTTTGTCACATGTCTCTTAACAAACATTTTTCAGTTTTTATAATTATAAGTTATTTATTATAATGTTACATTAAGGTGGATAGCAGGATATCCTACAACAGCCCACTACACGCTTATACAAATTTAGGTAAAAATACGAGTATATTTTAATTAAATTTTCAGAAACCTGTCTATCTCTATGTTACCAAAATGTAGGGATTGTATTGCTCAAGAGTATGTAAACTTCCTCATACAATCGGTTTTGGAGAATACGAACTATGTGAATCAGTATTTTGGAGGTTTTTGATTAATGCATATCTACTACTTATCGGTTGTAACTTTTCCACACTTCTTTCTTTTGTGTGATGTTTCGCAGTGGTTTAGATTATTTCATAATTTATCGCAGACTATATACTCACTTGCCATTACTCTGTGATTTCGGGACGAGTGTTGCTTTAAATAAATATGTGATGTGAAGGTACCAATTGCAAAGAAGACATTCTTTTTTTCATCTTCGAGCTATGTCAATTACTTCATCGCATTCTAACACTATAATTTCTTAAAATAAAATGTGGACTCGCAGAAATAAGTGGCAGATTAAAAATTTAATATGCAATACTTTGAAAAGCAATAGTATTATCATTCCTGATTTCCGATTACTTAGAGCCATTATCATTAAAGTCCAAAAACTTTGGAATTTTTGTTTTCACCTACATGTCCGTAACTTTTATGTCTTATTATTAAAAATAAGTTTTTCTTAACGTTTTTTAGTGTTGTTTTTAGAATAATATTATCTCTTATTTTCCAGACAACACGGTCTCTTTACATTCTTTTCTCAGAAACATTCTGTACGTCTGAATAATCTTTGTATGTTCGAAGACTTGTGCGGGGATTTTGTTTACATCTACCATGCAGTTTCAGAAACCGCTTTCTGCCTAGTGCACCTCTGTGAGCGGCGGAGGTGGTGAAGAGCACCGATGTTCCATCAAGGGAAAAATATATTTCGAGCCACTCGCCGGATCGCCACGCTGGCCGGTGGCGCACCGGCCGGCCACTCACGAGGAACCGAGTATGCGGCGGCCGTATATCAGCACCGGCCGGCCCCGCCCCCGCCCCCACCCCCACCCCCGCCTCATTCCCGATTATTTCCACACCCGCGCCCCCGCCCCCGCCTCCGCCACCAACGTAATAGCTTTCTGTTATCGAGTCGGCCGCAGCGAGCGCTGAGAACGCGTCGGCGAGCGCGCGTTTCTGTGGGCGTGCGCACGCGTGCGTGTGCGCGTGTGTGTTTTCCCTGAATATTCCTTTTATCCCGCGGTTCTCGGCTCAGCGCTCGAGAGACGTGCCTGGTCGGTCGGCGGTGGAGAGGAGCGGAGAGGAGGAGGAGGCGGCGGCGGCCGCGACTGGTGGACGGACGGTAATCCGGGACGGCAGCCGCCTTCGTGCAGCGTCAGCGGTACGCCCACCGGTCACGCCGCCCCCGCCCCCTGCCTCCTCCGCCTCCTGTATCCATCGAATCTTCGTATCTATCACCTCTCCCGCCTCACACACCCTTGTCACTTCCTCCGCGGTCGTTGCCACTCGGTCACCATCAGTACACCGCCTGCACCCGCCCCCGCCACTCCCGCCCCAGATGACCAGCATCCTCTCCACTCGCTTCACCCCCGGTTTTACCCGCTCCCGCTGCTCCCCGCTCCCGCTGTTCCTCGCTCCCGCTGCTCCCCGCTCCCGCTGTTCTTCGCTCCCGCTGCTCCCCGCTCCCGCTGTTTCTCGCTCCCGCTGTTCCTCGCTCCCGCTGTTCCTCGCTCCCGCTGTTCCTCGCTCCCGCTGTTCCTCGCTCCCGCTGTTCCTCGCTCCCGCTGTTCCTCGCTCCCGCTGTTCCTCGCTCCCGCTGTTTCTCGCTCCCGCTGTTCCTCGCTCCCGCTGTTCCTCGCTCCCGCTGTTCCTCGCTCCCGCTGTTCCTCGCTCCCGCTGTTCCTCGCTCCCGCTGTTCCTCGCTCTCTTTATTGCCCGCCCCTCTGTTCCTCTTGCCCTCTGTTTCTCGCCCCCCTCCATTTATCACCCCCCCTGTTTCTCGCTTTCCGCTTTTGACTGTCTACGCGATTGCGCTCCCTTTTCCCTTCAATTCCCTCGTCCCCGTCGCTTACGTAGCCAGGCCGCCTCGTAGCCTGCTCGTCCTCCGACGTCCCCATCACCCCCGTGTACCTCCCCCACTTCCGATTCGTATTCCGATCAGTGCGGCCCCCAGAGCGTTCCCGCGGCCCCCGCGCGGCCGCTCAAAGGGAGAAGTTCTTTGCAAATTGATCACGCCCGTTGCGCCGGCGCGGCGCGGTGGTGAGGCGGGGCCGCGTCCGCGGGTGGGGCCGAAGGGAAGGGGGCCTCGCCGCGTGCGCCCGTAATTTTATTATTTGCCGGGAGGAGGCCGCAGCGCAAGGCAAGGTGAGGAGGAACGATGGAGAATCTGATAGGTGCGAGGGAGGAAAGCAAGAAGCACGTGAAGAGTTTAAGAAAGCTTTGGAAACGAATGTTATGTTGTGAAGACATCACCATTGTGAAAGAAATGTGATTCGAAATTCAAAAGGTTGTGTACCGAGTTGGAAAAGGACGGATTGATCATGGAAGTACTCGCAATGATTGACGAGCCATCTGACGACCACTGTTTATAACACACCTAGACATGTTATGATCTGTGTACGATTTTGGCGAAGATCCTGAGATGAAAGGGTTAAAGTGAATTGAGTATAGAAAACAGCTTGAATAATAAAAACGTTGGAGAACTGTTGAGTTTGTGTAAAAAAATAAACATTTTTCGAAGCTTATTTACTAACATCATAGTTATTTTCCTAGTATTGGTCTCTTGCCATTTGAGAGTCCGTACGAAAATGACGTATTCCCTCACGGCATCACGGTGCTAATTAAAATAAGAAATAGAATGATGATACTGATGATGAGGAGGGTTTGGAGGAGAGGAAAAACCATTCATGATACTGACTCGTGGTGTAGAGTGCTTCTATGGGATTCGCGTGTGATTATGGAAACCATTGAGAGAATCCATTCTAAGAATTCGATTCCAGCGAGCGGCACAAACTGATAAAGACATCAAGAGAATAGTTTACATCTAGCAAGAATTATTTCCCAAATTTTTAGGGAGAATGCATTTTATTTTCATATTTTTATCTAGAAATCCAAAAATACTCAATAAAAACAATCCGTAAAAGTATCTTCCTCTACTTAATGCTAATTTTGCAGCGTGAGATTGAATAAAATGTAAGAATGGAATTACAAATAGTACAACAGAGCTCATGTTGCTAAGATTTAAGTGTAAGGACTCCTTATTTATTCGTGAAAGATCCAAATTTTATGAATTTCAAATGTTGGATCAAATAAGTTTCTAATAAGGATTGTACAGACGGCTGCAACTTCTGTGCTCAGAGTGTAAAGGTTGTGACTTCAATGCCGAATTGATCAAATTGTCGACAAAACACAACCAAAACGAACCGTACTCCATTATCCGAAAATAAAGTCCTAAGTCAAGAGAATATGTGACATTTGAAACTGGAGAGATACACCGAGTTCGGAAGCCAGAGTAAACATGTCCGGATTATACAGTATCGGAGCCCAAACAACATCCTAACGTGCATGGCTCTTGTATCCACTCGTTCACTATGCTGTCTGATTCTCCATTGGCTACTACGTCACAATCCGTGCCATCGTTCTGCCTCTCAAACTCCTCTCCCGTCATTGTGTTTGGAGGCGATAGCCTGGGCAGCGAGCTCCTTCACTGTGTGTGGACGTTTTAAAACAGAGATTGTCAAGTAAATGGAAAGGCAAATACCATTTATCTATCCATTCCTCCTCATCATGAATCAATAAATAATAGTTGACGAGCGCCGTAGAGACGTAAATCAGCTGAAAGACTGAAATTATATTATGACGACTGAAACATTGACAATTGATGTCATAGGACTCGGCATCTTATGAAGAGAAAAAAGTCCATTAACCATTATCATATGTTGGGAACTGTGCGCCTTCACGCACACTCACACAACACACACACTTTATGCAAAAATTATTTCACAGTTACCACAAACATTATTTCATTTACGATTTGTAAAACAGTGTTCAACGTTAAGCTAAACGTTCTGAACAAATGTAAAATACTATTTTATTAAAATGAATACTTGCACTACCTCTGAAACTGAGACCTTCACGTTTGCCACCTTCCTGTTCTAAGCCACGGGCAAACGGGGATCGTTCAGGGGGCCTCTTGTCCAGGTAATGACATTGTGTATTATTAGCCGCACCCAAAAATAGATAATAAACGACCCACAGCCCCCCTCTAGCAGCTTTCGGGGTCGTCGTTCGCGTGAGCACGTGACCACTTCTCACGCGATGCGGCCCTGCGTCAGCGCCCGTCGCATTGGGCGCCTCGTCGCTCTCTTTCTCGTTTGCTTCCCCTCGGAGGTTTATTCTCACGACGCGGAAGTTTCGACGCGCCAGATAGTGTTTGCCGGCGTCGGCGGCGTAAGCGCTTGGAGTAGCAACGAAGTTCGTAGAGTCCAAGACTGCGGGTTTGAGGCCCACGGGTGTTTTAAGCATGTAGCTGGCTTTTTCATGTCTCTGACCGGGAGGTTCTAGATTTCGAGTCCAGACGATGGCAGGATTTTCGAAACTCGTTTGATAGCTAGGTCGTATACAGCTTCTCTCTGGAAAGAATTCTAAAGGCCGGCTGATCGGTAGTTTACCGTGGTGTCTCCCATTAAGATGAAGTGAATGCTGGAGAAGTATCCTAACAAACGGGCAAGGGACTGCACGCGACCTTTCCTTCCCCTTCTTTGACCTACCTTCACCTCCTTTCTTACACACACACCCACACACACTTTCATGGACTACACTACCCCATATATCTAGAGACCAGTGGGGAGCTTAGAGCTTGCCACTGCTAGGAGAGTGAGGGTTGAGGGGCGCGAGCGCCACAGGCGTGACCGTTGGGCGGTTTGAAGGAACTGGGGGTCTGGGGCGGGGCGTGGGAGTGTGGACGGGGCGTAGAACTGGGGGCGTTGTCGTGGGGCTGGGGGAGTGGGCGTGGGGACTGTGGGGGCGCGGACTCGGTAGGTCGGGCAGAAATAGGCGCGTGGAAGGGTGAAGCTCGAAAGCCAGCGGCGGAGAGGATTCGCCTCCGGGGCATTAGCGAATCGTATAATCGCGGGAGCGAGTGTCACTCTCTCCCTCACCTTTCTCTCTCTTCCGCTTCCTGCCCCAAACTTTGCCCCGCTGATGCAATTAGGATTAGAACTAGCCACTTGGACGTGAAATGGACACGCGTCGCGCGAAAAACAACATAAAAGCAGCTGGTGTGGCCTGTTTCGCATGGCTCAAGCGGAGAACGCGAGCGAATGCGCGAGATTTCGCCAGACGGACGAAGTGTAATAGAAAGTGGGTCAGAGGAATCATGGGGGTGTATTGCATGTGGAAATAGAAAAGTACTACAAATTGGGGGTAGGGGTAAAACTGACAGAGGGAGAACGTTACAGACTTCAATACTAATGTACTCAAACGAATGAAGAAAGAATGCCAATGAACTACTAATGATTGACACGAAAGAAGCTCTTGACAATTGTACCAATGTTTGGGATGATTTGTGATAGAATAGCTACTGGTTACTTACTCTTTATGGATGAACCCATTCGTCCCTACATTTTTCTTTAATATTTGCTTCTTCCAAAACGATTAGCCTTTGGAATCGCATGCTTCTCATGCACTTCATTATATCATTTATTGACTTAACGATGCCATTCATAGGTGCACTCTATCTCATATTCTTTATTGTTCTATTATATCTTATTCTATATTTCATTCATTATAACCCCTGATAATAAATAAATTCATCGATAATATTCAGTGACTTTCTCAAGTTTTTCGTAACAAGCTCTTTTTGAAGTAAGATATCCAGTCATTTTCATTAGCGTAACTTATTCTCTTTGATAAAAATTTTAAAAATTCGAGCCATTTTCTGAGAAAATTTTGAAAATGTTACCACGACTCTTCGTTCACTGCTCTTGCTCTTTATCGCTCTTTCCTTAAAGGTAACGACGAGAATGCAGAGGGTGGGCGAGATGAAGAGGAGGGAGGAGGGCGAGATGAAGAGGAGGGGGGAGGGCGAGATGAAGAGGAGGGGGGAGGGCGAGATGAAGAGGAGGGGGGAGGGCGAGATGAAGAGGAGGGGGGAGGGCGAGATGAAGAGGAGGGGGGAGGGCGAGATGAAGAGGAGGGGGGAGGGCGAGATGAAGAGGAGGGGGGAGGGCGAGATGAAGAGGAGGGGGGAGGGCGAGATGAAGAGGAGGGGGGAGGGCGAGATGAAGAGGAGGGGGGAGGGCGAGATGAAGAGGAGGGGGGAGGGCGAGATGAAGAGGATTGGGAAGAAAATATAGGAATTACTAGGATGCGGATAAAAGTGAGGGACGTGGGGGAGGACTGGGAACGCAAAGAGCCGGGTCGCCCTGCGAGAGAGGTTCGGAGGGACGGAGCGAGGCCCGGCGGAGCGGTGCCTCGCGGCGGTGGGAGGTCTAATGAACGCGCTGCCAGCTAATTGGCGCGAGTCCTTGGGGGCTTTTTGCGGCGCAGGGGGCCACGCAAAGGGCACGCAGCGCCCCGGGGCACCCGACAATTAGCCCGCGGTGGGGAGAGGACACCTTTTCCACCCCTTACCCCGGCCCGGCCCGCCCCGCCGCCGCTTCGTCGGGGGAAACTGTTTGGTCCAGAAACATCCACATCTGTCTCAGTTATCCACACTAAACACCAATGCTACTGGTGAGATATATTTGAGTTATTCCAAACTGTCAGTATCTGAAGATTTATGTATTGAGCACGATAATATTCTCGTAGATATTTACACTAGATAGGAAACACGACCAATTTATGAGTAATAGTCAGGCTGAAAATATGAAAAATAATTTAATACTCCCCACAATAAAGGAAATAAAAAATATAGTAATGAACATTTTGTGTTAATTTAAGAAAGTATTTTTCGTGCTTAACTATTTGAGTAAAGTGAGGAAGTTAATTTTAAAATTATAGTATTGTCATTGCTTTGTTTAGTCTTCATAATTTTAAAACTCGACAGTTGGCTAATTTTCTGGTTTACGAACTGTTTAGTAAATTACGTCAGCCTTGCATTAAAAATACTTTTTTTTAAACTGAAAAAAAAATCGTTCTCAAAAGCGTTTTTGTAATTCAAAGGTAATGTTTAATAATAACGATTACCATTTGTGCCCCGGAAACAGAAAATTGGAAAATAAATTATTAGTACACTAATTAAGGCAAAAAATTCTACAAAATTATATATTTCCATTGTATCATTGTTTCAAAACATTAATATATATTTTTGCATATGTAATATAGCATATGTAATTTCTAATACCCCACATGTCATATGTAGTTCAACTGAATCATACGCAGGTATTGGAGCCCTTATCAAGCAGGTGGTAAAAGTTGAGAGAATTCGTTGTTTTTCTTCTAAAGAGAAAACATGTTGTGTATGTTCCAAAAGTCACATGGTGTTAAGTGTTTTACATAAATAAAACAGTGAAGAGTCGTGAGAATATATACAAGTGACCCAATCTCTCAAAAACAAGTGACCCAACATGCTTACAATCATGAGCTTTACTTTTAAGTGCTTCCTCTCCTTTTCGAAAAAGCAGTTCCACCGAAAATTCAGAGAAGTAGGTTTGATTAGCAAGAACGGGCATTCTCTCAGAGTGAAAAGTTTCCTTTTCAGAATCCTGGAACTTGCCTCAGGAAGGGACGCATCGACACAATACAGCTCAAAGCATTCTCAGATTCGGAATGCCGAAGCTCTCCCGCAGCCAGCGAATCGAGAGGCGCAGGCGGCCGTGGTCAGCGCGGCCGAGCGCACGCGTCGGCTGTGCACCCCGCGGGGCGGTCGCGCCCCTGGGTAATGAAATACGGGCGAAAGATCACCGAGGGGCGAGGGATGGGGAAAGGGTTGCAGGCGCGTGAGAGATTGCTCCCCGGGCCGGGACACTCGAGCGCCCTCTGTTTACCTGCGGCAACAAGCGAGCAATCACACGAGTGGTGGCTCTTAGCCGCAGCGGCCGCACCGCTCGCTTCGCTTCACTCAGCCCTCGCATGCTTCCGCACCTCCCTTTCCCATCCGCCGTCTCCCGTCCGCCGTCTCCCGTCCGCCGTCTCCCGTCCGCCGTCTCCCGTCCGCCGTCTCCCGTCCGCCGTCTCCCGTCCGCCGTCTCCCGTCCGCCGTCTCCCGTCCGCCGTCTCCCGTCCGCCGTCTCCCGTCCGCCGTCTCCCGTCCGCCGTCTCCCGTCCGCCGTCTCCCGTCCGCCGTCTCCCGTCCGCCGTCTCCCGTCCGCCGTCTCCCGTCCGCCGTCTCCCGTCCGCCGTCTCCCGTCCGCCGTCTCCCGTCCGCCGTCTCCCGTCCGCCGTCTCCCGTCCGCCGTCTCCCGTCCGCCGTCTCCCGTCCGCCGTCTCCCGTCCGCCGTCTCCCGTCCGCCGTCTCCCGTCCGCCGTCTCCCGTCCGCCGTCTCCCGTCCGCCGTCTCCCGTCCGCCGTCTCCCGTCCGCCGTCTCCCGTCCGCCGTCTCCCGTCCGCCGTCTCCCGTCCGCCGTCTCCCGTCCGCCGTCTCCCGTCCGCCGTCTCCCGTCCGCCGTCTCCCGTCCGCCGTCTCCCGTCCGCCGTCTCCCGTCCGCCGTCTCCCGTCCGCCGTCTCCCGTCCGCCGTCTCCCGTCCGCCGTCTCCCGTCCGCCGTCTCCCGTCCGCCGTCTCCCGTCCGCCGTCTCCCGTCCGCCGTCTCCCGTCCGCCGTCTCCCGTCCGCCGTCTCCCGTCCGCCGTCTCCCGTCCGCCGTCTCCCGTCCGCCGTCTCCCGTCCGCCGTCTCCCGTCCGCCGTCTCCCGTCCGCCGTCTCCCGTCCGCCGTCTCCCGTCCGCCGTCTCCCGTCCGCCGTCTCCCGTCCGCCGTCTCCCGTCCGCCGTCTCCCGTCCGCCGTCTCCCGTCCGCCGTCTCCCGTCCGCCGTCTCCCGTCCGCCGTCTCCCGTCCGCCGTCTCCCGTCCGCCGTCTCCCGTCCGCCGTCTCCCGTCCGCCGTCTTATTTCCTCCACTCTCCGTTCTGTACCTCCTGCTTTTACCGCCTCTCTTTCCGCCCGTACTTTGCGTCAAATGTATCTCAATTGCCTGCAATCCATCTCCATTAATTCTCATCCCCATGTCGAACGTTGTTGTAAACATTGTTCCATCTAATTCGGCTCCCTTTCTACTCACCCGCTTCTTTCGAAGGCCACCGCGCACTTGTGGTTGCTTTTGTTTCGTCATCGATATTGCTGAGCATCCCTCAAGTCAAGAGGGAATTGGATAGTTATTAAACAGGCTTTAATTCTACTAGGGTTCTCTTAACACCAATTAACTTAAACGAGTTTTTGTGTGATGAAGATAATTGGGGGAAAATGGAATTGTCTCTTTAGCACTGAAGCTAGATTTGGACATATTTTTTTGAGTAAGTGTTCGTTTGCGTATAGGGTAGTTTGTTTTTAGTTAATCACTCATTTATTTATGTGTACCAGGGAATTCATTTGAGTACATAATATTAAATGCATTTTATTTATCGTACAAATAGTAATATTATAAAACATGCTTTACCTGGTGAAGTTTCATGAACATTCCCAAGTAAACATGTAAAGTCTTCATTGCTGGCCTCGTTGTCTTAGAATAAGTGAAATGGAAGAAATTCTGCATTGTGAATAAAATTGTTGTAAAAATATTTTCAATATATTTTAGTACTTCAACATTACCTTTTATAACTAGTCTAAAACATTATCTTACTCTTCCATTAGGTGGAAGCACTGTTAATATTTATATTGCTACTTCAGGAAACGCAGAAAAGCCGAGCCTAATACCTCGCCCACATCGAGGTGAAGTGTCACACGCCATCGTTAGCAGCAACGAATAATGACGTCAACTGAGGGAAGATCCTTTTTTCGCACGCCGCCTCAGTTTAATCCCGCGTCCCCCTTGCCACTTACGCGTAGCTTTTTCCCTCGCCCCCCCCCTTGCTCGATAACTCGACTTCATCTCTGTGAAGCGGAGCGGGGCGGGGTCGGCGGCCGCGCCGGTGCAGCTGCCCCTGCGCAGAGGCGCAGCACGTGTAGGCAACGCGCCGCACGCAAAAGTATAACGCGTTGCAGACCCAGAGTGATACAAGGGGAAGGGTACAACACGGAGCAACTCTCAGTGGTGTAACCATTAAAGCAGAACCCGCATGACGCGTAGTGAAATTTGAATGAAATGGAATTTTAAAACTGATGAATGATAAATGATTACGCATGATGGACAGCTGACGTCAAAAACCTTTGTCGAACTCCCTAACAACCTATCGTGATTTCTTGTTTTCTTTCCTTCTTTCTTTCTCTCCTGCTTTCTCTCCTTCTTTCTCTCCTGCTTTCTCTCCTGCTTTCTCTCCTGCTTTCTCTCCTGCTTTCTCTCCTGCTTTCTCTCCTGTTTTCTCTCCTGCTTTCTCTCCTGCTTTCTCTCCTGCTTTCTCTCCTGCTTTCTCTCCTGCTTTCTCTCCTGCTTTCTCTCCTGCTTTCTCTCCTGCTTTCTCTCCTGCTTTCTCTCCTGCTTTCTCTCCTGCTTTCTCTCCTTTTTATCTTCTTTCCTTCCTTTTTCCTTCCTTTTTTCTTTCCTTTTTTTCTTTCCTTTTTTCTTTCTTTCCTTTTTTATTTCCTTCTTTCTTTCTTTCCTTTTTTCTTTCTTTCTTTTCCTTTTTTCTTTCTTTCTTCTTTCCTTTTTCTTTCTTTCTTCTTTCCTTTTTTCTTTCTTCTTTCCTTTTTCTTTCTTTCTTCTTTCCTTTTTTCTTTCTTTCTTCTTTCCTTTTTTCTTTCTTTCTTCTTTCCTTTTTTCTTTCTTTCTTCTTTCCTTTTTTCTTTCTTTCTTTCTTCTTTCCTTTTTTTCTTTCTTCTTTTCTTTTTTCTTTCTTTCTTTCTTCTTTTCTTCTTTCTTTCTTTCTTCTTTTCTTTTTTCTTTCTTCTTTTCTTCTTTCTTTCTTTCTTCTGTCCTTCGTTCTTTCTTTCTTCTGTCCTTCTTTCTTTCTTTCTTCTGTCCTTCTTTCTTTCTTTCTTCTGTCCTTCTTTCTTTCTTTCTTCTGTCCTTCTTTCTTTCTTTCTTCTTTATTTCTTTCTTTCTTTCCTTTCGATTGTTCTAGTAATCTTTCCTACTTGGAAATAGTGTCATAATAAACAGTTAATATTAGTTTTTGGTTTAACATCTCTTCCATTTTCAAAGCTATTTGCAATTCTCTAAAGAACGTACGTGAATAGTTCTCGATAATTAACCTTCGAGAGAGCCATCCAGGCTGCAAACGCTTTTGGGAAGCTAGAAATGCCGTATTGCTATGTGACAGGCTACCTACCGTTCAACCAATACAATATCAGACTTGCAAGATGTTTCGAATGAATGCATTAAGTGTGAGTGATCGTGAAAGGTAAAACATTATGCTCTAATTACATTGAAATACATGCATTAAAATAATTATAAATATGAATCTTTATGGCTACATGTCTTTTTTTGTATAGATATAAAGCATCGTAATCAAATTGTTTCTTTCTCTTAATTACTCGCCAAAATTGACGTTAGTCCGATGAGTTGTTGAAATGATTTGCGATTAAGGTTTTTCTACACCACTACATTTCATCAGGTTCATTACTGCAATCGGAACTTTAATTATTGTGTGGAAAACTGATTTGAAACCAGACGAGTACGGCAGGAACTCCAGAAACTATCTAATGCAGAATAGAAAGTTCGTGATACTTCCCGTTTCTGAGTGTCAATTCTCAAGATACTTCTTTGTGCACGTGGCCATTCAGTGCTAAGGACTCAAGGAAAGATGATGAGGAGAAACGTGTCGGGGAAATACATGTATGCGAGAGAAGTGGGAATCCGGGAGAAGTGCGTGCATCCATCAATCAATCCGATACATTATAAATCTTCACAGAAAAAGCTGCCAGACGAAGCTTAATGCGTATGGTGAAAGCGCAAATGCGTTTCTGTTGAAACCTCTATCATTCTCGTGTAGCGTATGTGTGATTAACTTGTTTTTATCGCAAATATAAAAACTCATGTTCAAATACTTACTTAGGATTTAATTTATAGTGCGATTCTAACTTGTTTTCGGGACAACAATAAGAGGCTTATGATATTCTTCATGATCCATTTGTATTTTTAGAATCTTGTACGGCACAATACCTTAATTTTTCAACATACGTATTTACTTTGTGGCCGACAATAATGATTTTATTGAGTTCCGAATACATTGGCACGTAATTACTTTACGATAGAGGAAAGCCAGACGCGGAGATCAGCGAAAATTCTTGTAACTTTGTGTGTTTCATTTCATAATATTATATAGTTATATTACAGTGTTTGCATAGTAGTAAGGTATACTACAAAAAGAGAGATGTATCAAAATTATCTACTGTGGACCATATTCATCTTTTTGGAATCGTGAATTGTTTTTTGCGGTAAATCTAGTGTGACAATCTTTTTATATATGGTATAGAAAATCAATCACTGTACCGTATATCAGTAAAGCTCTTAAGTGTGCGGACGTACAGATGTGTGTTTTTGCCATTATGTCACTGACGTCTTGACCACTTCCCGTGCACCAATCGAGACGTATGAGGTGTCATTCAAGACATCTCGGTCTCCTCACCGGGTACTGATAATTTGTTTTCGGATCCCGCTAAATAATTTAAAGACATTTAAAAACTTTTTATTCGTGCTTTGGCGCTGCAATCTTAGTGGTAATGCCAGAAATTAAATGAACGGCTCCTAAATCCATCTATGTAATTGATAAAATACTAGAACCCAAAGGCATTTTTTGCTTTATTCGCCATTATTTTCTTTCAAGACGTTGGTAACATTGATGTAGACATCTTTATGTGAATAATTTGATTACGAAATAAATCACGCTGCACTTTGATTTCAATTTAGAGTCGAATTATTATCGTATTTAAAAAAACAAATTTTCGGATACCTACGAACAGTATTGCCTCGGAATGTACTGAACTTTGAGAATTTCAAGTGAATGTGGATAAAACAAAACTAAGAGTAATGATAGAGAATGAATGGATGTCATCTTCTACTTTGCACTTCTATATTCTTACATAAGTGTGCAAGTATCGTTTTCAAATGAATGTGAACCACAAATTATTCTCTTTCAAATTAACTAACACCTTATTCACAGAAACATAAAAAAACAGTCACCTTTTAATGTAAGATTCGCATGCAACGCTAGATTCGCATACAAAACGATTAATAGAGCAATTGCAGAAATAGAAGTGAACACATATGGGACTGAGTTTGTGGAGTTTTAAGCTCTTTAAAAAATAAGGGGAGGACAATATGGAAGTGTTAAAGAAACTGGAGAGGAATCAAATGTTGTAAAAGATGTTGCAACAGAATATCCGGAACTAATTGGGAATAACCTGCGTTTTTTTATTTAGCATTTGTGTTAATCCAAATATGCTACCTGAATTTTTGTGCATATTATAAAAAAAACAACGTAAAAATGTAGCTGTACTAAAATTTAACTATTAGCATCAAAACCTGCATATATTTGTTACGGCGATTATAGTTTTGAAATTGCAAAAAGACCAGTTCATATCCCGTATGGAGATAACGCACAAGGCAATTGGGTGTTGGGGATATTTGAACGGGAGTATACATTATCAGCTACTACGATTCATTGCTAAGTTCAATGCCAGATACTGAAAGAACATATTTACACAAAGCTGGGCATGAAAGAATGAAGTATGAAAGAAATTTTCACCACATGAAACTATTTTTCAAACAGTTAACAGCGTCAGCGGCGTCAAATTTTGCTAGTAATATTTATTTGGATACATTGGCTGATTGCTAGGTAGTAACCATACGTACACAGTTTTACAATAGAAATACAAATTAAAGTAAACACATTAAAAGGAACAACAATTACGTTAACAAAAGACAGTAAAATGTGTCACCTACGTAGAGTTATGGTAGCCCATCCGTTAACATTAGTAATAATAATAATAATAATAATAATAATAATAATAATAATAATAATAATAATAATAATAATAATAATAATATAATGTGAGGTTTTATCGTTTCACGGAATGGAAGAAAAAATATGGATGATCGTCCTCTCACTCCAAACCCTTCGCCGCCCGCTCACGATCTGCGCAGGGGGATTGAAAATTCGGGGCACGGGCGGCGCGTCCTATTGTTTGTCCGGCGAGTTGGGGCCCCGCGCGGCCGGCGGCGCAGGGCGAGCCTCGCGTGGACGTGAGGGGCCGCGCCCGGCGCGCCGACGGCCGGAGAACGAGCGCGGCTGGCGCGACACGGCGTGACGAGTGGCCAGCGGACGCGCGCGTCAGGCGACACGCAAATTTTAGTGGAGGGGAGAAAATTTACTTAATTATACCTGAAACTAAATATAGGGAATTCAAAATAAAAGTAATGTAATGGAACTATGAAATTATTATTATTATTATTATTATTATTATTATTATTATTATTATTACTACTATTATTTTACCCTATAAATTTACCACCAATGATTGTTGATGTCATTTGTATGAAAATAACTAATCTAGTTAGGAACCACCATTCTTAGGAGCACTTACAATACTGTGTGTGCGTTTACAATACATTGAGTAAAATATGGATTGTTCCCAATACAGCGATCTTTCTCAGTATTGTGAACGACCTGAGAGGGTGGAAGAGTTCTTATACAGATTTTCTGAAAGCAATAAAGAAGATCAAATGGATATCGGTACAATCTGTTCTTGTGCGCCTCTTTTCTGGGTGATACGACTTGCCAACTCTTGTATTAAAGACTTTTCTCTCCCTCTTTGGTTACGTCGTTCTCATTGCATGGCACGACATCATCTACGGCAAACACATTTTTTCCTACAAATTCGGTAAATCAGTAGACCTAATAACATATTTTTTTTGTAAGGAATATGAATTGCAATTATTATGGCAGAGGTGTCAGGAGCGTGTTCTGGCTTAGCTCCTCGGTCTGGAGGGTCTCGGGTTCGAGTTCCGCCGTGGGCATGGTTGGTTGTCCCTTGTCTTCCATGTGTTATCGCGGAAGGCCTTGTGAGTTTGCTGGTCCCAGGAGGAGGTCCCAGGAGGGGTCCCGCGGAGGAGGTCGCGTGCGTGTATCTAGTGTAACGGTTAATCGGTCTCCATGAGGAACATAATGGGTAGCCGACGCGGATTGTAGAAATTGACATCCCGTGATGCTGGAAAATGCCACAGGAAGAAAAAAGTATTGCAATTATTCCGACGCGTTTATAAAAATAATACCAAGGAGTTTTATATTCCTTTCGAAAATTAGAATGAGGGTAGGTTTACTAAATGATCAGTTTGTGACAAATACTGAAGGTCTTTAAATTCAGATTCCTGATATGTTTTGATTAAGGTACGATACAAAAGACTAAATTTTTATTAAAACAAGCGTGCGTGACTACTGCAACGCGTCCAGCGGCGCGGGTGGCGCCTGGGGCGGCGCCGCTCGGCCTTCGCACTCGCTGCCCATCGATTCCGCCGCGCCGCGGATTTTTGCGGCTGCCGTTCCGCCGGCGGCGGACGTGGCACGCGCCTCTGCAATCGATAATCGCTCCGGTGCGCGGGTCGCTTCCCGCCGCCTCACTTGCGCCGCGGGGCAGCGCGTCGGGGAGGAGAGGGCGGCGTGACGGTACAGGCATGCACAGGCCGCGCTGGAGGCACGATTAAGTGATTGATTAGTGATTCTGGGCGCGTCAACTGATAAGGCCATTAATTCCGTAAGTGTAGTGCATGCTTTTTCGTCGGACGTGGGGGTGATTTCCCCGGCTGGATTGCGAGCTCCGGCACAGACGTATCCACCAGCGTGCGAGGATTTTCCTCAAATAGGTACATCCTACCAGCCGGGACAAAATCTAAGCTCACGAATGGTCACAAGTGTGGTAGTGTAGTGTATGAAAGTGTAAGTGTGCGTAAGTAGGGGAGAGATTAGGACAAGGGAGAGAATGGAAAGATCACGCACGGTCAGTGACCCACTCATTAGGGAACTGCTTCGGCATTCTACTGGTGTTGATCCCATATACCACAGAAAACTACTAATCAGACCAACTGTCCGCTAGAATTCGTTTCCAGACAGTGACTGAGTTCGAACTAGCTATGTAGCTAGTGTCGAAAACCCTGCCATCATCGGGAATCGAACCCTAGGATCTCGCGAAGGCACTGCAGTGCCGTCAATTGATGCTCTGAGCCACCTAATGCGATAAGAGGCAAGAGATAAGAATATTCCAAAGGGGGTTGGTGAAAAAGCCAACGAAAACGGGCTGGGACAAGGATTGGGAGTCACGTTGGTAAAAACGCGACATGTAGCAAGAGGTGAAGTAGCCCAAAAAAGTTCCCGAAAATGTTATAGAATTACATGAGAAGGAGCTGTTGGAGGGGTGGGACAAAGGAAAAGGTGGAATGAAGAGATCTCGAAAAGAAGAAAAGGAATAAATATGTACACGTCAAGGAGTGATGGATAATAAGGGAAGGTTAAGAAATGTGTGATCAACCTTAGCAGAATATGATGATGGGGACTCTATATTTTTTCCATAGAGCAAGGGTGATTACAGGGTGATATTGCAAAGATGGGAGAAAGAAAGAGACTGAAATAAAGAAAGTGAATAGGAGGATAAGTCGGGGAAGAAAATAGGAGGAAGAAAATGGACGAACAAGAACCTTTCCCCCCAGTTTTCTAACCGTGAAATGGACGGGCAAGCTGAGTAAAAGAAGGAAAAGACAGAGGAAATAATAATTTAGCGTTCTGAAGGAGGGTGGGAGAACTAGATGGAAAACTAGAAGTAGAAGACACCTGTAGACAGGCGCCAATGAGAAGCGCGAGATGTAGCGAAACTGGCTAGTAGCTAAGGAGGGTCAGGCTGGGAGGAGAAGGCCGGAGCTAAGTCAGCCCTGCAATGTTGCGCGCTGTGGGCGGGCCGGGGGCCTAGGGGCCTTGGGCCTTGGGGCGGGGAGCGAGGGGCGGAGAGCTGGGGGCGGGGGGAGGGGGCGGAGAGCCGGGAGCAGGGAGCCGTGGGCGGGGAGCCGTGGGGGCAGGGTATCGCCGCCGGCCGTTTCCGCGCGAGGCAGCGTTCCGCGGATGGAATTGCGTCTTGGGAGGCGCTGGCGGCTGCCGGGAACTGTTATGGCCATCGACGCGCGCCGCTCTTTTCGGTCGTTTGCGGCGCCCGGAGCCATCGGCCGCGTTTTGCGTGTTACGCGCGCCTTGTGTCGTCGGCTGGAGCGTGGTCATGAATATTTATACGTGTTCCTACCTCGTGCTTTTCTGTCGTCATATTAAAGGTACATATTTGAAAAAAATCCAAGACGAGAAGATAAAAGGGATTGCATTTGTATTGGAGGTTACAATTATTCTCGTTTATTAGTTAGTTGTGTCCGTTCTCTTTAGACTTTTGTGTGCATACGAAGCGGGGTTACAACTTGCACAACTTTCTTAAATATCCAGTTCTTACTAGAAAACATCCTTTGTGGATTATTGCAATTTTATACGAGATAATTAATATAATCAATATAAATAATAATAAAGGCTAGATGTTCAGTTTTATATAACAGATGTTTGAGTCTCAATAAGAAAGGAGTGATTGCTCGCCAAAACCAATGAACGTGCACGCAGAAGTATCGCAGGAGCTGTCGTGCTTTGCATGGCATCACCTCGCGCTTTCGGACGGCGGGGATTCGTCGATGGTGAGCATTGGATGAGGGGCCGTCGGAGGTAGACGATAGGTAATGGTGGATGAGTGATGGGAGATGGGTGGTGGGCTATGGGTAATGGGCAATACGCAGTGGGCAATAAGTAGTGGGCAATAAGTAGTGGGCAATAAGCAGTGGGCAATAAGCAGTGGGCAATAAGCAGTGGGCAATAAGCAGTGGGCAATAAGCAGTGGGCAATAGGCAGTGGGCAATAGGCAGTGGGCAATAGGCAGTGGGCAAAAGGCAGTGGGCAATAGGCAGTGGGCAATAGGCAGTGGGCAATAGGCAGTGGGCAATAGGCAGTGGGCAATAGGCAGTGGGCAATAGGCAGTGGGCAATAGGCAGTGGGCAATAGGCAGTGGGCAATAGGCAGTGGGCAATAGGCAGTGGGCAATAGGCAGTGGGCAATAGGCAGTGGGCAATAGGCAGTGGGCAATAGGCAGTGGGCAATAGGCAGTGGGCAATAGGCAGTGGGCAATAGGCAGTGGGCAATAGGCAGTGGGCAATAGGCAGTGGGCAATAGGCAGTGGGCAATAGGCAGTGGGCAATAGGCAGTGGGCAATAGGCAGTGGGCAATAGGCAGTGGGCAATAGGCAGTGGGCAATAGGCAGTGGGCAATAGGCAGTGGGCAATAGGCAGTGGGCAATAGGCAGTGGGCAATAGGCAGTGGGCAATGGACTGTGGTCGGTGGGCGATGGCAAGTGGGGGATGTGCGAATGGCAATGGATGGCGAGAGCAGTGCACAGCGCGTCGCGGCGCGGCGGTGTCGACCCGCGTCGGCGTGAAATACGTCCCGGAGAGAGCGCGCGCGGATTAGGTTCACCGCTAATGGCGGCCAGCGCGAGGCTCTCGTTTCCACTTACGCGCTCCGCGGCGACACCCCGCTCTCCCCGCCCCGCCCCGCCCCGCCCCGCCCCGCCCCGCCCCCTGCCCCTCCCCGCCCCCTGCCCCTCCGCTGCTCACCGTGAGTACGGGGCGTGCGCTTCTGCTCTCGCGCTCGCCGCGCCGCGCCGATTCCTCCCAACCACTGCCCTTCCCCTTCCTTTTCCCCAGCCACTGCTTTCCTCGCTTCCGCATTCATCAATTCCGCCAGGATCCTACAACGTCTGTTTCATATCTGATGTTATATCCGGGAGTGTTCAGAAGAGGAAGAACTGGGACAAATTCCTCAGTCCTCGAAATAATTGGGGTCTGGAATTTTTTTAAAAATTCAATACCTCTACAAAGTGTACATATTTATTTCTAATTCAAATTAGTAACAGTAAATTCTTATGCAAACAGCCAGATGTTGTCTAAAATAAGTTCCATAAGTTATAATAAATTTTGTAATATAACTATAAACATTAATACAAAGTTTATTTTCGTCAACCATTTATATTTGAATAAAAATAATATTTATTTACCTATTATTAAAGTAGTAGAAGTATAATAAACTTCAAAACATTTATAATAATAATAAAATATTGGGAAATTCTGTTCTTTAAAAGAAGGCCTCCGTGCGATCTGTTCCCAAGACGTCTTGTTTTCATTGAGCCCCCCTGGTCCAATCTCCACTCTTTCCCTTTATTTACCTTTTTTATTCCACTCTTTCAAGCAGTTTGTTACTCTCTGCTCCCGATTTGTAGTTAATGTTTGCTTATTATGTGCTACGACATTCAAATATTTGTGTGGCTTCTCTGACGTGAATTTTCCCTCTGACCAACAAGGTAGTCTTTCTTACACGGTATTAAATGATAAAACGCAACAGCTTACCTGAGAGATGCAAATAAGTTTAAATGTTTCCTAGTAGCTTGTGTCTGTATGTATACTTGTACCTCGAAATAGAAGTGGGTTTGATAGATGTTCCACCAGACTTTTTCATTACTTCGTCAAAGGCGCTAATAAAACCGGAGCACATCAAGATTCTTCACAGAGGACTGGAGTTTACAACCCACCTGTGATTCGATTGGAATCCACGTCGACATCTCCTATGCACAACCCGATCTCATCTTGCGCGTGTCTCTCTACACTGCGCATCTCTCTCGGCCAAACCCTCCTCACTCCACGATCTTCATCTTGTTCCCCTTCTCCCGCCATCCTCCCGCTCGGCCCCTCCCTCCCCCACTCAGCGTAGCCAGCTCGTCCAACTCCGCTCTCGGCCTGGTCGAGCCGCTTCGGCCCCCGTCGCTTCGCCCATATGTTATCTTCGCCTCCCATTCATACTTTATCATCTCCGTGTTATTCCCGCGAAATGGGGCTCTTCTGCGCCCGTGTACATTTGTCTTTGTCCCGATGCCCTTCTCGCGCGGCGATATATTGCCCGCTGGCTGCCCGGCCCCCGACGCTTCCTCGCTATTCCCCTCCCTCCTCACCCTCTCCCTTCCCCCCTCCCTGCCTCGTCAACTTTCTCCGCATTTCCCATCCCCCCCTCGTCAACCACATCTCTCTCTTTCCTCCCCCTCTCCCTCGCCAACTCCCTCTCCCACGCCTTTCCATTCCCTCCGTCGCCCATTGCCACTCCCCTCCCTCCGTCTCCGTCGCCTCCTTCGCCAACCCCATTTCTCTCTTTCCTTTCCTCTCCTTTCCCTCTTTCACTCGTCAAACCCCTCCTCCTCCACAATCGTTCCATTCCCCTCGTCAACTCCCTCGTGTCCCGCCATTGTCTTTCCTTTCTCATCATTCACCTCCCCGCCTGCCTTTACATCACCATCCCTCCTCCACCTCCGCCTTGTCCGAGCGCCCCACCCAGCTTTCCCGCCTTGTCCGAAGCGCTCCGTTCAACTGTCCGACGCAACCCATCCCCGGCCTAGCCCCGCCCAACTCTGGCCCCTCCTACACCCGTCCCCGACGCGTCCGAGGCGCCCCGTCACCGCCGCCACTGCGTCCGCCAGGCCTCCACCCCGCCCGGCCAAGCCTCCACCCCACCCCGCAAAGTCCCGTCCCACCCTCACCGCGTCGGCCGCTGCGCGCCGTCTGTCGACCGGGTCGTTCGTTAAACACTTTTTCCGGGCAAGCGCCGTCGCTTTGTGCCCAGCGCTCGTCTCCGGCCGGCGGCCGAATGCGCCGCCATGCGAATTGCTCCTGCTTCCTGGGAGCGGCGGCGGCGGCGGCGGCGGCGCGAATGAATGCCGATGTGGATTGCATTTCGGTTTCGTTTTAAACGCACGAGTCGCGCGAGTGACGCGTCCGGACCATTCTGCGCCGTGAAAGGGCTTCGAGTGTGGAAGTTTTATGCATACTCTTGGAGTTATTTGTGCCCCAGTTTATGATGAACTGCGATAAAAGGATCTGGACTGCGTTTGAAGTTATTCCTTTCAAAATAGTCATATCTATTTATTGTCTATTTTCGTAGAGAAGAATATCTTATATGCAAGAAGAAATTTGAATTAAGGATTAAATGACACAATTGAAGAAAAAACATTTTGAGAATTTTTGTACTTTCAATTTATAGGAGCTGATCTAAAAGATGGGAGCGAAAAATGAAAGGACATCTTCAACTTTATGCATTACTAAAAAAGTTATTGAATTGAAGGATTCAATCTCAAGGATTGGGTTAGAAGTAGAACATGCTCTATTTAACGCCATGTTTGATTTGTAAGACTAATTTCTTAGGACGATCGTACTTGTTTTTTTTATTTACTGTCATTACTAATTGCATGGATGCAAACTTTGCGTGGTTCAGTAACAGAGAACAAAGTAATTTTGAGTTATTCAGGAAAGAAGATTCAAGTACTGAAATAATACTGAGTTTGAAAAATCATAAACATTAATTTCGACGAAGAATATTACGTAACGCGGCTTAATATGCTTAAGAAGAGCAATCCTTTTTGGAGTAAATCTTTGCAATCAGAGAATAAACACAATCAACATAACTCAAGAGAGCTGTAAGTGAGCCAGTTGTTTGCTTTCCTTAAGTGCAGAAATGCGTGTATCGGGGAGACGAGTGGAGCTGGGATTTGGGTAAGACTCGCGCAGAAGGGCGCTGACGTTGCTGACGCTTGTCGACGCTCGCTCAGAGCGCCTGATGAAGGCGCTGGGTATTCGCGCTGCTTTCCTTCGCGCGCTCTTTAACAAGCACCCGCAGCTGTTTGTTTCCCCTCCCTCTCCCCCACTCCTCCCCCTCCCCTCCCCCTCCCCTCCCCTTCCAAACCAACCACCAGCGCGCTGCGCACGTATGGAGCGAGCGGCTGTTTGTCATACCATTTGAGTTAGCGTCCGGGAAAAGTAGGGGTGAGAGGGCTGGTGAGAATGTGCGGTGTTCGGGTGGGGCGGTTTTGGGGAATGGGGGGGGGGCTATGGAATGTATGAGGGAATGAATAGAGTTGACTTGGATGGGAATGAGTGGGATTAGGATCGGTGGAATTAGGATGGGTGGGGATGGAAGGGTCAGGGATGGGAGATCAAAAGATCGGGACCGGCTAAGGTGGCTCACGGCATCAACTGACGTCACTGCAGCGTCTCGCACCAAGAGGTCGTAGGGTTTCAGTTCCCATGATGGCAGGGATATCGATTCTAGCTGTCTCAAGGAGAATTCTTTCAGATTCTTTGATCAGTTGGCATGGTTTCTCCGATGAACACCAAACTAATTCCGGAACAGTACCCTAACAAAAGAGCCCCGGAAATCACGCGATCTTTCCTTCCTCTTCCTTGTCCAATTCCTTCCTCTTACACACACACACACACGCACACATACATACACTGCCACCAACCCGCACCAATGAACTAGGGAAAGGTCGGATTCTTGAGTAACAGTGACTAGTGGCAAAAAATATCGATAGTTTTAAACCATCGTTATCTCTGAGCAGAAACACCGATACCACAACATAATTTACAGTGATGTTATAATCGGCAGAGAGAATCTCAGATTGTTCATGTTTTCTTCAGATCGATATATTTGTCCAGAAATATCAATGTTTTAAAAACATCTCATGCTATAAATAATATTTCCAGCAACTATTTCATTTGTGGATTGCTCGCCCTCAGCAGCCAATGACAACTGTCACTGTTGTGGATCCCCAGGCGACACGAAACCGTTTGCTATTGGCAAACTTTCTTCATACATACATTCATACAACGCGACATACATGCGTTGGCGTGCCATATTCATCATCTTCCGAAGAGTGTCTTCATATATTTACATATTTTCCTTCCGTCCTTCCTACGTTGCCATTTTCTCCTTCAACCTTTCCGCGCTCTCACACGCCGTTTCAATCTGCCCTTCCCTGAGCCCTTCTGTGTGCGGTGCGGCGGAGGGCTAATATTGGTATGTTTGCAGATTTCAGAAGCTCCGAATCAGACTAAGGTCGACTCTCTCTATCTCTGTTTCTAAAAGCATTATTCCTCCTTATCTTCCTAGAGCATTTCGTTCTCGTTAGCTAGTTCTCATCTCTTTAAACAGCCTTTTATTCACATTTCTACTCTTAATTATTCTCTTATCTATTTGTTCTAGAAAATAATTGCATTTCCAGGATAAGTGCTCGTTAAATCTTCCTTCTCTCTTCATTGCTATCAAATATTACGCACGGCTCGTTTACGCCAGTCCCAATTTCTTCTGTATTTGAATATTTGTTACTCTTTTCATCCAGCTCATTGCTGTCTTGCATTCGTTCGGTCCATTTTCCCAATTTTGTTAGTGTCCCTCATCATATAACATATAATTATCTCTTGTCTCGCCGTAATTTTTCGTTGATATTCCTCATAGCATTTTCTTTCGTAACCATCCATAACTCTGATTGGTTCACGTGTTTGGGTATCTATTCCGTCATAGCTTTTCTTCATTTTCTTATTGCATACATATAATATTGAGTATATCAAAATATGGCAAAAACAGTCCTTCATGACTTGAGTATACCTCCATCTCTTTTTCTCAATTTTCTTTTTCCTGGAAATCAATCATCTGGCCTCTCCTTAATGGTTACAACCCTGGTTTATCACGCAATATAAAGAAAATAGTTACACGGAAACACAGATGAGATGATGAGGGAATGATCATGAGGGAAGTGGGAATTGTGAGAGATGTGGGAACACGAAAATTGCAAGAAAAGGCGGGGAATGCAGTGGAAAATGGTGGAAGTGGGTAGTGCAGGGAAGAACGAAGGGTGCGAGGACTGGCGGTGAGCGCGGAGATTGGAGAAGATAATAGGAGCATTTGGAAGAGGAGGTATCGTGGGGATATTGGAGAGTACCAAGTACAGCGAAAGATATTGGGGAAGAGAGAGAAATGACAGAACAATGCGAGGCAACGGAAGAGCGCAATGGAGCGCAATGGAGCGCAATGGAACTGTTAAGAACAAGGAGGAGCAAACAAAGTTCAGAAGGAGCGTAAGAAACGTTGAGGTGAGAGACAACAGGGCGTACGGAGGAGAGTAAGCGTATGTGGAGGAGCACTGAAAAAGAGGGACAAGGAAAAAATAGAAGGGGCATGGGGAAGAGGGCAAGAAGAGGAGCACGAAAGAGTGGAAAGCAACAGAAACGGCAGGAAGCACTGGGATGAACGAGGAACGAAGAGTAGAGCAGCAAAAGAGCAGAAGCGAATATTAAAAAAGAGAAGATTCGAAGTGAACGGGAAACGTGGGCAAGAGCAGAAAACAGTGAGATAGATTGGAAGATAGGGACAACTGGAATGTCGGGGGGCGAGAGAAACAATAGGAGCAGAGGAGCGTGAAAAAGACCGGGCAGTGCGGGCAAGGGAATGAAAAAGGGTGGGAGCTCGAGCAACAGAGAGGAGAAGCTACACGCCAGGAGGGGAGGGGGAGGGGAGGGGTGAGAGGAGCCTGCGTACGAGGAAGGCTGGCGGAAGGCGAGTGGCGCAGCGGCGTGGGCGGCTGGCGAGCGCGTGGCAGTCGGGGCAGTGGCGCAAAGCGCGCCTCCCGGTGGAGGGGATAGAAAGGAGCGGGCGGGAAGGGGGAAAGGGGAAAGCGGATTAATCATCCGCGTTTGAGTGTGCTGCAGCCGCGCGCTGGAAGCGGATAATCCAGTTAGGTGGCGCCACCCGCAAACAGAGCGTCTGGGTGAGGCGGCGGGTGGAGATGGGGGAGGCAGGGGAAGAGAGGGAGGGGGAATGAGAAGTGGCGGGTGCGAAGGTCCCTGTAGAAGCGCCTGGAGGAATGTGCGCAGAAGCTGCGCGGGGCGCGGAGATATCTGCAGTCAGTCATGCAGAAGGACGTTTCGACGGTAAGGCAGGGAAGGACATTTGAGGGATAAGCATATTCCGTACGGTTGGCTGGAAATTCAAAACACAAGGAAACATAAACTACGTTGAAACGATTAGAGAATTAACTAGTGGTGCTACTACCACTTATACCCCGATTTAATCGTTGTGGCACTTCAAAATCCCGAGCTGGAAGAAGAAGGGGACATTGTCTTGCAATCGGGAGCTTCAATTTCAAACTTTTAAGTTGTAACAAAGAATGATTGGATAACAGCGACCCCCTTTCGTTTAGCTCGTGTCTTTGGAGTGCAACTGTATTTAAATCAGTGTATAACTAATAGAACACTGTTTCTCGTACAAGTTGGTTTCCTAATTTCTGTGTGGGGGATAGCTTTTTGGTTTTACATTACCCCTTTCCCTAACTGCCATCAATAGGCATCTAAAAGAGATACAGGCCTCGTAGAGTGCCAGTAGGGCTCTTGGGGATAATGCCAAGTGAAGTGTGGATACCTCGCGCTCTGCAAACATGACGCGGATGTATTCCTCACCATTGCATATAATGCTTATGGCCGCCAGTCGCCTCATTTTGGCGCTTCTATCATTGTTCTGGGCACAGAATGCCAGTTTTTCAATTACACATAGTTTGCCTCACACACATTTACGGGTCAGAACAAAAGATTATGAAAGGTACGGTATAGGACGGTCTGTGAATGCCATTCACGCCACAAACATAACTGAATATATAGGTTTCGAACGACTGTTATTGTCCATATTCTTGGTTTCACTTTCTCAAGTTCCTGCTCCATGTGGCCCACCACTACAGCATTCTATTTGTAAACGTGTCCCGGTTATGCAACATTAATCATTTAATAAAAAATATTATTATAGCTGAAACATTTTTATACATAAGTTACTACAATGTGTTTTACAGTATTGAATTTATGTAACTGAATTACATTTGGTTCTCTATCAACAAGACTAAAACAAGACAAAAAAGGCTAAAACGAAACAAGGCTAAAACGAAACAAGGCTAAAACGAAACAAGGCTAAAACGAAACAAGGCTAAAACGAAACAAGGCTAAAACGAAACAAGGCTAAAACGAAACAAGGCTAAAACGAAACAAGGCTAAAACGAAACAAGGCTAAAACGAAACAAGGCTAAAACGAAACAAGGCTAAAACGAAACAAGGCTAAAACGAAACAAGGCTAAAACGAAACAAGGCTAAAACGAAACAAGGCTAAAACGAAACAAGGCTAAAACGAAACAAGGCTAAAACGAAACAAGGCTAAAACGAAACAAGGCTAAAACGAAACAAGGCTAAAACGAAACAAGGCTAAAACGAAACAAGGCTAAAACGAAACAAGGCTAAAACGAAACAAGGCTAAAACGAAACAAGGCTAAAACGAAACAAGGCTAAAACGAAACAAGGCTAAAACGAAACAAGGCTAAAACGAAACAAGGCTAAAACGAAACAAGGCTAAAACGAAACAAGGCTAAAACGAAACAAGGCTAAAACGAAACAAGGCTAAAACGAAACAAGGCTAAAACGAAACAAGGCTAAAACGAAACAAGGCTAAAACGAAACAAGGCTAAAACGAAACAAGGCTAAAACGAAACAAGGCTAAAACGAAACAAGGCTAAAACGAAACAAGGCTAAAACGAAACAAGGCTAAAACGAAACAAGGCTAAAACGAAACAAGGCTAAAACGAAACAAGGCTAAAACGAAACAAGGCTAAAACGAAACAAGGCTAAAACGAAACAAGGCTAAAACGAAACAAGGCTAAAACGAAACAAGGCTAAAACGAAACAAGGCTAAAACGAAACAAGGCTAAAACGAAACAAGGCTAAAACGAAACAAGGCTAAAACGAAACAAGGCTAAAACGAAACAAGGCTAAAACGAAACAAGGCTAAAACGAAACAAGGCTAAAACGAAACAAGGCTAAAACGAAACAAGGCTAAAACGAAACAAGGCTAAAACGAAACAAGGCTAAAACGAAACAAGGCTAAAACGAAACAAGGCTAAAACGAAACAAGGCTAAAACGAAACAAGGCTAAAACGAAACAAGGCTAAAACGAAACAAGGCTAAAACGAAACAAGGCTAAAACGAAACAAGGCTAAAACGAAACAAGGCTAAAACGAAACAAGGCTAAAACGAAACAAGGCTAAAACGAAACAAGGCTAAAACGAAACAAGGCTAAAACGAAACAAGGCTAAAACGAAACAAGGCTAAAACGAAACAAGGCTAAAACGAAACAAGGCTAAAACGAAACAAGGCTAAAACGAAACAAGGCTAAAACGAAACAAGGCTAAAACGAAACAAGGCTAAAACGAAACAAGGCTAAAACGAAACAAGGCTAAAACGAAACAAGGCTAAAACGAAACAAGGCTAAAACGAAACAAGGCTAAAACGAAACAAAGTTAAAACAGCTAAACCTTTAAAATCTTTCCACACGTTTGAGCCCGTCTTACTAAGGGGCAAGACTTCCTCTCCTGAGTTTTGCTTAGAGTCAGAACTGCCTCTGACGCTACGGGTACAGAGCCTGGAAAGTTGTAGGGTTTGAATTCCGACGGTGCGAATTTTCAACACCAGGCTAAATATGTAGGTCGAAATCAGCTAAGGGTTGAATGAAATTTCTAGCGGACGGCTGCTCCGATAGGTTCTTTTCTGTTGTTTCTCTAATCAATACCAGGAGAATGCCCATTGCAGTTACCTAACAATTGAACTATGAACCACTCGCGAACTTTTCTTCCTTCCATTACATACACTCTCACGTTCATGCACTGCACTATCATACGTGTCGAGAGACTAGTCGGGAGCTCACAACTTGTCCCGGCTGGGGCGGTGTCCCGTAGGGGGAAGATCGTAACTGGAAGAGGAAATTCCCCGCATGCCGACGTAATGGTTGGCGTCAGTTCTCACCATCCATCATTGAAGAAATCCCGCCACCTCCTGGGATAAAACATACACTACACTAACGGGGCTAATGACCATAGTTCATGACGTGCGCGGATATATCAATTAATAATATATCCTCGCGAGATAAGAGATTATCCTTACCAATTGACGTTTTCTGTTAGTGTCGAATTTAAATGGTGGCTTGAGTCGATCGTATTAGATATCGTTATATATTTTACGTGACTGAAATGCAATTATATGGTTGCCAGTAATTATAAACTTATGCTACCACGCATGAGAATAGTAGCCAATTTTGCTATATATTTTACACATTCGTAAGATAAACATTATTGAAATATTATTATGACGAATCTTTGCTCGATGTCTGCAGATGTCTGACAAGATCATCTTGCATCATCAGCATGAAGACATTTTAACAACCATTTTCTGTCTATTTTTAACTAACTTTAGACCATGTTAAGACTCGACTATGATGCGTAATTTAATTCTTAATATAAATCAAACTAGTATATGAGAAATATATTCCAATAAACGAAAATATTCCCAAATGCTTTTATAACGAAACCTTACTCAAAAGAATTAATATTGCCATAATTACAAATTTTATAAGGTAAACCATAAATGGATAAGTCAATTAGGTGTATTTTTAGCAACCAAGCGCAGATTAGCTGAACGTGGCGAAGTGCACTTTAAAACAAACAATATCTTTTTATCACAGAAGGATCTCGCTGAACGAGGAGGAGCGCATGTAATTTCCACATCCCGCGCGCTCCGGTGCTCAGAGGGGCGCACCCAGCACCTGCCGGGCGCACTGAAAATTTCATTAGTCTGGCGCGAGAGCACGCGCGCGGGCGCACGAGGGCGGGGCGTGAATTGGGCGTGGCGTGGCGTGGCGTGACGTGGCGTGGCGTGGCGTATCGTGACGTGGCGGGACGGGGCGGGGCGGTGAAGAGCGGGGCGGTGAAGAGCGGGGCGGTGAAGAGCGGGGCGGTGAAGAGCGGGGCGGTGAAGAGCGGGGCGGTGAAGAGCGGGGCGGTGAAGAGCGGGGCGGTGAAGAGCGGGGCGGTGAAGAGCGGGGCGGTGAGGAGCGGGGGGGGTGAGGAGCGGGGCGGCGAGGAGCAGGTGCTCCTTGGCTGCCTTGCGCTAATTGGCGGTGTTTTTAATTCGCCCCACGCAGCGCTCCACATCCCCGCTTGCCCGAATAGAACGAAATTAGCGGGAGCGGCGCGGCGGAGTGGGGGAGGAGACAGATAAATGAGGTTAGACGCGGGGAATCTGAAGAAAGAAGGTGATGATATTACGGTTCAGGAATGGATGGCGAAGGTGGGTGCGGGGTAATGTATAAAGAACTTTAAAATGACTTTTTTGACCACTTAGATTATCTAAAGTGAATTCTTACGAAATCTGTATAACAAATTTTCAAAGCACTCAGGAAAAACATGTAAGCATCATTCAGTAATGTGAGAGGGTTTTATGGTTTAGTTAGATGCGTAAGATCTCTGGACAAATACAAAAGCCATGAAACAAATGTGACTAAAAATGAAAATATTTGTTTGTACTATTTTGCCTATTCTCGTATTCCGCGTACTCAGTGCCTTACAGCTGACGACCTGCGTCAGCAAGTCTTCAAGGAAGAGGCAGCAGAAGCCATATAATTTTTATACACGTGCTGCATTATGAAAAAAAAAAACAACAAATTTTTGATATTATTGGTTAAATAAAAAATGTATACTGTTTTTTCATTATTCACACGAGAGCAGCCACATTGTTATAAAAATTTCAAAATATTTTCATATTACTCAATGCTTACGATGGTTTAAGTGAAATGATCAATAAGAGTAGGATAAGCGAATTAATTCGAGATGTAGGATAAGCGAAAAGTACTGTATTAAAATACCTTGGTGAAAGAATGAAAATGGGTTAGTTAATTTAGAGCATTTTGCTAAAATAATCAACTTTAAATTTAATTTGTGAAGTAGTGATAATAAATAAGCGGTTGAAACATTGTATTCAGAACTACATTATGTTGATTCATTGTATGCTGAATTTCCTCTCTGTAACAGTTTAAATAGGATATATAAAAGCTATTTTTTGAACTTTTCTCTGTGTATTGATAAATGAAAAGTTTATATTAGTTTAATGAAGGGTTGAAAAGTTGTAAGCGCAGCTTAATTGTTTATCAATAATGAAGAAAAAAATATTGTTTCCCAAATTTGCGGAAATCTAATAGTCTAAAGTATAATGACGCTTCACGATGTCAAACATTGTATCTAAAAACCGACCTATTCACCTATTCATCTATAAACCAACATTTACACAAAAGTTTCTTTGACACTTGTGGAATTTGACGTACAAAATTTCATCAAAATCCATGATTGTTGTGCACGATCCATGATTTCATTCCAGCGCAAAATTGTCTTGGAATGACTCTTGTTATGTATCACAACATTAACTTCACATGTTCAAACTAATGGTGCCACGAAATCACATATTTTCTCGCTATATTGGCAACGGTTACGTAATGTTGTAATAATGCAATTTCTACATTCCTAACACATCAAAAATTCAACATTTGAGCATTCACCCACTGTGTGCAGTGTGTGAAATATGTTGAAACTACGTAACCACGAAGTCATGGTGGGTGGCTTATGGGCTGACGATGACAGTGATGGGTGTCAAGAAGGGCAAATCTTCGGCGGAGATAGATGTGGGAGTATAGGAGGCGGTTACGGAGGTTGTTTGGGGGCGGTGGCCATTGTGGAGGCGACAGAGGAAGCGTTGGCAATCGTGGCTACGGAGAGGGTGGCGGAGTTCGCAGCGACAGAGGTGGGGCAGTCTGGGGTAGCAATGGCAGCGGAGGCGGCCGGGTATAGACCACGTCGGTGGCGGTTGATTAGGAAACGGTGGTCGAGACATTGGGACGCGGGGCGAGGCCGGAAATGGAGGCGGTGGTGCGGTGGCGGCGAGGTCGTTTCCGGCTGACAAAAACGGTGCAAAGCGGGGCGAAGGGCGCGAGGAGGGTGCGCCGCGCTGGGCTGGCGTTAAATTGGGTGCCTTGAGATTCGCGGCCGCGCCACCCACACTTCTGTTTCTCGAGTGCTCCTCTGCGCGTCTGCTTCTCTTTTTGTCCCGTCTCTCCTGTGACGTAGGTTGAGATGCGTAGGGGGATAGACAGAGAATTTTGTACAAAAGAGCCCGTGGGTGATGCGTGGTGGCAGTTTCCTTTGTTGCGAGGTACTATGTCCATTTACGAGGGTTGTACTAACATATTCCATTTGAACGTATACATAATAATCAAAAGTGCACAGAACTCTACATATCGCGTGCTTTCGATTTTGCTCTCTGAAGACATCATTAAATTCATGAATCTCCTGTATTTCTACAAGAGTGTGATTTGTAATAAAATTGAAGGCCATTGAAGAAACGACATTTGGTTCGTCGTTTCCCTCACCCTTATGATGCACATAAAATAAACCTCGTTTTTTAAATTATGAATATATTCAAAACGTAGAACCAGGTTACCAGAGTTGTCTCAGGTAAAACTTTCCTTGTACAGGAAAAAAATGACGAGGGAAAGGTTTGCATGAGGTCAAAAACTATTCCCACTACATCAGGCTTGAATTAAGATAGTTACTTAACCTCCTGAAACTTCTTGGCCCAACTCTTACGGACAATGAACCTGCTCTAGTGCAGTTACGCTACAAATATACTCATTAGCGCCACTATTGTGGCAACATTTTGCACTATTGAGAATTTGAGTTGAATAGGGAACATATTCCTAGAATATGTTCCTTCTTCAATTCATTCAATTCTTTCTAACTCTAGATGGAAGACTCTTTCTTAGGAATGTGATTCTTTTTCAGCTCAGTGACATACACTTGTAGAAAAACAAAATGGTTCTCTCAGGGTATTTTTCAGATACTGTTTTTGTGGAATGTGGAATTTTTTCATCTCACCTACGTAACTGCCTAAAAGTACTGTATGTTATTTCTGTCAATAAATTATAATCCTTATTTGTCAAAAAAAGTCAAAATCAACCATTTTTTCCAAATTATTATTGATGATAAAATTATGTAATTATTTTTCAGCACTTACCAATGATATCAAGAGTATTTAAACAAGTTTTTTCTGAATAGCGGATATTTAATGACGTCTTATCAGAATGGCATCAGTTCATTAACGACATCTTATCAGATTCTCTACAGAATCTATATCGAAATGGAATACAGGAGGGGGGATCCTAAAAATGTACCTCTATACTTGTACCTATGATGAATACGAACATGGATTAGTTAGAATTGGACATCTTTGAACCAGCATACACTTGCCGCGGCGTATGGCGTGTTCATAACATAGCTTTGAGCTCGTAATTCAAGCGGATATTAAAAATACGACACTTGTGAATTCAATAAGACGTTCAGTTTGAGACGCCAATCGGTATAGCATACAACTCCTTCACTCTTTGGCTGTTTAACTAACACTATACAATAAAAATTAGCTGTGTACTCAATCCCAAAAGGCATAGTTATTTTCGACACATTCAAAAAACTGTGCAGCGCATTGGCGACCCCTACAGGCCGCCATACTTGTGTTTCCATGTTCCTCATAACACTGGCTAACTTCTCAAAACGTTTTAGCTTTGAGATTATCATACGTGGATTTTTTTGCTGGTTCCCGCTCAATTATACTTTTCTAGATTATCTCTAGTTATATTATTGCACTATAAGGAATTATATTTTCCTAATGGATTTTGAGGAAAAAACGATTAGAAAGGGGTAATTGCTGGGAGCTTTCGATAACAGAATGTGGATACAGTTCCAAGTTAGTATTTACTGATAAATCGAGGTTAATCCACATCCATTGTTGAAATCTTAATGTATTCTTAATTGTTTTAGCTAATTGAAAGTTTTATATTTTAATGTATTTCTAGGGAATTGAATCTTTGTTGTAAAGAGGATCCACATTGAATGTCAAGTTTTTTTGGATGCGAAATTCAACACAGTACGCTTTGGACAGCTGTATATGAATGCCAAGATTGTATATTTAAGGAAGAGAAGGCGATGTCAATCTGAGTGGTTAAATACGTCGTGAAGAGGAAGGAAGTCGGAGTAGTTGAAATGTGTGCTATGTACTGTTGCGCTAAAAGGTCAAGACGTTATCTACATTATGTCGAATGTTACTGGCTTTAATTCTTTTGAAATTCCTAATTGCATCAATAAGTCGAAATTTCAGATTCGACGTTTTTGAAGAGTCTGATTCTACATCTCCTCGGAGATGAGCTCTACAGTTGCACGGAATGAAGCAACATTCGAAGAAATATTAAAGGCAAAATTTCATTATTTACTGATATTGCAACTAAACAATTTAGAGATAGAGTGACTGGTGTGAGTAACACGAAGAAAAACACATAACATTCAATATTTTTTATCCAAGTGCAAGTACTTTGCTCAAATTTCTTTTCCATGAGAAAATATATGTTCTCTGTTAGGGGCGGCCGAACAAAGGCAAATACACAGTGTTCATAACAAATTTTATTTTAAAATTTATTTGTTGATGTTTTATTAAACATTAAGAATATTTCTAAATTGGAAAGTTATAGCGTAATTTTGTACACCGATGAGTGAAAGGGTTAAATTTCATTAATAATTTTCTGCATAAACATATTATTCTTTCATTTATATACATACGTCATAAATACATTCCAAATAATATATAAATGATGTGCATTAATTTAAAATACGATTCGTATGGTAACCCACTGAAAGAAACTCTTTGGAACTCATACCTTATGAGATCATTCACGTTCCGCAATTCGGCTCGCATTTTGTTGCCATATAGGTCAATTAACTAATTTAATGTTTATTATGTATTATAAGTGTATTATAAGGAATTCGTCCTTAATGTTCGTGAGTCAGAAATATTCATTTTCATCACATACACCCTCACTTCATTGATCACAATCGCCAAACCCTAAACCTCTGTGCCAACCTTTTTTTATCACACTTGTGTTTTTGCTGTCTCTCATCCAGCGCCCTGCTAACTATCAACCTTATGTGCTTTGCGAAGAAAGGGAGTGCTCTCAGTGCCAATTGCCCAAATTTCAACAGCCGATCGTCGTGACTTTCCTCGCTCTTAACCGTCCCAGCATTACCAAACTCGCCCCTCCTCACCTCACTCCACCAAATTGTCACCCCACCAAATTGTCACCCCTCCAAACCACATCCGTCCCCACCTCATCCCTCACGGTGTCACCTTCCTCCCCTCACCACTCCCTGCTTCACACTTCCTTGCCTCTCCCCTTCCTCAGCCCCAGACTCACACCACCCCGCCTCATCCCCAGCCTCAGCCCACTCTGTCTCACCCACATATCCTCCCTTGCTCCTGCCCACCATGCCTAACTCTCCATCACCGCCCGATACAGCTCTTACCGCTTGGTCCTATTCCTCTCCTAGCCAAGCCCTGACTTGCCACTCTCTTTACCCCACCCCGCCCCGCCCCGCACCCCGCCCCGCACCCCACTCGTCGGCCGGAGGACACTTCTCGCGGAGTCAATCCTCTTCGCCCCGGCACAGAACATGGGTCGGCAGTTGCTCGTGACTGTTCTCGCAAAACGTACGGCGAGCAGGATTAATGGCGCTCTGTTTTGCGGGACTGAGGATCGTCGGTCGCCCTTGTTTATTCTGAGGGAGAGGAGGAAAAACTGCGAGTGGAAATGTTGAGATAACTGCACTTGGGCCTTGAAAAAGCGAACCGGGGAGAAGGCTTACAGAGAGAAAGGAGAAAAGTTTAAGAATACGACAAACTAGAGTTAAGATAATGACTTCCAAGTCGGAGAATCTGTTGAAAACTTGTAATGCAAAATATACATTTGTAAACGGAATACTAAAAAAGAAGAGTGGGATTTAGAAAGTCGGAAAGAGCGAATGGAATAAAATTCAGTTTATGAAATTGTTGACATTTGATTGAAATTGTTGCATTATTGATCCATTGGTCAGTTAGAAATAAAGAAAAGTAATAAATATATCTATACTCAAAATTTAAAGCAAGGTAACTTTATCGAATTCATTCGAGTACTACTATGTGTACGCATGTCGAGCAATCGAACCATCATATTTTCTATAAAGCATTGATATGTTAGTCAATTTAATAGTAGAAATTGATTGAAATAAAAACAACGTGAATACAGGACAACAACGGATGAATAATATTTGTATCTCAGTTGCATACTTTGATAATACAAATAATATTACATTATTTGCCAAAACTTATATATTACTTATATTAATTTACTAACCTTGTAAAACTCATGTAATGGAATTGAACAGTATATATATTAATAAAAAGCACAAGTAAACTATTTCAAAGTTGGTGAACATTGTAGATTGCAAGAAAAAGCCAAAATATATTACAAATCTTCCGTTATTTAATAACAGATTTTATAATAAAAAATTTTATAATAAAATAAGTAAAAATACGTATTAATTTAAACACAATTTTTCTCAGTTGTGAGAGTAATTTCACATGTTGGTGCAGTTCAATCATTTTAGATCCGACGACGTGTTTCAAAGCAAACAATCTACGAGCAAAGTTCATAACACATTTCCTCGAAGCCTCATCATTGGTCCTTCGTTCCAGCATCGCTCCCTTCCTCGATCCCTCATCCCCTCACCCTTTCTCTCGTCCCTCTCTTGTAGCGCAGTATCGTCCGAGATTAAGTGGGACGACACGACCCGTTAATTAAGTATTAATTCCTCCAAGTTTCCCCAATACATAAATTAAGTGGAAACAAGTTCTAAAGCCCTTATGTTCCCGCGACGGGGAAAAATAGAGCGGGCTCTGCCTTGATCCTCCGCTTCTTTAAGGGTAACGAAGCGGCGCGGAGCGATGTTTTGTTTCTTCCGTGACCCGCGAGGAGGATTCTCTTTGATGCATTGCGCAGTGCGTGCGGCAGCTGCGGGACGGGGAAGAACAGCGGGGAACGGCTGGGGATGGGGATGTGGAGGGGAGGTGATAATAGAGCGAGACTGGGCTGTCATCAAGCCCACCTGTAGCTCCGGAGAATGAGGGAAGGATTTGAAGTTGTGACAGTTTGCAAAATCATTATCATCTCTCTTGATCTGTCTTCGCCTGCAAATTATTTCCCCGAAGTTGCTCTGTTACGAGTCAACAATTTGTTTCTAACGGCAGAAGAAAGCGGCAGCTCATCTATTATCGATTCCTCTACAGCCCAGTTTGGGGCTTGGCCAACATCCGCTTATTCGCAATACTAATGAAGATTTTCTTCTTTGTGGGGAATGGAATATATGTGAATGCAAAATCGGCTCGACGCCAGGACCTAAGATAGTAAGTGAGAACAGTTTCGAGAACTAAAGAACGGGAGAGATTCTAAGCTCTGTTTTTCAGATTTCGAAACAAGACGATAGGTTTTGAGAGCATTTTGGAGACATAAAGTGATGTGAAAAATTTAACATTTGGAGGCACTGTTTTATCTTACTCGATCACAACACAACTTAGCTTTGCGAGCACCTTTAGAGAGCACCTTATTACAATAAGAAATATTATTATCACAAAAAGGCATTAAAATATTGTCTGAGGCACAAAAAGTTTAGGATCAAATATCACTGTCCGTCGTTCATTTATTATTTGAGTTTATGACTCCGTGCAAGAGAGCCACGTTCAGGCCATTCTCGTCTTCTTCGCGCAGTAATCATAAATATTTCAGAGAACAAACACCACTGTGTTTGGCGAACGTTGAACGCACTCACGCGAGTTTGTAAGTAGTGAGGGTGTGAAATATTGCTCACCACTGGGAAAATGAAGTTCTTAAGCAACAGCGCTTCTCTTCAGACTTCCAACAAACGCTTGAGAAACGGATGCGATCAAAGTTGCTGGAATCCATGACGTGTCCAAGAGTACATGGAATTGGACTTTGCAGTCGGGTTTCCTTGTTGCGTTCTGAAAGGCCAAGTAACAAAACGTGGGCTTTCTGCATATTCTGAGAACTTCTTGCCGTTCGTGTCCAAACGTCCTTTTAGAAATATTCAGCACTGTTTTTGAAGATTTAATACCTAACGCGCAAATCAAAAACGCACGGGCTAGATCAAGGAGGGCTTGAAATAGGCGGACCTAAGCCCTGGCGCCAAGTGTAAATGCGAAAAGCAATTTAAGTGGTAATGCTATTGTTTCTAAACCATAGAAGATACTGTGTTGTCATCCCTATATAATTCAGCTTAAACGTATTGATTTACATCTATTATTATTATTGTTATTATTATTGTTATTATTATTGTTATTATTATTGTTATTATTATTGTTATTATTATTGTTATTATTATTGTTATTATTATTATTAATAATATCACAATTATTACTAATATTACGTTATTAACTAGTAGTATTCGTATCATTTGATTTGACAAGAGAAATGGAAGTCATGAAGCCCGATGAAGTCACATTGTTTGAAAATCAGAGCAGCAGAGCAGTCTCGTGGCGTGGTTCAACGCCAAGGTGTGCTAGCAGTCTTAATACTAATCGTTTTCAGAATCTTCCCTCAGAGCTCAGACAGTGTAGGAAAGCTTCGACACAATTCTTCAAAGCTCTCCCAATCATTTAAGCGAAATTCTCAGCCTCAACTTGGTGAAACTTGTAACATCTATTCACTTGCTGCTCACGAATACATACAGTATTTAAAAACGTAATTTTTCCGACTGGAATCCATTACTGTATTTCTCATTACAAGCTCTCTTCATTATTTTTTCTCAATCCCTCTACCCACCATTTTACCCATATGTGTGACGATTCGGATTGATTGAACTGATTTGCAATCATGCCGATGTGCTGTATAACCATTCGCCCAACCGCAGGAAGCCTCGTTAAAACATTACCATCCCACAACCGGCCGTAGGCATCCGGAGCCATCCACAGGATGGAACTGTGTGCGTGTTGAGGGACACGCGTGCGTCGCTGGAGGCCTGCGATGCCAACATGTGCACGCCCCGCCCCGCCCCGCCCCGCCCCGCCCCGCCCCGCCCCGCCACGCCACGCCCCGCCACGCCACGATTTCTCCGCCCCGCGCCGCCGCGCCCCGACTCGCCATGCTTCGCCACGGTACTCCTCGCCACGACATTCCTCGCCATGGCACTCCTCGCCACGGCACACCACATCTTGTCATGCCTCTCCATGCCCCACCCCTCCCAGCCACGCCACGCGGCGTTGCGCCGCAGGTTCAGCCCGGGGCGCGTTGAATACAGATGGGCGGATTAAAAGGCGATGAGAATTAAAAGTGCATCGGTCGCCTGGCGATGGGCGCCAGGCGATGAGAGTCGGGCGACGCCGCGGGCGATCCCCTGTTCCGCTCCGCTCCACTCCACTTCGCTACACGCGGCGCGGCTGCCGCCGCAACAGGCCATCGTCGTGTGCGTAACGCCGGGCGGCTACGAAATTAATTCGGCCATCATCCGCAAGAAAATGGCGGCCTGAATTACGCACGGCCATCGACGAGGCGATGCGATTTGATGGCGCAATCGCGGGCCGGAAGGAAAGAGAGGCGCGGGGTGAGGCGGGCAGCGAAGCTGAATTCCCCGAGTAGATTTGTACTCCAGGATTTTGACTGTAGCATCCGAAATTAGTTACAAACGTTGCTGTGTTGATGATTCATTGGATATAATTGTGATTGACGAAACCAGTTAATGTACGTAACAACGTAATTAAAGTAAAAAAATAATTGGTGATTTTATGAAATTAAGTATAGAAAATGTCACCACATACTATAATTGAGAAATCTTCCTCCTAGCAGCCAGGTAGAGTTGAATGCCAATAAATACTTGAAAATATTTGAGCTTTAAAAAGTTACTAAATCTACTCCCTCAATATTGGTTTCATAATACCTATAGCCCGAAATCGTAGAGTGAGAAGAAGTTATAAGACCTGCTCCCGTGTCATTGTTCGTTCTAATATAGGCCTACATTTCGGTAAAACCACGTCACTGCAGTTATTCGCTAGTACACTGCTGTAATTGGAACATTCTTTGTGTTGACAAATACCAGTTGAAATACTGAAGAAACACACAAATGAACATTCTTCGCTCTACAACGCTTTTAATAATTTTGGTAGCAATGAGCGAAAACACAATACATAGGATATTTATGTTCTCTAAAACACGGCATGGAAACAACGCAACTAACGCAGAACGTTCTGTATTCTGACATGCGCTCGTACACACACACACACGCACACACACACACACACACACACACACACACACATACACAGTGAACAAGATACTTTCGGCACAAAGATGACACGGAAAAGATAGCAGCTTTCCCGGCGATTCACTCTGCGGTTGGTTGAGGGCGTAAAATAAAAATGAATGCCGTCTCTTTGCTCGCGCCTTCCCATTCAGCTCTGTGGCCTCCGCTCCGCCGAAAGGCGGGTTTTGCTTCTGTGTTATTTGATCTCGTCGGGATCACTGGAAGAAACGACAGGTTCCGCCGAAATGCCTTTAGTTATCAATACATCAGCCCCTCAAAGAACGCGTAACGGGGCCTTTGAAGTGGCAGTACGCAATATGATTTCGGTCCGAAAATTCTGGCGAAGCTCCCGCTGGGCTGAGGCTGCGAAAGATTCCAGTCGCTTTTTTCTTCTTCCCCGCGAGTCACTCGTGCTTCTCTTTTTGCCATTTTCCGAGGTCTCTTTCCGCGTTTTTCAATTTTCAGGGTGCGTTTCGTGCCCGCCGGCTTCGGTGCCGGCTGTCGGTTGCGATTTCTCCCTCCGAGCGTCTGGAAATGGGGGGTAATATTGCGAGTTGTTTTGCTTTCAAAGAAGAATAATGAGGTAGAAACAATGATTGTTATTAAGCTGTCGATATTTTAATGACGTTATCCTTCTGAATTAAGACTTCATTTTTGCACATGTTGATCGTGAAAGATTATTAAATGCAAATAATTGGAGCGTAACTACTTATTTCTTTTTTATTTCATTTTATTCAAATGGTTTAATGTGCGAATTAATGCACAATAACATGCATTTATAGTACTTCTTTGTCACCACGGATAATAAAAATGTTTCTGTTTTTTACTGATACGTTATTGTTTAATATTGCCTTCCATACGAAACTCGATATGCGCTGCAAAACCTGGTTCGATAGGATTGTTATGAAGGAAATATAAAAACTTAAATGACGCTACATGATCTCTCACGAAAGGAATTTATGGAAAGAAAGTATGAAAAGATCAACGAGCTAGAATATACTATAGTATATTACCATAAATAGTATATAGAAAATACCTATTATAGTATATAGACAATATATATATATATATATATATATATATATATATATATATATATATATATATATATATACTAGCTGACCCGGCCACGCGTTGCTGTGGCTAAAGTTTTTGTTATATTACATTATAGTAAACAATCTAAGAGGAACAATAAGAGAACATCAGTCACGGAGTCCACTATGCTTTTTCACACAGATGGTATTTGTAAAAAAATATGGTGATCTCCTTATTTGACTTTCTACTACTATAACCCTTTAGTACAATGAAATTATTTACCAATAAAGACGAAAATATTGATGTTGGTATACAAATTCACTGGATTGAGATTTGAAGGGGAAGTACGTTGAACACAATTAATTAAAATGTTCTTACACTTGATATTAAGCAGAAATCAATAGGTACAAAATAAAAATTTATCAGATTTATTATTTCCATTTAATTTGTATAACAAATATAAGTACTATTCAATTATAAATACTTTCAAATTCAATTTAATTTAACACCAATCGGTGCACAATGTTTTTGGTTAACCTGTCTTTAGCTAACACAAATATATTAGACGGTTTCCCAACACGTGAACACGCAACATATAGTTGCCCATGAGAAAAACATGGATTTTCCAAATCTAAACCACAAATGGACATTGTTTGACCTTGAGATTTATTTATAGAAATGGCGAAAGCTAAACGAATTGGAAACTGTAGCCTTTTGAAGGGTATGGTAGAATCTGATGGTATCATCGGAATACGTGGCAGCAGGACCACTTTTCCTTTAAACTTCCCAGCCAAAATGGTTGCTTCAAGAATGTTTCCGGTGATCTTTTTGATGACCAAACGCGTACCGTTACATAATTGAGGTGGATTCAAATTACGGAGGAGAATAATAGTGGAACCAATCTTTAATCGAAGATTATGTGGTGGCATTCCAGGGATATCTAATGAATTTAAAAATTCAATCGGAAAATTTACACTTTCATTTTCATCAACAACAGTATCGATTGATTTAAAAGACATCATATCGCCTGGTAATAACTGTAGTATCTGGAAGTTAATTTCGTCAACATCAACGTTTTTGGCTGCCAAAATCGCCCGTTGACTAAGCCATTCATGATTCAAATAATTATTCTGTATATCCGGGAAAATACACTGAATCAATTCATTTTTATCCTGAACAACAGTGCAAAAATTGTCTGGTAGTTTAATGCATTGCGTATTTGGTTGCAGTTCTATTTTACCGTTCCCAATATCTAGTAGTTGTTCGGAAAATATTTGTGCTGATGGATCATTTTGCAATTGTACTCGCATATTTATGGTCAATCGAAGTGTTTCAACACTTCGCCATAAGAATGATTGTTTCAAACATGCATTAATCTCATCCGCGAAAGTAGAGCGAGGTATAACCGGTAAGGTCTGCCGGAAGTCACCAGACAAAAGTAAGATAGCACCACCGAAAAGTTTATTATTGCTGTTTAAATCTTGCATAGTTCTGTTTAATGCTTCAAGTGAATATTTGTGTGCCATTGTGCACTCATCCCAAATTATTATAGAACTCTTCCGCAACACTGCAGCTATTCCACTATTCTTTTTGATGTTACACATTGCATCTGGTTTATTATGAACGTCCAATGGCAGCTTGAATGTTGAATGTGCTGTTCGCCCACCATCCAGTAAAGTAGCCGCAATGCCTGACGATGCTACTGCTAATGCGATTTTTTGTTGCGACCGTATTTTGGCAAGAATCAACGATATTAAAAATGTCTTACCGGTTCCACCGGGTGCATCCAAGAAAAAAAAACCGCCTTGTTCAGCAGCAACAGCCAGCATAATCCGATCATAAATAATTTTTTGTTCTGCTGTCAGTAATGGTTCACTGTTCATGATAATTGTTGCTAAACTTTCATGGTCATATTGATTTTCTCGTTGTAAATCGGTATTGACTAAGTCGGTGGCTGGACGATTAGGTGATGGCATACCATAATGATTAAGTGGTAAATTTGAAATAAGAACACATAAATCCTCGATCAAGACCAATGCTTCATTGTACATCTCTGGTGTATAATCTATGTTTTGCCATTGATTTGTTTGTCTAATTCGGTGCAATATGTCTTCTGTCATACAATTTTTATCTTTTTCCCACAAAGTTTGTGCTTGCGAGGGATAACATGTCGTCAAAATAATTGCAAACAACTGACGAATGTTATTCGGTGTTGATGTCAACGCAGCATCAGCAAGCGTTAAGTCCCAATGGTTATCGTCTTCTAGCAATTGCAGTTCACGACATGCATCCTGGTATGTATTGAATACTCGACCATTAACTGTTCGTAAAAATTCAAAAGACGTTGGTCCGGGAACATTCACCAATAACAAACGTAAATAGAAGCACTCACGTTGCTTTGGATGTACCGTGTAAAGTCTCCCCAATGTCTTAGCTTTGAATATGCCTGTAATGGAAGGATGTGGTTTTCCTTGTTTCCGTGGCTCCCATTTTTTACTGGATTTGTTCCATGTGAAATAACGTGGAACATCACCAAACACCAATGTCTTCGCGAATTGGCCAAAAACATCAGGTTTTTGACACAATGTAAAAAATTCAGTTAGAGTCGTTTTCGGAGCTTCGAACGCTCTTTGGAGAACATTTTTTTCAGTGAAGTATACACGTTGACCGTTTTCAAGATGTATTGCCAGATGTTGGACAGCAGGATCTCTTTCGTGGATGGGAAAGCTGAGAATATGCCAAATAGCTTCATTGCTGCTAATGTATCTGCCCATTTGGTATCGTGCTATTTCGTCATTTTTATTTATGTTTTGTACTTCAAATATGGCCAAATCACTGCCTTTGTTTACATATTTACAAATATACTTAATTGATTTAACAGAACTGCAAAGCTCAACATTGATATGAGCTTTGTAAGTTTTTGAAAGTAGTGGTGAGTATGGTACCACCCACTGATTATCAAACTCAACTTGATTTGGAAAGTTCGGCAGTCGCATTGTAAATGTGTGGCCACCATTCTCAGTACTTCTGCGGCGATACATTGGATAACCATCAATATCCGTGATCGTGTCATTCGTATACGGCTTTGGGAATTTTTTTTTACATTTTCCATTTTCCATGCACGGTGACGTCATGTTGAAAGCACCGCATGGCCCATGGATCATGTGTTTGGTGACAATATCAAATAATTCTTGATCAATTAATGGGTCTGGAATTTCGGCTGAAATTATTTGATCGATTTCTTCAGGACGGATTCTATCTTTAAGCCAAACCAAAATGTGGGCATGAGGCAAACCTCGCTTTTGCCACTCTATCGTATACAGCCAACAACGTGTGATACCAAAAATTGAATATTTAACAATAAAATCAATTAAGGATTTCAATTTTTGTTTAAACACACGTGCAGTTAAATCATGACGATGAATGGCTTGTTGTTCTGGCAATAGTAAAGTTTGTATCTCTTCCCAATTCGGATTACATGTGAATGTAATAAATAAATCCGGTCGGCCGTAATGACGTACGTAAGTCATCGCATCTTGTATGTATTCCTGCATGTTCCGTGGACTGCCGATGTAGCTTGAAGGTAAAATGAAAGCATTACCGATGTCAATGGGATTTAAATTTCCATCGATGTTTCCAGCAACAGCATCTCGTAAGTGAATATATTCTTCCGATCGTAGTTTTGCCTGGTTGAATCGAAGGAATCGCAAGCGTTCGCTTTCGACCTTAGCATACATATCAACAATGTATTGATGGAATAGCTGACGATATCGAAGGATATAATTGTCTTGATGTTGTCTAACCATTATTCGGTGTGCGTAGTAGTTCATTGAGCTAACTTTATTATTTCTGTAATCACCTAAAAAAATAAAAAATTAAATGCAATACGAAATTAAAATCTATACATACAGTAAGAAAGTAAATAGATAATTGTAAAATTTACCGGTATTTGGATCATACTGTTTGATATTAAGGTGATATTCATCTTGTCCTTGCCAAAATATCAATGGATATTGTAGTGCGTCATATGAACGGTGTAGATCCGAAATCGTACTGACAGTGTTGTCTCGCCGTGTAATTTTTATAGATCTTTTGTCAACTGGATCACCAACCATGATAACAGCAACCTCATCAACAGTTGGAGCGTTGAATCTACCAGCATGTTCACCTAATGGTACTTTGTCGGCTTTTATGACGATTTGATAATTGTCATTTTGCAGTCGTGGCGAAACTCTTTTGATCAATTGAATTAGTTGATTGTGATCTTCTAAAAAATTTTCCAATAATATCACAATTGCTCTTTCCTCTGCTTGTTCAATAAAATTATACAGGCACCGAGTCGTCACGCGCTCTTCACAATCGCCCATAAAATAAATTTGAAGAAATTTTGGATTGTTATCAGGCATTGGCATCAGTGATCCGATTTTATGGTACACCTGGCCTTGAATTTTGAATGTAGTTTCAAAATTACGTCCATCGGATGCACGATCGCAAATTTTAGTTGCCCCAAATGACGTCATTTGGAAGCAAGAATTAAATTTGCGTATCTTACGCAAAAATAATTTGGAATCATCTGAATTGCCAGTAAGAAGGGATAATAAAGGCTCCGGCGGAGCGGGTAGAGGTGACAGCACAACTTTTCCTGATGCGCAGCACATGCCGGCTGCTTCATTCCGAAATTTCAATGCCTGACAATATTGACATACTTTATCCATTCCACCGATAGCAATTTTTGAATGCGCCGAGTAGTTAATATCTGGTGCATATTCAAAGGCAAGCCGAACGAATGATGCACGTGTTAATGAGCGGCTGATCCGTTGCCTTTGTCGATCTAGTCCTCGTATTGTAGCTATGTTTCGTTCTCGTGCCGCTCTTGTTCTCGTAATATTCTGTTGCAGACGTTCGTCACGCTGTTCTTGAGATTCTTGTGCACGACTTTCTGCAGTCCTGATTCTTTGAGCTGCATTTCTTGTTTCGATTTGTTCTGGTAATTGCTGAGCTCTTTCAACACGTTTGCGTCGTGACCCTTTGCTGCTCGCGTTGTTGAGGTTAGATTTTTTCGGTGGCATTTGACTGAAAATAATAATAATAATAATAATAATAATAATAATAATAGTTTAAATATTAGAAAGAGGAACTGAAAAACATGTTATCATAGCACATTGAAATAATAAGTGCAAAATAATTTTAAATGGAGGTAAAATAATCTTAATATATATAAATCCGTTGCCTTTGTCGATCTAGTCCTCGTATTGTAGCTATGTTTCGTTCTCGTGCCGCTCTTGTTCTCGTAATATTCTGTTGCAGACGTTCGTCACGCTGTTCTTGAGATTCTTGTGTACGACTTTCTGGAGTCCTGATTCTTTGAGCTGCATTTCTTGTTTCGATTTGTTCTGGTAATTGCTGAGCTCTTTCAACACGTTTGCGTCGTGACCCTTTGCTGCTCGCGTTGTTGAGGTTAGATTTTTTCGGTGGCATTTGACTGAAAATAATAATAATAGTTTAAATATTAGAAAAAGGAACTGAAAAACATGTTACCATAGCACATTGAAATAATAAGTGCAAAATAATTTTAAATGGAGGTTAAATAATCTTAATATATATAAATCTCGTGTCACAGTGTTCTTATGATATTCTCTTGAATACGTTCGTTACACTGTTATTGAGATTCTTGTGCATGACCTTCTGCTGTCCTGATTCTTGGAGCTGATTTTTTACCATAGCAGCGCCATCTATTGATTACTTACTCAACCCAGTCGAACATTCACCAATAACAAACGTAAATAGAAGCACTCACGTTGCTTTGGATGTACCGTGTAAAGTCTCCCCAATGTCTTAGCTTTGAATATGCCTGTAATGGAAGGATGTGGTTTTCCTTGTTTCCGTGGCAGCACAACGCGTGCAACGCGTGGCCGGGTCAGCTAGCTGATTGTTGTATTCTTAATATATATAAATCTCGTCTCGTGTCACAATTTTTGTCCTCAATGGACTCCTAAACCACTTAACCGATTATAATAAAATTCGCACACCATGTGCAGTTCGATCCAACTTGAAAGATAGGATAGTTTAAATCTCAAATTATAGTCGCAATTTTAATTTATTGCTAATTATTTGTCTGTTATTATTTGACAGTCACAATTATCTACAATTATTACAACAATCAAATTTGTAATAAATTAGCAATAAATTAAAATTGCGACTATAATTTGAGATTTAAACTATCCTATCTTTCAAGTTGGATCGAACTGCACATGGTGTGCGAATTTTATTATAATCGGTTAAGTGGTTTAGGAGTTCATTGAGGACAAACATTGTGACACGAGATTTATATATATATATATATATATATATATATATATATATATATATTGTGACATACCTGGTGGTGCCGGGTATCTTCACTGCAATATAACACTAAGAGAGGGTATCTTTTACGTGAATGGGTCCCTGGATAAGTTGGTGCAACGTTGGGGTGGTTAATCATAAATTGAAATACAATTATAAACAAGATTTATTTTAAATCAGATTTGTTATTTACATAATCAAACAACATTTTTACACTCTGCCTTGGTACCAAGATTAATAGTGAAATGCATTTCTCATACCTTCGGGGCCCCGGACGAATACCTATGATGTTCGTAGAACCGCTCGTGCCGACAGGATTGTCGACCTCTGCTACCGCTGCGGGCCGTCAGCGCCGGATGGCATGGTAATCGCCCACGGCTGATGCTCCAGCAATTCTTCCCCGATCAGGATCTTGACGCCTCGGCTTCGCACCTTCCTCGAATCACTGTCCGTCAGTGGGTTTAATTACACAACCCGCGCCTACTCTGTACACTGGTCACAGTTCTGTACCGCGCAATTTCAAGAATGTTTCCACCGCGCCAATTTGCGGTTCCTAATAGCACATAAGTACGTCGCAATGTTATATGCGTCCATACACCGACGGAGAACTCTCGCCGCACGTCCGCACTCGTCGCCGCTCTGCTAACGTCTCTTCCGCGATTCTCGTAACGAACTTTTGCACGTGCGCGGTGCCCAGTTCCAACCGAAATTCACACGCTAGCCTCCCGGCGGCGGAGGCACCGTCGGCGGTGGCAGCGGTTGCTCGCCGGCCCCGGCGCGCCGCGCTCAGCGCGCGCACCACGCAGTTCAAAATAGCAATTGGTTTCTTACACTAATGATTTAATTAGTGTAATGAAACACATATTCTGGGTTCCACTTCTGGAAAAAATTCACACCAGTAACATCGTCACTGCCGATGGTTGCACTCGTTTGCATATTGCTCAACGCCCTATATACACTTATAACCTAAAATCGAATTAACATGTGATTACTTATATTAACACTAATCTTGCACTTATTTACACTTCACTATTTTCCGTCCCTGTAGGACAGGGTCTTAAGTTATGGAAATTGTAGTGTCCCACCACTTCTCGTTTGTTATTAAGTAACTTGGCCACATTCTTGTCCGTAACTTTATCTATCACATATGGTCCCTCATATAATGGGAAAAATTTCGCGTACAATTTCAAATTTGGGTTTGATACCTTGGGAACCCGTAGTAACACTAGTTGCCCTTCACTGAACTTGTGGATCTTCTTCTTTACTTTCGATTTCCTTTCCTTCCCAGACTTCACTAGTGCTTGGTATATTTGTTCTGATGTTTTAGCTGGTTCTTGCGATATCTCAGGTCTTTCCAACGCATATAAAATATGGGGCGGTTTGTTTTGGAAGTGTGCTTCCCATGGGGAAATTCCTGTGCTATCATGCGGGATGTGGTTCAGCCATCGGTTGATGTCCGGAATTAATTTGTTCCATGCTGTATGGTCATGTTTACAGTATGTTCTAAATAGCCTCGATAGCTCTCTCATTATTCGTTCAGACGGGTTCGATTGAGGATGGCGCACCGACGAATGGATGGGAATTGCCCCCATTCCGCGTATACCTTCTTCCCACTTCTCACTTGTGAACATTGTTCCATGGTCCGATAATATCCTCTTATATGAACCAGCGATTTGAATAAACCTTTGCACCAATTTTAAGCAATTCCTGGAATTTACCTTGTTGATTGGATACACTTGGACAAATTTCGAAAAAACATCCATGATTACGAATATATATTTATTGCCGTGCTCTGCACGGGGCAATGGTCCATACACGTCCAGTGCAGCCAAATCATTTCTCTCTGTTGGTATAATGTTCTGCATTGGGCCGTCATACTTCCGATTGGTATGTTTTACCTTCAGACATGTCATACATGAATTTATCACCTGCCTAATTTGTTTCCGCATTCCTTTCCAATAGCATAGGGACTGTAAAACTTGACAGATTTTTTCTGCACCGAAATGTGCCAATGATGTATGCGCAAATTTGATTAATTCCTTAGTGCAGGCCTGAGGTATCCAGATTCTCCATATTTCTGGGTTGTCCTTTGTTTTAATTAGTACAGCTTCCTGTACCACCTTCCACCTATCCTCCTTTTGTTGCAACGTGGCGAATTCCGCCTCTTCTTCCGCCATCTGACCTTGCTTGAATCTTTTGATTTTGCGGATTTCGCCGTCACGTTCTTGTAACCTGATAAGGTCGTTCCAGTCGAATAAGGGTGATTTCGCAATTCCTAAATTGATCGCCATTACGTGGAACTCCCTGGCGTTGGCGTACTTATTGTCCCTGCCTGGTTCGTGTCTGCTTAGAAGATCCGGTAAATGGTTTTGGGTTCCGCGACAATGTTCTATGTCAAAGGAGAACTCCTGTAATGCGAGTACCCATCTATGCAGTCTATCGTTTTGCAAGTGGCATCTACTTAAAAACGTGAGCGCTTGATGATCCGTTCTTATTGTAAATTGTCTCCCTTTCAAGTAAGGTTTAAATTTTGCTACAGCCCATATGATAGCGTTTGCCTCTTTTTCCGTGGCCGAAAATCGGAGTTCAGGTCCTTTTAACGTTCTACTGGCTATTGCTACTATTTTCTCCTGATTGTCAAATACCTGATATAGCATCGCACCTATGCCAAAATCGCTACTGTCTGTCTGTACCACGCACTTCTTTGAAAAGTCCGGATGTGCAATAAAACAACTATTATAAAACATTTCTTTAACTTTCTCGAATGCTTCTTGATATGTTTCATCCCACTTCCATTTTCTGTCTTTCTTTGTTAATTGGTAAAATGGATGCATCGCCTCCGCAAATTGCGGGCAAAATCTAGCGTAATAGTTACAAGTGCCAATGAATCTGCGTACCTGCTTGATTGTCTTCGGTGGTGGTATTTTCTTGATCTCCTCGATGGTTTCCGGCTTCATACTAATTCCATCTGTGTTTATCACGTAACCCAGGAATTCTATTTTCTTAGTAAACCAGCTTGATTTCTTCACGTTCAATACCAAATTGTTTTCTTTCAGTATGTGAAATAACTCTCTTAGATCTTCAAAATGCTGTTCTATTGATCTGGCCTGCAACACTATGTCGTCCACATATGTTGTAATCCTATTTTGTAGCTTCCCTTGCAATATTTTGTCAACACATTGAATCAATGCAGCTCCGCTATTTCGTAGCCCGAATGGCACCCTGCAAAACACGTAACATATTCCTTCAAATGCAAATCCTGTATACTGCTGATCCTCTTCCGCCACTTGCATTTGCCAATAAGCTTTGCTGAAGTCGGTACTGGAGAAAACGATGTTCCCTCCGAACCTTTGCAATACTTCCTCCACCGGTAACGGAGCATCCCTATATGGTTTTGTTACCGCATTTAGTCTTCGAGCGTCTAAACATAATCGTATTCCTCCATCTTTCTTTTTGACGATCACGATTGGGTTGGTGTAGGATGTCTGTGCCTTTCTTATAATTCCATCATTCACCATTGCTGCCAATAATTCTGCGACATCTTGCTTCAGCGCAGCTGGTATCGGATAGTTGCGCTGTCGAAATGGCGTCGTATCCGTCAGTTGTATTCGAAATGTGAATCCCTTGATTGGGGCGCGATTCTTCTGGAAGACTTCTTTATTTTCCAACAACAACTGCAGTAGTTGCTCTTTGTAACGCGTATTTAATACCTCAATCTTCTCCGTTTGCTGCCTCAGCTGTTCTTCTAATGAATCTTCCGCCATTACGCCCGTACACGCTTCGTATTCTTCATCCATCCCCAGGTCAAATCCTACCGCCTGGCTCCCCAGTTCTACCACCTGCCGTTCTAGATCTATAATTGCTCTGTGATCGACCAGAAAATCCGTCCCTATGATTACCGAATACAATAATTTTTTGACTACCAGGGCCACCATCTCATATACTTGGTTGCCAATCCTGGCCTGAAACATGATTTGTTTTGTGATGGGGCTTGACTTCTTCTGAGTTGCCCCAATCACATACGCCCTATTCATAGGCAAACACATTACTTCTTTTCCTGTTGCTTTTAACTCCTCATACATTTCTTCTGATACTACTGTAGTCGTGCACCCTGTATCCACTAAAGCTTCTTTAATTATACCTTCACATTCTATCGATATCGTGGGACATCTCCTGATTCTGACCGCTGAGTTCTTACATCTCCGCCACGGTTGGGTATCGTAGGTTACCGGCTGCATAGCGTTTATGGAGACCGCGTTTACGTCATCGATTTCCGCGTCCGCAATGGGGCCACCTATCACCGCGGACTCTATTAGTTTAAATAGTGTCCTTGATCACTACTTGTGCTAGGCTGTGCTAATCGGTCGGGTGCATTCCCGCCCCCGCCTCGCGTCTCCGTACGGTTTGAATTAGATCTGTTCCAGTCCGGTCTCTGGTTCCCCGGCTCTGGTCTCCATCCGTCTCCCCCTCTTCCGCGTTGGTTTCTCTGGTAATCGTTGCTCCTATCATTCCCTTGCCCCTGGTTACGTTCCGATCTAACCATATTAACATTCCCTTCATTTCTGTTCTTTGGTACGCCTGCAAATGTCAAGTCGTACCCTCCTAACACATTCTGGAATCTTTCCAGGTCGGTGTGCTGCACACTACGTAAAAGATTCTGCACCGTAACTGGGAACTGTCTTGTCAGTACACATATTATTTCCTGATCGCTCATTGGTGGGGATAGCGTTTTGTATTCCATAATACGCCTTGTTGCGTATTCCCGCAAACTTCCCATTGACTGGTTGTAATGATTATTCATTAAGCTGATTTTAAAATTAATTTGAATTTCCTCATTCCAATACCGCTCAAGGAATCGATCTTTAAATGCCTTTACTGATTCGGGAAACTTATCAAATGTATCGGCCCATATCCTTGCGTTGCCTTCTAACATTAAATATAATAATTGTATTTTACACCTTTCCGAAGTATTGATAACATCTAGATGTCGTTCTGCTGCCTTCATAAATATACATGGATTTTCTTTCCCGTCTCCTGAAAATTTTAGTGATCTTGGAGGGGTAAATGGTACCGTCCCGCTTGCTGTAATTGGGGATGCCTTGCATTCTTTTATTTGTTCAATTTCTGTTCGTAATGACACCACCTTCTCCTCACATTCCCTCTTATTCTCCAGCATTTCTTCCTTGACTACCAATTGTATCCTTCCAATTTTTTCGTCCTGCTTAGCGGTTCTATCATCTAATTGCTGATATAGCTTATTTTCTAATTCTCCCCCCAGATTGATTACTTGGGATTCTAACTCCTTTTTCTGTTTCCCTAATTCTTCGGCGGTCCATTGCTCGTGACTTTCTACCCGCTCCGCGATTTTCGTCATCTCATTCTTCGTTAACTCAATTTGTTCTTCGGCGCGTCCTATTTGCCCCCCTATTGCATCTAATTTCCTATTCTGTTCTTCTGCCAGCTTCCTAATCTGTTCCTCTGTAAATAATTTCTGTTCGTCTAATTTCCTACTCTGCTCTTCAAATTTTCCATTCAATTCTTCCAATATCTTCCTATTCTGTTCTTCGGCCAACTTTTTCTGATCTTCTACTTTCCTATTCAGTTCTGCCAATATCTTCCTATCCCGTTCTTTGGCCGACTTCTTCTGATCTTCTGCCGACTCCTTAATCTGCTCTTCTGTTTTCCTGCTCTGTTCATCCATTTTCCCATTCAATTCATCTAATAACTTCCTATTCTGTTCTTCTAACATCTTCATCATCATCTGCATTCCATTTAAATAGATATCTTCTCCACCCCCCCGGTTTGAATTTCCTGCTGCCTGAATCATCGGTGTTGATGTAACTTGTACATCTTTATTGAAGCTGTCCCCTGACGTATCATCCAACCGACTTCCGATACCACTATCCCTGCTTTCCGATGACATGCTATTGTCGATTCCTACATTTATCTCCCCTACTTCATCCGCCTTCTCTTCCCGGTCCAGCACTACATTTTGCGCCTCCATTCTGTTGCTTTGAACTGTCCGATCGATTCTCACTTCACGAAAATACCGCACAAATTTTCCACTTGCCTCACCTACCAACGATACCACAGTTATCCTATGAATTAACTATATCCGCCACAACACTGTATCCTTCGTGAATGGATTAATTCACACCTATTTCAATTGCTAACTAATGACGGACAACCCTCACTCACCACCAAAACACAATAACACTAATTCAATAGCCATATAAATTTCCACTCACCTACCAATGCATAAACATAATCCTTACAATACATAATATTATTACCATTGAAACACATATACACTACTAATAGACTCATTAATACTATTACACAAAAATGCTTTCAAATTATAATAAATCCCTTATTAATTGAAATTACTTTTCAACGCACTTATTGCTATATTATGTACATAATCATCATTCACATTTGCATGTCATATCTCCTCCCTGAATTTTCCTCAATAATATCATATAGATATTCACAACAAACATTCACATTGCTGGTCTATATTTCCCAACCTGGTATCTTTTCTAATAAATTCCCCACACTTTACCATCACCAATAGATAATGCACTACTGAGTGAATGTTCCCAGCAAAAAACAGTTTTGTGCATAATTTGTACAACACTATTAACCACCTTTATATTCTCATAAGAATTATTACTACTTCCCCATTTCTTTGATTTCCATGTTATAAAAAATTGCCAAGCAGTTCAAATATTATTAATATGTCTTACAAAACTTGGAATTCTATTACATTCTATTATTTGTAACATGTACGTGTATAGCCTTCATAACCTCAGTAACTACAATATTAACTATATATTGGATGCTCACAAATAATTGCCTATGTCAGCCCGCAATTAATTACGCAACAACATTTTTGTAATTATCAACATTTCATTATGCTTACTTGACTTGTGCATGTTTTTGCTAACACATGTATTGTTATTTTTTTTTTGTACTCTATAATAATACACTTTGCACTGCCTGCTTCTCATCTATACCCTGCATTACTATACATCAATTACATGCACCTTATTTTCCAACATTTCACCAACTTTCCTAAGGCCACATTTCTTAACTATACGTTTTCCACTTGTTCGGGCGCCAGCTGTGACATACCTGGTGGTGCCGGGTATCTTCACTGCAATATAACACTAAGAGAGGGTATCTTTTACGTGAATGGGTCCCTGGATAAGTTGGTGCAACGTTGGGGTGGTTAATCATAAATTGAAATACAATTATAAACAAGATTTATTTTAAATCAGATTTGTTATTTACATAATCAAACAACATTTTTACACTCTGCCTTGGTACCAAGATTAATAGTGAAATGCATTTCTCATACCTTCGGGGCCCCGGACGAATACCTATGATGTTCGTAGAACCGCTCGTGCCGACAGGATTGTCGACCTCTGCTACCGCTGCGGGCCGTCAGCGCCGGATGGCATGGTAATCGCCCACGGCTGATGCTCCAGCAATTCTTCCCCGATCAGGATCTTGACGCCTCGGCTTCGCACCTTCCTCGAATCACTGTCCGTCAGTGGGTTTAATTACACAACCCGCGCCTACTCTGTACACTGGTCACAGTTCTGTACCGCGCAATTTCAAGAATGTTTCCACCGCGCCAATTTGCGGTTCCTAATAGCACATAAGTACGTCGCAATGTTATATGCGTCCATACACCGACGGAGAACTCTCGCCGCACGTCCGCACTCGTCGCCGCTCTGCTAACGTCTCTTCCGCGATTCTCGTAACGAACTTTTGCACGTGCGCGGTGCCCAGTTCCAACCGAAATTCACACGCTAGCCTCCCGGCGGCGGAGGCACCGTCGGCGGTGGCAGCGGTTGCTCGCCGGCCCCGGCGCGCCGCGCTCAGCGCGCGCACCACGCAGTTCAAAATAGCAATTGGTTTCTTACACTAATGATTTAATTAGTGTAATGAAACACATATTCTGGGTTTCAATATATATATATATATATATATATATATATATATATATATATATATATATACTAGCTCGTAGGTAAATATCAAGATTTTGGTATTGTGGTGAGTTTTCGTTGGCATTTGCAATGAAATAATTATATGAGTCGTTATTGACAACAATATTGTTGGCAACGACGACACATATAATTATTTCAAAGATCAAGATGTTACAAACCGAGTCTACATCTAGTTATTAGGCCAAAGATCCACGGGCTTATCTTTCCGCCCGATCATTAAAACTCTTGCAACACTCTTGATGCATATATAACGAAAACCTAATCTTATGCGTCAAATAGTTTCTATGGATCAAAGAATGCGTGGTCGTGGAGGACTTCAGACGGTAACAGAAGTACGTAAATGTTTTCAGTTCTGTGTCCAAATGCTATCTGTTGTTTACTTGCCTCCCTTCAACTGTCTGTTGCAATTTATTTGTGAAAGGGAAGTGTGATTTTTCGTTGTTTCCAATGTTTCCCATGTAAATCTTGATATTTATTATACGAATGTTTTTTGTTTAGGAATAAATTTAAGCTTTCTACTAAATGAAATTTCGTATTTTTAGCATTGAATGGATGTCAGCCCCAATTATTTATTTACCGGATTAGTGGTATAAACACATTTTAATAAAATTTTTAAAGTTAATAAAATAAACACTTGTATACTGTTATTTCTTCAATATGTCTTTTTCAAGTCAAAATACAATATAATACAAGGATAACATGGGCATCATGAGGTTGTGGTTGGCGAAGTGAAGATAACTTGCGTTAAATTCGAAGATGGTGTGAAGAACAACTTCGCATGCTCCGTGTTGAACAGCCACTTGTGAAATATCTATATGAAATCTTCTTATACTTCTTTACTTGTGTATTTAATTACATTTGTTGCTCGAATAATACTAATCAATCTTCATAAATATTTCTTACTATTTCATGAAGGATTGAATTGAAAGATTGAAAAGAAAAAGGTTGAATACTGATCATGAAAGATTGAACCATTCTACTTTATTGTTATGAGTTATTTTATTTACCCTGCTATGTTCATAAATTCTCTCAGCATTAAAACGTTATCTTGATTCAACTTCTATTTTTGCTTATGTGTATCCACGTACAACGTGTTACCTTCTTATGCAGTATGTGAACGTGCAGTTCTATACAGAATTACGATTCTTGGAAGTTCTGTTGATTGAAATCATTTATTTGAATTGATGTCAACTAACTACAAATTATTCTTTTTTTTAAATAATAACTTTAAATTTATTATGATATTACAGTTATTAATGAGCTCATCAACAATCTGATCTTACTTTTTCTGTATACTATAATGGAAATTCGGCACGTTCACGACTTAAAGTTCATGAGCTTACTGTGATCTTCGCGCGAGATGCTGATTTCTCGAATGAACTTCAGTTCTTCTGTCTTGATACCGTCCGTTAGACGTCCATGTTTTGTCCCTACCGAATTTTCTATAATGTCAAAATTGGTTGCAAATTTCCCCGGAGTATTACAATCTATTTGTTAGTTTCGTGAAAAAACAAACACTGCAAATAAATTATTCTACAATCGCGACTTTCCCTATAATATGTCTCGTGTGGACTCCTACTCGCGATTTTCTATATTTTGTATCACAAATTGTTCCATTCTCATCAACGAATTTATCCTATCATACTTTCGTCACGAACACGAAATCGATTTAGATCTAAATTTCCATTGCGATATAAACTAACCTTTACATAACTTATAAAAAAACACAAGATGTCGAAACATATTGTTATACAACACAATATGTCGAAACTAATTACATCTCTCACACTTCGCTATACTTGAACCACTAAACCCAATATTAGCTGAAAAATACTCGTACCGTTTCGGTCGATGCACCCGTTCAGTTCGACGTCGCGCGAGAGAATAAGTATTTTGACACGTTCACTAGACCACAATTTTGACTGCCTCCACCATACACTCTTTATGTAATCCCCTTAGGACCTTGTTCCTTTCTCCCAAATAAATAGCGTCATTTCTGCGCATGTAATATAATTTCTTGTTTATCGGTCGCCCTGACAACGAGTACTCTTTGGCTCTAAGCGTTCTGTAAGCATACATTTCCGTCGTATTTTTAATGTTTGATGCCGTTTTTTCCGTTCAAATAAAACCGGGGTTTCTGACTTACCACAATAGACTCCTTCAATTAAAAAAGGTTAATGAGTGATAAATAAACGCAACAGCCGACAATTCTTTAAAAAATGTTTCACTTCTGAAAACTTTTCTGTGATAAGTAATGCATTAATATTTCAAGTCACGTGGATAATAGGATTTCTTTGTCGAATTACAATATGCATGTAAAGTTCTTGGTAAATATCGAACAAACTAATTACGTACATGCTCAGAAATATCATTAATTGTGTTTATAGGGAACAGTGATTGTATTGTTACAGAATTTGTAAATTTGCCTAATTTCATTAAAGTTGCATAATAAGTACAGAACAACATGAAGCAATATTTTTGGAATTACTCGATTTTCAGTAAAGTGCATATGTAGTACTTTTTGCTTGTAACAGTTCTACAATTTATACATTATGCGAAGTAATCACATGAATTTAGCTAGCGAGTTATTAATAATACTATTGTACCGTTCACTACCAAACACATTCAGCGACAGATCAAGGAGAGGAAGAGAAAGAAGGCGTAAGCAAAAAAATGTTTTCATTGACGATTCTTTCCAAATATTTACTTATGGTCTAGGTGAAGAAGCTCTGATATTCTATATCATACAGTTTTTTGACTTTGTTAGGTTAAAACATTTATTTATATTTATATTGCTACTCTAGAAAACGTTTCTCTCAATTCTCAACATTACCAATCTTTGCCCATTATACTAGTAGGAGCGTAATATATTTTGTGGTTCTTAAAGTGTATTAATTAAAACCAATCGAATGAAACCAAAACAAATATTACACACGACGATGAAGATATTTTGCTTACTCTATATTGTAGATATAATATCTCCTCACCATCCAGTTCACTATATTACTATTATCATATGTTAAAGTAAGTAGTAAAATTATATTTTATCTAAGAAGAAGCGAGTAAAAAACAGTCTCAAGCAATTTTTTTTGCATTTTATATTTTATTTCAATAAATACAAGAGAAAAGTAGAGGGAAAGATTTACCACCTTCTATGCTAATAGATATTTTTTTACATTTCAACCTTTTTGACAATTTTGAATTTAATTTTTTGTAAACTCAGCTACGCATAACTGAAAGAATTAACGTTGTGGTGTTTGTAATTACTTAGAGATTTGTTTGGAGGAAAGTTGAACTATGTGTAAGGTGTATACTAGATATTGTTAATATTTTCAGATACTAAGTAAAGTATCCGCAAAATGATACGTGAAATAACTGACTTGCTTGCTAATACAAATTGGACAATCGTGGAGCAATCTGCAGTCGGTGGCGTGATTGAGGGAAGACGTGTGGGGAATGACAGAACTACATAGCGAAACAGATGAGGGGGAGTGAGCCGCAACGTCGACATGCAAAGCCCGAAGCGGCAGCGGCGACTCTCGCAGCGGTCAGCCGCCGATTTCACGGTGCACAGGACTCGCCGACCAAGGCAGCCTCTGCCCGCCGTTTCTGCCACCACGCCCCCTTTCCCACCGTGCTTCCGTCCCACCCCCACCTCCGCCCGCCCTCTCAACGCCATCGTCCCGACCCTCCCTCTCGTCACCGTCCCACCATGTTCCCGCCCGGCAGCTTGAATCGCCCTGTCCCTCTCGTGCTTAGGTCTCGCCTCTGCCCCCTTCTGTCCATAGCCCTGCCCCACCCGCGCCGCCCCGCGCCGCCCCGCACCGCGCCCCGTCCGGTCACGTCCGGTCACGTCACGTGTCGCCACATCCCGTCCCGTCCCGTCCTTACCCTTCCCGACTCCGTCGCACCACCGCCTAGCCTCCGCCACAATCGCGCCCCGCCTATTCCCCTCCGCCCCCTTGACCTCTTCTGAGCGCCGGAACCGGGCCGCAGAGGAGTGCCTCCATTTTGGGGCATCGAGCGTGAAATTCGTGCGACAAGTTGCTTTGACATGGCCCTCCAGCGGGGCAGGGCGGGGTGGGGCGGGGAAGAGCGGGGCGAGGCTGCCCGCGGTCGGCGGCGTGAGGGGCGCAGGGCGGGACGGGTCATCGACTTCGATGTCTGCCTTCCCACTGCCTCTGGAACAGGCAGCTCGTTTGAGAGTATTCATCGCAGAAGTGCTTCGTGATTGCGGGTAATTCTGAAGCCCGTGAATGACAGCTTTGCTGAGAGATGTGACTTGTGCGGTAATGCCTTGCGAGTGTTTCCTGGCTTTCTACATTGACTGCGGTCGACTGTATAGAGGAGCGCTTTAAAAAAACTACTTGGCCACTTAACTTCATGTTCCTCTCATTTTCCTCGTCAGAAGTACATTTTCAGATTACAATTGATACATTTCATCTTCACTTGCATTCTTGTGGCTGTGTTAAACCGTTTCAGGAGGCACAAGATCGCTTTCTTTATAACATTAAAAATTGACTTGTCAATTTTTATCTAATCATGTTCACTTTATTTTTCAACTCAATCCCAATCCCAATCTAAATACAAAGAGAAATCGGATATTAAAAATACGAATATAATATGTTGGATTCATTTGGTTTTCATACATTTTAAAGATTAATTTAAGTCTTTCTCCAATTACACGACACTTTTGGAAGAACACAATTTGAAGTCTCTTCTTCGACCCACCCCTTTTCCACGAAACGGTAATATTTATTTTCCTGCACAAGTCAAGTCGACGAGATTGCGAATCGATTCGTCGTAAAGCCCTCTTAGCAAAGAAACGCAAAGCTTGCATTGGATATGGGAGGAAAATTCTTTTTTAAATTTCTCGCAAATCCTCCTTCGTCCCCAGATTAATAAGAGTCCCCACGAATTCCGCTAGCGGGCATCTTCCCCTTCGCTCCCTCCCCCGTCTCTTCCCCCTCCCCCACCCCCGTCTGTCTTGTCGTCTGCGGGAGTCAGTCCGTTTCTGGAGCCCTCCCCCCTCCACGACATCGTCTGTCGTCGCGTTTTTTCGCGTTCCTTGATAATGCGTTACGTCTCATCCTTTTTCATTTCCATCTTTCTCCCATCTGACATTTATTCCGCGTACTTTTGTCGGGGTGTTATGACTTTGCCGTTTTTACGACTGTTTGCTTTCAGCGTGGGCGGCGATGCGACTGCCGGCGGACCGGTGAGCGAGGGGGTGAGGTGGGGAAGGGTGGGGGAGGGGGTGAAAGGGGCAGGCGCAAGGGGACGTTTTTCGCCGGCGTGTTGCACGAAGTGGCCGGCTGGTCGGAACGCAATGCTGGGTTCCGGGCGGTGGGACGGGGAAGGAGGAGTGGGGGCGGCGGAAAAGATGGTCGTAAAACGCAAGGGTGCGAGTGGCGATGCGGTTTTGTGGAATGCGGAGATTCCCAGAGGTCGACATTCGCAACCGTTTAAGTGTTTCGGTGCTTCGGTTAATGCGAATCACTTCGGATTTCGTTCTAGGAGATCTAAAAGATTATCGGGGGTATATGAGAAGGGGAATATAGTGTTCTTTCGAAAATTGCACGAATTACCACAAGTGTTTTTTTTTAATTTTAGAATGTATCTTTCTTAATGGTGAGATACTAAAACATATTTATTAATAAAATAGGTACAAGGTTTAAAGGAATGATTATTTTTTCTAATATGAATCAGTGTGTTCCATCAGCTAATAATGTTTTTATTTTCTTTATTACATTCAAATATTCGAACTGAAAATATAATTTTATTAATGTTCATCTTAACCATCGCAGTTGAAAAATTGAAGATATAACCAAATCCCCTACAGAGATTCTGGAATAATTCAATTGGAATTGGAACATTATTAAATCCGACGAGAAATCGAGAAGTTTTATAGTATGAGAAAAGGGTGTGCTTTCGTAAATTCATAGTATTATTTAGATTGATTTATTTCCGATTTTCTCTTAATCCAACAACTTTCAAAGATAGGTTTTCTCTCAGTTTGCCTTCGCGATAAGAACGAAGGATCATTTTTAATTAATCGTCGTAACATGCTATTTAATAGAAACTTGGTTCACATTACCAAGCCCGCTTCTTAAGAATTAATTTAATTCTATGATTCTTAATTAATCATGATCGCATAAATGCATTTTGCAATTACTGTTTTATTAGTAGTATATTTTCAGAGAACTTCTCGACTAGAATGTGCAATATATTTTTGAAAAATGCTTCCAACTTTAGAGATTTTCTTGAACATAACTTGAAATATTGCGAGTAATACATGGATGACGAATTTGCAAAATATACCGTAGACTTTCAAAAATTAAATAAAATACGCCGAAAATACTACACTTGTTGAATTATATGCTCTGAATGCTGAACCTGAAAAAATATTGGTTCAGTAGAACATTGAATAATATTTGTTACTAGTGATTATTAATGTGTATTTTAAACTACTTACACTAGCTAAAGAATCATGATTTCATCAATCCATTATTATGTAAGAGGAATCGAGGGGCATTCAAGTGCCATTAAATAATAGCATTTCATTGAAATAAATTTGTCATAGGGATAGTATTAGTGAGGAATATTTACTGATACAGAGTACACTTACCGAATACACACGAAAATAGGATTTCTCTTTTTCAAATATGTTAAACATGAATTGTGAAATGTCCTGTTTTACCGAATTCTTGACATCCCAGCTCAAAGCCTGGATTCTTATCCACAAAAACATTTCTGAAAAATTTAACCTATTCAATTCTCAACAACAACAACAACTGAAATTCGTAGTAAAATATAGTATTGACAATCGTAATTACTATGTTTTCTAACTATGTTACCATCTTTATAATGAATTTCAATGAGAGCACACCACCAACATGGATATTCCTAGGGAACACCGCCTTTGTAGAAAACTTCCTTTATCTGTTCCCCTTCCTTCCAAGTCTCCATTTCGTAATCCTCCTGGCCCTCCACGTGTCATCGCGAATGCGGCGGGGCTCTTTGAGGCACCCGTGGGCAACAGCGTGTGAGCGGACGCCAGAAGGGCTTTTATTAAAATTAGCCCTTTGCCCCTCCCCCCGGACCTTCGCGCTCCAGCACCTCCGAGTACGTCGCCGCCGCCGCCGCTGCCCTCGCGGTTGTGAAAAGCCGCGGGCCACCCGTGTGTTTAAGGCGGACGTGACGTCACTTCCGAATGGCTCCGAGGGGCGGGGCACGTAAGCCCGCCGTCCATCACGCGGACGGCCACGAGTGAGAGCGCGGCTGGCCGGAATGGGCGCTGCGCGGGAGAGTAGGTTTTCGCTGGTTGGCTGGCTGGCCGGCCGGAGGTTGACTGGCCGGGTGACGGGCTGTGGTCCACAAGAACGAACTGGATCTCAATATGTCCATTGGCCAATCAGTTGAGGTAGTGGCCATCGGTTGAAAAGTAGGAAGTGCTTACAGATTGCCTTACGAACTGACAGTCGGGCCTTCGGGTGCGTCAATAGCTAAGGTCGTTAGTCCAGTAACTATAGTGCATGTTTTTAAACTCGTGAGAGGTAGCGGTGCTCTTCCCCCGCTGACTGACCTACGTCGGCTAATGGGGTTTACCCCAACCAGTGCTGCCACCAGCGTGGAACCGTCCCAGCCTGGGCAACCTCTAAGCCCCCCCTCTGGTGTGATAAAGTAGGGCATGTGAGTGTGTGTGTACGTAAAGGGTGAAGATAGGAGAAGGAAGAGGCAGGAAAGATCACGCGCGGTCCTTGGCCCGCTTCTTAGGGTCCTGCACTGGCATTCGCTTGGTGTTGATCGAAAAAAGCACGGAAAACTACCAATCAGAGCAGCTGGCCGCTAGAATTCTCCTCCAGACGCAGTTGATTTCGACCTAGCTGTCAAGTCAAGCAAATCCTGTCTACGTCGGGACTCGAACCCAGGACTTCCCGGTCAGAGGCACTGTAGTGACATCAGTTGATGCCCTGGGCCACCTTCGCCGGACCAACGAGATGGGGGAGAGCACGAGGGCGAAGCGGTGGTTGGTTGGCGAGTGTGCGCGTGGATGAGTGGCACAGATAACACGCGTGCGTGACGTACTGTTGTTCCACGGCGGTAGAGGATTTCGCAGGGGTGACAGTAACTCAGAGAGGTGTCGCTGTGTTCTAATAAAACAGAGAACGTGACAGTCAGGTCTCTCTTGTGTAGTTTTATGCTTAGAGATTCGCGTAGGTAGAGCATGCGTTTAATTCATAAAGATGTCTTAGGCTTTTCAGCAAACACGGAATGAAAACAATTAACTTAAAATTCATGAAAGAAACATTCGCGAATCTGAAGTATTAAATAATTCATTAATATTAGTGAACTGGTAAGGTGGATAGTGCATATTTTAATATTCCGTTGTATATTTCTAAATTATAAGGAAATATTCTATTACAAAAATTATTCAAAGGGCAAATATTTAAAGTATGTTTGATTTATAGTATGATAGAGAGAGGGAGATAATTAACCTGGTTTTCTTTGTATCTTTAAAGGTGAACGGGTAGTAACTGGTGAAAAATTGTTAGTAAATTCCACTTAAGCGTTTTTTAAAATGTATTTTATCGTTCATATGAACGCTGTACTTTTAATCAACTTCCATCAAACGATAAAATCCTTTTTAGATTTCATACATTTAATTTGATTCTTTCTGTAATACTTATCCTACTTTACATACACAATACTTTATTATTTTATGCTCGTTTTACTTTCTGGCATACTGGCAAGTAGAGTAGACACATTTAGATTGGAAAACTTGCTTTGTATCTGATGACACCACTGCAGGCTCAATGTTATAATAATTTTAAAATAGTATTTATGACTAACAAATGCATATAAAAGTGTCTAAAGCATCTATTTAAATTTTTCGCGCTTCATTTAGTTGGCTGTTTTTCAAGTGATAACTGAAGAGTACGTAGGACAGAAGTAGCAACATAATAATATTATGTAACAGTTACCAATATTACAAAAAGTATTTGATGTTGAAGAATCACTCTTTTGTATTGTAGGCACCTCCTTCACATTCCATATCCAAAATGTGTTTCCTTTCTTTCCACTTCTTCACAACTACAAAGAGGAACTTAAGTTTCTGGCTTCGACTTCCCTACGAATATGTATTTTTTTTATTTTAAATCGGAACTAGTATACAGTTTTGCAATACCAGTTCCCAGAAATAGTGGCCAAGTTCTCCTGAGTCTCTCGTCGCCACACTGCTGGCGGGGTGCGTTTTCTCCCACGATAAAAAGTTCGCAAGGAAGAACAAGACATGCCGGCGGCCCCAGCTCCCTCGCCCTTTCGCCACTTCTCCGCGCACTTCTCCCCGAAGCCACCCTTTCTCCCCTCTCCCCTCTCCCCCTCCATCTCCCCCTCTCGCGCAGCTTATTCCGCTCTTCTTTCGCCCCGCTCCGTCGCGCGCTCCCGTCTTTGGCCTGCAAAGTTCCTGTTCGATTCGAGTATCTACAAGGCTTCGAAGACAGCCTGTGGACTGCAGTATTTTATCTTTAAATTAATAACTTTCAGTCACAAACCTCATTTCACACCTTTTTTCAAATAGCAGCATTAAATGAAAGTTGGCGGATGTTGATGAAATACTATTCTTGTCACTTCACTCTTAAGACAATGCTGACCGCTATACATTATATTTCATAATTTCATATATTTATATCCCATTTTTCGCCAATTTGGATTGATATGCCATTATTTTATTCAGTCATTTTTGGTCACTTTTTAATATTTTCATGTTTTTTTTTCAAGTAATCAAGTCTATTTTAAAGAATATTTGAGAGTTAACAGGTGAAGAGATTAACTAAGTTGCAAGGTTGACTGTAAAACGTACCAGCTCCCATAAAATTCCGGTTGCTGACAAAAATGAAAAAAGTTAAAACAATGGAGGACCACTGAATGTAATCCTACAGAACACTAAAATAAATTTGGCTAATTTTAGTAATACATATATATGAATTGGAAGATTTTACAATAAATAATAGTGCGTATTAAGAGACAGCAATTTTTAATACAACACATTAAATTAAATAATTGTGTTCGGGCTACTGCGGCTAAGTATGGTTGTTTTGCGTGGACTGTATTGATAAGATAGGCTTAGCACGGCAGTGTCGAAACCCTTTGATAACTCAGGGAGGATTTATATAGGAGTTACGGATTGACAGAAAATAAGTTCTTGCACAACTGCATTTAATAATCACTGCACTTAAGCACTCGATTACATGGCAGTTACAATATCACAGTACATAGTAGCTGGAGCACAGTACTAGTAAATTTCCTGGTGCGAGTGGTCTAGTGCTACCCACTTGCATTGCATAGACAGCACAGATGGAATTGGTTGCAGCTCACGAATTGGGTGGAGCCCACTTCGCACGAATAGATGCTACTTTACGCGTGCTAATCGGGAGCAGCCCGAGATTGCACGAAAACTAAATGTTCAAGTGGTCTGATGCAGATAACCTACACTACATTGACCGTAAACTTTTTTTTATTTTATAATTTCCACAGACCAGCATTACTGCTTTACAGGGATTGATTATATATAATAACAACTTAAAATACAATTATACAAATAAACAGTAGACATACCTTTCAAACTACATTTAAATAAGGATAACATTCACACAAGGAAAGAGAAAAGCAAAAAAAAAAATACAGTCAATCTTTAAATATAAGATGAAATAAGGGAAGCCCGACAGGTTCCTCATTATTGTATGATGTTTGATAAGTGCATATATTGATTATTATTTGCATTATTTATTTTAATTTTGTCAGGTTTAAGGAGGGTCAGCAAATTGAATTAGGTATTTATCATATGGAAATCTGTTTTTGATTCTGGTTGTTGTTGCAGATGAACCAAGGTTGTAATGTTCAGTTGATGGTATGTTATGTAAAGATGTGAAAAAGGAATGTGCGCGTTTGAGCAGTATATGATGTATAGTTTCTGTTTTTAATTCTGAGTGTAATTGATTGTTCCTGATAAACCAGGGTGCGTTTACAGCTATACGTAGGATCTTATTTTGGAATGTTTGTATTTTCTTGATATTAGTCGCTGATGTGTTGTACCATATTGGGCATGCATACATTATGATGGGGAGAATTATTGCTCTGTACAGTACTAATGTACATTCTGTTTTGAGAACGGTTTTTTTATTAATTAGTGGGTACAATTTATGTAGTCTTTTATTTGCTTGTGTGATTTTGTCGTTTATATGGTTAGTCCATGTTAATCTGGTGTCCATTAATAATCCCAGATATTTAATGGGTTTCTTTTTTGGTAACCAATCTAGTGTTGTATCAAGTAGTTTTAGTGGTTTGGGAGTAGTGTTTATTGGGCATAGGGTGAATATTTTTGCTTGGCATTTGCTCGGGTTTAGTTTTATTTTCCATTTGTCTGCCCATTGTGTTACTTTGTTCAGTTCATCTTGTAGATTTTTTGTGGCTGATTTTAGACACTTGTTAGAGGTTAGTATTGCACAGTCATCAGCAAATAATGCTGTTGTTGTGTTTTGGGTAGTTGGGAAGTCTGCTGTGAATATATTGAATAAGGTTGCAGATAATGGGCTGCCTTGTGGTACTCCAGCTGTGATTTCTTTTTGCGTGGAGTAGGTTGAATTTATTCTTACTGTAAAAACTCTTTCTTTTAGGAAGCTTTTTATTATTTTTAACAAGTAGAGGGGTAGTCCGGATTCTTGAAGTTTGAATAATAAACCTTCGTGCCAAACTCTGTCAAATGCTTGGGATACATCTAGGAAAACAGCCAGTGAATGATTTTTTTGTTCGAAGTTTTTATATATTAGTTCTGTGATTCTTAAAAGTTGATGTGTTGTCGAGTGCTTTTCTTTGAACCCTAATTGGAAAGGTGGTATATATTGAATTTCATTAATATATTGCAGCAGTCTTTTTAGGATTAGTTTTTCCATTACTTTGGCTACAATAGGTATTAGGCTTATAGGTCTATAGTTTTCTGTAGATGCTGGGTTTTTGTTTGGTTTAGGAATTGGTATTACTATGGAGTGTTTCCATTTTTTGGGGTAGTACCCTGTTCTTAACATTGAGTTAAATATTGCAGTTAGGTAGCTAATTGCTTTCTTATTTAGTTTTTGTGAGAGTATGGTTGGTATTTGGTCAATTCCAGCTGATTTTTTCTTAGTTAGGTGTTTGATTGTTTAGTATGTTTCTTTTGGTGATATGTATTTTACTGGGTGTGGAACTGTTGTTACTTCACAATTATTGATATGAATTAAGTTGTTATTGTTTGTGGTTGTATTTGGTGAAAATGTTTCTTGAAAGTGTTCTGCTAGTAGTTCGCATTTTTCTTTTGTTGTTGTAGCTGTTTTATCTGATTTCTTTAGTTCTGGTATAATTTTTGGTTCTTTCAATATTTGTTTTGTAACCTGCCATAAATTGCTGTCCTTAGGATTTATTGTTTTGATGTGATTTTTATATTGTTGAATTCTGTATTCGTCTAGGACTAGTTTAACTTGGTGTGTTAGTTTATTTAATATTTTCTTTAGATCAGGGCTCCTATATTGCTGCCATTGCCTGCGAATTCTGTGTTTTTTTTAATTAATTTTTCAATGTCAATAGGTATTGTATGTTGTGAATAATTTGGTTTGTAATTTGGCTTTGTATTTGCTTCTTTTGCTGCATTTAGTATGATTTTGGTGAAGGTATCTATGGCAATATCAATTTCTTCTTTATTTTTCATGTAACGGTTTGTGGGAAGGGAATTAACAACGTTTGTTTGAAATTTTGTCCAATCTATGTTTTTTGTGTCTATGCCAAATGGTAACTCAGATTTAATATAGTTTATATCAGTAGAGAGAATAACAGGACAATGGTCTGAGTCTAATTCGGGTAGTACATGAGCATATAGGGTATGTTTTAAATTTTTAGCTATGGTAATGTCAAGGATATCTGGTTCAGCATTACAGTTTTTGGGGTAGTGAGTAGGATTTGATGGAGCTATGATTTGAAAATTTAATGTTGATGATGCTTTTAGTAATTTTCTTCCATTAGGTGTGTTTACTTTACAGCCCCAATTGGTATGTTTGCTGTTTAGGTCTCCCATTAAGATTGTAGGTTCTGTATTATGTAGTATTAGGTTTAATTCGTTTACATCGATTTGTTTTTTGGGTGGTTTATATGCTGATATGATATTTATGCGTTCATTTTTTAGATTTATTTTTACTGCAATTAACTCTAGGTTGTTTGATTTAGGGATAGAAATTAATGAGTGGTCTAAACTCTTTTTAGTTAATATTGCTACTCCTCCTGCGGCGTGTTGGCATATTCTGTCTTCTCTGTAACAGTTAAATCCAGGGATTTTGAACGGTTGTCCTGGAGCAAGATGCGTTTCTGTTATGCATGCGATTGTTATTGAATGGTTTTTCAGGAATTGAATAAGTGTATTTCTTTTGTTTGTTAGGCCATTTGCATTCCAGTTAAGTAGTGTTATTGATTTTAAGTTGTGCTGTTTATCCATTTCTTAATATATTTGAGATTTGATTTGAAACAATATTTTGTATTTGTGGGAGTAATGTTGCTGTTATTTGGTTGACTATTGTTGGTAACATCTGCATTATAATTTGTGTAATATTTGACTGTATGGTGTTTTGTGTAACTGTTTGTGCATATGTGGGTGCAGTTGTGTTTTGATTGTTATTAAGAGCTAATTGTGGCTGAGAAGGATTACGATTTATGTATGTTTGTTGTGGGAATATTTGTGCGTGAGTTTTGTTATCATATTTGTGTTGTGAATGTGGAGCTTGTAATTGTGTATTGAAGTAATTTGATTGAAGGATTCTCTTTCTTTTTGGGGAATACTTGCATTGGTTAGAGGTAGCCATATGATTTTCTTTGCAGAGAGTACAAATTGGGGGTGGTGGATTTGTGGATTGTAATAATTTGCAATCTTTTGTCCAATGATGCTCAGTACAGTATCCACAGCTTGGTGGCATTGTGCAGTAATTTTTTGTGTGTCCATATGTGAAGCATTTTTTATATTGAGGGGGGCCTTGTGGTTTCCTTCTTATTTCAACTTTAACAATGCAGTGAAGTAGTTTATCTAATTTGAATATTTCTTTTCCTTCGGCGGAGATAGTTAGTTCTAATGCTACTACTTTGAACGGTATTTGTTCTTATTGGTTAGTCTGGTTACTTTTTTAATAGGGTAGTGTAGACTTTCAAGTTCACTGTATATTTCATCTTCAGTGAAAATTAGAGGTACATTTTTTATCACTACTGATAGGTTTTTTTCTGTTTGTAAACAGTAAGTATAGTAAGGAACGTTTTTCTCTTCACAGTATTTTCTTGTTTTTCGATAATCTGTAACGTTTTTCAATAGTATTTTTACCGAATTCCCTATGGTTCTGAAGGTAAATCCCTTTCCAATTAGTTCTTTTAGATCTTTTGTTAGTAGGGTTATGTTTTCTGCATTTCTGATACAAATTGAGGGTATTTTTATGTTTTCTGATTGTGGTTCATTATTATTAACAGTTTCTTCAGATTCGTCTATTGATTCTAAGATTGAGTACCTATTTATTGAAAAAGCGTCTTTACTAGAACTGTTGTTTAACATTCTACGTTTTGCGTTACTATGATTACTTACTTTTGATAGTCCTCTTTTTTTGTTGGGTTGGTATTGAGCACTTGTTGGTTGATAGAGTTCACTGTCGACATCTGTGGATCTCTCATCTGCAGATTGGGGTTTCTCCGTTGATTGTGTATGATCCTCGTGTATTTGAGAGGTAAGTGCAGTTGGGTCGGACCGAGAAAGCTGAAGCTGTTGTTGAAGCATCTGGTTTTGATATTCCAATTTGCTGAGATGTTCTTGAAGGATGTGGTTTTGATGCAGTAGTTGTTGATATTGTTGATGTAGATCTGCAGTTTGGTTTTGCTGCAAGGGTTGTGAGTTGTTTTGATTTGTGTATATTTCACAATTTCCATCATTATTTAAAAGTTCCATGGAACTGGTAATGTGTCTTCCTAGTGAATCCTCTTCGGATATCATTGTGAGAACTTTGTCGTTTTGCTTGTGGCACTTTTCACTATAATATTCACTATTTTATAGTTGTGATGACACACTAAATGAACACAGTTGGTATTTTTGTCTTTGTGGTGGAGCACTATTAATAAACTAAATGTTTATATCGTGGTTTTGCCGCAATGCGGCAAAACGATCGTTGACTACGTCTATTCACGAGCGTTATCGATCGCACAGGTTCTGATAAGACTTTTGACTCATACACTGTTATCTGCGCGGCAACTCAGAGCTTGTCCACGTCCGCACTGTTCGGCAGTTGAAGGCAGACTGTCGTAAAATGACCGTAAACTTGAAAGTTGCCAACTGGGAACAGCTCGAGGTTGGACAGTCACACTTTTACGTGTGTTAATTACACATGGAGCCCGCCAACATGGACCACACTTGTGGCTTGCGCTCTGCTTGGTTCGGAACTGAATTGTCGGTTTAACCTCGGGAGCTCGTTAGACCACGAGAGCTTGTTCGCTCAGGGGAGGGGATGGCGGTGGCCTGTCACAATTAGCCATTCGAATTTGGGGATCAGATGTTCTGGGAGGTTCCAGTAAAGTTCCAGAAATTTATTTATTTATTTATTTATTTATTTATTTATTTATTTATTTATTTATTTATTTATTTATTTATTTATTTATTTATTTATTTATTTATTTATTTATTTATTTATTTATTTATTTATTTATTTATTTATTTATTTATTTATTTATTTATTTATTTATTTATTTATTTATTTATTTATTTATTTATTTATTTATTTATTTATTTATTTATTTATTTATTTATTTATTTATTTATTTATTTATTTATTTATTTATTTATTTATTTATTTCAATTTGCAATGAATATAAATCCATGAATGAAGCCTTCCAAACCATTGTTAATATTAACTATTATTTTCGCACATATTTAGTGCAGTGACGTTTATAAATAATTTTATAAAAATAGATATGAGGCGTTGTTCAGTCGCAGGTGTTTATTTTGCCAGTAAGATTTTTCGGTCGCATTGCGACCACCTTCAGTGGGATTCTGAGGTGGATGGAGGCCTAAGATCAGACAAGCTGTCTGACAAAATAAACACGACCAAAAAACCACTTCATATCAATTTTTGTAATGATGCCAATGTCGTAAACACCACACAATTTTCTCTCAATACCAGAAATTTATTTATTAACAATTCTGTTATCTTGGATCCTTGAATAAAGCATTCTAAACCGTTGTAATTAATAACCTGAGTTGAGATTAAACAACAATTCTAGGTCACTTTTTATCGATTTTAAAGCATTTTTCTCAAATATAAGAGCGTTTTAACGATCATCAATGACAATGTTTTAAGTAATCAAAGTCTCCTTCTTAGAAATGAGTCACGTGTGCAGTTGAGGATCATGACACATGTTTTCAAAATGTCCTGTTCCAAAACCTTAAGACCCACACCTATAATGCTTGAAGGTAAGGTGAAGTAATTTTATACAATCTCTATTAAAACACTATATACCGATTTAAGCATAGATGGACTTCAAGGACATGTGCTGGAAGGAGAGTGGGACATTATCATTCAATAAGGAGCTCCAATATCAACAATTTAAGTCGTCGTGAAGCTCTTGATGAATGGCAGTGTCACTGTCTCCGTTCATCTGGTGTTCTTGAAGTGCCTCTGCGCTTAAATTGGAGTACAAACGTAATCAGCATCTTTACCGCGGTCCTTTCGATTTTAACCTGTATAAATATCATGCTAAATTTCAACTAGACAAGGTTCTAAAAACAGATATTTGTGGACATTTGCTGAAATGTCCAAGCATAAAGCATATTTCCATGGCCAGCAAAACACTGAAACGTTTTTCCCCTTAAAATTATTTCCTCGAGTAAAGCAGATGTATAGTTTGAGTTCAACTATCATTAAAACTTGTCAACTCGAAAGTTGCAAATTACAAACTCTCGCGCTTTTGTTGTCGAAGAGTGCGTTTCACGAGATTGCGAGATGGGTTAGTACAATATGCTATGTTAACATGAGTATTACGTATCAGTGCGATAACGCAAGAAAATATGTGTTAATGTAGCTTTTCTTGAAAATATTAATAGTTTCCGTGTAATTGTGTCTTGCTGCTGAATAAAATCACAAAATATTTTCGTGTAACACTGACACAAATTGTTATATTTTTTGTTATTTAAGGTCGCATCAACTTCTAGGTCATTAGCGACCACTATTGCGAGTAACGGTATGATAACTATGTGGATGACACGATACAATAATGCCCGAGGTGGGACTCGAACCTGCGGTCCCTCGGCCCGAGATCTCTATACGGCACTACTGCCTTAGTGACCTCGGCCATCCGGACCAGCATAAAAGCTGTTTTCACGAAAACTGCAAGGATTTAACTTAGAAGAAGTTGAGTATATTTTTTTTAGTATTATTAATTTTTTTTGCGGCTCGAGTTTAACGGATATAACGGAAAGTAACCGCCACAACAGGTCACGCAAACTCCTTGCTATCGCGCGCTCGGAAAAGGGAACCTGATCGAAGTACTTAAGTATACAAAACGTATTTCAAATCTTCACAAAACTGTTGCATTTTATTCATGAATTCTGCTTTTTATCCTTTCACTTTTTAAGTTTTTTTGTCTTTCTTTGATTGCAGGAATTTGAAGGATAGAAAAACTGTGTCATAAGATGTCTGTGTTAAAAAAAGTTTGTTACTTTCACTTCACTTAATGGGGTTTCATACCACAGGACACAGGATATTAATGGGATCTTGAAAGAAAAAAAGAATTAGTAATTAAGATTGTGAAATGTATATTGCACATTTCGAGCAAACAATTTTGAAGTTAATGAACATATAATAATGTCTTAGTTGTAGAAAATACAATATATTATTATTATTATTATTATTATTATTATTATTTATCATCATCATCATCATCATCATTAGCCATGCATCCTAATGTTGGATTAGACTTCCAATCTGAAAGTGAGATGGCTTGTTCAATTACACTACCAAGAGAGCCCATTCTGGCGATTGTTTTTTAAATCCTTGTACTAACAAGAAACTAACTTTTAAAGGGATATTTGAAGCAATTAAAACCCACAAGTAAGACACTAACAAACATTTCTAAAATAAAAATATATTCCCAACCTATAGTAAAATTTAGAAAAAATATAGGTAAACACTCCACATTACTACTCAAGTTACTTGAGCAAATGTCCAACATCTACAGACAAACACATCTGCAGTCATTTTTGGGCGCATTGGAAATTAGTGGTACAGAAAATCGTGACGGCGATTGGGTTTATACAAATATCAGGCTGAAAGCTGCATAAAAATCAACGCCTCGTGTACTCCAAAGATTTCATAGTTAATTGGCGAATAGAACTAATAGTTAATAGATTTAATAATATTTAAATTATTAAATGTGATATATTTATAACATAAATTTTATGCGCCCATAAGGCAATATATTGAATGGTGTTTCAGCATCAGATATTTATTTATAGTCTTCTTTTACTTCAAAAATGTTTGTTCGTTGATTATTATTTAATCATTGAAAAGTTGAGAGCTCTCTTCAAGCTTCTAATCATGGAAATATGTTGTGAAATTATTTTTACTTGTGTGTATAATGTGATGCGAATTATTTTACAGACACAATTTAATCATGTTCTGTTTTGTTTTTTCAACAGGTAAGAAATGAAAATTCTTCCTGGGTGATGAAGTAATTGCAGATTTTAAACACACGCGCTTTATTTGCTTTGGATTGGTCTCTTTCAAGTTATTGCTGAAGTGTAAGTAGGGCAGAATTTCCAATATTATAATATTACATAATCATTTAGATTTAGATTTAATTAGTCAAAAAACAAAACTGGATGCGACGTAAGATCAAGTGTACCGTCTTCAATTGTTTAACGCTATCTGGCAATACGTTGAAAAGCAACGTAATATATTGTATGCGGATATCTGGTAGTGAGCTTTCGATACTGACACTTGATGAACGTGATTTCTACAACGTATGTTGTAATTATAAATATTAGTATTGCATTAAAATATGTTCCCACCGTTAAGTAAGTCGGTTTTGACAAATATTACAGATTCGTACATAAATAGGCAAGGTAATGGTAAGATTTTAAGCTCAATGAGGAGAGGTTTGCAGGGATCACGCGGATGGCATTTTTTCATTATTCGAATAATTTTCTTTTGCAGTCTAGAGGTCTGCATTCTACATGATGAGCTTACCCAGAATATTATGCCATATCTCATGCGGGAATGAACATTTGCGAAATAAATGCAACGATCTGCATGAACGCTCTCAGAATTTGTAAGAATTCTGAATTGCGTAACATGCTGAACTTAATTTAGTTTTTTATTCTGTTATATGTACATTCCATTTGAAGTTGGACTGAATTAAGAGACCTACAATTTTGTTACCGTAACATTAGCTAATTGCATATTCATTTTCAATTCAATTCATTTCTACACTTTGAGATCGATGTTTAAGGTACGAGATTATCCAATCTAGGGCGTAACCACGAATTCCAAAAGAAGGTAATTTTGATAGCAAGATGTTATGGTCAATAATATCAAAGAAAGATCAAAAAATATTCCAATATGTGCTTCATTTTGGTCCATGGATTGGTCAATTGGTCTATCGTTACTAATAATATTAGAAACAACGTTCTTTCGTGGCACCACTAGTTTTCGAAATGTATATTCTTCAAAATCAAACCTTTTAAGTAAAGTAATGTACAATTTTTGAAATATTGAGACGTTATCCCAAAAAATTGAGAGAACAATTTTAAAATGTTACATAAACAAGATTTTCTCAAATACTGAAACTTTTTCTTCATTTTTTACTTAAACTCCGATTTTATTATAACATTTAAATTTTCGAAAATTGCAAATGTTCAACTTCCTTTTTACGTCGGGAAGGTTGTTATACTCATGCTGATTAATGTTGCCGATAGTGGTTTTTGAATTGAATTCGTTTCGTTGAATGTTGGTAAATCTAAGCAGCCTAGTTCGAATTCCTGGATGGCAAACATTTTTGTTGCGTGTTCAAGTAGAATTTTAATATTATATAAGCGCTACAAATAATTCGAGGAAGAAGTGCATTTGCAGTACCATTTATTACATATTGCTAAATTAGGGATAAACACACTGATACGGTATGATATTTGGTCGGTTTTCATTAAAATTTCCGAAAGTTCAAAACATCAATTTTTTGGACCCCCTTATACAATTACTTTTTTGGATAGAGGGATTTTTTACTGAATGAATTGTGTTCTTCATACTTAAATAATAATTGTCATGAACATTAAAAAAAAATACTTTGCGTCGTTTTGCGTAATGAGTTAAAAAGACGATTAAAAAAATTATCATTATTATCTCCAACCCTGCTTCAAATTATTCTTTAAACAGTTTCAACGGATAGAATCACATGCCAATGCACTGAATCACATGACAAGCGCTCTTGCGATTAATACATTGCATTGTTGAGAATTACTTATGCGTACTTTTTGGAAACATCTCTGAAGTCGTCAATGCACTTTTCAAACATAACATACTAAAATGATTTCTAATGATGCTTCTCAATTTTGTTTGTGTGTAAATTAGCTTCAAATTGCTCATTTGCACAAATGTTCAAAGGACATATTTTAAAAATTAGCTCCAAGAGTTTGATCGAAAATTCTCTCAGAAAAGAAGCTCTTCAAGAATATTCACAGTGTAATTTATAGAAAACTATTGGCGAAACAACAAATTGAAAAAATGTGAAAAGAGTACGTGTTTTTGTTCTAAATATACAATTCTTTTAATATGTATTTTACAGCAAAGAAAAATAGTTTTAAATGAGAAGTCAGTTATATGATTTTTTATGTTATGCATTCCTTATTTTGCAACATTTTTTGAAAAGTTAATAATTTTTGTGAAAATTATTTGCTACTGAGATCGATGTTGATATATCCTAAAGCTTGAGTAGCTTTGTTCACATTGTCGTGAAATGTTTTTGCGGTAAAAATATTCAATGTTACAAAGCACTTACAGGTCTCAAACACATCAAAGTGAACAGTTTTGACCATATTCTTTTATTTATAAAATTAATAGGTATTTTGTAACAAGATAGTAACACGTTTAAAACGAGTGAGATTAAGTGATTCGGCGACATGAGATAGGGTTCTTGGGAAACTGAACATAAGTATGTGAACACGAAGGTTGTGGGTTCGAAACCTGCATTAGACAGGAGTATTCTCAATTTTTGTGGCAATCGGCAATGAAGAATTTTTCGATCCTTCGTGAATCGTGTCTCATATTTTAATCCTTACTTAATCCCTTGCCCAGATCACTGTCTTTCTGTGCATACATTTGTGTGCGTAGTTGAACTGGATACATACATTTTAAAAATAATTTTGGTATATTTTGGATGTATTTTATTTAAAATTTAATCACAACACCAAAATTTGCTCCACCCTTTTTGACAATCAATTTTTGAACAACCAATCCAATAATAACTCTTAAGAGGCGTACTCTATAACAACCCGCGTCTTAAACAACTGAATGTCGGGGTCAAAATTTTCGTGGACACGCAGCCATCATTCCCGCAACTTCTTGCCTCTCTTCCCCCACTTCGTCCTCTCCCACTACCACCACCATTGACACGATTGACTGTAAGTAAGGGATGGGATAGGACAAAGAGGAGGTAAAAATCGCGCGGCTTCCTTGACCTGTTTTTAGGTTTCTGCTTCGGCATTCCCCTGGTGTTGATAAGGGAAACTACGGAAAACTAACGATCATAGCAGCCGGTCACTAGATTTCTCCTCAAGACAGCTGAATTCAAACTAGTTGACAAGCTAATGTCGTAAATACTGCAACTATCGGAATTCGAACCCAAGACCTCCCGGTCATAGGCTCTGCAGTTGATGCCACCGTTGCCGGTGTGTCACCCACCGACCCTCTCTGGCCACGCCTCTCTCTACCATGACCCACACCATATCTCCTGTCCACACACTCACTCTACGCCTTCCTTCACTCCTCACTGTCACAACCTCTTCAGTTACCCTCTCCTTCCTCAGCCTTCAGCTATCTCCACTGTGTCTCGCTCCTTCCTCGCCTTGCTTCCCCCCCTCGCCCTTCACCCCTTGACGCCCGCACTCCTCCCGTTGCCAGCATACAGTCGCGAGATGCAGATAAAAAGAGAAGTTTTTGTCGCGTGTCTCAAGAAAATGCTTTGCTACTCTCTCCCCTCCCAATCAACTGCTCTTCTACTTCCCTCTCGCTCCCTCCATTTCCTCGGGTGAACTCTTTTCCTACCTCTCGCCCACCCCCTCATTCTTTCTCCCCGTGCACAGGCTGAATTTAGCTCAGTTGCCCCTGACTCTCCAGCGACTAAGACAGGACTTCCAGATCCTCCAGGTCCAAGATCCGACGGTGGCGGATTCTCGTCACGAGCTAGATAGCGATGTCGAAATCAACCGCTGGTTGGAGGAGAATTCAAGAGGCAGGCTACTTTGATCGGGAGTTCTGCGTAGTTTCTACGATCAATCCCAAGCGGATGCTGGAGCCATACTACGCTTACAAATGTGTCACAGACCGTGCGCGATCTTTCCTTCCGCTTCCTTGTACTGACATCTCCCCTTACGTGCCCAGACTTACACTTTTATGCGCTGCACTACAATACATGTCGGGAGTTGAAAGTTGCGCGGACTGAGGCGGAATCGCCCTTAAGCCGGGGCGGAGGCCGGCGCTAGTCCTCGCAAGCAAGCGGGGGAGTAACACCGACACTTTCTGGTATAAAAAGCATTTACCACTTTAACACGACTTGTGGCCGTTGCAGTTGACGCACCAGGAGACAACAGTCAATCAATGCCCGACGTCCTGCGCTTGTTTTACCTTATTCCTTAACTCTTCTTGTTACCTATATTTGACTTTATAATTTATTTATCCCTTATTTCCTCCTGTAACTTTAATTATGACCGCTGAATGCCAGAAATTTGTTGAAACATATTTGTAATACAAAATTATTTGAGTTAATTAACTGTAATGTAATATTTATTGTGATACTATATGATATACAGTCAATTGGGAAGGAATGACTAACGGTTCCATTAGAGAGCCTGCTTACATTATGCAAACAGCGGAATGCAGCATTTGAAGTGAGAAATTCAAGCTTTTCAATACTTATATTTGACACAACATACTTATTAGTAACAACACATCAAAAATATCACAAAGTCGTCACCCTACAAAGCGCCGAATTTCGTCATTTTATCATTTTTTCAGAATATAATTTTATTATTAATTTGTATCAAAATACATGTTTCTGTGCATAGTTTCATGAGTGAATACGGCGAATTATTATTTTGTAATGATTATTGAAACACTTTCACACTTGAGTTTATTGATCATTTGTGTAATTGTTTTTGGGATCAATATGTATTAACCGCCCTTATAGCAAGGGGCTTCCTCAAAGTGGATATTTTGTTATTATTTTAGTGCAATAGCTTCCTATTAGAGTCATTAACTATATGGATGGAATGAAACTGCGATGATGGAAAAATATCACTTTGCATAACGGTGTTAGTCTGTCAAGTTCAAAAGAGTCTTCTTACTAACCACATTGTTTTTAATACTCGTATATGCTGTGTTACAATGCAAAAATATGCAATATATTTTCTTCCCTTACGGTACGCTATTATATTCAGAATTGTTAATGGACTATTTTTCGTAACTTCATGAATGTATGAAAAATAATTTCTAAAAGTTTGATTATGTAATCACTTGAGCGTACAGATAACTTCCAACATTCCTCGCCAACAACGAAAAAAGAAGTTTCAGTATTTCCAAAGTTTGGAAACGGAAAATTCGGAACACAATCAAAATTTACAAATGCAGGACATTTAAAAGTAGTTTCTCACGGACGTTGTGGATATAGCGCACACTTGTCTCCTCAAGTATTCATAAATCAAGGAACGATAACCAATTAGTTCAGGAGGGTGTGTTTTAACTCTTCTCGGGATCGCTGTTTTCTTACTGATTTAATGCTACACTTTCAATTTCTTTCAAAGTAATTATCTATCCGAGTTGGTAGTAAACGTTACAAAAAACAGAATGAATAATTGTTACTCTTTCGAAACAACATTAAAAAAAATATTAAAATCTTCATTAATTATTCTTCACATATGATACCTCAGGAAGGACATGCACATCTTACATACTCTTTGGAATATTTGAAAAATTCTGAGGAAGTATCGGAGATCGTACACCAATTTCAGCAACAGCAGTGTTTTGAACTAAACGTTGTGCGCCTTATGGTTGTATTATGAAAAGACAATATACAATTATTAGAATACTTCCTTGTAAAAATAATTCTTAATATAAAATAATATAAAAATAAAGCTGAGAAATCTTTTAAATACACAGAGATTTTTTACTTACCTTTGAATTTTATTAAGTCATAAACCTGCTAAGCAAGGATTCACCTATTTTTCCAAAGAAATGTGTTGCATTTAAAGAAGAATGCAGATACAGCCACGGCAAGGCGCCTGAGAGCAAAGCGAGATCAGCTCCGGCGCCCCACCGGCTGTGCGAGCGCGAAGTATGCCTTCCCCGAGATCGACAGCGGGGCGTAATTTTTCGCGGCGCGGACGAGAGGAGAGGCCTGCCCCCAGGGGAGCACTTCCCTTGGTAATGGGCGGCGCCCCCAGAGCGTCCCCTCGCCTCCTTCCCGTCTCCACCTTCGTTTCCGCCCTCGGCTCCACTCTCGCCTTCGCCCTCCCCTCTGCCCTCGCCACCGCCCTCGCCACCACCCTCGCCACCGCCCTCGCCACCGCCCTCGCCACCGCCCTCGCCGCCGCCCTCGCCACCGCCCTCGCCACCGCCCTCGCCACCGCCCTCGCCGCCGCCCTCGCCACCGCCCTCGCCACCGCCCTCGCCACCGCCCTCGCCACCGCCCTCGCCACCGCCCTCGCCACCGCCCTCGCCACCGCCCTCGCCACCGCCACCTCCACCCCACCCACGCATTCCCCCTTATCACCCCATCCCTCCTCCTTCCGCTTTGCTCGCCCCCCTGTGGCGGCGGCGTGAGCGTCCATCGCACGCCGCGTAATTACCCCCTTTTGCAGGGGCCCGCCTTCAGAAAGCAATTTTGAAAATAGCCCATATATAATGCAGACGCCGGGCCAGGCCAGAGAGTGCGGCGCGGGGGCGGGCGGGACCGGGACCCGGGCAGGTGCGCGGACCTGCTGCGCATAAACAGGGCACTTTATACGCTCTGGAGGAGTTATTTACCGCCTCCCTCGCGCCACCCCCTCAGCCGCCCCCGACGCCGCTCGCGAGAACTCTGGCGGTCTGCGAAGCGCCCGCCTCCGCAGTATAGGAAAAACATAAACATGCGCCCACAATGCCGCGAGACGGGTACAAAGTAGAAATGTCCGTGAAAATTCAAACCGGAGCTCGCGGCCGGGTAAGCGAGCGGCCCGCCGGACGCGCGCGAGCCCTGGGGCGGGCATTTAGCGTGAGGGGGCGGTGTGTCCGCCTGCCGTCTGAGAGGGGAAGGTGCCGCCGCCTGCATCGCCGTGGGCGCATAGCAGCTAAAACGCGGAGGGCGGGAGCGAGGGAACAGCAAAGTGCAATGCAGTGAGGGTGTGAGTGACAGCGCGAGCTTAGTTTTGTGAGAGTCGTGGACGTCGGGAAGCACGTGCCGGAGAGGGTATGACGAGGCATGGGTGACGGGATGGAGGTTCATGCGACTGAGAATGGTGGCCGAAACGGTAGAGAATGGTAATGGCAATATGGGGTCCCGGTATATGAGAACGGTTCAGGGTGCAAAGTTTCTGGAGAGAGAACTTGAGTGATAGAGTGAACACAGAGGAATGGTAAAAGAAAGATAGGGACTTTGATACTATATTTACTACCTTGAAGATTTTAAAGAACTTCAATTATCAGCATTGCAACTATGGGATTTGAAATAAAAATCAAAATTATTTAAATTTACATCATGTAAGGAATTCATTATTAGATACTACTCTTCCCTCGTCAACTTCAAAAGAAAACATAAAGTTATTTTATCAAGACTCCGAATTGTCCATTTTAATTTAAGCCACAATTATTTAGTAAAGAAAAGAAATCCAGATTCATGTTCTTATTGTGGTGAAATTATTTCTATACCTCATTTATTAGTTGAATGTCCTTTGACAAGTGATCTTGTAAAAATCTTAAAATTTAATACTGATCTTCATTCTCTAATACATTGTGTGACAAACTTATAAAATATCTCTATGTTACATTATTTGAAAAATGTATATAGAGTTTATTTTCTTGTTAAAAATTCACATTGCTTGTAATATTAAATGTATTTATTGTTCAGTGTTGCAAATAGTTAAATAACAATGATATGAAGTGTAATGAAATATGTATATATATTTATAATGTAAAGTTGAAAAGTATTATTTATAGACATGCAGTTGCACATCGATATAAAATAAACGAGATAGAAAAGAAAGGACGAGGAAAGCAAGTCTACGTACAAGAATGAAGAGCGGGGTTAGAAAGGAAAAATATGGAAGGAGAAGAAGCGGTGTTGCATTGCTTGTGTAAGCGGAGGCGTCGGGGGCATTTCCGTTCCGCGGCAGAGAGGTCGAACGGGTGGCGCCTGGGTGGGGAGGATCCGGAAATGGAACAGGCGAGGAACTGTCGGCGTTAAAATGGCCACACGCTAAACTCCGACCGCATTCACTGGGCGACGAGAACGCTCTACTTAGACTGGAAATGAGGTATAACGCGAGGAACTTTCATTGATAGAACTTGATTGGTAGAACAAGTGAGCCTGTCAATGTTTTGTTGGCATGATTGAATATTCTACTCGTGATGTCAAGCTGAGAGAAACGTAAAGCAGTAGAATACAATGTAATATAAGTTTCATATTGAGAACGCTATAATTTCGTAGAAGTAGTTTCGTTAAAAAATCTTGATCCATTAGGACGAAGGATTAATTTTTCTGTACTCAACAAGAGAGATACAATGCATTATTATTTGAAAATGTCACTCATTGAATTGTATCACCTGTCTTTATTTTAAACTACTACTACTTCCATGCAACATGGACCGCTTTTTCCCAGAGGTGAATAACAGTTAGATTTTTTAACATTCACTTGTGAAAACCACTAAGCCACTGAAAGCGTCTTGCCGAAATAAAATTCGTATGCGAGGACGTATCTGCCCACCACAGCTGTAATAGTACGCAATCTATGGTTGGTGAATTTTACATTGTGCTACCGCGAGTCCTCGCTGTTGGGCGTAGAAGATAAAACAAGTGGGCGGTGGTCTGCGTGCGAAGCACTGGCGGGGGCGAGAGAAACGATCGCCACAAACAAGGGCGGCGGCCGCGAGCTGCTGACGGAGCGACGTCGGAAACTCCCTGCACCCGCTCTCCCCCCCCGCCTTAGCAGACCCCCTCGCCGTGCTCCAACTCCAGCTCCCGTCGCCTTTGGCTTGGCCCGCCCGCCCATCCACGCAACCACCCAACTAAACATCCACCCACCCGCTCACACGTCCACACACTCACTCACCCACCCACCCACACAACCACCAAACAATCCATCCACCTATCCACCCTCCCACCCACTGACCATCCCACACTCCCACCCGCTTGCCTGCCCGGCCGCTCACCCACCCACCCTCAGGACTACTCACTTACCAAACACCCGCTCGCCCAACGAACTATCAAATATCTCATCTAACTCCCCCCCCCCCCCGAACATCCGAATCAACAAACACCCCTTCACGCCACAACCCACCCACTTGCTCACTCACTCATTCATTCATTCATTCACACTCCCACCCGCCTACTCTCCCATACCTCAACCGCTCACCAACACACCCACCCGCTCGCCCGCCCATCCTCCCACCCGCTCACCTGCTCACCCACACACCAGCTCACCTGCTTACGTGTTCATACATCCACCCACTTCCCCGCCTCCCTCCCGCACACGTCTTCACCGCCGGTTCCGTCATCCCATCGCCACCGCACAGCCTCCGTTCCTCGCTGCTGTCGCCCCTGGCCCCACCGCCACCACCCCACTCGCCCCCCTCGTTACGGTTCCAGCCTCCGCCTCTGGCACCAGCCGTCTCGCACCAACCGCACGGGCGCCTCTCCCGCTTCCCTGCGCCTTCCATCGCTCTGCCAATGCGCTCCTTATCCGGCGCGCGCTCCGGGCGTGGGCCTGGGCGTAGGCGTGGGCGAGGGCGCGGCGCTCTGCTCGATATTCCGGCCCGGCCGGTGACGCGCGGCGACTGCAGGCGCCGGCGCTAGGCGCTGACGGTTCGCGTTCTTGCACCGACGCCGACGCCGACGCCGCTGGTAGAGGCTTCGGCGCGGGAAGTGATATCGTCATCCCGCGGGCCACACTTTGGCAAGCATGCAAACACGCAATCTTCTTGGTGAAACGAAGGTTTTCTCCTTTCAAAGTCATCACTAAAAGAAGCTAAACTCAGAGTGGGCAGAATGGATATGGTCTTCTGTGGTGTGAATTATACTGGACTCGTATCAATGGGTTCTCGATTTTCTTCCTTTTTCAAACTTGCTTTTCTTCTTTTAGTTTTGAAAATGATTCTATCGTTACAACTCCGGTAGTATTTGAAAATACGAATCGTTGTTACTCGTATTAATAATCATGAAGTAAATAAGTGTTTCTAGTTTGTTGAAAGAGTTTTATGTTCATAAATTGTTTAAAAAAATAAAATTCTCAGAAGTACTATACGGTGGTTGAAGGATTAATGATCTTCAAAATTAAGCAAGAAAGTGATGTTATCTAAATAACTCAAGATTATATTGGAAAGATGAAGCAGAATCACGCGGGATAATTACGTTTTGCAAAGTTAAGAAGTGGAAAATTATGATAAGTGACGTATAAGAAGAGAAATTAATTGTATATTTGTAAACATATCTCAGAATAAGAAGTGAGACAAGTTAATACACGCGGAGAATGTACTGAAATCAAAGTGTAAAACAAATGTTTTGGGTCAGATCAAGAGTCAGAATGATACATTATGATTTCTTATCTTTTGGCTAGAGTTGGATGGCACATAGATACGCCTAATAAACTGTGAAATTACGGACACAACCTTATTTAGGAATAGTAACCATACGTTTTAACATAAACTCAGTATATAGCCGTTCCAGATTACAAAGAGCTGTGAAGCAGCTAATGGGGTACACTTCATTAGCTCCCTTGCAACGGTGGCATCTCTGCGGCGCTCCACATGAGGGAACCTTAGCTAGCGTCTCGTGGACGAGATGGAAACGGGGAGACAGAAAGAGGTTGTGAGGTCGAGATCGAGGTCGGAGATACGATCAGAACGGAGGTGTGGATGGGGCGGTGGTGGCGAGGATGGGGCGGTGACGGGGTGAGGCAATGGAAGGAAAGTAGGAACGGAGCAGAGGGGGCAGGTGGTGGCAGAGGGTGCGGGAGGCTGAGTGAACGTGGATGGGGTGAGGGAAGGGGGGGGGGGCGGAGGAAGGGTGGTGGCCAAGAGGGGAGAAGTGGCGGCGGGATAGGAAGTGAAACGTTACAGAAATTTAAATAATATATTGTAAATATTTATTATATAAATAATTAGTTTTATTTATAAACGATTTGCACAATGCATGAACATGGTGTTTCGAGCTACGCTGTGACGTTACAGAGGTATTTTAAGCCACGCCTAAAATATTGACGTACAGCAAATGGGAACTGGGGAGTAATGTTCAGATTGCTATTGTCTTATACGAATTGTAAAAATATATAATATATTGAAGAGGATTTATATTGGAATGCAATACGAAATGTTCTCTTTATAACAGGACACTGAGATTTAACGTCTAACCGATTATATTTTTTCAATTTTTATAATAAAATCGTTTCAAATGACACATTCGTAGTTAAACTTTCATCAGATTACAAACAAAATTACTAAAGTAATAAATGAAATGTATTTACATAGTTAAAACGAAGTTGTTTTGAACTGTTTCAATGGTAAGCGTATAAGTTTCATGAACTGAAATAGTGGCTCGTAAAGCGTAACTCACATAGAAAAGGGGAAGGGAGAGGGAGTAACAGGTTGTGGTGGTGGCGGGGCAGAACAGGAGGCAGAACAGGAGGCAGAACAGGAGGCAGAACAGGAGGCAGAACAGGAGGCAGAACAGGAGGCAGAACAGGAGGCAGAACAGGAGGCAGAACAGGAGGCAGAACAGGAGGCAGAACAGGAGGCAGAACAGGAGGCAGAACAGGAGGCAGAACAGGAGGCAGAACAGGAGGCAGAACAGGAGGCAGAACAGGAGGCAGAACAGGAGGCAGAACAGGAGGCAGAACAGGAGGCAGAACAGGAGGCAGAACAGGAGGCAGAACAGGAGGCAGAACAGGAGGCAGAACAGGAGGCAGAACAGGAGGCAGAACAGGAGGCAGAACAGGAGGCAGAACAGGAGGCAGAACAGGAGGCAGAACAGGAGGCAGAACAGGAGGCAGAACAGGAGGCAGAACAGGAGGCAGAACAGGAGGCAGAACAGGAGGCAGAACAGGAGGCAGAACAGGAGGCAGAACAGGAGGCAGAACAGGAGGCAGAACAGGAGGCAGAACAGGAGGCAGAACAGGAGGCAGAACAGGAGGCAGAACAGGAGGCAGAACAGGAGGCAGAACAGGAGGCAGAACAGGAGGCAGAACAGGAGGCAGAACAGGAGGCAGAACAGGAGGCAGAACAGGAGGCAGAACAGGAGGCAGAACAGGAGGCAGAACAGGAGGCAGAACAGGAGGCAGAACAGGAGGCAGAACAGGAGGCAGAACAGGAGGCAGAACAGGAGGCAGAACAGGAGGCAGAACAGGAGGCAGAACAGGAGGCAGAACAGGAGGCAGAACAGGAGGCAGAACAGGAGGCAGAACAGGAGGCAGAACAGGAGGCAGAACAGGAGGCAGAACAGGAGGCAGAACAGGAGGCAGAACAGGAGGCAGAACAGGAGGCAGAACAGGAGGCAGAACAGGAGGCAGAACAGGAGGCAGAACAGGAGGCAGAACAGGAGGCAGAACAGGAGGCAGAACAGGAGGCAGAACAGGAGGCAGAACAGGAGGCAGAACAGGAGGCAGAACAGGAGGCAGAACAGGAGGCAGAACAGGAGGCAGAACAGGAGGCAGAACAGGAGGCAGAACAGGAGGCAGAACAGGAGGCAGAACAGGAGGCAGAACAGGAGGCAGAACAGGAGGCAGAACAGGAGGCAGAACAGGAGGCAGAACAGGAGGCAGAACAGGAGGCAGAACAGGAGGCAGAACAGGAGGCAGAACAGGAGGCAGAACAGGAGGCAGAACAGGAGGCAGAACAGGAGGCAGAACAGGAGGCAGAACAGGAGGCAGAACAGGAGGCAGAACAGGAGGCAGAACAGGAGGCAGAACAGGAGGCAGAACAGGAGGCAGAACAGGAGGCAGAACAGGAGGCAGAACAGGAGGCAGAACAGGAGGCAGAACAGGAGGCAGAACAGGAGGCAGAACAGGAGGCAGAACAGGAGGCAGAACAGGAGGCAGAACAGGAGGCAGAACAGGAGGCAGAACAGGAGGCAGAACAGGAGGCAGAACAGGAGGCAGAACAGGAGGCAGAACAGGAGGCAGAACAGGAGGCAGAACAGGAGGCAGAACAGGAGGCAGAACAGGAGGCAGAACAGGAGGCAGAACAGGAGGCAGAACAGGAGGCAGAACAGGAGGCAGAACAGGAGGCAGAACAGGAGGCAGAACAGGAGGCAGAACAGGAGGCAGAACAGGAGGCAGAACAGGAGGCAGAACAGGAGGCAGAACAGGAGGCAGAACAGGAGGCAGAACAGGAGGCAGAACAGGAGGCAGAACAGGAGGCAGAACAGGAGGCAGAACAGGAGGCAGAACAGGAGGCAGAACAGGAGGCAGAACAGGAGGCAGAACAGGAGGCAGAACAGGAGGCAGAACAGGAGGCAGAACAGGAGGCAGAACAGGAGGCAGAACAGGAGGCAGAACAGGAGGCAGAACAGGAGGCAGAACAGGAGGCAGAACAGGAGGCAGAACAGGAGGCAGAACAGGAGGCAGAACAGGAGGCAGAACAGGAGGCAGAACAGGAGGCAGAACAGGAGGCAGAACAGGAGGCAGAACAGGAGGCAGAACAGGAGGCAGAACAGGAGGCAGAACAGGAGGCAGAACAGGAGGCAGAACAGGAGGCAGAACAGGAGGCAGAACAGGAGGCAGAACAGGAGGCAGAACAGGAGGCAGAACAGGAGGCAGAACAGGAGGCAGAACAGGAGGCAGAACAGGAGGCAGAACAGGAGGCAGAACAGGAGGCAGAACAGGAGGCAGAACAGGAGGCAGAACAGGAGGCAGAACAGGAGGCAGAACAGGAGGCAGAACAGGAGGCAGAACAGGAGGCAGAACAGGAGGCAGAACAGGAGGCAGAACAGGAGGCAGAACAGGAGGCAGAACAGGAGGCAGAACAGGAGGCAGAACAGGAGGCAGAACAGGAGGCAGAACAGGAGGCAGAACAGGAGGCAGAACAGGAGGCAGAACAGGAGGCAGAACAGGAGGCAGAACAGGAGGCAGAACAGGAGGCAGAACAGGAGGCAGAACAGGAGGCAGAACAGGAGGCAGAACAGGAGGCAGAACAGGAGGCAGAACAGGAGGCAGAACAGGAGGCAGAACAGGAGGCAGAACAGGAGGCAGAACAGGAGGCAGAACAGGAGGCAGAACAGGAGGCAGAACAGGAGGCAGAACAGGAGGCAGAACAGGAGGCAGAACAGGAGGCAGAACAGGAGGCAGAACAGGAGGCAGAACAGGAGGCAGAACAGGAGGCAGAACAGGAGGCAGAACAGGAGGCAGAACAGGAGGCAGAACAGGAGGCAGAACAGGAGGCAGAACAGGAGGCAGAACAGGAGGCAGAACAGGAGGCAGAACAGGAGGCAGAACAGGAGGCAGAACAGGAGGCAGAACAGGAGGCAGAACAGGAGGCAGAACAGGAGGCAGAACAGGAGGCAGAACAGGAGGCAGAACAGGAGGCAGAACAGGAGGCAGAACAGGAGGCAGAACAGGAGGCAGAACAGGAGGCAGAACAGGAGGCAGAACAGGAGGCAGAACAGGAGGCAGAACAGGAGGCAGAACAGGAGGCAGAACAGGAGGCAGAACAGGAGGCAGAACAGGAGGCAGAACAGGAGGCAGAACAGGAGGCAGAACAGGAGGCAGAACAGGAGGCAGAACAGGAGGCAGAACAGGAGGCAGAACAGGAGGCAGAACAGGAGGCAGAACAGGAGGCAGAACAGGAGGCAGAACAGGAGGCAGAACAGGAGGCAGAACAGGAGGCAGAACAGGAGGCAGAACAGGAGGCAGAACAGGAGGCAGAACAGGAGGCAGAACAGGAGGCAGAACAGGAGGCAGAACAGGAGGCAGAACAGGAGGCAGAACAGGAGGCAGAACAGGAGGCAGAACAGGAGGCAGAACAGGAGGCAGAACAGGAGGCAGAACAGGAGGCAGAACAGGAGGCAGAACAGGAGGCAGAACAGGAGGCGCCAATGGGGATTATGATTGGGTCATGTTAAATGGGGCCCGAGAATGGTTGTCAGCGGAAGGGGCAGGGCGCAAAGAAGCGGGGCGCTGAGGATCGAGGCGTGGGTAGAGGCCGGGGCGGGGCGCGGAGCAGGAAAGGGCGGGAACGGAGAAGTGAGGGGGGGGGGGCAAGGGGGGGCTGAGGCGGTGGTTGGGGCCGGGGCGGGAACCGGGACGGGAACCGAAACGATGGCCTGGGTAGGAATCGAGGCGGAGACCGGAGTAAGGGACGGGGCGTGGGCTGGGTCTGGGCGTGGTAGGGGATGAAAGGGGAGCGGTGAGCGGGGTGAGAGCCGGAGCGAGGCGGTGGTGGGGGCGCGGAAACGGAGACTGGTCCGTGCGCGTGGGCGGCGGGTGTGCTCCGCATAGCAATTGTTGGCAGCCGCGCGCCGCCAGCACCCGTGCGACGGCAGAAAAATGGAACTTCTTCTTCTCCTCCGGCCGCTGCGCCTCTCTCTGGCACGTACCCTGCCGCCCCGCCCCCATCCCCTCCTTCGCCACTGCGCCACGCCACTCCGCGCTGCGCGAATTGCGTCATAACTACGCCGTCTGCCGCCCTGCGCCGCTACCTCGCTTTGTTATATTGTGGCCCGTGATTCGATAAATGGAACTGCATGTACACGAGGGGAGTGTTAATAACAAAGCCTTTTTGCATGTAAAAAATGTGTTTGCTCGAGATATTAGGTGTCAGGTGAACTGTAGGTACAAAACACATTTTTGTAAATTATTGTTTTTAGGGGGAAATGATGAATACTTCATAAATACACATATAATGGACAGGGTTTCGAAATATTAAACTATGTATTTCAAACTTGTATTAATATAATTGTTTCAAGGATATCTTAAACTAGTCTTAATGGAAATGTAGTTCTTAATGGAGATGTACATCTTGACGAAAAATAAGTGAAGCGCAAACATACAAAGAATTTTTTAAATTTTTTGAGGAGACATATTTTAACGCGGAGAAAAAAAATATAATATTCTGAAGAAAAATCTATTAAGGGCCGGTTTCACCAACAGCCGAGTAAAGTTGAGAGTAGTTATCCGAGAGTAAACATTAACTCTAAACAATACAACTCTCGAGTAGAATATAAGCGTTTCACCATGCTTCTGAAAAGTTATTTTACTCTAGCGTACATACTCTCCGATTTACTCCGCGAATCAGCTGAGCGCGCAATATTTGAGCGATTCAAGAGGCTGTGAGCGAGAGTGACGCTGGGAATCACATTGCGAAGCGATGCGAACCATTGATTAATTCCTTATATTCTATCATTCATTTCAGTTTCAGAATTCTTAGCGGTGTCTTGGCGTTATTATCTTGTGTTGTGTTATAGTAATTTGAGTTCGCATAGTTTATTTCTTAGTTTTTGTACTTTTATTTTTTATTAAATATTCATTCTTCATCTCTGGAGATGAGTTACTATTTTGTTAGCAGTGCAGAAAAATTAAATTTGCAGTTCGTTTACCGATGGCGGTGCAAATAAATTTTCTATAACTCGGGAACGAAAATGTTTAGTTTTTCAAATGTTGATCTCGCGGTTTTCTACATTATTATTATTATTATTATTATTATTATTATTATTATTATTATTATTATTACTATTAGTAGTACTATTATTTAAAGATCGTGACAAAATCTCGATCGTCATAATTAAAACCAATCCATTCTCTCCCGCACACTTCGTCTTCGCACTAGTGGATAATATTCCGAATCATTGCTGGAATTGTCTTCAACTACTATCATTCGTAATCGTCGAGCCATAACAACACTTCGGAGGTACATGCACGTCGAAAACTGAGCTTACTCTGTACTTTACCCGACGGATTTTCGCAGTGTAAAGTTGCTTTCTAATTTACTTCCGTATAAGCGATTTACACTCGAGTAAAGTGATGGTGAAACGCTCCAAGAAGTTACTCTCGAGTAAACATGATTTACTCCAGAGTAAACTATTACTCTTTGTTTGGTGAAACCGGCCATAAGGAGTATCAACAACAAATATATGCGACCACACAAACTATTATTAATTACTGTAAAAGATAATTGATTTTCCAATCCATTCGTTTGGCGGCAGAAGAATATACAGGGGTTCATTCTCTTGCCTTTTCGGAGGCTCCGATTGTTCACTGTCCTGCCAAGTAAAAATATACCAGAAATATTAAAAGTGAAATTAAAAAAAAGTCGGGCTTTATTATGACAGAGACAATCGACAAAAATAAAATGAAAAAAAATAAGCAGCACGTTTTAAGCAACCCTTAATTTTTGTCACTTCTTTAGGGAACACTTCACAGTAGCAGCGAATTTCATTTGTCGGAGAGTCGACGTTTCTGGGCATTCATTCAATTTTGTTCGTCGCACATCACGGCGCGATGGGTGAGTCGACGCGTTTTTGTTTCAGTCGCACGAATCGCCTGCGACGGCCGTCGATGGATGGCGCGCGTGCTCGCGACAGCGCTTGATTTGCTTTGCGAGAATTAATCTTTTATGACGCGAGTGCAGTGACGGTATCGGTATCCGTCTGCCACTTCGAAAGTGAAGGATTGTCAACAGACATTTTGCTAAATAAAGATATATGAATTTGCACAGCAACGATTGCATGCGTCTCTTGACATTCGTTTTCCAATTGAGGAAAGGTTTGTGAGAGAGTATTATTCATGGCGATTTGGCATCTACGGTGTTCTTAAATTCAATGTCATACTAATTTCTTATTCTTGGTTTTTTTATTTCTACACGTTAAAGATCGTCTTGTGTGCATTTATATCTGTAAATATTTATTCTGCTAGTAGTCAAATGAACTGGTGACAGATAAGAAATAATAATAAATATAAAAGGGAACAAAAATAACTTTTGAATATTTTAAAAGTAATAAGTGATATCTAACACAACATTTTTAGCTTACGAACTCATTAAAGCAGATTTTTGATCCGAACTTGATCTAAAGTGGCTAGAAAGAAATTAAAGTGGAATGCGTGACGTACCGAAACCTTTCTCCTCTTTGTGTTCCCCCTCAATAATTACTCAGATTCATAAAAGAAATGCATAACACCATTTAAATATCTATAATGGAATGAATTGATGCAGAAAATATCCAAACCACAAGAATGAATATGGTTGAAAAACGTCATGGAATGTTAGAAGTTATCATAAAATTTCTAGCATCAAGGATGCACGCCGAAAGTTATATATGTGTGAGATGTGTCTGTAGAAAAGTTCTACATATTCACTATAAGGAAAATAGGAAACCTCCAAAACATGGTTTCTTGTCGTTCAGTATTAAATCTTGAAGGCTAATGGAATAAAGGAGGTTCACACATTTTGGAACAATACCATCATCATTCACTGTGAACGCAGAGATCAAAATGTTATTGAAATATTTTATATTAACCAAGATCTGTACATTTACAAACAGGGAAATATGGCGTACTATCCACCTTATCTTAAAAATGTAACAAAACGCTTAATTTAACCACCGAATTTTTTGTGAAAGGTCACATGTGTCTGACGTTTCTTAGAATTGCTTTAAATGCGCTCACTAATCTTCGTATTTGAAAACGCTCGTCGAACTGAAGAAAGTTCGCTGTATTAGCGTCTATAACCACTTTACACTCATTTTTCTTGAAGGGGAAATGTGGAATGTTCCGAATCAGTAGATCGATTATAACTCACACAGTGATATAATGAAGACATGATGACAGATTCATTTTCTAATTTTATTATTTCATTAATTTTTTGTTTTTACTTTAGAACCGACTACCGACAAAACATCTGAACCTCATTACTTTTCAGACGAAGAAAAAAACACGAAATTTGGTTGACACAAAAGCTCAAACTGCTTTCTAAACGAAAATACTTTGTGTTTTAAATACAGATAAATGCATTTTATCAACAAATTAGAGGTTTGGATGAAAATCGCAACTATATGATGCTTATAAATGCACTTTTACATGAGCAAAAGTGTCAAGAAATTTTATATAGTTCTTTTCTAGAAAATATTGAAAATGTTGTGGAAGATTTATATAAAGAACGTCCTCAAAATGAAAATATCTTAATGATATCTGGAACAGTACAACTAGCTCATAAGTTCATACTTCTGACAAATTTACTAACTTTTAACTCAAAGGCTCCTAATTTGACAGAATTATGCGTGACACATCCCTCCTTCCCTCCCTCCCCTCCCACCCGTCCCCACATCATCCATCCCTGCCTCCATCCATCCCTACCTCCATCCATCCCTACCTCCATCCATTCATGCCTCCATCCATTCATGCCTCCATCCATTCATGCCTCCATCCATTCATGCCTCCATCCATTCATGCCTCCATCCATTCATGCCTCCATCCATCCCTGCCTCCATCCATCCCTGCCTCCATCCATCCCTGCCTCCATCCATCCCTGCCTCCATCCATCCCTGCCTCCATCCATCCCTGCCTCCATCCATCCCTGCCTCCATCCATCCCTACCTCCATCCATCCCTACCTCCATCCATCCCTGCCTCCATCCATCCCTGCCTCCATCCATCCCTACCTCCATCCATCCCTACCTCCATCCATCCCTACCTCCATCCATTCATGCCTCCATCCATCCCTGCCTCCATCCATCCCTGCCTCCATCCATCCCTGCGTCCATCCATCCCTGCGTCCATCCATCCCTGCCTCCATCCATCCCTGCCTCCATCCATCCCTGCCTCCATCCATCCCTGCCTCCATCCATCCCTGCCTCCATCCATCCCTGCCTCCATCCATCCCTGCCTCCATCCATCCCTGCCTCCATCCATCCCTGCCTCCATCCATCCCTGCCTCCATCCATCCCTGCCTCCATCCATCCCTGCCTCCATCCATCCCTGCCTCCATCCATCCCTGCCTCCATCCATCCCTGCCTCCATCCATCCCTGCCTCCATCCATCCCTGCCTCCATCCATCCCGCCTCCATCCATCCCTGCCTCCATCCATCCCTGCCTCCATCCATCCCTACCTCCATCCATCCCTGCATGTCATGCAGATCATGTTGTTGACATAATTCCCTACTACAGGGTAGGGAGGAAAAGTAAAAAGCTAGGATACCTAATGTTCAAAATCTCAAGTTGATTTGTTGTTTAACGATGTTTAAGCGGGATAATGTCTATCTTCAGCTATATCCAGGAAGGGATAGTCACTGAGCCAATTCGTCGAATAGTGGATGTGGGACTAGTTACACTTCAACGCCTAACATTGTTTTGTGCGCACAGCGCACGGTCATCGTCGTTGCGCCCGTGTATAGTATAGTACGTTTTTATTGGCAGTAAACATATGTTTACAGAGCCAAAACACACATCGATGAAATAATATTTAAAAGAACACGACAACTGTGAAAATTTATAAAAAACAATACATTTCATAATTAATAAGAAGAAGAAATGAAGAAACGAACAGAATACATTTTTAAGCATAAAATGTGTGTAAAAATGATATAAAATTTCATTTTTTTAAATCTTTACAATAATATTTACAATGAGATACTGGATTTATCCAAAACCGATAGCAATGACGAAATAGGAAAAGGACCATAGTTATTAATGATGCGCATTCTGAAAAAACATTTCTTTCCTTTCACTGTTAAAAACAATTGCATTGCCAAAAGATTTGCTCAAAGATTCAAGCCCTTCAGCTCATGATATTAACTTCAATGTTTTTTCCTCGTTATAGACTTATATATATTTGCAAATTAAATCCAAAGAAGGAATATTAATGTTCAGAGGGTTTTCCAATTCTTGCAGTCTCTTTTGCTTTTATGTCAGCCCATTACCTATTTTATGTGAAGGAATCCAAATGTATGTAATATTTTTGTCGAAATTGTTAGTCATAATAATTTTGGCTTTCAATTGAGAAATACGAGGATATTCCTACATAAAACAACTATGTCAGCACGTTCTGTGCGAGTAGAGTTATTGACAGGGCTTTCTAGTAACGAGCATTTGCCTCTTCTAGTGCAAATCTATTATTATGTTGCTAAATTATGCTGCTAAAGCGCTCCAAAACGCCAAAGGTTATTTCAAGAAGTTCGCATTTCGGCGCTTGTGGACTCGTGAGGAGCTGAATGCCCGTAGACTGGCAGTCGCCCTTGGACCTTGGCATTACTGCAGTCACGCGTTCTCGCGTGCTCAGTAAACCCATGCGGCACGGCGTGGCCCGCTTTCTTCCCCTACCATGCTTTACCTTTTCATCCCCGCCCCTGTGCTACCCCTCGTTGCCGCACAATTCCGTAATAATTTACGTTTTAATTTCTCACGATGAGGGACACCCCAATGTTTGAAACGACGAATAAATGGAATTATCATTGCAGTTTGAGCCTTATTGTTTGTAGAGAAGTTATATAAATTATTTTTGCAAAATATTGTTAAGTAGATATTTAACAAATTGTAAGTGTATTTCTGAAAATATTTTGTGTTCGCTTGAATATACTTTAGTTGCTATTATCCAAGCATCGAGAGATGGCTCAGAGATGTCTTTCCACCAATGATAAATTAATCGGGGATGTGTAATGGGAGTGATCTGAAATACAGTCGGTAGTCAATTTAATTTTGTTGCAAACTACCATTTTGATTTGGATTTAAATTGGCGTTTCTCGAGGGTCGTGAGAAAGGCACGGTTGAAAAGACTGCATGTTGTTCACTTTGTGTACTGCCATAGTTTTAGTTAAAAATGCTTAATTACTCGCATTAGTAAGTAGAGAGAACCCTTACAAAATAACTGGACGAAATCGAAGTCCCACTATAATAATTGTCCCTATAGTTGGTTTGTGGGGACTCTGATGTGGTGTTGCTGACATTATTCAAGGATGAAATAATGCAAATCATCTTGGAAAATTTGTTGACAAATGCGGTGCGGCATCTCTTTTCCTTGAAAAGTGTTTGCCCGCGTGGGTCTATACATCTCCACGGCGTGCCCTCCGCAAGCAATCGCCCCAGTCGCCGCTGACTGCAGGAATTAATGTGAGCCTCTTTGGTGCCCGCGGCAGGCAGCGGCAGCGAGGCGGCGAGGGAGGAACAGAAGCTGAGGCCGTGGTTGGGGAGGGGGGACAAGGGATGCGCTGATGGAGGAGTGGCAAGGCTGAGTGGCAAGGCTGAGTGGCAAGGCTGAGTGGCAAGGCTGAGTGGCAAGGCTGAGTGGCAAGGCTGAGTGGCAAGGCTGAGTGGCAAGGCTGAGTGGCAAGGCTGAGTGGCAAGGCTGAGTGGCAAGGCTGAGTGGCAAGGCTGAGTGGCAAGGCTGAGTGGCAAGGCTGAGTGGCAAGGCTGAGTGGCAAGGCTGAGTGGCAAGGCTGAGTGGCAAGGCTGAGTGGCAAGGCTGAGTGGCAAGGCTGAGTGGCAAGGCTGAGTGGCAAGGCTGAGTGGCAAGGCTGAGTGGCAAGGCTGAGTGGCAAGGCTGAGTGGCAAGGCTGAGTGGCAAGGCTGAGTGGCAAGGCTGAGTGGCAAGGCTGAGTGGCAAGGCTGAGTGGCAAGGCTGAGTGGCAAGGCTGAGTGGCAAGGCTGAGTGGCAAGGCTGAGTGGCAAGGCTGAGTGGCAAGGCTGAGTGGCAAGGCTGAGTGGCAAGGCTGAGTGGCAAGGCTGAGTGGCAAGGCTGAGTGGCAAGGCTGAGTGGCAAGGCTGAGTGGCAATGCTGAGTGGCAAGGCTGCTGATTCTTGATATGAGGGTGGTGGAGGAGACGTGGCCGGCTTAGCGGGACATGTTTGGGTCCGGGGATGGCGGGCTTCGGGTACACGGGTGCCTGCATGGGTGGTACTTATGGCTGGGTGGTAGCAGGTGGCGGTGAAGGGGTACAGGTGAAAGAGCTTCAGTGGTGGGGCTGGGTGGTGGCAGCGACATGGATGGCTTGGGCGGGGATGGTTTGGACGAGGTGAGCGGTGTTGGCGCCAGGGTAGGCAATATTGCTGGTGGCCGAAAAGTCCGTAGATTCAGAGAGTGGAGCAATCCTTGACGTCGGCGATTCCGCCATTTCACATCCATTTTCTCGTTCAAACTCTGTGTGTTTTTTGTCTAGTCTATCCTAAACTAATATTAATAAACTCGAAAATTCTGGATAATACCTTCATTTCTTACCATTTGCCTTCAATTAATGTATGCTTCCTGGCGAGGCTATCGGGAGGGGAGGGGCATTAAACGGCGGCGGCCGTTTGGGGTGCGCTACTGTCTACTCCTATCTCCTCGTATCTACTCCCTCTACTCGTGTCTCGGGGCCTTGGACCGCAGTAACGGCGGGCGGATTGGGAGAGCCGGTGGGAGCGGGGACGCCGTGGGAGAAGAACAAAAGGAGCGGGGGCGGGGACGGCCGTGGCAAGAGTTCTGGATGGTGGTCGTTCGAGTCGCGACACCCCAACATCGGCGGTGGCTGACAAATGGCACAGAAAATAACCAAATATTTTGTCGAACTTTCGCTCCACACACCCTCATTATATTTCTTCCGATCTTCTGTTCTGCATGATGGAGCATCGGACAGTTACGTCCAGGCGAATGTAGCATAAGGCTTACGCGAGCCTTCATCTTGATAATCGACGACAGGGAAATTGTGCGATTCGAGTTCTGGAAAGAGGATCTAACGACCAAAATTTACAGAAGGAATAAAATCTGTTATAAATACGAGTAGTACGAATACGATAAATGTTCAAGAATTTGTAACGTGTTGTTCGCTAGAATCGTGAACCACGTTAAACCTATCAGTTCTTTCTAAATCATCATTTTACGGGGAAACTGATACGAGAAAACGATAATTCTTCACCTGCATCTAGTCATACTTCTAATACATTGTGTAGTCAGAATCCAAGTTTTGTCCGTCTTTGATACCAAAAAATTGTCTGTTCTCCGTCTATCTGTGAAAAACATTAACGCCTAAACTGATTAAATGATTTTCAGGAAAATTACTCTGCCCTAGCACTTGTTGGGGCGTCATGAAATTGAAGTAGGTATTATAATGTTTGGGTGTACATTCAATGAAACTTCAACATTTTAAACATATCTACAAAATGGTTTTATTGAGAGAAAACTATTTTTGAAGAAAAAAAAAATTTTCTCCAATAGAGCAAAATACACTTAAAATGACTCAAATCAATTTTCGTTGAAATATCTACATTTTTGAAAAAATTAGAAGTTAACATTGTTTTGGCGACTTACTAGAAATTCAATTCAAGAAGTTGACTTTTTCATAATGAAATTCGTTCTTCGAAATTGGATCTTCAGAAGGATAAGGTACCGTTTTTCCGAATACGAGTAGCTTTCGTATAATTTTGAGTGAAACAAGATTTTGTAGAAAATTGCAAACCTTTTCTTATTTTTTACTCTGTTTGCACGATTTTTACAAAAAACAACGAGCATAAGAAAGTTTCACTTGTTCAACTTCTTTTTTAACGTGTCGGGAAGGTGGTTAAACAGAATCGCATGGTTGGTGTCGTGGTTACGTTAAATGGTCGCAAAACCTAAGTATCTGAGTTCGAATCACAGCACGAACAAACATATTTGCTGGTTGAAAGCATTTTTGCAAATTCAAGTAGTATTATAAAATTGCGAAATCGATATTGATAATACGAAAAAGTACAATAAGTTGTAGCACAACTAGTTCATTTTTGTGAACTATAAGTTTAAGCGAAGAAGTTAGAAAAAGATTCCCAGAAAATGTTTTATTTCAAAATTACTCTCATATTGTATAGAACAGCAGAGCAAGCATGCCACCTCAATTTCAAACTCAATTTTTCTCTTTGAACACATCAACTACGAACGTATCACGAAAAACCAGTAAATATATTTCTTACGACTTCCATGACATTGCTATTTCGTTAACCAATACTTTTGTTATTTAATTATTATCTTACTACGCAAACTGTTTACATTTAGTTACATTACTAGAAACTATTAACACACACTTTTCATACTTTTCTAATTATTCTAGTATTCTATTCCTGTAGATTGCTTTGAAACTCTAAAATGTGTAACTAATTACGTTTGTAGTAAACTGTTCTTTATTTCGTTCATGTTCGGGAAAATGTGTCAATTGTGCTTACATATGCGAAGTTTACGAAACTAACATCACACAAACATCAATTACCCTTGAGAGAAACTTCCGCACCTTAGCCAAGTTACCGACGTCACTAATCCGAACACCCGGTCCCGGCTTCCTCTGACCGCAACTGAGCAGCGGCCGATCCCTCGCACCTCCCCCGGGACTCCGCGGGCGAATTCGACTCGGGGGCTTCAACCCCCTCGCGCGCGAGTTAACTGTGTTTCGAGCGCCGGCGAGCGGAGATGATTTACGAGCAAATATTCGAGCATTCGCTGCGCACTTTACCACTGCCCCCCCCCCCGCACCTCCCAAGCCCCTTCCCCGTCCCCGCACCTCCCACGGTCCTCCCCCCCACCGCCCCCGCGTCCAACACCGGCGCAAGAAACGGCGCGGGCCATTTATCAACGACGCACCGCACGCGCTGGCGCCCTTATCTTTCCCAAATTTGTGGACATAAGCCCGCCCCCCCCCCCACGCGGGCTCCGCGCGCCGCTGTAGCCTTCCTTCGCACAGCGCGCTTAAGACCCTGTTTACAGTGTCCCCTCGCAGCCGTTATCTGGTCCGGCGGAGCAAGAATTTTAATTAAAAAAAGTAAAATTTTATTCTTATGAGGCGGCGGAGCAAGAGTGTTAAGTCCGGCTTGCAGAGCTATGAAGTTACGCATAAGCTCTTAGTTCTTGGTGCAGTGAAGCTCGGAAGTTCCTCCTTCCGTAGTCGTTCTTGAGAAAATATAAAAAAGTTGGCTGAGCTTTGTAAGGGAGGTAAAGGAAGAAGGATTAAGACGAAAGGGACTTTATTTTTGAATGTGGCTCAGCATCAGGAGGCAACCCGCGTTTCTTTAAAGGCCAGGAAAGAGAAGTTTATGAGCTCGACAATGGGGTCAGTATAAAACAATTTTATGGTTGCAGGCTGACATCTTGCTTTATACAGCTGTTGTGTTTCTTGGCGACCCGAAAAATGGCACAGACTTTTGTGTCAAAAGAGATTTTCCTTTAAAATTCACTGTGCCAACTTTATTCTTAGTATTGTTTTTTTGTCTTTAAGTATTTAAGTTAATCAGTTTTCTGTAAGACTAATGATATCGGTAGCTAAATGACAGTGTTTCAACATTTCGTCGAATTTACGCATAGCATATAAAACATGAATAATTAAGTTCAATTTTTAAAATTATACCTCATTTGCTTGAATTTTCATTCCGTATTACAGCCGGATGTTTTGCAGTCGTATCATCCATTTGCAGGATATTCTAAACGCCCAGAACTTTTTGTTTCAGAGAAAAAAAACTGCCAGTTTTCGAGGGCGGCAACTTTTTGTAATTTCGGCGAGAAGGCGTGCAGGAAAGCGAGCCGAAAAGCCTCGACGGCGCGGCGCGGCGGTGCGAGGGTGCGGCGGCAGGACAGCCGGCTACGGTTTTAAACGTTGCTAAGACATCACGCAACATGATTAAGCAGGCGGTCTCGCTGCGAGGAACAAGCGGAGATCTCGAGCGAGGAACGTCGGCCGGGGAGAGAAGGGGAGGGGAGGAACGGGAATGGGGAGGGGAGGGATGGGGTGTCTCGGTGCCTCCGAGGCCCAGAATCCTGATGCGCCGCGTTCATATGCGCCGGCACGACCTTCTAGGTACGAACTTGTTGTTCGAATCATAAGCCCTTTTCGGCCTGAGTGCTTGAATAATGAAGCAGTGCCGCCAAGTTTTGCCGAGGCGCTGTCCCCGACGGCGGGGGCGCCGATGAGGATGGGAAAGGAGGGGGCGGAGCGGGACGGCAGAGGTCGCTGCGGCGTCTTGATGAGGGCCACGAGAGCTTCACCCAGACCTCCCCGCCCCTGCACTCCACTCCCCTGCCCACTGCGTTCCCTTTTCCTCTCAGACGTCTCTTCGTCCTGCTTGCGGCGCAGCTCGCATCTCCAACGTTACTTCAGATTCTGTCGCCTGAACTTGAATCAGCCACGCGTATCGCTTCATAAGTCAGTTTTCATTTTCTCAGTTGTTCTCGTTGGATTATTTGCATGATGTGCGTATTTTGCGTTTCAGATTTGTCTCCCTCATGCCTTACAGTTCATTTTGTCTAATGACGTTCTTTGTATTCCTTTTATTTATTTGACCACTTCTTAATTCCGTCGTAGTTAATTTATTTTCGAACATTGAGATTCGGCGCCAATAAATAAAAAAAAACATCCTTTATCAGCCTTAGATGTTCTGGCAATTTATTACGTCTTTTCCATTTTTGTATTAAGCCTTTGTTATAGAAAAGACATTATTAAGAATATTTGTACTGTATATAGTCATTATTAAGCATATTTGTTCTTTTCTGTGTGATGTGACATACGCTGCAACGTGTACGTCATTGATATACACGTGTTTTAAAGTTAAAAAAATACCGTGCTTTTGTGTCGTGATCGAATTACATGATGTGGATTGTAGTACAACAGCGTTTAAAATTATCAGGTATCTATAGTTTTGTTTAATGCCCGTTGAATTTTTTGTACACATCCACCATGTTACTTTTTCCTACCCTCCCTTACCTCTGTTTTTGTCACTCTCTCGTGTTTATATTCGTGTTCGCTTTTCGAGTTCTCAGTTTTTTCCCCTGCGTTCTCCACCTCTCCCGTCGTAATCACGGCGTCGCGTCGCGCCACCTGGGACGGTTCCGCCTACGCGACGTGCGGCGCGGCGAGCGACAGAGGACGAGGCGCAGCGGCGCGTGCTCGCAATGCGAACGCTCTGAGGTCGCATCTCGTCGCAGATGCGAAGGCCGCTGCCGCACCAAAAGCGATTACACACCTTAGTAATGAAGTCCCAGGGTGGCTAATATGTAGCAGCCGTCTTGATATTTAATCAAATTGCCTCCACAGAGGCGACGCAAAATTACTCATTTAAGACTTTTGTATTCCTCCCAGAGTTGAAACCAGGTACTCCATGGCATCATTCGATCAAAGCGAGGTCGTGGCAATTGTTTTTGAGTTTTCTAGTTTTCCCTGACTGATTTCACCATTCTTCTCAACGTCTGCGATAGCTCATTGGCAATGCTATTGCTTCTGCAGCATTGTCTTACGGGAGGTCATAGAGTTCGAATCCCGTAGGTGGAGCATTTTGGATTCTAGCTATATAGTTGGATACAATTGAACCACATTTTGGAGAATAATTCTAGCGGTGGGCTCCTTAAAGTTTACCGTGGTTTATTTGAACGATAAGGGGCAAATGCCGGAGCAGAACCTTAACAAATGGACGCGCACGGCCTTCATTGTTCACTCTTGTCCTCTTGTCTCCCCTTATTACCACTTTCATGAATTACAATACAACAGATGTCGGGACCAGTCATGACCTTTGCGCTTGTCCCGGCTGCGGCAGAACTCCGCTAGGGGAGATACCTTTGGTTGTAAATTGCAAGCAATCGTGTATGTTGGAACCGAATCACGCGTATCGGCGGGGGGGGGGGGAGAAAACCGTCATACCAAATTATACCACATGAATTATATTTTCGAGGCTAATGTAATAGCTGAGGGGCAAGAGTCATTCGCCATTGTTCCATCATCATTCATAACATTGTTTTACGTCACCAAGTTGAGAATAATACATTTTGAAAATATATAGAATTGTGATAAAGTTATTTATCATTTCTGTGGTTACTGGAGAAAATATATTAACTGGTTGTTGTTGATTCTTAGACTTCGATTTTCTCAATTGTGGTAATGGCAGCCATTATTGTAAGGTATTGTTATTTATTAGAGAATGAATCATTATGAACTGTGATGAACTTGAATACTCATTACTATTTAGGGTTATTGTTAATTAGCTTAGTTGATTTGTGGAATGGAAATTGGACCTTTTGTGAATTTTTGAAATGAACTATTTTGTGTCAAAAGTTAGAAATTTGTCATATTGTTTTCGTGAATTAATTTCTTCAAGTTGTTGAATGTTTGCATTGGTTTACCACAAGAAATATAATAATAATAATAATAATAATAATAATAATAATTATTATTATTATTATTATTATTATTATTATTATTTTATTCACGATATAATTTCATTAAAGTGTGCCGCAATTTTTGTGTTATTTATGATGAAACATTCTTCTAATCATCGTCAATAGAAAGCTCCGATTTGTTACACACTTCGTAGAACAATGAAATACAATTACGTCATAAATTCAACATTTCACTGTGGGAGGTATGACCAGAGATTCATAAATTGGAATGAAAGTAAAAGTTTTACATATTATGATTTTATTATAAACAACATGTTCGGGTCACGTGTATCTATAAAACGTCCACACTTACATGCTATTGCAATGAACTGGTGTTTGAATAATGGAAAATAATGAAAAAAAAAAACATTGGATTTTTTCTATAAATTGTAGAAGTAAATATTGCATAGAATTTTACTCCTTATTACAGGTTATACAGGGTTTAACATACATAGCTAGTGTAACTGTTGCTTACCTTTCTTGACCGGTGGAGTTAATTTTGACTGTGGAGCACACTTGCAGACAACTGTAGTTTAAAAGAATTGATTTTTTCTGTTTGTAAAGAAAGTTATAGAAGAAATATTCCTTATGATAAAGCAAGTGGCAAGGAAAATGCACAGACACAAACTTCGCATATTCTATTATTAAATAAAAAATTAAACATGTTAAATCCTAATGAATTATTGTGTGTCAAAATGTTATGTAATAACAATGTAATAACTAATTATATATATATATATATATATATATATATATATATATATATATATATAAAACAAGAGAGAAAAATTACTTTCATTCATTATTACTACAGAAGTGCTTCTCCTGTTGAAGTATGTATTTCATATACTTCACAAAAATTATACCCGATTTCATTTCAAAATTATTCCACTTGAAACCAAATCCGATTTAACACTAAAAAAGTGAAAATTCCGTTACACCCTGCTCACTGAGCAGCAAGGTAACTTTCTTTCTTGTGGAGCAGCAATATACGATTTCATTTCCAAGCGCTGCTCTTTTAAAACTCGTGCAGAGCTATGAGATTTAATTCGAGGGCCGAGTGGCTCTTTGCGGTCTGGCGCAGCTGTGGTGCTCTCCAATTAGAGCGCGCGCCGCGGCGCTCTCGGCGTCGGGTGCTGCTCCTTCCGCTTCCGGCCGGAAGTAGCCCTTCACTGACGTCGGCTGCCAACGCCCTACGAGAGCGCCAACGCGGTGGGTCTTCTTGAAGGGAAGGGCCTCATGGCAGCATTAATGCATAAGCAGTCTAAGTACATGCTTAGAGGCCCCCCTCAAACAAACAAACCAACCGGCAAAGTTAGCTGAAAGGCAGTATTGCCAGGAGTCGAATCCCGGTTTGTCTGATTTTGAACTCTTGCTATATCGAATTCATCCGCTGTCTGGAGGAGTATTCTAGCGACGCTCTGGAGAAGTATTCTAACGATGCTCTCATTCGTAAATTTTTGTGGTTTCTCCGATTAACTCCAGGCGAATGCCGAAGCAGTACACTAACAAACGATCCGTCCGCAGACGATCTTTCTTTTCTCACCCTTTTTCCTCCCGTTCCTTTGCAACCACACATGTACCACACGTGCCGGGAGACCTGTCGGGAACTAAGACCGTTTCGCGTCTGAGGCGAGAGTTGCCTGGCCGAGAGGGGGGACCCCGGAAGCCAATGAGTAGGTCGGCACCGGATCTCGCCATCCAGAGGGAAGGAATCACCGCCACTTCTTGTGATAAACATTCAAAACAGTAGCAGGACTAATGACCATAGTAGTTGTCGCGCTTAGATCACACAACCCGCCACGATATTGAAACAAAATTTGATATTTCATTTAAGCAACGTGTAAATTATGTATTTAATATGTTAATATTAAATATCTAAAATTACAATATGTATGTTTTCAGCTTTATTTTGAATATAATTTATATATGCTGAAAGTTTCAATATCAATAGAGACAAGCATCATTAGGTCTGACTTAGGGCCGCGACGCGCATGCAATCCGTACTCTTCGTCGCGTGTCTCTTTTTGTGCCTTCTGCATCCTCATAGTTCGTACCGTCACTAGCGACGTACCAGTGGCGTATCCAGGAAATAAGATACTGCATGATTCCCCCTTCCGGACATTAATTCCGAACATATGTACGCAAAGGTGCATAACACTTGTTTTGGTAATTAATGTATCTTTCTTGCCCACTTTGTCTTTTCAACTCATCCTCTTGACTCATTCAACTTGCCAGCATGCTACACAATTACTTTTAGATTATCCCTCGTATGGTTCTGGCAGTGAATTTTCATTATCTCGCAATATTAATTTTTCTTCTCTCCCGAACTTCTGTGTGGACTTAATCCGGAATGCACATGCGAACACATACACTCATGCATACATAAATACTTACGTACAAACATATACATACACGTGCACACAAACATGAAGGCAAACACACAAACTATACAAAACTCATGGAAGCGCATGCGTGCACACACACACACACACACATACTCATAAGAAAATTGTCTGTTTGTAAGAAAATACGATCATATATCTAACACATATACGTAATACGTACACGTAAACACGCAAACGATATTTTCTCGCCCTCACATTGACGCTCATGTCTTCACGAATACACAAATACCCACGCATCTACACAATCGCGACAATTCTGAACATACGGATAAGAAGAGACACTTACACACATGTACAAAGGATTCTGGAACTCAAGAAAACGTGCGTAGATTATCTTCTCCCCCATACGTATCCTACAGTTTTTACTTACTTTTGACTAAATAAATTTACGCCATTCAAATGTTTACGCTAGCTTACTTTCAAACACATCTGTCTTATCTCAGTACTCCCTCCGTACAAACTTTCATATTTACCTGTGTCCTTCTTTTCCGGTTTATATTGATCTTCTCTCTTGCATTCTTTCTTCGTTTCTTCGTTCTCTCAACTGTTCCGCTCCTTTCACACGCGAACGTGGAACTCCCCTACTCATCAACTCACATAAACTAACATACACATACACGGGTATACACAATCGAACACACACTTACACGGACACGAACAAACGAACATACACTTACGCGGGCACACATAAACGAACATACACTTACGCGGACACACAAAAACGAACATAAACTTTCGCGGGTACACATAAACGAACGTATACTTAAAGAGGCACACACAAATGAAGACACATATATACACTCTACATGTGCATAAACGGACACACACGAACAAACTTGCTCTTATACGGACACATGAGAACCAACGACACGCACACAAGCCTTGTGCGTCTTGCGAAAATGTACACACTTCCGCTATTAACATGAGTCCTCATGCTTAAACTACAACTGCATGCATGTACACACAGTGACATATTCATGTGAACCTAGTCTCTTCCTTCAACGTAAACTTTCATATTTCTATCTGGCTTTGCCTTCTGCTTAATTCGGATCATCCTCTTCCCCTGCGTTCTCCCCCTCGTTTCCCCTTCGTTCTGGCAGTTTCCCTCACGCGCCCCCTCGCCGGCGACACGTGTGTCTCCCCTGCCCATGAATGCGGAAGCGGCGCGCGCGACAGCCGGTGCCGCGGACTTTTTCGCGAGTTTGTCGACAGCTTGCGGCGGCAGCGGAGGGGAGACGCGCGCGGGCGCTAACGAGTGTATGTCACTGACACGCGGCGGGAGTTCTCGCCGTCAATCTCCGCGACACGACAGCATGCGAGGGCGAATGAAATGTTTCGCACCTTAATTCCATCCGTCTTTCATTATTTCTGTGACGACGTGTTAAGCTGAACTAAATGTAATGCATGGTGTGATTGTACTGACTGCAGTCTTCAATTATTTCCGATTTGTGATGTAATCTGAAACTTTAAATGAAACGGTCCAAACACGTTGATTCAAGAAAACACATGCAATTCATTCAATAACAAATATTTGTTTCAGAAACATTAACTAAAGATTGTTTCGGAAACATTAAGATTCATTTCATGAAACACGAGATGAATCATTTCAGACTCAATGTTATGAAAATAAAAAGCGCTTATGAAAACTACGTTTAAGCTAATTTTGTTCAAATTTATGGCATTTCATTCTACATGTTATATGGAATATTTTTCGTTGCAATGCGAAGAAATCTATAATTAGTATTCTAAAATAAGAACAACTTGTTCCACAATCGTCTTAGAGGTAATCTTTAATTTTTTAATGTGTGTATTGTATATACTTAACTGCCTCGGAAAGTATTTCACACTGTGTTTCTTAGTATAATTTGAATTTGTTAGTGGTGTTCTTTTTGAAATGTAAGAATTTGCGACTCTGTGACGATAGAAGTGCTTATTTAACATATTTAACTTTACCTTATTATGAAATTAATTTCCAATCAAACCATCAAATCTGTCATGATTAAAAGAAATCTACAGTATATTGATATATTTACTGAGAAACACATGAAGTCGAAATTCTTTTATTTTGGTGCACATCAGCAAAAGACAGATGCCCTTCTGATTGGTTTGCTTCACCACCATACCTGTGTAGTTTGAATTGCTCTCGTCATCCTTGAATACATACGCATTCATGTATACATGACATAGCTATTCACGCACAAGAATAAAACTAAAAATAACAGCAGGGCGGAAGGCACAAAAATAAATTGTATAAAAATGTCATATTAATGGAGTAAAGCCAAGGAAGTTAATTAGTAAAGTGCTTTTTACTTTCTCACCTCCCTTCGTAAAAGGAGAAAGGTTGAAATCGGGCACCGGAAATAAGGGATTTTTTAACATTAAAACTCTAACCGGGCACTAATAACAAAAATGTAGTTTTCTTCCCATATGTAAAAAAATATATACCTTAACACGTTGTGTACTTGAAATCCATGTTTATTGGGCAGCAGATACCGAAAAATTGATTGAAAAACACCAGATCTATTTGTCTGTGGCAAACGCTAGTGCTCAACTGTGGCTCACTTTTCCCTAAGATTTATATACCTTTATCGATCTGAGCGAACTAGTCTCTGTGAGTTTGCAACGGATATTTTGATTTTTGGGGTACTCCACATAAAGTCTCAACATTTTCAATATTTTCTCAAAAATGGCTCTAAATTGTATTCCTTGGATAGAGCAGATCGCCTGATACGGTCTTTTCGCATGTACTTACAGTTTAAAATATATTTGACTCCCATTCAAAACTAAGAAAATAAACCAGTACCGTGACACGAAGTATAAACTCTGTCTTATGGATCAAAACCATTACTAACAGTACTAAAAGACGTTTTTATTCCTCGCTAGTTAAGTATTACAACACACGGTTCAGCAGTTTGGGAGATAGATAAAAGTACAAAAGGGAAGCTGCTGGCCCTTGAAATGGACTTCTGGCGTAGAAGTTGCTGATAACAGATAGCAGACGTGACAGAATCAGGAACGACGTCATAAGAAAGAAAATTGATGTAAAGTAATCTATACTTGACGAAACAGAGAATAAACAAATCGTCTGGCACGGTCATGTTATGCGAATGACAAATGAAAGATGGCCAAAACGAGGCCTGCAGTGGGTGCCGACAGAAAGACAGAAGAGCGGAAGACTCAGATTTGCATGGCAGCAGGGAGTACAAGAGGCTATGATGGCAAGAGAAATGCAAGATGATCTATGGTCAAATAGAGAGGCAGAACTTGAGAGCGGAGAAACGGCGACAGCTGTAGAGCATCTCCGTATATAATACACACACACACACACACATATACACACACACCAATATTATATTCGATCCTAGAGGTGTATTGTTTGTGGCGAGAAAGATCCATTGCATAGGCTGAAAGGCGTCGATGAGGCGTTGGCGTGGGTGGACGCGAGCGGCGCATGTTGCGTCGATCGAACGCAGCAACGTTGCACCGCTCCGCTCTTATCGGGTCTGCGGCCATAGGCGCCGTATCGGCGCAGCGGTCCCATTGAAACGGAACGGCCGCGGCGGCGTGGGAGTCACGTGTGCGCCAACAGCAGCGGTTGCCTGCGCTTTGACAGCTCTTCGTGAGCGCGTTGCACTGGTGTCCATATCCCACTTGTGCTCACGAGATCCTTGCCCCGTTTTCCATCGTGCTGTTTCCTTGTTCTGTTTCTTGCTTCTGCGCCGTTTCTCACCTCTAAGCTTTTCCCCCTTCATGTTGTTCTCCACTGCGATGTGATTCTTCCTTTCGATATGATTATTTATGTCCAGTTGTTTGTGATTGTTTTCCCTTCCATGCTCTTCTATACCTGTGGAGTTTTCTCTCGGTGATATTCATCCCACAACACTGCGTATCATCCCACACTGCCCTGTTCCCAAGCCTATATTGCCTTAACATCAAAGTTTCAACTCTATACTGCGCAATGTGATATAATGATCCATTCTATTCTTTAATGAGTCAAAGAAATCGACCTGATTCCACTCTTGTATTTCGTGTACAAAGTGTTTTCTTCTTCTTAAATCACACATTTTCTTTATCGGTTTCAATTTGTATTCGCAATCTCGTCTCATTGGCAACACTTCCATATTCGCTCTGTTTGTGTTCAATAACGTATGAGTAGCGATCCGTCCTGCAATTCCAATCTTCGAACTTTCCCCCCGGTCCAGAAAGAATATTGTCGCGACTCATTACCTCCATAAAGTTGTTTCCGGCATGTCCATTCACTTATAGCTCTGGCACAATTTTTAATTCACATTCTTCTACTAAAACATTCAAAACCACTCCATAACATTCACTTCGCTCTTTGTCAGTTTCATTTACTTGCCCTTTGTAGACCGGAAATTTGCATGTTGCTTACTCCCATCCCTCCCGTCTGCAGCCTCACATCACTCATCAACATTGTTATCGCTTCCTGAAACTTTTTGTTTATTCCGCTTCCCCTTACCCTCTTACTTTTCCCCTTGTCCCTCGTCATTACTCCATCCTTCCTCATCTGTACATCCTCGTGACTCCAGTCCTATCTTTTTTCTCTCATTCTTCCCCGTCAGCATTCCACCCCCTGCCATCGTCAGCTCCGTCCGTCAGCCGACCGATCTGTGTTCTCAGTGCGCGCTGCTATCCCCCACTATGAACTCCCCGCCGGCACCCGGCTGTCCCGCTGCCCTCGTTGCAAGTCTCGTGACCGGAGGTGAACCTGCTGCTGGGTGGAGTGGGGGCGGGGCGACACGGTTCCCATGCGGTGCGCTGCCGACGCAGGGGTCGAAGCACTACCGCCCCGACCCGCTCCCCGCTCCACTCTACCTCGCCCCGTCTCGCCCCGTCTCGCCCCGTCTCGCCCCGTCTCGCCCCGTCTCGCCCCGTCTCGCCCCGTCTCGCCCCGTCTCGCCCCGTCTCGCCCCGTCTCGCCCCGTCTCGCCCCGTCTCGCCCCGTCTCGCCCCGTCTCGCCCCGTCTCGCCCCGTCTCGCCCCGTCTCGCCCCGTCTCGCCCCGTCTCGCCCCGTCTCGCCCCGTCTCGCCCCGTCTCGCCCCGTCTCGCCCCGTCTCGCCCCGTCTCGCCCCGTCTCGCCCCGTCTCGCCCCGTCTCGCCCCGTCTCGCCCCGTCTCGCCCCGTCTCGCCCCGTCTCGCCCCGTCTCGCCCCGTCTCGCCCCGTCTCGCCCCGTCTCGCCCCGTCTCGCCCCGTCTCGCCCCGTCTCGCCCCGTCTCGCCCCGTCTCGCCCCGTCTCGCCCCGTCTCGCCCCGTCTCGCCCCGTCTCGCCCCGTCTCGCCCCGTCTCGCCCCGTCTCGCCCCGTCTCGCCCCGTCTCGCCCCGTCTCGCCCCGTCTCGCCCCGTCTCGCCCCGTCTCGCCCCGTCTCGCCCCGTCTCGCCCCGTCTCGCCCCGTCTCGCCCCGTCTCGCCCCGTCTCGCCCCGTCTCGCCCCGTCTCGCCCCGTCTCGCCCCGTCTCGCCCCGTCTCGCCCCGTCTCGCCCCGTCTCGCCCCGTCTCGCCCCGTCTCGCCCCGTCTCGCCCCGTCTCGCCCCGTCTCGCCCCGTCTCGCCCCGTCTCGCCCCGTCTCGCCCCGTCTCGCCCCGTCTCGCCCCGTCTCGCCCCGTCTCGCCCCGTCTCGCCCCGTCTCGCCCCGTCTCGCCCCGTCTCGCCCCGTCTCGCCCCGTCTCGCCCCGTCTCGCCCCGTCTCGCCCCGTCTCGCCCCGTCTCGCCCCGTCTCGCCCCGTCTCGCCCCGTCTCGCCCCGTCTCGCCCCGTCTCGCCCCGTCTCGCCCCGTCTCGCCCCGTCTCGCCCCGTCTCGCCCCGTCTCGCCCCGTCTCGCCCCGTCTCGCCCCGTCTCGTCTCGTCTCGTCTCGTCTCGTCTCGTCTCGTCTCGTCTCGTCTCGTCTCGTCTCGTCTCGTCTCGTCTCGTCTCGTCTCGTCTCGTCTCGTCTCGTCTCGTCTCGTCTCGTCTCGTCTCGTCTCGTCTCGTCTCGTCTCGTCTCGTCTCGTCTCGTCCCGTCTCGTCCCGTCCCAAACCACCCCGCTCCACTCTGTCCCCTCCCCTCCTGCTCCACCCGCACCTAAACCCCCATCCCCCGGCGCTCGCGGCTGCACTCCCGTCAGGGCGTGCCGTCTTCCTTGCCCGGCGCTGCGCCGCGCGCTCGATTCGCTTCCAATTCCGCTGCCGGGGCGTCACGTCGATGTCGCCCCGGCGATTGCCACCGCGCCGCGCGCAATCAGCGCAGGGGCCTCGCGGCGCCGGCGATTGGCCCGTGTTATCCGCGCGCGGCCAACCGCTGCATCCCTATCACTGACTCCGGAGCCCTCTGTTGTTTCGGGGCTATTTCGATGTGCTACCGCAGCACTCAGTTTTTTCCGGTCGTCAATTTGCTTGCTCATGGATGTAGTACTGAGAACAATTATGTAAATGTGCAAACATTTTGATATCGAGGCTTTGACGCAAATACACGCTTTGGATTGTAACTGTCCGACAATGAGCAGTACTACTTTATAGATAACAGTTTATAGATTTTTTTCGATAATTGACTATCTTTTGGAATGTACTTCAACTTGCGAAATTCAAAGACATGTGATATTGATGGATAATATATACTGAGATACTACTGCATTTTTAATTTGTTGAAAGTATCTTCTACTTACTTCTCTTTATTTTAATTTATTTTCTTCATTAACATTTTCTTAGTAATAAGCAAATAATAAATATATATATGTGTGGTACCATGTAGTTGTATTGTTATTTTTTAATTGTAAAACTGCGTCATAAAGTGGCTTCTTTCCAATTGGGTATCTTTCCTTAACCTTCAAGTACCTCTGTGTCAGCTTTGGCACATTTACAGTCTGTAGTAACGTTGCTTTAATTACACTTACATTTGTACACCTACATGTATTTTGTGTCGATAACCTCATGTTAACCTTATGATAACCTTATTATTTGGTTTCGATGCGCTATTTTAGTTGTAGTATTAAGTTGTTTGCGTTTAATAACACAAGGAGGTTGGGATTATTATATTGTTTTTATAATGCTTCTCGTGTACGTGCGATGTTTAAAAATGTGATCATTCCTGCACTTAGGTCGAAGTATGGGTCTTGCTGACTTATGCAAGTAACTCGTGCAGATGGAAACGGATGATAATTATCAAAATATTCTGCAGCATACATAGGAGTCTTACAACAATCGGAAGCCAGTTTTATTGAAATGGAAAGCATGCTAATTTGTTTACAAAATAATTAGCGGAACAAACCCTTTAAGGTGAAAATGCTATTGAAAAGAAATGACAGAATCACCTATGGGGTGATTCTATCATTTCTTCATCTCAAGTTTAAAATAGCTTGAGAAAATTAGTCTAGGAGTGATTTGGCTTGATATTTGTTGTGGCAAGAGCAACGCATAAGTGGAACTTAGTCAAAAACTCGCCGACATCTAATGGCAAGAAATTATAACAGAAACGTTTGGAAGTATTTCTTTTTTTTTTCAAGCTCGTATGGAGGATGTGCAGACTACATAGACACTATTCTCGGTGGGGAGGGGGGGAGAAGTGAATATGCCTGACTGCGAATGGGGGACTGGATGTTGTGAAAAATACGATTAGTAAACAGAGTAGGGATGAGTATTTTCTGTGATAAAGAAAACAGTGGAAATACACATCCCCCTATGACGTGCTACGGAAGTATTAAGGAGTAGGCAGTGGGTCAACGTTGTACTTCAAAGGAAACGTCTGAAGTGAAACGCTGGGGCTGATAATGTTGTGTGACAAAAGAAAAAAATATAGAACAAGTTTGATTATCTCGCGCGCTAGGAATATCAAAGAGTAGGCATTGAAGTAATGGGAGGAGGACGTGTTTGTTGAACTAGCAGCAACATGGATTTTAGTTAAGTTTTTAAGTGTGAGATAAATTAAAATGATCGAGATATTAAGAGTTTGTCCTCAAAAACAGAATTTTATATTGTATTACTGTTGAAACGTAAGATAAATTCACATTGTTCATCAGTTTGTTCGTGTTCAATTTAACAGTATACAAACACGGCATAATAAAAACTTTAGTATTAATAATTTTTTTATGAGTGTAAAACTTAGTAAATCGTCCACGGCGTATTCTGTATTTGTATTCTGTATCTGTGACTAGGGTGATTCTGGCGAAGGTTTTACCATTTGGTATTTGGTTGGTGAGAGAAATAAAAGTTTGTGTAGGGGGAGGGGGCCATGACGTCATCGAGCAGCGTAAGTATTGACGGATTTAGGAACAGCTGCGGACGCATTACGCTTAATTAGTTATTTTTATAGGAAGCGGTCCGGTAGGTTTTTCCCAAAATTGCCAGTTTTCCGACGGCGAGGTCTCGACGTATCCCCATTCGCTCGTTTGCCAGGCAGCATCGAAGAGCATAGCAAAGGACAGGCGACGCAAATGACGTATGAGGTTGCATGTCCGCCAACAGATTTATTTCAATTGTAATATTAAAGTAACTTATCAATAAATGTCTGCTAAAATTAAAAATTGCGTTTAAAATGCGATATATTTGCCCCTTATAATATAGTTTTAGTTCATATTGCCTCAGTCTTCATAAGAACACGTATTTTCAGGTCAATAAACCTGAATATTTTCTCTCGTCTATTTCGCTCTGCTGGATATAGGCTGCATGTCATCCTGTTCCCGTCTGCTCTGCCTTCGATCGCCGTCCTTCAACGCCGTGGCTGTTCTCTCCCCGCCTCTCCCCTCCCCTCCCTTACCGTAGCTCAGCGTCCTGTGCCGTCGCTTTCGTCACCAGCGCCATTGTACCGCCGCCGCCGCCGCACGCCATCGTCTGTGGGCCGCGTGGAGCGCGGTCGCGTGACGCCGACGGGACGCGGCGCAGTGGATGGAAACTTCGTACTTTGAGGCCATAAAATAAATTGCAAAACTCGGAAGACGGAAGGGATAGGGACGAGGCGTGAAGTAAATTTGCCACAATCGGTGAGGAAATGACAGTGAAGTAATGTAAATCCCATCGGGAAAATCTGATGAGAAAATGATAGAGAAATGCCTGTAATTGCCTTTCATTGTTCTGGGAATAAAGATATTTATCTGAATTACTAGTGAAATAATATCATAAAACGTTTTCTGCTTGCGATTGGTAACTGCTTTTCAACTGAAGGTTGTATATAGGCGTGAGCGTGAGATTATAAACTGGTAGTTAATCTTAAGAACCATTAATTCCGTAAACTAATAAACATGGGAATATACCATCCGCTCTAGATTTTGATACTCAAGACCCAACAGACAACGACAATTTCATAACAAAACTTATTTTTTGATGGCTACTACTCATTTCTCAAAATTAACCTTTATTAAAGCTTTAATCATCTACATGCATTTGCTCTTCAAAATGAATTCAGTGATATCATTATTTTAATATTGTTCTAAAAATAACATTTTCTCAGCATTTCTTAGCACTAGATTCATGTGAAACATGTAGTGTATGTTTCAATTCTAGCATCTGACGAAATAACTCTGCATTAGCTCAATTCTCTGTTATTACTTTGGATTTTATTTTCAGGCAGGTTGCAATAAGTTTAATTACGAGTGGTTAATGGCCACTTTGCAGACATCTTCACAGCTTGAAGAGGACACTGAAAGTTCATACACTGAATATTGCAGTAATGCGGTCGGAAGGGATCTATATCGTGGTTCGATTGATTATTGCGTTTTATTATTGGATTCCAAAACAATTATACTCATTACATCGTATTCCAATAAGTTTAATTTGGTAACTTTTTTGCATTCAGATGGCAGTAAACATATATGGAATCGGGTAAAAAGTGATTAGGAAAAACAATCATTGATAGTAAAGTATATAAAGAACAAGAATATTAAGTAACTACTCGAAACAAAGACGAGTGTATGAGGATTATCTACAAAGCAGCGTTGAGGCATCGCCTCTTGAGTGTATTTGAAATAAATAAAAAGGAGGACGAAAATGGATTTAAATGTTGGACACTTGGAAAAAATACTATTATGGTATTGTGACGTGAGGAAAATGTCTTCACGAATATGGCGTCAAAAATATTTCATGCTTGTCTTCACTCTGTAGAAAACCATTGCAAGGAAGTGCATTTTGAAATATTAAATTTAAATCCAAATTTCTTTTCGTTATTATATGGTTGTGAGTTCTTCTATTCATACTCTTCGCCACTAAATTTTGTTAACGATATTTTTCTAGTTTCAAATTGATAAATGCCAGATAATAATAGAAAACTGCAATACAAGCATTACAGATATAAAAAAAGAAGAAAGAAGATCTTGACTCAGAAAGAATAAGTGCTGAGCATTGTGGATTCTAGGAACGACATTAATGTGCACCTTTTTGGCATTTCGAGTAGGTAGTAAGTAATTATTTGCACACAGGCAAGTTTTGGGTCATTGTGTAAAGGATCGACGCTAGTTTTGCTGGTGGAGTGAATACGTAGCGTGAGAAGGCCTCCGGGTCCTTCCAGTCCGTAGCCGGTCGTTGTCCGCAGGAGGTTCCGGGATCGATGCCTGGGAGGCCAAGGACGGCGCGCAGTCCGAGATGTCAGCGCTCTCCAGTGTTACGGGCCACTCACGCACTCGATGGGAACCCCAGGTCGAGAGAGATAGAGAGGTTTTATGGCTATCTTTACGAGCAAAGCCCTGCAGTCGAAATGGACGCGGCCGGTCTCTGAATGCAATTTACGACCATAAGTTCTTCGTGGAATTATATTCTAGAATGCCGTTGAAATTGACGAAATACCTGAATGTTACAGTGTCATTCCCATGTTTTGCCTCGATGGCCTTCTTGCTAGCCACACATTCGTGGTCGATGAATTTTGCCATTTCCTTGATTTCATAACAGTATGTATAACGATATATGAAACACAGATGTGAACCCTGAATTGAATGAAGTTGTAGGAAACGTTTTATAGAGTATGTGAAACTTTATATCACTATAAGTTTCTATTTTACATAAATATCGTCACCACTTATGTTTTACATAAATATCGTCAGTATTAAAGCGTTAATTTATTTACATTTTGTAATATGATGAGTAATTTAAATATATTATGTCTTTATTCATTTTCGTATATAATAGTTATTTGAATCAGCTACTATTTCTGTTTTATTATTAATTTCCAATGCGATCAGAAATGAAACTATGCAGCCTTCGGCCATGTGAGATGTGTCTATGGTTTCCTTAGATTATCAGTAACTCGGCAAAAATACAAAAACATTGAAACAGTTTCGACTTTGTGTGAGAAATTCAAATATTTGATTGTGTTATTTCCCCTGTTATCGTACGACGCATACCGATTGAATTCTCACCTAGTGCGTTTAAGCTTACTACAAAGTGACGACGCCCGCCCCCATTAAATATTTGATATTCACGTGTTGCTTTATGAAACAAGCTTATTTTACATTCTTGGTTTGTAAATAATTCTTATGTTGCTTATAAAGTACAGTAAATGAACGTTAGCACTAACTAGGCTAACACGAAATTCATTGTAAAACTCAAAATTTGGCTCCCGCCGAAGAAACGTGGTAATAAGGATATATAAAAATCTCGGATATCACGAATTTTTATAACAAGAACACCGATTATTTCAGACCCTAAGAATTCGTGCTAACGGGGGTTTACTGTATTTTGCATGTTACTGCAGTATTTGTGATAGCTGTTTTTGTTCAAATACTTCATTTATTTCAATGTAACGCTAGAGTATTTTATTAGTTGTTTTTGAGCACTGTGAGTGCCACTTTGATAAACCCATTTTGTGTGGTTTTGTTCAGCAGCATGTTTACTACTACAGGTTACTGTTTACTACTACTACTTCAAACGAGTTAATTAACTTCCAGGTACTGTACTTTTATCTACTCATACTCCTTGTTATGGTTTTATACATAACGTCTTCTGAGAAATTTAATGTTCTCACAGATCTCACTCTATTCCCCCTCCTTCATCTCTGATGTCATTTTTCTTCCATCCCTGCAACTCAATGTTCTGTCAGTTTCTCGTTGTAATATCCTACTTACTGTATTAATCAGGTAATTTGCATTTGTCATTCACGGTTAGACCCCTTCCAGTCTAGAAATGGAGAAATGTGTCATTCAAGGCGCCTCAGTCTCCTGTTGAGGAATTGACAACTTTTCCCGAGACAATATTCTAAGAGAATTATAGAAAAGGTGTGTTTTTGGGGTGGAGTAAGGGTGAGGGGAGAATTTTTAGCATCTGAAACGCGTTTCGGGAAAATAGAGCACTTTCTGAGGTCATCAATAGCTCATTTGATTCCTCTTCAGAACGAATTGAATGGCACTATTCTTAGCCTAATTCATCTAGATCATACTAGAATAATTCCAAACGTACGTGTTTTATGGTTTCAACAAACCAAATTTGGTGAATTGCTGTGAATTACTACTGTACTATATTTACGGCAAAACAGGAAACATTTATTTAATTATTCACATTGGTAAGAAATGAACCTAGTTTTGTATGAAACAAAAATTGTAAAAAATTATACTTTTTTCAGTTAATTTTCAATACCCTGTAACGAACGAGTCAGCAATTTCAGTGTTTAACGTCCATATAGAATTGCAACAGAGTTTTAGAAATGGAAATACATTATGTGATCAAAAGTATTCGGACACGTGGCTGAAAATGACTTACCAGTTCGCGGTGCCCTCCATCGGTAATGCTGAATTCTATAGGGTGTTGGTCCCCACCTAGCCTTGATGACAGCTTCTACTCTTGTAGGTATACTTTCAGTCAGGGGCCAGAAGGCTTCTTGGGGAATGGCAGCCCGTTCTTCACGAAGTGCTGCACTGAGGAGAGGTATCGACGTAGGTCGGTGAGGCCTGGCACGAAGTCGGCGTTTCAAAACATCCCAAAGGTGTTCGGTGGGATTTAAGTCAGGACTCTGAGAAGGTCAGTCCATTACAGGGATGTTATTGTCGTGTAACCACTCCGCCACAGGCCGTGCAGTATGGAAGAGGCATGCTAAAGTAGGTGAGGGCGTATCTTCGAATACTGGCATATTTTCTGGCTTATCGTTCTTATGTGTAGCGCGAAATAAAAAGTAACAGTTCCAGTATGTACAGCTTTGGCATGAACGCTATCATTCGCATGGTGTGGAAAGTGATGGTAGATTGATGTTTTTAGAAAGTGGCACCGGTGTTCATCAACCCAAACGTGATTAACCCATCCTTTAATTAGGAGAGCATACGAGTTATACCGAAACGTAGAAATATTTCGAAAAATATTTCAAGACAATTATTTATGATCGAATGGTAAAAGTGACATTGTATTTTGCGAGAAGGAACTCGGCTACTGGCATCATTTCGGGATTCTACGAGCAAAATAAAATCACAAAGCCTTACTGGCTTTCATTTTATTTTAAAGACAATGTGAAAAACACTCAATGATACAATAAAGTGAGTAGTAGCAGATGCGGTGAGAAGAAAGTATTTTGATTTCTTTTAGCATTTACAGATTTTTCTGAGCACTTGATCATCGTCGTACTTTTAGTACTAGTGATAGAAATTGAACTTTACACACACTGTACTTGCGCAGAAACAACTATTTTTATTAGTGGATATCTAAAAAAGATTACTAATTAGTATGAATACTAACATATCCTTGGCGCAGAGACTTAGAGCACAGACGGTGATAAAGTACACAGAACGTCAGTCTGCGGATTCTAGATCTGCGTATGACAAGAACGATTTCACTACGTGTCTGTGACATTCTCGTACCATCTTTTCTCTTATCTGAATTACAGTACCATATTATTCAGCCATTCATCAGCCTCCGTCATAAAAACTCCTTTACAACTTTTGCCATTTTAAAACATGGTAAGTCATTCTATGCGGAGAAAAAACATACCAGATAATATTATATAAACTCATAATGTGACCAAGGATATTAAATAATATTTAATAATTCTGTTACCGTTTTGGTCTCAGAAGCACAGACAGTGCATTTTGTCATTTGCCAATTTAATCGCATCCTATATATCCCGAACATAGTGCGCGTTTCCAAGAATCGAAACTGTTATTGTAGACTGTGGAGGTTATTGGTGCCATTAGCAGACAGAGACGTGCTTTAATTCTGACTTAACGGCTGGCTGACGAACTGATGGACAAATGTTCGCGATAGCAGAACCGTGAGCAATACAAGATTGTCCTCATATGTATCCGAATTATGTCAGTTCACACATTTTAGTTTTTTTGACGTTTGTATCATAGAGATTTTTTCGGCAATACTTAAAAACATCTGTATCGTTTTAACACGCTCAGCGCACAACCTTGTGTGTATTTTAGAGGAAAAGAAATCTTGAAGAAACTGCTGAGCAGTCACGTAGCGTTTATAAAAAAAATATATAAGAAATATTTGCTCATCTAATAAAGAAGACGCTGTGATTTTTGCCTGAAATGACTCCTCCTACACACACACACATATATATATATACATATATATATACATATATACACATATATATACATATATTTATACACATATATATACATATATATACATATATTTATACACATATACATACATACATACATACATACATACATACATACATACATACTAAAGACCTAAGCGCTTAACGTTCAAAGCCTCTAGGCAATTTACAGAGTTATTTCAGGGTTTATTTTAAAATTCGGGACTAGGTAAATCTTTGAATTGGGTATCCACAAACTGTACAAACTGCCGGGAGTAACCAGACATCTCCAGACTGACTGCGTGATGCAATCGGGGCTTCCCGGAACATGGCAGGGTGGATGGGGCGGTCGGGGAGGGGCAGAGCAGTTTGTGATGGCGAGGACGGGAGGGAGCAGGGAGCATTGGAGATGGCCGCAGCGATTGAGAGGACAGGGAGGACGAGCGGACGCAGCAGGGAGTGCGCTGAGGGTGGCTGGCGGACGGACCGACGGGGCGGCGGGGGGACGAAGCGACTCGGTGGACCATAAATAAATTTACTTTCATTTTATACTTATATAACTCAATCCTTTTCTGCTTATAGATGTAAATGACTATAAGTATCGCTGCAACGACATATTACTGAATCTTTTACTAAATTGTTGATGTTTGATTTCTCCATAGAATTTCCGTCTTGGCGGGGTTCCTGGTTTAGTGATTTTGTAAAGTGAGAGACAACAACAAATTATAGCTGTAATCACCTGTCAAGAGAAGGGACATAATAGCAGCGTAACGTTTTCCGTTACCTACGGTGCTAATTGAGTAAGGCTATCATCACAAATACCATCACGACGTATTCCCGTATTCAGAGAAAAAATGTCACGAGAAGAGCTTGCCCAACTCGAGTTGAGTCTCCAGAACTTCGCATTCTGAATTATACCGCGGAGCACGCCCTGCCGTTGGCAAGTGTCATGATTCGACGAGACGGAGTTCCCCTGTCGGAATTAGCAGATCTCGCGAACGAGCACGCCCGAGTCGCCGAGCGCATCCCGCGGCCATTGGGCGAATTAAAATTCGGCACGTCCTCGTGAGAAACGGCGCGCCGTACGTATCGGTTAACGGCGGGCAGAGGCAGGTCGTTATTTCACGTTTTGTTTGCCCCGCTCGCCGCGCCGCGCAATGGACGAGCCGATCCATCCTCACAAAGCACGAGCGCGGTACGCGGCGGCGGGGGCGGCTCGCGGAAAGATATCGCTCTGCGAGAGCAGTCAATCGATGTATCGAAAACGCTGTCTCGTAAATGCAAACAAGTTGCGGTGTGTTTCGATATGGTTTGTTGGCGTTATGAAGTCATTCGGGGGAAGGACAAATTGGTAAGTCAAAGACAAATGTTTGTGTTCGGCCGTGGCAATTTGTTAAAGTTTTCCAGAATGGTTGATTCATTATAAAATAGAGTTACCTACTTGTTGCTGGATTTCAGCAAATATTTTCAAGATTTTAAGACCAATGAATTTATAGAATTGACAATATGTGATAAAATTAATTTATTCATGAACAATGATGAGCCCAACGTTCATTGAAAGAAAATCTAATTATTAGTGTCAAATGTTATTACTTTTAAAGATAGCTTAACATTTGATTTTGTATAAATGTTTCGTATTTCTTGTTTGTATGGGTGACGTGTTTATCTGTGCGACGTAACACACGCCCTCACTCTCTCTCTTTCTCTCTCTCTCTCTCTCTCTCTCTCTCTCTCTCTCTCACACACACACACCAACACCACAGTCATTATTATTCCTTGCGACCCATTTACCAGGAGAAGTGACTCATGCGCATCAACTGATGTCATTGTAGTTCCTCTGACCGGGATGTCCTATGTTCAAGGCGCAAGATTTTCGATATTAGTTTGTCAGCTTGGTCGAATCCAGTGCCTGCCTGGATACGTTGTGTAGGCCGGCTGCCCTGATTGATATTTTCCCCTGATTGATAGTGGAACACCAGGCAAATGCCGGAGCAGTACCCTAACAAACAGGCCACTGATAGCGCACGATCTTACTTTCCTCTTCTTTGTCTTACCCTCACTCCTTACACACACACAAACACACACACAAACACACACACAAACACACACACATAAACACACACACAAACACACACACAAACACACACACACAAACACACACACACAAACACACACACACAAACACACACACACAAACACACACACAAACACACACACACAAACACACACACACAAACACACACACAAACACACACACACAAACACACACACAAACACACACACAAACACACACACAAACACACACACAAACACACACACAAACACACACACAAACACACACACAAACACACACACACACAAACACACACACAAACACACACACACAAACACACACACAAACACACACACAAACACACACACAAACACACACACAAACACACACACAAACACACACACACACTAACATGTACTACACTATTACACATGCCTGGATATCGGTCGAGAGCATAGAGCTTGTCCTGACTGGCGGTGTCCCGCCGGTCGGAGATAACTTGTTGGGGGAAACTTCGTTAGCCGATGGCAAGTCGGCGCCGGATCTTGCCATCCAGTGGTGGAGGATTACCGCCAACTCCCTAGGAAAAAGCATGCACTACACTTACGGAACTAATGACTTCAGTAGTTGACGCGCCCGGAATGACTAACAACCAGGTCACTAACAACCAACTAATCAACCAGCGATCCGTTGGTTGCATGTGGAAAAGTATTAAGGTAGGAAAGTATTAAGGCTTAAGCCGTGTAGCTATGTTATTTTGTGATCACCCGTTTTCAAAATAAATTTTCTCATCTATTGCATATATGTATTGAATTGGAGCATCTCATCCTCGGGTGAAGGAGTTACTGAAAGATATACGAACGTGATAAAATAAACACGAAAAGGATAGGAACGTTTTCCATAGGATAATATTTGTTTTGTAAACGCTCCAAGGAGCTGAAGCTATGCCAATCTGAATCAGTCCGAAAATAACGACCCGTACAGCTGGAAGTCTCACATTGTGTCTGCCCGAATCTTTCATCTGACAGTCACGAAACTCAGCTGCATTGGAATAGCAGAAAGCGTTCGATATTTGTCGATGTAAGGAAGCCTTTAGTCGGCGAGGTAAGCAGGGTGGAGAGGGTATGGGTTGGCAAGGGATAAGGCAAGAGAGGATAGCGGGGAACGGAAGTGTGGATAGACGAGTGTGAGGAGAAAGAAAGAAAGAAAGAAAGAAAGAAAAAGAGAGAGAGAGAAAGTGAGTGAGTGAGGGAGGGAGAGGGAGCGGAAGTGGGAGTAAAAAAGTTGGGGGAGGGCATGGGATGGGCTGTTTGGGGAGGGAACGTACAGTGTGGGGAGGTAACAGGAGAGGATGAGCAGGGCGGGGCGGGGGCAAGGCGGGGCGGGGGCAAGGCGGGGCGGGGGCAAGGCGGGGCGGCTACCCGTGACGTCGCCGGCGCCACGCCGTCTGGTGCGTGACCGCGGCCGGCGTGGGGGCGGGGCGGGGCGGGGCAGGACTGCGGGCGGCGGGGGTGCCGGAGGTGGTGGCGGGCGCGTTGGTCGATACGGCGCGGCGCGGCGAGGCGGGGGCCGCAGTGCCATCCGGCACGGCCTCGCGCGCGTCTTCCCTCCCATCTCTGCTTAGCTCCTCCCGGCGCGTTCGCACTCTCGATACCTTCCTTATAAATGAAATGATCTGGGACGGAATAATGACCCACGCATTTGGACAATGAGTCAATTAAATTTAGGTCAGTGGTCGACTTTCTTCCGAAAGATGAAGATAATGCTGTAACCATAATAATCATACACCAGAACTCCATGCCGTTACATGTCCCGTATCATATGCCCTATACAATGCCGTATACAATGCCGTAACGACAATGAAGTAACATTTATAACCTCTTTTCATGGGTGACACTGTCCTTCACAAAATAACTAAACGCAAGTTATCTTAAACCGAATTATGTAACTATTAAAACTCGTAAAATATATAATTTATTTCAATAGTTTGAACGGATGAATCCTAACTCGGCTACATATTTGTCACAACAGACAAATACAAAAAGCCGAATGGTTAATCTTCGTGCAATCGCTTGGCGCTAAAAATGCCGCCTTTAAACAATAAACGGCCTTACGTCTTTATGCTTACACACTGGATGACAGCAAACAAGGAATTATTTCACTACTTACACATAAGATTGGGGTAACACCTGTCTCGAGACCCATTTGCATTGGTTCCAAATTCCCGGTAAATGACTAATACCAGTTCTAAGCGGCCAAAACATCTCCGTGCAATCGCTCTTTTGCCAGATTTTTGATAGTTTTTTGTTATATTATTCAAATAATACTACTAATAATAAATATAATCGTACACGTACACGGTGTGCAATAGTTATAGGAATATTTGAATGAACCAGGAATATTTGTAGGAATCATTCAGAAAGATGTTTGCTTGTCTTGTGCAGAGGACTTCGACGATATAGCATAATGTTTTTGAAAGCGTAGTAAAAACGATATTGACGTAATGTTTGAATGGTTTACTTGAATGTTGATGTTTCTAAAAAAATTACAATTTCCTAATTTGATAACTTGAAATTTCAGGTCGATCATTATTTTTGTGGTTTGAGTGCTTTGTATTTTTGATTCCATAAAAGAGTAATAAATTAATGAAATTTTTAGTTTTAAGTATTTTACTGTGTTACAATTATTTTGTATGTAAGTGTGACATCAAGGTTGTTTTGAAGATAAAGGTTAATGTCTGACTTCGCGAAATTCAACTTTCCAAATATTGAAAATAATTTGTTTTCTTAGCTAAAGTGGTACTAATACAGTTTTTAGTAATTTTTTTACTAAAAAATGTATATTTCACATTATTTAATAACTTTATCCAAGTCTTACGATGGAAAAAAGCTTAATATTAGGAAGAGGGAAGTTCGTCGGCTGTCTAAATTCCACCTCTCGACCGCGCATGTGACACTTAAACGTGCAAGCGCACGATGGTTAAACACTTATCTGCTAGCAACGTGAAGCTCCTAGTTGTTCGGCCAAGTCCTGGCTCATTTACATCGTTCAGCACATTGATGAAATAACGATCCTATTTTGTCATCGATTGAAAACTTTTGTGGTTAAAACTTAAAATATTAGATAGTTTTGAAGATAACTAAAAAATATGAAGAGTATTATTTCGCTAATATTCTAAAATTGTTTGAAGGTTTTAATAGATTTGCTTTCCTTTAATCATATTTATTTATATTTTCCTAATAAATGAAAGTGCGTATAACAGCTTTGCACAGATGTTAGGAAAACTGTGTTCACTGCATTACCAGAGCGTCCGCTGGGGAGTGAGTGAGGGGACTGGTGCACAGTACGTGACGTGTGATGTATGTATATGAAGTGAGAGTTAGAGAATGCCAAGATTAGTGAACGCGACAGATGCGAGATTACGTGTGGAATGCAAATGGAAAGCGAGGGCCACGCATGTAGTATGTGAAACGTGGAATACGGAGATAATATACAAAGAATAAGTCGATAATTAGTCATGTTACGTGAACGCAATTACACATGCGAAGAACGTAATCGTATTCATCACTGTTTATCCGACAGCATAGTCACAAAATGGAACAATGTTGCCGGGAATATTCATAGTAGACCGCAAAATGTGGGATCAGAGCTGAGTAATAGAGCATTCATACATACGTAATATAATGAGAAAAAAAGCTGATATAAGTTCGATATTTCGTATTTTTGATTGGTTATAAAAGTTATTGATATTGTTGGTAATGAGGATGAGTTACATCTATTTATTGATGTAAGGTTCCTTTGCATCCTATCAATAGTATCAATTAGTTGCATAATTTACGTGATAAAAATGTGGTGCAATATTCGGAAAATGGGGTTACCGCAAATTGTTGTATCGATTTATATGTTGTACTTTGCTACAGAGTTATTTCGTATATAATATCTGGTTTTATCGTTTGCGGTAGAGCGGATGTCGTGCGGAGAAAATTGCAAATTTAGTCATGAGAGTTTCGCGTGCGTTCGCGGTTTTACTACATAATCACCCCGCGAAGGCACGGGGCACGGCGAAGCTTTTTCGGCGGCTGGCTTTACCCCACATTTCCAGCTTTCCCGAGAAGTGTCGCAGGAAAGGGCCTTGCACACGAAGTTATCTTGACATCCGCGTTCCGCCCCTGCTATCAATTCTTCGCGCGGAGCGGCCGCTGTTTCTTTTTTCTGCGTTTCGGTTTCGCCTCGGGCTGCCGCAGTGGGGGCTTCGGCGAGGGAGTGGGGGCGGCGGTGAGTGGGAGGTGGGAACTGGCAGCGATGTACGAAACAACGGTGGCTAAGGTGGGAATTACTGAGGTGGTCTCGAAAGCGTCGGATGTTGGTGATGGGAAAGATGGTTGCGGGAATGGCGGTAATGGGGAATGACGGAAGATGGGGGGTAGGTGTGAGGTAGCATGGCGGGGGGTGGAGAGGGGCGTGGGTGCGGCGCATTTGTTTAACTGATTATTTCGTGTTTCCGGGCGCGTCAACTGCTAAGGTCATTAGTTCCGTAAGGGTAATGCGTATTTTTATTGCGAGAGGTGGCGATGGTCTTCCTCCGCTGGAGGGCGAGATTCGGCGCCGACCAACCCGTCGTCCCAACAGGGCGAAGCTGTAAGCTCCCGACTGGTCTCACGGCACGTGTAGTGGACGTGAGTGTATGTGCGTATACGTGAGGGATGTGATAAGGATAAGGAAAAGGAAGAAATTATAGCGCGTGGTCTGTGGCCTCTTTGTTACGATACTGCCTTTGTATTTGCATTGTGTTGATTGGGTAAACCACAGAAAGGAACCGATCAGAGCAGCCGTCTGATAGACTTCTGCTCCTGGCAGCGGTTGAGTTCGACCTAGCTGATAACCTAGTGAGAACATCCTGCCACCGTCGGAACTGGAACTCGAGGACCTCAAGGTCACGAAGCACTGCATGACAGTCTTTGATGCCCTGTGCCACCTCACCACCTCAGCTGGTAAGGCGGGGAAAGTAACCAAGCTGTGGACTGTGTTGGTGCGGAGAATGGTGCTCGGAGTGTCGTGAGGATGGCGATGTTTGTGGTGTGGTGGTGGTGGTGGTGGTGGTGGTGGTGGCAGTGGAGGCGGCGGCGAAGGCGGCGGCGGCGGAAGCGGCGGCGGCGGAGGCGGAGGCGGCGGCGGCGGAGGCGTTGGCGACGGAGGTGGTGGCGTGGACGGAGGCGGTGGTGTAGCTGGAAGTAGGCAGGGCACGAAGTTGCGCAACAGGCCTTCCGGTTGACGTGGTGCTTGTCGAGCCAGCAGCCGACGTGCCATGTCGGCCACCGCCTTTACTTCTGCCTTTCTTGGACTCTCGGATGCCTGCTCCGCCCTACCGCTTATTTTAATTTCGGGGACATTATTGTTTCATTTGCTTGTTGTATTTTGTATTTTAGTTTATTCTTTGTGGAAAAAATTATTCCGGTAATGTATTTTTCACGACTGTTAAATTATCATATTGGGAACTGAGTTTCTTGATGTTAGATCGCCTTCTCATTTCAATAATGCTTTTCGCTGTTTTTTTCCTTTTTTTCCTTTTTTCTATTTTCTTTTTTCCTTTTGTTTCTTGTCTTTGATATAATGTCCAAATTTCTAATTTTATTTTCCTAGCAGCTGACCATTCTTCTACATTGCACTAAACGCTTAAATATTAAAGTGTGACAACAACAAATTCAAATTTATCCTTTGCAAATCAAAGTATAAAGGATTTTTTATGGAAACCTTCTTTAACTTATTGTAAGTCTAATGAGAGCTGTACAACTTGAGTGTAGGCTGATAGTTCTCTAAGTTATTTTTTATTTCGTTGAATGAAAGTACGAATCGGTCATTAGGACTGGTACAATGGTTGACTTTTGACAATGTGTCTTTTGCAATGAAATTTGAACAAAGTTAGGTGTAAAGGCATTTATTTATCAAATCCGTACAATGAGAAAGTTGTTGTGCAATGGCCCGAAGAATCTGGAAGCATACGTTTGGATCCTGTAGTCCACTGCTCTATATTTCTCATTTCCAATCCGTACAGAAATTGAATTGTTGCAGCCTCTGACCCTGTGAGAATGTCTACGATTCTGTTAGGTACTTGGCAGCTCGGTAAAAACTGAAAAAAAAACAAACAATAAATCAGCTTGGGGTTTCACTGCAGAATATAAGTATTCGTTATTTCTCCAGATTCTGTTTTGCTATTTGTTATTTCCCATATTACCAAACTGCGCGTAGCGACTGAATTCTCTCACACTGTGTGCCTCTGCTTACGGCACAGCTTACTTCATGGGACAGAAATGCTCCGAAGAAGAGACCGTCCGTCATTAAATACTTGCTATTTACGTGTTTCGTTACGGCACGGCAACGGATTTGATATTCTTCGTATGTAAAAACCGTTGTATATATTCTAATGTGTTTGTGAAGATGGTTTTAGATAAAACGTTTAATTTTTTAGTGTTGTATAACACTTGTTCGTGAGGAGGTGCGTGCCTCTTTTTGGAAAACCATTGTGTATGGTTTTGTTCATCAGTGTTTTTGCTGTTTCAGGCCTCTAGTTGGTTCGTAATATCGTTACCCGAACACGCATGACTAGGTTCCGTCGATCCTTTCGCGGCATCTCCGCAACCCGCCGCGCCCCTCTCTGAAGCCCCATCGATCCCCGGCCGCCAAGACACTGTGGATCGCGGCGTCTTTCCTCTGCCCCCTCCCCTGCCCCTTCCCCTCCCCTGCCCCTTCCCCTCCCCTGCCTCTCCCCCTTCCATTCCTTCCCGTCTCTCCCGCTCCCCTTCCGCCCCCTCCTCTCTAACCCCCCCCCCCCTCGCTTGCCACGCCCCACCTCCGATGGCCTCGCGCCTCGCCGGCAGACCGTATGAAGACGCACTGCCCGCGCCGCCCCGGGGGTCGCGCCGCCCCACTTTTCTGCGTTAGTTCGCCGTAAAATATCTCACAATTATCACCAACGCCCGTGTAACTATCTGCTTTCCATTCTTCTTAATTGCCGCGCTAAATCGCTTGGGTGTCGACGCGGCAGTGCCGGGTGTAAGGAAGCGGTGGGGATGGCGGGGCAGGCGATTGCTAAAGTGGTGACTACGAACTTCGAAAGGGAGGTGAAGAATAAAATGAGGAGAATGAAACGCTGACACTGAATTGCGTGGAGGTGACCTGGAGGTAATTTACAACAGAAATGTAAGGTTGTTGTCAGAAAATTACAATGTTGGTATCACCAGGGAGAAAGCGAAAAAAGAGGCGAGGCCGGGGTTATTTTGAGATATTTTGGTGATACTTTAGGAAAATTTGTGAACGAAGAGAAACATTCCTGTTTCCGTGGAGATAAAAATATGAAGACGCGTACAGGAGGAGAGTAAAAATGTGGAATTTGCATCTTAATTTTGCATTACTTTGTGTACATTGATCCGTAATTTTTTCAAGGTTTTTTGTCTTACGCATTTGTGCGCATTGCGAAAATATGTATGTCGGTAATTCACAGTCTGATGTGAATTGTACAGGAATGGGACGGTTTACGTTAGCCGATTGTTTTCATATTCGTACCTATATTTGAAATCCTTTCATACAATTTGAAGTTAGATGGTTGAAAAATGTTGTAAGTAGACAAAATACCTACATAGCACAATGAAGAACTTTATTGAAGATTTATGAAATTATATTGCTGAATGTGAATGAAATACGGAAATGCGAACAAGAACTATTTAAAAGAAGTGAGGAAAGACTATAAATATACGAAAGACGGAAAGTTAGGAGGGAAATTTGTTTAAAGAAAAGGAAACGTACCATCTAGTAAACTGACGTTCGTAAAAGTATAAATTGATAAGTTTGAAACATAAATGTTGAAAGGTACAAGAAAATGTGATATAAAAAGATAAAAAGTGTTAGAAAGTAAGTGTTCTGAAGGAAGTCAGAAGTGAGGTGAGGAAAAACCAAAACGGTCGTGGGGAAGAACGGGTGGGCTGGGAGGGGCTGCGACGAAATGCTCAGCAGGGCGGGGCTTGGCATGGCGGGGCGGGGAATGGGGGCGACGGGGGGCGAGGCAGGGCAGGGCGGGACAGGTGCGCGGGCCCGGCTTCGGGGGCGGACGCCGCCTCCAAGTTAATGGCTGCACTTGCCCGGCTCTTACATTAATTCTGCCCGGGTCGGCTGCCCCTGCTGCTTCTGTATGCTAATTCTTCTTTTATGACTTTTTACTCCACTTGCGCAGAGAAATGCATTACTGGAAGTCGCGAACATCGCCGGGTTAAGTGCTGCAGGTTATTAGTGCAAACGATGATAGATGTCGGTGCCGAGACTACACTTCGAGTTTAGTGCTTTAATGAAGAATAAGCTCCAGTTAAGGAAGGTTAAATGTACTTCAATAAGATGTTTCAATGTTCACCGCTTCAGGCTGTCCTTTCATTATAACAAAAGTTAAGAAGAAGTTCAGATATCTCAGATAGCTAATTTCTTGATATTTACTTCGCTAAGATGAAGTCCCCTTTTACAAAATGCCCTATGTCAGTGCAATTTAGAAAAAAATAATGCTTTGTTAATTATAAAATGTATAGGAATTGTACAATAAACGTCAGCATTTCTCAATGGATTAATTTATCACGGAAAATCATTTACACCACCTCCAATTTTAACCCCACTACTCCTCCGGTAATAACTCGTCAATACAATTGCTACCACTAACTGACCTCCAGAACACCATCACTCCTCTCTCTCGCTCTCTCTCTCACTCCTCTCTCTCGCTCTCTCTCTCTCACTCTCTCTCTCGCTCTCTCTCTCTCACTCTCTCTCTTGCTCTCTCTCACTCTCTCTCTCGCTCTCTCTCGCTCTCTCTCACTCTCTCTCTCGCTCTCTCTCGCTCTCTCTCGCTCTCTCTCGCTCTCTCTCGCTCTCTCTCGCTCTCTCTCGCTCTCTCTCGCTCTCTCTCGCTCTCTCTCGCTTTCTCTCTCGCTCTCTCTCGCTCTCTCTCGCTCGCTCTCTCGCTCTCTCGCTCGCTCTCTCTCGCTCTCTCGCTCTCGCTCTCTCGCTCTCTCTCGCTCTCTCGCTCTCTCGCTCTCTCTCGCTCTCTCTCTCTCGCGCTCTCTCTCGCGCTCTCTCTCGCTATCTCTCTCTCGCTATCTCTCTCTCGCGCTCACTCTCGCTCTCTCTCGCTCTCTCTCTCGCTCTCTCTCGCTCTCTCTCTCGCTCTCTCTCTCGCTCTCTCTCGCTCTCTCTCGCTCTCTCTCGCTCTCTCTCTCGCTCTCTCTCGCTCTCTCGCTCTCTCTCGCTCTCTCTCGCTCTCTCTCGCTCTCTCTCTCGCTCTCTCTCGCTCTCTCTCGCTCTCGCTCTCACTCTCTCTCGCTCTCTCTCGCTCTCTCTCGCTCTCGCTCTCTCTCGCTCGCTCTCTCTCGCTCTCTCTCGCTCTCTCGCTCTCTCTCGCTCTCTCTCGCTCTCTCTCGCTCTCTCTCGCTCTCTCTCGCTCTCTCTCGCTCGCTCTCGCTCGCTCTCGCTCGCTCTCTCTCGCTCTCTCGCTCTCTCTCGCTCTCTCGCTCTCTCGCTCTCTCTCGCTCTCTCGCTCTCTCTCGCGCTCTCTCGCGCTCTCTCTCTCGCTCTCTCTCGCTCGCTCTCGCGCTCTCTCGCTCGCTCTCTCTCGCTCTCTCGCTCTCCCTCTTTCCCTCTCTCTATCATACGCTTGTGTTCCTTTTTTCTGTCCTCGAGCTCTTCCGCGACGGGACTGCAGAGTACGCCTTGCGCCAGGTTGGTGTGGGTGGTAGGATGGTGAGACGGATCTGAGGATCGGAAAACGCTCGAAAAAAGAAGGAAGGGAAGGAGGCGAGTTGGGGCGGGGCGAGGCGGGGCGAGGCGGGGCGAGGCGGGGCGAGGCGGGGCGAGGCGGGGCGAGGCGGGGCGAGGCGGGGCGAGGCGGGGCGAGGCGGGGCGAGGCGGGGCGAGGCGGGGCGAGGCGGGGCGAGGCGGGGCGAGGCGGGGCGAGGCGGGGCGAGGCGGGGCGAGGCGGGGCGAGGCGGGGCGAGGCGGGGCGAGGCGGGGCGAGGCGGGGCGAGGCGGGGCGAGGCGGGGCGAGGCGGGGCGAGGCGGGGCGAGGCGGGGCGAGGCGGGGCGAGGCGGGGCGAGGCGGGGCGAGGCGGGGCGAGGCGGGGCGAGGCGGGGCGAGGCGGGGCGAGGCGGGGCGAGGCGGGGCGAGGCGGGGCGAGGCGGGGCGAGGCGGGGCGAGGCGGGGCGAGGCGGGGCGAGGCGGAAAATGATGTTTTGGGGGAGTAGCGGAGCGAGGGATAGGGGGGCGAGGCAAGAAGTGACCGAGGGAGGGGCAGGCGCGCAGTCCGGCGCCGCGGCGGCTGCCACCTGCCGCGCCGTTAATCGTGGGCTATCGTGCGCCGCCGTAAATCCGCAGATATCCACTCAGCGGCGTGTTAATTTCAGCGGCCTCCTCGGCCGCCCGCCCGAGCGTATCGCCTCCGCTCCCGCTGTCCCTCGAGGCCCCGGCCGCCTCGTAAAGCGCCAGATACAGCCTCCTCCCGCCGACGCCGCCCGCACTGGGACCGAACGCGTTTCTGGATGCAGGAAATGATTCGCGGGGTCTGGCCGTCGTTAGAGAGCCGAGCGCTGTTTTTCGCCTGCCGGCGCGCTGATGCCGCAGCGCTGGACTCCCCCAATATACAATAGAAATATGATTTTCATTTTAAATGGATGCGTCGTCTGGAAATAAATAGACTTTCAAAAACTGTTCTACTTCCCAATGTATGTTTTCTAGTAGGATGGAACTACAATTTTCCAGTAAGATGACAATAAATGTAAACTGCAACACAGAAAGGGGCGACAAATGAATTTGTCACTATTTATACTTAAAAAACTATTTAAGTGCGAACTAAATAACTGAGTATGGAACTTTAATAAAAATGAACGAAACTTACCATTAGTAAAAGAAAAAGATGTTCTGCATTGTATGTTATTCAAATGATTTGATTTCGAAAAACTACAATTTGAGTTAATTTCAATAGTCAGCCAAAAATGGCAAAAAAGGAATTAGATAATTTCAACATTTTTTTATGACACATTTTATATTTATATTATCGATCAGTGTTTTTTGAAAAAGCTTGTATAAACCTGTGCGCTATGAGTTAAACTTACCATTTTATTCATAATATTATCAATACTGTTCGTCTGTTATCATATAAATAGTTTTGGTGCTCGTTTACTCACAATCAGCAACTTATTCGCAGAGAGGAATTTTCCGTCAACCACTCTACAATGTCTCTGACTGAGAAGTCCTCGGTTTCGAGTTCCGAGGGTGGTGGATTTTTGACAGAGGTTCGACATAGCTGAGTCCAATTTTGGCACTGTGTGGAGAAGAATTCTTGTGACTGGTTGCACTCATCTGTAGTTTTCCATGATTTTTTCTGGTCATCACCAGACGAATACCGCAGTAGCACCCTAACAAAAAGGCCATGAACCACGTGTGATCATTCCTTCTTCATATTACTCCACTTCCCTGCCATTACACCTCAAAATACACACACACATGCCTTGCAATGCTACACATTTCAGGTGCCCAATCGACAGCTTAGAACTCCACTTACTAGGAAAGATACCTGTAGCAGGAGACCCCAACAAGCCCACGGCAAGATCGGCGTCGGTGTCGGATCTCAAGTTCGAAGTTGGGGGGATACTTCCACCTACTTGGATATATCGTTAGCTACACTTACGGGACCGATGCCCGTTGCAAATGACGAGCAGTTGGAAACACACTGTGTTGTTACATAACTCCAAAACGAAGAATTTTAGGGCCTTAAAATCAGGAGTGTTGAGGCTAAGACCTCAAAGAGACGTTTCTCTCATCGTAATATATAATATACAATCACCTTGAACATTCTATTACATTTTTGCTGGTTCGGCACTTCTTGATTCTTCCATTCCTGTTCTGAGAATATGCAATTGTATCTCGAATTAAATTGATTACTTGATATTCTACGCGATTGAATTGCACGGGTGTATCTTTCTGTTTGGTAATAAAGTTAAACAAGGATAGTTTGAATTGAGAAGGGTGTATTGCACTGTTATGATAAAATACATTCAGTTATACTTAGATTTTTCTGCAGCGGCCGATGACGTCAGGTCATTGTTACACCTCCTGCCTTACAGAATGAATATTTTTAACAGTGATAAGCACATTTCCGAGGCGTCGAGTCCGTTTGAGACGGACTTTCGTGAATTAAAAAAAATATTCATTTTGTAAGATAGGAAGTGTAACAATTACGTAATATCATCGACCACTATATAAAAATCGAAGTATAGTGCAGTTACAAGAAGACATGTAGAACAAGTGATGAAGTATAAGAGGGTCTAGAAGGAAAAAATCCAATACGGGCTCCTTTGGAAATATATGGATAGGAAAGTGGGTGGCGTTTAACATTGGAGAGTTCACGCACGGGGGCGCTAGTAGATACCTATTATTATTAATGTTTACCCAGCTAGAATCTCGGTCCATAGCTTGCGTGCAGTGGCCAGACCGGCGGGGACTCGCTAGCGCGTGACGACTCCGCCACCCCGGCGGCCGCGGGCTGCCCCCTCCCGCCGCCGTCTTATCTGCGGCCCGCACTCTCGCCGCCGTTATTGTGGACGTATGACGCGCGTTATCCTCCCACAATCGCGGGTCTCGTCCCGGCGCCGATGGCTGGAGCCCTCTGGGGATGCGTGACCCGGCGGGCGGTGGGGAAAACGACAGAAGGCAGCGGCGCGTGCGGAAGCAGTAGTCGCCCGACGGCGCACAAGGCGGAATGACCTGCAAGTCCCTGGCATATGTGGACGGCTGGGAACGTGAATGCGCATGCGGTCGCGGGTTGGCGGCAACGCCGCGGTACAGCCAGCTAAAGCCAAAGCCCGACCTCCCTCGCCCTTTCCCTGTGTCCCGGCGCGCTCCCGGCGGCGCCCGCCCGTCCCACGCCGCCCCGCCCCGCCCCCACGCCTAATCCCGAGTAAATTGCCGGCGCGCGGCCGGTCTAAATCCTGTTAATGGGCGATAACAAGAGCGAGCGCCGGAATTAGTGTCTTGCTCCGGACGCCAGCCACCCTGATGACGTAACGCGCCGTTTCATTACACCCCGCCCCCGGCGCTCGCTCCACCGCCGCCGCCGCCGAGGTGTCGTCGACGGCGCGGGTGCTCGTTTCGCGTAAGTTACTCGTTTACGCGTTGCGCGCCCTGCGGGGCCTTCTCACTCCCTTGTTCGCGAGGGTGCCTTTCTTCGCCGCGTGCGCGTGTGAACTACCTCTTCCCCTGGGTGTTGGTGGGCGTGGGGGGTGGAGGATGCGGAAGCGAGGCCGTTTCAGACAGTGCGCTAATGTCTTCGTGAGATACTGAAACTGATCATTGCGAAGCAGGACTTCAGGTTGCTTATGTCCTGGTCATGTCATGTTCAGAGGATAACACTTATTGTTGTGGTTCTCATTGTCCAACTCATATTAGTGCATTACTTCAAACTGATTCCATGGTTCATTTGCTGTTTAATACTTTTATGTTGGAACAATTTTGACTCTTCTGAAATTACTAGATATGTTTGATTCTTTTGTTAGACACAGCACCCTACAGCCCTAGGTGGTACTGGCTTGTTTATTACGTATTCTACTGTGAGTTTACACCGGTCCGCTTGCACTTAAATCGATCCTTACAACGCGATACACCCTTCTCTGCAAGCTCTCCTCTGAAGCTGCGCCATTTATTCGCCTGAATACTCTTTGGGGCAGGAAGTAAAATGGAGGAAGCAAGAGCGCTGCACCGCGAGATCGTTGCTGACGGCGGAGTCTGTTCCCTGCGATTGATGGCTTGTGGTAGCTCGCTCAGACCTCGCAGTCTGAGGGAACGCTGTCTAGGTGCAGTTCGTCGAGTAGATTGTTAATAGGGAAAGCAGTTACCTCCATATTGTGAGTACATCACTTAAATCGTGATCTACGTTGTTGCCTACATTTATGTGAGAGCAATTTTGAATACTGTGGTATTTGCTATTTTAATTGATTCTCTGCCTCTCTTCTATTTTTATCACTATACGTTTTGGTCAAATATTACGGGCTGTAATATTTTTGTGCCTGTTTTGTAATTTTTCCGTCGATCATTTCTGAACCTTTAGCATCCTGTCCTTTACCTTACTTTGGTTGCAATACCACCATTGTTGTGCATAGGTCTGTTTCCCTCCGTCCAGAGATTAAATCAATGTTCAGTACACAGGGAGCAACCGACTTCCTCTGTTCGTTCCCATGTAAGTTTCTTTGTTTCTGCACTCCCTCATCTTTCGTAGAGGAACAGTAATTTCGCCTGCTAGCTTTTGTAGACTATCAATCCCCTCTCTCTCTTTCCCGAAGCGTCGAGGTCGAACCTAACTCATCCCAGCAAAGACTCAATTTCACCCGTCTTCCCCGCTTCCACCCATCCGCCCCTTCCGGACCGGCCGTCTTCTTTCGGCACCTCCGCCGGGCGGTGGCCTGGCGTGATGAAGCCGTGAATTATGTATCGGACAAAGGGCTTTTCCAGCCGGGGGCCGAGGCGTGGGCGGAGGCGGGGGCGGGGGTGGGAGCGGTCCAATGCTGCCTCGCCCGCTCCACCCCGCCACGTACGTGCTCCACGCGTCAAACGGCGCCTCTTCGGCCGCGCTGACCCTCGAGGTGTGACGTGAGGAGGTGGCGAGGGGGCGGCTGTTGCGGCCGCTTACGGGCTCGAGGGCGCTGCCGGCGTGGGCGCTGTCGTGGCCTGACGTTTCGTGCGCTGGGAATCCTCTTTGCCAGCACAGCGTCACGCCCCGCCCCGCCTGCCCCTCTCCTCCCCTCTCCACCCCACCCTTCCCCTCTCCCCGCCACGCCTTTCCTTGCCCTCCGCGCGACCCGAAGCTCGCTGCTCTGTTCGGTGGGCGACATACAGAACGTCAAGGAGAACGAATCCAGGCGTTCCCTCGACGACTTCATTTTTTTTCTCGTTAACGTTCTCAGGTTTTTCCACTCAACTACGTGTATGTTTAACTAGTGGAACTAAAAATGCTGGCATTTTCACTCACAATTATGCGAAACGTTCTAAAATTTTCGAAAAATTGTACAGCACCTTCTTTCAAAATCTATCTTTAAGGAACAAATTTCATTAAGGATAAACATCTCTATCTTTCTAATATTGTAGTTGTAGGAAGACGCCGAATTATAATTGAACTTTTGCAATTTTCGAAAAATTAGGATTTTAATCGAACTTGAGACCTGTGCTATTCTATTAAACGTCTTTCATACTATGCCACAACAAAATTTAATGAAAAACGATGGAGCTCTTTTTTTTAAAAGTTGGAAAATGTCCCAGGGATTCGTGTAAATAACTCTCCAAAATTCAAATTAAAGTTTTAATTCCACGGGGCCGTACATCAGTTAGATCGATTGAAAAATATCAATTTTGGAGAAAATTGCCTGGACGGTTTAGCCGTTATTCACAGAAGGACGGACAGAAGACGTTTTGCCGTCTTTCGATTTTTCGGTGTCAGACATGTATTCTGGCTACACCATCTGTTAGATGTTTTTTTTTTCTAAATTTAGCATCTAAATTTATCGACTTTTCGATTACACGGTCCTGTAATAAGAGTTTTCTGCCACAAATTCGACATTGTTTTTTCGCGCTGCATTACATAACTTTCTTTCTATTCCGTAGTGAGAAAGTAAAAAGTTAGCGACACGTTCGTGTCTTCGGTAATTTCTTGTTGAGGAAGAGAAGCATATTAAATGTTTGTACAGTAGTGTTGGTCTGTTCTTAGACTTCATGGTTAGCACAAAAACATTAATTTAGACATCATCAGGGAGCGAGCATTTTCGCTGCGAAACTTATTTCGAGCGGGTTAGTAAACTTAAGATCGTTTAAGCGTCCGCCTTTTCATTCGTTCACTTCATTCACTTAAGATCGTCATCATCCGCCTTTTTGTCATTCTTCTTTTTTACTTTGTGTTTGTCGTTGTCTTTTGTCACTGTATTTTCCGCTTTACTTTCAGTGTCTTTGTTTTACCCTTTAGCTTTTTGTTTTGATCGCTTTTTTAAGCAAATTTTCTTCGTATTTTCTCCTTCTATTTTCGTTTTTTACCTGTATATGGTTCCTAGTTCCTAGCTTCCTTCTTATTTTCCAGATCACGTAAGACGAGGATACAGATTGCTGTCAGATATATATTGGATTCCGATACTTAAGTAAAATCAAAATAATGAAGCAAACATACAACTTAGCAGATATAACAGAAAATGTTTAGAAGTATTTGAGATAATATTGGAGGTCTACTGCTAAAGACAACTTGCTGAATAGGACTTATTTATTTGCGTCTTTAATTACCTTTTAAATTACGACAAACTGCATAAATTTAATAGACGCTCCATTTCCATTGTTCAGTATACGATAAGTGCGGGAAATATTGTCATAATATACTAGGTATTTATTTTAATTCGAACTGAAATTCAAACATACTAAGAATGTCTGGTTGCCTAGAATACGAGTACTCTCTTTGTTCCGATGCTCCGATTCGCCTAATACTGGCTTACCGTCTTCCACCCCGTCTGGAACTACCGCTTCCATCCTCGCCTCTGTCCATCACATTCTGCCCTCCCTGAGCCGTGTAAATGCCAGATCTATCCATGCACTGCCCGGCCTGCCTACGGTTTTCTTCGGCCTTCCCATCGCACTGCATAACACTTTCCCAACTTCCCAGGGCTGTCGACCCACTCCAGGCCTGCCACATACGCCAGGATTACAGGTACCGCATCCCACGTTCCCACCAGCTCGCCTACGGTTCTCACCACACCTCCTCACAAGCCCCTTCTTAGGTGTACTCTTGTCACATCTCATACGTTTCCACTTCTCTCGCATCAACCTCACAAATTCTCGCCACACACATCCCTTCGCTACACATTCCCGCCTCACATGTTCACTTCACTCGTCCCCTCGCATGTCCCCTAGCCCCACGCACTCGCCTGACGCTTCCCTCACGCACCACTTCACCCCGGGAGACCTCTCCGCCTTCCCCGTGCTCAGCACCTCTCTACCCGCGCCATCCCTCCCTGCTCCGGCGCTCTCCTCCGCGCCCTGTTCGGTCTCATTCCCTCGCCACGCCCCCGCGCCGCGGCCCGTGGCCCCGCTGCCGCCACCTGTCGCCCGGCGTGACACGGCCGCTGCCGCCGAGGGCCTTGGCGGCTCAGCTCCCGCGCGCGCTCTCTGCACTGCGGCTCCGCCCCGCCCCCGTCCCCTCCCCACCCCCACCCTTGCCTCTCTCCGCACTGCTCTGCCCTGCTCTGCGCGGTGCGGCGCGAGGCGGCGGCCTGGAATATTCAGGTGGGCGCGTCACGCGGGGCGGCACAGCGCGGGGCGAGCGGCCCTATCGACTGGCGGCAGAGCCCCTCGTGGGCGCCGCCCCCGCAGCCCCCGCCCCCCCTTCCGCCACGCCGCAGCTCATTCAGGGGCAAATCCCGTCCTCTTGGAGGGAATGCGCCCTGTGCCTTCCCATGTGCCTCCCTTCTGGCCGAGTCGACTGGCTTTTCCCCAGTGGAAGTTTGTTCTCTTAACCGAGTATCTTCAAGCTGATGTACGCTATTTGGTGTTTTAAATAAATTAATTTAAAATTATGGGGATAAATGAAGATTGATTTCATGTGTTTAGATTTAGATTTATTTACTCAAAGATGTAGTGAAAACTCTGTGACGTATGGGGAGAAGATAATCTGCGCACGTTTTCTTGGATTCCTGTATCCCTTCCCATCATTTTACTTATAAATAGTTGAAAGATGAGTGAAAGTTAAAGATAAATACATGAATAAAAATAAAATTAAAAAAAGGCGATATTAACGACATTTGAAAAACTAGACATTTTTGTTCCGGAGTTATAGAAAACTTATTTGCAACGGCAAACGAACTGCAGATTCTATTTTCTGCATTGCTAACAAAATTGTAACTCGTGTTTCCTTACAAATGGAAAAAGAAATGCGAGGTTTATGGCTAACGTGAATGACGTGTTCAAGTTAAGCACCTGAGTTTGAGACCCAGCGTGGACACAAATTGCGCGTTGAGAACACTTCTCGTGGTACAAGTAGTATTATAATATTGCGTTGCCATTACAAATAATGTAAGTATTTGCTATTGTAGCACCACTAGTGTCGAATTCGAGAAAAAAATACAAATTTTTGAATTGACTGAGTAAGGGTGTCTGTCTCAAAAATCTTGTTCGGCCTTGCGATTGCGCTTAAACTTAGGCTGTCTGAAATTTTGGTCGATGACTGGCTGTCAGAATTCCAGTGTACCTGTTGTTTAGAATTTACTCTCATGACTTTCCGATTTGACATCATGGTTTTGAGACTTAGAAATACGCCCGACGTTCTAGTAAGTTACAGTCTCCGACGGAATATGAAAATTAAAAACTACACTTTCTACGGGAATTTATACTTCTGGTTGCAATATTAAAATTACTAGTGCTATACATAAATTTAATCGGTAGTACGTCGAAGAGATTGTGGACGAGACACAATTTTGTTGCTTATAATATAAAACATCGGCAGGCGTATATGCCATTTACATAATCCGTTATCCTCAAGAAAAGAAAACAAACTAGAAAACTGGGAATTCTAGTCTCGTAAACTCGTAAGACATTTCTGGATCTTCTTTTATACCTTTGGAGGTATAGTTCTTACCGCTACTTAATCTCACATGTGGACAGAAACTTGCAAAATCTGGATTCCTATTTAATATAAAGTGACGGATTAATATTCTGTACAATTTAACTACACTATTTTTTATATATGTTTATTAATAAGCGCTAAGAAATATTGAAGTGTTTACCTATTCATAACATCAATCCTTTTATTTATTTACGCTAGGGACCGTAAAAATGAATGTAAGTTTAATTTTGTGTTCAGAAGGAAAACAAAATAGCATCTCGACTTCTTGGCTGTCCGGGTGACACCGCGTCGTTGCCTGAGATGCCGACGTTTAGCCTGTCATATCGCAGATTTCTCTGGGTAGAGTCACTTTCTTGAGGAAGCCTGAGATATGACAGGCGAAACGTCGGCCTCTCAGCCAACGACGCGGCGTTACCCAGGCAGCCAAGAAGTCATGAACTCGAGCGGCGGAAGCTTACGTGTAAAAATGTCATCTCAGCATTTGTGGATTAAGGAGATATGAAACATTTCCCATCGAGGTGAGGCTCATTGACCCAAAAACTAAGTTGTAAAGTTCTTACATGTGCTTTTACCTTTTTGAAATTAGTTTCGTTAATATTAGCGCGTGTAATTTTTGTAACGCACAGTTTTGGGCTTGTCCGTTGAATTCCAGGTTGAAACTATTTTCACTTTCTAAGCAATGATTTTCAGCGTATATGTTCGGACGGGGTCAACTAGTAAAATCATTTGTCCATAAGTAACTCTACGATACTTTTACTTCCTTGAATGACAACTTTACTTAAGAGTACAAAATATAAGGATTTGTTAAATTCATAAATTTACGAGTCAACAATTTTGCGTCAGTTTTGCTTGAAACATTGTCCGAGGGTTTGTACATTGATTTAAAGTTGAAAGAAGATATTTTCTGAATATTGAAAGTGATGGAGAGTTTAAATCGATAAAATATTGTTATACCTATGTATTAGTGTATTGTACGTCAGTTCATTTCTGCTTCACTCTTAGCTTCTATGGATTGTATGGTCTTCGATTAAATTAAGTAACGCCGCTGATGCAAACAATAAACGGGGTTAATTTTAGAAATGATTATTTATCATTTCAATCCAGAAATACGTCATGAAGGACAAGGAATCTGAGAATCAGCGGCAAGTGTATAAAAAATAAGATATTCGTTATGTAGACACCGAATATCATGATAATGTACTAAACAAACTGTAAACAAAAATTATTTCAATAATTCAAATAGTTTATAGCATCAGTCACCTTGATCAGGAATCGAAGTCAGGTCTCCGGGTTCACGGCCAGCTGCTTAACACACTAAACTACTAAGACAACAATACTCCGAACATGATTTCACAAGTCAGCTGTTTGATACTTTCCGTACCCGAAAATAAAATACAGAAACGGACAGTGTGTTTCTCAAATTTAGCCTGTACGTGCCCGTGCAAACACATGGGGCTTTGGGCGTGACGTCACTGATAAAACTTCTGTAAACGAGACGACTCTGACGCAAAACAAACCCACAATCATCCTAAACAAACTGAACTACCCAGCGCGTTTCATGTCAGCGGATAACTACTAACGACCAAAAGCAATGGAGGATACTCTTGAATTTAAAGTGGTAATAAAGTGACACGGGAGGTTAAAACAAAAACAAAAAATAAAACAATTCAGAGAATAAAACCAGGAATGACAAATATTCTTTGTACCGGATAAACAGCATATAAAATAAGTTCATTTGTTTTTGAAGAAACATACGCTTGCATCTCGAATTAACATGCAAACGGTGAGGAACTTTCAAGCATTTTAGAGTTGTTTGTTCGATCCAAGTAGTTAATAATTAAATTCCGTATTACGTGCATAGGATTTCTGGATAGCCATGGTACACCGCGTACTACGCATAGTTGCTAAATTTTTTTCTTCCTCATGCGTCCAGCATATCTACTCCACCTGCGACCACGGAATACTCTTTATAATTCTGACCAATGTTTTTATCAAAAATTCATCTGCAAATGATTTGTATTTAATGTATGATCAGAAACTGTCAGAATTTTGCAATTAACATTGTGATTTATGAAAATCTTTTGTTAGTTACTTCTACGAATCGTTATTTTTTCCAATCTCTTTTTCCAGAAAGCCATCATTCTGACCTAGCATTGCCTGGGGAAAGTTCACTAACATTCCAATGCGACACACAACTTTGATTCCCTAGTCGACTGCTGTCCATGCAACTGACATTTTCTGCGCCCTCTCCCCATCAGCTTCTCTCCGAACGAATCTCGCTCCCCTCCGCTGCTCCACGAACCATGTAATGCAACATAGTGCTACCAGCGGTACAACACTACCAGCACCAGGCTCACGCGGGGGATTCGGCTCTCGCGAAGATGGCACGAGTAATGCGACAAAGAGCGGAACGCAATTTCGCGGTAATAAAAAGACAAAACACGTCGCCAGCCTGCCTGCTCGCCCGCCGCTGCAGGCAAATCCGGACTCGATTGCAGCGTCGCCATTATCGGGGCGGCGCGGACGCCCAATCCGATTGCGAGGGGCCGTCGGGGTTTCAATTCGAGGCCCGCCCGCCCGAGTAATTCAATTGACGGCCGCTCCGCTGCGCTCCACTCGCCCGTCGCAGCCGCGCGTGGGAGGATGCGCGACGCGCGCGGATTTTTCATTAGAGACGTGTTTTTTGTTTTATTTTCTGTTTCTGGGGGAGACAGCGAATGAGAGCGATTGTGCGGTTTGCTTCCTAATGAGTAGGAACAATACGGGCCTCGTTGATGTTTCTGGTCATTCATGCAGGGCGAATCGTATGATTGAACTTTGGAACTGTTGTTGCCACAAATATGCTATACAATGGGTCTTACAATCGAACCTACTTGTATTGTCCCGGTACTGAAGTTTGTATTTTTTTAAATTTCGAACCATCGGAACGAAAAGCCATTGTTTTACTTAGTCTACTGTTCAGTAGTGCCTAATTTGCTCACAACAGAAGTTATGAGTTTCGATAATGCGGCATATATGCTTGGCATTGAGCTGCAACCCGCTTGGCACAGCTGTGTAACCGGGCAGCATGCCGAAGGAACGTTTTAATGCAATCTTTATACATCATTTTTTACTGGCAATATATTCATTTGAGTATTAGAGCTTTGTGCTTTACTGTACTTTATCGTTACGGAAGGTCGAGTTCCAAATGACAATAACTCAGAAGTTTTGAGATAACACTGTTTTGACATTTTAAAGTATTCTGTCGCTCTGAAAAGTCAGTTGAATTACTTGAATTTGAAATGTATTATTAATTTGGTAGTGTTATTTTATACATTTCAATTTCAAGTGATATAACTGAGATTTGCAGAGCGATCTTACATTTTAAAAATAATATATCTCAAAACTTAGATCTTGCTTTATTACCTTGCTTTATTACCTTGTGGAACTGAGACAGACGATTTCACAGCTGACTCTAAAGTCTTCAGACATGTTTAAATGTTATCTAAGACTTTATTTATTTTATACTATAATAGTTTTCTTATTCTTTAGCTACAAAATATTGGAGCACTCTGGCCATAAACTGTAGATGTCAAACTGTAGATGACGTAGGGGCATTGAGAGCATTCTTATCTTAGACGGGAGGAGTTTTCTCAGCGCGATAACTTGAGTGAGAACAAGCCGGCGCGCAGAGAAACAAAAGGAGAGCAGGCTGCGTTGCACGGGCGGCGAAGGGCGCGGGTCGTGTGTCTTGCGAGGAGCGCGCAATATTCCGTTTGGAAGTGTCCTCCCCAGCGCCCATCGCCTCGGCGCGCTCTGTGCAGCACTCGCGACGACTCCGTCTCCGGCTTTAGCCTCGGAACCTCGCCAGGTTGCCACTGGCCTCACAGTTGCTATCATCTGTCGGCTGCGCTGGACGCCGTGTCGCTTCACCTCGCTCGACCGCCGTTACGTCTCTTATTTTATAGTAGTTTCACGTGGATTTTCGTCGTTAAATTCCAGCTATGGATCACAGTTTGCTTAGTTCACATTTGCATATCTGACACTAGTAGAAAATCACTAAATTTTACTTGAATCGTTCCGTCCTATGTCCTTTCGTAACACTTTTTAGTTTGTCTTCCCCTCTCATTGCCTCTGTACGCCTCAGTGTAATTATTTTTGTCTTTCTTTGTATTTAATTCAATTTAGTTTAATTAATGCGTACTCTTACGTGGCGGGAATAAAACCTTCAGACCAGTTCTTTCGTCTGACAACGCAAATTCCGCTACGCTCCTTTCACCGCCTATCTGAGAAAGAAGGTATCACTCGGGCGACAAAACGCGTTTTTTTTTAAATTTTGTCTAAAGCTTCTTTTAGGATTGAGGTATTTTTACATGTTGTAAATCTACAACGTGGGAAAGGCGGCTTTACTTTCCCTTCTAAGGAAGGTGTACGAAGGATTTTTTCGCTCTTAAAAATTCACAGCTTCGATCGGGAACTTGGGTATAACAGTTCGATACTGTTACACCATCGAAGACACAAATTTTATAACCACTTTTATTTCATAATTCTTCTTGTGTCTCTCCATGATTATATGCCACTTGTACACTTGGTTTCTTTCTCTTCTTGCTCACACAGATCACTCTTTTGCTCTTTGATGTTCTGCTTTCTAATTCGCTAGAGCCACCAATGTCGTATTTCTCTTGTTTGTACTGTGAGAGATGTTTCTCTTTCATCTCTTTAATGGTGCAACATTGCCCAAAACCTCGCAGCGTACAAGCGTCAACTACCCTTCTCTCCTCCTCCTCACCACCTATTTCTTGCGCCGCAGTCAACACCAGCCCGCTCCTCTCCGAATGTCGCAACCTCGTCTGCGCCATCGTCTTCGTCGCCGGCGCTTCCCGTCGCACGCAACGTCCGCTGCCAGCTGCGACCTCGGCGCGGGAGCGGGGCGGGACGGGGCGGGCAACACGGAAGGACGAGGGCGGCGCCGGAAGACAAGTACAACCCGCGGCGCGCAATATCTGGCCCGAAGAGGCGTCTCTCCGGCGCAATGGCTCGGAAGGCGACGCGAAGGGCCGGGGAGATTGGCGGGGGGGGGGGCGCCGGGTGCCGTCAGCCGTCGCCCGCCTTCGCGCCTCCGCTCCCTCGCAGTTCCTCACCCCTCCAATCAGCCTGACACAGGCCTTTCGGCGAGGCGGCTCGGGGGAGGAGGTCTGGCGCAGACGGCACGAATGTCGCTTGGTGGTGGAGGAATGACGGCGGTGGTGATGGTGACAGCCCGTGGGTGTGGACGGAAATGTGGAAATTATGACTGTTGATGTTTTGGTTTTGGTGCTACTACTTGTGGGTGAAATGCTGGTGTCAGTTTTACGAGTGCTGAGTTTGGGAGAGCTGGTAGATGCCATCACGACAGGAGATGTTATAGGCAGCGGCAGGTTTGGCATCGAAAATGGTGCCGGAGGCTGGGGAGTTGTCTGTGACGATGGAGTTGGATTTTGACGGAATGGTGGGGATGGAAGGATAATGTAAGTTGTTGGTGTCCAAGAAGTCGACTGTGTCGATGTCGACGGTTCGGTCGACTTAAGGCGCGTTGTAGGGACGGTGGTGTCAATGGATACATTGATGTCGATGTGGACGGTGGCGTCGATGTGGACGGTGGCGTCGATGTGGACGGTGGCGTCGATGTGGACGGTGGCGTCGATGTGGACGGTGGCGTCGATGTGGACGGTGGCGTCGATGTGGACGGTGGCGTCGATGTGGACGGTGGCGTCGATGTGGACGGTGGCGTCGATGTGGACGGTGGCGTCGATGTGGACGGTGGCGTCGATGTGGACGGTGGCGTCGATGTGGACGACCATTAAAGTGACCTTGAAGGTCGAAATGCTGTTGGTCGAGGTGATGGTGTTGACGGAGGCAGTGGTCGTAGAACAAAGTCGCGACATGAAAGGCAAAGGCGTTTCCCTTCTCCCGAAGGCGTCGCGCGCCTGATAGCAAAGCCTAGCGAGAGAGGGAAGTAGATTTCGGGAAAGGGAGGAAAGTGGGAAGGAACGACGAACACGACCGAAGTTTCTCTGGAATCGATTCGCGATTTCTTTCCTTCCTTCAGTTTCTCGGATATGCAGTTTCATTCTCGTCTTTGTTCAGTTCGTAAACATATAAAAAAGAAACTTTGGACCCATTGCGATGCGGCAGGGTCGGTTGCTAGCGCGCCGAAGTAGGTTCGAACCGTGGAGCCGTATATTTACAAATCTGGGCTCTGGCCCGGCGGGCGCCTTTACAAGGGGGAAATATCCATGCCATTCACGTAGCACGCGCCACCTTCTCTAAGAAGGCGCTACCGGTTGGCAGTTCTTTCATTTTAAATTCTTTCTTTTTCTTTATCACATTTATCTGTTGGCTACTAAGAGATGAAAAGTAATTATTGAAGCATTTTTTACTGCAATCGATAATCGCGGTAGATCCAGTACTGAATATGTTTTGAGTAAAATGTAGGAGATGGGTGACTGAAATTATAAAAATGAAATTATGTGCGCAGAGTTTCAGTTTCAGTGGGTACAATATTTGATAAATTGTTTAAAAAATAGAAAGTAGCATTGCAATAATAGTCGGGATTTCGAAGTTACCGAGGGAAATGTGACACATGAAAGCCTCGTACTCGACGCATGAAATGTTCACGTGATTCATGAAAGCGTAACCTCGACAGTGTCTACGCACTTGACTGACCGGGAGACGCCGCGTCCCAAGCGTTGATCCCGAAGTTTCGGCCTTTAGACTTGGACCTTCCTCAGGGTGTAATTCATTTCTCGGCGCGTGTGGTGTCTATCGAACACCTAAGCAGATAATTTAATACATATTGGTAACGTAGCTTAACGTCTACGGGGAAACTTGGGGCTCCGAAATCTAGGGATGTTCTTCGTGAACATGCCTGAAACACGGAAATATTGCTGAAATGAAACATTGTCTAGAGTGTTCCCCATTAGTCGAGTTGAAAGCTTTGAAGGAAAGTTGTGTTGTGAAAGGGAAATTCACAGTAAAAATATTGAAAGTAAAACTTATGGTGTACTTTTAATATTTTGCATAGGAGCATATTTATATAATATAAAACTAAGCTCTACATTCTTTTTAAGAAATCTACGTATATTAAGAAAATCATGTTGATCTGAAGATGGGTTCAAGTGGTCCTCGAAACGTGTATTTCTGAAAATTCAAATAAACCAATTATATTTTATGCCGAAATCTATACTTGCAGTAGGAACTAATAAAAGCGAATTAATGTTATAGACAATTATTATCTACTTATCATTCTTGTGTGAAAAGGAACAAGAAAGTTAATGTGATAGTTGGTGTTACGCAGAGTGAAAGGGAGAGAGACACAGGAAAACAGTGAAATAGTCAGGACAAATCCCAATAGGAAGAGGTTAGGACGAATAGAGAATAGGATGAAGTTAGTGTGGTGAAATACTACTGTAAACTAGTTCGAATAGTGTTGGGCAAGGAACTGGGAGGAGACGCTGGAAGAGGCCGGATAACCAGAGAGCTGCGCGGCGACCAGAGGCCTGCGGCAGAACAATCGATACTCCTCGATACTCGAACCTTCTCCGTGGTTTCGCGTTATCGCCTCGGAGTTTGCCCCAGACGTTATCGCTTTCATAACTCGACCTCTCGAAGTAGCGCGAGGGCGCCACGACGAAGTGCGTAATATTTCTTATAGCGCCCCAACCACTCGACACTTTGGAAAGGTCCTCAGCCCCCCTACAGCTCCTGAAATTGCTTCCCAAACGCTTATGACCTGGCTGGATGCGCTAATGCTCGCTCCATTATATCCCAAGCCCAACTCGTATTCAATTTCTTCGCACATCACGCAAGACTAAAATACCTTCAACCTTAGTGAATCTGAAATCCATCATCAACATATGTCAATTCTGAATATATTAAAATAAATGAATAAGCACTGGCACCCAGATTGGGTATCCTTAATGACTTGATGAAATGGGGTAATGGCCAAACTAGAGGCATTGGGAACATGGATACTGCGATAAAACCTGGTTCGAACCAGATCTGACTGCTAATAATTTCCCGTAGATCGACCAGGAATTGAACCCCAGTGATGCAAAGTCTGCGATCTGACTCTACATCAGGTAATGCCAATGTGAAGTCAGATTTGTATCGCACATAGTTTTTCAAGCATATATGGATAGGAACGAATGAATTCCACCATGCATTACTGTTTTCATGACACGGGGTTTTTCGAAACTAATTTGTACAATAAAATCTCATTAGGTATGGCTCTCTTATTCATACTAATGTTTTTTTCTTTCCGTATTTTCATATTATCGAAGATATCCTTATGTATAATATGAATGACAGGGTGTCATTTACTAATGCCAATTGTTTTATGCAGTATATTTCATAGCTGTCATATGTGATTCCAAAGTGCACAAAGCGCAGTGATTTCCACTCGTCTGCAATACTTTTCCAGTTAGGATTATTTGTATGGAAAGTGATCTAATATCATAGTTTTCTATGTATTCTTGAGATATTACATTTTTTCTTCAGCCACTGTGTGTCCCACATTCTTCTTGTTTAACTACTATGTGTTTCATAGTTAAAATTGTTGCAATATTAACTGAGGATCTTTTGCTAAAATGGATTTTCCTGGTTGCTTCGTTTTATCCTTGTCGTGACACCGTAACTTCATTCCCTGTAGTATTTTATATATCAGAAGGGGGATTTAACACTTTAATTCCATGACTACTTAGCACTATTGTTATCTCCTCATTTGCCAAGTGTCTGTCAAATGTCGGCTTAGCCTTCTACAGTTTCCAAAATTCTTGACCACACCGCCATCTCCAATCAAAAGGATCTTGTCTGTAGCTGTCATCACTGTCAGTACTAATCAATCATTGACATTACACTGATCGTTAGCTCCCTGATCATCATAATCATTACCCAATATTATCTTCCAAATCCACTATCACAGCATTACATCACCCTATTCAATCCTTCACCATCCTATAATCCATTTCCAACCTTGTCTTTACATCGTTCTTCCATTGCAATCTCATCGTGTTTCTATTGCCATTCCTTCGCTAATTCGTCTCCCCCCATCTCCCCCCCCAATCCTCTATGACATCTCCGAAAATTTCAACCACTCCTAAATGACCACTCCGCGACCACTCCATTTTATTCCATGTCCACTTTCTGATCAGTCCACGACCAGTCCCCGACCTCTGACCAGTCCATTACCTCTCTCTGACCAGTCCATTATTCCTCCATGTACACGCCGCGCCTTCCCTATGAGTGCTCTATGACTGTTCTGTGACTAATCTAGAACTATTTTGTTACAAGAACAACGCTATGTCCATTCCATAGCTATAATCATCCCCAAACCCGTTATTACTTTTCCACACTTATCAACTCTCTTTTATATGATTCCGCATCACAACATCCTGTATGTCACTCTTCCTTATCCCCGCCTGCTTGCACCACAGAGCGCGTTTCGAAATAAGAAGGGTGGGCACGGGGCGGGCCGGGGCGAGGGAGCGATGGGGCAGCGAAGGGCTCGCTCTACGCAGCGGCGCCGGACGCGCTATCTCGTAAACCGCGAGCGCCCGCCAGCCAATCCTATCTCGTCCCTGGGGCGACCGGAGGAGGAGAGAGAGCCACTGCACATATTGGTGATTTGTTGGCATACGATAAGGTGGAGGTGGTATTTGGAGGACCACTGAACACGGCTCCTGCAGAATCTTCCAGATAGAAGCAATAAACTCGGCGAAAGTGGGTTCTCGTTATCGAATGCCGGAGGCTATGCTTCCTTTGGGGATCGTAGAGTTACCGAGCATTATCTGACGACCTTGTGGTCTATAAAAGTGTGACTTCATTGCACGTAAAATAAAGCCGTCCTACGAATTTTGTGTAGATAGAACAGTAAAATCTCAAATGGCTTCTGAAAATAATTTTAGTATATAATGTACACAATCCGTGTTAATGAAAACCGTGTTAATTTGCAATTACTGAGAATAAATTTAATAGTAACATTACATTTTATTTTTGCCAAACACATCAGCGCGTCACTATGCATTGCGCATTTCCCATTATAATCTACTTAGTGCGTATTTTGTATTTTCTTCGTTATAACCATCGGTGATTCCTACCGTAGTCACAATACAGAATTTGCTGACAGACATTTTGTTTAAAAATCTGACAGACTCTCAGGGAATGTGGTACATTGAGACTCGTCCGCGGGGCTGTGACGTCTGTGAAAGAGCCAGCTCCAATGCAAGGCGTGTCACTGCGTGAGGGCTCCATTTAGCTGAACCCAGCGCGACGAGAGCGCGCGAGACAACTTCATTACGTCCGCAGCAGTCATATCTCGCGCCCGAGCGAGGTGAGGTCGCGGGGGCAGACGGGGTGGCAAGGGTGGGATCTGACGGAGGTCTGAAACCAGGACAGCGGTGGTGGAGGAGACGGGGAAGGAGACGAGGGCAGGGAGTGGATGGGGAAGGGGGTGGGGACCGGAGCAGAGACGAGGAATGTGGGTAGCAGCAACGGGAAAGGGGGAGGAGATGGGGAAGAAGTCGTGTTCGTTGACCTAGAAGGGGACGCGTGAGGAACAGAAATGGGGGGTGGAGAAGATGAAGGGGGAGGGTGTACAGGCACTGACTGGGGATGGGAAAGAGTTGGAGAGAGGATGGGGTGGGAAGATTGGCTGTGCGAGAGAGCGGGTGACACACGTACTTGGGACGTGTAGTATGTGTTTGGACGGGATTGATTAGTGATTTGAATGAAAGACTAAGGATTGTAGTCCCATAAGTATAGTGCATGCTTTTAATCGCTGGAGCTAGCGGTGATCTTCCCCTGCTTGATGGCGAGATCCGGTAACGAAACGACTTACACGAAGACTTGCACGGTTTCCCTCAGACAGGTATCTCTCACCAGCGGAGCACCGTTCCAGCTGAGACAGACTCAATTTGTCTCGCTACATGTGTGGTAATGTGCATGCAAGTGTATGTGTGTGTAAGAAAGGGTTGGAGACGGGTCGAGGAAGACGAAAGAAAGATTGCGCGCGGCGCGTGGCCCGTTTATTAGGACACTCCCCTGGTCATATTGGGAGAAACCACGGAGATGTATCGATCAGAGCAGCTAGCCGCTAAAATTCTCTTCCAGAGAGCGGCTGGACTCGACCTATGACTCTAGCTAGTGTCTAAAATCCTGCCTCCGTCGGAACTCGAACACAAGAACCTCCCGGTCAGAGGAACTGCAGTAATATTAATTGATAGCCGGAATCTCCTCGGTGATGGCATTAAAGAAAGAGAACGGTCAAGGTGCGGCTTGAGGTGGAATTATGGAACTGAGACGTTAGTTGGATGTTAAGTATTAAGAAACATTTTAGATTGGGGAATGCCAATGAATGTAGAGGCGATAGATTCAGTGAGCGTGCAAAACTAGCGGGGGGGGGGGATGGATAGTGTAAAAGGGGAGGGGAGAAAGTGTAGGAGGTTGTTGGCATTGCCACACAGACTAACGTCGAGATAAAAAAGTTTCTGAAAGAGAAAGAGAGCGATGAAGAATTGAAACAGAGGTGAATATGCAGCAGATCTGGTAAGTGAGACCACGGAAGAAAGGGAGTTCCAGGGCGCGAGCAAGGGTGAGGTCGGGAGAGGGTTGGCTGGGATCGCAGATGGAAGCAAGGGCAAAATTAAGTGGTCTCAGACACGGATTATTAATTACTGTGACGTTTTACAGCTGTTCTGTGCATCTCTGTGTAGTTATGGACAATTTTCTGCGAATATTACAGGCAATGTAATTGCAGCTACAAGTATAATTAGAAATAACTACAGCTATTTATATAAATTGCTATTCGAGTTAGACTGCCTTTATTTTGTGGCAAGGCTAGATTCTTAAAGCTTACCTATTTAATATTTGATAATTTATAATTTATTGACTATCATTATATTACGTTGTTATCACCATTTCTGCTTATTTAGAATTTCGAGATTGAATACACATAAAATTGTCATAAGCGTAATTACAAATTGTACCTATTATTTTCCTTGGTTTCCTATAGATGGTTTCTTCCATCGTATTTTATTTTCATGACCTTTTTTTCATTCTAATCGATATTATTATTGTACCAAGTGTGACATACTAGGTACTTTAAATTGTTTAATGGTGCTGAAGTTATTGTAGATTTTGTTGTCGCAATATTGTAATGCTTTATCTTTGTTAGTCTTACATTTGTTTCTTTGTGCCCGACGTCAATTACACTGCACTGCACTGCAATTACACTGCACACAAAATTTGCACTGCATTTCCCATTCTTTACAACCACAATCCATGATCCAACCAAGAGGCTAGTTTCGGTGGATTTTTCTCTTCTCAAAAGTTCGGCCCGTCTTGCGCCGACCTACTAGCACCTCTTTCAAGAACTTCTACGTCGGCGTCGCTCCCTTTTCTCCGCTCCCCGTCACTACAGAGTAGAGCTACCGTTCTCTCCGTCGAGTCGGTGCTCGACGTCACCGCCTCCGCACCGGCCGCCCCCACCCCTTCCCTGCCCCTCCCCGCCCCCGCCCTTGCTTCGCCCGTGGCGCGGCGCGGCGCGAGAGAACTGTCAAGCGGCGGCGCGGGCCGCATTCCAATGAGTCGCCGGGCGGAGACGGTGGCGTAGGCGGTGACGGCGGCGACAGGAGAGATGGTGCGGAGGCGTAGATGGTGGCTGGCGGAGGCGATGGAGGTGGTGGTAACGGAGTCGAAGGCAGCTACGGCGGTGGCGCAGGCAATAGCAATGACAGAGGCGCTGGCGGTGGCGGAGATTCAGGCGGTGGCGATGGCGGTGGCGGCGTAAAGGCGGAGGTGGAGACAGTGGCGGTGGCGGAAGCGGTGGCAGTGAAAGAGGAGGTGACAGCAACGGTGGCGCAGGCGGGGGCGGAATCGATGGCGGAGGCGGCTACGGCAACTGACTCGATAGCGACGGAGGCGGAGGCAAAGACGTGGGTGAATAAAGGTGAAAAACTTCGCTCGCGGACGTAAGACGTATATACAAGTAGTTCATTCACCTTTTTTATATACGTGATTTTAATCTAATTGCATAACATACACGTATCTATGTTTACGTCGATATAAAATATTATATCGTCAGATTTCACCAGAACACATTTTATATAGAGAGGCTGGACTAAAACTACTAGCATATGGATAGGGGCAGTGCCACGTTTGCGAAGAAAACTGCGAGAGAGGAACAAATAATCAATCAATATTTTTTATGTGAGATTTTAATATTGCAGAAATTGAACTTCTCTGACGATATTTGTATTTTACATATTTACTTAATTATACTGTACTAAAAATAAAGTATTGTAATGCTGTTAGTGGAAAGAGACAATATTTCGAGAGAACAATTTGGATCGTGGATTTCTGATACAAAAAAGTGAATAATTGTTGCCCCTACGTGTAGTAAATTACTTTCTCTAATATGACATGTAGTCAAAATCCACGTTTTGGGAGGCCTTGATGTCATAAAATTTCTTTATGGGAAAACATCTGAATGTCTGATTGACTTTTCGTCTACAAACAACACTAAACAGTTCGTAGGGTTTTCCCCGAAAATAATCTTCCTCGATCAATCTGGCCGCTCTCGAGGTCCTCAGAACTTCTAAAGGATATTTTGATATTTGGGGGCTCTTTACATAAAGTCCAACGTTTTCTTCGAAGTGGCTACACATTTTTGATTTTATTCGCTAGCTTTATGAGAAAAGGGGTACATGCCCGAATTTGAAATCAACTTCTGTATGTTCACAAATTACGAAAGTTTAAAATTGTTCAGTCAGATAAATTGGGGGTCTTCATTTTGGTAAAATGCTCTAAACAATTTTGGCGCTAGAGGTGTTCACGGACGGATGGACATATTTTTGAAGCTTACCCTTTCCAGTTTCAGGAGTACTCAAAACGTGTATGTCAGTAAAAGTATCAACATTTAATATTAACAGCATAACATAATTGTTTTCATACTACGTTGACAAGAAAATAAAAGTCTAGTGTTAGGTTCAAAGAAACCATAAAGAGGGACACAGCGCAGTTTTCATCTGTTGGCCCCCCGAGTCCCTTGGTATCTAGTTACGCCCCCATCAAAGTCTTCTACTTGCCATCTAGAATTGGCGTATGATGGATTCTTCAAATTATCTGTATTCCACGCTTGCCTCTGTCAGCTACAAACCCTTTTTTGTGATGCTCGATTGAGCCAGTAGAAGACAAAGCTCATAGAGGGCAGCGCAGGCAGAAGTATTTTTAGATATTGGGTTTAAAGCGTCACACACACTTTTTACATGAAATATTTGAAAGGTTGGTGAACGACCCTATAACTATAAAAAATGATGGAGATTTAGGAGCTAAAATCTATGATCTGCATCTCTCTTTATTGTGAGAAAACTTTCTATGTTTAGTGCGATATCCTTACCCAATTCACTCTCCCACACTCCACTATAGCGCGTTTGAATAAAGAAAAACAACTGATAATCTGTGTTATTAAGATCAACACAAAATGAGCTACTTTCTTCCACCAAAATACAAAAATATACCTTTTACAGTCATAAAAAATTATGACACACACATAGTGAGCCAGAAGGTTTAATAACATTAAATACGTACAACGTATATCAACAGTAATTGTATTCTATAAGGGAGCACGTATATTTACAAAATTACTTGAAAAACGTGTAAAACACAAAAATTACTCTGAACACACTGTTTCTAAACCCACTGTGCACTTTAACAATTACTATTCACACTACATACAATTTTAGATCTCAGGTTCAGTTATAAAGACGTTAAAATCATGTGCATAAGTATTCGCAATTAATGGAGCTTTAAAATTTGTTATTACTCACTCGTCTGCTAATTTTAACGTGAAGCTGTATGATTGAGGTACGCGATTAAATTTTTCGCGGACTGGTCACGGACATGGTTACTGCGAATCCCCCACTACACCTGACATTAATCTCGTTCCACTCAGCTAAGCATTCCGTGAGCACTTTAGAAATGCGCGAGTCTTAATTCTGCTGCCGTTAAATGACAAGTTACTGTGAAAATCATCAAAAATGTATAATGCAAAAATGTCCTGATAAACGAGAATTTGACATAACTGTGACAAGAGATCCCATCCAAGTGGTGGAGATAGCGCATGGGATGTGCAGATCACACTTCAAGAAAACAAGGTTTTTTACCTTCCCGCGACTTCGTGATTCGGCGTGGCGCTTGTATCGCAATACTGGTCGCCTTCTCACTCGCGCCATTGTGCTGCACTTGTGGTCTTAGCGATGCACTTCTGGTCTTTTACAGGTGCAATCTCCACATTTTATCTACGAACCGATACCGTTAGATTATCCCATAAAACTGCGGAAGTTAGCGCACCACAATACACTAAAATGTATTTGTACAAGGCATTCTTTTTTCCACTCGTAGGTTTCACTCAATGAATGAACAGTTCGGTGTTGCACCATGGGTTGTAGAACTTGCGCTGATAGGCTGGTTGTCGTGATGATTTAATTAATCATTTTCCGAGTCGACTTAATTTGTTTACGCGAGTTACTTGAAAAGTGGTTCCTACACCATTTCCCAAGTTAAGTAATGTACCATATTATCAATAAACATTTCTTAGTATAAGTCGTAATACAGTTTTAAGCCGTAATAAGTTCGTAATACAGTTACAATGTAGCGTGAGAAGGATTAGTTTTGACTTCTTCCACACATCTTTTCACACACTAATAGTTTTGCTAACAGTAGATCTCACGTCAAAAACGTTTTCACAATCTCAACATGATGTTAAACGGAATCCTTAAAAATATTTTCATCACGAAAAATAAAAAATAAAAATTCTTTGAAGTGGATAAAGTCGAATAACTTCAAGAATTATTGATTCAAAAATTGAAGAAAATCAAACGTATTTAGTTGAGATAAGATATCAAACAAATTGACAGGAAGACGAAATGTCGAACGGTCGAATAAGACAGGATCTTGCTTCACTAGAACAAAAATATTGCATCGTTTTCTATACTCAAAAATTGAAGAATCATATTGAATTTGTAAATAAAAAATAACATTTTTAATATAATTGAACTTTATCAATATGTTTTGTGATGATTAATTACTATAATTTTTGTTCTGCAGGTGAGTTACTCTCTCTTCAGGGATCATTCCATCAAACTCTTGATCTACTACGTGGGTGAGTTAATCATGTGTCATGTATTTCTTCTCATTTATTACAATGAACCGTAAAGAATTTTTCTTAATATTATACTGTAATAATATAGACATAATGCAACCAAACAGAGGAACGTCAAGCTACTCTTAACGGACGACGGGCGTTTGGCATTTAATGACATCAATATGTCAATGTCCGCCTAGTTATTCCAAAAAATGGTATTTCTTGTTTGTACTATTTTTTTCAGTATTGGTATTTTCTTGGTATTACGAAAAGTATTGAACGACTCACAGCCGAAAACACAAATAACAAACTCGGTTGGTAATATTCTTTGCCTGATTATAAAGTGAGGCTATCGCCTCGGGGTACTCAACCTCATCCGTTATTTTTTGTTTATTGGCCTTATGACTTTAATAATTATAACCATTGTCATGGCATACTACGTATGTTTGAGTTGCGTTTCATAAATGAAGTATTACGAAATGTAGTGCTCGGTACAGAGCATATAATGTATTCAAAAATGAAATTTGGATATAAATGATTTACTTTCAGAAACTTTTCGACTTGTTTGTTTTCAGTAAACAAATATTGTTCGTTAATGTATTATAAAACTATATTTGAAGGAAATTTCTTTCTTTTGTAACGTCCTTCAACATAAGAAATCGATAATATATGCGTTCTCTATGCAATCTTTATAGTTACATATTTCGAGAAACTGCAACAGAAAATATCATTTTGAGCTGAATTCTGACAAGAAGAAACATTCGTTAGATGTCTTTATGCAAGTATAATACTTACCAGCTTTTCAAGATATAACGATAGTGTTGTAAAGTGTTCTTGACATGGCTATTAGAATAAGTATTTGCAAGAAAACGTAATACAAACTGTTGTATATAGAAAAGAAAAAAAACACTTTTACGTAATATACTATACTAACTCTCGAAAAACTAACAGTGATAGTTCTACTTGTTAAAAATAAATAAAAATACATTTTATATTTCTGAGAACTCTCAAACAAATAAATAAGAAGGAGAGACATCTACGATCAAGTATTATTGTGTTTATGGTGGTACAATGGTGAGGCCAGACATTCACATTTGATCAAAACGAAATAAGAATGAAAAATCATTAAGATAATTTTCGTAATTCCGCACTTGCATATCCGTAATTTCATAATACTCATATTTTCAGCTAAAATAATGAAGGTGACTACAATGGAGCTTGCATCCGCAACTGTCTGGAGCGACGCAAGAAGGGACAACGCGAGACCCGCGTGCAATGTTCGAGAGCCCTGTGCACTGCAAGCAGAAGCGTTGCGAGCGGGAGGTGGAGGTGAAGCAGACGAGCCGTAATGATCCTCCGCGAGCTGAAGCGGGGACGGGGTGGGAGCGAGGGCGAATCCCTGACAGGAAACGAGGAGCGATGCGGAACGCTCGCTACCTTCTCCCCTCCAGGTTCGTACTTTCCCTCCTCGCCCCGTCCACCTGCATGGCCTTCCCTCGCCTCGCCCCTCCTCACCCCACCTCTTCATGCCGCTCCTCGTCCTCGTCCCACATCACTCGCATCGCACCCCACCTCGCCTCACATCACCCCACATCGCCCCACATGTCCCGGCATTGCCCCACATTTCTCCATCTCGCCTCGCCTCACAACGCGCCACCTCGCCTCACGTCGCCTCGCCCCACCCGCCCAACTTCATCACACATCATCTCACTATGACCCACTCGCATTCACTTTCGTCCCTCAAACCTAATTCGCCCCTCCTCATCTCACATTACCCACACCAACATACTTCGCTCCACTTCGCCCCATCTCATTGTACCCACCCTTATTCCCACTCCACCTTGTCCCACATGCACTACTTCGTGCTTCCCGCACCATCTCGTCAAGATCTTGCTTTTACTCCATACCACTCCGATCAACCGCATCCAATCCCCCCCTTTTCACCCCATTTTCTCATGATCTATCTGCCCCACCCGCTCCATTCCGCCCTAACCTGACTATTCTCACCCCCTTCGTCCCTTTCCACCCTCCACGCTCTTCCTCCGCTCTCCCCCACCCCCTGCCCGTCCGCCCGCCCAGTCACTCGTCCTCCCGCGTTCGTGTCCTCGCTCAGGAAAAAAACATTTTACAGGACGCGGGGCGCTCATTAGTAGTGCACTCGACTCGCATATGAAAAAGCTGCAACACAATGCGACGTAATTGTAGGAGCGCGGACCGCGGCGCGAGACCGAGGGCTGCGCCGGGGCTTGAACCGGCGGCGCGCGGGTAATTAGAGACGCGGCTCATGACGGCGGAAGATTACGCCCCGGGGAGGCAACGAGCTGGACTGGCGAGGAGATGGCAGTGGGTGCTAGACCGCCAGCCATCGCGTCGACGTGGTTTCGCTCTACCTGGAACTTCCATCGTCTCCGTCGCTGTTCCTTCGCAGCCACATTGCAGTCCCCATCACCGTCTTTCTTGCTGTCCCAACCCCCGTCCCTGCCAACATCGCCAGCTCTGACGCAGTCCTTTTCGTCCCTTTTCGTCCTTTTCGTCCGTCCTTGCCATCCGTGTCACCGTCGCCGTCCCTGTCGCCGTCCCCGTCCCTGTCGCCGTCCCCGTCCCTGTCGCCGTCCCCGTCCCTGTCGCCGTCCCCGTCCCTGTCGCCGTCCCCGGCCCTGTCGCCGTCCCCGTCCCTGTCGCCGTCCCCGGCCCTGTCGCCGTCCCCGTCCCTGTCGCCGTCCCCGTCCCTGTCGCCGTCCCCGTCCCTGTCGCCGTCCCCGTCCCTGTCGCCGTCCCCGTCCCTGTCGCCGTCCCCGTCCCTGTCGCCGTCCCCGTCCCTGTCGCCGTCCCCGTCCCTGTCGCCGTCCCCGTCCCTGTCGCCGTCCCCGCCCCTGTCGCCGTCCCCGTCCCTGTCGCCGTCCTCGTCCCTGTCGCCGTCGCCGTCACCGTCACCGTCACCGTCACCGTCACCGTCACCGTCGCCGTCGCCGTCGCCGTCGCCGTCGCCGTCGCCGTCGCCGTCGTCGTCCCAAGGGCCATCGCAATCTTGTAGATTTCCGAGGCGCACTTACCATCTCTAACGCTGTCGCCATCCCTGTTGCCGTTCCCGTCCCCGGCTTCATCCCCATTGCCGTCGCCGTTACTGTCATTGTGACAATTCATTTGTCAGTAAAGGAGCGCACCGTCGTTTGATCCGTGATGTAATAGCTAGATGCTGGGTTCTCAAACCATATCTCTTTGAAATAGTCGGAATCCTATGTATGATTTTACGTTTCCGTTCCCATTGCGACAACATATAACACATCATCTTCTCTTGATTTCACTTTGTCGTTCTACACTCTGAACATATTCCTGGTTCCATCTCTGAGCATATTCTACTCGTTCTTTTCTCCTGCAGCCTGTGTCACCTCATCTTCTTTCCTATTTGCTCATGAAGATGACCACTACTGCGACGTCTCCTACTTCTCAGCTTGTCAATGCACATACCATCCTCTTTGCTATCCCCACCTGCTCTATCCGTAATCGTCCCTGCCTCAGGTTTTTCGAATCTCTGTCAGCATCTGCTTGTCTGCCTTTCTTTCTTTTCGTCTTCTTGTTATTTCGCCTCCTTGCCTTTGTACCTCTCTGGCTCAGTTCTTGTCATCACTACATGTGCTTCCCTTGGTTCGCCGCCATTTCTACCAGAGTGTCCTTCGCATGCGCAGTCTTCACTGCCGCCCCCTCCGCCTCAGCCTCCGCCTCCGCCTCCGCCTCCGCCTCCGCCTCCTCCACCCCCGAGGCCGTAATCAGCGCCGGCCTCATTTAGTGGGGACGCGCCTCCGGGAAAACAACACGGAATTTTGTTTTCCGACCACTGAACGCCCCGCTGGTTAAGCGAAAACCCCCCGCAGTATGATTACGTATTCATATTTTTCATTATGTTTTACAGTTCCCCCGGAATTGCCCTAATTTTACGGCCAAGAGCGAGCGAGGGCGGGCGGACTGCACCGACCTTGGTGGGAACCACGCCTTCTGGGTGGTTGGGTGTGCGCGGACAGATGTTCAGATGCGGCTTCATTGTGGAGAGCTGTATTTTGTGGATGGCTCCGCGTGTTCATATTCCCGGCCATGCGCTCCGCAGATTTCTTTTTCAAGCGGTGAATAGATGGAAACGAAATTTTATGAAAAGCGTTACTTCACGTTCGCTAACGGTGTTTGGAGTACGGCCAACTGATTCAGGGAAATGGGAATGCATGGTATAGTCGATCGCGAAATTGGATTAATAGTTCTTTTGTGACGCAAAAGCAAAGAGGTTACTGCTCAATCGTTGTTGAACAGGTCTATCGAATGTTTATGCCGAGGAAAGTGGCAATTTTGCAAGAACGAGATGTGGTAGTGAAGGCAGAGAATATTGTAGTGAGCAATAACAATTTTCTCTCAAAGGCTTATGTAGTTTCTTGCCTCCATTCCATGCTTGCTGGATCAAATATGAAATTTTCTCGACGGAGGGGAAGCACATTGGAAACTTTCCATAACATAAACGACGTATGGCGCCAAGTATCCTACTTTACTGCATTTGGTATTCATAAATTTGAAGAAGGGTGAAATAAATTACGGAAATCTGCGCTTTCAGCGTAAATATTCGAATTTTAATATGCAGAAATTGTGTTTATTATATGTAAGTAAATTTATAATTTTGAGTCATTTTAGTGCTCTACTAAAGAGTCGGCAAAATCATGAGAAGATAGTACAAATTGTACCCTAATAATGTTTCAAAAATTTTTAGAATAGCTTTTCTATCAACGTGAAATTTTGAACGATAAATAAACAACAATGAAATTAGAAATGAAAGCGCATATAATAGATAAGAATGTTAATTCACTTTTTGGCACTTTATTCTAAATATTTAGATTTATGCGTCTGAGAAAATGCAATTCTGAAGAACTTTTCATCTTATTGCTTGCTTTATTGGTTTACAAAATTCTCCGAAGGAGGCCTTAAAGATGCGTTTTAGGTGTGCAATAATCGAATTTTTGGAACAATGCTTTTCACTTCTTTAATAATTAATTTCACATTATTGGCTGACATTATTTGTTGAAATAATTCTTTATATCTTTCATTCACCCTCTTTTTTTTGATTGATGTACACAATCACAATTGAATTATCTAAAATATCTAAGCCATGCTTAACCAAGTTACGATTCTGATTGTCTATGAATGAAATAACCATATCCCAAGCACTCAGTTTACAGTATTTTCATTGTATTTATTCTGAGAATTTACTTTAACTTGAGAATTAGAAAAAAGCAAGAGCAAAAACACAAAAATAGATGAAAGAAAAAGAAAATAACTGCAAGCGTTGAATCAATAAGTAATGTAAATATGTGCCAGATGAGCTGAATGTATGGTTTGGAAATATTTTGTCTTGATCTGGTATTGTACATGTACTTTCATACATATCTATTCTTAATAACTCTACATTGCAAACCTTTTTTTAAAAGTCGTTTCTCCTTTTAAGAATCTGTGGAACTTACCGTGGCAAAATAAATACAGAAACGTATGAAGACGAAGAAGAAGCAAAAAATAAGGACGAGAAGAAAAGGAGGAAACTTGAAGGAAGAAAGGGCAGAGAGAATTTAGAGGCGTTAGAGAAGAAAAAGGCGGTGAAGAAAGAACAAGGCAGAGGGGAAGAAACAAGGCAGAGGGGAAGAAACAAGGCAGAGGGGAAGAAACAAGGCAGAGGGGAAGAAACAAGGCAGAGGGGAAGAAACAAGGCAGAGGGGAAGAAACAAGGCAGAGGGGAAGAAACAAGGCAGAGGGGAAGAAACAAGGCAGAGGGGAAGAAACAAGGTGAGAAGAAGAAACAAGGTGAGAAGAAGAAACAAGGTGAGAAGAAGAAACAAGGTGAGAAGAAGAAACAAGGTGAGAAGAAGAAACAAGGTGAGAAGAAGAAACAAGGTGAGAAGAAGAAACAAGGTGAGAAGAAGAAACAAGGTGAGAAGAAGAAACAAGGCGAGAAGAAGAAACAAGGCGAGAAGAAGAAACAAGGCGAGAAGAAGAAACAAGGCGAGAAGAAGAAACAAGGCGAGAAGAAGAAACAAGGCGAGAAGAAGAAACAAGGCGAGAAGAAGAAACAAGGCGAGAAGAAGAAACAAGGCGAGAAGAAGAAACAAGGCGAGAAGAAGAAACAAGGCGAGAAGAAGAAACAAGGCGAGAAGAAGAAACAAGGCGAGAAGAAGAAACAAGGCGAGAAGAAGAAACAAGGCGAGAAGAAGAAACAAGGCGAGAAGAAGAAACAAGGCGAGAAGAAGAAACAAGGCGAGAAGAAGAAACAAGGCGAGAAGAAGAAATAAGGCGAGAAGAAGAAACAAGGCGAGAAGAAGAAACAAGGCGAGAAGAAGAAACAAGGCGAGAAGAAGAAACAAGGCGAGAAGAAGAAACAAGGCGAGAAGAAGAAACAAGGCGAGAAGAAGAAACAAGGCGAGAAGAAGAAACAAGGCGAGAAGAAGAAACAAGGCGAGAAGAAGAAACAAGGCGAGAAGAAGAAACAAGGCGAGAAGAAGAAACAAGGCGAGAAGAAGAAACGAGGCGAGAAGAAGAAACGAGGCGGAGTAGAAGAAGAAACGAGGCGGAGTAGAAGAAGAAACGAGGCGGAGTAGAAGAAGAAACGAGGCGGAGTAGAAGAAGAAACGAGGCGGAGTAGAAGAAGAAACGAGGCGGAGTAGAAGAAGAAACGAGGCGGAGTAGAAGAAGAAACGAGGCGGAGTAGAAGAAGAAACGAGGCGGAGTAGAAGAAGAAACGAGGCGGAGGAGAAGAAGAAACGAGGCGGAGGAGAAGAAGAAACGAGGCGGAGGAGAAGAAGAAACGAGGCGGAGGAGAAGAAGAAACGAGGCGGAGGAGAAGAAGAAACGAGGCGGAGGAGAAGAAGAAACGAGGCGGAGGAGAAGAAGAAACGAGGCGGAGGAGAAGAAGAAACGAGGCGGAGGAGAAGAAGAAACGAGGCGGAGGAGAAGAAGAAACGAGGCGGAGGAGAAGAAGAAACGAGGCGGAGGAGAAGAAGAAACGAGGCGGAGGAGAAGAAGAAACGAGGCGGAGGAGAAGAAGAAACGAGGCGGAGGAGAAGAAGAAACGAGGCGGAGGAGAAGAAGAAACGAGGCGGAGGAGAAGAAGAAACGAGGCGGAGGAGAAGAAGAAACGAGGCGGAGGAGAAGAAGAAACGAGGCGGAGGAGAAGAAGAAACGAGGCGGAGGAGAAGAAGAAACGAGGCGGAGGAGAAGAAGAAACGAGGCGGAGGAGAAGAAGAAACGAGGCGGAGGAGAAGAAGAAACGAGGCGGAGGAGAAGAAGAAACGAGGCGGAGGAGAAGAAGAAACGAGGCGGAGGAGAAGAAGAAACGAGGCGGAGGAGAAGAAGAAACGAGGCGGAGGAGAAGAAGAAACGAGGCGGAGGAGAAGAAGAAACGAGGCGGAGGAGAAGAAGAAACGAGGCGGAGGAGAAGAAGAAACGAGGCGGAGGAGAAGAAGAAACGAGGCGGAGGAGAAGAAGAAACGAGGCGGAGGAGAAGAAGAAACGAGGCGGAGGAGAAGAAGAAACGAGGCGGAGGAGAAGAAGAAACGAGGCGGAGGAGAAGAAGAAACGAGGCGGAGGAGAAGAAGAAACGAGGCGGAGGAGAAGAAGAAACGAGGCGGAGGAGAAGAAGAAACGAGGCGGAGGAGAAGAAGAAACGAGGCGGAGGAGAAGAAGAAACGAGGCGGAGGAGAAGAAGAAACGAGGCGGAGGAGAAGAAGAAACGAGGCGGAGGAGAAGAAGAAACGAGGCGGAGGAGAAGAAGAAACGAGGCGGAGGAGAAGAAGAAACGAGGCGGAGGAGAAGAAGAAACGAGGCGGAGGAGAAGAAGAAACGAGGCGGAGGAGAAGAAGAAACGAGGCGGAGGAGAAGAAGAAACGAGGCGGAGGAGAAGAAGAAACGAGGCGGAGGAGAAGAAGAAACGAGGCGGAGGAGAAGAAGAAACGAGGCGGAGGAGAAGAAGAAACGAGGCGGAGGAGAAGAAGAAACGAGGCGGAGGAGAAGAAGAAACGAGGCGGAGGAGAAGAAGAAACGAGGCGGAGGAGAAGAAGAAACGAGGCGGAGGAGAAGAAGAAACGAGGCGGAGGAGAAGAAGAAACGAGGCGGAGGAGAAGAAGAAACGAGGCGGAGGAGAAGAAGAAACGAGGCGGAGGAGAAGAAGAAACGAGGCGGAGGAGAAGAAGGAAGCGAGAACGAGGCGGAGGAGAAGAAGGAAGCGAGAACGAGGCGGAGGAGAAGAAGGAAGCGAGAACGAGGCGGAGGAGAAGAAGGAAGCGAGAACGAGGCGGAGGAGAAGAAGGAAGCGAGAACGAGGCGGAGGAGAAGAAGGAAGCGAGAACGAGGCGGAGGAGAAGAAGGAAGCGAGAACGAGGCGGAGGAGAAGAAGAAAGCGAGAACGAGGCGGAGGAGAAGAAGAAAGCGAGAACGAGGCGGAGGAGAAGAAGAAAGCGAGAACGAGGCGGAGGAGAAGAAGAAAGCGAGAACGAGGCGGAGGAGAAGAAGAAAAAAGCGGAGGGAAAGGAAAAAAGGTGAAGGGAAAAATGCCAGAAAAGAACAGAAGAAAAGAAGAATGATAAAATGAAGATTTGGAATTATGAAAATGAGAAATAGAATAAGAGTGAGAAATAGAACGAGGAGAAAATGAGAAATAAGAAAATAAAATAAAGGGAAGTCGAGAATAAAAGATCAGTGAAACCAAACGAAGTGGAAATATAAAGAGGTGTTCCTGATCGTACGTGAGTCGCGTGCCGCCAGTGGCTTCCTCCCAATGCGTCTTCGTTAGCCCCGCATCCGGGCGGCGCGAGGGCGGGTGCTGGGGCGGGCGCGGGCGCGGGGCCGAGGGCACCGGAAGAAGGGACGCGTAATAAAGAGAAAAGCTAAGAGGCTGATAAATCACGGCAGTGGCCAGTGGGGCGGCAAAAACCAGTCGAAGGCGCCGTCCCTCGCTTTGCCCTGGAAGTGGGAACAAGGGTGCACGTAGGCTGTAGTGGGGTGAAAGAGGGGTAGGGCGGAATGGGGGAGAGTATGGGGGTTAAGCACTCGACCAGGAACAGGGACGGCGGGGTGGAGAGGTGGCAGCGAATGACCGGGGCTGGGGTCGGTGGCGATGTTCATGGTGACGACGTTGACAATGGCTACGTAGGCGACGGTGGTTGGCGGCGGCGAATAATTCAAACCTGAAACAACAGATCGGGCGTCTACATGTGCTAACTCATAGTTCCCCAATCGCATTTAAATTTGGAAATAACAGCCAATATTTTGGCAAATTAAATAAAAGAGAGAATGTGGTATGCGTACGCCAAAGTGTAGTTTTTCGGGAAGTCCACTGCAATGTCAATACAAAACAGTAGGTATGAAAAAGAAAAACAATATACTTTGACAGCATGAATCGATATAGCTGACATTGTGCCTATGGAAATAATAAGAGTAAATTACCCTAAACTGTTACTAAGTATATTGTATCCAACTCGTACGAAAATGAGTGAGCAAACTTCCGCGGACGGAGTTCACTAATAACTTAATAAAATAGTCAATAAATAGTACACTAACTACAGTAATAATAGGCAAAATGAGTGGAGGCAAAATAATAATATTGTTTTTTCCTCTCATCAAACCTTTCTTACTTTCTAATTCTATTTCCTCAATACCATCCAATCCCCCTATACCATTATTATAATTTGCCAAAAAAAAATAACTGTGTTGAATCATTTGTAAAAGTCAACAGACACAAAATTCTATACGTTTGCTACTGCTCGGTAAGGGATGCCTGCTTAATAAGCGTAGGCCGGCACTGACGTAAGATGAAAAATTTGCATTTTTCAGATTGGATATGATATAAAAGAGCGGCAGACTTTCACGTATATAGTAACATACGTTGCACAGAACTCACAATATATCTTTACTATAAAGCATTACTGGCAAACGATGGTGCTAAACTCTCAGAAATAGACTACGAGTCTCTTAAGGTACATGGAGTTATCCTTCATGACGAAATTTACAAATGGCGCCTTTTTAAATGCGTCACGTTAAAGCCTTCTCTATATATTTGTTGGTTTACCTCTTCCGGGTACCACTTCTCACTAACATGGGTGTTAAGAAATGAGAAAAAATTCAAATTCTTTGTAAAATTAAATTGAATACGTGATATTCTATGCAAATTAGTGTCAACGTGTATCAATATTGTAACGTTTATTTACGCACAGAACTGGGCTTGTAAGTGCTGTAACGATCCGCTCGGGGGTCTGGGGCAGTTTGAAGTTAGATCCCAGTAGGCAGCAATATTCACTTTCAAAACAATAATTTTCAATATGTGGATTGTTAGCTCGAGTAAAACTACTATTTATTATTTTTATGTATGCTGCAATTTTGTTGAGTGTCGAGTCTGCGTGGAGTAGTATTGCATTTATATTTTTTATATTATATTATAATAAAATAAGACAAGGATAGAAGAATCATTTACAGTGTGTGGCACACTGTCCAGGACTTTGCCCTGTCTGTTGAAATCAATCGATGAAAGTCACGCAGACTACCGAAAACTGAGCTTATCTTCTTTTGTTAAAAAATCTCTACCACTGGAGGTCCCAAAACTCGGACTTTCTATTTGACGGAGCTGCAGTCGTGAATTTTATCTACTACTTTTCTATTTTATTCTAGGAAGGTATTTTTGTCCGCTTGTTTTCCTGACACCGAGCACAGGCCGTCGGCAACTGCAGCGGCGCTGGGGGCGGCGGAGTGGCGAAGAAAGGCGGTCGAAGGGAGCGAGAAAAAGTGGTGGAGAGAGAAAAGTAGAATGCGAGTGTGTTTCGCCGAGGGAGGAGAGCGAAGGGAGAAGATGAAGAATGAGACGTCAGGCGCGGCTTACAGCGGCTGTTGCAGGGGTGGGGGTGGGGGTGGAGTGGGGTGAAGGCGAAGCGGGGAGCGGTTGAGCGTAGTTAGGGTATGCAGCGACTCACTCTGTCAAACGAGATGTACAAAATGGTACTATTTTCATTTTCTTCAAGGTACAAGGAAAAACTGAAGATCACAGACAGTAGTGTGCTTTGTACCTCTAGTAAGTCTAGTATCTACTGCGAGGAATACAGGGGACACATAGAGACCCTATTTTTTTAAAAAAATTAATTTGTTTTTCTTGGTCCATTTACAAATGTCTAGAGCTCCAAATTTAATATTTTATCTTGGGAATGTGTAGTAATGATCGACAGGGACCATTTAGAGAGGCAATGTTTACTGTGCTTAGGATACATTTATTTGGAATTGGAAACATTAGTACTGATTGTTATTATACTACTTTTCGCTTGCAAAGTTTCAATGTTATATATATGTATATGTATGTATTTGAACAGATATCACATTTATTCAATTTTCTGTCATAACATAGAAGCGTTATGCTTTGAAAATGAGCACTTTCACATCGTAAAAACCTAAATTAGTAGTGAAAAGCAGTAAAGAGATAAGCCAGTCATATGAATTTGTCGTCCAGTCGAAAGCAGGTGTAATGGAACAGGATGAAGAAAGAATCCGTTTTTGATGAGGTTCTCTATTAGTCGCTTGGTAGTATGATTACAGAGGCAGGTAAAGTAACATTTATGCATTTAAAATGCAAAGCGTTTTCGTCTAGAAATAATTTTGAGCGTTTTACTCAACTACATTCATTGTTTTTTTCTTTAAATAAAAAGGTAGGTAGCTCTATATGTGCTATCAATTCTTCTAATTTACTGTTTTTTAATATAAACATTACGGTTTAATTATATCCCAAAATTAACACAATGAACGCTTACCTGCCTTTTGTATTTATTATTGTATTACATCAATTTGTTGGGCGAGTTGCAATCGATCTATCAAAAGCAGGCGACGCTTCGTCCGCGTAGCTGGGGCAAGCGAATGCGGTTGTAATGAGCGAAGCGAAGAAGCGAGTCTTTTCAGGTTAGAAAATTAATGAGTATTTTTAAGTTAAAAGATTAGTGACTATACAGGCGAAATATTTAACAGACACTTGTGCATGTGACACATGTGCCCCTTTCCGAAAAAATCAGTGATTTTAATTATGCAATGCATTACGTTTTTAAGATAAGGTGAATAGGAGAATTCACTGCTGTAGTGCACAACACAAATGTATAGATTTTGTTTAAATATAAAACATTTTAATGACTTTTCCGAAACTTGTTTAATTTTGTGTTTACAGGGAATAGTTCTTTTATTAATGAAGCATTTTTGAAACATCCTCTTTTCATTACTTCAAGGCTGTCCGGGTGACGCCGCGTCGTTGGCAGATAGTCCGACGTTTCGCCTGTCATGTCGCAGGCTTCTTCAGGGTAGTGACTCGTCACTACCCTGAAGAAGCCTGCGACATGACAGGCGAAACGTCGGACTATCTGCCAACGACGCGGCGTCACCCGGACAGCCTAGAAGTAATGGACTCGAGCCGCGGAAGCCTACGTGCACATCCTCTTTTCATTAGCTTTGGAGACTAAGTACTGAACATAAAACAATATTTTTGGTGATTTTCCGTTTTCCGTATGTAGTACTTTTTTCCCTTAATTTTTATACAACTGTTCTTTTCGTGCAAGCGAATGCAAGGAATTAATCTCTTAAAACCATCGTCATCCGTACTCAACACGTTGAACAGAACTGCTCGATATTGTCGAATCGGAAGTATTGTCTGTATCTTCAAAATTAAAAAAAAACAACTATTTTTACTTCGAATTCGGTTTTACATTTTAAAATCAAAATCTTTATTCATTTTATATCTTTCTACAAAATCTTCTTTGTCCATTTAGTTCCAGTTTTACCTAACGCTTCCGATCTTGTGTACACCTCCCTCTCGCACAATCAGTGAAATCCTCAATGAGTCCTGCTGTCCTCAAGCATCGCCCGAGCAAAGGCGGCTCCGCCAGGCGGTACGTGCGTCAGCCTCGCTCGCGTCCTTTCTGCGTCCTCGCCGCGCCCTCGCCCCACGCCTCCGTCAGCAGGCGCCGCTAATGCCCCCTAACGAGCTCATTGTGCGCCCGCCCCGCTCCCCGGCTCACCTGCTGACGACTCGCTTGTCGCCGAGATCTGCGTTGCGCCACTGCTCGCCTTTGCTGCTGCTTGGGCTGGCTGCTGCCTCGTCGCTCTCGGCAATTCTGCGTCCTAGAGCGAAGCGTTTGCCTGCCCGACGCCCAACTATTACGCGGTCTCAGCGCCCTGCGGGGTTAACGTATGTAGTCATACTGCCTTTCTGACCTGAATAGTTTCTAATCGCAAAACCCTGTTGCCCCCTTTTATTCTTACTGTTGCCACATTGTCACATTTCTGTTGCTAGGATGTCACATTGTCAAATTACCGTGTGTTGTAACTCTTAGTCTCGACGTGTAACTACCTCGGAATTTCATTCCAACTAGCATTAATTTAATTACCATCTCGATTACCTCGTATTACGACTTCAACATCCTATAATTACAGCTCTTACATGCGTCTTCATGTAATTATGATTTATCACTCTACAATTCATCAAAAAACAGCTATACATAACCGTTTCCGGTAGTGACATCAAGAGACTTTCTTCATTCCTGGAATAGTAATAGCGGGTGTCACGTCACGTATGCCATTGCATTTACAAGAAGTGATCCGCCCGCAACAAATCGTTCAAATTTTCTCGCTCGATTACATAGCAACATTTACTGTCCCCATATCATAAGAGATTGTGAGTTTTCTACTTCAACATATTTCGTGTTACAAGGGTTTTATATACTTCTTTAGAGATTTGACGTCAAACACTACATCCATCATACCTTTTCCTACCTCATTATTATATCTCAGTTTTACTCTGCCTTCTCTACTAATTCCGTTCTTCCCTCTTTTCCAAAAGTACCTAATTTTGCACTACTCAACCTATTCACGTCTAGTATTCTTGGCTGCCCTTCCGTTCCGCCCTTCCCACTCGTCGGCTGCGGCCAAGAGTTCAGCGACGCAGGAGCGCCCTCTTTGAGCAACCCCGCGAGGAAAAAATGACGGCGCAAAGGGGTGAGCCAGAGAGCGCGCGGGGAGAGTTCTTTTCCCTTTGGCTGGGGCTATACTCATCACAAGGGTCATTACCGCGATGTTACCAATTAGGAACGGATAGCCCGGCCAGCGGGGCGATTCCTGATGGCGCCGGCGACGCCGCTTTTTACGAGTCGCCCGCCCTGCCCCGCTCCGCTCCGCCCCTCTCCGCCCCGCCCCTCTCCGTCCCGCCCCGCTCCGCCCCGCCCCGCCCCGCCCTGCCCCGCTCCGCCCCGCCCCGCCCCGGCCGCGCCCGCAAATCTGTCGCCCTTCACCCCGCCCCGCCCTTTGAACGCTTTCCCGGCGCCGCTCCCTTCGCGCTGCCAATTTCGCTTCCCGCCCTTTGCCCGCCGCTGCCCTATTCCCTTCGTCCTTTGCCCCCGCTTCCCTTTCCATCCCCGATCTCTCTCCCCCTCCCCTTCCGCTCCATTCTCTCCCCGCCCCACCCTTTCCCTTCCGGTCATTTCCATCTCTGTCCACCCCGCCCCCGATTACACACGACCACCACGCCCCTGCACATCTCGCGTCCGTTCTATCCGCTCCCACAACTCCCCGCCATAGCACGTTTCCTCCCGTGTCTCTTCTCTCCTCGCCTGCCTGCTCTTGTCCTAGATCCCGTTCTCGCCCCTAGCCCTCGCCCCCACCATCATGACACCGTCCTCCCCCTCCACTCCCCGCCTCGCCAACACTTGGCTTGCCCACCCTCCTTCTAGCGACTAATCGTTCGTTGGTTCGCTCGCTCGCTTGCAAAAGTTTCCGCGTTTCGGATGTCCCCGCGCGCACCCCCCACCCCGTTGTGCAGAGTAATTGCCCCCTTCTGGTAATTTTACTGCGGCGGAAAAATAAGAGCGGGCGCTGGCGCCCGAGGCGCGGCCGTCCCCCTCCCTTACCTCCTCCACCTTTCCCCTCCACGCTCTTTCCGACGCCCCGGCTTCGTGGAGTTTTTGTTTGGAATCAAATATATAAGATTACGCCTGGAAAAGTTATATGCAAAGCGGATGTCTTAGCAATTTCGTCTTGAATTGGTTGGGGAGCGTGTAACCGGCTAGGGTGACGTATTTGTCAATCCTCGGAAATCACACAGGGCGGAATTTCTTTTTGCAGAGGAAGTGGGATCGACGGTGAGGGGAGTGACTAGGCTTCATTCTGTCGTTCTCTTCTGTGATTAAACCGGGTCGAGTAAAACACTGGCTCTTAATTCTACTAGTGGATCAGAGAAAAAGAGAACATCGAAATATTTATGTTGGAAAGGTACAATACAGTACGGATTGTAACCAAATTGATTTTTTTGTTTATTGGTCGAGTCGATTGTTTTATTATTGAGAGGACGATTATCACGCGGCAGAAAAATGTAAACTTTGGCCAATAAAGTAAAAAGATAGCTTGCCATCATTATTTTAATAAACGATTTTTTACTGATACGTTATTGCTTGTTATTGCTTCGTTACGGAGCTGAATTTACTCTGCATAACTTACCTGAATCGAGAGGATCGTGGGTACGAGGAAAATTGAAAAACAGTTGAATGTTACTACATGTTCTCTTACGAAAGAAGTTATGAAAAGGAAATTATTAGAGGGAAATATGTGAACAAAAACGGATTCAAGGTAATATCTAGTTAATTAGTAAGTTCGTAAATCATAATCATTATAATTAGGTAATAATAAAATTTTGTACGTAATTCGGGCGTTATCTGGTTTTAATGATCTCGGGCGAGAAAAATCTCGAGAGTCAAAGGTTCTCGGACTCTTCGTCACCGCTCCATCGGTAGAACCCATATAACGTCCTTAATTCATAAATAACTATTTGACAGAATCATATACCGTTAATTTTCTCTGAACGTGGTAATGTTTGTTACATTCAGCCAGTGTACTCGTACGCCGCGAAGTCGAAGTTTGTATTCACTCCCCCATCCCTTCACTTTGCATTTCCTTCCTTATCCGAATTCCTTCCAGAGCATCTCTTCCGGCGCTGTCCCCTCCCCCTCTCTCCTCCTCCATCGGGCAGCGCATTTCCGCAGCACGCGTGGCCGGGAGAGTGGGAGGGAGAGGACCCTCCGTCAGCAAATCGGGTTTGCGCGCGAGTAGGCTCTCGGGCTAACCCAATCCCCTGCCCCGCCCCTGGATCCGCGTCCTCTCGGTTGTCGTGAGGCCATGCGGACTCTTTCTGCCGCCTCCGTCGCCCTCGCCGCGTCGGGGAACAGGTCGAACGCGCCGCAGAGCTGTCGTCTTCTCAGTCGGCCCAGAACGGGACGCATCTCTAACGTGGCGTGTTGTCGCATTTACGAGATAGTTGATACAGTTTCTGGATGTTCTTACGGCGGTTCGCAGTTCTTCGGTGTTGGAAATGACCACATTTCGAATCCTTAGTTTATTATTAACTGGTATGTTGAATTGAAGGGATTGTTGATCCATAAATTCAATTTCTTTCTCGTTTTGCAATTATAATGTATTAAAGAATACCACATTAATAATCTTTAGTTTAAACCCTAGAGCTCTCTGTGACGTTTTTGAATTTAAGAAGTTTTAGTTGCTTCTCGATCTGAGGAAATACGCGACTGTATGGCAATTCCAGGACTTTGCAATCTGTAATGTGCATGTAGAGTCCTTCGAGAAAGATAGTAGTTTTGGTGTAATTTGCGCTTGAAGGTAATTAAATTTAGAAAAAAGTTGTCAAGAGCGGCTTGAGACTTTTTCTACTTTTCCGGGACAGAGAAAAGGGCACTTGAAAAGTGATCATATTCGTTAAACTCCGGAAATGTTCGAAAATTGAAAAAGTTATAAACAATGCGAGCATGTATGTTCTGTCGTATCATCAGTCTTTCCTTTTACCTTTCTAATTCTGCTTCTAGAATTACTTAAAATATGTATTATTTGATATTTTTCTATCTTTTTGTATCAGAATTATGTTATTGTTCTTAATAACTCCACGTTTTAAGCGAATTTTTATCCGCAACAATTCCAAAATGAAATGTGTCTGCATTTTTTCACAGAAATCCCAATCTTCACGGATTTTGACCAGCCCCCAATTTCTGCTGAACTGTCATATTGTCCATTTTAGGTTTAGCCATTCTTTCTTCCTCGTCTTTAGATTAGCCATTGCCATTATTTCTTTTTCTCTTCGTAGCACTTTTGTTTTCAGTTACCTCAATTTATTAATTATATTTTCTATTCGTCATTATTCGACATTTCACTCTCATTAATAACAAACCTTGTAAGCTAGCGCGGACATAACTGTGTTAATTTTGCAAGATTGCTGCAGCTTAAACTGAACAGCGTTACTGTCCCATTTTCCTCTAAACCTGTGTTGTTAGTCGCCACCTCTGACACTCACCCAAACCTCTCCACCATTGCCACTTCCTCCTCGTTCTCGTCTGCCATGCGAGCCACGCCATCGTGTTGCCCACGTCGCTCACGTTGCCCGTGGCGCCCACCTACCCTTTCGCTAGTCCGCCTTCCGCTCGCCCGCCTTCCGTCCGCCTTCCGTCCGCCTTCCGCCCGCCTTCCGCCCGCCTTCCGCCCGGTCGCCCGCTCGCCCGCCCGGTCGCCCGCCCGCTCGCCCGCCCGCTCGCCCGCCCGCTCGCCCGCCCGCTCGCCCGCCCGCTCGCCCGCCCGCTCGCCCGCCCGCTCGCCCGCCCGCTCGCTCGCCCGACGGCCAGCTCGCCCGCCCGCTCGCCCGCCGTGCCCGCCCGCCCCTTGTCCCCCAACCCGCCAACCCGCCCGCGTGCGCAGTTCGTATTCTCGAGCGGCCGGCGGCGGAGGCGTCGCGTGTGCGTGGAATAAACGCGGCTTCGAATGCCTCCGGCGCGGGGGCGCCCGCAAACCGCGTTATGCAAATACGCACTGCAGCCCACGCCCCGCGCTCAACCACGCCCCCGCGCCGATGCGTTCATCAACGCCGTGTCATAACGCGCGGCCATCCTGGGGCCGGACGCTCGCTATTCGCCGGCTCCATCCGCTCGTCTTTTGATGTTCCGCAGGGACGCTTTCCTGGGCCCTGTAATGGTGGAAACGTGGGAAAACGATAATGATGTTTGTTGTGTTACCCGGTAGTAGGATTCCCGTGCTTGTTTAACAGTAATATTCTCAACAGTCTCAATGTTGGAGGACAAAGTTATCACTCTCATTTCAACGATAATGTAGGTTTTACACCGTACGTTATGAATGCTAGTGTAGTATGAAGTAGGTTTATTGTGAGAATTGAGATATAATTCCTGCGTGAACTGAAATGTTACATAGTCGTGATACTATTGAAAAAGAAACAGGAGAGAGGTTGTTGAATATGGGAAAATGACAGAGATTGAAATAAGATAATGTGTGAAAATGTATTGCTGTAATTGTAAATAAATGATATATTTCTGATTAAGAATAATTAATTAGTGGTCAAGAATAGAAATTAACATTATGGAAAAAATATTTTAAATATTTTTATAACATTACATTTTGATCGGTAAATAGTGAATGTTGAATACGGAAGCAAACTAGTACGGCTGCTACCTCTTCAATAGCTCTAGCTGTCAAAAAACTTTCATTGCGCATTCCCTAAAGTTGCCTTCCCCTCCGAAGCTACAAACATATTCCGCCTGCGCTCTTTGTCACAACATAGCTCTGTCTCTGTCTTACTCTCCTGGGTCGCTCAGTAATTCAACACTGCGAGTTTGGCGGTAACAAACATGATGAGTGAGAAGGGTCAGACGAAAATCAGCTTACGTGTTTTTGCAGTAGGGATTGTCCAAACGATAAACCGAAAATAAGCCGTGTCGCGAACGGTTTCAGTAATACGTTAATGTAATGAACCAACACATTGATGAATTCATTTCTTTGGACGTTCCTGGGGCTGCGAGTTCTTCTGACGATGTGGGCAGTGATGAGGAGTGATGGTCAGTGCGATTGCTGCGTCTCGCAGTTGCCTCTCCTCGTCTCCTACGCGCTTCCTTATCGCCGAGGGGAGAAATCTTAGCTGCCGCAGGGTGGGGGAAGCCTCTGAGACTTCACCAAAAGTACGTCCTCCATGATGGGTTTTTTGCTTGTGGAGCAAATATAGTTAGTCGGTAATTCACCACTGCGAGTTTGACGGTGTTGACGACTACACATTTATGACATGCAAACATGGGCACATGGCATGCTGTTCATACAGAAATACGAGACAAGTTTAAAATAGGATAAGTGATAAGATTTCGTGACAATCTTGTATATTCTGTTCTCATATCTACTTTGAGATTTCTAAATATAGTAAGTCGTACGATACATCTTCCATTGATCAGTGAAATCTAAAGATATTATGAACTTTAACTTTAAAGACAAGTTATTATTCAATAAATTATAAAATGATTAAAACCAAATAAGGCGAAATAATGAGAATCAAATAAAATAGAGTAAAATGTACAGCATGTTAACTGTAATTTACTTACCACATCAACAACCTATTGTGACCCAGTTTCGCGAATGCTTCCTCCCAAATTCGAACCGTGGAGCTTTGGCTCACCGAACAAGATGTATCCCTCTGGCAAAATGGTCCTGCCTATAAAAATGTTAATGTCGCGCTGAGGTGCGAGCGGGGCCGAGCCGCGTGGGTGGGGAGGCGCCGGGTATTCATGTATGCAGATCCCCGGCTCGCGTTTCGCGGCAAGCGGCCGCGCGGGAGCCAGGCGAAGCCAGGGAAAAGGGTTAACGCGCTGTTTATTTTTCCCTCCTTCCCCTTTCGCTATATATATTCCACTCGTTTTAAGTTAATTACTCCAAATACGTGGATTTGAGTGCTGTGAACTGAGGAATTTTGAAAAGTATTCACAGTTGTTAGAAGGGCGGTTCAGTGTAACGGAGAATGATGCAATTTTGGCGTGAAAATAAATTGTACGATAATACGATGTGAGTTTTGTAATGGCTGAATGAAGAAAATATATATAATTATAATTTGTAAGTTCTTAAGTCGTTTTCCGTAGAAAAAAATATAACCAAAATTTCAAAGTAGACCGGAGAGCTGCATCAGGGCTTCAACTGATGTCACTGCAGTGCCTCTCACCGGGAGGTCCTAGGGTTCAGTCCCAACGGTGCCAAAATTTTCGACACTAGCTCGATTGAGTTCACTCGCTGGCTGGAGGAGAATTCTGCCGGTCGGTTGCTCTAGTCGGTGGTATTCCGTGGTTTCACCGTTCAACTCCAGGCGAATGCCGGAGCAGTACAATAACAAACGGGCAATGGAATGCACGCAATATTTCCTTCACCTTCCTTGACCCATCCCCACCCCTTACTTATACTAACATGCACTATACTACCAGGAGACCGGTCGGAAGCTTAGATCTTGTCCCGACTGAGCCGGTGCGCTGCTGGTGGGAGATATCTGGTTGGGAAAACTCATATTCGTCGGTAGGTCGGCGCCGGATCTCGCTATCCAGCGGGGGAAGATCACCGCGACCGCACGAGCAAGAAATATGCACTACATTACGGAACTAATGACCTTAGGAGTTGACGCGCCAGGAATCAGTAATAATTAATCAATCTTGAAAGTAGTTTAAGGAAGAGGATTTTGTTACACAATAGCACGATTAAAATTGTGATATTAATATTTTGATTAGACCGACATAAGCTATCATGTACCTCCGCACCTTGAGACAAATAAACGTGCTGTATTCATTCCGGGCCGGGCAAGCCCATACCTGCGAGTCATTCTTCTTTGTGACGCTACGAGAATGAACTTTTAACCTCCGGGCGCGGCTGTGAATATCACATGACACTGTCGTTTTAACCTATTGGATGTTCCCTACCTCTTCCCCACTCTCAAATTCGAAATTTACGAATCAGTTGCGAAAAACACTGGGAGGTGGTGTCTGTGTGTGTGTGGGGGGGGGAGTGGGTTGGTTGGGAGGACCCTTTCGCAGAGTAGGTCGGTCTCACTTGAATTTGGCTGTTTCGCCGAGCGACTTTTGCTGGAGCCCTCGTTCCCGCCATGAGGACCTAGAGGTCCTAGCCGGAATAACTTGCGGCTTGCGAGCCGCCATGCACCGTCCGCTTTTGCTAGCGCTCCGTACGCCGCTGACTATTTATCACGTTTGCCAGTATTTCGTCGAAACATCCCGTCGAGGTTTAGGCGGGTAGATAATAATGCAAATGAGAGCGACTCTTAATTAAGAGAATTAGCCAGCTAGGCCGTTTCGTGGGCTAAGGGCATGGCGACTGCACGGACAAAAAGAACAACACAACTGACACTTAGCGCCATTCCCCGAGCCGGACTGGCCACTGGCTGGAGAGCGGTAATCTCACCGCCCTCTGCCGTCAAGACAACTGCCACTAGCTTCGAGGGAACCTATTGTGTTGGGGGGGGGGCTTTCAATTGTATTCAACACCCGGAATCAAGACCGAGAAGTATTAGTTAATTGATGCAAGATCAAGCAAGAATAGAGATGTTTGTTACTTATGTAATAAATATGTAGCTCATTTTTACAGATACTATTCCTGAGAAAATTATTTTTTTTTGTTTGCTGCAGAACAAAACATTCATAAGGTACTCCTTTTTGTATTTATGACATACACGTTTTGTTTCTACGTACATATTAATTTGATAATGACAATGACAAAATGATTAAATTTACGATTATTCATACTTGTGAGATTAACATAAAACTAGCGTATCCGTGCGAGAGCTATCACTTGTTAAACCCCACCCTCGTCCCTTTCAATTACACATTAAGAGGGAAAGTTGTTAATGAAACGTGATTGTGTATAAAAATGTCTAAAGGTAACTTTAATTGTACTTACAGAATATCAAATAATAATAATAAACAATGGAATTGATGTTTGAAACCAAGTTTCAATAAAGGTTTATTTAGGCGTTCTTGGAAAATTCACATCACTTCTTAAAAACATTTGATGTAATTATCCCATCTTCCTTGACAGTTAGTTCTTCGCTTTCCTTGTTAGTCATGAAAATATTAGAAAAAATTTGCTTTGGAGTAAGCTGCATAAAGCTGTCCAGGCGAAACTATTGGGAAAGTTCAATTCTACTTTTGCAATATTATTTCACTTTATTATCGCACAGAAAAGTACACCCGTGGATTTCAATTGCTTAGAACTTCAAAAACAATAGTTTAATTTCACATAAAATTGCATATCCTGCACGACTCTGAATAGGTAGAGTAGTATCGCGAAGCCAAAATGCAATAGAACTTCCAAGACGTTTTATAACGGTTTGGGGAACGTTTCTTTGAGGTCTGTGGCCTCACATTATTAGGTTTTAGGACCCTTGAACGATTCATGTGAGAGTGATTTAACAATATTTTTTTTGAAAATGCAGCCCGCGTTTTACGTATTGCATTTGATATTCATATTTAGTTGCGTTTTTTCAACAAATACTTTATATTTTTATAGTCAAAAAGCAATCCATCACGTCTCCATGAAATTATCTGCCTTTAGAGACCTCACTTATAAATACTGGCTGCGCATGATAGCTGCAAAACACATCTCTTCTGGAATACTATAGAAGAGGATATTTTTGTGGTAACGTGAACGGTACTCATTTATTTCATTTGCAGTACAAACCAATGTCATATTCCGTAATGTACACTAAATTATACACTGAAATATGTCGTTGTGCTGTCCTTAATGATGCGTTTTCTATTAAATCGCACGTTATATTGCTCTCAAAGTGCAATTCAGAAAATGTTCACTATAATGTGCCGCTACTGTATCCCTCGAGGTACTTTCCTTATTTGCAGGAGATTCACGACGACCCCTATCTTTCTCAAATAGCACTAGTACCTCGTCAAACGCCAGCTCGGATACAGTAAACTAGCGAATGAAAGTTTACGCCCTATAAAAAAAGCTGAATCCGTCAGGGGCTCATTCGCGGTCATTCACTTTTATTCCCGGCGCTATCAGTCATTGTATTTTACCAACTCCCCAGTCGGTATCTGCCGGTGTTTGGAATGAAAATCGAATGGTAAATGGAGGCGAATTCCAATGTAATTTTTCCGTATCAGCTTAGGGCAGCGGGGGCACGCCCCTCTGCATCGCCCCGCCCACACCGCCCGCGGGCGGGCGCCCTTAATCCCCGTATCGAAGCGGCGGGCCGCTGAGCGTGCGGGCGGCGATGCGGCGTCAGATAAAGTCCCTTGCGATACGCCTGTTTTTATGGGCTTTGTAAAGTAACGGTTATCTCCACGCTGTCAAATGAATGACCCTCAAGCTCTGAGTAGCTCGCAGCCTGCGCACTAGCCGAGCCTCCAGCGCAGCAACCTTCGCCATGTGACCCCAGTGCACATGTGTGTGACAGAAGGCGCAATGACAACAATTCATTTGTTAAAACGCGGAGATTGTTTTCTCTTGATGCAACTTTCGTTGAATTACGATCGATGTAATCAGCCTTTGGTGTATCTCATAGTGAGATTGATCATTGAGAATTCACAATGTTATTCTTGTTCCAAATGTTCAGCAATTTTCCATGATCTTGTTTCAATGATATTTTCTATGACACTCCTTTCTTCCTCAATGTACAAATGCTATATTTCTACTGTCACCAACAAAGGCGGAGAAATATTCTCCTTTCTTATTTCCTTTCTGTCTCTGATGATACATTATTGCCTGTGTACATTTATTCTCCCTCTAAAAAATCGCGAACAGTATTTTCATGTACAAAAATTGTGCAACGTTTTTAGGGATGCAGCGTCATATAAGTCCCTTGCGATACGCCTGTTTTTATGATTTACGTTTCATTTTGATATGAATTAAACATTGGCAATAACACTTTTTAAATTATTCGTCAGTGAAATTACCTATCTCCGTAAACGTCTGTCTCCTTTTCTATCCTCGCCTGAGTCTGCCCTCCCGTCCCCTCCACCGCCATCGCCTCCGCCTCCGCCTCCGTCTCCACCTCCGCCTTAGCCTCATTCACGCCTCGTTCCCGCCTCCACCCCAATTCCATCCCCGCCTCCATTCCCGCATCCGCCCCCACCTGCTCCTCCAGCTCCGGTCTCGCCGCCCGCGCCCACCGTGACCGCTGCCGTGTTGCGCAAAGCTGCGCGGCGCAGAGCAAGTTTCCCGCCGCAGTTGTCGCGGAATTATCTCGCTCGTATTTATCGCTTACGGCGCGGCGCGCAGTTGGCAGCGCGAGGTTTCTTGCGGCGGCCGCACCCGCTGCCTTCCCCTGCGCTCCGCCACGCCCCCTCGCGCCCCGGGCGCCCTCGAGTTTTTGCTTCCTGCGGAGGAGGGAGAGGGAGAATTGCCATTAGATATTACGAGAACTTACATATCAAATACTTGGAATGTTTTCACTTCCGCTGAGTTCCCTTGGCACTTCTTTTAATCTTGGGACATAGACTTCAATTGTGGATGATGTTCACTTCATGAAAATATCTTTCAGCGTTCCCGTACACATTCCCTAAATGCTCGGCAAATGTGTTTACGTTTTGAATAAGATATATGTATTACTTTATGCTGGCCGAATGAACATTTACGTGAATTGGTCTAATTGTTCTTTTGTATGATTTTTTTCCATTCAGATGAATGATGAAGCAGTACCTTAATCAAGAAAGACAGAATGCGCGCAGATCTTCCTTCTCAAGCTCGTCCTCTCACCCCTCTTAAAGCCGGCCAGAAGATTTTTATCCTCATGGATCCTTCCTAAAATCTGTAAATGACACTAAACTGATGAAATGATGGTATTGTTTGTGTGTCAGGTCCAAACCCATTAAACAATTGTATAGCGAGGAAATGAAGACATTCATGTAAAAGAAAGTGTAGGCTTCCGGGGCCGGAGGCGAACTGTTCTTGGCTGTACGCCTAACGCCACGTCCTGGAAACGGTCATCTGTCATATTGCGTCCTCCTAAGGAAGAAATGCCATCGCAAATTTTGTCCTGAGGAAGTTTTCAGAATTACGTACGAAACGTTCCTGTATTTGACGTGATAACGTGACAATAAAGGCAGATGTGTTTCTGGTGTCAAGTCACACGATCTTTCATCTTTCTACTACCCTCCCCGTCAGGGATCAGCCGCGCAGATCTCCGACTAGTAGTGTAAGACGTCTTCCCACATCAGTGCCATATTGAAATCCGAAAGGGGTAGAGTGATTTTTATAAGAATGAGCCAATGTGACAGTTCGCTAAACAAGTGAACATCTCGTGTAATTCAGAGACGTATTCCTCCGCGCGGCAGCTGATCAGTCGCGTCTCTTTTTTTAAAGTGTTTGTTCATGGCTCGAGTGAAGATATACAGAAGTGTAAGAGTTTCGCTGACGTGCATGCACATACGTGAGTCAGATAAATATTGAAATATAATTACGTATGTGGAAAAATGGCTCGTGGCTCACTATATTTCACTTATTCTTGCTGGTAATTCAGCACGTCACTTATTCTTGCAGGTAATGTACTAAGGAATGGCACCGTCCAAGTGTAACGCGCCCAAGTCTTTAAGGCATGCCTCTACGCCATCCGAACAGGGTAGCAAGGAAGCGATATCATGGGAAGGGTGCTGGATGTTGGTTGGGGGAACCGTCATGCCATATCACAAAGGTAAAATACCATACCTACGTGGAACTCGGGGCCCATCGAACCAATATCATTATTGTACACCTGCCTTAGGGATTTCAGATAGGGATTTATTTTAGACCCCGACTTCACCTCGACTTCACCTCGACTTCACCTCGACGTCACCCCGACCTCACCCCGACCTCACCCCGGCTTCACCCCGGCTTCACCCCGACCTCACCGCGACCTCGCCCTACTATCTAACCTCGCCTCGACCTCGCCCCAGATCTGGCTCTGATTTAGCCCCCATCTAGCCCCAACCATTTTCCGATCTAGCTCCAAACTCGCCCCGAGTTCCTGTTCTAGTTCTATTCAGAGATCTGCACATTGAGGGCGCAAATATCGCGTTTAAGGAGTTTTTGGGGAGTTGCTGCTGGCGTTCGCCCTTCGTCTCCCTTATCGCTTCGTACCTCGGAGTCGGTGAATGCGTATTTACAATTTTAAATTAGATTGTGGGCACGTGCGTGCGTAGTGGAGAATACACGTGCGCGCGTGCGTGCTCGAAAGTCTTCGCGTTTTTCGTTCCGCGGGAGGTAATTTAGCGTAATTTTGTTGTGAATGGAGGTGGGACTGGTAATTTCATTTTACAGGACAAAGAAAATTAATTGAGAATATGTCACAAAACTTTTAATTGTGTTTATAAACGTTGCGTTTCCAGCAACATCATTAGCTGTATTCGTGAAATAAAGTTGATTACAACAATAATGTGCGCAGTATACCTCTTCATTCTACACGGAAAGTTCCCGTTCTTTTCTCCCTGAGTCCAAACTAAATATGCTAATTTTCAGGTAACATTAATTACAGTGTGTTTCTGTATTACTAAAAAAAGATAATAATTACCGTACATGGTAGTAAATCATTACCGTTCATGATACCGTAAGATGTACATTTACCGTAATATAGCATGACTGTACGTGGTAGTTCAAGAAATAAACCGGTCTTCCGAGCGTGGTGACCATATGGTCTTCACTTTCGGAAACCACGAATTCAAATTCCGCCTCGGATTTGGATGTAGAATACTGTGAAGTGGCATGGTCGTCTTTTTTCAAACCTCCAAGTAGAACTAAGGGCAATTTCTTTCCCGATTCTTGCTCCACTCTGGTCACGTAAGGCGACTGAGAGTGTAAAATTCCCAGTGGATGTATGAACATTACCTTGTGTTAAGGAGACGGTGGCTGATGTGGCGGCGCTCTTCAGGGTTCCAAAGAGCAGTAATGACACTCAATTTGATTCAATCTGTCCAATCTAACAGCCGGATACCGACCTTTAATACCGATTATAATATATAGCTAAATTATTGTATTAAAATTTACTTTAATACAATTTTTATATATTGGAGCCACTAGAAGATTTTAAATTTCATCTGTTTCATTTGATTTTTTTATTTAATCTGTTTCGCGTAAATTTTATTTTTCATTATTTATTTAGTATTAAAATATACTTATTTTAGTTTCTGTAATATGTTATTTAATGATTTTCGGATTTATTCTAATTCAATTTGGGCGATTGGGGTAGTGCTTAAGCTAAATACTTACTAACCCTGAGTATTTGAGTTCGAATAAAAGATTAGTTAAATATTTTTGCGGATTGGAAACACTTTTGTGATTGTGTAATTAAGCGTAATTCAGTGATAAAAATACGAGATATTGTAGCATAACTAGTTCAAACGAAGTATGAATGTTGGTGAACCATCATATACTTGCTGAAGTATTTTAATTATAATATAAGTAATAATATATTATTATTATTATTATTATTATTATTATTATTATTATTATTATTATTATTATTGGCATATAGGCCATTACTGACCACGCTACACACGATTAACGTGCGTGTAATTCTTCCAGGATCAGCTTTTCAGCTGTATCCTCGGATTACGACAAGGTTGTTACGCCTTGAAGTGTGAATTATGAGATGATAGGAATGGATTAGGAGGTGATAGGATATTGGTGAAAGGTGATAGGTGATCGTGGACTTTTGGAACCACCCCAGCATTCGCCTTTATGACCGAGGGAAACCACGAAAACCCCGGTCAGGATGGCCGGTCCGGGAATCGAACCCGGACCTCCCGATTACGAAGTCAGTGCGCTACGCACTGAGCCACTTCGCTCGGTAATAATATATTATTATTATTATTATTATTAGTAATAAAACCATAACAGCAAATAGTTAAACAAGTGTAACCAAAGTTACCACGTTGAAGTAACACATTGAGAATTATAAATTGATCAAGTACATAGGAGCTTTTCTGATAATATTCTTCCTTGATTCATTGTTCCATAACTTCTTTTGTGCTTCTAAAAATATTTCTCGAGAATATTTGCTCCTTACGAAACTTCATTTTCACATCATTTTCATCAGGTACCGTTTTGTCCTTTCAACACGCTGCAAAAGAAGGTATTTCCATCCAATGCACGCGTATTCATTTTTACCATCCAATGCACGCACAAAGAAAGCAATCGATTCGCAGTGGAGGACATAGTAAACAATAAGACAATTGAGAAAGTCTCAATTCGCAGTCACGTGGTAGAAGACTTCCACACATAGTATAACTTACACACTATAGTTATCGAAGTTTTTAAAGTTCGGTGTGTTTACTTACGAGACTCTTAAAGTAGGAGTAATGTGAATAGCGTGCTAAACTTAAGAACCTGAGCTCGAATATCGGTATGAAAAAAACCTTTTTCTGCTTGAAAACCCTTTTATGTGTTCTTGTGGTGTTTATTTTAAAATATTTAAGGACGTTTTCAAACTGGATAAATCATCTGCGAACACGGACATCACAAATAATTCCGGACCTCAGCACCATGGGGATCCCTTTCACAAATTCAGTAACCGAATTCTAAGAAACTACAAAAACACAAAACCGACAAGGAAAATTCAAACTTTCTCTCAGAAAAAACACTTTTTTGACCAAACTTTGTATAGAGCTTTTCTATATCTTGCTTATTTCTCTGTTGAGGTAGCTTCTATCTGAAATTTCAGCATGTCGCCTGAAATTGTTCAGCATGAATAAATGTTACAAACTTCTATGGCATAAGAGGTGTCGAAAATATTCCCTTTTTGCCAATTATATTGGAGTAGGAAACTTAATATAACGGAGTGACAAATGTTTACAAACGCTGTTTTTAGGCAGCTCCTTATGAACAAAGATTTGCCAGGCCACGTTCTGATGCAAGGAAGGAGATTTCATGCACCTGCCGAACATCAGAGCATATGGTGTTGATTAAACATCAGGGGCAAATGTAAATGTGTAAATTGGCTGACTAATGATTCCGGGCGCGTCATCTGATGACCTAGTAAATGTAATGTATGTTTTGTCGTGGGAGGCGGCGGTGATCTTCCCTTGCTGAATATCAAGATCCAGTATCGACACACATATTTTCTTGGGAGGTTTTCCCCAACCAGATAATTGCCAACAGCGCGGCACCGCCCCAGTCAGGTCTGGCTGTAAGCTACCGACTGGTGTCCCGAAAAGTGTGGTAATGTATATGGAAAACTACCGATTAGAGCAGCCGGTCTCTATAATGCAACTTCATGTCTCTTCTAGCGTCAAGAATGCCTCTTCATGCGACGAGTGAATTCGCCATAGCTATCTAGCAAGTATTAAAAACCTTGCCACGGTTGGGACTCGAACTCTGGGACCTCCCGGTCAGAGGCTCTCTAGTGACATCAATTGTTGCCCTGAGGCACCTACGCCGGTACGTGTGTAAACGAATATACCACGTACGTGCAATTTTCTATTATATGTTTACGACAAAAATTGATTCCATTCGACCCCTCTACATGGCCGAGAACATCGTAACATTTAGTCGAGACATTGTATAGATCCCTTCCCGTAGAGCATCCGCAAAGGAAGCACAGAGTCCGTAGTTCGATCCCAGCAGCGCGTCCTGGGGCCGGAGCTTTTTATTTCGCAGCACTAAACCGACGGGGGCCGCCCGCCCCGAAGAGCAGGGCTCTCGCCTGTTTACTGCCTCCCGCGTGCGCGCGCAGGTCAGCATCTCGCCCCCAGACCATTCGGGGGCGGGGCGGGATTGGGTGATGCGGTGGGAAGGAGACGAGTACGCCAGCAGTGGAGATAGTGGAATTTTGAGGAGGTAGGATTGATAAAAGTGGGGAACTGATTGGGATATTTTTTCCCTTTTTAGAATATCCCACCTTCACGTAATCCTTTACTTAAAACAACTGTCAAATTATTTGGCTCAAGACATCTGCCCGCTTTGATCTTTTCCTGTTTCCGAGGATTGTAGAGTATTGGTTAACGCATAAGCCTTTCTTCGCTGGGGACCCAAGTTTGATCTCGGGTGTGGATTTTCCGATGAGCAAAGTGAGATCTTGGTAAATTTTTAGGGTTTTTTATAATTTAACTCCACTTCTCATTGTACCATTTCTCCTTCGTTATTCTCCTCAACATCACTCTATATTATTTTTATTTCATCACTAAAGAGCCTTAGTGACTTCAAGAGTAGAAAAACCTCCAAAGCCTAATATATAAATTATTTATCGGTGTCACTAGTGCTTATTTGCCTATCCTTTTATTATGATAATTCCTTAGATTTATAATGTTGCATTATTTACATCAATTATTCTGATTTATCTAATCACAATACAAGTGACGGATATACTTTTGAACCTAAATATGGTAATTGTCACCATTTCCTGCAAAATTCCTGATGATTCTAATCATTGAGGTGATGGCTGTCTTCAGTACAAGTTTCCCTTGGTTTTGAGAAAGATCTAAGTCCTTAATACATAGATGCACGGTGTTCAGTATGCTTGATATTGGAATAGGAAGAATTATCACCATAGATTCTTCTTCATATTATATTATTATTATTATCATTATTATTATTATTAATATTGCATAATTGACAACTCTATATGATTAACGGGTGTAATTTTTCCAGGATCAGTTTTTCAGCTGTACCCTTCAGTACGACAAGGTTGTTTCACCTTGAAGTGTGAATTATGAGGTGATTGGGTGTTGATGAGGGGTGAAATCACAAATACGACCATGACTACGCAGGATTCGAACCTGCATCCTCCTCAGCGCAGTCCAGCTCAGCGAGTCCTGCCGCAACTGTGTGCGTCACAGGGCCGACATATTATTATTATTATTATTATTATTATTATTATTATTATTATTATTATTATTATTATTATTATTATTATTATTATTATTTTTCCCGACTAAAAGGATATGTAATGAAGGAAAGTACACTTAGACTCCTAGGAAAATGAACAGCGATGGAAATAGGGGATTCGCCGGGATATCGAGGGAATTGGCGTAGAGAGAATGAGGGTGGTGAGAAGGGGAGGCGTAGGAGAACGGAAACGAGGCGCACAGAACCCCGCGCTGCGGAGTCCAAATCCGCCAATTACGTAGTGCGGCGGCGGCGGCGGCCCTGCCTGCGCTTCTCCTCCGCCCACGCTCTGCGTGTGCTCCGCCTTGCACCACCGCTCCCTCCCTGCCGCGCCCAGGGTTTCTTCTCTCTTTAAAGATCCAGCTACGGCTCCATCACATTCCTGCTCGTACCTGCCCCTTCCATCCCCGAATTTCTTACGCTCTGTTCCGCCCGTACCCCTTCGCACCGTCCGCTGCTCGGGGCCGCCTCGGTGGTCACTACCTCAACACCGTGCCCACCTCCACAGTTGCCTTCGCCGCCTCCTCCATTCCCACCTCCTCCATCCCTTCACCCTCTGAGTTCGGCCCCTTCCTCACCCAGGCCATCTCCACGTCAACGAGCCCGCTGGCTCACACAGCTCCCTCCCACGTCATCTGCTCTCGATCCCACTGCCTTCTCCACATTGTCCTTTTCGCTCCTCCCCTCGTAGTCTCAGGAACCCCTATTGCAACCTACTCAACCCCTGCATCGCCTCTGTTGTAACATCTGCTCCCTCTCACCGCCACCGCCCTCTCCAGACCTACTCCCTGCCGTATCTACCACCCCGCTTCCTCGCCCAACTGAACTGGCGGCGACTCCACATGTGCCCTCTCCACCCAACCTTACGTCATTTCCAGATACACAACTTCGCGTCACGTTGTTTTCTCTCCACCATTTTACGTCGCCGAGTTCACCCTAGACCTCATCCTCATTCCCACCCTCGTTACGTATCCTGCTCCTGTCACCTTCCCCGCTCTCTCCAACACGGTCGACTATGGCTTCGCTCTCAACTGCGGCCTCGCCGACGATTCCGCCTCCCTCCTCCGCACGTTATTTTCCTATCTCCTATTCGCGACCCTGCCCATACTGCGTACTCTGCTTCTATCACATTCTCCTTCTCTCAGCATTGCCGTCTCCAGTTCGCTTTCGGCCCCGTCTTCACCATCTACGCTCCTCTCCTTCCGGCCATGCTTCCTAATCACGCTCCTGTCCCTCCTTCGTCCTCTCTTTCGTTTTAAACTCCGCATCAGCTGTGCCTCCGTTTCCTCCGCACATCGTTTCCGCCCTCTTCCCCGTCGTGCCACCTCTTCCACCCTCTCCACTGTTGACGCCTCCATGTCTCAGGCTGTTCGTACCACAAGCCCCGCTGCCGCTACCGTCTTCGCCCACCCAACCACTGCCGTCTCCGCGTTCGTCTTAAGCTCTTTTCAACGCGCCCAACTCTCGTTACCTACGCCCTCTCCACTATTGGCCCCTACGTGTTAGTTCTCAGCCCCGCCTTCACCGTGTATCCCGCTCCCGCCACCTTCTCCGTGCTCTCATCCAGATCCGTCTCCGCGACCGCCTGCAGCCCCGTCTTTTCCTCCCCACTCTAGCCGCATTCCCCGCCGTCTCCTCCACCGCCGTTTCCGAGTCAGCCCATCCCCCTGCCCCCGCCCCCGTAGCCGGCGGGTGGCGCCTGCGGAAGGCCCTGGATTAGCCAGCGGCGGCGGCGGGCCCCCGAGCGCCGCGCCGGGCCGGGCCCGCTGGTGGGCCGCTGGTGGGCCACTGGCAGCCGGCGCGGCGCCCGCACCTCTCGGGCCGCGCCTCGAGTTCTCGCGGGATACGCGGGGCTTCCCGAGTTGAGTGGAGCCGGGTGGATTTCTAGGACCGGGCGCACAAGTTCCTGCGCGCTTTTTTCGCACGAAGCAATATTGCAGGTACCTGCGCTGATTCCTTTGGGGAGGCGGACGGCTTTAGAGAGGATGCGGAACTGCAGACAATTACCGGAGGAAAATGAGCTCTGGGAAGAAGATTTAACATAAATTCTATTTTATGCTGAGCAAGTTTCGTTGCCTTAGAACTTCTAACTCATATCCTTTTGTCGTTCGTTCTTTTTTGAACGTTTCTTCAGACAAAGTACTTTTGTAACGTGCAGTGAAGATAATTACCTCATTACCTTATCGCACATTTATAAGTTCGGGGTATTGTAGACAGAACACGCCTTGTGTCTGGATCTGTCGTCAGTATTAGATTTTAAAAAATTAAGTACTGAAAAATAGACTTGTCTAACTTTGTAGTTTACGAATCAATTACCATTTTCTGAACTAAATAATCTGCAAATATTCTTCTAAAATATAAAAAGCGCCTTTAGACAAATAATAAGAATTAAAATAATAATAATAACAATAATAATAATAATAAGGCCGATCCGGTGGCCGAAATCGCTAAGGCAATAGTACCGTAGAGATCTCTGACCAAAGATCGCAGATTCGAGTCTCGCCTCAGGCATGATAGTATTGTGTTCGTCCTTTTACACTCTGTTATCATCATATCGTGTCATCCTCACAGTTACCATACCGTAACAAGCATTAGTGGTCGCTAATGACGTAAAAGTTAATAAAACCTTAAATAACAAAAAAATAATAATAATGAGAAATGTAATAGATCTATTAAATGGTGAGCGCTAATATTTTGAACATTGTTTAGTAAACACACGTACCCAAACACTTGATCCTTCTGATCAATATTTTATTAGCTTATTTCAAAAATATCCTTGACATCAGTTTAAACATCTGCTCCGGTATCTGCTTGAAATGTTCCGAAAGAAAACTCGTAAATGATCGATCAGAACAGCTAGTAAAATTTTCAGACAGGCAGTAGACCGACTTTGTTTCTTGACAGCTGCAGGAAACAGACTTTCTAGGATACGAATCTTCAGATGCGGTTTCTGCATCCGATGAATTCCTCATGTACAGTGACAAGTCGTATTACATCGTAATGTCAATATTGTTACTTTTTTGTACTTGGTGGTACATACGCACACATAACATATCTTTGAGTGACAGCATTAAAAATATATTCGGCATATCTTTCTTTACTAAAACGCTGACTTCAGATGCATTGCTTTCCAGGGCACAGCTGAGAACTATGCGCGCTGGAGTGTGATCTCTAAGCGCAAGGACGCTAAATTTTTTCTCCCTCTACGGGTTTGCCTTCACTCCGCTACTCGTGCAGTGGGCGTGGGGGCGTGACTTGGCGCCTTTCCAAGGCGGTGAGCGTTCTCGCCCTCCCGTCTGCGTACAGCTTGCCTCCCTCGTCATCGTCTCATCTCCTACTCCCTGCCATCTCCAACAGTCTTCTGCCGTCCCCCGCCGTCCCCCGTTGTCCCCCGCCGTCCCCCGCCGTCCCCCGCCGTCCCCCGCCGTCCCCCGCCGTCCCCCGCCGTCCCCCGCCGTCCCCCGCCGTCCCCCGCCGTCCCCCGCCGTCCCCCGCCGTCCCCCGCCGTCCCCCGCCGTCCCCGCCGTCCCCGCCGTCCCCCGCCGTCCCCCGCCGTCCCCCGCCGTCCCCCGCCGTCCCCCGCCGTCCCCCGCCGTCCCCCGCCGTCCCCCGCCGTCCCCCGCCGTCCCCCGCCGTCCCCCGCCGTCCCCCGCCGTCCCCCGCCGTCCCCCGCCGTCCCCCGCCGTCCCCCGCCGTCCCCCGCCGCCCCCGCCGCCCCCGCCGCCCCCGCCGCCCCCGCCGCCCCCGCCGTCCCCCGCCGTCCCCCGCCGTCCACCGCCGTCCACCGCCGTCCACCGCCGTCCACCGCCGTCCACCGCCGTCCACCGCCGTCCCCCGCCGTATCTGCCATCTCGCGATCCCACCGTACTCGCAGTCTCTGCTCCCCATTACTCCCCCACCATCCCACCACTCCTGCTACCTCCACCACCTGTTCCTTTCCCACTGCCCTTGATGCCCCATCTGACGCTCTCGCTCTCGATGCCACCCTCGCAAGGTCCTCCACTTCAGCAAAGAGATCTCTGCACACACGTGGCTGCCGCCGAGGTGTAGAGACATGCCACTAAGCCCTCTTCCTGCGGAGCCGAAAGGTCGATAAAAGGAAAAGATGAACTCCATGGGCACAAATTTCTAATGTAAGATGATGGTGTGGAGGGTGCGGGCTAGCATTGGGCCGTTCAGGTTATTAAATCTAAATTACTGAAAATTATGTTAATAAAAATTTGATTTTCAGTAATTCAGATGCTATTTCAGGTAAATAGCGCACACTACGAGGCATATTGGAAATAAATATTGCCGCAAACGACGATGAAAAACTGCATTTTTCTAGGAGATTTAAAAAATATATATTGTCTACATTAGGTAATTGAAGAGGTTGTGGTAATAACAAAATAATCTTTATCAGCCACAGAAGGTTTTACTTTATTCCTCAAACAGTTTGATACTTGCATTTTAGTTGAAGACTTATTTACTTATTTACTGTATAATTTGTCTTGCTCATGAATATGAAAGGCTAGGTATGATATCAAGATACACCCACTTCAAGCTAAGAGGAAATATGCAAATAGTGAGAGACTTCCTGTGGCTGTTGTCATTGATTTGTTACTGCTCCAAGCCCTTTATTTAATGCCCATGTATACGTCGACGAATGAGTTCCTTCATTCTGAATGTATTTTCTACAAATACTCATTTTTAAGAAATATAAAATGCATTACCTGATTGCCTTCAGACTGTGTCGAAATTTTTAAAACATTTACAAAGCATTTACTCTACAGTATTCTAACCTTACGAATCTTGGTATTCATTTCAGATGATCTCTCTCTATCGAATTGAAAATGTGGAAGAGTGGTCATATGGTATGGACAAGGATAAGTACTCAAGGAGATAAATCTCTCGTCAGAAGAAGAAGACAAACTAATTTGTTTCTAAAGAAATTAAAATCAGGTGCAGAAATAATGTGCCTTCCCCCTCCGAACATAGGGACCCTCAGTATCTGAAACAAAAAAGCACCACACAAAATCGTCCGCGAACCATCTAAATAGCTTACTAATTGCTTACTAATCAAGCACACAGTACCCATTACACCCTTAATGCACTTAGTTGCTCTTTGATCTGCGGTATTGTCTTCGTTATGCTTCCTACTATCATGTGTTTGTATATAACACATTTCACATTTCACGTTTTTGTAATTCATGGTTAAACGGTCAATGAACTTTGACAGAAAATAACCATTGTTAAAGCAAAATAAGAAGGAATATAAACACTACGAAACATGTATTATACTGCAAATTAGTATTTCTGTTAAAGTTTTTTTGTACTTCTTGGAAATACTCAGCTTAGTTTTTGTAAGCAATATATGCGCTGCTTGTCGCTTGTTCACCTTTTGAAAGCTTTGTCAACTTTATTGGTAGAACTGAATTCACATATCGAAGAGCTTTTACTACATTCGGCATTGAAACCAGGAGTGCTCTTGTTCCAGCCAATACATAGCCGCTCTGAATTTGCGACAAAACAGATGAGTACTCAATCGTCCAGCGAGTTAAGTGACCGCGGCTGCGCAAAATGGGACGCTTTCAACATCCGCTTGGCGAATCTGTCCCACAGAGCCCGGGAGCGCCATCCAAATGCTGTGGAGTGGTCCGCAGCGCGGCGTGCAATTAATTTGTCCGTAATTTAATCTAGAGCGCGTCCGTGCGCCAGTTGTGAAAACAGGTTGCGCATCACGAAGAGCGAAGGAAACGTACTGGCACAGAAGAGCGCGCAAATGAGAGGAGAGAAATAATCAGAAGGAATGCGCCGAAGGGTAGACAGAGAGGGAAAACGCAGTCGATGAAGAGATCTGGTGACAAGTGTTCATTTGCTCCCGACGAGGGAAGCGAACGGGAGGACGAGATTGAAGTCTTATCCTACCATCAAATCTCCGAAAATTAGCCTTGTCTTAATTTCCATGAATTTATAAGGAAAAGGATTTTTCTTGGTACGTAAAAAAGCGGAGTAATGAGAACTTGTTGCTGAGTATACATTCTTGTAATTTCATTTACTACTCTTCAATCTTATACCCTATTGCCAGAACACGGTGCAACTGGGACATAACGTTATTTATCAAGACGACTACATGTTAGTTGTATGTACATTTTCTCGTTTCGCTCCTCACATTTAAACTCAATATTCATGTAGTAGAGAATAAGAGACGAGACACGTCAGTCTGTTCTTTCGTTCGTGTTATTTGCATTTATTTTATATAGTGTCCGTTCAAACTGCCATCACTTACTACCGTGCCCCGCAACGACTGCATATCGTTCCTGTGACATTCGGGAGGGAAGCGAAGAGAAGGCACTGGAGGCAGTTGGGCACCGAAAGGGGGGTGCTTGGCGAGACTCTAAGGAAAAAGTCGGAGGGTGAAGCTTTGAGCGATGGAGTGTAGAAGAAAAGCTACGCGAGTGTGCTAATTAAGGGACACGCAGTTATTTCGGCGAGTCGTCGCAATGAGCGATATCAAAATGAACTTTTGTTCTTCCGATCATGTGAAGGAATAGTTTTATTTAAGAGATAATTATAACTCCTTCATTACATAATTTGATACTATGTGGGTTGGTCAAAGGTTTTCAAGCTATTACAAAACATACACCTAAAGCATTCTAATTTTGCACAAAACCTACACCTAAAGCATTCTAAGGTGGCCTATTCATCGCATCAAAGCCACATAAAAGAGACCATATGGCACAGCTAAAGTAAAAATCCGAGAAGAGAGAAGGAGAATAGTAGTTCTAGAAGTGAATTAGGGACAAGTTAGAACTGAAATGACTGCTCGTACTACGCGCATTTCCAGACTACGACCTCGCCCACGTCGCTTGAATCGGAGAATGTGGGTGTCTGGGTGCGCCTTCTTGGACGCATCCGGATACCGCGAGTGTATTCGCGTTACCAAGAGCCGTGGAGCACGTTAGGGCACCTCCCGGTGCCACGCCGCACCTCCGCATCGTGAGATTCGATCGCAGCTTTTCGTTTTAAGAGAAGGGTTTGGCGCCTCACCGCCAACGCAGTTCAGAAAAATGCTGGTGGTCTTTCTTCGAGCCCTAGCCAGAGAACAGAGGTCGATAGAAAACTTTTTTATGTCTGTCTTTCAAGACACCAAGGAAATCTCGGATATTCCCTACCGGGAAAATACCCCACGTATTTGTGTGGAAAAAGGAAAATACCGTGTTCCTAAAATTGTTCTGAGATAAAAATGTGTCGTAATAATGTAATCTGATAATATTTTCAATTAACGTATTTGATGTGAGTAGATATATTTTGTTTTGGGGATGAAACATCTAAAAATTATTTTGTAAGTGTATTCCAAGGTGAAGTGTTTGAAAGTGATGTGACCGTTTTTGCGAAGTTGACGTGACCGTTTTGCATGCTCTGAACACTCTATGAAATGGTTCTCAGTTTGAAATAACGTAAATAGCACGAATTAATGTAAATATGATTTGTACACATGAATTTAGTTTATTTTGAATTGCATAATTTCGTAGGAAATAATTTTTATATGTATCGTTTCTGGATGTTACTTGAAGCTTAACAAACATGCCATTTTACAACGTCATTCGGAATGCAGTGTCAGACGTTGAGGAAAAAATGGGCGAGAAAAGAAATTTGATATGATTACGTAATTTGTTAGCTGATGTGACCCGCTGGTCTTTTCGAATTTAATAATGATATAAGTGTATTTAAATTATTTTTATGCGTATGAAATATTAGGTATCTTGAATTATAAAATGTTCAGGTTATCTATTGATTTTTCATACTTAAATGTATATTATCTTTATTAGTGAGGGAATTTTAGATATATTTTCCGATCATTTTTATTTAAATGATTGAAATATAGTACGAGTACATATGAAACATTAATGTCAAATCGCGAATGGATATTAAAAGTGATTTCAAGTTGATAAGTTTTTGGAAAATGTTACATGTTTTGGAACTTCAGTTGTCGTCCATTATCTGGCACAATATGTTCTTATGACGACGTGGGGTTTTGCTGGAACAAGAGGCAAAAGAAATCATATTTTTCGTGTGAATGCTAATACTAATGATAGTGAACACAATTGTTTGTTTATAACCAATAACGCCTGAATTAGAATTGTTTTTGTGCAACGTTGTGCTTATTGTTTGTTTTGTACATCAGAAAGTAGAAAAAATGAAATGTGAAGTACGATGGGAATTATATTTTTCATGGTAGATTCAATTTAGGAGCCCCAATCCTACGACTATACAGTAAAATGGGTTACCATGTTAATGAAAAACAGGAAAAAATGTTCACTCTACCTACTTTTTGTATACTTAATAAGTTGATGAATATCCTATTGCGCTTTTACTTGCTGAAAAATCTTGAAGCAGTAATGTTACTAAACATATGCATAAATTTCTTTATCAAGCTAAATGAACGATAATTTCATTCATGCGATCACCAACGAGAATTTGTTATTATGAGGGTGAAGAAATTACAACTTAGTTTACTTCTTGTAATCCTTTAAGTCTTACTCACACATACATAAACTACACTACCACACATATCGACAGACCAGTAGTGAGCTTAAAGCTTGCCCCGACTGAGGCAGTGCCCCGCAGAAGGGAGATACCTGGCAGGAGAAAATTCAGCAATCCTAGATGTAGGTCGGCGCCGGACCTCGTCATTGAGCAGGGGAAGATCACCGCCACCTACAACGATAAAATTGTACTAAACTTACGGGATTAATGGGTGTATCCGTTGACCAGAAACATGAAATAATGAGTTAATCAATCAACGAAGCACGAAGCGAGCCGCCTCGGCAAGACCAGTTCACGGCCCGGCGCGTGCTGGTATCGGACAGGCAACCCTGGCGGGCGTAATTCACGGTCGGTATATCATTGGAGAAGACTTCAACCAGAGAACCCTGTGTCCTCAGAGGGTTCGAATTGTGTAAGTGTGATTGGATTTCTTTAGAAACAGATAGTCTTTTGTCATGTCACATTTGTTCGATGTAATTCTATCATCCGTGCATTTTCAAGCTCTGTTTATGGTAATGTTGGAATCATTTTTAATTATGAATGGCCTCTCAAATCATCTAATACCTTTTTCCTTTGAGGAAAATTCAAAGATCGCGTGTCCACGGAAATATCCACATTTGAGGTAGAGCTTCTGAGCTGAAAGAGGAGAAAATTACGGACAAGCCGCCGCTCGCCAGGCGGCGCTTGCTGGTGTTTTGGCAACTGGTAAGTTGTCCACACTTGGTCTACTCAAAAAGCTTAAGGAGTGATAAATTTACGTGACGTCAGATTCTGTGGCAATACATAATTCGCGAGAATAAAGAATGAATCGATCTCAGTATAGTTTTAGAACATTAGCCAGATATATTTCGGGTGCAATTGTTCCCTATCATCAATGGCCTGAAGTTTCATGGCTTAAACACATGAAGTAAAAAAAATATAAAAGTACCTCAGCGCCAAGTTATTGGAATTCTGACGACGGAAATAATCCTCAAGAGAAAAGAACCTTCAGGATTGGAGACGTCAACATTTATCCATAGTAAATTATTTGACAGGCGCGAGACCCACGTGCTGTGTGTGCAGCCGCCAACTCGCGTCCCGTGAGCCACGTGCTGTGACCTGCGGCCGCACGAATCCTCCTCTCGACAGGCCCCGGCGGGCTCCACCCGGCGCGGCGCGGCGCCGCCGCCCCCACGTCCCTATGAAGAATTGTGGGCGCCGCGCCGGCAGGGGAGGCGAGCGCCGCGCCGCCGTAAAGCCTGGTTACGCCGCGAGACGCCAGCGGCGGCGGCGGCGGCAGCGGGGGCGTGGCGGGCGTGGAGGAAGAGCGGGAGGCACCGATCCGCCCCTGGGCTTCGGAGCGTAATCCTTCGGGGGCGGGGGCGGCAGGCGCGAAGCCGTGCGGTGCGCCGGCCGTAATCCAATAGTGGTGACGGCGGAGGCGACGCCGCCGCCGCCGCCGCCGCTGCTGCTGCTAGTGTTGGAGGAAGAGGTGGGCGGGGCTGCGGCGGAAGCTGCGGTGGCGTCCGCATTCTTTACATATTCATGCGGCCGCGCTAAACACGCGCCACTTATCCCGCGCGCCATTAAACATACATCGCGCAATTCGCGGAGGATTAGCGCGGTGCGAAGCGAGGTGCCTATGGCGTTACCGCCACCGTCCCCGCCTTCGCCATCGCCGCCGCCGCCGTCGCCAACGCCTACCACGTGCGCGTCATTGCGGAGTTCGTCTTCTGACACTGGTCGCTTGGCTTTTGTACTACGTTTACTGCAGTCAATTTTTAATTCTCAATTAATATACGTTTTGACGTGCGAATATATGGTGATTACGTCATCGCTATCGACGCCTTCCTCTAAAACAAGACTTCAAAATTGTCTTCTCGCGGCTCTTTGTTCAGCTGGCATTAGTCGCTCGTGTTTTCGTATTAGAAAAGCTAGTTACAATTTTAGATTGTCATTCAGTAAACGATGTATTAAATATTGTGAGCTAAGTGTACTCGATACTTTAACTGCTGCGTAGCCTTCAGCGTCTACTACGAGTACGTCTTCTTCCATCGCGCCGCTGCGGAGATCTTTTCGCGGCCCTCCGATCAGCCAGCACTGGTCGCTTTGGTTTTCGTGCTCGCAGTCAGTTTTTGATTCTAAATGAATATCAGGTATATGTTGTGACGTGAGTATTCGCGACGCCTACGTCACCGCCACCGCCTACACTTACCTCTAATACAACGCCCCTTGTCTTCTCAGGGCCCTTCTGTCAACCGGCACTGGTCGCTTACGTTTTCGTACTAGATATTCAGTCGCAATCAATTTTTAATTATCAATCAATATATTACGTACATTATGACGTAAATATACACGGTAATAATGTCGCCGCCACCGTCGTTCGCTTCCTCTATCACAATGCTGAAGAGTTGTCCTCTCACGTCCCTTCGTTCAACTGATACTGGTAACTTGGTTTTTGTACCAAAGATGTCGCAATTAATTTTTGATCCCCAATCAATACAAGGCATACGTTGTGACACGGTGCTTACACGACCACCTCTGCCTTCCTCAAACGCAACATCGTTTCTGAGTCCTGATTTCATGTGTTTGTCTTCTTACCTCTCTTCGTTCACCCTGTGCTCCTTGATGTTCGTAACTCTGGCCATATCAGTATAAAAGTATTATCTAAAGTTTATTTTCTCACTGTTTTCTAATTAGAAATGGTTTTGAGATATCGGACATTTTCCTTAAGCAAGAAAACATTATTTGAAAAGCCGATTTAGATTAAAAAAATTAGTCATTTCTCTTCTCTTAAATGGATGTACATTTACTAAAATGCTTATAGCCAAAATCTTGAGTTCTCCGAAACACATTTTAGATTAAGGAGGGCAGTACTACACATCTCAGAGTTAAGTTTTAATTTTCAAACAATATATTACATATTAGAATTTGGGTTTTGCTTTTACACGATGTCTATCTCGTCGCATCCCTCGCGTCACCGCCTCCGCAATTTATGTCGTTTCCTAACCTCCCTTCTCACGGCTGCCGAATCACTTGGTCAGTGTTCTTTCATGTGATTATTTCCGGTCTGTCTGCTATAGTTGTTCTACTGGACATGTCAAAATACGCATGTAAATATTATTCCCTACGGTGAGATATTTCTGTATAGAATTGTTTACATTATTTCATTACGCTATATTTAATAAAGATTTTATTTGAACATAAAAACAATAAACGTTTTGTAAGAACGCAAATTAGTAGCTTATGCAATTAGTTTATAATGTTAAGCTTTATTGCATGAGTTCATGTTTTGAAAACGAGCGACTTTAAGAGCGTGTTTTCAAATTTGTATGAATGTAATAAAGCAACATTATAAACGAGTTGCATGCTATATTTTTTTGTATAACAGCATTATACATTTATATGAACGATTTCTTGCTACAGAAAAGGTTCTTTTATAATACTGGAATACAAAAAAAATACTTTACTAAAATTTATGTAATTATTAGCTTATATTATGTCTCGACCATTTACTTTTTCATTTCTTATCTTTAATTCTGAATCAATCTCGCAGATATCCATTAGTTTCCTTTTACGAATACTTTCACTGACTCACGTATTCCCTTACCCCATGCTTACCGAATTCGCCCACGTTCCCGAACGGGCGTCCAAAGCCACTGCTAATGCGGATTTCACTCCCTTCCGCCACCGCTGCAGATGCCGTTTTCAGAGCTCCCACACGTGCTTCCACATCCGCTCTTCATCCTCGCCTAGGGCGGAGGTAGTGACTCTTGCGTTAGCGTATGCTGCTGTATCTTCATTGTTACGCTGCATATAACGTTTTCCCCTTAGTGTAAATTAAAAATTAAAAATATGATTGTTGTATGTTTGTGAAATAATTTTTTTTATTATGCACTGTGATTGCATGATTTACACATGGAATACATCTACTTTTTTAATATACCGATGGAGTAACCATTGCCCGCTTATTAAATAATTTTTATAAATAATTCAGTGTTCATATATCTCTAAATGCTGAATATTTTCCCTACAGAGCAATTAAGCAGTGTTGTGTTCTTCGAAAGTGTACGCATTCTTATTACGTCTTCAGTGCATCCAACGTTCTATATTACTTTTTTACACTTCTTTGTCTATATGTATGTTATTTTACCTATCTTTGTTCTTATATCTGTACTTAAAAATTTGTCACAATTTGTGTCACAACTGGGTGCATGTTTGTATATTGCCTTTACAATTGCCTGTGAACCTCTCTTGCATCTTTTTTTTAAGACAGTTTTCTATGCTAGTCTCTGTAGCTTTTCTGTACAGGTTTGTTGACCTACTTTTGAACCAGTTTATTATACTCTTTGTATTTGATTCTGATTCCTATTCTGTACTGGTTGCTGAATCTGTCTCTTTAGCAATTTTTGTAACTGTCTCTTCACCTATATTTGTAGCCGACTCGAGGAGTGTTTCTGAACCTACATTATACACGTTTCAGATCAATTTTTGTACACCATCTCTCCCTGTTTCTATACCTATATTTGAATCACCACCATCACCACCCGTTTACTTGTCGCAGTGCTCGTCTCTGTGTTTGATCTGTCTTTCCTTCCTGCTCACCTCAGGGTGCTTCCCTCTTGCCTACACTTGTCCTCACTCTTTATCTCTCTCATCCATGTCACCTTTCTCTCTCTATCCATGTCACCTTTCTCTCTCTATTCATGTCATGTCACCTCTCTCTCTCTCTCTCTCTCTATCTATCTATCTATCTATCTATCTATCTCACTCTAACTCATTCACCACATACATTCATTCTTCCTGCTGCTCGCACTCCCTCGTATTTACCTTCCCCATCGCGCACATTTGCCTCCAACCTCGCATCTGTTCCTGTTGTTACGGCTACGCTGCTCGTATCCGCCCCAGCACACACGCAATCGTCGGGCGTTATCTTCCGCGTCGCTTCCGCCGCCCCTCCCCTTCCCTTCCCCTCCCCTTCCACCCAGCAGCGCGCCCTCGCCGCAGCGGCGCGCGCGAAGGAAGTGACCATTGACTGCGGCGCTTGAGAATAACTACCGTCGCGCACCGACGCACCCGATGCGCGAACTCAGTTCATGTCGTGGCGCCGAGTGCGGCGTCGAGCCGGAACGACTGCGCCGAGCGCCCGTCGCCTCGTCCGGGAGGGGAGGGGAGGGGGAGGGGTGGTGGTATTAATGCTGTTGAGGAACGGCGACGGAACGGTCATGAATCAGAGAAGGTCAGCGGTCCGAGATTCCTGTTCGGCGAGGTGGGTTACCTCGGATAAACATCAGCGTGAGTGAGGGATGGTAAATGACTGCAAAATAAAGTCGATGAAGGGGAGCCTCGTTATCTCGAATTTGAACAAATGAAAACGTTCTTTGAAACATTGTGCATTGTGACGAGTGTGATATTCCATTGGTGAGTTAGGCGAGGGATGTTGCGTACGATTGTATGCCGAGTCATTTCCTCGAAGATAATCACAGTGAGTGGTTTGATATTGCCTTTCACCGTCTGGATTGCGGTAGGCGGAACCTTGCGTGTAAGTTATAATAAAATATGCATGTTTGGGAATGGGTTGATGGCTCAGATATGATGCACAGGAATTTAGAAAGGAATCTCATCCCCAAACACCCCATTGTGAAAACACCCATGTCTTACGTGGGACTCCAACATGCAGGCTTAGTTTCGCTTTCGAAAAGAATGTGCTCCATTGCTTCTAAACGAAAGGCAATTTTTCCAAGAGGTGCAGTTGCACTATACATTTGAACTGCTCGCAAGGAAACACAAGTTAGAAATCTTTTTCTACTGTTGTTTTTATTTGAATTCGCATAAACTACAAGGTCATGAGCGAATATTATAATAATTAAATGCAATTACAATTCAGTGAAAATATCAATACTTTTACAAAATTGTACAACTTTTTCTTGATAACTTGGCGAAGATAATATTCCTTTGAAGTTTTCATTTCTTAGGTGCTCTTGTTTCTTTGATTGTAAATGGAGCATTCCAAAAGGATGTGGCTTATTGAAGAGTGAGTATTGCAGGTGCTGCAGATGAATTGTGAAACGTTCTCAAATAGAAATTTATAAGGGAATTGTGAGTGCTTTGTTATAATTCGTGACAGAGCAACGTGTTCTTGTCGATTAGTTGAGGGGTTTTCTACAAGTTCAAAGAAATTAAATACATTATATTTATGGATATTGATGGATTTTAATTTTGGTGTGTTTTATACCATTGTATATTTCATTTATTTCTAAAATAGGAAAATCGTATTTATTCCTCCAGTTCCAAAAATCTTGGAAACTTCTTGAACACACATTGGATTCCATGCTCGAATTGTCCCTCCTCGATATTCCTCTTTGCATTCGCCGAAGAGACACGGAGGAGAGTGCGCTAGCGTCTGCAGCCACTGAGATCGCTTCGCGCTGGCGAGCCGCGTAGCAGCTCGGCTGGCGCGAGTGTGGGCCTGGCCTGCCCTAGAAGAGGCCTATCTCAGCAAGAGTCGTGGAACTAGGGGTTCGGGCGTAAATAGGAGCATGACTTGCGACTTCAGAACTTCGCAGTAAGCGAGACTGTTTTTGCGAGCAGGGTGTGACGAAAAGAAAAAAAAAAAAAAAAGGATCCGCCATATTTCTCCACTCTCCCGACAGTCGTCCATTCTTCCTCATTAATTCTCCTCCCAACTTCCTAATGCTGACTTGACAGGTAAGGAAGTTAAAGCAAAAAATGCCTGAGTCGGTGAAGTAAGAGATTTTGAACACTGGGTAAGTTTCTTGGTACTACTAAAGAAAGTGATAAAAGAAAGCATATCATAATGGTCTGGAAAGTGGAATTTTAGTAGCATTTATCACCTTACGTTTTAACGAGATTTATAAGCATGTGAAATTGGATGTATCGTATCTAAACTATATTTTGTGGACGACTTAATTTTAATTTAGTTTATTATTATTATTATTATTATTATTATTATTACTACTATTATTATTATTATTATTTATTATCATCTTCCATTACGGGAAATCAATTGAAGGACAACAGTAATCAGGGATTGATACTTCAACATTCCACACATCGAATATTCCCTATATATATATATATATATATATATATATATATATATATATATATATATATATATATATATATTCCCTAACGCGAGGGGCGCTTTGCGGATATAATTAAACGTAACTATCGCTGTCCGCCTTCGAGACGCTGGCCTCGGAAATGTGACTTTTCACTGAAGCTTCCCTGTATCCCACATCGCGGCTTCAATAAAAACGCCTCTCAAAAATCCTTCAATAAAATTATTTCTTTGAAGCGAAGAAACTCCTCTTTCGTATTATTCCTTGTTTAATGGTGTATTTATATTCAGCATATTTATGTTTATTATTCAAGTGATAAAAATACTTCAGCTTTTCATATTGCGATGCATGACAACAGTTCAAAACAGTTATTTACGAAGTACGTACCGTAGGACTTTTCATTACAATGTTGGAGATTTACCAAACGCTATCGATTTATTTTGTTTTATAACCATTTGACGATTGAAATCAGAGTTTCCGGTATATTGTACACCGATTTATATATACAGAGTATGAAAGTTCCAAAATATTGTAATTTTTAAAAAAAATTGTCCTTCCAAAGGTGTTAGTCTGATGTTCATAGTAGTTTATAGAAGACCATTGATATTGGAATCCTTCTGTTCCTATAATAATTTTTATTAAACTGAACTCAATTTCGTAAAGTTTGACTTTTCATCATGCAAGTGAATAAAACCATTAAAATTCAATAAATTGAAACATATTGTAATGATGTAGGTGAGGCAACTACTCACCCTTGTCGCATTTTAGTTACGCCTGTGAGGTCTGGGTTGCAGCGCATGGACGTAAAGGCTGCTGCTAGGGCACTGCCGCGATGACCCGAGAGCCTGGAAGTCGAGAGGAAGACAAAACACGAACCGCGTTTCTCCTTTTGTTGGGGGAGGAGGCGGAGGCAGGAGGGGAGGGAACAGTCGACCTAATTACCCTAACTCTGGTGCTATCTTCCAGATCCGAGCAAACTTCCAGCGAGATAACACAAATGACGACACATCCGGCGCGCGGAGGCAAGCCTCAGCTCTAGCTGGCGCCGGGGAGGGGGCGGAGGCGGAGATGGCAGTTGAGAGGTGGCTGACACCCCCGCTGCCCCGCCCACCCCCTCCGCCCACCTCGCCTCTTCAGTCCCCACCGCCACATTTCCATCACAATTACCGCCCCCTCAACCACCTCCATTGATACCATCTTGTATTCTCCATTGACACCATCGCGATCAGGTTACCTGTGTCATGTACCTTCTGTCTACCTCACAACCTATGCATTTAACGTTCCCACTTGCTGCCTCTCTCGCTGCCATACTAACGAATTATAGGTTCTCAATGAAATCCATGTTTTTAACGAAACCCTCGATTTCGACAAATTCTAAGCTCCCAACGGATCCTACTTGTTCTGTAAATTCCATGTTGTTTATGATTCCTTCGATTTCCTTAAGCATTCCACGAATTCCTCGCCTCGGACGAATTCTAAATGTCTCACTAATCCCAAACTTCCCACGAATCCCACGTCTGACACGTATCTCATTTCTTCCATGAATGCCAGGCTCTTAATTAATTTCGCACTCCTCGTAAACACCGCGCTCGCAACGAATGCCTTGCTTGTTATGATTATTACTTTCCGCGAATCTTACACTTCCTATAAATCTCACTGTTTTCACAAATTCATGTCATCCTCACCTACTCCCCTGTCCACTTCCCTCACGCCACTCACCGCATTCTATACCCTTAATTAATGCCCCACGTCTCCCGCCTTCTTCTCCTCGCCCCCCCCCCCTCGTCAATTCCAACTCCAGCGTGTCCATCGTGCATACACCGCATCGAATTATCTATACTTCCCACGATGTATGCATGCACATCGCATATTCACCCACATCCTCTCCCAGATCTGCCATCTATAGTATCACCCCCCCACCACCCCCACCACCCCCGTTCCCATCTGCCGCCCTAGAATTTTACAATTACGTCAATCAGTGAGGTCGTCAAATGATTCCCTGAATTTGAAAAGAGCTTTGAGAAACTCGAAGAGAAAACGATCGTGATAGTGGGAGGAACTCATAAGAAATATAATTGAATAGGATTTGACTTAATCAAGCCAGAATATGTTATAACAAAAGGAGTAAATTAGATCAGGGTTTATATATTGTAATAATCATAAGGTTGCACTCAACTAGCCCCACGTTGGGACCAGCCAAATGTAATAATCATAAGACTGCTCGGGGGAGGGCGCCAGGTTCAGCTCCTGAAATATTTTGGATGGAAGAGTTGGGAGGTCAATGAATCAGCACAGAGTCATTTGTGAAAAATAATAATTTATTCCTGGCACCAAAAGCTGCCAGGGAACTTATATGTCGCAATGGGCGACGCAATTTTCAATTAAATTTACTTTGTGGACTGATTGTCCTAATTACTAGTTGCTAATTCTTTTACAGTTAACACATCATGCATACTTTTTGATGAAGCGTGCTATTCATCACTTGAAGTTTGCAGGGCCTGAGCGCGGCCACTTATAATTTCTCGTCGTTACGGTCGTTCGGCGAGACGGATTCGTCTCATAGTTTTTTCACCAGTGGTTGAGCCGTGTCCACGGGCGGGCCGGAGTGGCGGCCGCGGGCGGAGGCGTAGGCCGTCCCAAGTGCGGGCCGGTGTGGCGGCCTCGGGCGGAGGCGTCGGCTGTACCAGGTCGCTGAACTTCAGCGGCGCGTCTCTCTGCAGGTCGCCGGATCGAACAGGCTCAGCGGGTTGAATGGCCACGGGCGTTGATGTAACGCGGTGAGCAGTCACTGGACTCGGCGCGTGAGGCGGCAAAGGCTACTGGGCCGATGCGGAAACAGCGCGGGATCAAGTAGTCTTCCGCCCGAATTTTCTCCGCGACAAGTCCGCAGTCTTGTCCTAATTATTCCGATTCTGGGAAAGTCTTTCCCAAACTCGCGTCCCGATCGTAAATAACTGAAGTAGTTGAAGTGACTGACGTGACCGAAGTCTCTCAGAAGTAAGTGAAGTAAGCTTGAGAAGTCCTCTCAAGTGCTCTAGTGCTCAAGTCCCCCCGTGCTCTCGTCTCCCAGTCTAGTCTCTCAAAAATACTTAAGTGCCTTAGTTCTAAAAATCTTTAAGTGTCTGTCCCTGATTTCTACTGTGCATCACGTTTTATGAGAAATTCCCTTTCCCCTTCCCCAAAATGTTCCTAGCTCTGGGTTATCCCTTCCCCCCTGGTGAAGCTTCCCATTGGCTAAGGGTGGCTGCGTCGCAGAATTTTGATTAGCCAATCATGTGGCAACTTTCCCGTATCTTTCCGTCGATGTTCTCAGTCTAATACTGGATTCTTTCTCTCGCTCGCTCCTCCCTTTTGTTAGTTGCTCCGGGAGCTGATCGCAGCTGTGTAGACACGTGCGCGCGAAGAAAGCGCATTTCACGGATTCCCGACGGCCGACAGGGGCTAATCGACTGCCTTACTGTAATGGCCCGTGCAGGGATTCGGGTGCCTACCCAGGCGTGTGCCGAGGCGCGTGGCAGAACGAATGTGAGAGGTTAGCATTGTTCGAAAAAGGTTCTCGCTTACGACATGTCGTAAATGCGTCGTCTTCTTCGCCTAATTGACACCCGGCCCAACCCATCGGAGCCCGAATTCCTCGATCGCGCGGCTGAAGGAAGGGCGCGAGGGTGGCGCTTTGTTCGGCGAGAGGGCCGGCGAAGGGCAGCAAGTATTTTTATGGGGGGCTAATAAACATTCCGCCTCTGAAGACAGGGGGGGGCTGGGTGCGTTCGGGGCTGGCCCGATGCGCGGTCGGGGGGTGGGCGGCATGACGAAAGAACCCTCCGCGGCGGTAGACGCGTCCCGTTGACCCACTTATTTCTGTGCCGCGGCGCGAGCTATTCCCAGCTGCAGGAATTATCGGTTTGTTATTGGCGACGCCATAATAAAATTATATTTAATTAATCGGTGACGCCACAATATTGCAGGGTGATAACATCCAAAAATAAGAAGATGGATTGAATTGAGATGAGCTGGAATACATACGACGTAGTGCACCGCATGTCACCCGTTTGCAACAACGGAAATCATCGTGTCATTAAGCATTAAAGATTAGAAAACAAGGTGTTTGAAAGCAACAGGCTTTAAAAAAGAGAAAAGAGTAGAAAATGATATATAGATATACATTTATTATATGAAATAAATGTTCAAGGTTTAGAATTAAAATACAATTGCCCTAATGTTTTTAGTTTGAAACATTTACGCTGCACACTTCTTGATGAAGAGAAAGGTTGGTGATTATCACTTTTTTCCAAGGGAACATTTGGTGTAAAATCTCATATAACGAAGTAACACATATTATAAGTGCCTCTAACTGGTTGACAGATTATTGAGCACTGATTTTTGCAGGTACGCATTTTGTCACGGTCAAGGTAGTTTCGCGACTTCGTTAAACATCCGCACAAAATAAGTTGTCAACTAATTAGAAACAAATGTCTGAAATGTTTATTTCTTAAGATACCTCGCCGCATGTTCCTCACGAGCCGTTTACAAGAATTGGAACTTTGTAATACTTATTCTCAGTCACTACACAAACAGTAGCTGCAAACCTGTAGTGGGCTTGGGAGCAAGTTAACAGCCATCTAGGGACGGAGTTGGGGAAGCAGAGGGAGAGAGGGCCCTCTCGACGCGAACGGGGAATAGGAAGCGCCCAGAGGTCTCGAGGGCAGCGACAGCGCGGCGGCCGATTGAGTTCGAGTCCTTCAAGTTTATCAGATACGGGGGTGCTTAATCTTATTTGAGCGGCGGGCGGCCCCGTGGAACGTGATTCTCAGTTCGCCTCGTAATTTAACTTCGGAAGAGACGCGCGGTGCCAGAGTTAAACCCGATTAAGAGCGCGAGTTCGCGGAGCAACCTTCCCCTCCCCTCATCCCCACTCCACCCCGTCCCCGCCGAGGCGGAGGGCGCTTCTCCCGGGAGCCCGAATGCGCCGGAATCCCCTCCTCTTCCGCCGGCGATAGCGCGCGGGCCCGGGCTCGTTTTCTTCCGCGAGAAAGCGCGCTCCCCGCGGGGAACAGACGTAAACACGAGAGGGTTACTGCGGGAACGATTGTGCATGCGGGTCACTCGTTCCCTGCCGCTTCGCTTCTCTGGCGTTCAGCCCGGCGTTGGGCGCCGACCTTGAGTCTTAAGTGATGTTTACAATCTTTCAAATGAAGTGATGTTCTGTTCTTTCTAGAGGATTTTTATCTGCAATTGCGTACGTTTTTGATACAGTTTCTGAGGGTCAAATATCAATTGTAAGAGTTAACATGATATGTAATGTATTTATTAAAAAAAATAGAATTATATAGTTAAAAGGCATTATCATGGTTGCCTGCGGTGAGCTCGGATAAATTCAATCAAAGGAGATACGTTTGTAAGAGGAAGGCCCATTGAAGAATTGAAACATGTTAATTCAATTCACATTCTTGGTTATGACAAGATATTTTTGTTTTTTTTTAAAATTTACTTATTTCACAGACTTGAGCTTAAAAAGCGATTGAAGTATTGTTGTTTCTTAGAAGGTGGTGTTGACCGTCGATAAATTCGTGCTGCACAATGGCACAGGCTTTCATTTACGTACTATTTTTTTTTTCGATTTGGAACTATCTCTTGAGAGTTGTCCACTCCTTTCATCTCTACACTTTATCGGCTTTCAAACTGCCTTGGTAACTACCGCTTCTATCAAGACAATATTCGCAGTAAAAATACAAATTACGGTGTTTTATAGAATTTATATTTACATGTTTCCATTACATTGCTGAACACAACGTGTCTCTCACTATATATAACAGCGTAAATTTCAAATATGAACAGGAATGTATTTGCTATGTTTAATTCTTAATTTGACGGATAGAAAGAACTAAATAGCAATACTCAAACATAAGATTATCAGCAAGAAAAGAGAAATGTAACTATTGGTTGTAAGTCCAGTTCAGAATTCGATGACGACACAGATACCGTGTTGAACGAGCAGCAAACTCCAGCGGCGGCGGAGGCGGCGGAGGCGGCGGAGGCGGTGGAGGCAGCGGTGAAGGCGACGCGGGTCGCTGCGACGCGGGTCGCGGCGACGCGGGTCGCGGCGGCGGGGTCTGGCGGGGGCGGCGGGGGGCGGCGGGGGCGGCGGGGGCGGCGGGGGCGGCGGGGGCGGCGGTGGCGGCGGGGGCGGCGGGGGCGGCGGAGGCGGTAGCGGCGACAGAGCGACTGGGCAAAAGCCGTGCGTTTCTAAAGCCGCCGCCGGCGAAATGGCCCAATTAGCCGAGGGCGTCGCCTCCTCGCCCCTGCCGCGCTGGATGGCGCCGTGAGATACCACGCGAGAGCCGGCGCCGCTTTTTAAGCAGGCCGTTGCTATGCCCCTGCGCGCGCTGAGACACGCCCCCTCGCCCCCGTGCGCCTTGCCGGCGCCGCAACCGTTCCTCCCCCTGAACGCCTGCGCTGGAATCAGCCGCGCTCTCTCGCTGCTTATCCTACACAGCTGGGTCGGATTCAGCCGCTGTCTGAAGGACGATGCCAGAGGACGATAATTTTCCACGGTTTCTTCGATCAATACTCGTAACAGGCGGGTGCTGGAGCTGTACCCTATAAAACGGGACGTGGACCTTCATTCCTCTGTATTATCCTACCACCATCCCTTACTTATACACACTTACTTCCACATTTGTCGGGAGACCAGTCGAGAACTAAGAGCTAGTTCCTGATGGAACGGTGTTCCACTGTGGGAAAAACTCCGCAAGCCTCAGTGTAAGCTGTGCCGGATCTCACCATCGAGCAGGAAAGCTCGCCGCTGACTCCCGCGATACAAAATATGGACTACACTTACGGTATTTATGATCTCAGTAGTTGACGCGCCCCGAATCACTGAATCAATCAATAAATTAATCAATCGATATTTATCTTTCCTTCTCGGTGCAATCGCCGACAACACGTCTCAATCGGCCCGAACTCTGTGAAACGTTTTAGAGCCGTCCCAACCCGTTTCAAGCCATTTCAAACGTTTCAAGGCCTGCTACTTCACATAAAATTTGTCTCTATGCGCATCTCTAATTATTGCACAAAAAAACATAAGCGGACCTCTTCTATTCCACCGTCCCAGTTTTAAACAATGTCCGCATCAAGCTAGTCCGCATCCATGAAGCTTCCAATTTGCCTTCACAGTTTTATCTTGGTCTTACGTCACTCCAACTTTTAGCTATGATCACGGTCGGTTTAATCTCCCGAGATTTATTTTATTCACATTTTACGAATGGTATTAACGCTGATTATAGGTTTTGAACTACCGACAAAGTTTGGTGTTAATTAAACAACCAGAATTAGTGTTTGTAAGTCTCGAGTTAATTGCTCAACTGAGGAGGAAGAATGTAAAACGTCGGAGTCTGCTACTATAATATTTAATGAAGGATCGAAACTTTGTAACTTTTGTGTGATGTTGTTATGAAATTAATTATGCAAGAAGGTTCATCATCATTGTTCGACTTTGTTACAAATTGTTGTTAATTTGGGTGTTGAATTGTTGGCAATACAGAATATGAGTTAGTATAACGCTACCTTTAAAAAGTAATTTTAAGTTGCACATTTTGCAAACGCAATCAATGTGGGATATTCACTATTAAAAAATGGCTTTTAGCAAGACCGCAATTGCATGCAAATTGCAATAAATAACTGGAAAACTTTATAGAAATAAAACATTGGTAAACTAGTCTGAAGAAAAATGAACAAAATTATCGTAGCTATTTTATTAGAAAAATAGCAAAGCAGAGTTATTAGCACTGTTTTTCGGATTATTATTATTATTATTATTTTTTAGAGTATCCGTGTTAATCTTAGTATCATTACACTAGTAATGAAATGGAAAAATAATTTTCAAGGAATTAAGAACAAATTAACCAGGAGTAAAGAGTAAGAAAAAAGTCGTTTTTGTTTCTCTTACAGAAAATTATAAGACTAATTTGATTTCACCGCGAAATGATTAGCAAACCACGATGTGTTCGTTAAAAAGGAGATTTTTTCAACTTCATAACTGTTTATTCACTGTCTCGCTACCGTGTCTGGATGTATTTTCTCCATTACGCGTCACCTCTTTCAATCATTCCCCATGCTCGGGGTGGGCATAGTACGTTGCAGGACTCCCTCAGCCCGGTACAGCGCCGACGCCCTGCGGCGCCGGGTCACACGTGTGGCGGTGTCTCTCCCCAGTCACGACGTGCCACTCGCTGCATGCCGTATGTCTGTCGTGCGACTCGTGCTCGTAGACATCCTGGACCAGGGCCCGGCAACTCTCCATCAAAATTGGGGACAAAGCTATAGGTTGCTACTATAGAATGCGCTAGTGTCGCCGGATACAGCTGCTGGTAAGGCTCGCCAACTTTCGCACATAAAAATTGAAACTTTCGCAAATAAGAAATACGAATACACTTTGATTATGGGCGATTTTTGAAAAGAAGTTAAATACTATGTGTTTATCTTCTAAAATTAATTTATTCATGATAATACACGCATGAAATAAAAGGTAGCGCGAACAGCGGCGCGATCTTTTGTATCAAGCGCGTGTGTCTGCGGCCCGAGAATCCACGCACGTTTTAAATAACGTTGGTAGCAGTTCGTATTTGTAGCAGTTCGTGTAAGAAGGTGATGCTCTAGAGCGCCACTATTATGGTCCCCACCATTTTATATGGGAGTTATAGGGCCTTGTCCTGGATGCTCCTGTGTAGCGGGAATGTTCCTTCGTTCACCCATTGGCTCACGGGCTGGCGTGCTGTCGCTGCGGCGGCTAGGTTCAACATTCATAGCAAACCAGATCTGCAAATTATGTGTAGTCGATTCATCGAAATGCAATCAACTTAAAAAATAGTTGAATGTGTCTATAGAGTGAATACCTTAAGACAGTTTTAATATGTTGTGGGGGCAATTCAGAATTGGAAAGTACAAGAAATATTCTGAAAAGGGAGTGTTGTTGGTGAACTGGAGAAGTCACTACTGTGTTCAACTGGTTGAATATAATGCCTCAAATAGAAGGCACATGTTAACTCATTAGCTAATGATAGAATTTGTTCGTAAAGTGTAATATTTAATTTTTTCTTATTCATTGCCGCATGTGATCTGATGGGTCGGAATACATAGTTTTAATTAACGCGCGTCAGATAATAACGACAGGCCCGTATTATGCCCTTAAATCCTCCCCGAAAAGGCCCAACTGTTAGCGTAGTTGCACTACCCTACAAAAGAGCAAGCTCAAGTCTGGTCTGACGAATAGTAACTGGGAGACAAGAGACAGTACACGTGCCGCAGTATCAGCGGTCCGTCATGAGCTAAGCACCACCCATGTTGCGAGTAAAAGGTTTAATTTCAAAATGTTACGTCTGTCTAGTGACAACGAAAATATTTGCAGCTTCGCGTGTTGGTATATCTCATAGGAAGCAATGCAAACTGTGCCTGCATTGCTAAACGATAATTTTCTCTCCGAAAAAGGTGATACGTATGTTGGACATCCTCGCCACCTGTTTTCATTATGCATACAAAATGAAAGTTTATACTGACTCTCGCCTATCCTGGCGAACATAATGAGTTCTGCACGCTGCGAAACGGCCGGTTCTGGCGACATTATTGGGTTTGCGCTTGAGTTCATTGCAGGAGCAGCTGAAGAATTATTTCATTACGACAGATTTCGATAATTCTCGTTTATGACTACACGTACAGGCTAAATAGTGGGAGAACTCCAAAGAGCTCGAAAGTTCAAAAGTTTTAACATAAGATTCTAAAGCGATTATTTCGTAGATTTGTATTGTATTAGAAAAAACTGTATTAGTTCGTCTAAAAATGATCTATTTTGTAGTTTTTGACATGAAAAACTGTACTCGTGTACATTTACTGACAAGAAAAGTTGGTTTTAAGGATCTAGGGTTCATAGACATAGTTTATATATGCCCATGGTTAAGTATGCTGGAGAGTAGTTTGTGTCACGGGTTGCTGTTTGTTTGTAGATCCCTTCAAGACTTGAGGACGACAATGCAATAGTTATTAAGTGAAACATTGCGAAGAGTTCATATTATCTTAGTTCTGTACCTGCTTCTCGATATTGATTGGTCGTTTTTTGTTTCTGTTGTTTTGGTCATTTTTTTCAGGCCATTTCTATCGAAAACACTTAGACCAACTTCGACTTCGAAGCCCTATATTACGTAATCTCAGCACTTCAACTAGTTTTTGTGCTGCTCACCTTTCGCACTTGTCTGTACCATTAAAGAGGGCTGTTCACCAGTCAGAGACGTGCCGCAGAAAATGAGAAAATTCGTCGCAAGAAACTATAATATATTCCACAGAAAAGTGTCTCCTTCCCGATTCTACAAAATCTTGATATGTTCTAAAGTCATTCATTAAAACCCTGAGTATTAAATCTTTCATTATTCCCCAGCATCTCGCGAACGCTGCTAACACTGCAGCTGTTGCTGCATCTCGTAAGTTCCTTTGCGAGTCGCCCCGTTTTCCAAGTGCTCTTAAACCCCTCCCCTCCCCTCCGCCCGCGAGCGTCGCGCGTCGCTTGTTCGACGGCGCGCTCGGAATGCAGGGCGGCGCCAGCAGCGCGCGCGGCGTCGACGCGAACTAACAAGTTCTAGGGTGTGAAGCGGCGTCCTCAACGAGAATCGGGTTGCGAACTCCGGGGCTGCTCCTCCGACAGGGGCGAAGCTGCGAGTGTCCTATATTGCCGGTGCAGATGAATGCGCTTCATTCGAGGGAAATACAGATTGCTTCTGTAATTTTTTGTAAGGAATAAATACTTTTGGAGGAGTGTAGAAAAAGTGAGTTTTAGAAATAAAAATAACTGAAGCTAAATACAAATACTTATTAATAGATTGTAGCCTGTCAGAGTTGCATTTACATAATTCAATGTACATTAATTGTCACATTATTACTCACATGTGAAAAAAATGATACCATGAGACTATTGAAAGCTATTGAAAATTGAAAATGACTATTGAAAATGAGGGGGAGTGGGGAGGGGGGAGGGGGGAGGGGGAGGGGGGAGAGGGGAGAGGAAAAGAACGCCTGCCGGATTTTTTATTTACAGTACTATTTAAATGTTACTTGTGTTATCATTGTTTATCTGCTTGATTCGTAAGTATTGTGTAAATGAAGTGTTTCTCAACGATGAAACGTTATATCTCCATATCAACTACAAGATAAATACGACTTTTTTAATGAAAGAAATATATGATTGTTTGCTTTGGTGTCTAAGCCCCCACTACATTTGATAAATGGTTAATTAGACTACGAAAAGCATAGTTCTCGAACTTCTCACTATTACTTTTTATGGAAATCAATGCTGCACTATACTTTGTGAAAATTCAGTAATAAAGGACACAAATTAAAAAAGAGAAGACATTAAAAGTTCAATGAGAATTAAACTTACACTAATGAGGGAGGGACTTAGTGTATGTTAATCATAGTTGCGGTTGGTTTGAATTTGAGATGTTTCATATTTTGGTCATTGTTCTCGCTACAACTTTCCCGAACACTTAGAGATCTGTAAAATATACACACTAGTTTAATAGGTTTGTAACTGTTAAGTAGATGAGTTACGTTTCCATTATTTTTAGGTAGGTAATGGCTAGAACATTAATCACACGCCTCATGAATTCAATTACTTTTATTTACATAATCTTGAAATGCTATCTAGATATAGAGCATATCATATTTTCTTCATTCCCTGTAAAGCAAAGATCGTCTTACTTTAAACACTTCGTAACAGGCTACAACTAATCAAAGATTTTGATATGACTTTAGACAGTCTTCTTCCGTTCATTTGAATCTAAGGCAAGTCAACTGTCAAACGACTACGCAGTTTGTCTTTTAAAACAACACGCGCGATTTTTGCATGATTAGTGGGAATATTTACACGTACACAATCGTTTGGCAGTTGGTACTTCGTTGGAACATGTGGTTCCGGCAGCGGTCGGAGTGCAACCTTCTCGGCCAACATTTGGAATGCAACTGTTGGGTAGTCGCTCCCGTAAGACCAGTGCGCATGGTTTGGCCTTGCGGATTTAAGTTATGTGTTACTGTACTTTTAACGAGTACTCTTGCTCTACTATTCCATGAGCTATCTGTTTCCCAAATAGATGTCTCCACTTATCTTGAATCATTCGTACACCTCATTTAAACCGCTTCGTTGTTCACGGTTATCGTATATTTTGTTGCGTAAAATAGCTTATAGCGGATCGAACGAGGCTATAATTCCTCTAGACAATATCTCCCATTTCAACTTCTGGAGTGTTTCATCTGCTGCCCGTGCGGAGTGTGTTCATTGTCATTCAAGAGAATCACATCTTTTGAGAGAACATGAATGATAAAATGCGTTCATTCCACAGAATTACACAAACTATTGTTTTTGTAACTGTTAAATTACCTGTTTTTGTGAAATATATGATTGTGATTTTAGAGTGCAGTACTCGAAACTTCATCACTTCTTTCCAAGCCAATGAGATTACGGAGGTTGCTCTGACCGAATTAAACAACTTCACCCATTCATACGATGTATTTATGTACTATAAACATTTTTAATCTTATAATTTAAACATCATTCAGTAAATTACTGTCATTTTCCACTTTCGGATAGCAAAACTCTTGTCACTGAACATTGCTTCTCCGGCGTGCATTTTCGTTTGTGTATTAAATGTATTTTACATTTTTGAATGTTCTCATTTAAAAGATACTGTATTTCTTTACATTCCTCAACTGCATTGCACAAGAAGACATAAAAAAACACCAATACTTGTTCATAGTAAGTCATTTGGAGTTCAGTATTATTCTCTGATTTTTTCATAACTATTTGGAAAGTTTAAAATGAAAGAAAAGTAGCAAAACAAGTAAAAACTCAATTGCAATGAACCGTTTTTATCAGTGAAGTTGGAAAGCATGGAAACCTTTATTCAACTGTTTGATCATAGTAAAGGTAAACGTAATATCTTTAGTGTATTTCAAAATGTCAACTTCATATGAAACTTGTACGCCAGAAGACCAACGTTCAATGATTAGATGTTTTCTATCCGAAGGATTAAAATAGGTAAAAATAAAGCATTATATTGGAAAATGTTCATACTGTTAAGCGTGTTTACGTTGTGTAATTGCAATAGCCTGTACTGTCAGTCAGTCATGACCACGCAGTTAAAGAGACGTTAAATACGTTTTTCTCGAATATACTACTCATGACGCCACTTTAATTTGCATGAACTGCTAGATACATTTTTGTCAAATACTCTTGGAAGTTATCCGGTGACACTGCGTTTACACAGACTCGTCTTGGTCTTGCGTGCCAGCCACGCCGACATCTATTATGTATGCTGGAGACAAGAACAGCGCCGGGTGGCGTCGCTTCAGCCGTCCTGGTTAACCTCCATGACGGCGACAGCGACGGCGGAGGCAAGTGGCGCCTGAGGTCGGCGCCGCAGCGTCGACGCCTGTGCCGTCGCGGTGCCGTAACACGTGTTGACGCCGCGGCGCTGACAGGGCGCTGTGTTGCCCTTCTGTCCCCCTCGTCACCGCCACAGAACGTCCTCAAGTCGTCACCGTACCTCCTCCAATACCACCTCCGCTTGATCTGCCTGCTTGGCCTTTGCCTTTACGTTTGCTGGCATCTCCTACTCATCCGCGTCTGTCAAATTCTTCCCTTCATTTTTCTTCTTCTTCTTCTCGCCCTTCTTCTCTTTTCCTACACCACATCTCCTTCTCTCTCGATCTATCTCCTTCCTTTCCTCCTCCATTGCTTGAATGCGCTTCAAACACCAATTCGTCGTTCTCTTCGTTCTCCTTCTCTTTCTTTGCGGTCTCCACCATCTCTGTAGCCTCCGATTTTTTCTCCTCCACCTCCATTTACACCGTATTTTTATTATTCTCATTCTCTTTCTCTCTCGCGTTTACCTCCTTCTCCTCCTCCTCTTTCTCTTTATTGTATTCCTTCTCTTTCGCAGCCGGCAAATAAGCTGCCGTCCTACACAACTCCCATAGCTTTTTTCCTTCTTCCTCCTCGTTCGTTGCACCATCCGCCCTCGCCGCCATATCTGCGGCGCCCCTTCGCTACCAGTCGCCTTATTGGGTTAGCGCGGGTGTGGGCGAGGGCGAGGCGAAGGCAAGGGTTTCGTCTCCGCGAAGGAGGCGTGGCAGGGGCGGGGTGACCCGAGGAAGGCGGGGAGGGGGAGGCAAATCCCTTCGCGGGCCGGGCCGTGTCACGCGAAGATAAGCGAATACCCCGCCCCGTGCCCCCCCCCCCCCCACCGATCTGCCGCCACCCCACCCTCCGGTCTCTGCTTCCGCCACCGAGCCGTTGCCTCTCCCGCCACTTGCCATCCTGTGCACGTTGGGGTGAGATCAAGGATTAACCAGGATTGAATAGATTACGAGCGCCGGTGCGGAATATTGAAGAAGTGTTGGTACTTTCGTTTTCATTTGCGGATTGGAAAGCAAAGTACTGTGCCGGTTGATGAACCACGATCTGTAAAGTGAATTCCGTTTTTGAATGTAATAACTGTTAGCTTACTTGGTATGACATTTGAAAAAAAAAATGAATATGCTTCTTAATATCAAATGTCGAATATTCAATAAAGACACATTTTCATAGTAAAAATGTATGCTATATAAGAAACATGCTGGTACATTTTACTAATTTATTGTAGCAATGCGAAATATATATCCGATTAATTTTGTAATTTAATGTTGAGAGCTGTTAAGTTCGAAGCTTTATATAATTAACAGCATCAGGGTTATTTCTGAAAATTACATTCTTTCTCAACGTCTGTAATATTTGTATGTTACAAAACGTTTAGTTCTTGTAGAGAGGTAGAAGATGATCAGTATTTACCTTATTGCGGGAACTTTCATATGAGGGTTGCGGCAGAAGACATGACAACTAGCATTTTTTCTAAGAGGAATGTTATCGAATCGCATAAGTTCATTTGTAGCGTGAATGAAATGCTGCAGTACGGTGTGTTCACATCAACAGATGATTGTGTCTCTATTAACACAGTGATCGACATTAACCCGATTGTTTGAATGCCGCCGTGCGAGATGAATGTAACATGTTTTGAGCGCTCATACTACAAGATAACCGTTACCCAGTTGAAAAAACGCATGATCATGTCTCAGGAAATTGGTGGAAGTTCTCTGGGATAATGCCCGTCCATACTGCACGGCGCGAGATGGGCAGACGTGTTATTGCAATGATGCAATGGTTTTAGGCCCTAATAGTATTATTATTTGCTCTTATTAACTTATTGTGTAGTAGAAACACAAAAGTTAAATGTTAAAATTAATACAATACTCACCTTTATGATGACTTTTATTTAATACGTCGCAAAGTCGTTGGCACAGTTGCAATCGATCTATCAAAAGCAGACGTTCTGATGCCTAACGTAAGCAAGCGTGTGAATTCGAAGTTATGATTAGCAAAGAGAGTATTTTAAGCTCAAATATTGACCGTGTGTAAATGAAAACAGTAGTGAATGAATAAAAAAAGCAATGAACTGTTATTACCAGTTACACACCCCTTTCAATATCGTTACTATTATTACATGAGATGAATTGGATTTCAAGTTAAGGCTCATCGCAGTTTTTTCTCATCGCTCACTACAACATAAGGTGGTGATCTTAATAACTATAAATCATTTCAATTTCAGTTTTCGAAATATGGTTTACTCGTATTCATAACCAAAAGTGATTGTGTTGTTCCAGAATTTGTAATCTTACCTCATTCCATTTGTCTTGTAAAATAAGTACTGAATGACATGAAACTGTTTTTGAAGTTTTCAATTATCCATTTAGTGCTTCTTTACAGCCCCTAAGAGTAATTTCTTTACAGCCCCTCTTTCTGTTCGAAGTAAACGGAAGTGTTCTCACAGTTTTGTATATTAAGCTATAAAAATAATCACGTGCAACATCAATCGTTAATAAGTGATATACAATAACATAAGGGAAACTGAGCTTACTAGATCGTTAGACAAGAAATCTCCACGTTGCGTTCAATTTAGACCATATATTTCACTTTTAGTCCTTTGGGTGCCCCACACGAAATCTTGCACTGATATAGAAAATTCATATATATATAAAAGCTATACATTATAATTGAGTAAAAATAATGAAAAATTAAAAATAGTTGCATTGCGTGGTCACAAAGCTTTGTAATATTTATACATCATGGCGAATTTATTTCATATTTACTTTTTTATTCTCAGAAGATTTCAAATTATGTATTTTCTTAGATTACTTAGTAATTTATTTGATTAGGAAGTGGAAAACAACATTGACGAATTCTCTGGTCCAACGAGACTAGACATCGCGCCAAAGTTGGTAGCGGTAGCGGTGAACCGGAGGCCACGGGTTCACTGTTGTGAGGTCGAACGTTAATTCTGCCACCGCCGCCGTGAGCAACGCCAGCTTCGCTTGCACCACAGTCGCCTCCCTTACTACCACCATCTCTTCCTCCTCCACCACTATAACCGCCATCGCCCCTATTGCCTCAATCCCCTGCGGTCACCAACGCCCGCCCGCCGCCCCCGCCGCTGCCCCCCGCCATCCCGCCGCCCCCCGCCTCCCCCACCGCCTACGCCCCCCCCGCGCCCACGCGCCCCCGTCGTCCACGTCGCCCACGTCGCCCCTGCCGCCGCCAACGCCGTCCCCGCCACCACCGCCGTCGCAACCACCCCCGCCGCTGCCGCCGCCAGTGCCTTTGTAAACGCTTCTTCCAGCACCTCCGCCATCGCCCCCGCCATTTCCGCCGCTCCGTGCCTCTGCCATCGCCGCCACCACCGCCGCTACCCCCCAGACAGTACAGTACAGGGCAGGGCGGGGCAGAGCAGAGCCATCGCCGGATCAGCAGACGTGACCTCTGTCTGCACCAAACAAAGCGGCCAAGCCCTCATTGTCCCGGCTCAAAAGCAGAGGCGGCGGTGGTGGCCGCTGGTCCAGTGTCTCCTTAATAGCAGGGCACGGCCGCCGCCGACGCTGACGCTGGTTGACGGGGCAACGGGAGCATTGGCAGCGGTGGCGTTTTTTCGAAAGGCACAATTGCGTCAGCGGCGAAGAGAGGCTCGCGCTCGTAGTGCTCCCTTGCAGAACAGTGGTAGTGGAGAGGTTTCAGATATTTTCTAGGGCATAAAAGTAGGGAGATGAAAGGTAATCGCAGCGAAAGCTTTTTACTCAGTCTTCGTAGAGCAAATAACGATCATGAATTTGTAAGAAAAGAGTCTGAAATTTGTATTAAAGTGTTTACCTATACAAGCATTACGTGCAAGCACAACTTGTCCAATGTATGCATGGCAAATTATGTTTATCCACACACCAAGTAAAGGCAGGACTGAACAGAATTGAAGCCGTGATAGTTTAGAGAGAAGGCGTTTATTCTAGCGAAACAAAGCGATAGTGATGACACTATCGCCTTGACAATGGCGGGAACTACGCGAGCGTGAAGATGCACACGACGGGATAAGTTTGTGCATCGACGCATCGGCGACGGCAGCGGCGCGGTAGAAGAGACACGTGCACCGGACGCTTCACTGATCCTGCGTCGAGTATCGATCTCTCAACCTGCGGACGGGTAGGCGCTGGCCTGTGAACGTTGCCGTTGTCTGCCCCACCCCATAGCACCATCATCCTCCGGGCAGGCCGATGTTCTTTAATATCAAGTTCCTCTGTGCTTGTGACAATTTCGGAAACCCCCTTCCCCGGCGGGAGCGGGCCGGTGGCTGCCGTTAATTGGCTAAATTAAAAGCGCGAGTGGGCGCGCGCCTCTCAAACGAATCTCGGGAGCCTTTCGCCGCCGACCGGAGCACTTCAAGGGCAACTATTATTTCCGAGGGTCTTAGGGAGGACGGAGGATGGGACTGGGAGTCACCGAGCGTGAACTCCATTCGCGGGAGGCGGGGTAGGCGGGGGCGGCGGGCAGCTCCCCCTCGACCGTGATGTCCCCGCCCGCCAGCGCCCTACTCTCCTGTCTTTCGCGAATTTCCTCTTGCCTCCTCCACGGCACTGCCTCGTACTAACTTTCTGAGCGCCCCGCCCACTCTCCTGGCAGACAAACCATCCCGCCGACCTCTACGAACTGACTATCTTCCTGCCTCTCTGTTGTTTGTGGTCCATCTTCGCATCACCGCCCTGCCACCGCCCAGTCTTCACCCAGTCTTCATGCAGTTTTCACACAGTCTCCACCCAGTCTTCACCCAGTATTCACCCAGTCTTCACCCAGTCTATTGTGTGTTCCTATTCTGTTCCCACCATTTTCTCATCCTGTCCCCACCCTGAACCCCACATGCCCTCCCACTGTACCCAGCCTGTCCTCTCGATACTCTCACTCTGTCCTCACCCTCTGTCCATCCCACCCCTGTCACTATCCTGTTCTCGTCGTATTCCCTCCGTTTCCGCCTGGTTTGCATCCTGATTCTACCTTCTTCCCCGGGCTCTTCCCAACTTGTTCTCAAATTGTTCCCACCTTTTCCCCATCATTTCCGCCCCTGTTTCCGTCCTTTTCCTGCAGATCGCTTGCTTTGTCCACTTCGTGTGGCGCTTAGGCCGCCCATTCGCTCCCGGACTCCCGCTTTTCCTGCTGCTTCCGCTCCGTTTTGACTTCATCCTTGTCCTACACCCCCATATCCTCCTTTTTGATCCTACTCTGTCTCTCTTCTCGGCCTACGCTATTTCATTCTATCTACTGTATCTCCGGCTGCGTCTTGGCTCCCGCGACCGATACACTCGCTTTCGCTCTTCCTTCCCGTCTTCACATATCCTCTCTACGTGCGTCGCGGCGCCATCCCATCTTCCGCTCTACTTCTTCAGGCTTCAGCTCGATCCCCCTCGGCCCATTTTGTCCCCGACTCTGCTCATCTATTACGTTCTTTGTTCCGCCTCACCGACCTCCGTTTGACTCTTGCCTTCCCCTTTCGACACCTATCTGTTACTTCTCTGCACCCACTCCACTCCCATTCGAAACTGTGCTTCTCCTCCTCCAAATACTCCTATCCGATCCAGCTTCTCTCCTCCCGCTTCCACGCCAATCCCTGTGCTCCTACTTTGCCCTCGACTCTGCTCCACCCCGCCTCTTCTACCTTTTCCGTCCTGTCTTTTCCTCTCCCCAGCGGCACCTATCGGTGACCTCACTCCATCCCCATTCCAAACTGCTTTTCATCTTTCACCTGCTCCTCTCGAATACTGCAGTACCTCCTCCCGAACCCAATCCGATCCCGCCCTGCCTCCTTTGTCCCCAATCCCTCTCACCTCTACCATCCACTCTGCAACCTGCCAAAACCCCTCTTTCGACACCCACTACACCTTCATTCGCAACTTTTTTCTCATCCTTCCTCTCGTCCTCATCGTTCCCTACTCTACCTCTTCCCACTCCCACTCCGACCCCAACCCCTCGGCGGAGCGTCGGCGACTGTTGACGGCGCCCGCCCCTGTTCATTAGCGCCTAATGAGGGCCTCAGCTGACCGGGTCGTAATGGCTTCGACGCCCGCCGCCTCCCGATATCGGCCTCCCCCCACCCGCGTCGTTCGGCAGCCCTTGACACGCGCGCGCCGCTGTCCCTCTGTTGCGGCGACATCAGCCCGCGCGCCCTCACGGCCGAGCAGAGCCAGGGAACTTTGAGGTTGAGCTGCGAGGGGAGTCGTGAGGGGTGCAGGCGGGGAAGATCAGATAAATGGGGGCATTCGGAAAGAAGTTAACAGTGTTAGAATACTGGTTCATATTTTCATGATAATTCAAAACGAAATAAAGAGAATTGTAGAAATTTGTACCCACACGAGTAACATAGGTTTTAAGGCAGAAGGTCCGTAACAACCTCCGTCCCGAGGGTGAAAGACCTTTGTGTGTATTTTGTAGTGAATGTGTGTGAATCTTCCATTCCCACATAAATATAATTCTGATTTCAACGTGAAAAATTAATACTTGGCTTGACATAGTTCTTGTCCAAAGAAGCCGCAAACAAGGAAAATAAGAAAACTTATAATAAAATTCGATATCTTTGCGAACGATGCATGAGGTGAAAGCAACGTGTGAAGAAACGAGGGTGATGAGAGGTGGACAAAAGAGAAAATAAGGCAGTCTTGCTATAAATAAAAAAGGATGGAATAGCAATTTCACACACAAACAAATATATATATATATATATATATATATATATATATATATATATATATATATATATATATATATATATATTGTGACGTACCTGGTGATGCCGGGTATTTCACTGCAATATAACACTAAAGGAGGGTATCTTTTCCGTGAATGGGTCCCTGGATAAGTTGGTATAACATTGGGGAAGTTGATTAGAAATGGAAATACAATCATGAACAAGATTTATTTGCAAATCAAATTGGTTAATTACATGATCTGACAACATTTATACACTCTGCCTTGGTACCAAGATTAGGTGTAATATGCATTTATCATACCTTCGGGGCCCCGACCAAATACCTTCGATGCTCGTGGAACAGCTCGTATCGACAGGGTTGCCGACCTCTACAGCAGCTGTGGGCCGTCGGCGGCTGATGGCGTGGCAGTCGTCCTGGGCTGGTGACCTTGCGACTCCTCCCCGACTCGGATCTTGATACCACGGCGTTGCACCTCTCTCGAATCGCCTTCCGTCGATGGATTTAATTACTCAACCCGCGCCTATCACGCGTGCTGGTCCCAGTTCCGTACCACACAGTTTCGGTAAAGTTTCCACTACACTAATTACTACAAGCGCGATCGATTGTTCTATCAACACGAATCTTTTATTCTAATGATAATCTCATTGTCTACTTCACTTATTTACTGCTTCACAATTACTATTGCTTTACGAACACATCGCATGTTCCCTTTTGTCTATGCGCTAACGGCGAGCTTTCCGCCACACGTCCGAACTCTTCGCCGCTCCGCTAACGTCTTTCCTCTTCGCGATTCTCCTAACGACTGCCCGCACGTGCTCGCTGCCCAGTTTGTAACCGACGTTCTCACGCTGGCCTCCCGGCGGTGGCACCGGTGGCGGTAGCGACCGTTGCTAGCTCCCGTCGTTGTTCGCAGCGCTTGGCATACGTACCGCGCAGTCCAAAATATGTATTGATTACTTACACTAATGTTTTAATTAGTGTAAGGGAACACATTCTGTGTTTCAATATATATATAATGAAGGGTGAGTAGAACGACGTTAAATGATATTAATTCAAAAATAGACGATTAGAATCGAGGGAAAATGAATGGGGATGAGGTGAATAACACTGATTCAAATACAGGCTAGAATAACATTGATTAAGGAAGAAAAACGAAGAAGAGGAAGATAGTTTTCGAAGGCGATATCTCAATAAAAGATGATATTTAAACATATCAGAGAAATTAATCACGATAAATTCACTTAAAAGCAAGTACGGAGGAAGGCGAACGAGGAAGAGAGAAAGCAACCAGTGGGCGTGCAGAGGAAAATAAGCGAAATGAAGAGGGACAGCAAGGCAAAGCACCATGTGGGCGCGGTTCGCCTTCTGCTCCACCACCCGCCAGACTCCTCCGGCCCCGGGAAGGGCCTGCCAAACGGGGCCCTCGAGGGCAGAAGTCGCGGTTGCGCTGTCGTTCGCCCTTGACGCCATCGTGTCGGTTTTCCTCCTCAGGGAACGTAACACCACTGCGTAGGGAACTTAGTTGGAGAAACTCGTTCGTTACAATAGCGCGAGAGTATCCATTAGGCCTCATAATGAAAGTATAAAGGAACTCGTTTTGACTTGCGTAATGTCTTCGGTTAGATGCGTAATGATTTGATCATTTTGGAACAACATTCAATATCGGGCCGTAGGAAAAGTACATATTTGGTTGCAGTGAACAGTTAGGAAGGAGTAAATAGTAAATACGTAACATCGATTGGTCTGAGGATTAAATATTAGCATATAATTAGAAATAACGAATAAACAAACTGATGAGAATTAAAAACAATTACTAAACAACTTTCATTGTTAAAAATAATTCAAAGAAAAATATATTTCGTTTCTAAATGATTTTCAGAGAAATTATTAAGCACTGTGTTTATAAAACGCAAAAATAGGTTCTTAATTTATATATAATTAATGGTGGTCTGAGATCCTTAAAAAGACTTTCGAAGATTTGATCTTTTAAATGCAAAGTTTTTTCTTTCTCAATCCGGACAGTCCGAATTATTTATATAAAAAAAACTTGATCCTGGTTGATTTTGAACGCAGCGTGGCCCGAGGCGGGCTAGACTTGTGTGGGAGGGCAGCGGCGCCTGACAGCCAGAGGGCCGCAGTTAGGCCTTATGAGTATATACGATCTAAAATATGAGCCGGGCCGTAGAAGTCTGCTGCATAAGATAGATACTAGCGTATCTATAACAGCCTGCAACTCTGCATCACAGTGATGTGACCAGACAGAAAATCCCTGAGATGTAAGAAAATTAGGAAATAGTTGGGAGCGAGACCAAGACCATAGGATGGATGATCAAACACTCCTCAGCAGCGGTAGAAGATCTGTTGTGTGCCGACTCGTGGACCTTTGTTAACCTTACGGATGAAGTTAGCCGTTGAAATTAAGTCAGAAGTAATGTTTAAGATAATGCTGAACGAAAGTGAATAAGAATATGTAGAAAGCTCTGTACATTCTGGAAATATTTTAGATTTCTAATAGTGTTTTATTTTTATAATTTTTGTATTATATTCTTTTAAATATTTTAAGCAGTATCCAATGTTGAAAGCGGAAAAGAGAAATTGTCATAAAACAGTCACTAGTAAAAAAGCACCGAGAATATAGAACGCACCTTGAGAGCAACTGTCCGCTCAAAGTGTTTACATCCGCTGTCCATGCTCCACACTTCAACCAGCATCTCCGTTGGCGCTCTACGCAGTGCACCATATTTTAGCGCCGCTCTCACGAGTTTTATGGCGAATCCCTTTACCTTCCCCCCGTTCCCCATCCCCCCACCCCACTCGTTCCGCCTCTGCATCTACCCCCACCTCTTCCCTTTCGTCGCCGCTGCGCGACATCCAAACTTTGATTGGTGTTTATGGAGCCGGATATTGGGTTAGGCGCTCGCAAGTTTTTTCTGCTCGCCTTTGGGAGTGCTGCGGAAGTGACGTGATTACCAAACACTCCAAATTAATTTCCTTCGAAGCCCGAGGCTGGCTCGTAACTTGGGTGTGTTCCTAAAAGCATATCGAAATTCATTTCGGCTCTCGCACGTCTTGCCAGAGAGTTCTTTCGTTGGTTCTTGCCCGTTCCGACAGACGAAGTGCACCCCGAAGTGAGGTGATAATTTAATGGAAGAACTTTTACTACCAGGTGTTAGCTCTTATATTTTTAGCATTCATAAGGAGCATCTTAATGCGAGAGAGGCTTACATCTCCGGGCGTGCACGTCTCAAGCAGATAAAAAACCTCAGAATGAAAATTTAAGTGCTAACGTTAAGAACTGAGAAGTAGTCAGTGTATATGATTGTAATTTGGAGTTTAAAAAATGACATTTATTAACATAAAAAAATATTTAGTTGCAAAAATTAGCTAGTATAGTTTTAAAAACTTAAAATAAACATAAATATTATATTATTGGAAGGAAATCAGTTTGGTTAATCTAAAATAGAGCTTTTATTTAATGACAGAACTTTTTAACGACTCGATTAATGACAGAACTTTTTACGAGTAAGTCTTATAGTCAATCAAATTGGAGGTATATGAAGTAATTTGATGGGAGGAGACAATATTCATGACACCAAATTCAAGACTTTTTGACGCATATTAATATTCAAAATTTACCATTATAAATTGCGAAAACGTCTCGAATTTGGTGAAGCACGATGCAGAATCACAATGCAGTTTTAGACGAGTTGTCTTCCTTTTTTTAACTTTCACCGACAAGCGTTGTTGTAAAACAAACCACTGTTTCACTATTTAATAATGTTTCTTGTTCTTTAATTTTTCCTAAAATTCTAATTTAGTCGAAGATTTCTACGAATTCTAGAGGCTCAGGGCATCAACTGATGAAACTGCAGTACCTGTCTCTGGAGGGTTCTAGGATTCGAGTCCCGATGATAGCAGGATATTCAACACTAGGTAGATAGCTGGATCGAATTCAACAACGGGGTGTAGGTGATTTCTAGCGCCCAGCTGCTCTGATCGGTAGTTTTTCGTGATTTTTTCGATCAATACCAGGCGAATTCTGGAGCAGTAACCTAACAAACGGGTCAAGGAACGCACGCGATCTTTCTTTCCTCTTCCTTGACCTAGAGTCTCCATTTATACACACACACACACTCACTTACATGCACTATACTATTATATTTCGAGTGACAAGTTGGAAGATGAGAGCTTGCATCGGCTGTGACGGTTTTCTGCTTGTAGGAGATGCAGAAGATGCGGCAGGAGATATGACGAAAACCTCGCTTGCCAATGTAAAGGTTGACGTTGGATCTCACCATTCATCTGCGAGAACACCGCCACCTCCCGTGATAAAAACATGCACTACACTTAAGGACTAATGATCTTCTCAGTTGACGCGCCTGGAAGCACGAAATAATCAATCAGTCCCAAGGTTCTCGAATGAGTGTAATTCTACATATTTTGGATGATTTATTTTTTTCTTTTCTTATTGCCAATGCCTATAAGTATTTTTACAGTTTTAGATAATAAATTGGTTAAAAATATTATTTTTTTCATGATTTTCTTACTTTTCATAATATATTAACAAAAAACCCTCTGCAGACATAATTTTTACTATAAAAATTGTTTCACAACTTCTCACTTCCGTTATTTCGTATTGAGTATTTCGGAAGTGGAAATAATAGCGCCTGAATGAAATTGTTTTAATATTAACATTTATATCCACACACACCTAGCATCAACCGGAATACAAATTTTAAAGTACATTCTAACCTGTGAGATGCGGTGACACTTTACATTAACAATTCAATGGCAAGGATATAATATTATCCACTTCCAAGCTACGAAACCATTAATCCTGCAGGGCCCTCCTATCACGACGTGGGAGAAAATTTCAAAATGTCAGTGACAATTGTTACTGTTATATCTTATATTTTTCTCAGTACAAACTGGTTGACTATCGTGAAAAGAGGAGAGATCGGACTGCTACAAAATAAGCATAATATATTTTAAACTTGAACAAGGAACACAAAAACTAGAAATCATTTACCTCTCAACAGCATCTTATTACCTTTCCATAGCAATAAAAAATGGTTCTTCAAGAATTGTTAATCCCTAGAGGCAGTATTAGCGTATGTAAACAGCGTAAGTAAACACCAATTGTCGTTATTACATGCGTACAGAGTCATCATTGTTTCGTGGCTATTTCGAAACTGAGGTAGTGTTTGTCGAGCACATATCAGACTACACATTTTCTAATCTTTAAATTGAGACAAAATTGAAATGACCTCGCTCTCACTACCCTCTGATGTGGTGTTTTTCTCTTGTTCTTTCTTCCCCCCGTTTACCAGAGCCCAGCCGGCGAACGGCCATCGTTATTCCGCTGGCTTCACCCGGTTTCGTAATTAGAGCGATAGACCGCGCCGTGAGGGTGGCGGAGAGATGTCATTGCACTTGACGAAGCTCCCACTCCGGCTGACAAGCGAATCTTCGGTGGGAGGTGGATAGAATTGATCCAGAATGTTGCAATGTGATCGTAAAAAACGCAATCAGAAACGTGACAAATTGAGTCGCAAAATCCTACATGAAACGGTCGAAAGAAACAGTTTTTGGATTTATCTGCGGTCTTTAAAACAGGTCAGGTGCTAGACTGTTTTCGAAGCTATTTTATTTTTTTGCGAATTAAATTTTAGATTCAAAGTATTGTTAAAGCAGTTTTACAAAACTGTGTAGTTTGATTACTACAATCCAGTGTAATAATCTCTTTTCCATCTATCTACATACACTACTATCAGGAAGTGCGAGGGTAAGTAGAGAGGGTAGAGCATTTGTAAGAAACCATGTACTCGTAATCCTCCGTGTGTACAGTTGGTGGAGAGGGGGTTCCCCCAGGTCTGCAAAAAACAGATTTGAAACGAAATAAAAATAGCAGATTATGAAAAGAACTGCCACACCTGAAACCAACACAACACTTTTCGCAGATACACAAAATGCCATCGTATATATGCCCCCGAAGAGATGCCGTTCTAGGAACTTAACATGAGGTTTGCGGTAGTTATGTTTCTTATACCGTAATCTTCAAAATGTCGCACCTTTGTAAGTTCTGTTACATTTTGGGAGACTACCCCCGTTCTGTAGCGCAGGTTGTTGGATTTCATTGCGAAGCTAATTTCACTTTTAAAATAGTTTTATACAAAATGGGGCATTCTTTCACTGATCCAACGATTTATTATTTATTACTCTAATTAAAATAATTGATCCATTCATCCTTTAAGTAGCTAGTGGCTTCCCTGGAGTGTCGGTAATGTGAACGATAGGTCATTGTGTTCACCTCAATCTATTCAAACTGGCAATGTTTCCCATGGGCTTGTGGTCCTTACCTTTCATAAAGCGTCATCTGCATCTTCTCGGGTGATTCACCTCGCCCTTTGTCGGTGCTACCTCAACCTTTGCTCAAGAGCTCTGCCAACCTTGACATTTCGTCACCCCCGCTACCAATCCTCGTTTCCGTTACCACTAAAGCGGCCGTGCCACCGTCTCGTCCCCACGAGAGCGCAGCGGCTTCTGTTCTCGCAGGACGAGCGAATGTAAAGTCAAGTCTCATTAATAATTCTTATTTCATTGGCTTAATATTGTTGGTTCTTTCCAATTTGAGAGTTAACATATAGAATTACTTTATTTTTCAGCTTAATGTTTTTAAACATTTATTAAATTCCTAAAAACAATTTGAGGTAGTAAAATTCGAATGAATAAAGGTTTAAAAATTAGATATTAATAGACCACTATGTTATATACACCAAGAGTAAGAAAATATATCATATTCTCGCGAGATGCTCTTCTACAAATATAATATTATGGACAATATAAACACGTTTCACTTATTTTTTGTTCAGGCAGAAATAATTTATTTAATTGGCTGTCCGGGTACGGCAATGCATCCGGTAATACATTACGCCCTGAGGAAGGTTGCAGAATGACCTTTGCCATGGACGCAGCGTCACCCGGACAGCCAATTAAATACTAACTCCGGACGCGGAAGCATGCGTTCTCAGAAATAATTTATATTTGGATTTCGAAGAATAGTTTATCCCCAATAAAATAACCAGCATTATGACGGGAATGTAGGCATCACAATAAATACTATTTCTGGATATTTTTAATCTTTCCATTTATTTTTCTTCTGATATACTTCCTTCTTGATTGATTGATTTATTCGCTGGATTCACTCTGAATATACGGATGAGCTGCTCGTAAAAAGATCACCGTGTGGACCGAGCGACTGTCTGCTGGATGATACCTCAATAGAATCAGGCGGCGCGGGAACGACATTCAAAAAGCGCGTCTTTGAGAATTCCGAGAACTTCTGCCTCCCTGTGGAGCGGCCCTCTTTCACGACGAACTTAGGAAAATATCGGAGTCACGTTGCTGGTAGAACGTGGATGATATAGAAATCAGTTGCCGAAATGTTATGAGTGAATTGTGAACGGATTGAATATTTAACGCGAATGATTCGAAGAACATATTGAATGTATTGATGAAATTTGAGGAATATTGAAATACTGAATAAATGGAAATAATAATAATAATAATAATAATAATAATAATAATCGCAAATTGCTTATATGTCATGTAAATATTGTAACATTTTGATTTGCTTTAAACCGTAATTTTTTATGAATACTTGTATTTTCTACATCAACTTCAACGTAATGTTCTATCAGTTGGTATAAGATTTTTAAGCACATGACAATTGTAGGGTTGTGGTTAAGTCACTAGAAATTATTTATAAACACTTGCTATAACGTGACGACAGCCCATTGTTTACATTTACATAGTCCCTGAAAGGATTAAGCATTAAAGCTTAAAATAGCTATTTCAGCATTAGAACCTAACAATCGTTCTTTTAACCTTATTTTCAGATATTTTTATTTATCTTGGACATTTGCAATCTTGTTTAAAAATCATTTTATTGCAAGCTTATGCTAATATTTAAGATTTCAGAACAATGTCGCAAATGTTTAAAAGCTATATTATTGCTAACAATTGCCTAAAAATGCAATCCAGCTTTCTCCGCAAGGTTTGCAATACTCACGAGTTGCGTGTTTATGCTAATCACGATCCGATAAGATCATCATCATCATCGACAGCAAGGATTAGACCTCTTGGTCTGTTCCGTCTCAGAATTGTTCATGCCATCTCTTCAAGGGACGTCCTACACTTCTTTTTCCTTTAGGTACATATTGAAGAATAGTTTTACTTATTCTATGTTCTGGCATTCTCAGGACATGACCTTTCCAGTTTTCTCGGTATTTCTTTATGGTATCTATAACCGGTTCAACATTTAGTTCTTCTCTGATATCTACACTTTTTTTGTGGTCTAATAGTGAATATCCTGCCACAAAACGAAGAAATCTCATTTCTGCAGATTCAATTCGGCGCAGCTGATCTGATGTTAATGTCCAGCTCTCACTTCCATAAAGTAGTAATGGCAAAGCAATAACTTTGTAAAATCTGAGAAGAGTTTCCTTTTGCGCATTATGATGTAGAGTTCGCTGTAACGTTCCACAGAAATATGTGAAGTTGTTCAGCTTTATTTCCATATCCCTTGATTTTATATAATTAAAATGATACCCAAGATATTTAAATTCATTTACTTGTTCAATTATTTGGTCATATATAACTATCTTTGCTCTTAAAGGTCCAAGTCCTTTAAATGCCATCACTTTTGTTTTACTTGGTGAGATTTTCATACAATACTCATTAGCAACCTGACTTAACTTGTGGACTGCTATTTGAATTTCATATTCAGATTTTCCTATGATAAGCTGGTCGTCGGCAAAAAGTAATGTTGGGATCTCGACATTATTAATCTTAAAAACATCATTTAAAGTCTTCAACCATTTTTTAATGATCACGTCCATATATATATATATATATATATATATATATATATATATATATATATATATATATATATATATATATATATATATTAAAAAGCGTTGGCGAGAGCGGGCATCCCTGTCTTACTCCCTGGTTTATATATGCTGATTCTGTTCCATTTCTAAGCATTCGGATCATGATTTTATTATTTCTGTATAATGATTGAATTGCTGTAATAAGGTGGGAAGGGAGTCCAATATTTTTAAGTGTTTCCCATAATAATCTTCTTTTAAGGCTATCAAATGCTTTTACGTAGTCAATAAAGACATAGTATGTGGGTAGTTTAAATTCCCTTCGCTTTTCAGTAATTTGTGTCAGTACAAAATACAGTCTGAGCATGATCTACCTTTTCTGAAACCATGTTGTGTTTCAGATATTTGAGTTTCAACAATAGGCACTAATCTTTGATTGATAATTTTTGCATAGATTTTATAACAGGAATTTAGAAGACTTATACCTCTATAATTTGAACATTCAGATTTGTCGCCTTTTTTATATAGTGGGTAAATTAGGGCTTCATTCCATTCTTCTGGCACATATCCAGTGGACCAGCAGATATTAATAAAGTTAAGAAGTCTCTGCGTAAATTGATTTGATGCATATCTGATCAATTCCATGTTTATATTATCAGTACCAGGTGACTTTTTATTTTTGGTTGTGTTAATGGCTGCTTTCAACTCATCCATAGAGATCAGATCAATAGAATTACATATATCAATTTTAATTCCTCTCTCTTCTTCTTCGTCTTCAGAGGTCCATAGCGATTTAAAATAATTTAACCATTTACTTTCTGAAATTATATTTAATTGAACTTTATCTCTTTCTTGATTATTTAAATATTTTATAATTTTATATGCCTTACTTTGGTTTCCAAATAAGTCATGTTTAATTTCGCTAACATATCTTTTCCAACTTTCTCGTTTAAGCTTACGGACTTCTCTTTTAACTAAAGCAGATTTTCTTTTATATTCTATTCTATGATTCATATTCCCAGAGGACGAGAGAGTCTTTAAATACGCTTCTTTTTTTCTTCAATTAGTTGTTTGATATTATCATTCCAAAACCTTAGCCCTCGTTTTGAGAATTTCTTTTTCCTTGACCCTATTGCTTCTGCTGCTGCCTGTGTTATAATTTCTTTAATGTTTGCCCATTCTTCATTTATATTGTTACTTACAGGATTAATATTTTTCTGGTTGAGTCTACTCTGGTATAAAAGTCTTATGCTATAATCTTGTAAAAGGTGAACTTTAAATGTTTCTATTTCTGGTTTGGGTTTTAAGATGGTTTTCTTCCATCTCTTTGGGAACATTATGTGGCATCTTACTAAGAAATGGTCAGATGACACATCAAAACTTCTAAATACTCTTACATCCTTGATATTTATCCAAGTCTTATTGTTTGCAAGGACGTAATCAATTATAGAGGCGGATCCACGTGCTGTCCATGTGAATTTGTGAATATTTCGGTGTTTAAAGAAAGTGTTAGTAATTCTCAGCTCATTGTACGTGTCAAATTCTATTAATTTCTTCCCATTATTGTTAAGTGTGTATTCACCTTCTGTGCCTACTATATCTTTTATAGGGGTATTCCCTACTCTTGCATTTAAATCACCTAATAAAAGAAGATAGTCATTTTTATTAATCGTATTTATTGCTGTCTGCAGTTGTTCGTAGAATTTAATCGCATCTTGGGTTCTTCCCTCTTCTGGTGCGTACAAGGCAAAGACTGAAAAGTAACCTCTATCTACTTTAAATCTCATTGTTATTATTCTTTCATTTATGAAAGTATACGATATTATTCTGTTTTTCAATGTTTTTCTGATCCAAATAGATACCCCAGCCGATGCCCTCTGTTTTTGGGGGACTCCACTGTATATCATTATATAATTTTGTAATTCTGATGAGCCCTGTAACTTTTTTTGGTTTCAGTAATTGCAGCAATATCAATCCCAGCTTTATCTAATTCCTGTTCTAATTCAGCTTCTTTATTTGAGAGAGCTCTAACATTCCATATTACCAGCTTTAATATTTCCGATTGTTGTCGTTTATTCGTTTCCTTTTTCTTTGCATATGTTGGCATAGAGGAATCTGTGCGGCATGAATCTTTGAGAAATTTAGCGGAGTGATGTCCCCTGGCTGCGTTGCAAGCGCTGCGCAGGGTAAGGATAGTAATGGGGCTGCCATCTTAAAGCTTCTATCCCAGCTTCTCTGCGTATAAACCCCTGCAGAGAGGGCTGCTACTTCCGCTCCTCAAGCCACTGTGATATTCGCCTGGATTCACATTGCCTCTTGGACCGTTGTAGTCTTTAGTACACATACCCTGTGCTGGGTAGGGATACTACCCCAGGAGAATGAAGGAGAAGAAACAGATAAATTGTAGAGAAGAGGAGAAGAAAAAGAATTAAAAGTCAAGAACAGAGTAGATTAAGAAATGAATGACACCCTAGCCCTCGAAACCTAATAGCGTCGGGGTCGAAGGTATATGTTAACAATGGATCAAGAGAGACCAAATAGGAAATATTATAGAAATGTAGCATAAGTAAGTGGAAGGAGTGCTACAGTAGTTTTGTGGACCTTTAGCATTACCCAGGAGTCACCACGAGGAGGCGGTTCACTAGCTGACCCCCGATCCGATAAGATATGAAATTCAATCTAACTTTCTACTAAATTTCATCTTATCTTATCAGTCTGTCAAGCAGAGTTTTCTAAGATGCCAAAATTAAAAGAAATACAAACGCTTTCAGATGATATTGGATTAGGTAATTTAATTACTATTATTGCACGGGTGTCATTTTTGTCAACAATGTTTGAAACAGGTGAACACAAAAAATTGATATCCTTAGAAGATACAATATACGCAATAATTATCCACGAGTTAAAACAATAAAAATCATCAAATATCATTCTTAATTTAAATTCATATTAATGCTGAATAAAACAAATTAACATAGTGATACTTTGCAGTCAACTGGTGTAACTTTATTTGAATATATTTTCCTACGAAACACGAATATGCCTATCACAGTGCGCACGTACTTTCTGTTGCAGACGCGTGGAAGCAGAAGTCTTCCTTCGCCCCAGCTCTTCCTTGCTCATCGCCGCTCCGCGTCGCTCGGTGAGTGCAACTAACTTACCTTCTTTTTTGTGTCGCAACATTGAAGACATGATAAAGAAAATGGATGTGAGTCATGTGGTTCACCAAAAGCGGAAACGAATAATTTTATATTTTGAAAATATTTGCAGATGTAGGTATTTTATGGAGTTCTCATTATTCAACACATTTGTGTAGTTATTGGTTGGAGTTGTGTAGTTATTGATTGGACATTCAATGGTTGGAGGTATATTATGGGAAAAGGAGTGACGAAATTATCTAATTTTCGCAAAATGGTTAAGACATGGAACGAGGGAGGGCTACGTATGTGAAGAAAGGATGAATTATCAAGACCAAGTTTATATAAGCTTGCACCAAATACTCGTACTTGGAGAAGGTTCAAATAAAATGTGCTAAATTTGTGAGATGAACTGCTGTGGATTCCAAGAAGAGATTGCTATGGAAGATTTGGATATAAACTAACCAACAATTCACAGCTGTTGGTTTTAACAAATATGGAGTTTGCTAAATATTATTGAGCAGCGTTTACATATGTTTATGAAATATGTGTGCTGATGTGACAGACATAATTCACAATATAAGAAATTTGAACTAAGAAAACCAAGTATATGGTAAACGTCGCGATCGGAATCAACGAACACGGACTCTCGCGGGGAAAGTGCTGCCTCAGTGGCGGCGGCGGTCTCAGAGTAATGAATGGGCGTCCGGGCGTTCACGCAGCCACTCCGCTGGCACCAGCCCAAGTGCTGCCGCTGCTGCTGCTGCCGGCGGTGGCTGGTGGCGAGCGCACGCGATCTCCGGCTCGGCGGCCAACGCAGCTCTCTCATCTGGCACGCCCCATTCGTTCAGTTGTTGCACGTCTCCAGTTTATAAATTGACGTCCTGTGCTTAGAGGCATTTTCACTTCGCGCTTTCTATTCGCATTATTCTACCGGTCATGTTAACGAGTTGGAGAAGAAAAAAAGAGTAGGTTCCTTGTTAGAATTCCTTATTTCATCGTTTACACATTTTCGCGTCTATTGGGTGTTGGCTTGCACGGTTGAGTCTTAACTTCACGTGCAACCACTTGGTTAGATCAATAGTCTCTCCAGCCATCGCGACGATGTCTTGTATGAGCGTATATAGCACCTACTTGTTATTCGTCCAAAGGGGCTTTTCAACTCACCAGTCATTAGTACGATATAGATGTGAAGAGTCCGTCATGTTAAATCATGATAGCAACAGTGGACCGCAGGTCCATTGCACGGTGCCCATCAGGTACTCTATACGAACACATTAGTTACCGGGTTGCGGAAAGAATTGGTGGAAGAATCCGGGTTTTAGACCTAATACGACCTGAGCTGAGAATGCACACCATGCCACAACACAACTGAAAACATCCATGGCTTATGGGCAGAGATGGTGTAACGTGTACTTGGCTGCAGAGCTTCAAGCTCCTGGGCTACCAGTTTGGCTAAGCAAAATGAGTATAAAATGAGCAGGACGTGATACATAATGCTTTGTAATATTCTTAACTTCGATGTGCTACAATTCATTCTAAATGAATACGAATCATTTTATTTCTGAGCGTAGGCGAAGACAGGATCGTATGTCCACCCTCTCCGCAGCAAGTGATCTCATTGGTTGTTTTCAGATGGCCTGCAAACAAATAAGAACGAGACATGAAATGGCAATGAGGAATGAGTGATACAAGGAATTTTCATTCGTAATGGTTACATATTAGAATAACAAGTCAACGATTTGTAGGATAATATGAGTATTTGTTGACTTCGCATTCTTTGAGATTTGAAAAAACATTCAATAAAAATAAACGACAAATTCCATCACCTGAATTAATTGTAACTTAAACAATATTAATTACACTAAGTTATTAATGAAAATGACCATTTCAAAATAATAACTCAATCTTCAGTTTTGCTTACTGTAGTTTTGTAAACATAATCAACACAACCAGAGACGTTGAGAAAAAGAAATAGAAATAGGACAAACAGATTTGAAGGAGAAATGAAGTGCATTTACTCTTTTCAATTAGTGACAATTTGTTTTCTAACGTATCGACTATGGACAGTACTTTAAAGAAAATATCTTCATGATTAATGGTAATAGATTTTCACGAAGCTAAACATTATTCAGAATATAATTTACTTGCTTCTTTTGTATTGATGATATGGAGTACGGATTTATGGTGATTGCTCTCAGAAACCAAATTGGCGAAAAATGAAAGAAGAAAAAAGGTGGGGAAGAGGGAATGGTGACAATTATATATAAGAAGGAAAAAGGTTAATGAGAGAAGAGAGGTAGCGAGATAGCACTTTCCTTTATATCTGCTGTACACTTCTCGGTCTGACCCACTCTTTAAATGTATGATATTTGTTGCCAAAAATTTACTTGTAAGCAAGGGAAACAGAAGGACCCTATTCATCTTTCACAACGCTGGGGGGAACAAATTGTGAATGCAACCGAATAATTAACAGAGGCAATAAATTAAACTCTGTGTGAATTATGATTTGTTGAATTAGCAATTAAGAGCCAATAACGTTATGAAAATGTACACTCATTAGAGTTATGACGCAATGAATACAGGATGCTGGGACGCAAAGGCATATTGCGGTGTCATTTTTGAAGTCATAAATTGCTAATAAACCAAACAGAAAGTGTTATCTTGCCTCGAGATACTGCAATTACTCCCATTTTAATTTCATATCAATTTTGTTGCGATTATAAAATTGAATTTTGAAATAAAAGTTATTGATAAAATATGAAATGGAAGTTATCGACGTCCCTGTTTAAATATATGAAAAGTTTTTGTAAAAAATACACTGATGAGTTCCTTTAATAATGTTTATATTTTCTAACTGTCAACGACTGCCATGTTATTTGCACTTCAGTGAGTTTATTGAAAACAGATTGTCATTTTGTATATACAATTTAGTAATTTGAGTATCGGCGATAGCGTTAGTTGTTGTTCCTGACAGTTCACGAGGGGAGTTAATTAAAACTAGTGATTACAAACTTTCTGTACTTTTTCGGACAAGTTTAAAATGATTGTTCCATTATCTGTGAATTCTGCATCACTTCTTTTCAGAAAAAGTCATAGCCGGGTGCGTACCATTAGTGTAACATTACATAAACAAATTTTAAGAATAGCTAACTTGTGATCTGAAGTGTCCTTGTACGTCAATTTAGACTCCTACTTGTGTGTGATCGTACACATCTACTCTTATTCTCAAAGGAACTAGCATCTACTACCCGTTCCTTCTTCAAACGTATTATGCTACCTCTAGATAGTTAACTTCTGTGTAAAATACATTTTGAATATGATGTTACTTCACCATTCCCAAGTCTCATTATCACTGCTCTTTCTCTTGCCACTCTCTTCATTTCTTCACTTGACTGGCTATGCTTTTCCTGAAATCCTAACGTACTCATTTCTTTTGTTTACCTTGCCGAAAACTAATTCTCCTCGAATTGATTTTGTTTTATTTCGTTCGTCAGAGGTGATATATTGCGGCCGAGGGGTTTGCTCTCTTCCTCTGCGCTGTGAGCTCGCAACCTCGCCCCCCCCCCTACTCCGGCTGCAGGGGCGGGGGGAGGGGAGGTGCCGTGTTTGTGGCCGGCTCCTTCCGCGCGACCGCGTGCGCCGGGCCGCCGCTGATGAGCTCTTCCGAACTGCGCCCTCGCCCCATCCCTCTCGCCCCACCCCCTCGCCTCATCCCCCAGCCCCCAAGCAGCGCCAGTGGCAGCTAGAGCTCACTTCTCTCTTACAATCCCGGTACATCGCCACACCCGTACCTCCACTCCTGCACTATGCCACCTCGCCACAGCTACCTCCCACCACTACACTCCACGAAGACAGAGGCAAAGCCATCCACCACTCCCTGCCACCTCACCCCGCTGCCTCGCCATACCTCCCCGCTGGGCCACGCCCCACGCTACTCGCCCAAGCCATCCCGCAAAGCCACGCCACTCCTCCGCGCTACGCCGCCACCCCTTCGCGCTGCCGCCCCACGCCACCCGACCATACCTCCCCGCCATGTCAACTCACCCTGCCACCCCACTCTGCCACCCCACTCTGCCACCCCACTCTGCCACCCCACTCTGCCACCCCACTCTGCCACCCCACTCTGCCACCCCACTCTGCCACCCCACTCTGCCACCCCACTCTGCCACCCCACTCTGCCACCCCGCTACGTCCCCCACCACCCCGTAACACCAACTCGCCATACCAACCTAACATACCACCCCATCATGCCACCCAGCCACGCGGCCTCTCCACCCCACCCCGCCACGCCATTTCACCACGCCACGCTACCATGCTTTGCCTCCCCGCCCTACCATCCCACCACGCCATAAATTGCAACAACACCCCTCCATGTCATCACTCCACCCCACCCCCAACGCTCTCCGCCACCCCACCTTTCCCCGCCACCCCCATCTCTCACCGCCACCCCACCCCTCCACACCATTCCGTCACACCTTCCGCCACACGCCCCCCCTCCAAAATCATTTTCCTGCCGCCCATCTTCCCCTGGCCAGCACATCCGTTGTCAATTCGATTGGGCGATCCATCTCCCGTGTTCCTGCTCATCCTCAACGCCCACGTACCACAATTACTACACTTGTCTCCCCCACAACCCCCTACTGCCCCACCTCTCTGCCGTCTCTATCAAGCCGCCACCAGGCGCTGAATCACAACTAGTTCACATGCTACCAAAACAATTACAATCTCTTGCAGTTGACCCGTCCCCTTCATCACGAAGCGACTGTACTCGCACCTCAGTGCAGTTTGCGGCGAGCGCTCTGGCGATCCCGTCTGCTTGGACCAGCAGACCTCCCCCTCATCCCTCCCCCCTACCCACGACCCGCCTGCGCGCCCCAGTGCTGCTCTGTCACTCTGCGGTTTCGTAGTAATTTTCGGCGCGTCACTCGTGCCACAGTCGGCGGCAGATTTCCACGAGGGAGAACATGGCGATTCCCCTGCTCTTCTCTCCGTGCTCATTCTCTGAATTTCGGTTGTATGACTTTTCGGTGTCAAATATTCGCTGTAGTGAATATTGTTAAAATCTTTTCGTCAAGTAGAAAAGTAATATTATGTATTTTTTCGTGTCATATACCTACATTGTATTCTTTTTATTTTTTTTCCTTCATCAATTAAATGCAATTACTTTAGAACTTCCGATTTACACTGCCGATCCCTGCTTGTGAATGGCAGCTCGCTTCTGGATAACGTTTTTGAAAGGTTGAATTAGGCGACGAATATTTCATTGCTCTTGTTCATTACGTGATCAAGGACACGTTTGCAAAGGAGTCGCGAAAGGTTGGAAAGAAATTGCACTCCCCCTACCTTTTTGACCTTTGGAAATACAGGAATATTGACTTTTGGTCGGAATTTAATTAAAATTCCATCCGGGACATTCCTGTTTTGCCATTTTCATTCTCCTTTCGAATTCCCTCCCTTCTTCCGTTTGTTCCAGTAGATTGATCTATCAATCAGAGGATTCTTCCTTCTCTTTTTTTACCTTTCCTTCTTTACAAAAATCCGCTCAAGGTGATACAATTTGATACTTACTTTTCTCTCTTAATCCCTTCTGCGTCTTTTGCCCCACTCACTCGGCAGCCGTACATGCCATTGCCACTCGCGTGTTCCGCATTCCTTCTGCTCGTCGCTCTCAGCTGCTTTCTCTTCACCCTTGTCCACTTCCCTCCATCGTGCGTCGACCCGAACCCGCATCTTTTACTTAACGCCGAACTCTTTTACTTAATGACGGTGACTGGATTTTCGACACTAGCTAGATAGCTAGGTCGATTTCAGTAGTTTTCGTGCTTTCTCCGATCAATACTAGGCGAATGCCGAAGCAGTACCCTAACAAATGGGTCACGGACCGCGGTAGAACTTCCTAGTTATATTTTCACCCCTTACTTACACACACATACATGCTCTACACTACCATACATGCCGGGAGACCGATCGGGATCTTAGAGCTTCTCCCGGCTTGAACGGTACCCAACTGGTGGGAGAGACCTGGTTGGGGAAACCCGCTAGCTGACAGATATATCCGGATCTCACCGTTCAGATACGGCCACCCCTGAGAAGAAAACATGCACTACACGTACGGGACTAATGACATGAGCAGTTGGTGCGCCTGGAATCACTAATCAATCTTTTACTTCGTACTCTTCCTGCACCCTCTTCTCCGTTCCTTCCGACATCACCGTTCACCTTCTGCGTTCCATCGTCTGCCCTTCGCTTTCCGTTCCTCGCTCTCCACTTCCCGATCCCCTCCCGGCTTCCAGAGCACTCACACTCTTTCCACCACGGCGCCCACATTCCTCACGGGTGTCACTGTCACCGCCGCCGTCGCCGCCGCCTCGTGAGTTATTTGGCGCTGCCTGCCTAATATTGCCGCGGAAAAGAGAAACATTTGTCCGAATCGCGCCCGCCCGCGTCGATTTATTCCTCCCTCTTCGATACGGCGCCGCCGCCTCCGCCGCCGCCGGGCCGCATTTGTCTGCTTCGCTCACCGAACGCGGAAGCTCCGGCTGCGACTGCGGGGTGTGCTCGTGGCGGAGAGGGAAGTACACCAGCACTCTGACGAATGGTAAAGTCGGCGGCAGACGAAGTGCGCTGGGCAACAATGCGTAAAGGAAATTATTTTCGAATGTCCAGTATTGCGACGAGCTTGCATCTTTCGTCTCAGCTTACTGTATACTGTTTACATTTATTACAAAATGCGCGTGGGGAGCTCATTTTCGGTAAATTAAGTTAGAAATGATATGCATTAATTTTCATTAATTTCAAAATTACGATTATCTTGCAGTGTTCAATCATCATGTAGTTTTTAGTATGTGATCAATCGTCAGTAAAAAAATGAATGGGAAATTGGTTTTCAACAGATTAATTAGGTTTTGAATTATTTCCTTCAAATCTATACAAATGAAAGTCCATGCAATCCATTCACTTATCAATCCTTCATCTAATCATTCTTCAATTTAGCTATCAAACCAATTCTTCATACCTCTCGTCCATTTCTTCATTTTTTTCCTTCATCAATCGAAAGGCGTTTAAAATTCATGGAAAATCTCTCTTATTCATATGTTCATTTGCTCATTTTCATTTAGTCAATAATATATTCCAATATCAACATATACACATGTCAACATATACATTCATCAATCTAATATATTTCCATTTTTAAATCAATCCTCATTTTATTCTTTAAATTATCTATCCCTCCGTCTCAATATCAATATATTTTAAGTTTTCATTCGTCCTTTCTTCTTACATTCTTTTGTCCAACAGTCCGAACTTTCCATTATTTCCTCATAACTAGAGTTCCTTAACGATAACACATTTATGAGTTACAATCGCAACCAGTATCGGCAAGTAGAAATGTAGTTTCTAACGTAGTAAGAATTACGACTATGTAATCCTACATATAGTAACCGGTTAACCCGCGTGAGTCCGTCCGTCGCTCACGGTTAGACTCCTTCCGGCCCTCAGATTGGCCCAGCGAGGTAACAATCGATATCAGATGGTGGTGAACAAAACAATTTGCACACCCCTGGACAACATATTGTTATTTTGTATTACAATATACACATCCGACTGGGCACATGGTTACGTGGGGAAGGTAAAGCATGAGAACACATTTCAACAGCCTTCCTTCCGGTCCGCCGTTCGGGGGCAAGAGACATGTATTATTCTACGCCTTTTGGTCTTCTTGTAGGGGACTGGGCATTTTTACGAATGTGACAATTATTATTATTATTATTATTATTATTATTATTATTATTTAAAGATTTAGTTCACGAAAAAGATAGCTGGAATCGTGGGAAAAGTGAAGCACAAGAATAAACCGGTAATTTTCGTGTCCATCCCATACATTTGTGTCTTTGTGATGAAAAGGTTAGCGTATCGAACTGTTATTTCTAAGTTTGCAGTTTCAAACGCCATTAATTTTTAAAGGTGGAAAAATCCTTGACGCTTTTCTTCAGAGGGGAAGTAAAGCCGGCCGCATCATTTAGTAGATTTACTACATGTAAAAGATCCTCAAACCTAAATGAAGCTTCTGAGCAAAATTAAAATATCCTGTTTGATCGCCCGAGTGATATTCTCTTTTAGATGGTGAAAGGAGAAAGCGGAATTTGCATGGTCAGTCGAAAGAGGAAAATAAGGCCTAATTGAATTGAATTTGAATTAAACAGGGAAGCACTTTCGAAACAGCTCAACCCATATGGAACGGCGTGTGTAAACTCATATTCCACTGCCTACACTGTGGCGCGGGGGCCTTGGGCGTGAGGTTCGCGGCGCCTGCGGATGGATCGGCGGCGCAGGCGTCGCGGCGTCTGCGCGGAGGCCCCGACATCCAATAAGCGCGTCGTCTCTAATTGGCGGAATTGTTAATTCGCCGGCGGAGGCGCTCCTCCCTCTGAGAATGAGATTAAACCGCCCGGAGGCTCCCCCCTCCCGCTCGCCCGCCCCCGCACCCGGAACCCGAACGTAATAGACGGCGGGAGGCTCAATGAATATTTTTCGCTTTTGGTCGTTTTGCCTGTCGTTCTTTAACTCATTGGGCTCTCTTTCCCTGCACGTGGAAGCGCCGTTGCCATCTCGACCTTCATTCAACATTCTGTTTGCTCCCTCTGAGCACACCCCCTTCTTCATTCTCACAAGTTTCTTTGTGATATATTTTTTTACCCAATTATTCACTGTCAATCATCGTTTAGCTTGTCTCCCGAATTTTGCCATTGTCAGGTCGTCTTTTTATCTTTAGGCACTCTTGTATATTATGTTTGTTCCATTTATAACTGGGCATTGAACATTTCGTGCATTTCTACATATTGCTTTTTTTTAATCCTTCTTGTGCATTCGTAAGCTCTATCAGTATTTTATCTGTTTTTCGTCTATTCATCATCATTTCTTTCAGTTCTATATTAATCCTTTTTATAGTAACTTTTTTCCTCTATCAACTTCCTCATTGAATGACGCACTTAAACGTTGTTCGGAGTCTATTTTTACAGAATTATTTCGGTCTACAATTGCAGAACGCTACGTGAATATCCAGTTATTGGCCCTATTGTTCTACCTCATCTGTTACACCCATCTCAGCACGTGCATCTTTATTCACTTTCACATCCATCATTACTATTTTCAACGTCTTGAGAAGTCTATTCCGCTTTTCGTCTTAGCTAATGTACTTACTCCACTTCGATCCCCTCTTCCCGTTTCCATCAAAGCCTTCGTATAGGCTGCATGCCCTTCTTCGCCCCTCCACAACTACTTCCATATTCAGAATGTCTCAGAATAAATGTTACAAATTTCTATTGCACGCTCTGAGATCCAAAATGGTCCGTTTTTGCATGTGAATGTTTGGTGGGAAATTGCATATAAAGGTGTTATACCCATTTATACAATGTTTTTTTTGCCTTGAGACATACATATGATTGGAAGGTATATGAAATATCCTTGACCTGTTCTGTCCTTCAAATATTCTTGTGTCTATATTGTCTGCGTCAAAACAATCACTGCCTAATATCTGTTCAAAGCTAGTTGCCAGAAATATCAAGGGGAAAAATTACATTTCCGAATGATTATAACAAAATTTACCACTACATGTTCCTTGAACAAAAGCAATAATTTTCGACAACTCCACAAGCCATGGAAGATTGTAACATTTATTCCGAGACATACTGTACACATCTTCTTCCTCTCGGTACATTTTGCCCTAATCGCCGCGGCGCCGGGTGAAGTGGGGGCGTCCGGCCGTCGGAGCCGGCTTCGGCTGCTGGATGGACGCCCGGCCGCCGTCGAGGGCACATCGCGGTCGTTTTATTCAGTAAATGACCCGAACAGGGCGGCGCCGCGCGGCGCGGGAAGAGAATAGAGAGAAATTTATTCATACGGCGCGGTGCGCGTCGCTGCGCTGAAAAGAGCTGCGCGGGAAATTATGCGACGGAGGCGGATGAGGAGGTGGAGGACGGGGGTGGAGGTGGGAGCGTGAGTACTTTTCTGGTTGAAGGAATGGTGAAAGACTTATTCAGAAATTACGGCGCGGGCGGAGGCGCGGGCGGAGGCGCGGGCGGAGGCGCGGGCGGAGGCGCGGGCGGAGGCGCGGGCGGAGGCGCGGGCGGAGGCGCGGGCGGAGGCGCGGGCGGAGGCGCGGGCGGAGGCGCTGGCGGAGGCGCTTGCGGAGGCGCGGGCGGAGGCGCTTGCGGAGGCGCGGGCGGAGGCGCTTGCGGAGGCGCGGGCGGAGGCGCGGGCGGAGGCGCGGGCGGAGGCGCGGGCGGAGGCGCGGGCGGAGGCGCGAAGGTTGAGACTGAGATCGGGATAGTGTCGTGGCAAGGGTTTGGGCGAGGGTTCGTCTTTCCATCGTGTCGGAAATGGAGTAGCTTCGCGCTGGGGGATGTGCATGGGAGATCAAAGCCTGACTGTCGTTCAAGTCGCTTCTAAGAAGAGAGCCCTTGGGACATCCCAAAGGCCATTGGCATCAAGTGATTTGGTTGAAACTGCGATGTGGAATTAGTACCGTTGAACGTTGACTAGCAATGTTGAACTCGATATTTTGGATTAACTTGTGCAAACATATATACACTGCCGAAAGTTGAACTCAATATTTTGGATTAACTTATGTAAACATATATACACTGCCGAATGTCATACATTAATGCAAGGAAAGGTACTTTTTAAACAGTATCATTTATTTACGACACTTCTTGCGGTACTAAATAGCATTAACACCTGTATATGAGATTATTCCTATGTGGCTAGTCTTTCTTAGTTAGATGAATTGCGCTTATTTAGTTTCCAATATTGCGTACCGAACTAGTGCTTTTGCAGAAAATAATTCATATATAATGGATGGAATTAATTTTGTCATTACAAAAAAATAGTTCAACCCTATAACCTATGTTAAAAGTATTTTAAGACTATTAGGAAAATCATTAGCGAAAATTATAAGACAAAACGCATTACACAATGATGCTACATACGAAAATATTATATATATATATATATATATATATATATATATATATATATATATATATATATATATTCGTTGCGGAATAAAAGTATGTAAATATTTATTAAAACATTATCATAATAATACCATCGTAGATTGTAGAAAAGGATTTTAGATAATCGAAAAGTTCAAAATATAATATGGAAATGTAGAGTAAATTTTAATGGAAACCAATACATCAGATTTTTCTGGTGTAACCCAAGAAAAGGGGTACGAACGTTCTGGGCGGCTCTTTGCCCGGCTCCTGTGGGTGCAGCCTCCAGCACAGCCGCCGCGCCGGGCAGCCTGAGCCGGGGGCGACGGCCGCCGCGCCGTAACCTTTCCGAGTGCAGAGCGCGCGTCGAGATTGGGTCCTTTGACAGGCGGCGCGGAAGCTCCACTGCGGCCCCGCTGCCGCTGCTGCCCTCGGCGGCGCCGCCGCCACCACCTCGACTGTCTCCACCGCCCCCACCACCACCGCCACCGCAACTGCCGTCTTTTCCACCACTGCAATCATCACTGCCATCGCTACTGCCACCACCGCTACCGCCATCGCCACGGTCTCAACCACTACCAAGCCACCGCCACCGCCAACGACGGTCGCAAACATGGATGCAAGTGACAATATGGAGAGTAGGTGGGTGAATCACCATTTTCTCCACTAACATCACCACAATCACTAAAACATATAACTGTATCACAACCACCCCTACCGAAACTACTACATCCACATGTACTACTACTTCCAATAATACTACCACTAACATTGCCACTACTACTACTAACTCTTCCAATTATCATTACTACCACTATCTTTACTTTAACTACCTTATTACCACTACTATCTGTACCATTTCTACCAATACGTTACAAGTAGTTGCATTACTATCATTACTACCACTGCCGTACTACCGCTGGAGTGGGGTGCGGACTGGGCCGGACGGACTGTGCAAGGAGAAGTCGGGCTGGGTCACGGGAGAAGACGGGTGGCGGCAGGGCGTGTGGAGGTCGGATCGGAAGATCGACAGGGTGGGGCTATTTGAGGGGTGGGGTGAGGGGAGATCGACGCGAGAAGCGGAGAGGGCGGTGAAGCGGAGAGCGGAGAAGCGGAGAGTGTCGGGTCGGGGAGTGGTGGTACGAGGGAAAGATAGGATGAGGTGGGGAGAGATGGTGGAAGGGAGAAGAGTGGAAAAGAACAAAAGAACGGCGTGGCGGGACGGGTGTTGCCAATTCGTGGAATATACGAGGCGATGTTATTTTCTTGGAAGAGAGTCGTAGGGGCGTAGTAACGCGCGTTACGGTGTTGAGGAGCGGTTGTGGACAGTGTGAGGAAGCGGAAAGCACGAGGTGAGGCAGGTCTTTGGGGTCGTGCGTGGGTGCTCTGAACATCGGCTGCTCACGGGCCACTGAGCCACGAACCACTGAGGTCCCGGCGAGGCTGCTCACTCAGAGGGAAACGGCCTCGACTGTCCGAGACATCCGACGTGATTTTAGGCAAAGATCACAGGGTGTAATTTGGTATTCTGAAAGAGGGAGTCCAGGAGACGTGAAACACATACTTTACAACACGCATAAGGGATCAAAAAAAGCAAAATTGTGAAGCAATAGGATATTGTATTATTCCTTGAAGAATTCGTTGGTTGAGTTTTTGAATATGATTTGAGGGGTGTTGTGAAGCTGGAATCTCAAATGAAATATTTTTCTATGAAGTCGCACTTTAATATAATACCACACGGGCGTTTCCGGTGGGAAGATGAGGATACGTTATTCTCAATATTTTAGAATTATTTACATACTCTACTTTTAATCTTGCTTTTCTTGACAAGAGGCAATTACATTAAATCATTATAACAAAGACATTGACTTGTAAGACATTCAGACTGTGAAACTATAACAGGTTGTACTCGGGAACAGTTTGGGTAGTATTCCATTGTCATTTTTTAAGTAAGTGGTAAACGAGTGTAACAACGTTGCTGCACTTCTGACGGGTACTTTAGTACTGGGTAAGGTAACCGCTACCAGCCTGCATTTTCATATCTCAGATAGAGGTTTCTACACATTGCTTTCTACCACATTTGCTCTAATCACCTTGCCACCACTTGCCTTGTCTCCTTGACTAATGTCTTTTATACATTTTTTGTAAGAATATATTATTAAATTCACGAATAGCATATATTTAACACCTTAACTTTACCATTTTAGTACACCGCGTGTTCCTGATACACTTAAAAAAATCATTATAAGTCATCGCTTTCGCTAAAATTTCGTGAAGGAATATACGCTTCTTTTCATGTCCTCATCTAAAATAATTAAGTGCAAGAGGCGCCAACGCAATAGAAAACATTGATTAGCAACACAAACTGCGGCTGCCAGCAGAGCAAACCTGCAAGAAACAGTTGCTATCACATTCCACAAAACGATCGCGAAAACTCAGTTCGAGACCGAACAGTGGATGCGATAGAAGCCAGATCCGACCGCCTGCGGCAGCTGGCGGGTCGAGGGTGGAGACAAAAGAGCGGCGCAAGGCCGGATGTAGGACAAGCGGAGCCGGCGGCTGGCTCTCGGGGCGGAGAGCGAAGGGAGGCGAAGTGCAGGCGATCAGTCGCCGGCGCTGCGCGGCGGTCGGATCCCCTTCGACCCTTCCCACGGCGAGGCCCGTCAGGGCCCGTCAGGGCTTCCGTCGCGCTCCCTTTGTGCGGCCGGCCGCCCCGCAAAGTGACGTGACATTCCTGGGCCGCTGACGCGCTCCGGCCCCTCAACCTCTTCCTCCACCCGTCTTTCCGCTCTCTACCCCTTCCCTCGGAGCTTCGCCCCCTCCCTCCTCCCAGTCACCCAGCTGCGGCATGCGCGGAGCTTCGTGAAGCCCCTGGCGGGGAGAGTTCGACCTCCGCGGCAGGCGCCCACAGCGCAGACCCTGGGGAACGCCAGATCTGACCTCGCTCTCGCTCTCCGCATCTGCATATTTCCTTCGCGCTAGTTCGATGCAGTTTTAACTAACACTCGCGCCGTTTTTTGTGATTGCTTCCTTTCGGAGGACCGAATTAACGCTAAACAAGGGGCCATCTCATCAGAAATCTGAATTTGCCAGTGACCTCGTCAGCGACGTGAGCGAGAGCGCGCCGTTTGGTCGCGGCGTGTAATGAAAACAGGCGTCGTTGGCTTCGCGTAACGGTTTGCCGGTGCTGACGCTGGCGGTGGCGGTAACGGTGACAACGGTAGCGATTGAGGCGGCGGATGGTGGGGTGAATGGTGGTTGACGCCTGCGGTGGGTACGGGAGGATAGAGGTCGACATGGTGCTGGCGCTGGTAGTGGCGGTGACGGTGACAGTGACGGTGATGGTGACGGTGACGATGACAGTTTTGCTAGCGATGTCGGTGACGGTGATGATGATGGTGGAGTGGAGATGGTGAACGCGATAGAGGTGGCGATGGAGCGAGACATTGGTGTCGGTAGTGACAGCATTGGCGCGAGCGGTGCGTGGTTACAACGGCGAGGGCTGCAGGGTTGGTGATGGTAGTGGTGGAGTTGAGATGGTGAACGCGATAGAGATGGCGATGGAAATCGGGCATTGAAGTTGGCAGTGGCAGCTTTGGCGGGAGCGGCACGTGGTTACGAGGACGGTGGTGGCGGGGCCGGTGGCACTGGCGGTGGCGGAGGCGGTAGCGGTGGCGGCGGCAGTGGCCGTGTCTGCGAGGGCGGTGGAGGCGGTGGCTGATTGGGATGGCGGCGTCGCTCTGAATGTGAATGTCTTCGTTAGCGAGGTCGCCGGCTCGGTGAGCGGATGGGCCCGGGGGCCCTTTTGGTGACGGCTGCCTTCAGAAAGAACACACGGCATCGATTGTCAAGAGAGAATGATAGCGCTTTAGATATGGCAGGGTGTTGATTGGGTTGCCGTGCTGTAGGTATTGATATGCTAGTAGCAGAAAAATATCAGTGATTAATGTGAATAGCAGGGTGGTATGGTAATAATTGAGTCCTGTTTTTTATGGCAATAGAATGCCAGTTGTGACAAGAAAATATAGTTTTTATAAATATAAAATTCATAGGGTGGAAGTGTTGTTGATTCGGAGGTGTTGGAGAGGATTTTGCAATCGTAAAACATATTTACTATACTGCATATTGTGAATTCTGTCTGATAACTTAATTACATTTTGACATCTTACAGCTTCTTCAATCCACACAAATACCTACAATCTATTTATTTAGAAATCATCTCTCTCTCTACCACAGGGTATCACACCAAAGATATGAAAATGCTTTATTATTTGCCTAATGAAAACGTTGTGAAGGAGCATTAATAATTTCATAATATATTAAATGATACATAATGAAGCCTACTGGGTAAAAATTGAATATTTAAGATACATTCGGCAATGAAACATATTTTTTCAGCTAATCACATTTAGGTCTTGACGGATTTTGACTAATTAAATGGCAATGAAAGTGTTGATTTAATCTCTCTTAACGTTCCTTCAGCCGTGACTTAGTGGAGTAGCCATCTGTATTGTTCCGCCACCTACTGTTGCGTATAATCACGTGCTTTGATGGCGCAATGCTACAGGGTTCATGACGCAATGCCACATACTTCCGGATCCGTGTAAAGAGATATGCATTATGAGAAGGAAAATAAAAAGAGGTCGCAGATTTCAAATAAAACAAAGAAATTTTAAAGGAGTTCCTAACATACAAGTTCCTAGATGACAGCGTGAAGAAAATTGCGTAAGTTTGCGATGCACGCGAATTAAAGTGTTAGACTTTGGTTGTTTCTTTGAGATAAAATAAACTAATCTCCGGGATTCTGAGATTTGTTAAAATTCGAAGCATTCACCAGATTCAATCACAGTGTGAGGTCAAGTAAAAGATAAATATCATTTCTAGTCAAATATTGCTGCTGTTTGGTACTTGCATATTGTTTAGATATTTTCCCAATTAAAGACTTATCAATCAAATTTTCATCTACACATTCTTTTGATTTGTTCGAAAACATTTTGTTTAGCTCCCATCTCAAACCATGCGACAAATAAATATATTGCGGGTAAAGCAAATACAACACTAAATACTATTGAGGTTATAATTTAACATTCGGCTCGAGGAACGTTCGGCCTCCGCATCGGTTCGCTGGGCTCCTTCGGCCACGGGAGTCGCCCCCTTCGGCCAGCCACAAATCAGTGGTTCAATTCGGCGACGCTGCGCCTCCATTTCCATAATGCGGCGCCAGATCGGACAGCGGCCGCATTAATTGAGAGGGCAGCGGCGGAGGTTGCGGCGGTGGCGGCGGCGGCGGCGGGGTCAGCGAGGGCCAGCGGCGGCCAGAAGTAGCGTGGGGGCGGCTGCAATGGTAGGGAAGAGTCGGCGCAACCGAGGCACAGCTGCCGGCATGTCAGTGGCGAGCAGGAAGAGTGGTGGCGAGGGCGTGGGCATTGGGGCGTGGCAGCAGCTGTGCTGTGACGATGGTAAGGGTAAATAAATGTGTGTTGAGGTTTGCGTCGATGGTGGGATTGAAAGGCAATATTCGTGTATAAAGTGATTAGTTAACCCTTGATTATTCCTTGAGGGAGTCAGGAAAGGTTTGTGACTGACGAAAATAACAACAAAAAATTGTTGTAAAGAAAAAAACGGTATAATTTAGAAAGCATTTTAAATGTAATTTTAGAAAATGAAAATTATGAACATTAATTATGAACACATTTAAGCAAAATTATTTTGCGTAAATACGCCACTTACTATTTTCCTAACAAAACGAACTTTCAGTAGCAGTTTTTTATAAATAATATTACACGACTGATAATTTAATGTAATTCTAACTTAATTTACATCAGATCCGAAGTCATCACTCGCGGGGCATACTGAATTTCTTTAGCAACGTATTATTAACCGTTAAGAAGCCTCCTTCACTTTCTGAATAAAATTTTAAAAAAATAGTTGATTATCCAACTTCTCACATGCAATATTGGAACTTTCCCGTCGTTCATTGGCGAGAGCAGAGTTTGAACTACGGTTGGAGAGTCACGCACTCGAGACCAAAGTACTGCGAGGCGGAAATCGCCGGCTGGCGTCGGGCCGCGCACGGGGCCACGCAGGGGCGATAAATCGAGTCGACCCACGCGTCAGGGCCCCGCCCCGCCCCGCCCCGCCACTCCCGCCCCGCCCCTCCGCGCCCCGCCGCCTTGCGTCTAATGGCGGCGATGAAAAGTTTGTGAGCGGTGCCGCTCGGACCTGCCGCCTCCTTCGCCCGAGCGCCCTACCGTCCTGCTGACCAAATCGCCTCCGCTCTTCTGCCGTAGGTCTAACCACATCTTCCCAATCGCCTGTCCTGCTCGCACTTCCTTAATATTACTTTCTCCTCTTCCGACTTTTATTCTACTTGTTTCGTATCCAAAGTATCCTCAATATCTTTTTTTCGTCGTATTTTTTACTAACCTACCCACCACATCCTTTTTATCTTGAATGTATTTGTTTATACCAATTTGTTGTCTCCCTGTATTCTCATCTTCATCCTTCCCCTTCCCGCTTCTTACACTCTTCCGTGATTTCCTGCAGAACTCTTAATTCTCTCTAAACTCTACCACAGCCTCACTTTCCTTTCTTCTCTTGAGAACAAATTTGCTTTTTATCTATGTCAGCCCAGACAGTACAACTAGGTGTTCAACCATTGTTTTTTTTTTCCTTTTACTCTTTACTTTCGCTTTGTTTAATAACTATGTTCTTAATATTCACCTTAATTCCACGATTATGTCTTTTTTCACACGTATAGTCATGTTTCGGTTCGATTCAGTTCTTCAGCCTATTTCATATGTCAGTAATGACCTCCGTCGCCAGTAGTGCTGCTAGTCACTAGTGCTAGTTAGACGATAGAGCTAGCTAGCTAGAATAGACGCTAGTCGCATCTAGTTTCTCCGTTAATAGTGACCTCCTGTCGCTAATCGATCACTCCCCATTGCTCCCTTCGCAGGCGCCGGCGCCAGCTCTTCGTTAAGCAAGCAGGTGGTTTTATCTTAGCACAGTTGTTCGCTACTTGTGCCTCTTTGCGACTCCACTGCCACTCCGTGGACCGCAGCCCGGGCACAAGTTCAAGCAGCTCCACGAGGCCGCTGACGGCGCCACTTGTCACCCTGATGGCCTCCCCGCTCCGTCGGAACAAACCTCCCCGCTCCAGAGGCACCCCGCCGCGGACCTACTGCATCATCACCTACACTCCTTCCCTGCCCACCCCGTTCCCCTTTTCTCTTCCGTCCCGACTACCCTTTTCCATCCTCTCTGTCTATGCTTCCTCTTCTTCCCGTCACCTTCTTCCGCGTCTCTCCTTCCCCGTCCCTCCTTCCCCTTCCCCCCTTCCCCCTTCCCACCTTCCCAGTCCCTTCCCCCCCGTCCCTCCTTCCCCCGTCCCCCCTTCGCAGTCTCTCCTTCCTCGTCCCTCCTTCCCTTTCCCTCCTTTCCTGCATCTCATTTCTTGTTTCTCTTTTCCCCATCCTCCGTACCCACCCCACCTTCACTTATTCCTCTCTGACCCCGACTTCCCCTCATTCTTCTATCCGTCCACATTTCCCATTCAGTCATTACTCCCCTGCTTCCCAGCTTCCCTTCCTTGTTTGCCTCCCCTCCTTCCCCTCCTCCCTTCCTTCCGGTCCTCCCCTCCTTCCCGTCCTCCCCTCCTTCCCGTCCTCCCCTCCTTCCCGCCCTCCCCTCCTTCCCGCCCTCCCCTCCTTCCCGTCCTCCCCTCCTTCCCGTCCTCCCCTCCTTCCCGTCCTCACCTACTATCTCAATATACTCTCCTTCCCCATTCTCCCATTTTTCGCCGTTCTCCTTCATTCCCGTTCTCCCTTCCTTTCCGCCCTCCCCTTCTTTCCGCCCTCCCCTCCTTTGCGTCCTCTCCTCCTTTTCGTACTTCCTTCCTATCCGTCCTCCACTTTTTTCCGCCCCCCTTCTTTTCATCATCCCCTCCTTTTCATCTTCCTTTCCGTCAACCCCTCCTTTCCGTCATCCCCTTCTTCCCGACTGAATCGCCCATGCCTCATATCTATCCCCTATAACATCAATTTACGTATGCGTTACCTCGTCCTTCCACCACGACATCTTTGTTTTACCATCACCGTGCACGCCATCCCTACACCATCCTGGCTGTCTCTGCGTCACAGCTGACGGCTGACGCGCACACTCACGATTGTGCGGGAAAGTTCCCGACACATAGTTGCCAGGAGGTCAAACCTGGCAATGAACAAACGTTCACGAAAACATCTCAATATATGAGAGAACTAGGAAAGAGTGGTCTGGATAGAGAACTAGTTAAACTAATATTCCTGATTGAGAAACTAAAAAAACCTGAGAAATTTTTTAAGAAAAAATGAAGGAAACCATTAAGAGGGTGGAATACTCTAAAATAAATAATATTTAAAATAAATTAAGTAAACTGGATGTAACAATCAAATGAAATTGGAAAGATAATGCTAAGTCGGTTTCATTACGACATGAATATTTGTAATTGAGAATGATTAAGAGATAAAGTGTGATTGATATTTCACTAAACTAGCTGGACTTCAAAATGGAACAGCCTTTCTCTTATAACTTAATTTCCTATTATTTTAGTTTGGGCTAACTTCCTGCTTTGTCACATACTTTTCCCAAAGGTAATTTATCGGCGCCTAAAAGACTTAACAAGGGTTCTCTCGGTATCTGCGGCTCTTCTGGAGACAATCCTATGTGAAGAGGCTCTTCGCGCTCCCAAAAGATCGTGGCGTAGGCCCATCTCGGTCATAAGCCATTTCGTATTTCAGATGCCATGTAGCTCCCTCTCGGTGCTTGAACTATTGTTCCGGATATTGGAATCTAGGTCCTCAATTACAACTCACAGATTGCACAGAAATCTCGCACAGCGTAACCGATCATGCCAAGAGACAATAGAAGGATTAAGATTTTCAGGTGATGCCAGAATTACTCCCGACACTAGCACTATTGAGAGCATTTATTCTTTATGAATGTTTCGAAGCCCCTACTTCATTGTTCGCGTATTGAATGCACCTGTTCCCTTTTTAAATCCAAACTCTCATTAAATATCTTTTAGTTGAAGGAATACGGATATCAGGTTCAAAGAAGTGTGTTCGAAATGAAGAACAGGATAGAAAGTGATGAGGCAGAAAATACAACACACATAGAAATATGTTACCATTGACTTCTTAAATTGTATCAGATGGTTAGCCTTCTTTACGTTGCATCGTCTTGCGACGTTTTAAGACTTTCTGAGAACATTTCTCCGCTTGTCAGTGGGGGAGGCCTACATAAAACTCTTCCATCCATCTCTTTCGGACAGAGCACGTTCTATTCCAAATAATGCACATCGTATCGCTTTATTGAGGGCACCAGCCGGAAGGCAAAAAAGTCGTAACTTCTATCCTTTTCCCTCCTCGGTACCAGAAGAAGTCTTTATTTATTGCCTGGCGTCCTACTTTCCATGCCATTTCTTGCTTGTCGCTCGTTTTTTGATTCATTTACAACCCGAGGGCTGGGACGCTTTTTAAACCCGATTCGGCCAGGGCCGCTTACGGGTCATGCCCCGTTTCCTCTTGGAAGCGTACTTCCCTCGAGGTCGCCTGCCACCTCTGAGGCCCCTGCGGCCAACGCTTCGGTGGAGTATTGTCGCCTCCATCACCGTCGCCTCCTATTCTGCCCCGTCCCCCACCCCAGGATCGCATCGAATTCCATCGCCACATCTGCCATTTCCTCGCACCCTAGCAATTTTCGCCTCCTCTTCGCCCTCTCTGCCTCTACTACCACGCCCACGCTTTCATCGGCCTTCGTCAGTTCTGAAAACTTGCCACTACTATCACCTCTAACTCCTCACCGTCGCTGCTACTCTCATCGCTCCCACCACATCTATCACATTTACCGCCTTTACCACCCTCAATTTCCCTACCGCCCACTTCGCCCTTACCCCTCAATATCACCCCATACTACCACCAGTAAGTATCACAGCCACCACCGGTGACGCTGCCGCCACCATTATCACCAACGCCACCACTAACACCACCTATGCGCCAAAACCGTAATCACCACCAACTACAACACTGCTACTGCCACCATCACTATCCCCACCACCTCTATCACTACCACCACAATCCCCACCACCATCATCCCCACCACTATACCCACCACCATCACCATCACCACCATCACCATCACTACCAACACCATCACCAGCACCGCAACCACCACTACTGCCCCACCACTACCGCCCCACCACCAATAGTGCTTCCCCACAATCATTACCATCCTAAATTCTACCACTATCACCAACACCATCTCTGACCCACCACCATTACTGCCTCACCACCACCGCCACTACCACCTTTATTATAACCACCATCACCGTCATCATGCCTTCACCCCCGTCATTTTCTCTGTTCTTACCACCCTCTATTCGCCATCCTCATCGTACTTCCGCTCTCCGACCCCTTCATGTCGATAGCCGCCACCACGTCACCATCACTACTTATCCTCCACAGCTTTCACTGGTCCCACCGCCCCTACGCCCCTACTCAGCACATTTTCCGCCCCCGCCCTCTTGGGCGCCTGCAGCCCCCGACACCTTTCGGGCGCCGCCCCTGTCGTCGGCGCCTCTGCCGTTATCGTCCGTTATTTATTGCGGGGCAACATTCTCCGCTTCGACGCGGTTATTGGGGCTCGGCGGCCGCCGCCTTCGTGGAAGCATTCGCTTATTTAACAACCTCTCGTGATCCGCAGAACGAATTGCACAGCGTACTGTCGACCAAATGGAATTGCACCACCTGTCGAGGTAGGCAACTTGCGAGACAGGCGTGTGTTACTTGTTGCATTTGGTGCAGTAGCCAGTCCCAGACCTGCACCGCTGCACGAGACCGTCGAGGTACAATGTAACGGTGGAATTCGGTAGTGCTCACGGTGTTTCAACTCCTGCTTTTCCTACGGATTATATCAAATCAATATGAGGCAAGTTCCTTGCTTCTCCGTCTGTTATTCCGGACTCGGCTAGAATATTAATTTTCCATCTTACTACGCCATTGAACCAGGAGGAGGGATACTGTTGTAATTCCTCCACATTTCCAGAGATCAAAATTCGAATCAGTTAACCCGCATGCGAAATACATTGTTGGAAAACCTCGCAACTTCCTTATGTCTGCCCGTGACTTCCACCATGTTCTAGAATAAAGTAACAACCCCACTAACATATATGTGAGGTGTATGTAATTATGATAAAATAAATTAACACAAAATACAAAATATGAATTCAAAATACTGATTCATATTGTTGCGATCAAATATAATGTTTACATCATTAATGGAATAGTCGTATTAATGTATTTACTTGGCTGTCCGGGTGACGCCGCGGCCATGGCGAAGGTGCCGACGTTAAGCCGACAACGTGCCCGTAAGGCATTACGCCCTGAGGAAGATTGCAGAATGGCGACCGAAACGTCGGCACCTTCACTATGGACGCGGCGTCACCCCCACAGCCAAGTAAATACTGACTCCGGCCGCTGAAGCCTACGTTCTCGTATTAATGTATTAAAAGTATATCTTCTTCAATGTAAATGGAACCTATTATTCTTCATACATTACCTTCATGATGACTCGGGAGATATCGATGTCCTGCTTTCAATTCATCTTTTCTTTGGTCTTCCTGGATCCAGCTTACCAAAGGGTTTTATTCGTAAATATTTTGCTATTCTTATCAGCCTACTATTATCTGTCCTGGAAATGAGTTCATCCCATCCGTTTTTTCTTGTTCTTATGAATTTAACTATGTTCATCACTCCACATTCATTCCTTATATATTAATTATTTATTCTATCCCATCTTGTTTCCCCTGCTTTTGCTCTTAAAGTTTATATGGAAATAATCATAGCTAAATAGCAATAAATTACTCCCATCATTGTATAATGCAACTCATATCAGTTTCAACACATTTAAGGATTTCAACTTAATATTTGTTAAAAGAATATTTTGAAAATAAATGAAGGTTAATTTTGAAACGAAGTTACAGTAACTGTAAGCAGTGCCTCAAATCATCATTCTTTTTTTTATTTCCTGGGTTCTAAAAACAAATATTCTTTAAAAAAGAAAGTACAAACCTTTTGATTCAATGAATTAGAGTAGGAATTGCAATCTAACTACGATAAAGGGAAGCAGAGTGAGAGTATTATAGAATTATCAAACAGAAGAAAATGGGGTCTCAAAAAACTAATTTTAAGAAGTACAATAAAACAATTTATTTTGTCCTATTTATCTTCAAGTATTAATAAGATAATCAACATTGAGTAATAAAAAGGTGTAATTATTTAAAATACATGCGGTTAGTAAGAAATATCTGTTTAAATTTGTTACATGTTAATTGGAATTAGGACACTTAACACATCAAAAGCTGTGCCGCAAATTAACGCAAACACCGGAAGGACAAGCCAATAACCTGATCTGGCACCAGCCTCCATGGTGATGCGGCTCCATGAAGCTAACGCAGAGCCGGCAGCTCACCGACAGTACGGAGTGCCAGCACAGCTTGCCGGAACTTCATTACCGGGAATTGCGTTTCCAATAGGGAATTTGATTTCATGGGCTGGGCGTCGGTGGCGCTGGCCGTACCGCCGCTGCCCGCCGCGCACGTGTCGGCCTCCCTGCCAGGTGCGCCGCCGGCGCAACGCGGGGCTCCCCCTGCGGACCTGCCAGCGGGAGTAATTAAGTTAGGCGCCGCTCTTGCGGAGTTTTCGCGGTTTTCTTGCGCCGCTGGATGAAATACTACCGCGGGACGCGGCTTTGGATAGCGATAGGGCGCTCAAAGAAACTTCTCGTGCAGATTGCAAGGCCAATGCAAGGGCTCTTGTTCAGGCAAGATATATACGTTCATAAAAGAAATGCTTATAATAATTTATTGATTGGTAATTTATGTGAGTTTAAAAAAAGTTTGTGCCAAAGTTACACGATTTATGTGTACATGTTTTTTTCTTGTAATGTTAAAACATCATACAAAAATATATTTCATAAACGGTAACAAGCTAGGATAAAAATTACCTACCCTTTTGATTATGTAATATATTTTACTGTTTGGACACTGAGCCACTTCATCATTATTTTCATTTCATCGCCCCCCCTTCCGTCCCCCTAACGCATCCCCCAACTAGGACGAGCAGCTAAGCTCGGGGACATGTCTCTGCGCAGTGGCTCGACGTAAATAAAGGATGAGGGCGCGGCCGTCAGTCGTTACGGCCCTGGCGGGTCGGGACTTCCTGAGTTGGGGGAGCGGAATGCAGAGAAGCTGCATCCCGCGCGACACGAAGCGGCGCGACTCGACTCGGCGCGGGCGTCTTTCCCCGGGGAATCCCCGGCGCGAGGACGCCTATGAGGGCAGAGGTCGGAGGATTGAGAACGGGGGATCGAGGACGGGGGATCGAGGACGGAGGATCGAGGACGGAGGATCGAGGACGGAGGATCGAGGACGGAGGATCGAGGACGGAGGATCGAGGACGGAGGATCGAGGACGGAGGATCGAGGACGGAGGATCGAGGACGGAGGATCGAGGACGGAGGATCGAGGACGGAGGATCGAGGACGGAGGATCGAGGACGGAGGATCGAGGACGGAGGATCGAGGACGGAGGATCGAGGACGGAGGATCGAGGACGGAGGATCGAGGACGGAGGATCGAGGACGGAGGATCGAGGACGGAGGATCGAGGACGGAGGATCGAGGACGGAGGATCGAGGACGGAGGATCGAGGACGGAGGATCGAGGACGGAGGATCGAGGACGGAGGATCGAGGACGGAGGATCGAGGACGGAGGATCGAGGACGGAGGATCGAGGACGGAGGATCGAGGACGCGACAAAAGCATGTGGTTCTATTTGGACCAGCGAGGGAAGTACGTCCGAGTCGCATGTTGTCAGATGAGGGAAGATTGTCAATTAGCAGGCAACAAGACATGTACTGGTAACAAGACATTGGCTAAACGCTAAGAAATATTTTTTGTTTTAATGAAAATATTTCGGTTCTAAATATACTTTGTAGTTGTTTATTCCTGTCTGAAACGCATTACCAGTATGTTGTACGTGCCCTGCGACGTACTATAGAAATTCCTTACATAGTTTCCTCTGCTCTAGTCTCTCACAAGAAGTATTCGAGTATTCGACAGAAGGAACCATTAGAGTTCGTTACTTCTCTTTCCGCCTTACATTTATGACATTAGAGTTGATTGATTTGGTGTAATGCCCAATTATTTAAGCTAATGAAATAAAAGAATAGTTTATACAGGATAATTAACTTGCATTCTTGTACTAAATTAAATGAAAGTACAATAGGACTCAAATCTAGTTTTAGAATTGGACATTGATATAGTTATTGAGTGGCGTGGCTGCGATTACTTGCGTTATGTTGAAAGTGTCAACGAATATTATCAGATGCAAAACTTGCTTGAAAATTTATGAAGAGCGTTGTTAAATAGAAATTGTGTCTGTGCATAAATATGGATTTTAAATGAGCATAGAAAATTTCTTTACATATATGAAGACATATTTCATTATATTATAATAATTGTTTGCAGGTAGACAATACGACCAACATGATTGTAAAATGCAAATTCGTATATGAAGTCAATATACAAAAAGGCGAACATGATAAAAACACTTACTTAAAAGGTGAAATATGAATCACTAAAATAAATAGAAAAAGCAAAGAAGGCATTCTTTCACATAGTGTGCCTTCTTAGCATTATATGTCTTTTCTTAAAGTAAAACCTTACTTTTCAACATTTTTGTCCAAAAAATAACTTGTCCGCCTAATGTTAAGATATGTGTACCAGAAATTGAAAGAATAAATATCTAAGAATGGATACGAAAATTCGAATCAATTTCGGTTTTGCAGTACGATACGGCGAAGGAATGCGCGTTTTTGAGGCGCTTGCTCGAACAAACGTATCGTAACTCCAGGTATTGCTTTCTTACCCTAATCATCTACATTTACGGATTCTTCTGAAATTCTCGGTACATAATTTTTGTAGTCCCGGGTCGCAAAAAAATCGTGAAGCAAGGCTAGGTATAGCGGATTGAGTTTGGCGGAAAAGGGCGCGAGGACACGCGCGCCGCAAGGGCGAGTTGCGAGGGCGCGCGCTTCCGTCAGGGGCGGAAGGGCGTCCCCCCCCGGAGTGGACAGCTTCATAGCGAGTCGGAGAGCGGAGAACGGCGGCAACCGACAGACAGGTCCGAATGAAGGGGTGGGGAGTGACGAGGCGCAGCAGGACGGGACGGGAAGGGATGGAAAGGGACGAGAAGGGGCGGGAAGGGACGGGAAGGGACGGAAACTGATGGGCAGGGACGGGAAGGTACGAAAAGGGAAGGGAAGGAACCGGGAAGGGACACGACGATACGGGCCGGGTCGGGATGGGACGGCAAGGGACGGAAAGAGACGAAAAGGAAAGGGCTGGGAAGGGCAGGAAAGGGCCCGGAAGGGACGGGAAAGGACTAGATGAGACGACGAGACATTGAGGACAGAGATATGAAAAGGAAAAGGGTGGATCAGTCTGAGAGGGCTAAACAGCGCGTGGAAGGTTGTGGCCAAACTACCTGCCTCCGTAAGAAGGATACACCCTCGTAAGGGAATGGAAGGCAATTCTTAACGTTCTGCAATTCCATATCATCAGTACCTGCAAATCCAAATTTCTGCAGTATTTATCTTATTTTACCCATTTTTTGCGAACATTATCAAAACATTTTTTGGAACTCTGTCATAACCCTCTAAATGAAATTCTGAAGCAAAAGGTGGACCAGTATCAGTATGAGCTTTTTGCACCAAAACGCAAAGGGATGCCATACTACGTTAGCAAACGGTGTCGGAGGATGCTCCCGTCACAGAAGACGGAAGTTTCGCAGCATGCATATGACCACAGTGACTGCGGTGACAGACACAAATGGCTTAGAAGGTGGGTCGGGGTTGCACGCAGGAGTTGACAAGAACGAGGCAGGACGTTGTGGTGAAGGTAGCGGCAAGTGGAAAAAAGAAATGAAGGAATCCCTTCAGGTTATGCAACTCAGTTTCATCAAAGCTTCATATTCTGCTTTTCAACTTCATTTTCTGAATCCTTAGATCCAAAATCACTCAAAGAAACCCTGAAGTAAGGTTTGTGAATCAGAAACAGTGACAGCTCGGCAGTTCGCGTTGTAACGTGCGCTCTTCGGGTGAGCGGGGGAGGGGGAGGGAGGGAGGGAGAGCTCACTCCACGAGAGAAGAGCGCGCCGCAACCCGGGAACGCGGCGACAGCGACAGCCACGAGTGGCGTGGAGCGGTGCGGGGCAGGGCGTGGCGAAGCAGGGCGGGGCGGGGCGGCCAAGGGCCCGGCGCCGGGGGCGGTGGCTGGACCAGCGCGTGGGAAGGCTGTGCGTGGGCGGGAGTAGAGGCGGCGGCGGCGGCGGCGGACGACGATGCATTATTCATGGCCGGCTGCCCGTGATGGATGGAGGGGCCGAGGGACGTGGCACCTTCATAAAGCTTGCAGATAAGCGGCCATTCATCTGCCGAGCGCAGACGCGCCGCCCCCACCGCCTTCGCCGCCGCCGCCGCGCCGCCGCCGACCTGAGCCAGGTAGATACAACTGCCAGCGCCCCCTCCGCTGTCCGTCTGCCCGCTCGACGCAGCCCGCCCGCCCGCCCACCTGCCCCCGCCGTGAACTTCCGACTTAACGGACAAATTCTCGCCGCCTGCCCTGTTGAACTGGTCCACGACTACCCGTCAGGCCAGAACTTTTTGTGGGGGTTTTCTGTTGTATATCGCAAAAGTTGGCACACTGGTGTATTGTTTTTACTCTAGTTATAAACACTTTAAGTCAATCTCTATTAGCTCATTTGTGAATCTCAATTAAAAAACAAATGTGGTTTGCAACTTATGCATTTGTTTAAGGTAAGCGCTGACTCGTAATGCATTTCCAGAAATAACATTTCTCAGTATTTTGTGTCCGTTTAAATATAGTTAAAGAATAGAACATTAAACACTGTGTCTAGCAACGAGTGTGAAATATTCTTGACATTACTGCTATTTCTTTTAGAGAAACAGATCCTACGGCTACCACGAACTCTCAAGAGAGAGTAAAGCTGTGAGATAACAGGGTGAAGAGCGGATTGTGGATCCATCGCTGGCGCTAAGCGCACGTCAATCGAAGTCAATTAGCCCGATCGAGCGCTTAACTTATTCATCCGCATTTCGGCCCATCGACCGGGCGCTGCGAGTCGTCGCCGCGTCCCCGCGGGAGCCGTCGCCGTCGCTCCACGTCGGTATTTTTGCTGTGATTGATGGCGCAGCGCCGGCGCGCCGGATTCGTGCGTCACCCCGCGTCCGCGGCCCCGCCCACCCCGAACGCCCGCGTCGCCCCTGCTGCCCCCACCCACGCCGCCTCCTTCGCCTCCGCTCCGACCCCCTGCACGCCTGCTTCACGGCTCCCGGTTTCTTCCCTCAGACTCCCCCACCGCCCGCGTCGCCACTACCGCCTTCACTCACGCCACGTCCTTTGCTTACTTTTCGACCCCGTCTCCCTACCGTCACCCATTCTAGCCTCCACACTTCCCAGTCTCTACTCCCGTCTCTGTTCCCCGCGACTGGTCCCGACTTCGCCTCGCCTCCTCCCATGCATCCACTCACGTATCCGCCCACGCCACTGCCCACGCCTCCGTCCACACCTTCACCCTCGCCCTCACATCCATTCCGCCCACGCTTCGTCCCTCACATTCATTCACGCGTTCACCGTCTCGCACGCCCTTGTCCCCTCTCTCCCTATCCCTCTGCCCTCGCCTCCGCTGTCTCCTCCACCCAAGAACCCCCTTCACCTGTGCCCGTCGCTCCTCCCTCACTTTCTATTGCGCCTTCGCCCTAACGCCTCCACGCTATCGCCTCAGCTCATCATCTCAGCCTCCGCCACCCCCCTCACCTTCGCCTACACTTCTGCCAGAGCCTCCGCACACATCTTAGACCATTTCTCTCCTTCCCGCCACTTTTCCCTCCATCATCACCTTCGCTCTTGGCCTTACTTCCACCCGCGTTTTCACATACACCTCTGCCACTACCCTCGCCTTGGTGCAAGCCGCCTCTCCCTTCTCTATCCTCACCTCTGTCTTGGCCCTCTCCTAAGTCTGAGCCACCGCTTTATTCAAGCCTCAGTCCCGGCCACACTTCTGCCCTCTCCATCCCCTCCTCATCCCATCCTCATCCCCTCCTCATCCTCACTACCGCTAGTGTCCATGATGTGAAGAGTCTGCCCGAAGGAAGCGAGAACACAAACGCCTTCCTCTCCACTACTCTCCCCTCCGCACCACAAACTTGCTGGATTGTTTTGGTGGGAGATTAAAGGCCAGATATCTCGCTTCCCAGCGCAAAATGAAGAGGCAAAATGGAGGGAATAGGGTAGTGTGCGAGTATGAGAAAGGCGTGGACAAAAAAAATTTTGATTCGTGGGGTGGAGTATGATGGAAGTTGACGGTGAATAGATAATGGCGGGAAGAGTGAGGATGAGGGTGATGGTGATGAACAATGGAAGTGAAACAATGGAAATGGTGGGAATGAGATGGGTTGGAATATGAAGAGTTGGAAAAGTGGAGCGCCAATTAGCTGATGTAGATAATGTTAGCAGGAGTTGTCCTGAGTTATTTGTTATCCTGAGTTATTTGTCCTGAGTCAGATGCATGAATTCGGAAGCAGAGGTGTCATGGGAAGAGTAAGAAGTTGATATATACTGTGGTTGAACAAAATAATATGAACACCTTGCAATAGAGTTCATCGTTTTGCATGTTGGTGCCACCGCGGGCTACGTCATGGCACTACGTCTACGGCAACACTACGTCATGGCTGCAGTGCAGTTAACGTGCCACGATTTGAAGGTGTAGTGTATACTTGCAGTGTATTTCTGGCTTTCGTCTACGATGGTGAACACTAGATCTCGGTGAAATGTGTAATCTCTCAACCTCGAAAGCGGGTAAATCGTAGGTGCGCGGTTAGCGCCAGCATCTGTGACGAAAACGCGACAGTGAGTTACAATATATGGGCGTTGGGGCAGACGTCTTGGCGACTATTTTTCTAAAAGAAATGTTATTGGATCAGACGATTATATTTTTCACGTGAAATAAATGTTGGAATAATGTGTGCTCACAATTAACGGCGTCTCTTTGTCTCTATTAGCACAGAGAGCAATGTGAAATCAGTTGTCTGACACAGAGCGATGTGAAATCAGATGAATGTAACCCGTTTCAAACAGCACTAATACACCAGGAAAACCGTACTCCGCGGCAGAAATTCTCGACAATGCCACAGGGAATTGGTGGAAGTTCTTAGGAATAATGCCCTTTCATACATGCCTGTCGGGAGATGGACGGGAGAATTTCTCCGAGGACCCATAGCAAACTGTAGTCGGCTACGCACGTGAAGGCCTCTAAGTGGGCGGGTGAAGGTAGCACGTGCGGTAATCGAATATCTGTCTAATCAGAACTTATAATATATAACAATATCATAAAAAATCTACAATGTATAATGTGCTGATCCAATGGCCGAGATTGCTAAGGCTGTAGTGCAGTGGCGATCTCGGACAAAAGGATCGCGGGTTCGAGACCCGCCTCGGACATAGTTGCGTTGTCTGTGTCTCTGTATGTTTCTGTGTGCCCATTTCATCATTAATCATCATAATTTCATCCCGTCCCCCAGAGCTAACAACCCTGGAGTATAAAAATGGAATCAGCATTAAAATGCTGATTCCCCCTAAAGAAAAGTAACGTGCACCCAAGTCGATAATGAAGTCTAAGCCCCGGTGGGATGCAGGTATCGCGTGGCCCCATGGCGGCATTGGCGTATATATATATATATATATATATATATATATATATATATATATATATATATATATATATATATAATGCCTAAAGTATAACATACAGCGCCAGTGCGGCCAAGAGAGCATCTCCCTCCGTTCCACTACGCGTGTGCCATCCTTTCTGTTAAATGTCAATTTTCGTCGAGTGGACCTTCTTCAGAGACCCTCGCGGAAACGGTTTACTGCTGCGTGCAGTCGAGGTCAATGTCCAGTTTACAGCACTGGATTTCTCCGAGATTACCCTTTGGCGGGAGAACGTCTTTTGATATGCTATCGTTGCTTTGATATTTGGTGGGTGCTAGACATGCCAGAATAAGCGAAGTCCAGAGTCTAAAATCACATTCTTGCTAAAGAACGTTTTCCGAAACTTGCACACAAATCAGTATGTAGACTGAATCCTTAAACATTGTTTAGATTTTCGAAAGTGTTAATTTGACCTATTTCACATTGTGGAACTACGGAGCCACAAATTATATATGATTGTGAATTTTTGTAAATGCTATTGAAGATTGAAGATAGTGTAGACTTGTACTTAACGGGAACTGTTCTTTTCTAGCTCCATTCAGAATCTAACCAGTCGTTTTCCTAAATACTATACATTATTTGTATCTTTTGCAATTTTCGAAAATTCGAACTCAACGAAAATTTTATAAGCATATGTCGCAAGACTCGAGAAACCAATTAAACGAAAAAAATGGCGTAATTTTTTACAGAATTTTGAAAATGTTGGGGATACTTGTAATGTAGCCCTACATAAAAAAATAAAAAAATACCTTTGAAGTTAAATGTTTTGCCACGTCAGCCAGATCCATTAAAGAATTTATTTTGGTAAAAATCCTATCTACGTTTACCCATTAGTAGTGTTGAAAAGCTGCCATTTTGCCGTCAATAAATGTTTTAGTATCAAGGACCGTCAAAATATGTGATTCTCATTATCATATCATTCTCATTAGTATTAAAGAGAGTTATTTTCTATGCGTAGGAAGACGAACTATCCACTTTTTGTTTTCAGAGACCTACTAAACCGGTTTTTCTGTCGAAAAACTGCTGTTTCCATCGCAACATTACAATACTTTCTCTACAGTACGTAGGTAGGTAAGAAAACACACCAGAATTTAATACATTTCTGTATTGTTTGGACTAACAAATTGAGATATAACACGAATATTGCATTCGACACAGCCCTGTGCTATGGCAGTCACTGCACAAAAGCTTCGACTTCCAAGTAAATTCTTTTCTTCTAAAAGCATTTAAAAATACTTTTTGCATTCCATTCACATTCCAAGCTTGAGAGGTGAAATATGTAAATATTTGCAACTTCGTAGCCCGATACATTCTTTTCTTATTACTGTTATTGAAGGAAATATTTTAATTCAGCATTTATTTAGACGGTAATTACAATGGAATGCCCCAACAGCCTTTAGAAAATAATATATAAAATAACTTTCCCCATCCACTAATAAATATAGCACGTCCATTTATGAGAAACATTTCCAGAACTGGGTTTCATCCTTCTTCATTCTACGATTTTTTGAATAATAAGTGTAAATAATTACTAATTTCAAGTCATTAGGTCCACAAACGGAAAGTCTTAATATTTAGTAGGTCTAATATAACAGATCTATTGCGTCATAGGTGTAATGGCACAGAAGTTGTTCTAGTTAGAAGGTCCAATAACACGAAGAGTTCTAAAATTATGTGGCCCAATTACAAAGGTCTAATAGATTTGCTGGAGGTTTAATCGCTTTACACCGAAGGTATTACAAGTATGCACGGGAGATTTATGGATATTATTTGGAAAGCTATCATTTCATTGTTGAGGGAATTGTATATTTTTTAACTTATTTCCTCATGTTAGGAATATTTTAAGGAATTTTCAGAATTACAAATTAATTGTCATTATAGTTGATCACTCTCACTTAATTGTTCCTTGAGATAGGGCAAAAAATTAAAAAAGGGAAGTTAAATTTTGGATTCAATTAAAAAATGTTTGAAAATCAAAGTCGAATCTAAACCAATACTCGCGTAATGGTAAAAGGATTTATGGATTCAAAGCTTACCACGACGAATTACAAAACACTTCTAGGAGTGTAATATATTATTTCTCTCTCAGAGTGGAGCTAGTAATCCAACTTGAATCACAAATAAATATCGATATTTTCACCTGTAGTCTTTGAGGTGCAGATACAAATTTCGGGCTCCGATAATAACTTTCACGTCAGTCACTTTCAAAAGTGAAGTCTAACGTTTTCAACACTTTTTTATTATTAATATGCCTTACGGACTTCGCGAATTAGGCGAATTTGATTTTAAATATAATAATTGACTATTATACTGATAACGTGGGGTCACATTATGTTTTATATTTTCCGTTGGACCAAATATTATTAGACTTTTATTAATTAGATCGTATTTTTGCCACAACTTTTCGTGGAACTCCTTTCATAAACTTCAGAACGTAGATTTCCTGTCATTAGACTTAATAATCTCTAGCGAAACATATAATTTCTTTCAACTTTTAATATTCCACGTTGATTAGTTTGTGCATACCTTAATAGAAACCATGATGATTTCGTCCATGGATAAAATCTACTCGTACAATAGTCAAAAGTTTCTCAGATTGATACTTGATGTGTTTAGAGTGATGACTTTTGACAGTAATTAACGAGATTTTGCACGAATTTCAACAACAAATTAACGAAGTTATTAATGCACATTATGGTTTGGTAGGACAATGCCTCCCCAAGTTATTTAGGATCTAATATATTATACTGATCTCTGTTGACTCAATGTCTATATCCAATCATTTTGAAATATAACATGTAACAAAATTCAGCTTACATTAAATATAAAACTTTACAGTTTACAAAAGCAAATAAAATAATACAAACAATGCATTCAATACCATAAATCATATTAGAAAATCCGTGATAACCCGTTTGGCCACTAAGGGCAAATCAAACTCATTTCTTTCTCCGTGTCTACCGACACTTTCGCAGCTTAAGCGACCACACGCAGAAGACCCTTTCTGGGGAGCAATATTTTTTACCTCTCCCTCCGCTCCCCATCATTCTCTTCCTCTCCTCTTCCACCCCTCCTCTCCCAGAGGGCGTGGTCACCGTCGGGGCGACCGCACCATCGCCGCCGCCGCCGCTGCCGCCGTCCAATTTACACGTAATCGCATTACCGGTCCGCGAGGACGCGGCCGAGGCGGTCGCGGGCGATCGGGCGACTGTGCACACGCCGCCCGGCCGTGCTAAATATTCATAGCCCGCGTTTTATTGCGTGTGCTCAATGGATTTGTCGTGTTGATTCTGTTAGCGGCGCGGCGGGCGATAATGGGCGACAAGCTTTTACGATCGCGAGGAGCGTCCGCGCTCGCGTGCGCGGGGCCTCGTGAGCATGAGAAGCGGGGAGGGGCGGGGCGGGAGAAGGCGGGGAGGAGCGGGATGTGAGGGATGAGGCGGTGAGATGCGATGAAGTTCTGACCGGAACGGCTCTCGCTCGGTAGGAAGGATCTCGGGGGGGGGGGGGGGGGCGTTTATTAGGCCAGTCGGGGAGGCTTGAGGCGGAGTCGATGCAATGCGCTGTGAGTCGGGGCGGTGCGCTGTGAGCCGGGGCGGTGCGCTGTGAGTCGGGGCGGTGCGCTGTGAGTCGGGGCGGTGCGCTGTGAGTCGGGGCGGTGCGCTGTGAGTCGGGGCGGTGCGCTGTGAGTCGGGGCGGTGCGCTGTGAGTCGGGGCGGTGCGCTGTGAGTCGGGGCGGTGCGCTGTGAGTCGGGGCGGTGCGCTGTGAGTCGGGGCGGTGCGCTGTGAGTCGGGGCGGTGCGCTGTGAGTCGGGGCGGTGCGCTGTGAGTCGGGGCGGTGCGCTGTGAGTCGGGGCGGTGCGCTGTGAGTCGGGGCGGTGCGCTGTGAGTCGGGGCGGTGCGCTGTGAGTCGGGGCGGTGCGCTGTGAGTCGGGGCGGTGCGCTGTGAGTCGGGGCGGTGCGCTGTGAGTCGGGGCGGTGCGCTGTGAGTCGGGGCGGTGCGCTGTGAGTCGGGGTGATGAGTTGTCGTAGCGGGGAGGTTTGTATCGTAGCGGGGAGGTTTGTATCGTAGCGGGGAGGTTTGTATCGTAGCGGGAAGGTTTGTATCGTAGCGGGAAGGTTTGTGTCATAGCGGGGAGGTTTGTGTCGTAGCAGGGAGGTTTGAAGAGGTGAGGCCCGATTTGAGCCGCTGTGGTTCAGGGGGTAGCGGTGAGGTTTGTGGCGCGGAGGGTTTGGTGCATGGCGGGTGAGAGAAAGGGTGGAGGGAGGTGATTCCGGGAGTTGCGGACGCGCCGCAAACATACGGTTAGCCACCGCTGCCGCCGCAGTCGCCCGCGGTCAATTTGGACCCGAGCGGGAAAAATGTCGCTGGCGAGGCATTGAATCGCGCTGAGCGGTGATAGTGCTGCGATGGAGAGAAATGGATGTCCGTGTTGCGAGTTAAATTTTCAAAGTTGATTTTTATCTTTCACAGATCATTGAATTCATATTTCTCCTTTTTCTGTTGCACCAAGTCTGGAACAAAACTAATAGAAAGTTAAGAAAAACAAAGTACTTTAAAAGTTCATAAAATCTTTCATATAATCGTACACAAATAAGACGAAAAAACTTCCTCTTGCAGCGCTCTGATTTTTCGAACAGTGTTTAGTCCTACTTCTGCGTTTCAGAGGGAGATATATATACTAGCTCTCCCAACCTCTTGCGTCGGCAAGGCAGTAAAAGAGACGGGCGAAGCCGCGCATCGTTTGTGACAATCTCTGTCGTGTCCTCCGATCCGTTTCCGCATTCACCCCTCCTCCCACATCGTCCTGCCCGGTCTTCCCCACTCCGCCTGGCTCTGGCTCGCTATTCTTTGCACCTCTTACCCCGCTACTTCCATTCCTATACGTTCTCGCTGCGTCTCACTCCACCGTGTCCCGCTCCACCTAACCAAAATCGCCCTTCCTCTCTCACTCTTGCTCTCCGCCACTCCGCCTCACTCTACCCTGCTTCGCTCCGCTCACCCTACCCCATCCCTCTCCACCACACTCCAACTCATCCATTCAACTCACCTGCTCCTGCCCGCCGCCACACCGCCCCACCCTACACTGTCTCGCTCCGTCTCACCCCACCCACTCCCGTACCGCCCCACCCCAACTCACCCTCCACCCTCCACTGTTCTTGCCCTACGCTCCACTCTACCCTGTCCCGCTCCACCTCACCCCAACTCTCACAGTACCTCCCCAGTTCTTACCCTGCGCCACTCCGCTCCACTGTACACGGCCTCGCTCCATCTCACTCCTCCCTATCCCGCTCCACCTCACCCCAGCCCATCCCAACTCGCCTGCTCCTGCCCGCCGCTCCCCGCTCCCGCTGCTTTGCTTCCTGATGGATTCCGCGCGCCCTCAATGGAGGCTCGATAGGGGAAGACGCGCTTTACGGGCTTCCGAATGGGAAACCCATACAGCAGCGGGGGCGGCGGAAGGCACTGCAGTGCTATGCAAAATACATAAGACGCAGAGGCGGCGACATGCGGGGGCGGGGCTGTTTTTATGGGCGTGGCGCGAACACCGCCCCACCTCCCGATAGTGCGCTGAAAACTCAATCCGCGTCCCTGCGTCGGGCTTATTTCCTCCGGAGCACCCCGAGATGCGCAGAATGGGGCGGAGGTCGGCGAATGCTATCTGTAAATTGAAGTAGTAGCTCGTGGAAGATGTTCGGCCGTTTTTTATGTTTTCGTTGTTCTTTCCAAGAAAGCGTTCTTTCCTGCCATCTTGTTTCTTCATGTCGCGTACCTGACAGCGTCAGATCGCAGATCTAAGTGGGACAGTGACAGACAAATGTTTCTTTTAAGGTTCAACATAAAAAAAATTGTATTAAATACACATGTTACATATATTTTAAAAAAAAGCTAACTTGCAGCAGGTAAAAGGAAATACAAACTTCAGTTCTAGAATTAGTCTTCTTGATCATTTGATCTTCTCAATTTCATCTCTTTTAAAACGACAAAAGTAAAGATTTGTTCATAATACTTTTATCTGACTTTTAAATAAGGCATTCATAAAAGAGATAATTATAAAACTAGCTTAATAAAACGTAGACAGTTTTATTGAAGTGACATTTTTTTATGTAAATAAATTAGAGTCAACAGGTTTCATCGTCTAATTCTTATTTTATAAGGCAAAAAACCAATAGTACAATCTCTCTTAGTGTAAAAAATAAATGGGAAATTATATTTCTGCGGATAAATTACTATTACTAAAAGACTGAAATTCGTTGTTAAGGGAATAAAAAAGATTCCGCTTCCTCCTGAGAGGAGAAGGCGGGGCCGAGTGACCCTGAGCTGCACCGGGTGAGAGAAGGGGCAGGCGAGATAGAATCGGGGACGCCAGCGAAAATGTCTCAAACGATGCCAGATGTGGATACTCTCTTTTGCGGCCTTACCGACGTAACAGGGTGGGTGCGATATTTATCTCTCTCTTTGGAACAAAACGTGTTGTATTTGTCTTGAAACAGTATTCACAACAATAAAGGCGAATTCTCGGTGAATAAAGCCACTCAATCCGTCAGCAAAGGAACAGCGAGATAAATCTTCCTGCAAAGAGTCACGGAATTCAAGTTGCAGGTTAAATCTCTCTCTAATTTAACTAAAGCGTATACTCCCGACTAAAAGAAATTAAAATTCCTTCGTTTCATTTCACTGCGGATCCTAATAACAGCGCCCGCCTCGAAAGTCGTCGTACCGCTCTCAATCAACCAGGAGTAAACCTGGGGGTGTTTATTCATAGACATCAATAACGTTTGAAGTGCTGTGTAGCATCAACTGCCCGCAGGCAGGAGGACGGGCAGGGTGGGGGTGGGGATGAGTAGCAAGCAAGGAGTGGCGTAGCGGAACTGGCTGAACTGAGTGGACGATATGGGTGGATCGAGAAGGGAAGAGACGGGAGGCGATGGGACGGGGTGGGGAGGGGCGGAACAGGGTGGAAGAGGTAAAGAACGCAGCACTTCGGAGAGAGGTGGATTGATTGAAGATTCCAGGCACGCCAATTATTACGACCATTGGTCCCATTCGTTTAGTGATTTTTTTTATCGCCTGTGTTCCGGTGTTAGCGGAGATTTTCTTTTGCTAGATGATAAAGATCTGACGCTTTTTGTTAAAGTGTTTATTTTTCTTGATCAGCAATTATTGCCTTACATTTTTTTAAACAAAAATGACATTTAATATTTTTAAAATAACAAACAGGTGTTATCCAGGAAGGAACTTCTAATTAACATTTCACAATTTTCACTTTTAACTTTCACTTTAAACTATCAGAGAGAATCACAGTGGAATAATCTTGGAATCAAAGTGGAATTTCATAAGGTACTTTTCGTTGTAGCGAGTGAATGAGTCATGATTGCATGTGCCTAAATTCTGCCAAATGCACTGTGTTAAGAATATTGCAGGTTCTATTTATTTTTTTTAGCTTGAAGAGAGGTAATAGTAATTTCCTTAAATGTTGGTTTCAAATATCATTTCGAATTTCCTACCCCGTTACTGATAAAGAAATTTATAATAAAAATGATGTTCCTTCTGAATCTGAGTATTAAAGAGATATTTACGAACTATTTATATAATACGGATGATGAAAAATATCCTTAACTGTGACTAGCCGGCTCTGACCTATACGTAAGCTTGCTGGGGATCTCCCTATTCCAGGTATCACCCAGCGGGGAACCGCCGCCGCTGGGACAAACACTAAGCTTTCGACAGGTCATCCTACATTAGTGGAAGAGTAGAGTATGTGAGTGTAGGTGTGTGGGTAAGGAAAAAGGAAGAGGAAATATCACGCGCGGTCCGCGGCATTTTTGTGAGAGTATTGCTCCGGCGTTCACATGGAATTGATAAAAAAAAACGGAGAACACCGATTAGACCAGGCGGCCGCTAGAATTCTCCCCCAGACAGTGGCTGAATTCGATCTCGCTATCTAACTAGATGCGAAAATTCGCCAGCGTCGGGAATCGAACCCTCGGACCTCCTGGTCAGAGAGGCTGCAGAGGCAGTGGCAATGCTGGCTCTGAGCTAAACTCCGCTGGTGAGTGGGGTGGAGGGTGGGCCCATGTTGGCAGCGCCGGGCTCCGACTGTGCGCCTCTGCTGCAGCGGTGCAGCAAATATTGGCCCAAGACGCGCCACGCACTGCCGGAGCTCAAAGCCCAGGGCTCCCGCGCTGGCAACTGCAGATCCCGCCCGTCACGCCCTCCACCCCATCACCAAAATTGGGGCTGCCCACGAACTTTGCCTCCGCCTGCTGCCTCACCATCAGCATCCTCATCAGACCTAGTGAATTACAATCACCGTCATATTACTGTATTCTAAACAAAAATGTACCAATCATCACTAGAGCATTGTAATTGTTACAACTTTCTCTATTTCTTTAAGAAATTTCTACGTTGTAATCACCACTTAGCGTCACACAGTATGTGATACTACTAAGTCACCACCATCACCAAGTAATCATCACAACGACCACACAATTTCAAGATTATTATTTACATCAACAGAAGACTATTACCGACTGCTCAGTGATGTCGGTCCAAATATCAACTATTATCAGTGTCACTAACTGCTTTATAACCATAGCTTCCTTCTTTACCATAACCATTACATAATCACCTGCTCTCTATCTGAAATGGTAACAGTGAATGCGGCCTTCATAAAAACTACCTCTACCATCACGGCTATTCCAACGTTACATTCTCACCATTGTAACACTATCGCATACACTATCAACAGCAGCTATATCACTCACATTATTAGGTATTCTCTACTTGCCCAAGTACCTGCAATTCCATAGTCACTTTTCCCTCCATCTTTAGCCTCATCTCAAGAATCACCACATAAGGGTTTTACTCATATTATTTTTCCACTATAATCAGCTTCCACACATATCTTCCTCCCCATCGTCATTACGAGAACGAGCATTAGTACTATTTGTAATGGCTCTCTAAAATGACTAGTGATGATATTAGTTCGCAATTTTGTTGTTATTATGATAATTCGACACGCATTGAACTAACAACCGAAGCTGAATGCAATTATTCTGCCCACCTGAGCAAGCAACTTTAATTAGAAAGCTGCGATTGTTATTATCGTGATGCTATCTTATGATGATAACTGATTACGATTAGTACATAGAATATTGCACATAGTATATTTGAATGTAGTGTATAGTAAGTAGTACATAGTATGTAGCACACAAACTCATAATTTTATATGTACAATTGTGAGATATAAGAAAGTTAAGCGTAAAAATGTGAAATAAAATTAATGTTTGATGTAGGTTTTATTGTCTATATGTGCAGTCAAATTGTAAAATGTATTCCATTTATTTATTAGATTTAATTTCACTTTATTTGCAATATCATCTCTACAAACAAACCTACGTGTTCCATTATACATTCACACTAATGTATTGTAACATTGTTAGCAAATATAGAACAAAAACTGTTCATTGTTCTACAAATCAGATATTTCATTACAAACATGTTTTCAAAGACACATGATAATTTGATTTTCAGTAAAGCTATAGATTCATGACATTCACTAAGTATAAATATTCATATTGTCCAAAAAATATGCTTCCTTCCAATATTTTCTTGAGTATGTCTTTCTTCTCTTTCACTTCTCAAAATCCCTCCAGTCAACAGTCCTTCAGTCAAAATCCTTTCAGTCCTTCTGATGAAACTTTGACTATTTTTGTCGATAGTTAAGGCAAAAAACTGAATGTTCATAAAATATTTCGAACTTTTTGTGGGAAAGTCATTTTACTAGCAAGTTAAGTTTAAAGTTCCATTAGTTTTACAAACATTCATATTTATGGCAGAAATATGAGGCTAGAGGTTTTTCAATTACCTGCTGTAATTTTCCGCTTCTTCGAAAACGTAGAATGTTTGTAGGTATTAAGGAACGCACGTGCATTAGACGATTTCGACGATATTGAATCGAATTCCTTGGATCTCCATTAACGCGCATGTGCTATAGCCCCGGAAGTTGACCGGAGGGAGAGCACGTGTCGAAAAGTCGGAGGCGGTTCCGCGAGTAGGGGCGAAGGGAATAGTGGCGAGAAGGGCGGAGGAGGGGATGCGCCGGGAACGACGCGCCGACATGCCTCCTGCTAATAAAGCGCCAGCCACTCGCCCCGCCCCCGCCCCCGCCCCAGCGCCTGAGCTTCCCCCAGCCACGCCACTTCCCGTTGCAGACCCTGCTCTCACCGACACCATCTCCGATATCCCGCTTACTCAACCACCTCCCGGCTGCTTCCGGCACCACACTGTCTCTGTCACCGCCTCCGCTCCTTATGCCGTCGCTACTCCGCCGATGCCCTTGCCCTCTTCCATGCCGCCCAGCCGCTAGAGCAGCCGCCAAGGCCATCATACTGTCATCACCCGCCGCCGCACCAACCACTCCGATATATTCGTCACCGCCACCTCTCTGCTGATGTTCTTAATACTGCCATCACCGTGGCTTGTACCACTGCCATCCTCGCTGTTCTCGCCGCCCAACCCCGCCTCGCCCACCCCCTCACTTACCTCGCAACCTCAGTCCCCCGCCGCCTCGCGCCCTGCACATGCCTGAGGTCGCATGCCTATTACCCTCCCTGCACCTCCGATCATGCCCCACGCTCCTCTCATCCCAGTCTTCGTCCCCCGCCCTGGTGTCCGTCACCGCCGCCGACCCCGCCCGTGCCCCGCCCCCGCCCCCGCCGCCAGCGCCTTCGCAGCCGAGCACGGCCGTCGTCGTTGGCGCCGCCGCTCCGGCCTTGATTACCTCGGGCGCCAGCTAATTGGAAACGCCGGAGACAATGAGCCTCTGGGCAGAGCGGCCGTCTTCGGGTGCGGCGACTCCCCCGCAGGCTCTCGCCGCCCTCACCGCCTCCGCCCCCGCTCCCCCCCGTCACCGCCATCGCGGTCGCTGTCAGCACCTTCCATGCCCGACGTTTCTACCGCACTCGACGCCCACAGTGCGACCGCCGCTCTCTGAGACTCGCCACCGCTCTTTTTCACGCCTCCCCTCCTCGCCATCGCTCGTCTGCCGCAGCCTCCACCGCTGAAGCCGCCACGTGTCGCTGTGGCTTCTGCAGCGAGCCCGGCCGGGAGATACGAGCGTCCGATGCCACAAGATGGAGAATAATTTTACCAGTCGGATGTTCTGATTCGTAGTTTTCGGCATTTTCTTTGATCAATATTAGGCGATTGCCACAGCAGTTCTCAAACGAACGCCCGTGAACCGCTTGCGATGTTTTCTTCCCCATGCACGTCCCCACCCGCCTTACACAGACTCACTCACCGCTACTACCTACACATAGACACTACCATACATATCTGCAAAACTATCGGGAGGCTCAGAGTTTGTCTCAGGAGGGGCGTATCCTCACTGTGAGATGATATATCGAGAAGTAAACCCCATGTACCGACGTGTAAATTGGCACCGGAACTTGCTTTTTAGTGGGTAGGGAACACCGGCAGCTCCCTCGTTAAGACCCAGTAAACTTACAGGTCTAACACCTGAGACGTGAACGCGTCTGAAAGTCTGTCTCGTATCTCTAAGACTCAAATACATTAACCGGCTTAGGTGGCTCAGGGCATCAACAAATGTCACAACGGTGCCTCTGAACGGGAGGTATTTGGGTTCGAGTCTCGACGATGACAGAATTGCTAGGTCCATTTCAGCCTCTGTTTGGAGAAGAATTCTATCGGCCGGCTGCTTTGATTAGTAGTTCTCCGTGGTTTCTCTGATCAACTCCAGGCCAATGGCGGAGAACCCTAACAAACTGACCGCACGCGATCATTTCTTCATCATCCTTGGTTTATCATTACCCCTTACTTACATATACTTACATTTAAATGTTTTACGCTACCATACCTATCGAAGCTTAAAGCATCTCCCGGCCGGGGCAGTGACCCGCTGGCAGTGCCTCACCGGCACAGTGCCCCCTACAAGCCGCAAGCCTACATTGTAGGTATGCGTTATAGGAAACATGCACTAGACTTACGGAAATAATGTCTATAGCAGTTGTCTAATGATCATAGTGCCCGTGGAATATGAAATAATTAATAAATCCTACTTTCTCCTCCCGCTGGTAGTACCATTGATATTACCGCTCTCATGTGCATTGCAATTGTCGTTTTCTGTCCTCTACCCTCAATGCTCTCGCCCCCTTCCTCGCTAGCCTCCATCACAGTTGATGGCATCGATTTTGGAAGCTGTCCGCCTTCGGAAAGTCTCACCACCGCTGTCTACTTCTGTCGTTGGTGCTGCGGTTTTTACATTTACCATCGCCTGTACGTACCTCATTCGTTGCGAACCTCCCGACCCTCGGATCTGGCAGTTGCGACTTGTCGTGACTCTTTGTATATTCCGTTTCCTTCACTAGCATTCGTTCTCCCTTTTCTGTCTCTCTTCATCTACCCCTCACTTCAAACACCGTCCGTTCTACCTACCGCTCTCTAGTCGTTTGTGCGTTCGTTTGGCAGTCGAGTGGGAGAAACGTTTATAGTTTGTATGTTGTCGCTGGTAATCCTTTCCCTCCTCTTAGGCAGTAACGGGAAACAGAGTCGTCCAAAGTTCCTAGTTTGCCATCACCCCTCACTTTCTTGATTTATTTCTTCGCTTCCTATGTATATATTTGGATAGCAGATTCCTTTTTCGGACAATTTTCGTGCGTTTTTTGCTTCTCCAATCTTGATTTACGATCATTTATAAGTGTAGCAATTATTATTATTAACAATTATTATTATTAACTCAGCAACAATTATTATTATTAACATTTTTTAAATTTTATATATTATTTCTTGTCTTCATTATTGTTTGAAATACATTAAGATGTATTTATATGTGTCGTAGGCTCTGACTAATATTATTCAAAAACAATGGATTACAATGTGAGTAAGAATAGTAAAGGTAATATTGAACCCAAACAAAACATGTTTTGCGATAAAAATTGTAACAGTTTAGTTGTCATAAAAAAATATAAAAAGAAAAATAATATCTTCGTATATTTAAACTTCTTGCTAAATATCTCTGCTCTAATATGCTGGTATTCAAATAAGAATATTATTAACAAATTCATCCACTTCGTGTTGTATTGTCTGCTTTTCTTTATATGAGAACAAAACAAGAGATAAAAAATTGTAATACCGTGACTTATTTTGTAGGTAATTTTACTACAGTATTAACATTTTGTTTACAAATACACTTTTATTTGAAAAATCGTGCAATTATTACAGATTTGTACGTTTGATAACAGATTGTTAACTTTTAAATTTCGCATATTTTCTTTAACTTCTATAGTTAGTGAACGAGCAATATTTGAAATGTTATAGGTCTCCCTCATTTTGTGCAATTATTTGACTCCTGTATAAACTATAAAAGCAATGGGGAAGAGTTGTGTCGTGCTTGAAGTCGTGAAGATGGTCACTTCGATAAAATAAAATGAAGCGGGAGAGTGATTATTTTCAGTGCTGTGCCAAGAGCAAACGAATGATTGAATGGCGGTGCTGGCGCCGGAAGTAGAGAAGCGGCCGCATTCTTCCAAAATCATTACAACAGAAATGATTGTTTCATTAATGTAAAATTATAAGATCATTAGTCCCGTTAGTGTCATGTGTGTTTTATCTCCGAGGGTAGTGGTGTTCTTTCCCCGCTGGGTGGTGAGTTCCGGCGACGTCCCTCACGTCGGGTTGCTTACAATTCCTCTTTCAAATACCTCCGCAAGCGGACACCGCCTCAGTTCAAAGTTACCGATTGGTCTCCCGACATGTGTGAAAGTCTAAGGCATGTAAGTGTTAGTTTGAGCAAGTAAGGGGAAGCATACGGCAAGACAGGGAAAGGAAAGATCGCGCGTGGACATTGATCCAAATGTCAGTGTACTACTTCGGCATTCGTCTGATTTTGATGGGAGTAATAATGATGATTGATCAGAGCGGCCGGTCACTAGAATTATTTTCCAAACAGCGGCTGAATCCAGAGTAGCTTTGTAGTTAGCATCACAAATAATCTAATAATCTAATAAAAAAATCTTCCGCCGGACCTCGAACCCTAGAATCTACCATTCGGAGAGGCTGCAGAGACTGCGGAAATGCTGGTTCTGAGCTAAATCTGCCGATAGGCGCCGTCGGAGTTGGCGGAGGCGGTGGAGGTGGCAACAGCAAGCAAAACAGCGGCGATGTATCAGGGCGATAGCTATGACAGCGGTAGCCGTTTTAATGAAAAATAAATCCGGGATAATCACGGCGAGCGGCTTTAAAATTTTATTCGTGCGGCGAGGGTCGGGGCAGCGGCGACGCGGCGGCAATGCCGGGGGGGGGGCGGAAGCGCGTGGGGGAGGAAAGCTGCGGCTGCGGCAGCAGCGCTCGGTGGTTCAGAATGAGCGAAAAGTGGCGTCAATGTAATGGAAGAAAACATGTTACGTCAATACGAGATAAAGTTCACGTTTTGGATTATTCAAATTAGAGTAAGATGACAAAACTTACGAAATGCAGTCGTATTTTAAGTGTGAATTTACTATTTATCTAGATCTGTTTGATTTGATGATACTAAAGTAAAAGTGTATCGAAATTTCAAGTCCGCGTATTCGGTAAAATCCAGAAAATCTTATTAAAATGTCCGATTACAAGGTCTGAATTTCTTTATAGTATAGCAATACTGTTGGATGTGTAAAATATTTTCCTGAAAAAATGTCAGTATTTTTTAATCATTAACAATTTGAGTAATAGCTGTTTTGAATTCATTACCCTCAAGAAAATATTGATATGTAGAAATCTTGAACGAACATTCAAATAACATAAAGATATCTACTTTTTACTCACACTGTACTACACGGTAACTGGTAGCAATAGAGGTGATGACTGTACGACAGTCGAGGCTACGGGAGCTGGGAATGTGAATGGTAGAAGCGTTGGGGGAGCCTATTGCAGTTGGGCAAATAGTGGAGACAATGGAGATGGTGGGTTCTGGGGATGCTGCAAAAAGATGATGGAATGAGGGGGACGAGCTTCTGCGGCGGTGGGAGAGGCGAGAGAGGCTGGGAAAGGGGGAAGAGAGATGGCGGGGAAGTTGAGGGAGGGGGGATGATGGCGGTGACGATGGTGATTAGGGAGGCTGGGGTGGCGGGGAACAGGGGGAAACTGAGGCGGCGAGAAAAATGGCGGCTGGCGAAATAGAAGATGCTGGGGAGGATGTGGAGTCAGTGAGATGGGCAGTTGTGGCGCCGGCAGAGGAACTGAAGGCAGGGAAGTTCGGGGGATGAGGAAGTTCTGGATGCGGGTAATTTGGGGAGACGGGTAATTTGGGGAGACGGGTAATTTTGGGAGATGGGTAATTTAGGGAGATGGGTAATTTGGGGAGATGGGTAATTTGGGGAGACGAGTAATTTGGGATGACGGGTAGGCTGGAAAGACGGCAAAGTTGCGAAGTGGGGTAAGTTGGGAAGAGGGCAAAGTTGGGAATGCGAGTAAGTTGGAAAGGCGGGTAACTTGGAGAGACGTGTAAGTTGGAGGTGACGTGTAAGTTGGAGGTGACGTGTAAGTTGGAGGTGACGTGCAAGTTGGAGGAGACGTATAAGTTGGAGGAGACGTGTAAGTTGGAGGAGACGTGTAAGTTGGAGGAGACGTGTAAGTTGGAGGAGACGTGTAAGTTGGAGGAGACGTGTAAGTTGGAGGAGACGGGTAAGTTCAGGGGCGGGGATGACGGGGGAGATGGGTAGGGGATGGTGGACGACGCGTGGAGACTGGGACCGTGGGGAAGATGAGCGAGGCAGGGGAGGTGGGGGTCACCGTGGGACCGGTGGAAGCAGTGAGGCGGCGGTGCGGGGGCGGCACAGGGCCGCAGGGAGCGACGCAGCTCTAATTGCCGGCGAGGGCCGCGGGGAGCGTCAGCTGCGCGCTGGGGTGCGCGGTGCCGCCGGGGGTGACAGCTCTGGGAGTGGGGGCGGGGCACCAGGGGCGAATTCGGGCGGCACATCCCTTCCGCCATCATCGCAACCATGACAGCGCTCTCATCTACTATTTAATTCTCATTAGGTTTCACACTTTTTTCTGTATATGAAACGATTTCTACACAAACGTTACTACAACAGCGTATTCTGTCTCGTATTATTGGTAACGGGTTTGTAATAGTGCATTTTCTAACCTATTAACACGTCAACCATCATTCGACATATGCAAAGATATAATTCAAAATTATGCAAAGTATACTACTATGGTAAAAAGATATAAAGTTATTTCAATATATAATATTGAAAAATAAATATTTTCAAGAAGGAAATCTTTAACTTCAACGTGAAGTTTATTGGAAAGGTGTGCAAGTATTGAACTTCTTCACTATGCAACTGAAATGTAAGCTAAAACTACGTACGTTTTTTACACAAAGTTAGAAAATAGTTTTAAGATCTTTTATTGATAAAATTGCTGATACAATAAATAATTCAATTGCTGATACAATAACCATTTAGACAAATAAGAAATAAAGAAAACTTACGAGTGAAGATACTGTTAGGATGTAAAGCAAGGGGCTATTTGAGTATTTGATGGATCAAGGGAACTGGACAAACTGATCGATGGGGAAGATTTTTTTCATTGACTAAATAAATACGTACGCATATGTAGATGATTTGTGTATTTTCCACATATATCACAGAAGTAAACTTAAATCACTGTAATATGAGGTCAATTTATAAAGTTACTTTTCTAGTAAAATTGTATATCTTTAGAGACTAATTATAGGAAGGCATTTCCTCAAAAGGCGCGTAAAATAATGATTCAGGTTTTTTTTTTTCAATAAGGGCGTGATAACGAGTGATGTGCAGAAGTGAGTGACTGCTACCGAATGTCTGCAGCAGGTTGCTACGAGGAGCGACTATGTTCGGGCGGGCGCGCTGGCCGGTGGCGTTGTTTTAAACGGCAGCTCCGTTTCGCTCAATTACGCGGGTGCCCGGGGGTGAGCACGGGGTGGTGGCCAGGGGGCGGGCGCCGGGGGAAGGGAGGGTGGCAGTCCGTCAGCGCGCCGCGGCGTGAAATTGTCAGGCGCCGACAGCGCGGGCCCTGCCCATCGATCACCTGTCGGCCGCGGGAGCGTCCGCACCTGGCGGCCGGCCGCCGCCGCCCCGCCTCGCCCCGTCCACAACCGCGGCCCGCCCCACCCCGCCCCGCCCCGCCCCGCCTCGCCTCGTCCACAACCGCGGCCCGCCCCGCCCCGTCCGCAACCGCGGCCCGTCCTGTCCCGTCCCGTCCCGTCCCGTGCCGTCCCGTCCCGTCCCGTTCCCTCCCGCCCCGCCCCGCTTCGCTCCGCCTTGCTCCGCTCCGCCCCGCCCCGCCCTGCCCCACCTCACCTCCATGTCCGCACCCTGCCGCAACGGGCATCTGCCTCGAACACACCCACGGCCCACCCGGCCCGGCCAGCCCGCCGCCACCGTCGCAAACCGCATGCTCTGGACCATGTCCGATCATGGACCATGTCTGATCATGCACCTCGTAGCAACCTGCAACTGTGGACCACGTCCAGTTCCATATTCGCACAAACACACACATAAGAAGAGTGGGGTTATGTTACCGTGCAAATTTCCTCGTTGGTTTATGAGAACTGCATTTACATAATACAAACGTGAACGCAATATTACTTTGTTTTACTATTGCTTCTTTTTCTGTCAAGTTGAAAAAATTTCTAGAATAGCGTGGCACCTCAGGCAGGTATTTTCATACTGTCTGTTGAATAAAACTTTTGAGAGCTTTGTCTAAGAATTATGTCAATTGTTTGTTCTTGTCGAGAAGAGATAAATGAGCTATTCAACACCTCTGTATGTGCGCTTAGCATCACAAAATGCGTTATAGTTGCATAAGAACTTAAAAAACACACATTTTATATTTTTTAGAATAGTGTGGATGCGCCCGCCAAACAGCAATTAGGTCTCCAAGAGGAAACCGAGATGCGACGAATGACCCGATTATTGTACGTAGGGTTTAATCGTCCACATTCAAGTAATCTGTGTTGTAACACATTGCTTGAAATATGTGTAGTTGAATCTGTTTTTCTTATCCATGTTCCTACAGCGGCCTCGAACAGCCCAATGTCCCACCCAGCTCGCCGCCGCTATCCAAATGTTTTGTATTCTGTCCGCCCATGGACCATGAGAATTTAAAGTTATCCCCCTACTCTAGCACAGTACTATTTCCCCACAAAATTGACTTCGCGTAGGTTGCTCAGTTACCATGCAGCATTCTACGCGAATTCTTTGGATATTGGGATAATTGTTTTTAAGTACTCTAAACGTTACTGTACTTTTTTACTCTGGTAGTTCTCGTTGAATAAGGTAACTTCAAATTACTTATTATTGGAGTACCTTATTCCGTGGAATAGTTTTAGATAACGGATGTTTTTGAATAAGCTTCTACTCTCCTTAAATTAGTAATGAATATTGATTTATTTCTTCACTCAAATGTGAAAAAATTTTGTTATAGCAAATATTGAACCAGTAGAAGGAGGTTACAAACACTATTTGGCATTACTTAATTTAACTCAAAATAAATGAGAGAGGATATATTCAGATAATTTTAGTTTTCTTTACTCATATGTATATTGTAACGTTTAATCATGTTAATAGTATTGTGTAACTTACATTACGCTAACATACATATCCATTCTATAATATAGAAGTAATAGTTAATTAACCAGAGTTAATTAATTAACAATAATTTCCAATTTTCCTGACACATTTATGAGGGCTGTAAAGAATGAGGAAATAAAATTTGCCAGTAAAGTGAATTTCCTACAAGTGCCATGGGGAGATGTAACAAATAGAGAGTAAGTGTTTGAAATGAGCAGATAAATCAGAAGTGGCGCATTGTTCAGAACGACGGAACAATTTCGCGGGCGGAGATGGAAAGTTTGCTGGAGGGAGATGGATAGGTAGAGCGCCAGGGGGAGCTGATGCGCTGTCAGCGGCCCGGGCACTGAGAACACCGAGGATGGAGATGGCGGGGAGGATGTAGATAACGGAGAGGACGCAGATGGTGAAGAGAGCAAGATGGCGGAGAGAACGGATATGGCGGAAAGGGCGGAGGTGGTGGGGAGGTGGTGGGAGATATGTGAACGGAGAGAGCTGTGAGATCGGAGGGGGCTGTGAGGACGGAGAGGGCTGTGAAAACGGAGAGGGCTGTGAGGACGCAGACGACTGGAAGGACGAAGAGGGTTGTTAGGACGGAGAGGGCTGTGAGGACGGAGAGAGCTGTGAGGACGGAGAGAGTTGTGAGGACGGAGAGAGCTGTGAGGACGGAGAGGGCGATGAGGTCGGTGAGGTCGGAGAGGGCGATGAGGTCGGAGAGGGCGATGAGGTCGGAGAGGGCGATGAGGTCGGAATGGGCGATGAGGTCGGAGAGGGCGTTGTGGGCTAAGAGAATGGCGGGGACTGAGTGGGCGGTGAGTGTAGTGAAAACGACATAGGCGTTGTGAGTGGGGAAGGAGGGGCGGCAGTTCTAGCAGTGCTGGGGGGGGGGGTGAAATAGATGACGTGGGTGGGGCAAGTGATGTGTGCGGGAGGGGCAGTCGTCGCGAACGTGGTGGGTGGGAGGATGTCGTGGGCGGCGCGGTCGGGTCGGACGGGCCGGGCCACCGGTGCTGAGCCAGCGTCAGTGGACACGACGCACGTGCAACGCAGGCGTCGCCACTGCGAGGGTCCTTTCGGGTCGTAAGTCAGGATGCTCCGGTAGGGAATTACCTTTTCTCCTTTCCTCCCGCCACTTTCTTCAACACTGCTTCTACTCCAGTAACAGTGCAGCAGAACTGGTTCTTAGCAGTGGCCAGTAGCAGTGCTTAGAATGAAAATTATAGTATTTTATTAAAATTTGAACCAATTACATTGAGAATAATAATCTTAAACATGTATTTCATGTAAAATTGATCTGTTTCTTCTTGCACAAGTATTCGATCTGAAGAAAGACCACACGACGCCATGTATTTTGCTAGTTCCCTATATCAGTCGTTTTAAACCAGCAGTAGATGATTTGGTAGGTCTTTTATGCACCGATAAATTGAAGCTGGGAAGTTAACATCGCTTGAAACCAATAGGGAAATAACTAGAACGAGGAAGTCTGTTAAATACGATTTACAAGCTTCCTTTTTACGAACGATTTCGGAGCTTTGACCGAAGCGCGCCTGCTCAGAAGCCGCACCAAAAGCCCATCTGTGTAAGCGCATGTTTGCTATAATTCCTAAATCTTTCCTCAAAAGGAAACGTATAAATCGGGTATTTGATTGGAACATTCATGTCCAGTTTTTCATCACACCAACGTTTTATCATTTTCCCTTTATTACTCTCCAACTTCCTTTATCTTCTATTCTTTATAACATTCTCTTTCCACCCGTTTTTCCTTCTCTCTGTACACGTGCAGTCGCATGTTTCGCTTTAGCGCGACCGCTCGCGTCTTTGTCTGGCTGGCGACGCACTCCGCAGGGTCGGCACGTCCTGGCGATAGGAGGCGGCAGCGCCTCGCCCCTGCGCCACTCACCGTGATTGCGCGCAGGCGGGGGGGGGAGGCGCGCGTCAAGAGCGCGTGTGGCGCGGAGCGGTGTACAGGGAACAGGGAGACACGGAAGGTTTCGTGGCGGGCGAGCGAAAATGACGATGTGTTAAATGGGACATGTAAGGTTTGGGGGGTGAGGCGTTTGATGCGCGGCGTTTGAGGTGTGGCTAGTGAAGCGTGACGAGTGAGGCGTGGTGAAGCGAGGTAAGTGAGGCGTGGTTGCGACTTACGAAGTAATGTGCGACATTTGAGGCATGGTTTTTGAAGCGAATAAAGCGTGTCGGGTGAGGCGTGTCGGGTGAGGCGTGTCGGGTGAGGCGTGTCGGGTGAGGCGTGTCGGGTGAGGCGTGTCGGGTGAGGCGTGTCGGGTGAGGCGTGTCGGGTGAGGCGTGTCGGGTGAGGCGTGTCGGGTGAGGCGTGTCGGGTGAGGCGTGTCGGGTGAGGCGCGTCGGGTGAGGCGCGTCGGGTACCGACGTTTGAAGCATGGCGGTTGAGGCGTGACGATCGAGGTGTAGCGGTTGAGTTTGATGGCAAAACTCTGGAAAGATGAATAAACTTTGGAAGGATAAAAACTTTGACAATATTTCAAAATTAAAATAAACAACCAACAAAGACCAATATCGGGCACATAGGGATACTACGGTAGCATGATATCAAATGACGTGACGGCAGGGAAGGACGCATGACGAGAGTTAAAGCAAAGTGACGTGTTGACAGGAGTAAGGTAGGAGTGATCGCTATGATTGAAGACGGGCGCATTCTGGACGGTGGGCGTTCCAGAGGGGGGGAGGTCGGAGCAGAGGCGGCGGCTGCGGAGCGCCCTAATCTGCCCCATCTGCCCGACGCCCTCGCACGCGCTCTGGCGGCGCCGGCGGCGATTAGGCGCATTAGGCCGTAAGCCGTGCCTCCCCGGCAGATCTAATTTGATGAGATTCAATATAACTCGCGGTTAGCACGGACTGCGTAAGCGGCGGGCGGCATATGGCCTGAGCGATTGCCGTTGTTGACGGAGGACGGAGGGAGAAAAATGGAATGAAGATTGAGAGAGATGGTGATGGAACGACGGAGGAAGGAGAACGAAGGATGGAGGGAGGATGTCGGAGGACGAATGACAGAGGACAACGGAGAGAGAAGTTCGGTGAGAGGAGGGAGGAGGAGGTCGGAAGGAGGAGGAAGACTGAGGGAGGAGGAGGACGGAGGGAGAGAAGGAGGAGGAGGAGGACGGAGGGAGAGAAGGAGGAGGAGGAGGACGGAGGGAGAGAAGGAGGAGGAGGAGGACGGAGGGAGAGAAGGAGGAGGAGGAGGACGGAGGGAGAGAAGGAGGAGGAGGAGGAAGAGGAGGAGGAAGAGGGAAGGTCGGGAATGTAATGATGATGAAGTGGGTGGGCGGTGGAACGATGGAAAACGGAGAGATGAGAACGTAATGATTGTAAGGGAGAAGGCAGGTGGAACGATATAGATCGGAGGGATCAAAAACACGCCAAAAGGACAAAAAGATGCAAGACAATGGAGAAAGGACGGTTGAGGAGAAACAAAGGACAAAGGGAGAAAAAGAACGAGACAGTGCGGAGTGCGGCGTGTGGCTGGCGGAGGGCGAGAGACTCAGGGGCGATGGAGCCCGAGGCGACGTGAGGGCTAAAGGTGACGTGAGCGATGCCAAAGCGTTTTCCCCACGGGGGGAAGGGCGATGGACTTCGCGGAGAACAGCGGCGCGCGCGGGAGGGTGGTCGGCTAGTGAGAGTATTATGGCAAGCGGCGATTTTCTCTCGCGACGAATGAAATGATCTTGTAGCTCGTTACGACCCATCCATCATCTCCCCGGTGCGGCGCGGCGCTGCGGGCAGCGTTTTTGCAGGGCGGGAGGAGATGATATTCTCTGCCTCGTTAGGGGAAGGTAGTCGGCGCCCTGCTTTGCGGGATACGCGACTCTATTTAAGACGTAATTGACTCTGTGTTGAGTATTATTGGAAAGTACATTAACGTCTTGTTTGACACTTCCCATTTTGATAGCATGTTTGTTCATGAATCTTTAATTTTTGAAATACCCTTACGTCATGTCAGCTTCAAATGCGCCACTGTATGTTTTGCATCATGAACTATTAAAATACAATTTCCACAAATTACGCCCTGGCATAGAATTGAACGAAGTGAACAAATATCTAGTAAATTTTACACTACTGATAACAATGTTTTGAATTGTTCTTAACCTGAATATTTATGTGTATCTAAACTTGTAGAAAACTGTATTTACAGAAAACGTGAACTTGTAATTTTTTCATTATTACCTTGGAAACAGTTTGCTCTTTAAAGAAAATTGATCAGGTACGTAGATATTGTACGTAGATATACATTGATGATGAGACTATTACACATATTCAGTTTTCGATATTCATGATTATCTTGTGTAAAATAAAATATGTAATCCGAGGAGGTGTACCCATGCTCACCTAAAGGCCTATCTAATAGCATTTATGTGGAATTGGTTCATTTCCAAGCCGTTTACTTTGCAAGGAAGTCATACTATTATTATTGTTTATGAGTTTCATACCAACCGATAAGTTTCATTTTAATCAGTACATTTATTGTTAATAGTCTGTGCAGAGGCTAGTGCCATTGGGTGTGAATTCAAAACCAGCAAACAAAAACGCGGCGAACTACGCTCGGGAGGGAAACAATCTCATTAGAGCAGCGAGCGAATGCATGTGCTTGTTTCGATGAGGTCCCTACATGGACTAGTACGCCCAGCTCGTTGGGAGTTTTTGCTTCGTTGGGAAGGACGATGGATGGAAGTTGAAAGCAAATACTCCGAGTTATGGTCCTTGCTCGTCACTCGTATCTGCCAACAGCCGCCTTTGATGCTGATGTTCAGTCTGCCTCTACCGTTGAACATTTCACATACATGCCGCAAACTGAGATAACTTCACGTGAATTCCCTCATGCTGTTTCCGTCATGATCAAAACTGCTGCTATTAAATACATCGCCCCCGCGAATACCATCGCCATAATTACCACTAACGACAACATTTTTACAACCAAACCATTAACAAAAAACCACCATCATTAACGTACCCACCACTACTAACATATCTCTAATTTTCTAATGTTATGTCTGTGTTATTTTATTACGAAATTGACTGTTTAAAATATATAGAGGACAGTATACTACACATAAAATATCCCTACCACTACAATATCTATCATTCCCACTTCATTACCCACCACAACCGCCAACACCTCTAACTCCCACTCCCACCATTGCTATAGCCAATACTACATTACCACCATCTTCCACTACTACTACAACCCTATACTACTACCTTCTCTACTACTACTACTGTTGCTGCGCTGTCACTACCACATCACTGCCACTACAACTATCACTGCCGCTACCTCCATCACTACGCAAACCATCACAACTGCCATACCACTACGATCACTACCACCACTACTACACCTAGGACCATTTCCGTTCTCACTACCACTATCACTAAAACCACTTCAACCACCATCACTACAACTATTACCTTCTTACATCCACAATGACCAGTAGTCGATCGCCAATCCCACTGGCATTGCTCGGCTGCCACCACCGTCACAATTGCTGTCTGCCGGTGCCATCCCTTTTGCCACCTCCACTTAGCAGCCACAGCTCTGTTTTCTCTAGTCCCACTCCTCTCCCCTCCTTCCTCATTCATTTTGCATTCTCAGTAATGGAAAGCGCATTAAACCGCTGTGGCTGAGCTGCAGGGGTAGTAGAGGCAGAAGCAAAGACGTCAATAAACATGGAATTCCGAGGAAATAGAGAAGTTTGACGTAGCAACTTCACAAAACATAGCACGAAATTAAGGATGAAAGAAAAAATGTCAATGTGATTGAAGGTAGAGACAAAGGGAACTCTCAAAAAATGAGAGGGAAATATTAACATTAGTATTAGTTTTTATTAATAATAGTTTCAAATGAAATTGCTTTATTTAATCAGTTAACAGAAATGACGATGGTAAAATTATTGAAACGGTATCCGCGACAGAGGATGGCTTTATAAATTATTTTAAGGTCATCTAGATATGAAAAACAGTTGAAGTAGATCTTGAGGTATCCAAAAAGACGTTACTGGGAAATGTACATGCTTGTGAGAGAACTCTAAGTTCGATTAACGCTCTAAATTATTTTTTAAATGCATTTGTAATATTTGTTAAAATATAATACGTATGGTGAACAAAACTTAATTTTTTATTTAATTTAAGATATTCTGTTCCATTTATAATCCTTTTTGAGATACGATTAAGGTTGAACTGATTTCCATATTCGAAACCGTTCTTGGGTGGTACGAGGGGCAATCTGGTGAAAGCATTAGGCAACGGCGAAAGAGAGGCTGGCAGGGGGAGACGTGAGAGAAATGAAAACGGGTTGACAGCGAGCCTCTACAGAAGCGGCTCCGTGTAGCAGCTTTTCCGTGCTATCGGGCCCGCGATAAAGCTGCAGACACGAAACGGATTTTAGAACGCGCACCTGTCCTGAGCGCCAACTGCCCCCTCTCCCTCCCCGCCCTCCGCGCCGTCCGGATTATGCTAAATACGTCAAAGGTGGTTTAAACGCGTTGGAGGCCGACGGCGCAGAAATGTTAATTTAGACGCGGACGGCGCTGAGGCTCATTCCTGACAGTAAATTTTTTATACCTGGTATAATTTTATCGTATTTTTTTGTTTCAACCATCAGGGATTTTTTAAATGGCTCGGGAGAGAGAACATCTGAAGAGCTTCACGTAAAATTCGACAAAAAAACTCACAATGGTGAATGATAAAAGGGACGCCACTACACTTTTCGATATTCATATTCTTTATGGAATTTATCCAACTGACACACAACCCGCAAAAGTAGCGTGCATACTGAGTAAGATAATTTTTAACATTAATGTGGAAGAGTTAAGTCGGGTCACGTTATGTCATGTGCAGTAATGCGATGCAATTGGGTTAATTTTCCAAACGTAAAATATTATTTGCACACTAGTCTTTCATGGACCGTATGAAAAAAAATCACATTCACAGCCTTGACCGAGGAATGTCTCAGGCTAGGCCGTGAAAGGAAGCGTGTATTGACAACTAAATACAAATACTAAATGAAACCAAATGGTAAAAAACGTTGAAAAGTGAAACATCTGATGCACGAATTGCAACTGGACCCCTAGAGATTGTATGGACATTCATTCATTCATTTATTCCTTGTTTCAGTCTGCGATATTTATGACGACGATATAAAGGTTACTTCACGATTAAGTAATTTGCGAACTAAGCAGATTTAAATGAGAGATGAATGCGCAAAGCATTGTGTGTATCTCGATTGCAAAGTGATTAGTTTTGACTAGGAATATTATAAACCACGTGAAAAATATACTTTCACGGCGCTGATGCATACGTTTTAAAACACGATCAAATAATAACACTATAGTAGTATGAAATTGAAAATACTTCAATTAATTTATTTCAATCTAGCAGTTGAGAGATTTTGTATTTTGTTGATATGTTTGCTACCACTTCGAATAAAACCATGCAAATTGCGCGGTACATGCAGTGGAGTAATAGAGCCTTCGACGTTTATAGGATTCTTAAACGTGAGAGACAATTCAACCTCTGTTCCAGTATTATTCTAGGGAAAATACTACAGATAAACCTTTATTGTAGTTTCAAATTCTTAGTATTAAAACGACATTTGCTTGACCATTAATGGCGATAACCATAACAATTGTCGTAACGTGACTTACTTTTAGATTTGATCACTATTTTACGGGTACTACACAAATACAGTGAATATGAAATTTAATCCCAATTGCGGACGTAAATGTGAACTTTGAATTGCGTTTTAAAATCAATATAGGGAGAGAAACTAGATTTAAATTTAAAAAATTATTATATTTGTTTACTTTCCTTCAAATATACTTCTAAATTACTGCCCAGAGTTTCAGCTTTCTTCTCTTAATTGAATCATTTCCAGTTTTAAAAAGTTTAAAATGAAATTTTGATTATTTGATAATTATTGGTTTATCAATTAAGAAGGAAATAAGCGAATTAGGGAGAAAGGGAAAACACAATTTTTAAATTTAATTTTGTAGTAGTGCGAAAATTTATATTTTTTTAAATATTTTGATAATGTAAACACATAAACAGCAAATACAAATTTAATAATCATTTCATGGGGTTTACACCAGAAATCATAAGGAAACCAAAGCGTAAAAAGGAAAGAAAGTTTCATTTTAGATAAAATTTTGATATAATGTTTTTCTTAAGTCATGTTTCTAGTACTAATATTTCGTTTTGATAGAACCGGGAAACAAGTGTTTTCGTATATTGAAGGCATTCTATTCTATTAAAATTATTTTTAAAATAATTTAGATGTTCATATCAATATGTATCAAAATCGGAGTTCTCTCTTTAATTGTGTACCTTCTCTAAAGCCCCTTTTAGAATATGTCTGGTCTCTGTGATTCAACTTTTTATACTTCTTATGCGATAGTGTAAGCATAATTTTTGGAGAATAAGATGCTAATGAGAAGACATAGTAAGGCGGAATAGATCAGAGAAGTTTAAATTCCTTCATGTAAAATTCATATTTGTCTTTTACGCCATACATTCTTCTTCGAACCAGCGAGAAAAGCGCTAAAGAAAAAATAGACTGGCGAAAAAACACAAATGGAAAATCATGACTGGTGAAATCGCCGATTCTGGACATCACTCACTGATGCACGCACGCCTTCCCTATGCAACCACCTGAATCCCCCTCCCACCATCTACCCACTACTTCTTCTCATGATCGCTTTCCCCGCTTCCCTCCATCTCCGCATTCTCTTCCTGAATACTTCCCACTCTTTCTCTCCCTTTGCTCTCCCTAAATACCCATATTTCTCCACCCTCCTTCTCCTTACATGCCAAGCCCTCCCAACATCCTCTCTCTCCGACTCGATGACGTGCCTCAGGGCATCAACTGATGCATCTGACCCGGGGGTTCTAGGTTCCATCCCGACGGAGGATTTTAGACATAAACTAGTTAGCTGGGTCGAGTTCTGTCGCTGTCTGGAGAAGAGTTCTGTCGGCCGGCTGCTCGGAAGTTTTCCGTGGTTTCTCCGATCAACACGAGATGAATGCCGGATCAATTGCATAACAAACGGGATTCAGACCGCGCGCGATCATTCTTTCGCATTCCTTGCCTTATCGTTCTCCTTATTTACACGCACGTACTACCACACGTTCACTACACTACACGATCGCAGCCGCAGGGAGAACGGTCGGGAGTTTAGAGCTTGTCCCGGTTGGGGCGGTGACTCACTGATGGGAGATACCTGGTCGAGGAAAACTAGCCGACGGTAGGTCGGTGCCGGATCTCACAATTCAGCGGGGAAAGATCACCGCCGCCTCCCCTGACAAAAACATGCACTCCACTTACGGGGCCAATGACTTTAGTAGTTGACGCGTCCAGAATCAGTAATCAATCAATAATATCAATCCTCCTCCTCCTCCTCACATACCGACCCCTCGTAATATCCTCTCTCCCCGTCCCACATCTCTCCATATCTGGCATTGCCTCCCCTTTCATTCTTCTCCACCCGTCCTTTCCCAGCTTCTGCCCACGATTCCGACGGCCCCGCCGCCATTACCATATATATTGCTAAGGGCGCCGTGCCGCCGAGGACCGCAGGGCCAGCGGTCGCTGTTTGTCTTGCGGCTACCCCCCCCCTCCCCCATCGCGAGCCCGCGCCAATTGATTCCCTTCATCGAAATTTGCTGATTTATTTCGCTTTTTATTTATTTTAATTAAACTTTCCAATAATTAGAAAACAAAGAACCCCTTTTCTTGGCGTTGGCAAATTCAATTTCTTCGGCGGAGTGGAAAATGATATTCCCTAGGCGGCGGAAAAGACGTCGGCGAAGCGTCTTCCCCTCATTAACCCCGAACAGCTGCGCATCGTCGAGCGCCAGGCTGTTGCTTCTGCATCTAAAGGCGCCACCACTCGTTGTTCGCTGCTTGTTTCTCATGTTTGAGTGTTTAATTTAGCTGTTGAGCTTTTTTACGTTTTTTTCTATACATTTTGTTTTATCTACGTCTTTGATGTACAATAGTGTAATAGATATTTTTCAAAACAGATTTGTCACTAGTTGGGTCAGCTTTAATTCAATCACCTCTTGTATTATTTCAGTAGAATTGATGCCATTTGCAGCTCTCACACGCAACCATTCATTATAAAGGAGGTTTCTAAAGAATAAGAATTTTACGGAGACGTTACGAATTGCACTTTCACTTATTTCTGCTAAGGCTAGAAGTAAATATTTTTTTCTCTCAATGTGAGGCTGATATTTTGTTTTCAGGAGATCTAGACCTCAGTTAAAGAAAATATCAAGGAACAGCATATATAATTTTGTAAATGCTTTACTAGTTCTTGAAAATGCAGCGTTAATTCCTGATGACGTTGACTTCAGCTATCAATGGTACTTTGCTTCCACCAGAATTGCAAGCTGTATGCGTGCACATTCTTAACTAGCCGAAAAACGCGCTGGGCTATACTACTGTACTACTACCCCACATTTCTGCTACTGATACTACCCCACAGTTCAGTCATGAATATTCTGTGTATCTGAAATTAAAATAATTACTTGAGCTTCTATGCGATTAATTTGCTCGGATGTACCCCTCTGTTCGGTAATGTAGTTAAATAATCTTGGGTAAAGATAGGGTTTGAACCCGATTTTCACACGGACAACTTTACGTAGGTTTCTCAAGAGTAAAAAGCTTTTCTAATATTTTTGTGACTAACAAGAAAAGCGAAAAGCTAATGTAATTTTTTTTAACTTCTTGAAATGTTTTTAAGGTTTACAATTGTTCCAAGAACATCTCTATAAAACTGAATAAATCTTTATTTAAAATTTGTTTCAAACATCAATTACATTGTTTTTATTTTTATTTGATATTCTGTAAGTATGTAGGACAAATTTAATACAAATAAACATGTTTTGTTAACAAATATCCATCTTCTTATTCTTCCATTTCTGTAATAATGAAAAGTGTGGGGCTTAACATGTGAGAGTTCGCACACGGGTTTGCTAGTAGCATAATATCTATTGTAATTTTGTGTCGTAAATTGCCCATAATTGCCATTATTTTATTAGTTTCGATCCATAATTAACATTTGCTCATTCAATTAGTAGTTCGAATTTACAAACGAGTAGTTTACTTCTAAAACATCAAATAATCATTGGTGAGAATAAAAATAAACTCCACTCGTTAAGGTTTCGAATATGATAGATGATTCATTCTTCGCGTGGACATCAAATTCAAACGTTGTTACTGCCTGAAAACACCAAATTTAATAACCAGAGTAATTTTATTCGCAGTTATCTTGGAGTGTGTCTGTCTGGAGCACAGCCCTGAGCGTGTACCTACTTTAAATACAAACACCAGAGGACCTGCGCGTCCAGGAAGCCGTCCCCGTCGGGGTCGTATATTCGGAGAAAACACGCGTTACACAACACGCGACGGCGTATAAAAATTAAGCGCCAGCGGAGGCGCGCGGCTGCCTCGGGCCATCGGGGGCGGTGCCTTGCGCCTCGGAGGCCCCCCTCCGCACCACTTCCACTTCCACTTCCCCTTCCGCTTCCCTCCCCCTCCCCCTCCGCCCGTTCACCAAAGGCGACCTTTCGAGTGCCTGCCGCGCCCTCCCCCACTTGATTTCCCCGCTCTCCACCACTTCCCGCGCCCTCCCGAGCGCCCTCCCCATCCTCCGGGCACCGCTTGCTTCTCCGCCTGCCCCTCGCCACTCGCCGCTCGCTCTTAGGAGGCGTTTCATTCTCCACGCGGGAGGATGTGGGAATGCAGTGATACATTTCTATCAGATTTTAAATATTTCTCCGGCTTAGGATGTCAACTGATATCACTGCAGTGATTCTGAATGGAAGGTTCTCGGTTCGAGTTCGGCTGGAGCAGGATTTTCGACATTAGTTGCATACGTAGTTCGAATTCCGCCGCTGTCTGGAGGAGAATTCAGGTGGCCGGCTGCTCTGATAGGGAATTTTCTGTAGTTTCTCGGATCAACACAAGGCGAATGGTGGATCAGTACTCTAAAATCGAGCCAAGGACCGCGCGCGACCGTTCCTTCCTTTTATTTGTCCTATACTCATTCCATACTTACCTACACTTGCACGCCCTATATTACTGCACATGTCGGCGCCAAGAGTTTCACTCGGCTAGGACGGTGACCCGCTGCTGGGTGATATCTGGTAGGGGAAAAAAGCTCTCAAGTCGATAGGTAGGTCGGTGCCGGACTTAGGCATCCAGCAGGGCAACATCACCACCACATCCAGCGACAGATATGTACTACAGTTACGGGAACGATGACCTTAGCATTGGCGCGACCAGAATCATTAATCAATTAAATATTTCCTTTTTCAATTCTTGATATATTTTTCTCTCCCCATTCAACCCGATTTACTTCGTTCTACTTCTATCCTTCGTCTACCTCCCAAAAATAGGCTATTTTTTTATTTATTTCTATTCTTCCATTTCACTCATTGCGGGAATTGTCTGTTTTTTCTTTCAAAGTATTTGGCGTGCCCTTGGAAACCTGATTTCCCGCCCCGTCTGATAGCCATTTACCCCATTATCTTCTTTTATCTGATCATCTTAATTCTTCTAATACTCTTACAACTCCATTCTTGGGAAAACCTTTCGGTATAATCTCAACTTTATCGAAATTACTCGATGTACTAAACATTATAATTTTACATAGCACAAGCGTGTTTGGGTGAGCAATGAGGGTCTTTATCCCAATTCGAAAGTAATTCCTTCGTTCTATTCTCTCATCCTTCCATGTGGATTGGGGTATCAACTGATGCCTCTGACCGGGAGGTCCTAGGTACGAGTCCTGACGAAGGAAGAATTTTAGACACTAGCTGCATAGCTAGGTCGAATTCAGTCACTGTCTGTAGGTGAATTGTAGTCGTCGGCTGCTGTGATTAGTAGTTTTCCGTGGTTTCTCCGATTAATTTATACACACTTACACTTACATACACTACACTACACTACGACAGGGTTTGAAAACCGGTCGGGAGCTTTGAGCTTGCCCCGCTGGTGGGAGATGCGTGGTGAGGGAAAACACTGCTTACCATTGTGTAGGTCGGCGCCGAATCTCACCATTCATGAGGATAAGATCACTGTGAGCTTCCAAGGAAAATTCATGCAATAGCCACTTACGGGACTTAGACAAGATAATAGACATTAAGAGTTGAAGCATCCTAAATCACTAATCAATCAATCAAAAAACACATAATTGACATTCTTCTATTCCTTTTTCTGATTTATATTATCAAAGAGTACTAGGATATTTTCTTAATTCTATTCCTCTTCATTTTTAGTATTTTTTATTGTAAAAGACATTTGAACTGTCGATGCGCCGAGCCACTTCATTGCCTTCTCCCTCCGAGCTCATTCCACATCCCTTCTCTTTCCCACCGCCTCAACTTCAGACCCCCCCCCCCGTCCTCACCAACTGGGCAGTTACCTTTACCCTTATTCTCAACCAATCAGTTCTGTATCCATGAAGTTTTCTGATTGGTTATCTCGAATTGCTTGCTCCGTACGTAAAATATCCGTATTCAACACGATACCTACTGAAAGTGTAATTAAATAGTACGATTTTTTCTCCATTCTGGACACTTTCCTTCCTTATATTCCAGTTTGTCATTACCAATTTTACACAATTTTGTTCTTTTCTTTGCGATATTTTCTTATCTGATTTTGAATTATATACTTCCATTTTTATTCTTTCCAAACTCCTTGGATTATATTATTTATTCTCTTTCTCTTCTTTTCCTGGTTTGTCTCCTTCATTACTTATTTCTTTTCCATCTCTCATTTAATTTCCTTTCACCAAATTCCATCCTGCACGTTCCCCATTCCTCTCTTTCAATGGCCGCTCCCCAGCTTTCCTTAAAACACTATCATCTCCCTCCCTACCGTCGCTGTCCTCACATTTCGCGTCCTTCCCCTCCCCCCCGTTCCTCTTCGCACCCCACGCTCCGGGTGTCGCCTGGCGCCTACACGCCCCGCAGCGCCGGACGGCCGTTTCTCCTCTTTATTTTCAATATGCGCGGGATTCCAGCATTTAAATGATTTCTCCTGGGCACGGAAAAATGAGGAAAGAGTCCGGAGGGGGCGTGTGGCCGGTGCTATGCAAATCCGCGTTTGTCCTTCCATTTATTTAGCCGCCGCTCCATTTGAATGTATAATGAACCCGTAAGGACTGCCGCGGGACGCAGGGGCGAGCGCGCGTGTTGCTCTGGTGGCGGTGGAGCTAAGGGCTGAGGACTGAGGACTGGGGGCTGGCTGCTGGCGGCTGGTGGCTGAATGTCCGCTCTGATTCTCTCGATGAGGAAATCCACTCTGCACACCGGCGACGTTTTTGTACTGAGAAAGATATGACTGAATTTGTTTACTTGTGTATTTAATTGTAGCTGTGATGTCTGCAGTTTCCGTAAAGCTGTGTTCATGGAGTGTGTTAGTGAAGTGGTGTTGAAAGTAGAAAAATTATACCATAGCACAGAATACTCGTGCAGAAAATCTTAATGTTACATATTACTGCACGCATCAGCGAATGTTTTTGCGGAGAAAAATATTTTATTTTGCTATTTAGTAAATTTTGACAAGAGATAAATGTATTGAATTTTACCGACTCTGTGGATGGAACTTTTGGTGAAGTGTAGCTCGAGGGTTGAGTTCTGAGGATTTAGGTAAATTATCTACTCTCTCGTTTGTCCGCTTCGATCACAATAGACGTATTTGTTCGGACGAGGTACAGTTTACTTAGTTTTAATTTGTAACTTATTTTGTAGGAGTGATTTCGGCATTTATTTCAGCTTGTTCTTATCATTATAATGTAAATTGCAACATTGAATCCACGTAACTTAATGACTTTGACATCATCTGTAGCACCAATGTAGAGTTATATAAGTATAATCTATCAAAATCGCACACTTAAATGAAAATAACACTTTGCAGGAAGGGTTATAGAATATTGAGATTCTAATCATCTTTCTGGTGAGGTTAATACCTTGTAACAATTGGAGAAAAAAACGTTGCCAAGAATCAATATTGATATAGATATCTCAAATATCAAATATTGATCCTATCAAATATTGACACTTCATATATACTATTATTTTTCTCAAATACTGTATTTGCTTAGAGTAACAATTAATAATCTGGTTTAGTTTTCTTTTCGTAATTTTTATATTGATTGAAAATAAATCAAATGACACTTTTTTACATTTTCAATTTTTGGTCCCGTAATAGCTTAAATGAAATGAGTATGAGAATATTATAGAACAGGAAAACCTCTTTTTCAATTAAAATTTCCTGGGAGAAAATTGGAGTTTCTTTCAAAATATGTTTGAGTGTTTCTAAAAATGCGCAATTTGAAGTTCATTTACATACTAATATATTGGATATTTCTAGAAATGCAATAAGACAAATTCAAATACTTAGTTCGCAAACGCATTGAAGGATAAAATAAATCTGTTATATAAATAATAAGGAAGTTAGATATATTTTTAAAACTACATTTGAAAAATCAAACGGCGTTGATGTCGTGTTACTCGAAAAAAATAGAAATAAGTTAAAATAAAAAAAAAAAGAATAGAAAAAGTTTGAAAAGTTTGTATGGTACGTTTTTTTCTAAAATTATTCTCAATCCATCTATATTTCTTAAAAATCGCATTATTTTAATTTTTCTAAAATATATAAAAGGATATGCATATTTATGAAATTATGATAAGATTTTATTTGATATAATTATCATTACCCATAATATTGTTTGTCGCACCGTCAATATTATATTTGGTCCAAAAATGTTGCACATATTGCCAAAATCTAGAAAAGAAAAAGAAAAAAAGACTTCATGTTCCAGCTTAACTCTGACACGCGTAAATATTTTCATTTCAAGTAAACTGGTTTTAATAATAAAATTGTGAAAAGAATGAATGAATTTAAGATACACATAGGTCTACCAGAGGTGGTGGAGCGGCAGTTATAAACAAAAGTATTATACACCCTGCAATGTACATTATGCAACTACTGTGTACTTAACGGTCGTTCAACGCTTTCTAAACCTAACGACCTGAATTCTAAATTTGGCGTGGGTAAATATAATTATGAGTTGAAGTAGTAATTGTTATAGATAGAACTGTAATGAACATGATTTATTAATTGATTTAAAAGATTTGAAAGTTTTTAAAAGATAGATGATATTAAATATGGTGTATTTCTTTAAAACATTTCTTAGAGGAATTCTTTTAGAAATACAAGTTACATTACTGTGGAAACAAAATAAAAGAATAATTCTTCGAATTATTAAGAGCAGAATATTTTTTCTCTTTTCAACGCACTTTCTGTCAATTTATTTATCTGAAAGTACTTACCATAATTTACTATAACTAAGTTTTACATTAAATTTTCATTCTTCTTCAAATTTTGATTCATAACGTTTATCTAAATCAATATTTTAGTTTTTAATGAGACCTAATAGATCACACGATGTTTGTTCTCGTCTGCCACTGGAATGGAAAAGAATGGAAAGAGTCAACGCGTGAGAAAACAAAACAGAACATCAATCCTAGCGGCGGAAGCGAAACACGCCAATACCCAGTGACGCTCCTCCAGCGAACATCTCAGCTAATAAAAGCACGGCCCCTCCCACCCGCGACTCGGGCATTCGATTCGTCGCTGAGCGGAACAACTCCGTGGGCGCGACATCTATTCTCGTCAGCGCTTTCAGCAGCGCCCGCGATAGGGCCTCGGCGGGGCGGGGCGGGGCGGGGCGGGGCGGGGCGAAGCGGCCGCGCTCCTAAGTGAACCATCAGTGCGACGCCGTGTAGGAGAGGCCAGCTCCGGATATTGCGTTTAGGGACCCGCCGGGAACGCGGGGGGTTGCAGGAGACGGGGTCTGATGGTGGTAGAAACGGTGGTATGTTAACGTGGAATAGTTTTGGATGAAGTGAAGATAGTGGAATTGGATGTTGATGATGGGGTGGAGCTTGAGAGGGTGTGGGAGGCGGCTGGTTCAAGCGCAGGAATGGTCGTGGATGAGGTGGAAATAGCGAAAAGGGATGGTGGGGGAGGGGTGGTAGAGGAGTCAAAGATGGATTTGGAGATGGCGGCACGTTAACGGTAGTATGAGTGGCAATGGAGATAAAGTTGGTAGTTGTGAAAGAAGGACAGCGACGCGAATGTGGGCGGAGATGGAGAGGAAGGTGTAAGTGGAGCCGCATATGGATTGAAAGTGGAAGCAGTGGTTCTGGTGTAAAACAAGCAAACGTTGTGACTGTGACAAATACATTAGAAGTAGTGTGGAAGGTAAACATGCAAGTTTTGGTAATAGTGGTAGCCACAAGAACACAGCAGATAGAAGTGATAATGGCAGTGTGGGCGGATTAAAGCTGTATTGGGTGTGGAAATAACACGGGAGTAGGGTAGGCGGTAGAAGTGAAAGATGTGTTCCTGGGTGAAAGTGTTGTTGATGTGGTAATGAAGGAAGAGTGAGTGGAAGAAGCACAGAATATCTCAGCTGATGAAGACAGAATAAGTAAAAGGGGGGTAGGTGTGAAGGGAAGAGGGCAAAATCACTGTTGTCCAGCACAGCAGCGTCCCCTTGGTGTCGTCGTCAGCGTCGTTGGGGTCACGATACCCTCTCGGTCTTAGCTGCTCTGAGCCCGTGTTTACTCTTTGGTTGTGGGAATCATGATGTCAGCTTGTGAGTGAATCTGGTCTACTCATCAAGTAAATCAAAAGAAACAAATATCTCTGCGGATTTATAAAAATGTGTTGTATTTATTTTTTAACTAATTTAAATGTTATTACATTTACTTTATTGTGTTTCTTAGTTGTTTAAACATGCCTCATTTTTTTGTATGTTGGCGCTTCATATTTATAACTGCATTATATAAATTTCACCCTTCTGTAATTTTATAATTGAGAAATTATTTTACTCTAAGTTAATGTTTTTCATATCGTCAACCTCAAAATAGAACCGGTATGACGTGTCTCATTGTATCATTATTTGTGGCTTGCTGTGTATAGAAATACTCATATTACTACTAATATGTATTTACAGAGTACAGTAAAATAATATTTATGTAATTTTGCTTCTGTTTTATCAGTGGCGAGTTTTCGAGAACATGTTGGAAGTATTTGCGTCATTTTGTATTTTATTTGATCAGTTATTCATAGAAAGGTATATGGAATAAATTATTTTTGCATCAATTTACGTAAATATATCAGAACAAAATTAACTTAAGCATAAGAAATTGACTCTTTAATCAGAAAACAACCCATTCATAGAACGTGGTCTTCACAACTTTATTAAAATGGGCTCTCGTTTCCGCCAAAGACGTCCTTCCACAATAGAGATTTGCAGGATTCAGTGTGGGAAGACCGGCCTCTCTGAGCGCGCTCATCATATGCGGCGTGTTCGTGTCGCCAGCAGGGGTCGCTCCGGGCGAAAAGCCGCCCGTCTCTTGCACCTCTCCCCTCCGTACACTACCCACCCCGCGAAAAATGGTCGTCTGGGGAAATTCTTCGGGGAGACAGTGCCCAACCCGCTTCGCCCCGCCCCTCCAGCCTGCCCAACTCCGCCAGCCTGCCCCGCCCCGCCCTGCCCCGCCCCGCCAGCCTGCCCCGCCCCTCACCACCCGCTTCCCAGCATCCCGTCCATCACCACCCCGCCCCTTAACACCCCGCTCGTGCCGCTCGCCCGCATCGTCCGCCCGCCTCGCTCACCCAGCCACACCTACCCCGCGTCATCCGCCCCAACACTTCCCTCCCGGTCCATCGGCCCGCCGTACCCTCTCGCCCCGCCCGCTCGCCTCACCCGTTCACTCCAACCGCTCACCCCGCCCTGCCCGCACCGCCCTGCCCGCACCGCCCTGCCCGCACGCCCGGCCCGCTCTCCCCGCCTTGCCCCGCCCCGACCGTCTTCTCTCTCTCTCTCTCTCTCTCTCTCTCTCTCTCTCTCTCTCACTCCCCTACCTTCCCCCGCACGTGTTCGTAATTAACCGTCGACGCGTCGTCTCAGGTGAGCCCGTGCGCGCACAGGTGGCTGAGGCGCCGCCAAGACGACCCCACCGCAGCTTCCGAGCCGTGAGGGCGAGCAGATGAGAGGAAACGAGGAGGCAGGGGTGGATAGTGACCTTTGGAAGGCGGGAGAGAGAGTGGGTGAGTGAGTTTTTGGTCTGGACGTGAAAACTACACAGATTATTGGTACGGAAAGTGTAGTGCGTATTTGCGGGAAGTTGCGGGTCTCGCTGGAACACTAGATTTACTCGTCGACTTGCGGTGTTTTCGCTAACCAGGTTTCTCCGCAGTGGGGCACCTCTACAATCGGGACATGCTCAAAGCTCTCGATATGTTTGGGACAAAAAAACAGGAAGAGGCAAAGATAAAAAAGGAAAGATTGCGTGCTGTCCACGGTTCGTTTACGGTTCTAGTCCGGTATTCGCCTGGTACTGATAGGTGAAACCACGTATCAGAGCGGCTAGAATTCTCCTAGAAGTAGAGGTTGAATTCAATTTAGAAATCTATCTAGTGTCTAAAATGGAGAGGGTGTGATTGCAACAGGTTATATTGCGAACTCGAATCTGAAATGTTCAGTTTTGACGAATAAATATATTAAAATGTAACGTAATATGTAGTAATAGGAAACTATGTGAAATAAAAATAATTCTATTTCATTCATAATGACCTGTAAACTCTAAAAAAAATTTTTGAATGCAGCTATCTTGTTTCTGTAAATATAAGTATTTACATAAAAATCCGTTCCCTACTTAGTTGAATGAGTGTTGTACATTTGTGAACAAAACAGCAAAATTCTTCTTTACAATAGTAAATTCTTATTCTTGATGTGAATGCTTACGTTTTTGCTGGAAGGAAATAACAGAATAAGTACTCGGAGCTAAACTATCAGGTTTTCAGTCCAACATAAGGTTTTCATAAAATAAAATGACAGGTGGTTATCACATACCCGTGCTTACCATATTTGAATGTCATTTGAACGCCAAAAATTCACCTATCATCATTCGCACACCATTCTGAATACTGTGGAAGGCATTAATATACCGCTATACTAAGCATCTTTTTTCAGTATAAACAAGAAAATAACATAAAAGAACTATAAGCCGCCTCCCTCGCCTACGATAGACTGGTTAATTGGTTATTCCGGCCGCGTCAACCAAAATGGTACTTAGACCAAAAATTGTAATTCATGCTTTATCTCAGGAGGTAGCTGCGATCTTCCCCCAGATTAATGGGGAGATCCTGCGCCGACCTACACGTTATCTTACGAGGTTTTCACGGAACAGATATCTCCCACCAAAGGGGCACCCCCCAGCCCGAACAAGATCGAAGCTTTCGACTGCTCTCATCATGTGTGGTAGCGTTGTGCATGTGTGTGTGTGTGTGTGTGTGTGTGTGTGTAAGGGGGTGAAGATAGGACAAGGAAGAGGAAGGAAATATCAGGCATAGGCAACGTGTCATTTGTTAGGATACTACCCTGGTATTCACAGGATATTCATCGGACAAACCGCGGAAAACTGGCGATCACAGCAGCTGGCCACTGTAATTCTCCTCGAGTCAGGGGCTGAATTCGACATCGCTGTATAGGTAGTGTCTAAAATCCTGTTGCAGTGGGTCTCGAACTCAAGGACCTCCACTGCAGTGACAACAGTTGATGCTCCAAGCCACCTAAGCTCTGCATCAACTGTAGCACTCGTTATCTTCACAGTGCAGAGGCGAGAGCGTCGCATGCGATATCGGAGCCGTCGCAACGCAGGCATCCCCGGTGTAGTGCGAGGGACGAGGCGCGGCCACCGATGCGTGGGCGGCGAGGGCGTCGTGTCGTCTTCGCAGGAAGGGGCGCGTGTGCGCGCGCCGCAACCCTTCCAGCACTCGTTACCGCTCACAAAGAGGCAATTTGTCGGTGTGCTGAGCCGGCAATCATTTCTCCGGAGCTTCTCTGCCGCCGCCGATCGCCTTTCTAATGAGTCGCGGTTACGCGGTAACGAGCGCTTGAGGGACGCACCACCACCGCCGCAGCCGCCACCTTCGTCTCCGCCGTCGCCACGGTCGCCGCCACGGTCGTTGCCACCGCCGTCGCCACCGCCGTCGCCACCGTCGTCGCCACCGTCGTCGCCACCGTCGTCGCCACCGTCGTCGCCACCGTCGTCGCCACCGCCGCCATCACCTTCGTCGCTACCGTAGTCGCCACCGTCGTCGCCACCGTCGCCGTGACCTTGCTGCACCCGTCACCGCACCCACCACTACCGCCGTCGCAGACCGCATTGATGTTGACACCACACTGCATGCCTCCACACTGTTGTACGACTAGAAGTAATGACAAGGCCATAGAAGACAATGCTATGGACGTTTGCGACGACAGTCACGGCTATCGCTGACGCCAATACTCCCATCACAACCACCACTAATGCCACCACCACCACCAACAACAACAACAACAATAACAACAACAACAACAACAACAACAAAAGTATTAAGACCACTAACACTAACTTCGTCACCATTGCCACCATGAACACTTCTGCCCCAAAAATCGATCAACACCAATAGAAGGCAGGAAGAGGTGGCTCAAGGCACAACTGATGTCACTGCAGTACCTCTGACCGTGAGGTCCTAGGTTCGAGTCCCGGCGGTGGCAGGATTTTCGACACTATCTAGGTAGCTAGTTCGAATTCAGTCGCTGTCTTGAGGATTTATATGGCCGCCGGCTCTGATTGTAGTTGTAGGATTATGTTGACACAAACTACCACCCATATGGCACCACCTCCACGAGAGGCAAATGAAATTTCAAGACATTTACACCTAACGCCTGGTGACGGTATGTCTTGGGGTCGTGTTCGTACCCTCTAGCGAACTTTATCTCCACCCAATCTCACGTTCAGAATATTCTGCTTAAGTCAAGTTCCTGCGCCCTTCTCGAGCGCTTCTCTGCGCGTGTCTCGTTATGAGAGATGAACGACAGCACTAATCGTAACTGTGATAAACGTCCTCACAAGCTGATTGCTCCAGCTCCGCTCTCGCATGACAAACCTGAGTACGGACGTGAAAACTGCCAGAGACACATTGGTGTTATTTTATGCAATTCTAGCTGAAGTACCCCACGTTTCGTGGATATTTATTAATCACACTCATCTATAACTATAAAAAGGAATGAATTCCACCCATAGCGTATCCGAGTGTTTTCCTGCCTTTAATTTCCCTGTCCCTCCATGCGTTTCCTACCTTTCCCTGCCCTACAATCATCGTTACCACCGTAGATGCTAGGGGCAGCTCTAAACAGAATCTCACGGTTAACTTCTGAAATAATTTTGTCCATCAATTTCTCAGTCTAATTGTGATAATGGAATAAATCCGAACACTTTAAGTAGGAAAATTTATGGGTATTCAGAAAGTTTTATTCATACTGGGATGTTTACTCACGATTTTTGGGATAGCCTATTCATGAAAAACTAAAAGGGTGTAAATATAAAATTTTCTTTAATACTTACAAAGGTGGGAAGCATTCTATGAATAACTGTAGAGAATAATTGCTTCGTTAATAAAGAATTATTCTACGCATTAGATTCTAGTATCATATGATTAATTAAACATAATAACGTATAGCATTATTGAGCTCAAGGAAAAATACTGCCATTGCTTGACAGCAAAATTTGTGTCGGTAAGAGCCAGTCACGCTACTGAAACCATTATTTTCAATTTTAAGCCCTCTTGCATTTTAACTGACGTTTACAAAGTTAAGAGTAATGCCTCAAACGTATGCTAATCTGATTAATTGTTTTAGATTAAGCGTCACTCAAAAGGTCTAAAGCCCTTTATTAGTTTGTCTTGAAAGAATTTGCAAAGACGTACCGCACATTTATTGATCTTTCAGAACTTGAAGATTCAATTTTCCGTCCAACCTCTTATTGCTAAAAATATGTTTGTCAGTGACTATTGTTGTGAATTCCGTCCGGTCGCTCGTGAACAAACTGCCCCGTACGCTCCTGCGCTGCGAGTGGGCGGTCCCTCGCTAACGCGCGAATTTCGCAGCCGCTGCGCCCGCCCCCGCCCCGCGTCGCCCTCTGGCGGTTATTCACGCCCACCGGCTCTTGGGCGCGCCCTCGGGCGGGTGATCCGCATTGGGCGCGGCCGGCGAGGCGGGTGATGCGAGGTGGCAGCCAGGCGAACCTTCGGCTGAGGATGCGGGCGGCGGGTGACAGCGGGAGGAAGCGGACGGCTCAGGCGAGCAAGGAGTGCGGAACCCGTGGACGGAGGCGAGTCTTTGTCTTTTCGGGAGCCAAAGGATACAAAGGCACTCAGTTTTAATCATTTTCGGCGACGTGGCCGGCATGCCGAGACCGCTGTGTCTGTGGATGGTAGTTCCGGCACTGTCATTATCAATAACGAACGATAGAATGGCTCAGAGTATCAATTAATGGCACTGCGATTCATCGATCGGTAGGTTCTAGGGTTCGAGTCCCGATGGTGGCCGAAGTTTCAACGCTAGCTTCATAGCTAGGTCGAGTTCAGTTGACTGAAGGGTTCTTCAAGCGGCCGGCTGCTCTAATAGGTAGTTTTCCGTCGTTCCTTCGATCAACTCCAGGCGAATGCCGGAGCAGTACCATAACAAGCGAGTCACGGACCGCGCGCGACCTTTCCGTCCTCGTCCTAGTCCAATCCTCACCCCTAAATAACACACATATACACCCGCGTGTACTATACTATCACACACGCCGGGAAACCAGTCGGGAGCTTACAACTTAGACAGTGCTCCGCTGGTGGGAGATACCTGGTTTGGGAAAAATCCCGCAAGCCGACAGTGGTCGTCGCCGGAACTCGTCATCCGTAGGGGGAGATATAAAATAAATTAATAAATAAATGTCTTTATTGGTGGCGAGGGTCAGGCCATTTAGCCTGCTCTTCCGCCTGACCACTTTTATTTTTTTTGTTACAATAGTTAATGAATCGAAGGTTATTCAAAGAAAAATACATACGCAATTTGGATAAGGAGTTTTTCACATTGAAGACAGGAATGCAAGCGAGGGAGAAAGAATTAGATAGAAAAGGGAATACTCTCACAGCATTTGTGTGATTAAATTTATGTATTTATTTCAAGTCAAGTATGTATTAAAGTTAATCATAAATATATTAGATTGACTGTTACGAGAATTTACTCAAATTTAGAAAAAATATATTTTCTGAATCAGCACGTTAAGTACAGAAAGGATTGGAAGGATCTTCAGTGAAAGGTTAGCACTGAACAGACACGTTTTAAAGGAGCAAAGTTAGCGTACGTATCATCGAATTACCCCTAAAGAAGACTAGAAAGGGAGAGAATATCGTCACCATACGAGCGAAAACACATTGAGTCAAGAGCTCAAGCCTTGAGAGAAATGAAAAACATTGGAAGATATGTATTTCGTAATGATAATACTTGTATTCCATAATAATAACAACAATAATATTAACAATATTAATAATATGAGAATGAATTATCAAACTATTCGGTTATAAAATTAAGTAAAAAAGGGATTAAAAACATGGATATAATCAATTCAATTCTAGAAAAAGTTTTTATTTTAAACCCCGTATTATAAAAGTGGAAAGTACGAAATATTACGAACTGTTTACCAATTAGAGTATTCCCAAGACGTGAAAACCCGACCCAACATCTTTCCGTAAGCCAACGACATAAAAATTTATTCCTGGAATTGCCAACAAGGGACTATCCCGGCATGCGCCTTAAGCGATTGAGTGAACCCAGGTAAGCCTCAATCAGGATGACGAATACTCTGCCAAAATCACAATACAAACAATTTCAATACACACAAAATACAATAAAGAAGCGCAAACATTTTGAATTGAATATTATGTCTTAACAAATGGTGAAAGTTGTAAAAAATGATGAACTGAAACAAAAAGAAATACGCCATCTTCAACGATAAAAAATGCACTACACAAACAGGACTAATGGTCTTAGCGGTTAACGCGCCATGTATCACTAATCAAACTAGGAACGAAATGGATACTAATCCTGTTAGAGGGATGCGCCCATTCCATTGACCGACAGAAAGGCGACGATAGAGGATCTCTCGTTCATCGCTCAAGCGATTCTGTTCAATAGTCTACACGTATTATTTATTCAACTTTAAATGTGGATGGTTACTGAACTTTGTGCATAAACTAGCACGACATGGTCTACCACGACAACTGAATTTAAGCTTGATCTCACAAGTCACTTTGGAAACCCCTTCGTGGTTGTGCAATTAAAAGTGCCGGAGAGTTGATATTCAAAAAAACTGTTTTAGATTATTTTTTAGTATTCAAATGAGTTAAAATGCCCTATGCAATTATTTGCGAAGATATTTCTAAGGAGAGCTCGAGGTTCTTCTCATAAGCTAAATACACCGATTCTGTCACTAAACCGCTGGCCGGTACAGTGGAGATCAGCCGACAATGAGCGGTATCGACAGTTCTGATATTTGAAAGGGTATGTGACCTACGTATTTCGTTTTCATTTTAACAGGCTTACAAGGAACGCGCTCGCCCTCCGAGAGTGCGAATTGCGCGGGAACGATGCGTCATATGTGATGAAGATGACAACAACAGCCGCTGTTGCCGGAGGGATTGTGGTGTTTTGCGCTTTTATTCCCTCTCGATTTTGAACAAGTGGTGGTTTGCCGTTGCCTTCAAACAGGGTTAGCTTTGTGACCGTCTGTTTAAGTTTTATGGATTACAGTATCTATTAGTTATAGACAGCCTGTTCGTAATATTTTTTTTATTTCATGGCCCAATGTTTCTCAGACTGATTTGTCTGCTTCATCAGGTACAACCTATTACATTTTATTATTAACCTTTTTCATGCTTAAATCAATATTGGTAATTTTTTAATTTCAATACTATTGAATCATAAGTAGAAGTAAATAAAATTCATTCAATATTAGAGTTGACTGTCTATAATTCTATTTCCAAACACAGAGTTGAATTGTCTCATAATTATGAATTTCAAAATCCAAAAGTTCTTGAGCGCTAGACAAGAAAAGGAGCAAGATTTATTTCAGAAACTTAAGTTTTTTAATTAAACAAATCCTTAAATTATAGTATTGAATTCAATTTATTAGCTTCTGATTATGATACAATATTAATTAAATTTAAAAAATTGTAAATCAATTTAGCATGAAAAAGGTTAATAATAAATTAAGTTGTTTTGCCAGATGAAGCAGACACATTAGTCTGAAAAACGTTGTGCTATGCAATAAAAAAACTCTTACGAATTGACTGTCTATAATTAATAGATATTGTAATCCATAAAATGATGCGTTTTGTTCGAATGTAGTCTGTTCAAATAAATAAAGCTATTTCCACCCTAAAAGAAGAAATGTTCATCTTATCCGAGTGCAGCACTTAAATACTCTCAAAATTTCTACTTATGTGCCTGTTAAATTCACTTATTTTTTGTGATTATTTTCAGGAGGGCCTTATTGGGTACACTTAGTTATAGATTTTTACCATTTCTTGAAAACATTGCATGTGAAAATAGATCCATTTGAACAATTCTAATTTTCAATGGTGCAATGATTGGAAGCGACAAGAAAGGAAATGTCATTTTAAGAATGCTGAAGTTTGTAAACTTTAACTAACCTACCTAATGAAAGGCGAGGAAAAAACTGACATATTTTTGTCAATAATGCATAATACAAACTTCGAGATATATCGGAAATATCCGTGTATGAAGATAGAGGTCGGTTATCGTTTATCTGAGATAAATAATTGGATTGAAAATTTATTTGGAACTACTTGTTTACCAGTATTGCCCGGGTATTTATATAACATTCTTAATAACATGTAGAGAAATTGTTTATTAGGTTTTCATCCTAGGTAAAGTAAAAAATATTCCAAATCTATTAAAGACAGTAAAACAGTTTATTTAAAAAATTCAAGATATAAAACCAAGTTATACAAATTTTATCATTGAGCACTGTTTATATACATTTTGATATAACATACAACGAATAAATAGGACTCAACCATGGAATTCGTATTACTGCGTTTTATATTTTGAATGCTTTTAATAAACTGTATTGATGTTTGTAATTGATTTGGTATTGGATATTTAATTTACACAATCATCTATTAAGCAGACCCACTCTATCTGACCTCCTATGACCATCCTGACTTGGATTGGCCCCGCACATCCGATTCGTTCCGTTCTGTCTATTCCTCACACTCACCACCATCTCCCTTCCACATCCACCCACATATTGTTTTTTTTTTTCGTTTCGCTCCTCCCCCCTTTTCCACTCTCGTCCTCCCGTTCTTTCCTTTTCTTCCGCTCATCTCGATCCTTCTGCTCGTTGCTTCCTTCCCGTTCGACCCTCTCGTCCATCCCGGTTCCACCGGCTCCACCTGGTCTCAAAAAAGACAACCGGACAACAGTAAGAAATGGATTATATTCTACAATGTCCTTTGATAAATGTATTTAAAAGATGTTTTCGTGAACAGAGAAATCTGAGCTTTCTTCACAACCAAATTTCATGACTTTTTCTTTAATCTTTATCTAGCGGGTCCTAGAGGTTTTATCACTTGCTCTTATTAATTGGTTTTTATGGTAAAACACACAATTTTATTCATACATTAAAATTAATAGAATAAACGCTTACCTGCCGTTCATTACGTCATTTTCAAGACGTATTACTATATAATAATAATAATAATAATAATAATAATAATAATAATAATAATAATAATAATAATAATAATAATAATAATAATAATTGGTTTTGGTCATTTTGTTTTGCGCGTTGCAATCGATCTATCGAGTCATCGAGCAGTCGACGCGTCATTAGCGCGAGCAAGCGTGTGACTGTGAAATTATACGCGATGCAACGATGCATTTGCACCATAAGATTATAGATGACGAAGCGAATAAGTTTCAAGATGTAATGTTTTGAACTGCAAAGATTAGTGATTGTTTTTAAATGAAATGTCCGGCAATAGACTGGCACAAGTGTTCTTTTACTAAACACATTCAGTGATCATGATTATACGGAATGCGTAAAGTTTTAGAGTTAAGGTGATTACTGTGCAAAGATGGCAACATATCATAAGTCGCGTTATAAAAATTTTTCATAACAGCAATTTTAATCATCAAAATGTCATGAAATGTCATGTAGCTTTTATCTTAATGCAATTTGACAGCTTTGTTTTTTTCATAAGCTATAAGACAACTGCATCTTTTGCCTACTTCTAAACATTAACAAACAATAGTGACTTACGTCAATTTGTGTCTCAGGTCATGAAAAAGTGACTTATATCATCTTGCCATAGCTGGATATCTTACAGTAGTTCACTACAATACACATGTACAGATCTTGGTAAATGCAAAACATTTCAATAACATTAGCAGAAATGTCTTTAACGTCTGTATGCACAATCAATAGTGACTGTATTTTTCTAGAGTTTTTTACACCTACCTCATTTTATCAGTTTTGTAAAATAAGTATTGAAAGACATAAAACATTTTTGGTGTTATCCATTTTGCGTATACTGAATATGTAGTACTTTTGTCATGAAAATTGTACTACAGATCTTCCTTTTGTGCAATGTAATCTCAAGGGTTGATTAGTTACTTATGACAGGAAACATAAATTTGAAAAGAAAAAAAATGAACATTTATTACAATTTTTTGCGAATCACCACGCAAAATCAAGATAGCCGCCAATCAAAATCAATTAAGGGAAGCCTTGCAAATTCAATTTTCACGACTGACTAACCTCAAACTTGCTGAAGCTACTGAATTGCTCGCCGCGAAAAGAACCGATTTTCTCCACAAAATGGCAACTAATAGCACGAAATTCTACTGTGAGTCGATCGGTTTAAGTTTTCATTCCTTTCGGGACGTTCTATCTGAAAAAATTCTTTTTTGGCAGTATATTAATCTGTAAGTAATAATATGCAAAAAAGAAGATTCTATATTGCTCCAGTGCATCAAACTTTAGAATACAGTGGTGGCAATGGAGGAAATTATGTTATAAATTGTTACTTCCCTTGCGACTACAAAATTATTGATGCCTCAATGCCTTTGTGCTTCTCTACCTTCATTTCCGCCTTGCGCGTACCCCGCCCCTTATTCTCCGGGAGCGACGTCTTCAAAGAGGCGACGGCGGAGGAGGAGGAGGAGGAGGCAGAGCTGGAGGAGGCGAGGCGAGGCGAGGCGAGGCGAGGCGAGGCGAGGCGAGGCGAGGCGAGGCGAGGCGAGGCGGGGCGAGGCGGGCGCCCGTCCATGCGGGCAATTTACGGAGCCGGCAATACACCGGTGCCATGCGTCATCCGTAATAGCCCGACAGCGGCGGCGGCGGCGCTGGCGGAGGCGGCGGCGGAGGCGGCTTCTTCGAATTCGGCGGTGGAGGTAAACGGTCCCTGAGGAACGCCACTCTCGCATCGTAGTGCGCTCCTCCGCCGCCGCCACACGGCCGCGCCACAGACGCAAATAAATCTCCCATAAGCCCCCGCCCGCGGGCGCTCTTTGTGTATTGGCGCGCGCGCGTGGCCGTGGGCGGGTGGGTGGAAGACGAGCGGCGGGTATCTGCAGGCTGCTCACGTTCCCTGGCCGCCTCTTTGTGGCAGCCCGTTCCCTCCCACTCCATCTCAATACTTTCACAGCATCGAACTGTGAGGGCATGTCCCGTACCTTCCCAAATTTTCGTCCTTCCATAGAATTGTTTATTTTGTGTTAATTTGCATATTTAGGGTTTATGAAATAAATATACTTATTAATACGATTCGTATTAAGTATTAGTACATTATGTAAAAACTAATAATTACTACGTAATAAATCGTATTAAGTAATAAGTAATAGAAAATATTTTATGTGTAAAATTCGTGAAATGATAGCTAAGCAAATAAAATTCAGACGACTCTTAAGTCACATTGTGCAACGAAAGAACATTGTTACATTTTTAGAGAATTAATGGAATATAAGTTCTAAGAATAGCAAGAAATTATTGCTAAAATACTTGCACGCTTTGCACAGTCTGGTAAGGCTAAGGCGTGAATAAAATTAATAAATTCAATATTAAAGCTACGAAACCAAGTTGTAGACCCGTTATCTGAGAGTTATGTTTACTCAATTTCATTTCTACAAGACTCAATTTAAAGTGAAACAAATAATGTAATTTGTAACATGGGATATTTGAATAGTTTTAATACATGAAAATCGCTGTTTCTCAAGTTGAACCGAAATAAACCGAAAATATTAATTGTAAAAAATAAATAATGACAAAAATACTGAAATAAACAACTTTTGTTCCTTACAAGTTCAATTTTTAAAGCGACTTTAACTCCGCCTTTTAGTGAGTTACGTGATCTGATAGTGTCGCATCTTATTACGTTCCGTACTCTGACAGTTGACAATCTTGTCGAATTCGCCCTCAACGTGATGCATTCACGATCGTAATTCCCTCCCCCTTCCAAGTTGCCACGTTCCCTACCGCCCTCCGTCCCGACCATCCCGACCGTCCCCACCACCCGCCGAGTCGGGCTTCCGTCCCCACTAGAATCCTCCCGAGTCGGGCTTCTCCCTTTCTCGGGCGAGGATATTGATGGAATTTTTCAATACGCCATCAATTGTTACTCTTTTGTGGATAGCGCGCAGCTCACTTTATTACTAGTTACGTACGGCTACAAATCATTTTTGTTGCCTTCGCGGAGGGGTTTTGCACGGCTCGACTCAATATTGCATCGCGTGTGTTAACATGGGAACAGTGTATGTAAATGTTGCAATAATATAACTCAGAGAGGCGCTCCAGTGCGTTCCTTTTGCGGAACTTTACGACCGCCTGGGGAGGGAATCATTGCCGGGAACGCGCAACCGTCTGTGCTGGCGATGTGATGCGGTGAGATATCCCAGGGTACAGATGCAGTTTCCCGGCGAATTCGTATGGAATACGAACTAAATAGATTCGTCTTATTTTATACTTGTGATGCGTTATATGCGATATACCTTGCTCTACAAAACACGCTTGTCTTTAAAAATATAAAAGTAATGCTTTGGAAATTTTATGCTTTATTTTTAAAATGTAGATATGTTAGGTTTGAAATTTCATGGAAATAAAATTTATACTTATGTTCTTTTAAATTCCATGGACCACAAAACTGTTGTACACATGATTGTATCCTTTATACTGTAAACGATTAATACATAATTGATATATATTTAAAATATACTTTCAGAAACTGAGCAACTATGTGACAGAGTATAATACATATGCATATAGCAATTGACTGTGATTCTTTCATCATTCGATGATTGAATTCTGCTTGTTTACTTCACTCTTGTTTAAGGACACTTACCTTGTATCTATCTGTGATATGCCAACGGCTAGTAAACAGCACAATGGCCACTAAACGAGTGATAGTCTGAATGGGTGGAGAACGACAGGAATATGGGAAAGGTGATTGACTTTTTATGAACAATGAATAATAATTTAAAAATTAATTTATCAAATAAACATAATTAATTTACGAAAGTGGATTGACTTTAATTCGAAAGAAGAACATTTACTCATAATACGTGTTTTGTAACAGTTTGTTTAATTTATTATTTAGCATAATTCTTCACACTATTATGGTGGTTTCAGTCACGAATTCATTTTATGACACACAATGCAACTGATAATGCTCTAAAACCGTTGTGTGGATTTACCTGCTCTCAAAATTCGTTCCCTGCGCCGGGCGTTGCCTGAGTTTATCCCGCGTTGCAACCCGTGTAGCTTTCGCGTGAGCCTCCTCTCAGCTGCTACAATCGCCCCCCCCCCGTCCCTGCTGCGCGATGGCGCCCGATCGGGGCCTGATTTAATTAGCAGCACCAACGCCCCTCTCCCGATCCTCACCGTCACCCGTCGCCTCCCACGCCTCGCCACTATCCCCTCGCCCCTCGCCCCTCGCCCCGCGCACCTGACTACGCGTCATCAGAGGCCAGGGCGGGCAGACTGCTTTTTATGGCGCGTCTCCACCCTCGCTCCCGGCCCCACCCCTTCCCCGCCTTGTTCCCGTCCCGCCCCGCCCCGACCCCGCCGATGCGCCCGCGTGCGCACCACGCGCCGAGGCAGGGTGTGCGAGAGCTGCTGAGGGAACCTGGCCTGTCGCGACACCTGCCGAATAATTTAGGGTACAGACGGTATTGTTTTATTGGAAAAGTAAATGAAGCTGTGTAAAGTTTTACAACTGGCGTAATCAGGAATCCACCCCTAACGATTACTTTGCAAATGAAACCTGCAGAATCCCGTTTAAATATTATACACAAAGGTAAGAGGACGGCTTTGTACTACATATAGTGTAAGCAACTAACAAAACAAAATACCGAAAATGGGTGATTCCTGGTTGGGAAATTACACCCTAGCCCTGCAACAAATAAAAAAAATTACAATTAGGCTAGTACTTTGCAATTTCAGACCTTCCACACAACCTCGCCACAGACGTTTGCGCTGCAACTCTTATCATTGACAACCTGTCATGTGCAACGCTTTAAATCAGTGATTGCCAAATCGTCGATCGCGAACTACTAGTATCTCGCGGGACAGTTTTCGGTAGATCGCGGTCATGGTTAAGGCTGGCTAACCTGGAATTGTTCCTCAGAGCTCAGACAGATGACTAATTTTTCTTCTATACAGTTCTATTAAAATTTGTTTCATATTTAATCGAAAAGTATTTTTTATACAATAAACAAATGTTCAGATTTGAAAGAAAATGTATTTTCTGTTAATTAAGTGAAACGTGATGAATGAACATGTATCACTCAGGTTGCCTGCGTTTCCGTCTTCTCTATCATTTTTACTTACCTCTCCATTTTTACTTACCTCACCTCGCTACGTCTCACTTGACCTTGCCTCGCTTCACTACACCTCGCTTCGTCTCACTTCACCTCACTACACTTCACCTCGTGTCATCTCGCTTTGCTTTGCCTCGCACCACTTCACGACACCTCGCCTTACTACGCTTAACAACATCTCGCTTCACCTCGCTTCTCATCGCTTCGATTCGCTGGCATCACCTCGCCTTTCCACCCCTCCCGGGCGCCGGTCGTTGACCCCGCGTAAATCGCGCGCGATATCTTGATGAGGGCCACAGCTTTGCGGCCGACGGGGCGCGACACGGGCCGCTGAGTGGTGGGTCATCAGCTTTTACGGCCGCCACTTGCGGCCCGACGGGCGCCTGCAGTGAGGTTCCCCCTGATGTGACACCGCGCCGCGCCGCGTACCTCTTCCTTCCAACGTGGCAGGGAATTCCGTAACTAATGGATAATCATGCGCTTGAATTTAGAACGTTAAACACGTTAGTTGAGCCAGAATTTACGGTTCAAATATATTGCGCGTTTAACGGGTAAGTTGATAGAAACACTATGTTGAAAATTCCACTGTCAACTAAACCGGTAAAGGGTAATAATTTGGTAAGTAAAGGAATGAAGGAAAGTTCTGTTTTATTGATCAATCAGGAAAAAGGTAATTGAATTGTAGCACAAAACGTCGTTCTAGCACAAAACTAGCGATATGGCGAGGACGTGCAGGTTCGAACATGTAAGAAAATCGTGTCATTAGAGCTCAGTTGCCAGGTATTTTCCTTTACATCGTGGTATATACAATAGCGAAAAATTAATATCAGAAGATCATTAGAACTACTGTCATTATTTGCATTAAAATTGAAGATCTTACTTCTATTAATAAATATAATTCGCAAAGAAACACTGCTTGTTTAAAACCAGAGGTCGTACTAATTTAGGTGTGACCACCGGAGAGTTTTTTGTACGTACGATACATTTTATGAGTAATTTCGCAAATTACGATATATTACTTGGATTTTATGTTAATCATAAAAAAGTAACTATTTTCAAGAAGGCGAAAACAGTAAACTTATTGTAGTCTTAAACATTGCGCAGACTATTCTGTGCGTTTTCTTTGAACTACTTTCACACAACTACTCTGTATTTTGAGACTTGATTCTTATTGTTTTCCTTGATCTTCTCCACTTCATTATTCCGCGTCACACTCCTCTCTTTCCAGGCATTCAGTCAGGTTGTACATGTACCCTGAGGTAAGGAAGAGGAGTGCTCGCGAATTCTCACTTCATATTCTTCTTCACAAGGGCTCTCATCTGCCTTCGTATTTCACACATGGCGCCGCCCGCGCCTGCACTCTCGCGGCGACTGCTTGAATTATGTATCGCCGAGTCGAATGTTTCTCTGCTCTATCTACACAAGGGCAGGCGGCACATATTTATTGAAAGACGCCGCGCTTTCGCTATCCTCCGCGTGTCCGCCTGTTTGCTCTTAATTGGGGTGAATTGCCGCGTGGAGCGCTGTAGCAGCAACCACGTGATCGGAGAGCCAACGGAATTTATCGCTCACTCTCGATTTCGTTCTCTGCTTTTTTGAACGTTTCCTCTTCTCAGCATTTTCTACCATCTTTCATTGAGACTGTGTCGATGATCTTCGTCTGTTATGTGAATAACTTTCTGTCAATGTATTATGAATTCCAGCTGCAAAACATACATCCCTGCCAATGATTTGTAATAATTCTGGTAATTGGTTGACGGTGGTAATTGACGCCCTGCTTTTTATATCATCTTATAGTTGCTTCAACTTCATTAACCTGAATTTTTAAATATACTTCTTTAGTGAATATTTCTTTCCTTCTTTATTATATTCAATTTGTGCTTTATTGGTAAATAAAATGAACTCAAATTCCATGACAAACCTAAAACGTGCCTTTTCATAAACTTTATCCTTATAATATTATTATTCTCATCCTCCGTTTTATTTTGCTACTACGGTATCTGTGTTTTTCGTTTGCTAGTGCATTGTTTCACTGAGGTCTCCTTCATTTTTATCATTTATGTTGCGTCTAACGTCCCGTGCATCTAAACCATTATGTGGAGATATTATTACGTTGATTTATTTAAAATGGATTAATTAAATCTTAAATATTGTTTTACTGTGCGTAATAGATTAGACAGGTCAAGTTAACAAAGTAATATAATTGAAAATGTTTTCATTAAATTAATTACCCGATGAAATTTTTGCTGATAATTTGTGCTACATTAATATCGTCCTTTTAGATCTCTGGAATAAAAGAAGTTACCTCCGAAGAGATTTCACCCCGTCCTACCCGTCAAGCAACTCAGACGATTTCTGTCCTTCCTGTGCCGCCTCGTCTCGCTCCTTACTCGCGCCATTGTTGCCCTCGGGCTCTCGCTCACCCTTTTCGTCTTCCCCGTCCCCCTCTCACCCGCCGCCCTCGTCACCGCCACCGCCGACAGATAAGACGGCTGCACAAAAGCCTGGCGCCAGCCGTCTGTGTAAACTGTCGCCCAACTCGCTAACTCTGTTAGTTTCCCCTCCCAGATACATCCGTACAACAAATTAGGCGAGGTCTATATAGCCTCTGGCGGGTTTTTCCCCGCGGCTGAAGCCGATAATTGGATTTGGTGCGCGAGGCGTTCGGTGTGCTTCGGAGCGGAGGGAGGGCCGGGGCGATGGGTCGAGGACGGGTGGAGAGGGACGTGGACGGGCATGTGAATGCGAGGAGGGGCGAAGGGTCGAGGATAGGATTGCGAGGCACGGGATGAAGTGGGGAAGGCAGGCAGGGGTGACAGAAAGATCGAGAAAGATGAGCATACGGAAAAGGCTGGGAAGGAACGGGGAAGGAGCAGAGGTGGAATAGGGAGGAAGTGAGAATGGAGTGGGATGGAGTGAAATGGTCAGAGAACGGAGGAGAATCGAGCGGTGATGGAGATGGACGAAGGTGGGCGTGGAGTGCGACGAGATCTGGGTGAGGACAGAGCTGGTTGGAGTGACGCGGTTCTGGGGAGGGGAAAGGGGGGCGGGGGCAGGAACTGGTGTGGAGGAGTGGGCGGCAGAAGCTGCGCATCGCGCCGCCGCTGCCACCACCGCTACCTCCCACGGCGTTGAATGTTCAGGAACGTGCGGGAAGGAGTACCAGAGGCACGACATTGCATTGCGTGAAGTCAGACTCCCGGAGCCGGAGAAACAGATTGCTGCTCTTGAGTTCTGTTTCCGATGTTTGTAGTTGGAGAAGTTCGCGTCGGTCCCTTGGGAATTATACACGAGGAGGAGGAGGAGAAGGATTTCCTTTTGCGTCTGAGAGCATTTTCAAACAAAAGTGTTTTTGAGGAATACGCTGGAGGCTATATTTGTTCTTTCTGTTTGTTAAAATCTGATTTACTTTCTTCTAGTCGCATTAATACGTCAATTAAAATACTTTCGAGAATAAAATAAAAGCAATGCTTGCTTGATTCCGTTTCGAATTAATACAAATTGACTATTTTTGAGCAGTGGATTAAAGCTATTTCTTCATTACGTTGCCTGATTAAGATTTATAATTTGCATTGATACAAATAGACAATATTAATGGTTTTGAATTATTGAGGAACTCTAATCTAATCGACGTAATAAAATTCTTTTGTTTATTTCTACTACATATCATGAACGTAATTGATGCACTTCCATTGTCATGTGGAAGTTTGCGCTGTTGTGCTCTCGGTAGAATCTGAAGTAACTGTGACACCCACGTTTAAGCTATATTTGGTAATGACACTTTGTTCATACATTTTATTTTATTTTTTGTTACCATCATTAAATTTAAAGGTAAAATATAGTCATTTTTGAAACATGTTTTTATGAATGTTGTGCGTTGCATGAAATACGTTGTTTTGCATGTAACTTGCTATTAATATATTTAAAACTTGCTGTTGAAGAACTGGAAAATATTCTTTTTTAGTACTATTATGTCAACTATTGTGAAATTCATATTTAACTTTTAAAATAATCATATTAATATCTGAAACATTATGGTATTATTTTGCGCTGAAGTTTATACTTATTACACTTTAGTAAAATTTTATTTCCACTAATTTTGTTTTTGCTAGTTCAAGTATAATTACTTTTGTAAGGAGAAAATTGTTTTAAAATCCGATTATATCGTAATGTCGGTGTAATGACAATCAACGCGATTATCACGGTGGGAGAACTCATGCTCTGTCATACCAAAATGTCTTCTTTTCTTTCAATATTCCTTTTTTTCGAATTCTTCCATTTCTTTAAATATTTGTTTCCTTTTGAGTTATGTCCACATTTGTCAAATACATTTTTAATTGAAAAAATTATCGAGTTAATGGTTTTATAAATTTTGCTATCATTCCAACTTATCAGAATTAGATTTAGATAAACGTTAATTTTCAATTATTTCGTTATTTACTTTTACTTGTAATTTTACTTGTAAAAGTATTATTTCTAGTATAGGGAGAAAAGTGTTTTAAAATCGGAGCATATCAGCCTGTGCAATGACGCAATCAACGCTTTAAACTCTATGGGAGATTTCATTATCGGTCATACTAAAATATCAAACTCCTAATTCAGCTGTACGAGGCGATTACCAACAAAATTGTTAGACATTTTATTAGCCAATTACCTATCGCTATCGCTAGGATAAAAGCTGCGATAATTGTACTTTTACTTTGCAATCTAAAACAGTAAATCCTAAACATGTGGCGTGCCAACGAGCCGGTCTGCCAGGCGGCTGGTCGGGCCGCGCGCGATCAGAAACGGCCGAGTGGCTTCCGGCCGGCACTCGCCCGCAGCTGACCTCCGCTCCACGCCCCCGCAGCCGAATTAGTTTCGATGTTTCGAAATATCGAGCACTGCGCGACGTTTATTGAAAATTATCCGCAGCTACACGAAGCGCCACCGCTGGATTTAATTACAACCGGGACGGCCGGTCGCTACGAGAGGGATGGCCGCGCGATGGGTTGGGCGAGCCGATGAGGACGGGTCAGGAAGGTGGAAAGAACCGTGGACGGGACAGGGGTGTGGACGCGGAGGGTGCCAGAGGAGGTCATTATCGGAAAGTGGGGGTGACCGCACAGTCGGGAGAGAAATAGAAGATGATAGAAAGAGAGGGACTGATAGGGGGGGGGGGGTCTTTAGTGGGGTGAGGGAATAGAACTGATGATTGAAGTCGATTCACTGCATTGGCTTCAGTGTTTTCGAAACAGTGCCACCAATGCGGTCAGTGAGGACTGATTCAATGGTCAGTGCGTCAGTATGGTCAGTGGATAGCATGGTCAGTCAGTGCACTTGTCTGGAAGGATGAATAAATAATCAGACGAGATACTGGAAAAGAAAAAAAATGAAGATGAATGCGAACAGGTTTGGCGGTATCAGCTCTGTGGAAGATGCCAGATTTTATTTCAAAGATGTTAGAAGACGGAATGGTGATATAAAGTGTTCGTGATATTTCTAGGAATGAAAGTGACTTTGATGATTGCTGGGTAAAGGTGGTTGCTCTTGCATTCCCTCGATTGGAAAATAGTAATAGCAGGACAACATACACGGAGAAGATGAAGTAACACGGCAAAAATAGGATCCTAAAAATAATTTAAATATTTTCCTTGTAATTCTTTATGTTGATATCACTACATTTTTACAATTCAATATGTATAAGTGACTTTGGCTCCTGCAACCCAGGCCAAATACTGATTCAATATTCGCCCCCCCTCCTGTCTTTTGAATTATTTATTAAATCATCGTACACATCGTCTTAACTGAACGTCTAGGCGAAATAATTATATGCGTCGTCATTGCCAACAATATTTTTTATTAAAAAAGAATTTTATTTATTAAAACAAGTAAAATTTTCAAATTTTACGTGTTCTAATTCTATGTCATTCACTTTCCTTTAGTATTAAATGACTTACCCCCCCTCCTACTTTTTTCTTTCTTTCAGTTCTTAGAATGTTAAATATATTTTCCAAAAAAGTTAAATTATTAGTAACTTTTATTATAATTTTGTTACAAAATCAAAAGAATATTCACGTTTAAATATTTTTGTCTTTCTTCTTGTACTAGAAAACTGATGATGAGGGCTAAGCCATCGAAAGCTGCATTTTTAATAAATAATATTGTTGGCAATGACGACGCATATAATTATTTCATTTGAAATGCCAACGATAACTCACCACAACACCTATGAACGTTTAGAACCATCTTTAAATGTTCACCTACATGCCTCCAGCAAGACGGCATATTAAGAGGCCCGGCAGTCGTGACGCGACGGGTACTACGAGCGCTGGCTACGCTACTGGGCGGCCGCACCCACTGGGGCGGCGGCGGCTGCGACATCGGGGACGCGCGACCGCTGATGGAGCACTTCACCGCGGCCCGGCCGGTGCACGGCCTCCCTAATTAAATCGCTGCTGGCGGTTTGCGCCGGCGATCGCCTCTTTCGGGCCGATTAGCGCCGATAACCAGTTAATGGAGCGCTGTGTTGTAAATCTCCCGGCGGGTGGGGGGGCGGAGGGAAGAGGAGGGAGAGTGTGTAGTGGTGCGAGGGAAAACGCGGTGGGGCGCTGTTGGACGGGGTGGGTTTAGAATGGCGTAATGGAGTGGATAGTAGGGAAGTGGGGTGGAATAGGGCGGAAGGATTGGGACAAAGGGAGGGGAATGAGGGGGTGCTGGAATGAGTGACGCAGTGTGAAGATTAGTGGGGTGAGAAGGAGAGAGGCAAAGTGGGTTGGGAAGGAGTAGGGTGAGTGGAAGCGGGGATGGGTCGGGTGGGAGAGGAGGAGGGAGGGGTAGGGAGAACGGTAGCCACTGCCCCACGATGCTGGAGTGCTCTGAACGCAGACACGGTCCTCGGACACAACCATGTTACATCGATATTCAACGTCACTTGACGTTGGTGTACAGATCACGGGTAGATACGTTATATTACATTACCCTTAATTAGTTTAAGTTGTATGATGCATTTTTTCGTTAAAATTCTACATGAAATGACATTACAAAACGGAAAGTCGTATTTTGAAACAAGATTCAATGATCAATACGATACTTTCGACGATGATCAAAAAACGTATTGTGGACAGTATATATCAACTCATATATTTTCCCTTTAATATTAATCTCGATATTAACCCACAGGAAATTCAATAAAGAGCATTTTTCCACTTCTATTTTCCGTAACTCTTTGTTTATCTTTATTCTGTCATTATCTATCAAAAGTATCGTAGTAATAATCACAATGACTGTCTTCGTATATAGTTTCTTAGTACTGCAAGTATGTAGTACTTCAGTCAGTACTGCAAATATAAAGTAAATTTAAAGTTTCAATCACTCGTCTTCATGTAAAGGACCACAATTAAATTTGTATCACTGATTTCTAAAATCCACATTTCCACTTTCAGCGTCACCTGTTATTTTCCACAGCGTTCAAATAAGCGCGTCCAACTGCGCAAGGAACCCCCTGCCGTTAGCGCTGCTGGGATCGAGTTAAAACCGACGGCAGTGGAGGCGAGAGAAGGAAGACGCGATGAAAGTAGCCAAGCAGCCCAAGAAGAGTAGTAGTTATTATGACCAGGCACGGTTGGTTGACATTTCTTCCCTGAACTTCTAACCGATGTATAATGCTTTGAGGCTGTTGCCAAAGAAATCATTTTATATCCTTAAACTAAAAATACTACTTCAATTCCCAATGTCCGTTATTGAAACCCTTCGAGAACATTTTGCAAAGATCTCATGATCATTTTTGTCTTATTCAATAATAATTTAATGTTTTTTAATATAATCCATGTTAGTGCAGAGATTTAATGTGGGTGTGCATGATACGAGTAAATTCACATTAGTATTATGTATTAAGACATATTACCAAAATATTATTTGATAAGGACCAATAGTCTATTCATATATTTAGTCTCCATGGAAAGTTAAATTTATTCAAATAAAAATGTTAATCATTAAAAAATATTTCAAATCGTATTAGTCTGTTATTACCTAACAATCATGGCTTAGATCATGATGGCATGTCATCGTTTAATTAGTGAATGCTAGACGTAGCTTACTTGTTAATTAATGTTTATCATGATAGGTGACGGTAATGTACATTTATTGGGTTATTTTTTTCCTTTTTCAATATGTAGATTTTTTACGCCTTTGCGTCATTCTTGTAATTTGTATGCATTTTGACATTTTATTGGTTTCTGTTAGTAAATTTTTCGCGCATTTCAAATGACATAGTAAAACCAAACAATTTTATTATCAGTTAAACACAAAATTCGCTACTACAGTATACTCACTGTCAAAATCTTACCGACACCGATCTTCGATAATTTTTTTGACACTTCAAAACTGACAGTTGGAAGGGAAGAAGAGAAAGGGGATGAAAAAATAAGAAATAGTTACAAAAAATTCTTAGAGTACACTAACATGAAGATCTAAATATAACAGAAGGATACAATAAACGCTTGTCGTGTAGATTACTTACCCTCCATTTCATTCTCCGTGCCGCTTCATTACGCCCCCACAATTACTTCCTCGCCCAATTTCACGTTCTGTCGCCCCCAGCGGCGTATCTCGCAACCCAGCTCGCACACGCATCAGCACGCCTCCTCCTCACTCCTCTTCTCCACGACCACTTACAACTACACCACTGTCAGCATTGCCGTCTTCCACGCCACCACTTACACCGCCAACCACTGTGCAGACAACACATCCACCTCCGCCTTATTTGTCCACATTACTCAGACTTGCCTCTACCATCCTCTACCTCGCCATTACCAGCCTCCATCTGCGCTGCCATCACGTGCTCTGACATTACTTCGAGTACCAGTACCGTGGGTAACATTTGGTATCAGTTGCACCTCCACAGCCTGTGCCTCCATCATTGATGATGCCATTGCTTATATTGCTACCACGCGTTCTGCCACCACCTCAGACACCAGCACCTACGATATCAGGTGCGCTTCCATTCTTTGCGCTCCCACCTACCTACCTGGCCAATACGTGCGATGCAACCACTTTCGGCACCAACACTTTCGCTGGCTTCACGTGCGCTGGCTCCTCATGCGTTGGCACCACTTCCGCTTTCGATAGGTGCGCTACCACAATCTTTGCCAGAGTCATTAGTGTCACACCCGTCGGCAATATCTTCGCCTCCACCAATACTTCATAGTGGTGATGGAGGTTCATGCTCTGGAGACCCAGGCTCTGCCACTACTTGCGCTGCCAACGCCAGCTTTGCCACCACTTGCACAATCATCTGCCCTGCCACCATCTACTCTGCCCACTCACTTCCGCCATGTGCACCGACATCTGTGCGACTATCACCTGCATCGCCACATTTACGCTGCTTCCACGAATGCGCTACCATTTGCGATCTCAAACCTTGCACCACTATCACCACCACTTACGCGAGCTCATCACCCTACCGTGCCTTACTGCCCTCGCTCCCTCCTCTGTACAACAAACACTTCTACAAGCAACCTTATTCGTCCTCAACCCAACCAGCTCCCCACCAATATCACTAATCTTCATAAACCACCCCCTCTCCACCAATTCCATCGCCAGAACCTCCACCACTTTCACTTACACGTCTCTGTCCCGTCACCTTCCTGGGTTTTCTTTTTCACGTTATCTCTCCTCTTACCATCGCTTCAATCACCATGTCCAACTACACCACCACTAACCAAACACAATCGTTATCTCTCCACCTCACGATGAACATCTAACTTACCTGCGCCTATGCCAAAAATCTTTACGACCATCGCCTCTGTTCGTGTACCTTCCAGTTCCCTTTTCTACCACCATTCCTTGCTACATATGCTGCCCGTCCTTTTACTCCCCTTTCGCTACATCAACCACTTCCACTAGAGCTACCATCACCATCACCTACACTGCTCTTGTACCTCTACTACTTTCTGCGTGTATAAATATGCTGCTACCTCTCTCACATCACCACAGCCACTTCTGCTCCCAGCTTCTCTGCCTTTTCTATTTCTGTCACATCCGCGGAGTTCTTCACCACAAACGTTCTCTGTCTGATTTTTCTGTAGGGTAGTTTACCAAATTTTGTTTTACTGCTGAGGTCTAATTTTGATTCATATATTAATGCAAGTTAACATAACTTTTACCATTTTTATTATAATTTCAAAATTGATCAGCGTTTAGTTAGTCAACATCATCATCAAATCATTCTCATGAGAAGTAGTAATCGAAATCAGACTTTTACACTTGGGATGGGATGATGTCGAAGTATCTAAAACTACTCATCATTCAACTTAAAATACAAATATTTGTTTATGTGTTTCAAAACCATCCTCATTCTTTTGGTTTTTAGAACATGCCTAAGATGAATGGTGATATCAATAATAAATTTGAAACATGATTGACTAATGATAAAATTCAGGAAGAGATAAGCTTCAACGTAACCTGCCGCGAAGCCAGTTTGTCCATAATAAATTCTACAAGAATTGACCAGAATTTGAATCCCTGTAACTATGTGTGAAAGACGAAAAATGTAGTCCCTACAGTAGAGATTTCCAAAAAATGCTGGTATAGATGAAGTTAACTTGTCAGATTCTGATATCTTACCACAGCGACCATTCCTATATCCGCTTCCAAGAATATTTTCTTCTTCATCATCTACATCCATTTCTGCCCCACAGTTCCATCCGCCTTTATCGTCATAGGTCCCCACAAGATCTTATTAGATAATTGTTAAGAAACCAAAATCAGTTTATTCCCTGGAAGATAAATACATGTGTCTCAGAATAAATGTTGGAAACTTCTAAAGCATGTAGATAGATAAAAAATGATGACTTTTGTCAATTAACATATGGCGAAAATCTGCATATAATGAAGCTATATATATTTATACATGTGAAATTTTTCTCTGATTGTTAAGCAATTTCTTATGAAGAGATGTTATATAAAATCTTCTTGATTGTGTGAACGTGATCTGCCGAACATCTCTGCGTAAGGAGTTACCTACAAATCAGGGGAAAATGCCACCTGCTTAACTCTGTTTGGCAAAATGTAGTCACTTTCGACCGCTGCACAGGTCACAGAAGTTTGTAACATTTATTTTGAGACACCTACGAACTGATGTAGATGATGGCAAAATACCTTACTACATATACGCTGACAAAGGAAAATGAAAAGGAAGATATTATACATATAAATTGAACAAAAAAGGAAAGAAACGATTGAAAAAATGACGAAATTAATTGTCGTCATAGTAATGCCCCAGCAACTAAAATGTAGGTGGGGAGATCACGTCGCCAAAATAGACGCAACTGGATGGGCACAAGTCACCACTCTTTGAGATCCTTGTGTTTTGAAAAGAAGTGTGAGAAGACAAGATAAGAAGGTGCAGTGAGATTAGGAGTACTGCAGGAACAAAGTGGATAAGTGTATCGCATGTTATTTATGTGTGTATCATATGTTATTTAGAAAAGAAAAGAAGAAGAATTGAATCAACAAAATCGCTTATGAGGAAAAAGTGTTATATCCGAAACCGTTATTAAGAAAAACGATTTGTGCGAACAGTTAATTCTGATCATGTTTAAGGTAGCTAGTTTTTAGTCTGTGATGGGATAAAGAAAATGATAGAATCACTGTAACAGACTGATATATGTGAACAACTGTGATCGGACAAAGAATATGCGAAAACTTCATTCATATAAATGTATGTTTGTAAACTGTGGTCAAGCGTTTAATTAAATGTTTCTAATCCTTAGCATCAGAAGTGGCTGATCTGATGTACATTATTATATCTAAGCTGTCTGTCAAAGAAAAATGGAAAGGAAGATATTACACATCCAAATCACACAAAAAATAAAGAACGAAACATTAAGAAAAAAGATCAAATCAATTGATTCTATAGTAATTGCCAAGAAACTAAAATAAAACGGGGAGGTCACGTTTTCAGAGGGTTTAATGCAATGTACCAACACTTACCATCAGATCTTCCTGATCTGATGCATGATCTAGGGCTGACCCTGTATCTTCAGGAGACCTTTGTCCTCAATGGATTGTAATAATATTAATATTATTATTATTATTATTATTATTATTATTATTATTATTATTATTAATAATAATAATAATAATAATAATAATAATAATAATAATAATAATAATAATAATAATAATAATAATAATAATAATAATAATAATAATAATAATAATACAGTACATAAACTTTCTACATTCACTTTGACCATCATTTCCTCCTCCACCGCGCTGTCTCCGCGGCAGCCGTCTACTTGGCAGTCGCCTCGCGCCCGCGCCCACGCCCTCGCCCACGCCACGTGCGCCGCCCGGTGGCGCCCGCCGAGGCCCGTGCCTCATCATTAGCGCACGGTTGCGCGTGCGCACCTGGGCGCGCAGGTGGCGGCGCGGGGCGGCGGGAGGGGGAGACGTGCGGCAACGAGCGCAGATAAGCCCCTCGCAGGCCCTGTAGAGCAGCGTCGCCACTGCGCGCTCTAGTGCTCCCACCGGACCCCCGCCCCGCCCGACCCCGCCGCAGCCCTTTCGGTACTACGTTGCAGTGACTGGGTCTCCTCAGCTGCCCGGTAGCGGTGCGGTTGGGCTGTGGTAGTCTGTCTACTCGCTCTTCATTCTTTGGTGACTACTCGCGTTCCCTTTCTTATTATTGTCATGCATTCTTTCGGATGAATTGGTGCAACCTTTTTCAACCTCTGATTGTTCATTATTAAGCTGCAGTGATTACGTCTTCTCAGCTTCTCAGTAGCGGCTGAGGTTGTCTGTCTCTTTGCAATTCACTACTTGCGTCCAAATCTTATTCCTGCCATGTATTTTGACGGGTAAATTGGTATTACGTTTTTCAACTCCTGATTTTTCTTTACTACATTGCTGTGACTGAGTATTCTCATCTGCTGGGTGGCGATGCGGTTGGGTCGTGTTAACCTGTATACTCGGCGAGTACAGCGTACTCACCGCTGTACGAGCTCGTACGGCGACTGCTTTTGTCTAACATTTAATATTCCCATGTAATCTGTTGTGCTACCTTTTTTAAACCCTCCGCTTCTTCATTATTACGTTGCAGTGACTGGGGCTCATCATCTTCGTGTGTCAGCGCGGTTTGTTCTTCTTAGTCCTCCTGTTCAAGATTCGTTCGCTTTTTGACTCCTAATGTCGTCACCCAACTTTAATTATTTCCGTGAAAATTGATGTTGCTCCTTTCCAGTGTCAACCTTTTCGTTTCTTCGTTGTCGTTCAATGTTGGCGTCTTCTCCCAGATGTGTTGGTACACGTTCTCTGTGACTTGTTATATCGTTCTCACCTGACTGGTACCTAACTTTTATTATTGTCATGTATTATCTCTTCTGCATTGGGTTTCAATATAGTACGTTCCGATGACTGGTTCTTATCCTCCGGATAGCGGTGCAGTTTAGTCGTTTAGGCTATTCAATCTTTTAATCGTTCTGTGGTTTCTTGCGTACTTCTTGCGACTGCTTACATTTTTAATGAGCTGAAAATTCATTTTTGAGCATAGGTAAGAGATATATTTTCCTTTATGTTCCTTCTTACTTTACTTGAGCTGTGATCACTGTGGCGGTATGCCTTTGAAATTCTTTGCTTTAAGAACAGTAAAGTGATCGTGACGAAAGAACGACGATGGTGGACGATGACGATTGAAAGAAAATCTAGTTCAGTTTGAGAAGTGAACCACGAAATAACGAAGAAAACATCATGTCTTGGTGGGAAACTGGGAAACATAGTCTTCAGCTACGCATTCTTTAACAAAATAGAAACCAGTGCTATGTCGAGGCGAAAAGTTTCGACATTACGCATTACAACGCCATGTTGTGAACTTACTTGCTCTCTCATTCTAATGTGGTAGGTGAATTTAATATCCAATAGTTTTTAATAGTTTTATATTTTTCCTAAAATTACGATATTGAATCTTTCTTGTTATAACTTTCGCTGCCGCCTCCACCCCTTTTGCCACGTGTCGTTCCTCCGCATCCCCCTCCTCATCGAACCTTCCTCCTTGCGCGCCGGCAAGCCGTTTCTCCTCCTGCGCCTGCTTCTCCCCAGCGGGGCGAGCCGCGTCCCGCAAGCATAATCCCGGATATCGTGGCACACGCGCCGCACCATTAGCATGGCTCAAGTTTGCTACAGATAATAACAGTTTGGAAAAACAGCAACACTGGGGGGCTTCCCGGGCGGAAACTGGGCCCGTTATCACGTGGTCTCCACAGCCCTCGTACTCACCCCTCGCCGTCGTTACCACCTCCTTTTCTTCCGCTCCTGGCCCGGACGCTCTCCCTGCGACCCCGCTCCCACACAAACATCGCGAGCCCTAAGTCCGCCCTCGTTACATTACTGATGCTTTTACTGCTACACGGCTGGACTCATCGCTATATAGCCTCACCTACTATACCACTTTTAATCGCATAACCACACCATTGATTTTTAATTAACCCAGTTGTTCCGACCATCTGTCATACTTGTACATTTCTCCTCGGAACACCACTATACTTTCATATCATTGAACTGTGGCTACAAATACCACCCCGCTTGTCACACTAATACAACTCCGCCTCTTCAAGCCACTACTGACACCTAAGTCTGAATCCACTCTCCGTAGCTACTTATACAGCCCCACTACCCGTCATATCATTAATTCCGTTGTACTATCACATTATATTTCACCATTCCTATGCCGTTACCTTCGAATCTATCCGTGTAACAACCAAACTGTCGATCACACCACACTGGTGAGACTTGTACTCCCTCATTATGTTGGTATCAACCTACTATAGCTTGAACCACCGGATTGGCACCCACCACCTGGCCGTTTCTGACCCTACAACCATTCCTACCAACATGAACTATCTGAGACCGGGAGGTCCTGGAGTTCGCCTCCCGACGGTGGCAGGATTTTAGACACTGACTTGCCACTTAGGTCGAATTAAAGTGGTGTCTGTAGGATTCTAGCGGCCGGCTACTCTGATCGGTTTTCAGTGGTTTCTACGATCAACAGCAGGTGAATGCCATTGTAGTACCCTAATAAACGAGCCACGGAAAATGCACGATCTTTCCTTACTCTTCCTTTCCGCACCCCCTTACATACACATACACTTACATGCAGTACACTACCACACATTCTGGGAGACGAGTTGAAAGCTTAGAGATTGTTCCGGCAGGGGCGCTGCTCCGCTGGCGGGAAATATTTGTTGGGAAACCCCACAAGCCAACGAGTAGGATGGATCTCACCGTTCAGTGGGACGGTTTACGCCACCTCCCACGATAAAACATGCACTACACATGCGGGACTAATGATCTTGGCAGTTGACGCGTCTGGAATCACTAATATAGTAATCCAACACACCAGAACACCGTCTTCTCCAAATAGTATCGCCTTTTCCTTGAGCCTTCACCCCACCCGCCATCTCCCAGCTCTACCACCACCCCACCTCCCGAGACGCACGCGCCCCCTGCGCGATCCCCGCGCTGCCCGCGCCGGCAGAGGGCGCGGCGGAAGTCCCGGCGCCCCCCGAGGTTTCTAATGGAGCTTCGATTTATTTCGTCTGGCGGCGCTAGCGTCGTCCGGAAATGAGGGAAGAAACCGTTGCCATTAGCGTTGCATTAGGGAGGCCCGGGATCAGCGCCTGATAGTGGCGAAATATCGCTTCCCCGGCGGCGGTGGCGGAGTCGGTCGCGAGGCGTGAGGGCGGGGGAGCGAAGGCGGGGGGAACAAGGAAGGAGAGGTCGAGACACCGCTCGTAAATAAAGGAAGGCGCCCCGACGCGAGTGCACGTGCGTCATAGAGTGGCGGAGTCCCAGCACGTCTGCCCGCGCGCCGGGCTCCAACGCTCCCTGGAGTGGAGGTGGCGGGTCTCGCAACGCGGGGAAAATGCGGGGAAAGCTCTGATTCATGGGGTGGAATATTAAGGGGTGGGGCGCGAATCGTGTTTTTTTTACAAAATAATGTCTCTCATAAACATTCTGTGTTTTTTTCCCTTGAAAACAAATACAAACATCGCGATTAACTCAATCTCAAACTACACCATTTTGCGTCAGGATTCTTACATTAGAAATCCTTTCAAGAAAGATACTTTTCGATGATGTATGAATGTTTTGGCTAAGAGCGTGATAACCCTCACGAAAGCGAGTAAATTTTTTGTTGTAAGGCACTTAACCCTAAAAGGGTGCGCGGGAAAATAGTTCAGCAGCTCGGCCTTTTGTTATCTCATTGCTGAAAAATTCAACAATTTACCGCGCCACATACGTCATTCTGGTAACATATACTCGTTTTGATGACGTTCAAAGTTCAGAGTGTTCAGATTTTGAGTTTTTTGTTTCATAGATTGCTTGCGAACAAAATTCGACACGAGCAGTGTCATGTAAGAAAAATATTTTACATAAACTAATTTATATTATTCTATAATATTAGTACATTGAGAGTCAATTTAATCTATTTAAACATCTTCAGATTTAGATCGTAGAAACGCATAGAGGGAAGAAAATTAGCTGTAAAAGGAGTGTGTTGTGAACAAAACCATATAAATGTGACCACGAAGAAAGCTAATATATTCTAACTTTGTATAAAAACACCATTCACATAATGTATTAATACGTGGAGAATTTGAAAAAAGATGTAATCTTGTGTGAAGAACAATGTTAATGACAGTCGGATTCAAAAAACATTATATATTGCATTTGCATTTGATGATATTGTTTAATGAAATGTTGTATTCATACGTAGTGGGATTTAATTGCCTCTAGGAAATTTTTCTGAGATCGTGATACTCAATACTTGTAACGGGATTATGAAAATGAGTGGTTTCTAACAATTATAAAGCTATTGAAAGTTTCAACTCTGCAAGTGGCCATTTTTATTCCACTTTTCCACAGGTGCTACTTAATATTCAATACATAAGCATGATTAATCCGTATAAAGATTCAATAGACTACTTAGGAATATAAATGAAAGGAATATAAATTATTGGGTGTATATGCAATGTTCATGCATAGCATCAGCAGAAGAATCCAAAGAAAGGCTAAAAATACTCAAACGGAGAAAGTAGCATTCCGTTCTTAATAAATCACCAGCGTGCAAAGTCCTGTGGGCCGCCAACGAGCGCTCTTAAGTGTGAGACTGCAGCCGCACCGCGAAGCCCAGCTTTGCATTCGTGCCTTTGAATGAAGTGCTCCGCAGGCCTTCGCCAGTGCGCCATTTAATCTTTGAGAGAGCGAAGCCACGTAGCCCCTTTTTGTGTCTCTGACAACACTTCAGCGGCCCTCAAGTGGCATTAGCCGTCCACAATGGGAGCGGCGGAGACCTCGGCAGCTGCTTGGTGGCGTTTGGTGCCATCTAAAAGGGCGCGGTGAGTGGTTCGGTGCATGACGGTGTAGGAAGAGATAGGAAAGGGTAGAACGGTTTGCGTGGGACGGACCAACATGGTACGGGAATGAACGGGTTTGATTGATTGTTATATGTATTTCCCAGCGCGTCAACAGCTAGTGTTATTAGTCCCTTAAGTGGGGATTAACTTACCCCCTGGATTGTGAGATCCGGTACCAATTTACATATCGGTTGGTGTGACTTTTTTCAAATGGGTATCACCCACATGCGAGGCACCGCCGCTGCTTGTGCAAGCTCTAAGCTCCCGACTGGTCTCCCATCATGCGTGCTTGTGTAGTACACGTAAGTGTGTGTCCGTAAAGGGCGAGGATATGACAAAGAAGAGGAAGGAAAGATTGCGCGCTGTCCGGGTTTGCTTTTGTTAGGGAACTGCTCCGGCATTCACTTAGTGTTGAAACTACGGAAAATTACCGATCAGAGCAGCCGGCCGCTAGAAGTCGTCTGCAGATAGTGGATGAATTCAACCTACTCATCTAGCTAGTGACGAAAATTTTGCCACCACTGCAACCCGAACATTAGGACCTCCAGGCCAGGAGGCACTGCAGTAACATCAGTGGATGCCTTGAACCACGTTTTCCGGTTTCAGTATTTGACGTTTAGATCCAAAATTCATTTCAATATCTGAGTTCTATAAAATTGCTAAACAGTTTTTGAAGCCACGGAAATGTTCGAACGGAATCTCAGGTGTTTTCTTAGATGATAAGTGAAGGCAATGCAAAATGTATCTTACGTTCAAACTGTAACGTTGTCAAAAAAGTTTGCAGTTGAATTCACATTTGCTGGTTGAAGTAGAATTATAATTTTAGGTTACCATTAAAAATAATAGGAAAAGTTACATGCTATTGTAGCACCGCTAGTTTCATTTCCCTCACTGCATCATCCAAAAATGCGTATTTTATTTTCTTGTGATTAAAGTATTTTGTGTTATGTGAATTAATAGTAAATGATAAAAATATAATAAATTGAAATGATTATCTACATCAGACATTGAAATGATCTATTTACACGACAATAAGACAAAACGTTAGAAATTAGTATTTTTCTAGTTTAACCATTCTGTAAAACGTCATGTCTATTAAAGTTAATGGTAATCGAACCTTGTAATTTCGCTTTGGACATGTGGCTGGCAGCAATATAGATCGCAATAAGGAAGAATACATAAATGTTTCATGTCTAAGGCCAGCGTTATAATTTCTCGCTACTGGCGCACTTGGCGTCACATTTTCCGACTCCTTGCCACGATACCACGCACACGAGAGATAGTTCTGCGTAGGCCGGCGCCTGGCAGATGAGTATGAGAGGCCGATGTCGATGTTTTCAAAACATCGATGTTTTGATACGCACTGTAAACATAAACGTTTTCAATAAAAGCATCGATGTTCTAAATATGAATGAAAAAATGCCACAATCACAATTTTGGAAAAGTAAAAATATAAAATAATCGATAGCACCGCTGCCAACTCAACGCATGCGTCGTGGTCGTAGGGCCTCCTTTTTCTTAGGGCCAAATGAGGTCTGATCTTTGCGATGACTCTGATCTCTCAGATTTTCATGCTCAATTTTGTTCTTTATGCTGTTTTTTATTAATTCTAAATTAGTAGACACGGCCTTTGTCAAATTAAATTTTGTGGCCAACAAATTTAATGTTGTGTGTTATTAAACCAGCTTTATATGATAGTTGTTTAAAAACATCGATGGTTTTTGGTCGATTTACACCGATGTTTTATTTTGGAACATTGATGATCTGTTACGGATGTCGCATCACTATTGTCAAGGGAAGGAAGGGATGGCGCGCGTGGGTTCTTCTTCTTCTTCTTCTTCTTCTTCTTCTTCTTCTTCTTCTTCTCCATGCCAAGGACTAGGCAGGAATGCCTGTTTCGTCTTCACTTTGCACTTCAGGACCATCTCTTTCTGGGTCGGCCGATATCTCTTCTTCCCTTCGGTTGGTAGTTCATCACTAATTGTGGAATACGATCTTCCTCCATTCTTTCGATATGGCGCCGCCATTCTTTCCTGTTTTCTAAGATCCTTTCATTTATGTTGTTTATATCTAGTTCTTTACGGATATCCTCATTTCTTATCTGGTCTTGTTTAATGCAGCCTTTAACTTTCCTAAGAAATCTCATTTGGAGCTTACTTTGGTCTGTTTTTTTCATTATCCACGATTCACTTCCATACAGGAGAACTGGAGCAGCCATTGTCTTATAGAACTTAATTTTTGTGTCTTTCCTTGCTTTGTTCTGTAGTGTTCTGTTTATTATTCCACACATTGATTGAAATGGCGTGGGGTGATGGGTGTTTTTATTGCTCCATCTCTCAGCACCGGCGGGAGGAGGGTGACGGCGCCCCTTATTTTACGAGGCCGCATATTTCTCTTAAACATACGTTACACCCGCGAAACGGCACATGCTTAATTTTATCTCGACGGAATTTCCAGGTTCATTTCGTCTAGGAATGGAGCTCTAAAGAAGGGTGCGATAGATGAAAACAGGCTTGACGGCGTACGCAAAAAAAGTTTTTTTAAAAGAGACTTTGGGGTGTATACTATCCGCTAAGGACGCCGCTGCACGATATGGGTCATTTATTACCACGTTTTTTTTGTGATTCCTAATGTCATAGTACTTAACACCGTTTCTTGTTAATTTTTTGTTTATATAAACACATCATTTAAGTTCAATAAAATCATAATAATTAAAGAATTGCTGTGTTATTTTGAACGAGATGAGTAACAGTTACTGTGGGAACGGACCAAGATGGTAAAGGAATGAACGGGTTTGATTCATTGTTATATCGTATTTTTTAGCGCGTCAACGGCTAACGTTATTAGTACCTTAAGTGTAGTGTGTGTTTGATTATCGGATGGTGGGGATTATCTTACCCCCATGCAGTTAATGTGGCGTATCTAACATCACTCGTAATTGGATTCAATGGAAACACTGAAATTAGTTACATTGAGCTACTAGGAAGTGTGTTTGAATTAAATTTAGAAATCTGAAGTCAGCCGAGGTAGAGACTCGTTAGGTATTGTATTTAACATTAAATATTATAAACTTTAGTTAAAAGAAAACGATGACATTGCGTTAGATGTTTAGTTGTAACGTCTTCGCTTACAATTTGTTCTTTGTTAAGAATTGATCTTTTGAAGATATTAAACCACGCTATTGCGTTATCGTATATTCCCAATAAAGAAAACCAATTTGCAGGAACTGTTTTTGAATTAGAAAAGTACCATTATCTGAGAAAATGTTCATTTTTTCAATGATATGTAACATTTGAAAAACATACTCTAATTGTTAATCTTTATATTACATGTTACTTCTTTAAGAAAGTATATTTTAGTTGTGAATTGTATGCAAAGCGTCTCATTGAAACAGTTTTTAATAACTTCATATGTATTCGTTAACTCAAGATGAGTGACTGCAGTGGCTTACTCATTTATGCCTGACGCCGATGACCCTCAAAGGTACAAAAACCACGATTACTCCGCGCGATCTCAATGTTTAACCTACGCGGTCTCTTCGTTATCTGCTCTACCTTATTTTCTTCTCCTCCTCTCCTGCTTTTCCATTCCGCGCAAGCCGAGCTCTCTCTCTCCCTCTTCATTCTTCACAAATTTTCATTTTCAATTAAGTAGCAATCTAAACCGAATTTTCTTTCTCGGAGTTTTAACTATACTCCCCCAGATTGCTATTTTAAGTTCTTTCTTCGGAGAAAAGACCCTCTTTTTTACGAGCTCACAAAAAACACGCGGGGGTAATGGCTTTTAAGGAGCCTTTGATATTTAAACATGTCCATGACTTGCATTAAGCCGCGAGGGGCGCTGGCAGCGCAGCCGGCTGCGCCGCGGCGCCGTCTTTTGTTTTATCTCTGCGCGCGGTTCTTCCGGCCAATAAAGCGCTGATGCTGCGTCGCAGTTCTGATTTACGTGTGGCTGGGAGGAAGGGTGGAAGCGTGAGAAAGGGGGGCGGGGGAGGGGAAAGGGAGAAGAGGCACGCGCCGCCGTGGGAACGCGCGCACCTGGCGGCGAAGGGAGGAAGATCCGGTAGAGACAGGGGATTCGCAAAGCGCTCGCAAAGACACATTTGGGATAAAGGAATCGAGCCTCACGTGTGAAGATCTCTCTACGAAGGCTTACCCGAAAGATTGTTGAGCTGCCTTGAGATGGGGAGCTCTTAGTTCGTAGCTCTTATACATAGCATACAAGGGGCAAAGATTTACTAAGGAAATTTCCTAGAGATCCATTCTAACGATAGAAATTTAAATGCAGAATTGAGGTTCTTGTAACGTGTGTATCATTTAGGCATTGGGTAATTACATTTGAAGGGTATTAAGTAGGTTTGAAAACTTAAGAGAGACTGTTTGAAGAATACAAAGGTTATACTGTGCAAGACTATTACGCAATATATTACGTGAAACTCATTCCAAGGGATATTTTATCATAGTTTTGGTTAAAACCAGAGTTAAAATGAAAACTGGTATGTAATCACTTTAATGTTTTTCGATCATAGAGGGTTATTTAAAACAGAATAATAGCATAATATTAATAATACGTTACTACATAGAAAATGTATAGCATCTTGCTATAAAATTTCATCACACTTGTCTGAAAAAGTACTTTTGTGTAGTTACAATTTATTGATAAAAGGCTACCGTGCTGAAAGTTCAGCAAACCAGAAAGATTTGTAATGCCTTCTTTGAAACTATTGAAGTACTGCTTCAAAGAATAAGTTATGTATAAGTATAATCAACAGTAATAAAACATTAAAAAGTGCGATTTATACATCTATGTTGAGAATACATCTCCGTACTTAAGAGTGTTAATTATTGAAGCTCAATTAAAATTGTATTCTGTAAAGTATATAAATTATATCGTATTTGATTATTCTTAATTTTCTCTATTTGTGTTCCTTTCTTTTATACTTAAAGCGTTTTTTAATATTTCAACCATCTTTCTTTTGATATTTCGCATTAAGCGAAAAGCTTTGGAAGGAATGTTTAGTAAAAGAGACTGTGTACTTTGTATTCTCTTTACCCTCGGAAGCGTATATAATTCTTTTATTCTATATTCCCAGTCTGTATCAACGCGTCAGTTGAACAGAGCACTCGCAGGAATTAAAATGTGCACAACGTTATTTGTGCTCCGACGCTTTTAATAAAAGTATCAAAGAGGAGTAAATAGCTGGTAGAACTGAAGTACTTTGCGGGCTTCCAAGAATGCGAAACACATTCGCTAGCTAATAAATAACTCTCCTTCTCTGTTTTGTCGGCCGCTGAGAAGGATTTTACTCTCCACAAAGCGTTGGAAACAGTAGTCGGCTGTCCCCTACTCAGGGCGCCCTGCTGCATTCTTGGGCCAGCACCCTTGTCAGTTGACTGACCCGCCACGCAGCTGTGTACTGCGGATTGCCTACAAAGTCTACTCGCAGGCGGAGCTCCGCGGTGGGAGCCGCAACCGCCGCCTCCACCGCAGCCTTCGCCGCTGCCTCCCTCGCCGCACTGATTGCTCAAAGGCGCTGGATGCTGTGGATGCGGAGCGCGGGGAACGCTCCCTCACCCATCGGCACCCATCCACGCTCTGCCGGCTGGGAGAGTGGGCCAGCTGACGTCTCCCAAGGCTAACGACCGACCTCGTTTTCTGAAGTAACAATTATTTCTTTACGTCGCTTTTGAGTGAGAGAGAATGTGGGAGCAGGCGAGTTTTACTACGCCTTCTTCGTTCTCGTAACTGCCGCAGTTTCTTCTTCTCAAGATGTCCCGCCGCTGTTTGTGATGAAATGGGTGGGAACGGAGCGTCAGCACGCAGGGCAGCGCAGAGCAGAGAGCGTGTTCTCGGTGCTTCTGCTCTGCTCCCTCCGCCTCGCACGATTTTACGATTTGCCTGCTCGAAATTTTACGACGACGCAGCTTTGAAAGTCAATTTTTGAATAATTTGGTTTATATGTTCGATAAAATATCCAAGTTATGGAAAATCAAATGAGATTTATTTCCCTTCAGTGCAACGATTCCTTATGTTAAATTATATGATAGCTCTTGTTTATTTTTCAATATTTGAGAATGAAAGTCGTATTGAGTTATCTAATCCAAGGATATAAATTTAACATTTTTTAGTTTTCTTTTAATGAAATCAAAGTTACGTTTTTTAAATAAAACATGTATATACATGTTTATTACAGACGTCAGAGCAAATATTTACAAACCTTACATGTATGCACTGAACAATTTAGCTTGTAAAAGCAATTTAAGTTTTATTAACATTTCAAAAATCAGTTAATGCTGATGTGAAATTGATGAACAAAAACTAATGTACTTGCAAAATACCCGACGTTTTCCGAACTTTCTTCAAGTCCAATCATTATGATAGAGGAAAAAGATTAATGTATAAACCACGGTGTTTGATTATTTTTAATGTAATTGGTTCAAATTTTAATAAAATGCTATAGTTTTCTTTCATTTCATTATAGAGTACATTGCTATTAGACTTTTTAAATCTTGCGCACTGCTGCTGAAAAATTAATTAGGTTAGGTTAGGTTATCAGTTCTACCGCAAGGCTTCTGGCCTCTAGAAGAATGTATTAGGTGCCGATATACTCTTAACGACGCGGAGAAAAATAATGATCGTAATGCATCTACCACCATATTTTTTCAGCATTTGTGTTATAATAAACTTTGCCAAACTTAAGAACAGCGACAACCGAGAAAAAGACCCTGTATATATTTCATATCTATTCATTAACTATTTATTGTGGTATTCATGTCGTTGTAAACTGCAATATAATGTAAAAATTTTATACTTAATAAACATTCATATATTTTGTAAATTACGATAGGAGAAAAGTGTGCGTGTTACCATATTGTCATGTATTTACTCGCATAGGGTTTGTCGCGGGCTCTCTTAAGTAATGATTAATAACATTATACTGTTAACCTACCAACCAATAATATGATACCGTTAACGAATTTCTCTGCTGCGTTAGGAAGATTCGGAGGCTGAAAAAGTAAGCAGTGGATATTTACTCCAGTCGTGTCCACTTGGTCGATCGGGTGACACTTCCATTCAGCGCGGGTAGGCGCACCTGTGCAGCAGCAAGTGCGCACAGGTCAGAGGTCGGGGTTGGGCGTTGGCGTTCGCGTTGGCTCAGGTGCCGGAGCCTCACGCCCTGAATAACTTAAGAGGTCACGCCCCGCAGCGCCTGCACGTGTCAGCCGCGCTCGCACACCTTCCGCCACACACACCTTCCCCTCCGCTCTCTCTCCCAACCTCTCTCTCCATCTCCATTTCTCTCTCCATCTCCATTTCTCTCTCTCTCCATTTCTCTCTCTCTCCATTTCTCTCTCTCTCCATTTCTCTCTCTCTCCATTTCTCTCTCTCTCCATTTCTCTCTCTCCATTTCTCTCTTTCTCCATTTCTCTCTCTCCATTTCTCTCTTTCTCCATTTCTCTCACTCTCCATTTCTCTCTCTCCATTTCTCTCTTTCTCCATTTCTCTCTCTCTCCATTTCTCTCTTTCTCCATTTCTCTCTCTCTCCATTTTCCTCTCTCTCCATTTTTCTCCCTCTCTCTCCATTTTTCTCCCTCTCTCTCCATTTTTCTCCCTCTCTCTCCATTTTCTCCCTCTCTCTCCATTTTCTCCCTCTCTCTCCATTTTTCTCCCTCTCTCTCCATTTTTCTCCCTCTCTCTCCATTTTTCTCACTCTCTCTCCATTTCTCTCACTCTCTCTCCATTTCTCTCACTCTCTCTCCATTTCTCTCACTCTCTCTCCATTTCTTTCACTCTCTCTCCATTTCTTTCACTCTCTCTCCATTTCTTTCACTCTCTCTCCATTTCTTTCACTCTCTCTCCATTCCTTTCACTCTCTCTCCATTTCTCTCTCTCTCTCCATTTCTCTCTCTCTCCATTTCTCTCTCTCTCCATTTCCCTCTCTATTTTTCACACCTCTCCCCCTCCGTCTTCTTTTATCCTCTCCTCTTCTGAGTCATCTCAGTCTGACATCGTTTCTCCCTAATGTATTTTTATGAGATCAATTTCTTCCTTGCAGTGCTATTTCTTTGGCCTCTCAAGAAATGCGAAAGCACACTGTTTCCTCCACGTCTGTAATTTTTGGGTTTCAGTTTTGTAGACAGTTATTTATATTCTTTTTTATGTCTTTTCTTATATCTTTTTGTCTCCGTATTTTCTATCCCATATTTTGTATTCTTTCTTCTTTCCTTTAGTCCTCTCTTTTCATGTTTCCTCTGCATATCGCCTCTGCCCTCATCTCCTTGTACCTATTAATTTCCTTCTCTTTTACCTCTCTTAACCCCCCTCTCTCTCTGTTTCTCTCCCGCATTTCCCGCATTACTCGCGTTCACAAATTCATCAGCTCGTCGCAAGTCTGCGCCTCGAGTTGGGCGTTTTTTAACGACACAGCGTCAACTGCGCTATAATCAACGCGATGAATTTAGTAGGCGAATTACCGCCGTCCAAAACTCCAGAACGAGACGCGCCTCTCCTTTGTAGCTTGCGTATTAAACTCGAAAGTAGTCTGCCCGTGAAAAATTCAGCGACAGCGTTTCACGAAACTGCCACTGCCTCTTACGGGAGGAGAGTAGAAAGAGCGGCGTCGCCCTGTGAAACCAGCAGGCATGGAAGTTGATTGCTGAAAGCGATGGCTGTGAACAGAAGAAATGAAGGGAGTGATCGTACAAGGCTGCAAATACCAATAATAAAATTGAGCTAGATAGTGGACTGAAACAATGAAAAAAATGACATAATGTTCCACCTATTTAATCACCGAGGACAAACTTTGCTCGTAAGCCGTTGTTCTACCCAAGTCTTTAAAATCAGAAAGATTCTAGAAATAGTTGAAAATCTCTTTTTTACAAATAGCACAACAAAAGAAACCCAAAAGTGTATTTTTACCATAAAAGTCACCATTTTTCCATCATAAATCACGATGAAACACGAGATAAACACGAGAAAGCGGGAGATATGATAATACCACACGTAGCCTCTGTTTCCATTACTAGTTCATCAAAATCGAGGATTCTGTGTCGTATATTTTTTATGGAACGTTCTTGGAAAACTTATAAAAAAGGGCTAAATATACTAAACTTATTATATAAACTGTTATTCTTAATTTAATGGAATAACTTCACAAAAACTAAATATTTTATAAACGTAGAAATCAGAAAGTTGTCACTTTTGGAACCAATCGCTGTTTATATTTTATGCTTTAGCCTTTAGCGTTCTGTAACCTTTGCGCAACAGTATATTAATTAAATATTTTGCGATTTAATAATCACAATATACGCCTTTTCACATACGTTTTCAGTAATATTATTTAAGATGTACAATTAATTTACAATGAATTCACTTCCATAAATTGTTTAAAAAAGTAAATATTTTGGTTATTTTCACCCTTTTAATTGCATTACGGATCTGAATAAATAACATTTTGACTTGATGAGAAATCCAGGCATGTACCTGAAATGAAAATATCTAGAATAAGAAATATATATTTTTGAAGTTAGCAAAAATTTACATAACTTAGTTAAACAGTAAAATACATTAAAAGTTTATAGAACGGAAAAAGTTACACATCTCAATTCTTGTGGTCCCAGATTAGTTTTCTTGTTTACACCATTACACAAAATGTAATCATTATTGCAAGAATTCGTTACCAGAATAGCAAGCAAGATCAAGATGAATCTAAATTATGAAATCTTATGATACACAAAAACAATTGTCGAAAGATACTGGCATTTATGTAAGGAAGTGTAATGTAGCGTTATTGGATGTATGAAATACATCTTATCAGAATTTGTATTTACTCATATTCGTTAATGGATTTTCCCCTCGTTGAAAGCGTAGCAGTTCTATGACTTTTGATTTTGTATTTTTTTAAATGAAGAAATGATTGCAGAAACTACGTGTTAGTTCTACCCACGTGAAACACTCCGTTTATTCAGAAGCAAAGCAATTCGTTTACTAAACCAAACTTTAATTCTGTATTTCTGCTAAATGGAAGAATGCCCAGAAGCATGTCATGGTACTTTTTAGTACACTAAAATAATACACCACAAAAAGTCCTCAATTATATTTTCCGCAGTTGAACGCGAAGAAGTACATTGCGTTTAAAAAAAGTTATTTTGCGAAAAGGATAATTATTAACAATCATTTCTCAATTCCAGTTTTTACATTTGTATTTGAAATATGCTAAAATGAAATCAATGTACCAGTAAATTACTATTTTGGTTATATTAATGTGTCCATATGTTTTCTTCCTTCGTGCCAATTTATCTATCCTATCAGTTATTCATTACGCGTATCCCCTTATTAGCCAATTCGATAATTCTACGTAGTTATTTCCTTCACTCATTCTATTGATTTTCAAATAATTTTGTAACTCAATCATACCATTTGTACACCACCACCATCTCCAGAGGACTCCTGCCTCCCACAATGTTTCTCTACCCACAGTGACCGACGTACCCCTATCGTTCTCCTCGCTCGTTCCTGTGACTCAAAGGAACCTCATCATTCTACCTCGGCCGCCCCTAATAAATTTATGGTGATGACGTTATTTAGTTACGGTCGCGCTAACACGATTGAGACGGGCCCGGGCCGGGCGGAAAGTGAGTCGACTGCGGTCCACGCCCTGCCTCGGCGCTCCCACACCCCCTCACACTCCCCCATGCCGCTCGCAAATCTACCGCAACGCTCTCCTACTGCTTTCGCACGGTTTTAATACCACATCCACATCGCACCCACACCACTGTCACATCAATCACTCGTGTTCCCACTTCACGTCCACACCGGTGTGACACGGCTCCCTCACTCTTGTCCCCACTTGCTCTCCCTAATTTACCAGACGCACCCACATCGAAACCACACAGCTCCTGCGCAGCGACTACACCGCTCAGGCGCCACTCCCACACCGCTTCATCAATGCTCTCACATCGCTCTCAAATTTTCTCATATCGATCATGTTCCCACTCCATTTCCACACCGGTTTCACACCGGTATCATATAGCTCCCCCTCGCCTCCCCTGACTCCCTCTGCCTAATCTACCACACCGTTTTATCTCGCATACCGCACTGTTTCCACACCACCTCTTGCTCAGCCTCTACACAACCCAAACCGCTACCGCAATGCCTCATATCGCTCTCAAATTTTCCCACATCAATCTTGCTCCGTCCCAACGTGCCGTCCCGCCACGTCCTTCACCACTCCCTCCGCACATCCAAGCCCGCTTCCATGCCACTCTCAGCCGTTACAAATCTACCGCGCATCCCACGCCGTTCCCTTACTATTGCCATAGGCTCCTGCGTTGCTTTCATACTTTTCCACATCACTTCCACCAATTCCATACGTTCCTACAAATCTACTTCACTGCCTTGATACCGCTACTATGCCGTGTTCGTGTTGCACTGATCTTCCAATACTTTCGCGCCCACCACTCACAATGCTCTCCACTGTCGTCTTGAAAATTTGGTGCGCTTTACGATCACCCACTGTAATTGATATGAATGTGACTAAAATGTTGGTGGTTAAAACATCATAGAGTTTTTGCACATCGACGTTTCAACATAAGCGGAACCGGTTATTGTCTTGTGACACCGGGAACACCAATTACGGCTTCTGTAACAAACATAACCGGACCCGGTTCTTAACTAACTCGAAGCTTCAAATCCGTGCACGGTCCGCTTACGATTTGGTCGACGGTTAAACTCTTTGCTTCTATGTTGCATATATACACTTTTTTGGATTCTTAATACACTAAGAACGCGGAGGAATGCCAACTGCGATGTTCAGCAAAATATTAAGTATGACATTGAAGGAAGAGTTGGCTTTCACTCTGCACGAGGATTGAAATAAATAATAATTGTGGTTTCGCAATCGGGGAAGCCCTTTAAAATAAGAAGCAATTCAACGTTTCAAATTTTACAGACATAATTCCAGGTCAATTTTGTTCTAAAATTTAGAGAGGAATTGCATTTTTCTATATCGTCCATATCAATGTTATCAATATTTCATACCAAAATTTTCAGGTACGCATGCTTCAGTTAATTCTTCCGTAGCAGGGAACAAACCATTCAAAGTAAAAACAAGTGAACCTAGCCACTCTTTGCAATCGCTTTACAGCGTTGTGGAAATAAATAATTACGATGTAAATAAGCGAAGAACTTAATCGAAACTACAGTATACAAAATATAAAAACGAATATCTCTTGTTGAACTGTCTATGTGTGTCTGTCTGATTTTAGTTTATTGTTTTATCCCTATCTTCCTATGCTTTCTTATCATTGCATTTCTTGCATATTTTTGTATCTCTTTGTCAGACTATTTCTGTCACTATCTCTCTCAGTTCATCTTTTCCTCTTTTATTCTATCTTGAGAGTTATTGTCTACCTTGTTCACCCCACCCCTCACCACCACCGCATCATTTTGCCACCCCCTCCATTTTTCCTCAACCATTGCCGCTGCCGTCACTGGCTCCTCTACCGCAGTTCGCCCACCCCTTCCGTTTCTACCCCCACGTCGCCTCCCGCCTCGCCCAGCCACTGGCTGCGTAATCCCTGCCCTCGGCGCCAGCGGCGGATTAGGAGTCGCTGAAGTAATTAGACGCATTATTACGAGCTGCCGCTTCGAAGGCTTCTTTTGTTGCCGCCCTCCGAGTGCGCGGGCGCGACTCAAAGAAACAAAGGCGACGAGCCTTAAGTTCAAGAGGAACTTCTCCTTCTCTTCCTTCGGGGTAAATTAGTGTGTGATTTTTCCTCATGCTGTTTAACATTTTCTTTCCCCCCCCCGCGAAATGGTTCGGATTAACGGAATAAGGCACAGTGTGGAAAGACCTTTTTGAGTTAAAATAAACAGATTCATTGATCACAGATACCATTTTTGTACTATTAATGAGAAATAAGTTATTCAAGTAAATTCTTCATGATCCAAGTTCTTTCCGAAAGATTTACGAGTATAATTTTTATTTTCTTGTTACTTCAGAGAATTCGATTTATTTGATTACTTTGATACTGTGCGATATACTGTTACAACGCATGGGCTTTTCCACCGGTACACGACCAACTTAGGAGGCGAGTGCCGGAGTAATACTCTAACAAATGGACCACTGACCGCGCGATCTTTTCTTCCTCTTGTTTGTCCTATCCTCACCCCTCACTCACATACACTTACACTTACTACATTATCAGACATGCCGGAAGATCAGTCGGGAGTTTAGAGCTTGTCCTCGATGGGGCGGTGTCCCACTGATGGGAGATATTTAATTGGGAAAAATTCAGAAAGCCAACGGGAAGGTCGGCGTTGTATTTCGCCATCACCACCACCACTACCACCACCATCACTTCTCGCGTTAAAACGTGCACTACATTTACGGGAATAATGACGTTAGCAGTTGATGTACCCAGAATCATCAATCAATCCACCAACACAGTTCCTCTTCAGCAGTCGCTGAGCCGAGGAATGTCCGTCTCACCCCTGGCAGCTGCCGCAATCTGCCGCGGCGCTCCGCCGGGGGCGTGGCAGGCGACCGCACTGGGCGTCGAAGCGCGTCCGCGAGGATCGCATCTACAAATTGCGGCCCCGCCCCGCCCCGTCCCGCCCCGTCCCGTCCCGCCCCGTCCCGCCCCGTCCCGCCCCGTCCCGCCCCGTCCCGCCCCGTCCCGCCCCGTCCCGCCCCGTCCCGCCCCGTCCCGCCCCGTCCCGCCCCGTCCCGCCCCGTCCCGCCCCGTCCCGCCCCGTCCCGCCCCGTCCCACCCCGTCCCGCCCCGTCCCGCCCCGTCCCGCCCCGTCCCGCCCCGTCCCGCCCCGTCCCGCCCCGTCCCGCCCCGTCCCGCCCCGTCCCGCCCCGTCCCGCCCCGTCCCGCCCCGTCCCGCCCCGTCCCGCCCCGTCCCGCCCCGTCCCGCCCCGTCCCGCCCCGTCCCGCCCCGTCCCGCCCCGTCCCGCCCCGTCCCGCCCCGTCCCGCCCCGTCCCGCCCCGTCCCGCCCCGTCCCGCCCCGTGCCGCCCCGTGCCGCCCCGTGCCGTCCCGTGCCGTCCCGTGCCGTGCCGTCCCGTGCCGTGCCGTGCCGTCCCGCCCCGCCCCGTCCAGTCCCACCCATCCCCGCCCCGCCCCGCCCAATCCCGCCCCGCCCCGCCGTGGGCAACGACGCTCCGCACCGCACTGCATGGCGCGCAGCGGGGACTCCACTTACCGAGATGGGCCCGCGTGCCCGCCGCAGGCTCCCTCGCCGCTCTGATATATGACTGGCGAGCGCCTGCAGGTGGCCGCGCCCGCTCCAGGCGGCCGTGCCGACGGGAGGAGGGGGAGTTGGCCGCGTTGCTCTCCGGGAATTAGCGCACGCTTGAGGTAGTGTGCTTGCTACGGTAATGCGCTTACAAAATGGATCTTCAAGTCGGTCATTTTTTCTTTCAATCGCGCCACGAAATTTGTAAGCTAATTGTGAAGTATTTTCTCACTGAGGCTATACATGTAATGTATTCGAAGAGGAAAATCCAGATCAATGTAAACTATCGCAATTGTAATGTCAATATATAATGGTGTACAGCAGCGTTTGCCAACTGGCGGAGAAACGACATCGGGACTCCGTTTCCTCTCGCCGAGCGCAGTCTGGGAGAAGCGAGGCGAGCAAAGGTGGAAGGGAGGGTGGGAGGGCAGACGGCTGATAACAAAAACCAGTGGACCTTTGCCGGTATTTCAGGAAACAACAGTGGGAGACCATCTACACCCGTTAATTTTCTCTGGTTTGAGAAGAAAGGTTTCCTTTGGTACATACCGAAAAATGGTGGAATGCCTAGTGTATTAGGAAGAACTGCAGTATGATAAAGTGTTCAACTGACATAGGCATTGCGCAGCTTTGCAACTCAGAGAAACTCGCGAGATGAAAATAATTTCTGAGAACAGTTACCCTGCAATCATGAAATGTGGAAACAATTGTGCAGATAGAAGATTAGGGAAAAGAATTGAAAATCACAAGGATTTACAACAACCTCAAACAAAACTGTACTGTACTGTATAAATAATCAAGCCCGGAGTCTAAATTCTGCCACGTGATCCCAGAAATCTATTTGTACCTATTGTCAACATTAACTACACAGGCACACAAAATAAAAAAGTTGGCAGACCCAAAGACTCGACACAAGTTTCTCTATGTATGTTGACGCGCTTAATACGATTCTGAAACTAGAATTGCGCCATCAACCTCCGGCGTTTTAAATCGCGAGAAACCACCGTAAAATTGTAAATGACATCGTGCAATTAAAGGAAACAACTAGAAACCGGTGTGGTAGTTCTGGCTTTAACATATGTAAAGAAACATATGTGAAGTCGCGGGTCTATCAACAACCCCCGATAACAAACAAATGCAATGTCACGGTAGTTTTACGCGAATAAGAAAACTGGAAGGTGGTGGCGCAATTCTTGCTTCAGATTCAGCGCGTTGACATACATAGAGAAACATGGGTCAAGTCTTTGGGTATTTTTTTATTTTACGAATTTACTTTTTTTATTTTGTGTGCTTATGTTATAAGTCCGCGACAAACTAAACTTGTTATATTATATACCATTGTATAAAATTTTGTATTGGAGTGTTAAAACTGTCTTCTCTACAAATGTTATGGGTTTGAAGAATAGATGTGAAATTACAGTACTGGTTACGATAGAGTTGGATATTGCTTTATGTTATGAAAAAATCCACGTTCCATTTTTTAAATTTTTCATATTTTTATTGAATCATAAATATTTGAATAATAACTACCACTTAAAAACATAATTATGAGCGAAACGTTTTCCTTCACTTCCGTAACATCACTGGAACACTGCACACCCGACACCGCGTCCGACACCGGGTTGGCTCCGAGGCTCGGTTTCGAGCAGGAGAGCAGATTTTCGCGACGTCACAGAGCATTGAGTTGGCTATCCCTGGTGTAGAATATGTGTTGACGAGGTAATGTTGGCTGAGGCAAGACACAAACTCGAATTCCGAAAGGGGCAAGTTGATGAGTTGCTCTCTGGATATGAATACAATCTCGAGTTGGCTTGCAAAGTATTTGCTGCATTAAGGCGGTTAGAAACTGAATTGTTGTTTTTTGTTTAGAGCAACACACTCTACGCATTGCACGGAAAATTATCGCTCAACGCAACCCATTGCAGATGTGTAATATATCGCTAATTAAAGTGAAAGTGGTAATGAGACAATATTGTTAACGGCCAGCCGTAAACACGCGCTCTGGGGAGAAATGCTACTCGAAATCTGTCGGGAAATGTTTCAACGCTATGAGGAAGCTTGCATGCTCTTTGCTGAGCTCAGTCGCTTAGAAAATGATTTTTTTCCATTTTGTGTTGTTTTTTCTCCGGATGTTTCTGAAAAAATTTCGGCGAAAAGCAGGAGACGCATTCGAACATTATTTCATTCAGAGATATTAAAATTGTTGGGACTTACTTGATGTAGAAGTGGTTTAAATGAGATGTTGCATGTTTAGTGAGGAAAAACTCTGTGTTCTGTTGCCTGAGAATTACAGCCTACTTGATGTCTTCAAAGGTGACAAGAAAATAATCGTAATGGTGATTTACCTGTTAATTATGATATATTGTCTACAACAAGATGTGTTAATTCGTGTCCTTAAGGGAAGAATGATGGTGTAAAATAATACCATTGAACATCCTTAGTAGATCGGGGTGCCTTGCGTCTTTGAATTTTTACCATTAAACAAGAATCTAAAATAACTAGTGGTATGCATCAGCAAAAATTGCCCATATTTGAAAAATGGACAATAATACAGAAATATACTTATGTAATAATTATTTATCTTCTTTCCTGTTACATCGCTTTTCAACCTGCGTACTCGCAGTATTACACGTCTTTGAGATCATGAAGGGTGACCTATAGGAAAAATAGGGATCAACTATGCACCAAAACTGGCGAGGTTGTCAGGGCATCGACTAATGTCACTACAGCGCCTCTGATTGGTTGTTTTTCACAGTTTATCGGATCAAAACCTGGCGAATGACGGAGCAGTAACCTAAGAAACGACCCATGGACCGCGCACGATCTTTCCTTGACCCATCCTCACCCCTTACGTACACACTCAGTTACACGAACTGCACAACCTTACATGCCGCGACACCGGTCGGCAGCTTGTCCCGGCCGTGGTGGAGCTCCGCTGGCGGGAGATACCTTGTTGGGAAGAACCCGCTAGCCGATAGGTAGGTCGGCACCGTATCCCACCATCCAATGGACGATGATCACCGCCACCTCCTGAGGAAAAATATCATGCACTACACATCCGGGAATAATGATCTTAGCAGTTGACGTGCCCGGAATCACTAATCAATCAATTAACCTTACACCAGACCCTAATGGTCACTCCACAATTTCACAATGAACGCCAACGAGAAGAGGAAAAGCGTTATGAATCTGTTGCGTAAAACACAGGGACGTCAGGGGACAGCTGCCGAAACCAATGCACACGTAACTGCACTGCTCTGTACACTCGTTTCTTCTTTGCAATTTCTTTCTTTTGCATAAACTAATTATTAATGAGATGGCTGGTGAGGTAGATACCTTCTAATAATTAAATATGGTAAATTAATACCAGACAACACCTTTAATTTACCATATTTAATAAATGAATTAATAAAATAATCTTGGAAAAATATTAATAACTTGAAACGTTTTACTTAATTATCCAGGAATATTGTACATTAAAAATATATTTATTAGTATGTCTTCCTAAAACGAAGAAAAATAAAAAAAAATAAAATCAGTTATTTTACTGCTGTTTAAAAATGAATTTCAATAGTGGAACGCTCAAAGTGGGTAGAAAATATGGGTCGCTCGATAATAATACATGTCAATATTCATTTAAAAAGTAAGCATGTGTACTTACTTTTTGGTTTCTAATGCAAACACGTCCGTCTTCCTGACTCTGTCTTTCTCTTTCTCTCTTTCGCTCTCTCTTTCTTTCTCTCTCTTTCGCTCTCCCTTTTTCTCTCCCTTTCTCTTTCTCTCTCTCTTTCGATCTCTCTTTCTTTTTCTTTTTCCCCCTCTTTCTCTCTCTTTCTCTATTTCTCTTGCTCTATCTTTCTCTTTCTCTCTCTTTCTCAGTCTTTCTCTCTCTCTTTCTTTTTCTCTCTCTTTCTCTCTATTTCTCTTTCTTTTTCTCTCTCTTTCTATTTCTCTTTCTTTTTCTCTCTTTCTCTCTCTTTCTCTCTTTTTCTTTCTCTTTCTCTCTCTTTTTCTCTCTCTCTCTCTTCGTCTCTTTTTTTCTCTCTTTCTCTCTCTCGCTCGCGCATACACACATAGACATACACAGCCTTCTAAAAACACAATGTATTGTAAATCAATCTAGATTGTTCCACATCTGTTCTGAGAGATATTATTTTTTCTAAATATTAATTTCTTAAATTAATTCAGAGATTTTCAAGAGAGACAACAATTTTTGTTGTGTAGTGTTTTTTGTCAATGTGAAATGTATGAATGAAGTTTTCTCAGTATTACTAATAGTGTATGAAACTCTCCAGTTCAAACCAGAAATTTTAAAAATACGTAATACCTTTCTTAATGAGTATGCTCCTCCTGTTTTCCATTCGTGTTAATCAGTAATCTTCCAATGAAAGATTAATAATGAATAATCCAATAATAATTTCTTAATTTTTTGTTACAGGAATCCGCTGCGACGTGATAGACTTCTTTCATCACTTATTCCAGAGCATCTTTAGGTGAGTTATTCTGCCTCCGCACAGAGACAGGATTCGCCTTATGTGGCATCACATTTTAAACTACCTGCGTTTCTTCGGCATTCGTCAAATGTGATTCCTCTGTATAAGATTTTCAGTGATTTTTGTTATTTCATTGCAGCATATTGAATTATAGCCTGATGTAATAGATTTACTTCCTATTTCAAAAACTTGTCTTTAATGAAGTTCTTTTTTGGGAAAATTATTTGTTGAGTTGAACAGTCAGAAACATAAAAATGTGAATTATAGCTTTCCCAGATTATCTTTCAATGGCTGTAAACTGGCTATTTATTGGTACATGTAAAAATGTATTATTCATTATCATAAAAGACATTAGTAGAGACATTTCTTGACACACATGCATAGAGTGTCTGACCGCGATGACTGCGAAGATTTTATTCGTAATCGTTCGTTTCAGTAGGTATACAAGATTTTTACAAACGTCTTTTTCGAACTCCTTGACCCTACAACTGCAACAAATAGAGATTTACCAGCGATTTTTCTATCCCAGCGATGTTTCCAGGACGTGTTCGCAAGCAGCCCCACGCGTCTGTTTTTTTGCTCCTTCGATCTGACCGCCGCGCTGCCTGCATTGATCTCCATAACTCGCCGAAGTCGCCCCATCTGCCGCACGTGAAGCACAGCACGCCAGAAAAACGACGGAGTGGGCGCGCGTGTTTTCTCGCAAACCCAATTTGAATTTTAAAACAAAACACTACCTATGTTTTTTACTCCTCGGCCGCGCCGCGCCGCGCCTCGCCGCCCCGCGCGCCTGCTGCGCAGCCTGCAGATATTCCAAACTCTGTGTTTCTCCGTGGGTTCGTCCCGCCGCGGACAGATGTCACCGCTTTCGTAAGGCTGTAGGGCGGACAAGCACTCCACCCATACTGTGGGACGATCGCTGGATTCGAAGCGTTTGCCATATGTAGCGCTTATACAGTTTTTCTGAATTGTTCTCATTAGGATAAAGAAAATAACGAAATGATCCTCTGCTTACATTGTCAAAAAAATATTTTTTTGTACAAGTCCATCAATTGTATGGTGTTGACGATACCAATCTATGTACGTAGCAATGAGAGTCCGTAGCTTCCAGACTCCAAAATACCGTACTCACACAATTTTGAGCTTATGAAGTTGTATTTTCACCCATACCTGCAGAAAAATATAAATGCTTTTAAGTATTTATCACGATATACTTACTGTGTTAATAATTAATATAAAGTCGTGTACTTGAACAGCATTATTGTTACCCTAATTTTACCCCTCCCAACACATTAAAAGAATTCCAGTGGATTGCCGTCGACTAATGACATTTGTACGACTAATATTCGATCAATTGTGATTCTATTGTAGGATAGTAAGCGTGAAAAAATATTCTTCTTTGAATAAATATATTGAGAAAATAAATTTGTGCCAAAGATCCATGTCTTACTGCCTTATCTTGTCTAAAAATATATTTATTTTTATATTATTATAATAGTTGTAATTTTAATTATTATTTTTGGTAATACCACTGATGTTAATATATTGTAAATTGCTTGCCTAGTTGTACGAGAAAAAGGAAAGAAAATTTAAAAAAATAATATATAGTTATGTTGTCTTTAAAGTATATGTAGCTTGCCAAAAAAGCTAAAACGTAAATACACTGAACTCTTAATACTTGTAAAGTATCCTCCATTCCTTACTGAGGATGTTATAATTCAGTGCATGAAGAAAGAAATGTTAATTTGTATCAGCGATATACCTAGAGCAGACAATCTTACATCTTTTCAATTAAAAAATATGTATATCATTTTTTAATGTACTTCATTTGCAACTGACGTGGCATATGCGACTAACTAGATAGATAGAGAAAATGGTAACGGTTCATTGCGATGATTTTACACCATAAAAATAAAAACCAAATCACCAAAATGAACGCATCAACAGGCTGCGCTTGTACTTGTGTATTGCATTATAGTATATTGCTTATATTTAATCTACTTATATATTATATATTGCAGAATATTAAGAATATTGTTGCTCTACATCATATTACCGTAGAGTTTTATTGGCGAATGTTTCTCTTATCACGTATTTTAAATTAAAATACAAAATAGTGTTTCGAAATATTAATGTCATATTTCGCCTATAACCCGTCATTATTTATATTTGCAATGTCAGCAGTATAATCTGAACCCACAAATTTATTGACCATATAAATTACTTGAAAACGTTTCAATTAAGAAACCGAGAAACGCGTTCCCTTTGTTATAACTTTTTTGGCTTCTCCTATTTCCATCCCATTTAATTTACTCTTGCGCCGAACACTGCACGTCTGATTCAATACGTTCTCGATACACCACTCTTCCTAAACTCTTCGCTTCGTTCTTCGCGTTGCATGCTATTCTTCAACTCTCAATTTCTCATAACCATCATCAGCGTCTGAATTTCATTCGTGTGCGTTGCACTGCATCTTCATCCGCGCTTCCTTTCCCGTCCTGCCGCTTCGACTTCTCAACGGATGTCCCGCGAAACGAGGAGCGGCTTAAAGAGCACCGAGCTGCGGCCGCGCGATTTGTACGCAGATTCCGGAGGCTGCGAGTCGCCCGAGACGTCAGGGGCGAGGGAAGGAAGGTGTGGAAACGAGCGACGGAGGTCAACGAGAAGGCGGAAAGACGGAGAGAGGCGACAGAGGATCCACTGAAGATGCGCTTGTCATTGGCGGCGGAGTGGAAAAGAGGCGGCGTGCTGCGGTTCGATTGGCTCTGGACGAGGTAAGGGAGTGGGATGGGACCTGCGGGCTGAGTGTGGGGCGAGGCAGAGGCGGGGATGTGAGACAGAACGGGTTCGGAAAAGCAGAGGCACGACGGAGAGACATGGGGTTCAGTGAGGGGGGACGGGATTGTAAGGTTCGGAAAGGGAGAAGACAGGGCAGGCTGAAGGGGCAAGAATGTGATGGAGCGGTATGGGAAAGCGACGAGAGAGTGAGAGAGGGAGAGAGACCGTGGTCGGACGAAGCGGAGAGGGACGGGACGATGCGGGGACGAAAGGAGCGGACAAGAAGGTGCGGGTACAGGACGTGGTGAAGCGAATCGGGGAGGGAGGAGGACAGAGCGTGGTGAAGAGGGGGGCACAAGGAGGAGCGTGGAGAGAATGGTGACGCGAAGCGTGGGGTGTGGGGGGGCGGGAATGAGACAGAGTGGGGGCGAGTGTGAAGCGTGGCGGCGGGAGGGGGGGTGGAACGAGCCGGGGGAGCACCGCAGCCGCTCGTTCGCGCCCCGTCCGAAGGTTATCTCCGCCCTCCTCTCCCTCGCGCACGGCGCAAAGGGGCGGGGCACCCGTGGAGATTCTCTGGATTACAGAGGCCCCTCTGAATATAGAGAGGATCCGCTACGACGCGAGCTGTGGAAGTAGGTTACTCCACGAGGCGGGAGAGAAATTCCATCCACGCGGTGTATTCGCACGGAGATTTATGAATCCGATTACTAACAGATTGACGAATAGGCTGTGTTTATATTTGTGTTCGAGTACGTGTGCTAATTTATCTCGCAAGCAAATGGACATCGTATTAAAATCATGTTTTTCACATTGGAAAACAAATTCTGGGTTTAATTTTTGTAATTTTCTGTGTCAACGTGTTTCGTAGAATTTATTTACAAATAATTATTTAGTTGTTCTCACTAAATCATGACAGTAAATGAATAATGGAACAAGAGAATGTTTGTTCAATACAATAATGGAGTTCAGGTGCTTTCTCGTTTGGTCAGCGTTCTGTGCAATTCTTCCGACTTCACGTCTTCTCCATGTTTGAAGTTCATATGTGTCTACTATTTACTTAAGAGGACACATACGCACTCCACACAAATCGTACCGGTACGTATTTACAAATGTAATCGCTGCAACTCAAACACTTCAACGTATTTGGAGGGTTGCGGGAACCGGTAAACCGACACCGCAAATATGGGGCAGTAGACAAATATTCCCGAACTATTGGTTTGACGAATATGTTGCCTCTTGTTTGCAACGTGCACACGAGAATGTTGCGACAGGATATTATGATGGAATTGTACTGGCACAACTATTCATTGTTTCATTTTATTAAATTGATTTTGTTGTATGTTAGTATTGTAAAGTAAACTGTAATCAGTTAACACCAAATTTAAAAAATTTCAATGAAGTTGCAAAGTGCAACAATATTTACACTCTAATGTGCACTCCGTAATGATTAGAAAGTTAGTTTAAATTCTAATATATGACAAAAAGATTTATATTTTTCAAAAAGACAATTACCAACTTTTAGACGTTTTCATTGATCGAATTTTAGTTCGTTTTCCATCATATTCTGAATTCATACATCATCTTTCGTTATACATAATCTTTATTACATGCAGTAACATGTGTAAAAACAAAATTATTTGTGATTATAGATGAGAGACAAACTTGTGAGACAAAATACTTTTATTCTTTACTGATACGTTATTGTTTGATATTGCCTTTGCTACGGTGCTCGATATACAATGCATAAGGTACCTGTATCGAGAGCATAGTGGTTACGAAGGAAATATGAAAAAAATTGAATGATGGTTCATTTGCTCTTACGGTGGGGATTATGAAAAGGAATTATAGGAGGGAAATATTAAAAGACGAATCAAGATAACATGTATTTAATGAGTATATAAGTAAATCTAATTCAATATTATTTGGTAAAAATAAAATCATGTATGTACCACGGGCGTTAACTGGTTCTAATGATCGAGCGGCGACAAATAGACGGAAGGCCTTTTGCCCGAGGGCTTTTTGTCTCGATTATTAGAAACTTATTGACCATTGGTGCATATTAATGAAACAAATGGCAAGGGTGTCTTTTCAATAAAAGCGTAATAGAAAATGTTAGCAGGGAACTCAGAGAAACGAAGGGTTCTGGTCGAAAAGCTCTCAACCCCTCTGTATACTACTGAGATGTATTAAAAATAATTTAGTTAACGTTAACAGAACTATAATCTACTGATGCGCCATCGTTAACAAAACATCGATGTTAGCAAACATCGGTGTTCTAAATTAAAACATCGATGTTCAAATTCATCAACAAAAGACCATTGTTTTGCAACATCGGTGTTTTTAGACTCGATTAGTATCTTCTAACATTAAATTAGTGTGCAATAAAGTTTCATTTGACAGTGTTCGTGTTCATAAATTTGCCGAATAAGGGTATGATAAGGAGATACCGACTCTACGCTCACAGCGTACTTGTTGCCCATATCTCAATGTGCAAAATGAATACGAAGGGGAAAAACAATGGCATAGAGGTCATCTCGAGCTAGAGAGTAGGGTCTTTATAGGTGTAACCAGCATTCCTTTGGTTCCAACACATGAACAGAAGTTATTATTATGAACTAGTGCTGCCCATTCCAGCACCCCAATACGTTTTTGCGAGTTGGAAACACATTTGCGAATTCACAAAATTGTGTACGTAGTGCTTAAACGAATATAAGGACATTTTGCCTCTAAATATTTAATCGTCACTTACTTAAAGAATAATAAAAATATTTTTATACTAACAATTTGTTAGTAAAGCACTAGACATATTTAAATATCATTTACAAGTAGAGCTATGGATTTGGAATGGGCAGAAACCCGGAGAAGACCTCAGACACTGCCTTTCCTCACTAGTATTAATATTCTGTGAATTTCCTGTTCATTTTTCCTTCTTTTCGTACCACGTGCGCCTTTGTGGACGCAATATAAGTTTATATGCGTAAGTTCAGTCAACTACCGCAGAGTTCGTCTCGGAAATCCACCTCCAGCGCGTGGGCGCGACGCGAGCGGTGCGGCGCGGCGCTGGGAGGTGGGAGGGGCGGGGGGCGTGGCGCCTTCGCTGTATGAAGGCGAGGCCGCGCGAGGGCGGTGGGCGTGGCCGCTCGCATCTGGGGCGAAGTTGAGGCGAGGCGGCGCACACTGGTCTGGAACGGACCGCAACACTCGCGAGGGGGTTTTCTTTAAAGATTGTGCAGAGTAAAGTGCCCCAATGGGGAATCTTTTTCGCCTATAACTTCACAAATAAGCGAAAATTTGAAGAGCAGTGTAGATAATTACGCTAGTATTTTATAGACACGCGTGATTAATATTATTCACATAAATGTATTAGAAATTCACGATATTAAAAAATTATAATATTATATATTTAATAATATATTAATACTTTATATTTACAATATATTAATATTTTATATTTGTAATTCAAAAAAGTCTACATATATTCTACATTTTCTCTCTTTAGTAAATAATAAATTCACTAACGTCTAGAAAAACGTTTATTTAAGAAAAAAATCATATTTGGTTTAATATTGCAGACAATACCTGCAAACTATTTTTTTTTTTTTTTGGATTACCTGAACATGAGACATGATCACTGTTCTTACACTTCTGACACTGAGTCGAAGTTGAGCTCTTCCACTGTGTGGTATAGAATGTCAACATTAATATGTTAGAAAATGCAGTTTAATGAATATAGACAAAAGAACCATGTGCATTTTACTTACAGCAGCAATGCTCAATATTATACATTATGACAATGCTCGTATTCCACATTAGCGACATAGCAGCTATATTGCCTTCGAGCTGTTTTGCGGTCAAAATCTGCATCAATACTCTTTGTATATTCTGTGATATTTTCTTAGATATTCAACTAACTCATACTGTACAGATAATAATATTTAATAATATTTACGGCACATGAGTAACAACAATTCTTTTCTCTACTGCGCCAATATATTTGTTGACGCTCTGAAAACAACACGCTCTGCCATTTCAACTCGAACAACATTATATATCTTTGCTCGATCACATGCCTCTTCAAAGTAATGCTCAAATTTGTCTCGAGACGACAGCTCAGTACTAGTCCGGTACATCGGTATTTCACGTTAGGAACGTATTCCACGTTAGGGGAATTTACCTTAATATAATAACAAGCGCAGAAAATGAGGCTTTGGCGTACGAATGAAATGTTGGCGGACGAGGTAATGAGACGAGCCGAGTCTGGCATTTTTAAATGAGTACCTTGGAAACAGATTCGTACGAATTGCGTACATAATTTTTTTTTAGCACGACTTCATGGAAATATTTTTTAACATGCTAGGCGCTAGCCATCTTCATCATTGCCCCAGTGTTTTGTTTGCAGCACTCAAGTGTTTTAGAAGGCTATTAGTTCTTTGTGGTAAGTGTGCGGTAAAGTTTACTTTGCCGAATCACAAAATATCACTTTTCAATCAATAAACTGTAAATATAAGTACTCATTTTCTTGCATCAGAGCTGATAATAGCAAATAAGTAGAAACTGAAAAATAATTATTTGAACTCCAAAATACGTTTTCAAAGTTAGACATTTCTGATAAACGTATTCTTGCAGTGAAAAGACATTAACATATAATCTTCTTAATTCCAGACCAGGATTCAAACCGGACACTAAGTAGCTGATGGTAGAACTCAACCGTTGCGATATTAAGAGTTCTGTTTGACATGCGCATGCAAAGTATTTTCTACATTTCATCGGTTCCGGCATATTAGAAAATCGTCTCAAAAGTCCTCGGGACTAAAGTGCGGATAAATGAATCGGAGAATCTCGGTTTCGGAGAAAATTCGTTGAACGGTTTTTGCGCTAAGGTTGTTCACAAACAGACAGACAGATAACATTTTGGTAATCATGATCTCACAAATCGTGATTTTTTAACAATAATGCGAAACCGAGAAATTACTACATATAGGAGCAAGAAAAATTATGCAGAAACAAAAAAAAAGCACTTTCTTAGTATCAGGTACCCAGAGAAGATTCCATTCTCTCGAAGAAGCGGCACTTTTTTCTACATCATTACCTAACTTTCTGTATACTATGCATATGTGAAAGACCTTTAATACGTACGGGCTCAATAAAATTATGCAGATACCGAAAATCCACTGTTACCATATCAGATATGCACAAAAGGTTCCAGTCTCTCGAAGAATTGGCACTTTTCCGTACAGCATTACCAAACTTTCTCTATACTCCGCATACTAGAAATAAATTTACTACGTATGCGTGCAAGAACAATTATGCAGATTTTCAAAACCCAATTTTTCCGTATCAGAAGACGTTCCGATTCAGCTTTTCCATATCACACTAAAGGTTCCATTCTCTCAAAGATTCGGCACTTTTCCGTACAGCATTATCAAACTTTCTGTATTCTCCGTGTATTAGAAGGGCAAATAACCGCGTTGCATGCGAGCAAGCCCTGTTCGGACCACTGCGCGCTGGAGGCGGGCGCCCGCCCACGCGCGCGCTGCATACTCCGAGAGACTCGGCGGGTTGCGAGGCGATTCGCCCGCCGCGTTGCCAAGTTTCGCGGGTGATTGATGCACAGGCGTGAAACTTCGCCCCGACTCGCCACTTTCCTTCCCCTCTCCTCCCCCCCCCCCCGCCACCACCCTGACGCCCTGGGGCGAACGCCGCCGCGCGCCTGCAACGCGCTGCCGCCGTCCGACTAATTCTTACGAGCCGCACGAGAAACATGCAACTTTTTAATATCGGGCCCCATTTGGTACGCTCGACATCGAAATAAATTGTTCGGTGGATCCGCTCCCGGGGAAGATACGACGGCGGCTTTTCATAACGTGAAATATACGCGGCGCTATAACCTCGTGTTCGGAAGCGTTGATGGATAAACTCTACACGGGCATCTTGGGACAAGGGCCTGACGAATCGCATTCTATTATCTGCCGTTCTCTCTGGACTGCTTTTGCTGCCGCGGAGGGAGAGCGCGTTCGATATCGGCTTGTGAAATCTATATATGTGGTATGTATCTATACATCTCGAGAATGAGAACTATCGGCGTAGCTCATTCTCGACTTCGAGGGTGCGTGCTCTGTGTCCAGTTTGTTTGTAGCTTCGATGTATTTCGTTTTGAGAAATACCATGTGCCATTTCGAAATGAAGAAAAAATTTAACACATACTTTTAATGAATTTTAATAATTTTATGCAGATAGGTGTGTATAACTCAACAAATGGCTGAATTTCTATTGTTCCAATGGACGTTTTTCAGGGTTTACAAGGTCAATGCTAGGAAAAAGCTGAAGAACCTTCACAAAAGAATAACGACCCTCGTTCCATCTTTTCTTCCTCACCTTTGTTCCCTCGTCTCTTCTTACACTTACACACTTTACATGCATAATTCTACCACAGATGCCGGTAGGCCAACGAGGAGCTTAGAACTTGTCAATGAAATTTTGAGAGAAGACCTGAAAACTCCTCAATCCGATGTAAAAATGAGGGCGGGATGTCACTTTTCAGCGGGGAGGAACATTCACCTCTTAGGAAACAATATGCAGTGCACTTAAGGGACTAATCATCTCAATAGTTGATGAGCCCAAAATCAATACTCACTTGTGTATGTATGTATGTTTGTAAGTACGCACACTTCAGCACTACAGTCTCATGACGCTTGTGTATGACATGGCTTCGCAGCATATACGGCTATGGGTTTGGGAGACTAGAGAGAAACAGATCTGACACTATTTATTTGGCAAACCGTATATGTGAAATACCGAAACATTTCACATAAGATACACTAGATAGTATATGCATAGGAAATGGAACCCAGCCCCGACGTGGATAACGAGCTCCCGAGCCATGATCCACCTGGTGCTCCACTCGCTCACTTGTTACAAGTAATTCCCATATCATTCTAACATATTGAACCCATAAACCTATTACTTCCAAGTAATATGTATGGTTTCAAGTAATTTTCCTCCTTTTCGACTAAATATGTTATACCATTCTCTGCATGTTCGATCTCATTTGCCTCTCGTACACGCCAGTGGCTCTAGAAGGAGACTCCCAACCACCTCCAGAGCATCATATGACGCGGGGGTGCCGTCGCCCGTTGTATTTTATGGGCTCCGGAGGTGCGCAGTTTTACGAGCGAGGTGCGAGCTAACGACCCTCTGATGCTGATGCGAGCTATAATTAAGGCCCTTTTTATACGCCGCTGCTGGGCTTGGAGGCCCCGCGAGGTTATGGCCGCTTCGAGCAGATGACGTGGGTTCTCCGCCGCCGTCGCCTGCTCCTCGTTCACCGCCTCTCCCGCGGACACGGCTTCGTCTCTGGGCCGTCGGCTGGGATGAGCGAGCCTATTATTTCGGCGCCCGCCGCCGGATGGGGAATTTTCGATCGCCGCCGCCTCGCCGGCGGATTGCTGGTGGCGGGGATTGCTAGGGTGGCGAGACCGAGGTATGGGCCAATGGCGTGCACGGCAAGGGTGGTTGGACGGGAGTCGGCGGGTGGTGAAGAAGGTGGAGGCGGTGGCTGGGCCGGCGGCAGGAACGCCAGGGGCGGTAGGGGCTGTAGCGGAAGCGGTTGCGGCAGCAGGGGAGGAGATGGAGGTGGTGGAAGGGGAGCTGTGAGCGACTGTCAGCCGTCAGGGGGACGGAGGGCGGCGGGAACGGCGGCGGCGAGGCCGAGGGCGGTGGAGCGGTGAACGGTGGGTACGGCGGCGGCGGGGGCAGAAGGCGGCGAGGCGGAGGGCGGCGGGTCGGAGAGGGGGGGGCGGAGGACGGCGTGGGCGTCAGGGGTGGCAGGGGCAATGCCCAGCTCCCGAAACAACCGCTGGCCTCGCCCAAGGGACGCCCTGTCCGCTGCGTGCTCTGGCGGTAAGTTACTGCAAACACAGCGCCTTCGTCCCGAGGGCAGCCGCAGCCGCAGCCGTTGCTCCGCTCCACTCCCCGCGCTCCATCCGCCGCTGCGCTTCCTCCATTGGCAGCGCGCCGCCTCCACAAACTCTGATGGTTGTGCCGAAGAGATCGCCACCGTAAAATCTTTTCACGTGGTGATCAATACTGTTGTGACCAGAACACCACTTCTGCCCATAACAAAGTATCGTCTGGTATGATACACCACATTTTTACTTTGTTTGTTTCAAAGATAATATTGGATGAATAAATCCACAAAGTCTAAGTTGAATATAATAATCATCCTTCTACGCAATCGAAGAAAAACAAGAAAATAATACAGGAAATTATTTAGTTTATTCCATTTTCAGCATTCTTGAAAAGCATTCGTGGCAGCTTGGAAACTAGTACATACCTTCTCTGTTAGTTTTTTGGAAAGCTTTACTCTGCGGTACGTGTACTACGAGTACAAAAAGAACTTTTCCGTCGTGTACCGAAAAGAAGTCATAGATATACGAAAGACAAGGTACTGCGAAATAAACCAAACATTGGGGCGACATGAATCAAGGTGTCTCCTACCTCGTGTTTTGAGAGTGACCTTGAGTATATAATTGTAAGTTTTCATGAATTTGTAGTAAAAATAGTGTACTAAAAAGTAAAAAAAAAGGCCGGACTCTGTTCTTACCATCGCCTCATCTGTTCATTCTTCGTTCGCATGTCAATCACACTTTCTGTATTTGTTACTTAACTAATTAGTGAATTAAAACATTGAGTTTGCCAACATTTCTTCCTCAAGGCTGGTGATAAACATAAACAACAACACGATAAGTATACTTGTCTTATTAAGACATAATAATCCTATTGAAAATGCACACCATTCGTTGCCATAATAAACATAATTATCAAGAAACTATACCAGACTTACTGGAAGGCTACAAAATGGTTAAAATTTATCTTAGACATATTTAGCTAAACATAGAAACCCACTACACGTAGTGGTTATAGTACAAGTGTCCATCTCACACAAGTCCACCTCAGGTCAAGGTATCTTAGAAAAAAAGAATGACAAATACTGCTACAATGAAGTTGTGCGATCAGACCTCGTACATATCACCACCCCTGTGAATGGAATAAAAATATTCCGAAACGTTGACAAACACAATGTTTAAATTGACCCCGACCAAATCCCACGATCTCAATGTCCAAAGTCTACTGCATGGTTGCGAATCTACAAGGATTAAACAACTATTGTTGCATTCTTTTCATCCTTCGTATTTCTCTCGTTTCTTACCGCCACCACTGCCATCGCCAGTCACCTCCTTTCCCCCCTCCGCGTCGCCCGGTTGCCAGGGGCGGGGCGACGCGCCGTCGCCTTTCCTGTGGGCGCTGGCGGCGCGCGGAGGCGGGTCGCGAGCGCATTTCGTAAATCGCTCGGCTGGAAGGCCAACGCCGGTCCGGAAGAAGTCGATGGGTCCAGAACTCGGCAGCTGACAGACAATACGCGAGGGAGATATCGCGGTGACGCGGGAGGGCATGTCAAAGAATGGGATACAAGTTAAAGAGAACCGGTCAGGCTAGCGTATGGTCAGCTGTAGAGATGGCGGTTATAGAATCAGTTAATACAATGGTTTCGCGTTCTTTCCTGTAACATTCAGATCGAGGAAATTATGTTTTGTTTTCAAAGAATGCCTACATTTATTTGCATTTGTCAGTGTTTCAGCCCCCTACTAGTTGAATGGAAATGAGACTTTCTGAATATCTTATAAAATTAAAACCAAATACAGACATATTTTATTAAGAAAAACAGAAAGGACAAAATCGTTTAAGATTATTCTTTGTAAAACATAGCAAATTTGGTCTCAGAAAGTTTAAACAGTCAGGGAACATAGAAAAAGACTTAAGAAAACGAGCAGCATAAGCGAGTGTGGTGTTGAAGACGTCAACGAACCCAGTTGGTGTAAATAGCAAACGTGTGCCACGACAACAGTCACGTTTTCTCTGCAGGTCAAGCAGCAGTCTCACGTCAATTCCCACACCGACGAAAAGAAAAGGGGCGCGATGAGATACACTCGAGGAACAGATCGAAACAAAATGGGCAATGTTTCAAAAGTCCTCTCCGCGAGATGGCGTGCGATGTAACGCCTCTACGACCTCTGCATCAGATAGCACTACACTCTACACCTAATTCTATCACTCCTTCTCTTCCACAGTTTCTGCCGGATGTATTGCATTCGTAGAGCTATCTACTTCCATCCTTCTACCATTTGTAATGCCTCGACCGTTCTAATGTTCTATCAAAACTCACTGTTCCATCATGTCCATTTCCCCATTCTCGTATCGCGTCTATCAAATCTGTCACCAACTCAACCCTTCCCCCCTCACCCTGACTCATTGCCTTTATTGACTTCACATTTCTTGAGCATTTACCCAACATCGTCTCCACCGTCACCAAAAATAAAACATTACGGATCGTAAAATAATTCCCAGCAGCATTCAACAAATCGAAACTATCAAAAAAACTTCCAGAAAATACCCACTATCACCATCTTACCAACTGTACCACCATCATCATTTATACCAACCCATTAAGACAATGACACCATTGCTACCACTAATCGTTGACACCAGTATTGTGATCATTCAACTGCGTCCTAAACGACACACCCTTGCTATCATCTTTCCGCTCGCAACACTCCTCATTTGGACTCTTGACTACCACATAACACTAACTCTTTCATAATAATACATTCACACACACACACATACAACTATATATTTTTCTCCCCATCTCCCTCTCCTCTGACCCCTTCGACGATTGCGCTCCCCTTTACCACTTCGATGATACTTGTTGAGCAGCGTGTGAGGAGAGAATCCTCTGTAGAGATGCTGACAATCGTTATTTCAAACATCTCACAGCAGTTGTAGCATCAGCGATGTATTCATGTGAATGCATTCGCGTCCATGAGGAGATTGTGTCAGTGTATAATGTATTGAATAGATTGTCACGCCCAGGATGGCACATTTGCGACACATTTAGGGAAAATAATTAATTTCAAATTATTTTTTTTAAATAAATTCAAATTTTATCACAAAAAATTAGCTAAATGTAGAATATAAAATTAGCATACAAAATCTAAGAAAGTCATAGAAAAGAGAATATCCATTACATATACGTATAATGTAATTTTAAAACAAATTGTCATGTTTTATCCATTTTAATGAAAAATGTATCTTAAGGATGCCTGAATATTCTAAAGAAATTTGAGACTGTTAATATATAAATATTTTCTGTAATTTGTAGACAATGGTATGAGGTTTAAGTTTTTGAAAGAAATTGACGAAGTTTCATTATACAAATATTTTATTACCGCAATGTACGTTTTCGATAGAATGTAGTGAACCCTCCAGTTTAATAAAATGGTTAAATTACGTCATGTATATGCTTTATATTTGTAATTATATTTTCTTCACAACTAGCACTAATGATGACCACAATTGACCGAGAAAGATATTTGCTGCATTACACTATTCTTATGGTGAAACTACGTCAATTTGTATTGAAAACTGACATCGCTCACTATTTCCTTTAAATCTAATTATTTTAATGAATACTTAACGAAAAAATATATTTTAAAATAAGAATTATTTTTCATATTAAAAATAAGTATGGATATTGTTGTCCAATATGCTGTTGAATTTTATGTGATTGTTGTCTAATATGCAGTTGAAGTATTCCCTTAACGCGATTCCAAAACATGATTGTAAAATTGCAGTCAACAGCATTACAGTCGATAGCTGCACTCGAGGGAAATGTAGTACACCTTTAGATAACAATAATGATATCGTCAATAGCTGTTCGATATAATTCAGTTTTCGTTACTTTATTGGTCAACCTATTTTCGTTTTATCGAATCGTGGTAATATTCTCCAATTCTTCATTTTGTGGGGAATAAAATTAAGGACTCTCTGCTTATATATCATGGTAATTTCCTTAAAGAATCCTTATTCCTTACCTTATTTCTTATATTAATTATATTTATTTTCTTACCTCATTTATTATATTAATGCATCATAATTTGAATTGAGTGCATAACTTCTTGGCCTTTTCTACATTTTCTTTTTGTACAAGATATTTATGTACACGAAATATTTCAAGGCAAGGATTTAAATTTTACCACAAATCATATTCTAACACATTTAGAGGAAGTACAACTTCAAAGATGACTCGTCATATTAGGAAATATTACTTATAGTGCATGCAAATTATGTATGATTTTTCATGATTCTGATTCAGTGAATGATATAGTAACTTGCAATTCTTTCCTGCATTTCCGCCTGTATTCTGAAACTCAAGATAACATCCAATTCCTGGTACTGAAAGTCCTTCCACGTGCTTAAGGCAAACGTGTACCTATGGCCATTTCATGTTCACAAATCGAAATTTTTCAGGAGTTACAGGTTAGACAATATTGAAATGATGTGTCTTCACAAGAAGAAATGGGAGGCGTACATAATAAGTTCATATATTATTAGTAGTGAAGAGTGTTGATTAGTATTTATTCACACAATAATTTTCTTCACATATTGTGTTTCAACAAATGCAGTATTGTGTATTAAAGTCTTTGTGATCCAGAGTCCAATAAGATATATATTTACTATCTCAAATTACGCTTATGAAACTAGTTTACAATATTAAGACATTGTAGTTATTTATATTTCTTTCCAAAACTATTTGCATATTTTCATTTAATGAATATCCTTTTCTATTTTATTTCAGTAGTGTAGATAAGTTTTGTGGCTCTCTATCGCAACCAATCTCTATAAATAAGGTATCTAAATAAAGAGAATATCTCGGAAACTTTTCCAATTGCGCTTTAACTTCAAAAATGTAAAGGGCGTCTTGAAAAATCTAAAGATTCACGTCAAATACAACTCAAAACACTCAGCGCAGCGTTGTTGAAATCTGTATTCGAAAAAAGCGATCTAGAACTTTGAAACCTAGATTTTTAGGCCAAAGGAATCAATGAAAGTTTCCTCACATCGTGGTCTACATGGTGAGATCTTCCTGGACATTCTATTACATGTTTGCTGGTTCGGCGCATCTCGATTCTACCACACATGTTCAGAGACGTTCAAAATCCGTAACTATGTTTATTGATATTTTATGCAACTGAATTGAACGGCTGTACCATTGTGTCAGTAATAAAATGAAATAAGATTAGTTTGTATTGACAAGGGTGTATTTTACTGTTGTGTTAATATATGTTCAGTTAGTACTATTACAAGGAGATATGTGGATCAAATGATGGATGATTAGATTATCTTGAAGAAAAATATGCATTATGGACTTCATATGGAAATAGAAAGATGGAAAGAGTGTGGAGTTTAACGTAAGAGAGATCGCTCGGGTATGGTAGTTGTAAAAGGAAATCTCTGAACAACAGATCATTCAATAATTATCACTTTTCACCAGCGAACAATAAATTTATGTTCAGTATCTCGGTGATTTATTTAAAATCTTGATAAGTTTAAGAGAAAATTTCACTAAACAATTTGAACAAAATTAAACATTAAGAATAAAATAACTTTATTAGGAATTTGTTGATGTGACCATCGGTAACAAGTTTAAAAAATAAGAAAGAATGTACACAGTTAAAAAGTATTACATCGGGTCGTAATTCCTCAAAAGTCTAGTTGAAAATGGATACTAGAGATCATTAGCGGTATTACAGAATATTTCATTGGAAATTATATCGCAAAAACATTTCAGTTATATCGTTTGACCCGTCTAGTACAGAGTTTTGAAATTCTAGAAAATGCTGAGTGACTCAATATTTAGTGACTCGTTTCCTAGATAGACCATAATAACGGATTCAACTTCTTTACACGATGTAAATACATTATCGGACGTGAACCCGCACCGTAAATTTGAATCCAGAATTGTTGGCATTATATTGTGAGGGGAATGATTTGAAGAAAGCCATAAGTACAGAGAATGAGATTCTGATTTCAGAATAATTGCTTCTCCGTTGCAAGTTCACGCGATTTCGAACGTTTTCATGTATACTACAATATTTCATAATATCCAGTACGTCATGAAGGCTTAATACTACGTACTTGTGAAACCATTTTGAAAAAAACTGAACAAAGGAAGTCTCTTATATAAAAACGCTCTCATTCTTAGTAATTCATTCGTGTATACCTTAGAATACGGTGTGGTCGAATACCTAACTTTCGGTGTGCAGAATATTTTGCTTTGTGAACCAATTTTTTTGTTAAATTTAAATAGATTTCTTTAAATAATTCTTTCTCGTCATGCAATTTCGGGAAAGTCTGGTATTTCTCTTTTTTCTACTAACGTGTTTGTCGGTCTGTGAACCGAAACCCTCGCATCTGCAAAGTGAATACGAAAGCATTCAAGACAAAACACCATATTCAAAATATTATAGTTGGACTCGAATGTCCCCTATCACAATTCATACCATCAAACAAGAAACAACGAAAAGACTACTATTTGGCAACGGCCTTGCAGATCTCAAAGACATCAGTAATGGTAAACTATAAAAATCTAAATAAAATGCTATAAGTATATTTAGAATTTTTGACATTCCTGTTTAAGCAGATGAACTGAAAACAAATATGATGATAGAGAACTTCACTATTAGTTTTCTGGTAATTTCACAGTTAACCATCCTCGGACTCCTGCTCTGTCCATCACAACTCTCTTTACAAACATTAAGAATATCCACGAGGGTTTCACCGAAAACCTGAAAAAGGACATACGGAAGACCGTTGAAATTGTACCTCACGAGTGGATTCCTAGCACAGAGCTGCTGCGCACGACAAATCTTTTATTTGCGGAGAGTCGCGTGGTATATGTGGTGGTGCTGGGAGACGGCCAGATATCTGCCGCAGAAATGAGCTCCTTGCAGCTGCCTGTGGAAGTGCTGTACGCTTCTGAAAGCGCAGATGGGCTGCGGCCTGAGGTGCTAAACCGTCTAGACGCCGCTGGCACTGCATTTGTTTTAGTTGCAAATCATCCAGATCAGGTATTGTTTACGTCGGCGCATTAGATTGCGAGTTTACAACAGTAGCTTTGCATATTGTGGGTTCACAGTTTTTAGTGACGACAGCGATAGATTTAGAGCAGTATCTGAGTAGCCTCGCCATGAAGCCACTGTATGAATGTGAATTCTAGGGGTCGGCTCCTTTTCTTGGTCATTTACGTGATGTCCTCTTTGTCAATCCTAAGAGGATGGAACCGAGAGAGGTGGCTCAAGGCATTAAATGATGTCACTGCATTGACATCTCTGACTACTCTGACCGGAAGGACCTAGATTCGAGTCCCGCCAGTGGCAGTATCCTAGCTTGTCAGCTAGGTCGAATTCAGTTGCTATCTGGAGGAGGAATCTGCCAGTCTGCTGCTCTAATTGGTAGTTGTCCGGAGTTTCTCCGATCAACACCATACGAATGCTGGAGCCTAACAAACGGACCACTGACCGCGTGCGACTTATCCTGCCTATTTCCTGTCCTATTTTCTCCCCTTACTTACACACACTTGCACTCACATGCACTCTACTTCCACAGATGCTGGGAGACCGGTCGGGAGCTTAGAGCTTGTCCCGATTGGGCCGGTGGGAGATACCTGGTTGTGGAAAACCCCACTAACAGATGGTAGGTCAGCGACGGAGCTGGCCATCCAGCGGGGGAAGCGCCTCCTCCCGAGAAAAAATATACAATACATTTACGGGACTAATGACCTTAGCAGTTGACGCGCCCTAATCACTGTCAGTCAATCAATGAAGACGATGGTGGAGCTTTACCTTACACAGACTGTCGTTTGTGCGCGGGACGTGACCCATTGTTTAAGCGCTTCCTGACCCACATCCGTCGTTAAGATTGGTCGACCATCTGATTCTCCATTATTACATGCCATATGATTTCCTCCATGATTTCCTCCATGATCTGTCAGTTTTGTTAGGTAATCAAGAATGAAAATGTTTGATGCGTAATCAAGAATTAAGTGCCACTCGGGAATATGTATGCAGTGTGTACAGTACATACATTTCCTCTTTATATATCAGCAATCTTCTAATATATGTCCGTCCCCACCGTTAAAAGACATTTATTTTTACATTGTGTATTTAAAAAACTTTTACATTTTTGGACATCAATGTGCTATTACTTTACTTTCAGTAAAAAATTATCATACGTCGACAACTTTCTGTACTAGTAACTATTATGTTAAAATCTAGCAGCTTTCCAGCGGATTGCGTTAACTGATAAGATCATTATTTCCGTAATTGTAGCGAATACTTTTATTGGGGAAATGGCGGTGATCTTCCCCCGCTGAATAGGGAGATCCGGCGCGGACCTACTCGTCGACTTGTGGCTTTTTCCCTCACCCAAATATCTCCCATCCGCTGGAACTTTTCAGCGGAGTTTGAAGCGCTTTCTAGCGGATGAAAGCGTGGTACGTGCCCGCGGCTGCGCAGGTGTTGGGCTTCCTCGGCTCGCGGGAGCGCGCAGGCCGCGTGAGGCAGCGCAGCGCGCCGCAGCTGGCGTTGCTGCGCGCGGGCGCAGACGCCCCCTGCGAGGCCTTCGCGCAGCGCGCGGAAGCGTTGCTGCGCGCGGCCTGGCGTCGCCACGAGGCTGCCGGCCTGGCGGTGCTGCAGGTGCTCAGAAGCGGGGAGCTTCCTCTGGGAGAAACAAACTATTCGCACTTCTACTTTCTCGTTGGGAAATTAAAATTGGCAGAGCGATCGAAGCACAAAAGATGAAGCACGGGCCGACCGCCAGGAGTGCGCTTCTTTTTTTGTGCTTGTGCGTTCCGTTTAAACCCATTACTCCATGTTTGAACTCGGAAGTAAATTGGCTCCAATAGTCCACAAGTACTTCATCAAATTCGGTTTTGATATGCGCTGTAGTTCAACCCTTCAAATAAAAACGTTTAATCACAGCACAAAACTCGTTTCTCTCCTACGCCGCAAGACAACCTCCCACATTTAGCGTGTTGCCAACAAATAAATTTCCGTCACATTTGTTAGAAACTTCAAATATTTGCCTAACAAGAACCATGTTTTCTAACAATGACAATGTTTAACAACAATTCGCCATCTTTCGTAGGATGTTCCCAGACTTATCAAACGACCTAAGTAGAGCCTGTAAATTTGCGATGGGAATGAAATCTATTTAGGAAACAGTTTATTTTTTGGTATTTACAATTTGACATTGTAAACGTAAATTACTTAAAAGTGCTTTGAATGTTGCTAAGAATTTGTATAAATATTATAAATTCGTAAAATGATAATTAGACAAAGCGATTATTGATTATAAGTTAATGAATAAAGAATGAAATTTTAAAGAATTTTATATTACACTATCGAACGTCAGTTGTATAGATCATCAATATAGATTCTGAAAGCTTTTTTATTGTCCTGACTTGTAAAACGTGCGTAATTAAATGCATTATTATATTCATATTGTTAAATGTTCTTTAAATTTTATTCATTAATAAGAAACCTACGTAGGTTTAGGCGTAAATTAATACATATGACACTATATAACAGCGTATTCATGTAAATGAATTTCAATGATTGACTCAGTGCGATCGAGTAAGAGTGAATTTCCGTTTGTAGACGATGGCTGGCGGGCAAGCTTGCGGGCCTGCTTTGGTTCTGAACCCGCACTCTAAAACCGGCCGTGGAGTGCGACGTTTCAGCGCCAAAACGCCTCCGGGCTGGAACCTGGCTGGCAGTACAGTGCGCGTGGCGGACATAAACTACGGCGGCGTCCAGCTGCTCGACGCCCCTGGCGGCCCCGGAGAGCGAGACTCGATCGTGCTGCGCTCTCTACTGCGCGCGACCGGCGCTCGAGTGGAGATTCGCTCGATGGCAGAGAGCGAGGGCGAGGGCGTCTTCTTCTTCAACGGCACCGCCACCGGCCTGCTCGGTATGGGCACTGATGGCCTTAAACGCTCTATTTTCAGCTTCCAGGATTCCTAATCTACAACAATATTTTATATACCTTTCCAAGTTGTATCTTTGAATTCTCGGCTATCCGGGAGACGCCGCGTCGTTGGCTGGGGTGCCGACGTTTCGCCTGACATGTCGTAGGCTTCCTCAGGGCAGTGACTAAGTGACTTTGAGGAAGCCTGCGACATGTCAGGCGAAACGTAGGCACCCCAGCCAACGACGCGGCGTCTCCCGGATAGCCGAGAATTCATGGATTCGAGCCGCAGAAGCTTACGTATACAAGTTGTATCTTTCTTTTATCGTTCATCATTTCTCTGCTGAAAGTCGTGCTAAATCGGAGAAAGTTATTTCCGTTAAAGATTTAAATTCTGTGCAGTTTTGAATTTTATACCACGAAGGTTTTTGCCCCTCACAATATTGTCTAAAATGGCAAAAATGTTAAAGTGCATGGTCATTTATCGACACCGAAAATTGTGATTCTGATATTTATTAAGGTATTTGAAACGATAACTGGTTTAATATTTCAGAGTATTCTAGCATGTATACGAGTTCACAATGTTACAATAGCACTAGATACACGTTAGGCAGATGCTCGATTCGGCCACAAGCCGCATCCGGCCCTCACACTTGCAGGTCGTGACATGCGTTGTCGATAGCTGTTTGCAACGCCCCCTCGCAGAAATGGAAGAGCATTATTCCATGTGCTTTCACAGATTCCCTGTGATGTTCTTCGGCATTGTTCCCGCGGATACGTTCATCTCGCACGGCGGCAGACTGATAACTGATTTCGCTTTGCACACTGTGCTAATAGATACACTCAGATCTGTCTCTTGTGAAGACACGTTAGTACGAGTACAGCTTTTACGCATAAAATAAAATTGTGAATCTGATAACATTTCTTTTAGAAAAAAATACTTGCTGTGATTTCTGCCCCATCCATCTTAGTATCACATTGTGGTAATTGTCTCGCAGTTAAGTACCAGGTGTTGAGTTTTTCAGAAAAGTATCCACACAATGTGCATTTGGAGACACCTTCATACATCTTCAATGTATGTTTAAAAAAATAATTATATTCAGTTTCTAGAAATCTTATTCTATCTTCTGTTCAAAACTATTAGTGCCACAGAATGGCAGGAAAGTTATCACACTACTTCTTCCGCGATTCTCCCTTTCTAGAAGTGGATGAAATGTTTCGCGATAGTTTGCGGACTAAATAGCAGGACTTGGTAAGCGAAATGACAGATAAATATATGTTTAGTAAATTTGATGAAGTTGGGCTGATTCATTACCGCATCGTCTTTAAATTTCTTTCATACTATTTTTTTCGGAATGGGAAGAGTTGGATCGAAAATCGCATAGCTCACTCCCCTCTAAACACGCGCATTTTTCTCCTACGTAGAAAAGCACATCCAGCCCTCATTTATGTTCTGACATTCCGCTCCCCAACACATCACGAGAGCTGTATGCGAGTGGCCTGCGAGCTTAGTGTGTGGTGTGCGAGTGTGAGCGGCGTGCGCAGGGGAGGTGAGCGCCGGGCGCGCCGACGTGTCCCTGAACACGCGCGTGCTGGAGGCGCTGCCGGCGGCGCTGGGCGTGCATCTCGCGCAGCCGCCCGTGAATGAAGTGGGGATGCTGCTGGTGGTGCCGGCGGCGCAGCGGCTGCCGCCGTGGATGGCCGTGTTCGCGTGCATGGAATGGCGGCTGTGGGCGGCCGGGGCGTGCAGCGTGGTGGTGGCTGCGGTCGTGTGGCACGCGCTGTTCTACGAGAAGATCGGACGCGTGGGCGGGGCCGGGGTGGGAGGCGGGGGCGGAGGCCGGGCGGCGGCGTTGGAGGCCTTCGCGGACGTCGCCGCCGCCTTCTCCTCGGCGTCGCGCCCGGCGCTGGAGCGGCCGCTTTCGCATCGCGACAGGTCAGATCACCGATTCAAAACCCGTCGTGCTACAGCAGCATATACTCTCTCGTTCCATTTCTAATATTTTATTATTTTCGAAAATTTGGAGAATTCAACAATAATGAGACTTATGACATTGTTTTAAGCGACCTTTACGCTATCCGAGGACAAAGTTTAATCGAAAAATGTGAAGACATTTAGGAGAAAGTTTTGAAAATGCCATTAAGGCTTTATTTGAAGTACCCTCAAAAAATCCATTGCAAACTCACAGGACCTTGAGTTCCTTGAAATCAATCCAGTAATATCAATTTTGCTGAAAATTGTCTGAACGGTTTAGGCACTAGCTTTGAATGCGAACAGATGGCAGGACGGACGGACCGACAGAAATTTTGCCGTCAATAGAATTTTCGGACTCACAAAAGATGGATTTTACTGTTTGGATGTTGTTAATGTATTACATAAACAAAATAAAAATTACTCTGGGGCCGACCTAGATAAATCATTTAACAAAATGCATTTGATATAACTTCATAATGAAATTTTATATAATTAACTAGCTGACCCGGCCACGCGTTGCTGTGGCTAAAGTTTTTGTTATATTACACCAACATTCACCAATAACAAACGTAAATAGAAGCACTCACGTTGCTTTGGATGTACCGTGTAAAGTCTCCCCAATGTCTTAGCTTTGAATATGCCTGTAATGGAAGGATGTGGTTTTCCTTGTTTCCGTGGCTCCCATTTTTTACTGGATTTGTTCCATGTGAAATAACGTGGAACATCACCAAACACCAATGTCTTCGCGAATTGGCCAAAAACATCAGGTTTTTGACACAATGTAAAAAATTCAGTTAGAGTCGTTTTCGGAGCTTCGAACGCTCTTTGGAGAACATTTTTTTCAGTGAAGTATACACGTTGACCGTTTTCAAGATGTATTGCCAGATGTTGGACAGCAGGATCTCTTTCGTGGATGGGAAAGCTGAGAATATGCCAAATAGCTTCATTGCTGCTAATGTAGCCCATTTGGTATCGTGCTATTTCGTCATTTTTATTTATGTTTTGTACTTCAAATATGGCCAAATCACTGCCTTTGTTTACATATTTACAAATATACTTAATTGATTTAACAGAACTGCAAAGCTCAACATTGATATGAGCTTTGTAAGTTTTTGAAAGTAGTGGTGAGTATGGTACCACCCACTGATTATCAAACTCAACTTGATTTGGAAAGTTCGGCAGTCGCATTGTAAATGTGTGGCCACCATTCTCAGTACTTCTGCGGCGATACATTGGATAACCATCAATATCCGTGATCGTGTCATTCGTATACGGCTTTGGGAATTTTTTTTTACATTTTCCATTTTCCATGCACGGTGACGTCATGTTGAAAGCACCGCATGGCCCATGGATCATGTGTTTGGTGACAATATCAAATAATTCTTGATCAATTAATGGGTCTGGAATTTCGGCTGAAATTATTTGATCGATTTCTTCAGGACGGATTCTATCTTTAAGCCAAACCAAAATGTGGGCATGAGGCAAACCTCGCTTTTGCCACTCTATCGTATACAGCCAACAACGTGTGATACCAAAAATTGAATATTTAACAATAAAATCAATTAAGGATTTCAATTTTTGTTTAAACACACGTGCAGTTAAATCATGACGATGAATGGCTTGTTGTTCTGGCAATAGTAAAGTTTGTATCTCTTCCCAATTCGGATTACATGTGAATGTAATAAATCCGGTCGGCCGTAATGACGTACGTAAGTCATCGCATCTTGTATGTATTCCTGCATGTTCCGTGGACTGCCGATGTAGCTTGAAGGTAAAATGAAAACATTACCGATGTCAATGGGATTTAAATTTCCATCGATGTTTCCAGCAACAGCATCTCGTAAGTGAATATATTCTTCCGATCGTAGTTTTGCCTGGTTGAATCGAAGGAATCGCAAGCGTTCGCTTTCGACCTTAGCATACATATCAACAATGTATTGATGGAACAGCTGACGATATCGAAGGATATAATTGTCTTGATGTTGTCTAACCATTACTCGGTGTGCGTAGTAGTTCATTGAGCTAACTTTATTATTTCTGTAATCACCTAAAAAAATAAAAAATTAAATGCAATACGAAATTAAAATCTATACATACAGTAAGAAAGTAAATAGATAATTGTAAAATTTACCGGTATTTGGATCATACTGTTTGATATTAAGGTGATATTCATCTTGTCCTTGCCAAAATATCAATGGATATTGTAGTGTGTCATATGAACGGTGTAGATCCGAAATCGTACTGACAGTGTTGTCTCGCCGTGTAATTTTTATAGATCCTTTGTCAACTGGATCACCAACCATGATAACAGCAACCTCATCAACAGTTGGAGCGTTGAATCTACCAGCATGTTCACCTAATGGTACTTTGTCGGCTTTTATGACGATTTGATAATTGTCATTTTGCAGTCGTGGCGAAACTCTTTTGATCAATTGAATTAGTTGATTGTGATCTTCTAAAAAAATTTCCAATAATATCACAATTGCTCTTTCCTCTGCTTGTTCAATAAAATTATACAGGCACCGAGTCGTCACGCGCTCTTCACAATCGCCCATAAAATAAATTTGAAGAAATTTCGGATTGTTATCAGGCATTGGCATCAGTGATCCGATTTTATGGTACACCTGGCCTTGAATTTTGAATGTAGTTTCAAAATTACGTCCATCGGATGCACGATCGCAAATTTTAGTTGCCCCAAATGACGTCATTTGGAAGCAAGAATTAAATTTGCGTATCTTACGCAAAAATAATTTGGAATCATCTGAATTGCCAGTAAGAAGGGATAATAAAGGCTCCGGCAGAGCGGGTAGAGGTGACAGCACAACTTTTCCTGATGCGCAGCACATGCCGGCTGCTTCATTCCGAAATTTCAATGCCTGACAATATTGACATACTTTATCCATTCCACCGATAGCAATTTTTGAATGCGCCGAGTAGTTAATATCTGGTGCATATTCAAAGGCAAGCCGAACGAATGATGCACGTGTTAATGAGCGGCTGATCCGTTGCCTTTGTCGATCTAGTCCTCGTATTGTAGCTATGTTTCGTTCTCGTGCCGCTCTTGTTCTCGTAATATTCTGTTGCAGACGTTCGTCACGCTGTTCTTGAGATTCTTGTGTACGACTTTCTGCAGTCCTGATTCTTTGAGCTGCATTTCTTGTTTCGATTTGTTCTGGTAATTGCTGAGCTCTTTCAACACGTTTGCGTCGTGACCCTTTGCTGCTCGCGTTGTTGAGGTTAGATTTTTTCGGTGGCATTTGACTGAAAATAATAATAATCGTTTAAATATTAGAAAGAGGAACTGAAAAACATGTTATCATAGCACATTGAAATAATAAGTGCAAAATAATTTTAAATGGAGGTTAAATAATCTTAATATATATAAATCTCGTGTCACAATGTTCTTATGATATTCTCTTGAATACGTTCGTTACACTGTTCTTGAGATTCTTGTGCATGACCTTCTGCTGTCCTGATTCTTGGAGCTGATTTTTTACCATAGCAGCGCCATCTATTGATTACTTACTCAACCCAGTCGAAAGGTGTCGACATCTGTTAGAATCATTTGGAGTTAACAGATAATTGTGACTGTCAAATAATAACAGACAAATAATTGACGATGATACCATCAGATTCTCTGGGGTATCTTTCGCAGGGTCTCTTTCGTGGTGAAAGCCACAGCAACGCGTGGCCGGGTCAGCTAGCTGATTGTTGTAATCTTTCTTCTTAATATATATAAATCTCGTGTCACAATGTTTGTCCTCAATGGACTCCTAAACCACTTAACCGATTATAATAAAATTCGCACACCATGTGCAGTTCGATCCGACTTGAAAGATAGGATAGTTTAAATCTCAAATTATAGTCGCAATTTTAATTTATTGCTAATTATTTGTCTGTTATTATTTGACAGTCACAATTATCTACAATTATTACAACAATTAATTAGCAATTATTCAGACAAATAATTAGCAATAAATTAAAATTGCGACTATAATTTGAGATTTAAACTATCCTATCTTTCAAGTTGGATCGAACTGCACATGGTGTGCGAATTTTATTATAATCGGTTAAGTGGTTTAGGAGTCCATTGAGGACAAACATTGTGACACGAGATTTATATATATTAAGATTAATTAATTAATTTATTTATTTATTTATTTATTTATTTATTTATTTATTTATTTATTTATTTGTTTATTTATTTATTTATTTATTTATTTATTTATTTATTTATTTATTTATTTATTTATTTATTTATTTATTTATTTATCCTTTACATATCCTTTACATTCAGTAAATATCCAAAATGGAACAGCCGGCTTTACTTCTACGAAGGAAGTACGAAGGATTTTTTCGCTCTTAAAAAATCCACTGCTTCGAACGGGTTTGAACCCGTAAATTTGGGTACAACAACCCGATACGCTACCTATTGTTATAGCATGGAAGTCACCAGTTACATATTAGACTAGAACAGTATATCCACCTTGTGCACCGCCTATTACAACTATATTCTATCTATATATCTCACTCTGCCTAATCCCGTTCCACCCTCACACTACTAGTATACTTCGTTCAATTACTAAAAAAATTAAAAATATGAACTAAAACTAAACTTAGATTCTTAAGTTGTCTATTACAGATTTATAACATCTACAACAATCCGAATAATCAGTTAATTTCGGATTGACAAACGGACATCATTTATAATGTTTCCTTTCTCTCGTGCAACTCACATATACGTCATCAAAAGAATCTGATTAATGTCTAGTTTGTTACAGCTATTAAAGACCCATTTCATGCAGTAACAGTAACAGAACAAACGTGTTTTTATACTTTTTACTTACTACGTACTTAAGTAGTAAAATAACATTTGCTAAAAAGGCGATTTGTAGATATAAAAATTCGTATTGTGGAGCCTCGGTATAGGAAAATGCATAAATCTAATTGTTAGTTGTAGTAAATTTCTTCATCTATCACGTTGTGTAGTTACGATCCATGTTTATGGATTCGAAAAATCGATCGACGGCAAAATCTCCTGTCTGTTGTTTGTCTGTCCATCTGTGGTCAACGTTAGCGCCTAAACTGTTCAAAAGATTTTCTCCAATATTCGCATTTCTTGATAAATCTGGAGGAATTCAAAACCCTATGAGTATGAAAAGATATTTTGATTTCCGGGAGTACTTAACATGAAACCTTCAATTTTCAAATTTTCTTCCAAAATAGCTCCATAAAATTATAATGAAAATGATAAACTTTTCTATGCGCCTGGAAGTGTTTATATGTGCAGCTAGTAGTATAGGTGTAATGTGCTTGGCGGGTCAACTCATTTAGCCTAACCAGTCCGGAACGTAAGAGTTTGCCTCGGCTAGGGCAGTGCACCACCGGTGGGAGATAACTGATTGGGGAAAACCCCGCTAGCCGAAGTATAGATTGACTTCGGGTCTCGCTATCTAGCGGGGAAAGATAACTGTCTCACTCCACGATGAAAATGTTCACTACACTTACGGGAATAACGACCTTTGCCATTGGAAACACAATGAATCTAGTATCTATGAACGTGAGTTCGAATATTGTCGAGGAGGAAAGAAATTTGCTGATTGGAAACAATTTTTCAGGTTCATATAGAATAATAATATTACGTAACCGTGGCAAATAACGCGAGAAAATATGTGCTTTTGTTATTTCTAGTTATTACATGAAAACTTCTATTGTAAACTTTCCTTGAGAAATATTTATGTGATGACGTTGTGATGAATGTGAAAACATGGCACAGATATAAACAGTTCACAATAGACAATTGAATGTAAAATAAACAATCACGCATGTAAATACATACACGTTCTTGATTCATAACTTTTTCAATTAATTTCATCTCTTTTGTTTACGTAAGACATTCACACCTTCATAGAATTAAGACCAATTTTGAACGTACCTTTATGAATATGGATATAATAAAACTTCAAAAGGCAAGCAATCATTTGCAAATAAAAACAATTCACATTACCCGATTGAACGTAAAATAAACTGTGACTCATCAGGGGTAATTTTCATGTTCAATAGTTGTTTCAATATCATTTGTAGCAATATTATTCTTTATGTAATTGTTCTAGTACAAATTTCACTTATAGTGACATGTCTCAGGATAATACGAAAACGGGTACAGTTTATTTTCTTAATTCAATTGTTTCATATTTTGAATTTAGGTCAAGGTAGCATACTTAGACTGTGTATAATTCAAAGCATATTTTTACTTTTTGTTGGTAAAAAATTGCAGATTTGGGAGTAATATTTTCAATTGCAACTTCAATTATTTCAATTCAATTTCTTCTATTTCAGTTAATTTTTTCTTAGTCGCACAAAATATTCAATGCAAATTTTGGAACAATCACGCCTGATGGCTATTTTTCTGTCGCATGTGAGTGTGAACAATTTCGTTTTTATATAACAGATTGTGGGGGTCCGTACGTTCATAAGGAAAGGGAAGTATCTATTTCTGAAATGTAAATTTCCCTCATGTTTAAGTACATGATTGTCAGCAAAACGAATCCTAGCAAGGTGATTCTATTTTGTGTATCACCACCTACTAAAGTATATAGATACTATTAAATTTTTATTAAATGAAAATTTTCAATCTTACAAATTGTTTTCTTTTTTAATATTCGAACCCCGACATATCCTAGATTAGGCCTCTACAGCATTTTGCACTTTCAATGAACTCGAGAGCAGCAAGTGAGCATTCGCATGAAAATCCAGCATGCTAGGATGGGTTGGAATGAGACCCATTCTAAGAATGCTTCACCAATGAGAATGCGCAATTCGAACCTTCGCGCGTAAATGAAAGTAGCAATAAGCGAGAAAATGACTGACAGTTACATATAGTTCAAGTAGTATTGTCTTTTGTGTTATATTGAAAATGTATATGATAATGTGGAATATCAAACTAAAACGAATTAGATATACATGTTATTTGATTTGGACTCCAATTATTAAAATTGTTTGTTGGTCTGAGTATGCAATTAACTTTGCTATAGTGTCATCACAATTTTATTTTAGTGACAAACACAAAATAGTTATATTGCATCGTTTATGTTTGATGACAGTAATAAACTATGATTAATTGATTTGAAATTGTTTTTCATTACTATGCTTAATTGAAAGACCATCTTATCAAGCTAAAAAATCTTATTATTAAAAACTTATTGTTACTTTCTGCTCTTTATTTCTTTCATTATAGATTTATAAAAACCAAATCAACGAACACTATTTATTTATAATCGTTTTTGACATCGTATAAAAAAATTTAGCCCTTAGCGTTTTATTTATCAAGACAATAATCACATGATTGACCTAACAGATTGTCAGAGAGATTTGCTCGTTGGTATAATTCAGATTCATAATTGGGTAAAATTTGTGACAATATATGTGCTTACAATCATTGGATGCCATCTGGGAATTGTCTATATTTCATTTTTATGTCAATTATGATGTGAGAGATTGCTCTTATAATTTCCTTTATTTTGCTATGATTTCAATAATGTTACATTACCGGGTGAAAATAGTAAAATGGTCATTTGTGTTCGTAAGAATGAAATAATATCTTTTTTAAAGGCCACCAATTTAATATAGTGTTTAAGAGTCACAACGAGCATAAAAAAAGGAAAATATGTTGTTACATAGCCGTGCTCAGACGAACATAAAGGGTGAATTATTGTCATTGTAGCTAGAAATACGGGACATTACCATTTAAATATGACTAAGTGGGAAAATAATTTCACAGCATGGAGCATTGCCTTAGACACCCAGGCCTTGAATCTACGCGTCGCGACCCTTGTATGCAAATGCCAAGCTGCTCCCCTCCCCGCCTAGAGCCGACCCCCGCCGCTGGCACTGTCGCCACTCTCGTGGGCAGACATCCGGCTCTTGACTGCAGAATGCCCGCGATAGCAGTCGTTGTGCAAGACTGGCCTAGAAGTTTGTAGCATTCATTCTGAGGCATCTGTATAAATACTGAATCATTTAAAAGTACAGAAACGAACCCGTTTGAATTCTATATGTACGTATGTTCAAAAAGAACGTCTTTTCGGGAACTCAGATAATTAATTGTTTGAGCGTATTAACTTGGCGAGATTTGCAGAGAAGGTTGTGCTTTCTGTAGCTAAACATTGGGGTACAGTAGTGAGATGTTTTCCGTGTTTTAATATGATAACGTGATGGCAATTGAATAAGCGTCTTTGAATGTAATATTACATAAATATTAAGAGGTAGTTCTTGAAGAATAACTTGTCATTATATCGTTATATGACGTTGTTATGTGACCAAGATGTTTAAAAGTGACCTTAAGTCACTTTTCAACATCTTGGTCATATAACGACCACTGTTATTTTTAAACTTTAGGGGGAACTGTAGGGAGCACACGTAACGACAACACAAACTCACGCAAACACACACAAACATCCATGCCCGAAGCAGGATTTGATCCCGCCCCTCGAGCCGAGGCAGCCACGGCCCTTCAGCCTTAACGATCTCTGCTTATCCAGGCCGGCTAACTTGTCTTTGTAATATAATACTCTTTCTTCATGAAGTAGTCGTAAATATTAACTTAAAAGTAGTACCCGTAATAGACAATAATGTGTTCCAATTAAATGCAATATTTGAATGGTACTTAACTATACAATCAACATCAACAAGACTGTATATTTTATTGTTGTTTTGTTTCTTTTATACGCTGTTCATTACTTAATTTTCATTTCCGTAATGCTGTAGGAGTTACCTTGCTGTCTGTCTGCTCATGGGGCTTGTGTTGGTCTCAATCTACCAGAGTTTGCTGTCAGATGCCCTCATTTCGCCTCTGCGATGGCCACCTATCAGAACCCTGGAAGAGGTAGCTAAAGATTTTTCAGACTTCCAATGGTTTGGCGTTTCTGTGTACACACTAATTTTTTCCAAAGTAGAAAATAGAACGAATTGGTATAATAAAGCAGTTTACGAACCTTTACGTTTCTTAGATTAAAAAGATAGACGCCGAACAGCCTCCAATGCGTAAGTAACAAGTTGGCAAATACTCAAAACTCAATGACGATTGAAACTGAAGTTAAAGAATGAATGTTTTATTTAATTTCAATAATATTTATTCTTAATAAGAAATGGTACTGACTGCGTATTTCATTTCATTTGTTCTACAGTAAATCTGATCTGCATTTGCGTGCATGTCCGTTTAATTCTATGACCACTTGCCTTCGCAGATGGAGAAATCAGACTTGGAAATAATGACGCCGCACTCTGTGATTAAGGCTATGCATTGCAGTCTCGAGGAGTCACCCTATGCTGTCCTTTGGCAAAGGCTGCGAGTGTATACACCTCAAGAGTGCATCGACGCGGGTGGTCGTGCAGCTCTCCTGCTGCATGAGATAGCAGGGGCATGTTTAATGGTATTTAACGTTCCTATGATTGTTACGTTGCTTTATAATACATACGGGGGTAAGATAGATAGAAATACTTCATGGGTTTTCTTTTTACTTTCTCGCACTTACGAATGTAAGAAGAAAAAATATTTTAATCATGCACTGAAAAACACCAAATTTTCGACAAAAACTCTTATTGCGGGACCCTGGTAACGAAAACATCGATAAACCCTGTTCCTATCTACAATAAATAACTTTCTCTAACACGTGGTGGAGCCAGAATCTGTTTTGGTGTTTCTTGATACCGAAGATTGACGGCTTAACGTCTGTCTGTGTCTTGTCTGTGTCTTGTCTGTGTCTTGTCTGTGTCTTGTCTGTGTCTTGTCTGTGTCTTGTCTGTGTCTTGTCTGTGTCTTGTCTGTGTCTTGTCTGTGTCTTGTCTGTGTCTTGTCTGTGTCTTGTCTGTGTCTTGTCTGTGTCTTGTCAGTGTCTTGTCAGTGTCTTGTCAGTGTCTTGTCAGTGTCTTGTCAGTGTCTTGTCAGTGTCTTGTCAGTGTCTTGTCAGTGTCTTGTCAGTGTCTTGTCAATGCCTTGTCAGTGTCTTGTCAGTGTCCCTTCAGTGTCCCTTCAGTGTCCCTTCAGTGTCCCTTCAGTGTCCCTTCAGTGTCTTGTCAGTGTCTTGTCAGTGTCCCTTCAGTGTCCCTTCAGTGTCTTGTCAGTGTCTTGCCTGTGTCTTGCCTGTGTCTTGCCTGTGTCTTGCCTGTGTCTTGTCTCTCTGTCAGTTTGTTTGTGACCAAAGCTAGCGCATAAACAGTTCAGCCGATTTTCTTTTAAATTGATATTCCCTGGCTCTGGGAGTTTGGAATGAAAAGTTTGGTTTTGAGGGTACTTTACATGAAGCCTCAAAATTTCTCAAAAATTACACAAAGTTTTTTATTAAATTTTGTCCTCGAGTAGCGTAAATAACGTTGAAGAGAAAGGTGCCGGTCTTATATTAGTTAAAATTCTTGATTCTTCGGAAATTACAAAAGTGCAATTCTTCTTAAAACCACAATATTAGACTGATTGTTTCCTTAACGAAAGCAGAGATTTTTTCCTTAAAGACAGGTCTTGGTCATGTATAATTTTTCGAAAACATAAGTAGTTTTCGTGTAATTTTGTGCGAATATGGGCAATTTTCAATTTTTGAAAACAATTTTTTATCAAAACCGCTCTCAATTTTCACTTAAAATTTTGTCTTCGTATGTATCAAGGGACGGTAAAATATATAGTGCCAGTACCATTTTCGGCGAACTCAGCACCTTATGCCATGTACAATTGTTTCCACATATTACAAAAAAGTAGTAGTTTTAGTGTAATTTGTGCTTTATATTAATACAATATTTAAAAAACATTCTCAAAATCCGCTCCGCATTTGTTCTTTGCATTTTTTCTACGAATAGAAGCGATACGAATTGACGCTTAAAAGAATAACGCGTATCACATTTTCTTTGAAATTTTTGAATTTTTGAAAATTCAAATTTAGAAATAATCTAAGAAAGTTGTTTTAGCACCACTTATTTAACTATTTAACGATGTGCAAATTTTGCACTAGTGGTTTCTCAACTGTTCTCCTACAGCAGATTCTAATAACAGCTTCCTTACTCAAAATTTGACATCACTGCATTCAGTTTAGAAAAGGCCGACATTGACATACGTACACGACCACGTACTGTGATAAAATTCTTGCATGCAGAAGGCGAAATGGTGGTTCACATTTGTAACACTAAAGTTGGCACTGTTAAGTGATGGGTTTCTCGTTTTATATAAGCTGAAGCTTTAACGGTTGATAAAAAGCCGACCTTTGACTGCAGTGTCTTGTACAGGAAGTTGAGATCATTTATGACAATTATCATTTTCGTCAAGGGAGACGAAATGTGTCGCAAGCTTTCCATTGGTAAAGGCACTGTAATCTTCATTATTCATACTCCAAAGTTCAAACTCCAAAATTTATCACTCCAAAGTCTGTGCGCACTGGGTACCGAAAATGTCGTAGCATAATAAAGAGACAGTATACTACGCAAATTGCATTGAATTTACCTGAAAATAAGAGATAAAAATATAAGGCATTTTTTCTGACTAACCCTTATGACGTAAATTACTACTACTAGTTTTTCCTCACTAACCGGCTAATTTTGTGGTTTGTGCCCGACCTGAAGAACGCGATGCCGGAGCTGGTCAACACGCAAGGCATCTTCCTGTGGAGGGTGTCACTCACCTACCCCACGCGCGCGGGCTGGCCTCTGCTTCCCGCGTTCGAGCGCGTCATAACCAACTTATGCGCTGCAGGCCTGCCATGCTACACCGGCTTATTGTGTGACGGGAGAGCATTGCGGCGGACCTTCAGCCGGCCTTTGCAGGACGACGAGGGCGTCAAACCGCTGAGTTTGGGAGACGTCAGAATGGCATTCGAAATTTTGCTTATTGGACTGACGACGAGTTTAATCGTCTTCATCGGAGAAGTCGTCTCCGCTCGTAGTCGACGCCGGAGGAATCATGTCTCTTCTGTTACGTCTGATCGTTTACGCCTTTCATTTTCACCTGTGCTGTCTGGTCGTCGTTGATATTATTACTCGAAATCTTAGTTTTTCGACTCAACTGTTCTTTTACCTGTTCTCTAGATTCATTCTCGTTTTCTTTTCATTATTTTACCGGCCCTCATTGCCCCTAATATTTACCCAAGTCATCTCTAACAAGGAAATCACTTGACCACACCCTGGAGTGAGCCTGTTTACTCTTTGTGAAGAGTCCGCCAGGATGATTGAGAGTTTCTTCTTAAATTAGCACGTTCAAGTAATTTTTATCATAAGACATTTCGCCTTCTATTCTTCCAGTAGTTCTCCAATTTTTTTCTTCCGCTCTATCAAGTCTTTTACAACAATTTTCTTTAGTTCCCCTTTTAAATTACTACATTTGGCTTGGGCCAAGTGAGACAGTTTAATTTATTTTCACATACTACTGTTATATTTTGTGCCTACTATGTATTTCTTTACCGATTACATGTACTTGAAACGGTAGTTGACAAGGTTGTTTTGCGAAAGTTCTCTGAATCAACCCTGAACCCTGAAAGAACGTGTAAACGTGTAAATACTTGTCACCCGTAGATGTATATTTTTTTATTTCCACAGACAAGCATTACTGCTTTCCAGGGATTGTTTTCATATAAATAACAACTCAAAATACAAATATACAAAAGTAAATAAAAACAGAAAAATACCTTTCAACCAACACTGGGACAAAAGATAACATTCATAAAAACAGTAATTCTTTAGATAAATAGAAATAAGGAAGCCCAACAGGTTCCTCATTATTGTTTTTCAAGTAAATTTGTTGATTATTCCTTGCGTTGTTTATTCCAATCCTGAAATATTTAAGGGGGTCAGCAAATTGTATTAAATATTTGTCATAGGGAAATCTGTTTGTTATACGGGATATTTTTACTGATGAACCAAGGGTGTAGTGGTCAGTTGCTAATATTATGTAAAAATGTGAAAACGGAATATGAACGTTTGAGCATTATTTGATGGTTAGTTTCTGTTTTTAATTTTGAGTATAATTGATTGTTTATAATGAAGCAGGGGACATTTACAGTCATACGTAAGATCTTATTTTGGAAGGTTTGTATTTTCTTTATATTAGTCGCAGAAGTGTTGTACCATATTGGGCATGCGTACATTATTATGGGAAAAACTATTGTTCTGTAAAGGACTAGTGTACATTCTGTTTTTAGAGCGGTTTTCTGTTAATTAATGGGTACTATTATTTTAGTCTTCAATTTGCTTGAATGATTTTGTCATTTATATGATTTGTCCATGTTAGTCTGGTGTCCGTTAATATTCCCAGATATTTAATAGGTTTGTTTCTTAGTAACCAGTCCAGTTTTACCAAATAGCTTTAGAGGTTTGGGAGTTGTGGTTATTGAACAAAGTGTGAATATTTTTATATAGTATCGTACGCTTTCACTGAATATTTTCTGTGAATATTTTTGCTAAACATTTGTTAGGGTTTAATTTTTTTTTCCATTTGTCTGTCCATTGTGTTACTTTGTTTAGTTCTTCTTGTAGATTTCTTGTTAGACACTTGTTAGAGACTAGTATTGCACTACCATCAGCAAATAATGCTATTGTTGTGTTTTGAGTTAATGGGAAATCTGCTGTGAATATGTTGAACGAAGTTGCTGATAATAGGCTGCCTTGTAATGTCGCTGTAACGTAATTCTGCTGTAATTTATTTTTGTGTAGAGTAGGTTGAATTTATTCCTACTGAAAAAACTCTTTTTTTAAAGAAGCTTTGTATTATTTTTACCAAGTAAAGGGGTAAACCACTTTCTTGTAATTTAAAAATGAAAATACCTCGTGCCAAACTCTGTCAAATGCTTGGGTTACATCCAAAAATACTGCCAAGGTATAATTTTTTGTTCAAAGTTTGTATATATTAATTATGTAATTCTTAAACGTTGGAAAAATGCTTATCTTTAAATCCAAATTGAAAAAGTGATATGTATGATATTTCATTAATGTATTTCCCAAGTCTTTTTAAAATTAGTTTTTCCATTACTTTGGCTGTTGATAAGGATTAGGCTTATAGGCCTATAGTTTCCTGTAGCATATTGCAAGGTAGTACCCTATTCTCAACATTGAGTTGAATATTGCAGTTAGGTAGCTAATTACATTCTTATTTAGTTTTTGCAGACGTATGGTTGGTATTTGGTCTATTCCAGCTGATTTTTTCTTAGGTAGGTGTTTAATTTTTTGGTATGTTTCATTTAGTCATAAGTATTTTAGTGGGTGTGGAACTGTTGTTACTTCGCAGTTATTTTATTTTTTTTTTTGTTTGTTGTTATTTAAGGTCGCATCAACTACTAGGTCATTAGCGACCACTATTGATTGTAACGGTATGGTAACTGTGGGGATGACACGATATGATGATGAAAGGAGGCGAAAGGACGAACACAATACAACCATGCCCGAGGCGGGACTCGAACCCGCGATCCTTCGGTCCGAGATCGCTACGGCACTACTGCCTTAGCAATCTCGGCCACCCGGACCGGCTTCGCAGTTATTGATTTGGTTTATATTGTTATTGTTTAAATTTGTATTTAGAGCAAATGTTTCTTGGAAATGTTCACCTAGTATTTCACATTTTTCTTTTGTTGTTGTAGCTGTTTTATCTAATTTCTTTAATTCTGTTATAATTCTTGGTTCTTTCAATATTTGTTTTGTAACATGCAATAAAGTGCTGTCTTCACGATATATTTTTAATGTAATTTTTATATTGTTGGATTCTCTGCTCGTCTGAAGATGATTTTACTTGGTGTGTTAGTTTGTGTAGCATTTTCTTTAAGTCTGAGCTTTTGTAATATTGCCTTTTCCGAAGTATTTTGTGTTTCTTTTGAATTCATTTTTCAATGCTAGTAGGTATTGTTTGCTGGGAAGAGTTTGGTTTATAATTAGGGTTAGTACTTATTTTGCTGCTTTTTGTCTAATTTTAGTAAAAGTATCTACGGCAAAATCAATTTCTTCTTTATTTTGCATGAATCTATCTGTCGGAAGAAAATTATCGACATTTGTTTGGAATTTTACCCGATCTATGTTTTTTGTGTAAGTGCCAAAGGGCAATTCTGTTTTAATATAGTTCATATCTGAAGTGAGAATTACAGGACAGTGGTCAGAGTCTAAGTCAGGTAAAGCATAAGTATAGAGGGTATGTGTTAAATTTTTAACGATGGCAATGTCAAGGATATCTGGTTGAGCGTTATGGTTTTTAGGGTAGTGAGTAGGATTCATTGGTGCTATGATTTGGAAGTTTAAAGTTGATGATGCTCTTAGTAACTTTCTACCGTTCGGAGTACTCACTTTGCAGCCTCAATTGATATGTCTGCTGTTTAGATCTCCCATTAAAAGGGTAGGTTCTGTAATATTTAATATTAGCTTTAGTTAATTTATATTGATTTGTTTTTAGGTCGATTATTTGCTGTTATAATATTTAAATATCCATTTTTAAAGTAATTTTCACTGCAATCACTTCAAGATTGTTCGATTTTCGAATATAAAATAATGAGTGGTCCAATTTCTTTTTGATTAGTTTAGCTACTCCCCCTACGGCATGTTGACATATTCTGTCTTCTCTATAACAGTTATATCAAGGAATTTTAAAAGTTTGTTCTGTAGCAAAGTGAGTTTCTGTTATGTATGCAACTACCACTGAGTGATTTTTCAGGAATTGGATAAGTGTATTTTTTTATTTGGCAAGACTACTTTAGAGGGTAATTATTCTGTTAGTCAGTCTAGTTACTTTTTTGGATAGTTGAAGCTTTCTACTTCCTTATAAATTTCCACCTCAGTCAATATTGAGGGTACATATTTTATTACACTGATAAGCTTTTTTTCTGATTGTACACAGTATAGTAAGAAACATTTTCTCTTCACAACATTTTCTAACTTTTCGGTAATAGATACCGTTTTTCAGTAATATTTTCACCGAAACCCCTGTGGTTTTAAAGGTAAACCCATATCCTATTACCTGTGTTATGTCTTTTATTAGAAGTGTTATCTGTCCGGCGTTTCTAATGTATATCGGAGGTATTTTTATATTTTATAGTTGTAGTTCTTTGTTATTTATATTTTCATCTGATTCATCTACTAATTCTAAGATTGAATACCTGTTCATCGAAGTAGAATCTTTAATTACACAATTGTTTAGCATTCTTCATTTTGCGTCACTATAATAATTCTTTTTGATTAGTTTAGCTACTGTTGGTCCTCTCTTTTTGGTGAGTTGATGCAGTGCACTTGTTGATTGATGAGATGATGTTTTCTGCTGATCTATCTTCTGTAGTTTCAAGGTTTCAGGCTCACTGTGCAAGTTCCACCTGTATTTGTGTAACATGTGCTGTTTGTGGGGTCGATCCGTATATGATGCTGTTGTTGTAGTATTAGGTTTTGTTGTTCTAATTTGTTAAGATGTTCTTGAAGCATATGATTTTGTGTAAAAAGTGTTGTTGTTGATATTCTGCCATTTGGTTTTCGTGTGTGAATTGCGAATTAACTTGTGTTAGGAATAGGTCACCATTTCCTTCATTGTTCAGTAGTTCAATGGATATGCTGATATCATCTTCTGATAACATTTTGAATACTCAACCGTATTATTTTGTTGAGTTATTCACTCTATTACTTACTGGTCACACACACACACATATACACACATACACACATACATACATACATCATACATATATATATATATATATATATATATAAACTCACTGTATGTTTTTGTCTGTGATGGTGCACTTCTGCCAAAAACATAATTGTTCGTAGTGTAGTTTGCGGCAAAACGGTTATTGGGTAGGCCTATGCAAAATAATTATCGGTCGCACTAGTTCTGAGAAGACTTTCACTCAGTCACTGATAACTGCGCAAGCAACTTGGAGCTAGGTCACGTCCGTCCCGCTCGGTGGTTGAGAGCGAACTTGCAGATGTATATAAACACATTGTGAGTAGAAAAACGAAACGATAATGTGTGAAGTCTGTTTTAAATTATTATTATTATTATTATTATTATTATTATTATTATTATTATATTCTGTCTGTAGATTTAACAACTTTGTCAGATTATTTTATGGACAGAAAATTGTTTTATGGTTAGCAGTTTTACATAAAATACAATACAATTGCAATATACTAAAACGTGTAATACACAAATGGCAACGTTTCGAAAATGATCATTTCCATTTTCAGGCAGAAGTTAAAATGACAAAACTTTGTCAGACTGTATTTGGTAATTGTAAACTGGAACACGAAATGGCGGAAAGCCAGATTTCGGAAAATAATATTTTCTTATGACAAACATAATTTCGAAGTGCTAATTTCAGAGGACTCTCTCAAATCATCCAAAGGGACTATTCACAAATAAAAACAGAGTAACATACTCTCTCCAGGTTGATATCATGTCATTTTCTTGTTAGAGAAAGTTTTGACATTTTAACTCCAGCCTGATTGTGGAAATGATCATTTCCGAAACTTTGCTATTTATGTACATATTTTCGTATATTGCAATCATATTGTATTATATGTGAAACTGCTATCCAAAAACATATTTTTGTCCATAAAATAAAGACCAATGCAGTCTGACAAAGTTGAATATACTGTCTCTTTTGTTCCCAATAATTATATGTACAGGAGAAAAACAAAAAGACTCAATACAGCTGCTTTTGTGTGGCAAATATATAAGTAAAAAACTAAAATGTTTGGTGTGATACGATTTTAAATAGAGTGAATAATATAATTGCTTGTATCGTAGTCTAGTCACAAACGTATTAAAATGTTATCTTGTTTAAACTTTCCAATTACATTAAAGAATATTTTTGACACATTGTCACTTTATTAATATGATCAATTGTATTAATGTGTATGGCGTAATACTGAAATATGAAAGTTATTAAATAAATAAATAACCAACCGGGCATTATTCTCTGCAGTTGCACATGAGATAATGTAGCCCACAACATATTGCTAAGAACTACATAGCATTAAACGTTGTGTGGATATAATTTCATGTGAAATGACAGAAAGTAAAGTAAATTAATTTTTTAATTTCATAAATTGCCTTTTTCTCTTTCAATAGGTTTATTTTTTTAAATTCTAATTAAACGATATTATGACGTAGTGGGATCATTTGTAGTGTAATACTGTGATTAATTTATGTGTCACTTCATGTGAAATTAATTTGTCTCTTTTAAAGAAATAGTTGAATAAGAATGTGACTTTAATGTAATACCTCACCAATATTTCATTCATATTTTCAAAAGCACAATAAAAGATTACTGATTATTTCTTCACTATTTCTTTTTCAATCCTCAAAACTCAATGAATATCATCATTTAGAAAATAATTTTGTGAAACAGCTTGCTAATATCTATTCGGAGGGCATACGAGGTTGAAATGGAATTTAACCAACACTATTCTTTTCATACAAATGTAAAAGAAAAAATAAATACAGTCTCGCACACTGGTCGGAAAATTAACCTAAGATTGTGGCAGCTTGGGTCTTGGATCGATATCTTGCCGATGTCTAGGGAGCGGTACATGCACGCCGTTTTCGGGACCTTTGCCGGAGTGACGGAACGGTGGCAAAAGCGCCTCCCCGACGCTTCCAACCTCAGGTGCCGGTTGGCGGGCGGTTGGCGGGCCGTTGGCGGGTGGTTGGCGGGCGGTTGGCGGGCCGTTGGCGGGTGGTTGGCGGGCGGTTGGCGGGTGGTTGGCGGGCGGTTGGCGGACGGTTGGCGGGCGGTTGGCGGGCGGTTGGCGGGCGGTTGGCGGGCGGTTGGCGGGCGGTTGGCGGGCGGTTGGCGGGCGGTTGGCGGGCGGTTGGGGGCCCTCTGACGGCCCTTCGGTGGCTCTTTGGCGGCCAGTTGGCTGCAGGTTGGCGCAGATGACGGCCGAAGGGTCGACGGCAGCCCTCAAGGTGCAGGCACCTTGCAGTTTGCAGGTGAGATAACGTCGAGCGGGGAAGGTAGTGGTCTTGGCAGCGTATGACACAAAACGAAAGATTAACACCCATACGTCAGAGAGTGGTAAGACTGCATTTAGCTCGAAGCTGCTCATTGCCGCTGTCTTCTAGGGTTCGAGTCCCGACAGAGGCGCTTTTCCAACACTACCTTCATAACTAGGTCGATTTCAGTAAAAGAGAATTATAGCGACCGGCTTCTCTGATCGATAGTTTTCTGTGCGTTCTCCGAACAACATCAGCGAATACCAGAGCAATACCCTAATAAACGGGCGATAGACCGGGCGCGGTCTTTGCTACCTATTACTTGTCCTTTTATGACCCCCTTACTTACACTCACTTATAATTACAACCACTACAATACCACACATGTCGGGAGACCGATCCAGACCTTAGAGCTCACCTGGGTTGGAGTGGTGCTCCATTCGGAGAAGATATCCTTGTAGACAGGGAAATGCCCCCGAAAACTTGCGTGTAACGGATCTTCATTAATAGGAGGACCACAGCCACCTATCGCGAAAAAAGTTCACTTCTCTAATGAGATACCATAGGAGTTGAAACATCAAAAAGAAAGAAAGTAATCTAGGAATGGCTAGAGGTGTTACAGATTACGTCTCTCCAAACTCTCTTTCTGGAGCACCATACATTGAGGCAGCTTCTTTCTGCGTATCTTCAACCGGATACAGATTTTATGTGTTTCATTCGAGGCGGTTCGTGCAAGGTTTTGGAGCGAGTTAGGCTCCGCGCCTATGATTGTTTTCCCTCTCCCGTAGAGAGCGTTGTAACATAACTACAAGCGCTTCCCGTGCTGATGGGGAAATATCACAAGGGCTGAATAACTCACAAAAAGGCTACTTTCCTGATCGCATTAATAACATACTAAGTCTATATTGAATTCCATTTTACTTAAATCATGAATATAAATAATAGCAAAATCAGTTTCCTTTCGGGGAAAATACACCCAAATTGTAGTTAACATGTCCATCATTCTAAATCTTCCAGTGCTTAGGATTATTTTTAGCTACAAGAAACATGGAGGCGACATGGAGGTGTAAGTAAGCAACAGAGGCTAACAAATAGTACTTCATGCATTCAGTACATAACCAAAAGAAAATTGACGGATTGTCGGAACATAATCTGCAAACCGGGAGTTTTTAAACTTCAATGTTGCCTGTGTAACCGCAGGTGCAGGAATTTTCACACAACAGTAGATGTTCCTTGTCACAACGAACGTCCAGCCCGGTATCCCTCATGGCGCAGGTACTCCACGCGGTCGGTGAGCTTCAAGAGAGATTGGCGCACCAGTGTCCCGACAGGTGTGGCCCGTCCGTTAATATTTGACGAGTCAATCCGAGCGGCGCGACTGTGCTGAGCTGCCTCCTAATGCCGGCGTTAATAAATAACGGCACGTCCTCCCCCCGCCTGCCGACGCTTCCAACCCCAACCCCACGCGGGCCCCGCCCTGAGCCCCGGGCATCAATCACAGCGTGCTGCTGGGGGTCCGGGGATCGGGCCTCATCCATCACGCCATTGCGTCGCGCTGCTCTAGGTGGCGCTGCGAAACCGCCCCGCGAGCTCTGTTCCTTCCTCGGGGCCTCCTTCTGCCCCCTTGCAGTTTGCGACACCACCGCGGTGGAGGCGGTGGCGAAGGCAGAGGCCTTTTAGGTGATTGGTGTCAGAATGAGGGGCAGTCGCCGCACATGGTTGGTTCTTGCCCCAAGAGTAATGGATGTGAACTTGGGCGCTAGCTCAGCTTTTGCAATGGAGGTTGATGTATGGCGTGTTCAAGTTGAGATTCTACTTGAATTTAGTGGAAATGTAATTTGTTTGCTAAATACATTTTTTCTAACAATAGCATATATTCCATCCAGATAATTAATTTACTAATTTCCAAGTCATTAATGTGTATATTAATTTGGGTACAGAAAACACTGTATCGTAAAAATAAAATATATTTTCCAATACTAACACAAGAGTGTGGGATCTATTTTTACTTCCTATTACATATTTGTAATATGCTAATAAAAAGCAACATTCAGACAACATTCAGGTACTTTTCACATGAAATGATAGAATTTCTATTAGAATATCAGAATGATAGAATATAAGTTAAAAATACTTTTGCACAAATAAAACGATGTTGGTTATTCATCATAACTATGTAGATGTCATAGATAAGTAGGTAGTATTCTTATTTCTATCTTGCATTTTCCTTCAGAGCCCTAAAGCTACAGTATTTCTTGTGTCAGCTCTCAGAAAAACACCCCATCGATAGAGATGGGGTGAGTTGGGGTTCACATTAAAGTTCAATGTGAAGAGAGCGTTAACGGCATTCTTTCAAAAGCCTCTGCTAATGCCCGAGACGTGACTTTTATTCCAAGCAGAATCCTAACTTCTTTAACTTTCAAAACTGTCGTGGGTCTTTATTACAACTTGCTCGATACTTTGTCAGTGCTCATTTGGCAGATTGTATAAACAAAGTTTTTGCATAAGTCTCTTCCTCGTTGCATGTCACGCTCCTCCTAATAGAGGAGATGGGGAAGACCACAATACGTTTGTACGACGTTCCTGCTCGTAGCTGCTCGTATCTCGATCACTGCTTCCCTTCTGCTATCGTCACTGTACTTACGAGTATTTTCTTTCAATTATCACATTTTGTAGTTACCGAAATTACTTTCGTCAATAACTGAAATGGCATAGTTTCCACCACAGTCCGTTTTGGCGTATTCTTCACAAAATATATATTATGCAACGTTCGTTCGATCATGCAACGTCCACCATCACGTAACCTTACTTCAACATTTACTCAATGCTAATTCAATGCGCAGTATATCTGTATTTAATATCTATTGAAACCTCACAATATATTTGTTTGACATTCAATCAAAAACGTATACTTTCAGAAATCCTCTCAACTCGGAAATTTTATATGCAGTATATAAATATAATATTTTATTTGCGAAAAGTCATTATATGCACAACTTTTCCACACTTATCCCAATACTAGTGTTTTCTTCAATCTATATACCACATATGTACAAACGGATCGCTTCTTTCATTCGAAAACCACCATATCCTTTCCCTTCCTCTCTTTCACCTCCATTCTTTCTCTGGTCTGTTCCTTTGCATCTGGCCCTGCCTCCGCCACTGAATCCTGCGTCGAGCCGCGGCCTCGAGAAAGTTTGCGCTTTCAATCGCCTGGCGCCCTCACTCTGATTTATGCAGCGTTCAGGCCTCAGGCGGAGGCAGGGGCGGGGCCGGGGTCGGGGCGCGGCCGGGCGCGGCGTGTAGGGTCACAAGGAACAGCGAGAGGGGGCGGCGAGGCGCGGCGCGGGGAGTAGGCTACAATTGGCACGACGCTCTCCAGCAACTGGGGAAGTGGCAGCAGGTAGTGGAGTAGTGGCTGTTGTGACGCTGGTAGAGAGGTGTGTTTGTAGGGGTGAGACGATGGTGGCGATGGGGCGTTGGTGGGGGCGAGGTGCTGGGGGGGGCGCTGGCGGGGGAGGGGCGGAGTTGTGGATGGGGAGCTGGTGGTGTGGGGCGATGTCAGGGATGCTGTGGCAGTGGTGGGGGTACAAGCGGGTCGAGGTGGTTAGCGGGGTTGGGGTGGAGGTGTTGTGGTGGAGGTGCTGCGATGCCAGGGGTAGAGCGGAGGCCGGAGTGGTGTGGTAGCGGGCGGGGTGGTGTGGATTAAGCGCTGACGGGGTAGAGCGATGTCAGAGATGGAGCACTGATGATGTGGTCAGAGATGGCCGGATGGTGTGGCAGAGGCTGGGTCGCGGGCAAGTTGTGGTTTAGCCGGTTAGGGTGGAGAAGTGTGGTGGCGGGGTATGACTCCGCCAAGGGTGGAAATACAGCGTTGGTGTGTGGCAGTGGTGGAACGCTGGCGGGGTGGGTTGTTGGAGTGGATAAGGCGGAGAAGTGTGGCGGCGGGGCGTGCGGGAGAGGAGTGAGGTGGGGTGTATCGCGGGCTGAGCCCAGACGCGGGAGGGGCTGAGGGAGCAGGCGGAGGCTGGGCGCTGAGGGAGTCGCGAGGAAGGGAGAGGGGCGTGAACGGAGGTTCGCTCAGGGGAAGATGTGAGTTGGATGCGGTTCAGTATAATGAGGAGCCTGAAAGAAGGGCACGTGAACCGCACCGAGGATGAGGCTGAGGCAGAGGAAAGAAAGACAAGATGCGGACAGCGGTAAATCGCACCGGTAGAATGAGAAATGAAGTAAAGAAATCTGGGTTAAATCGTTCTGCATCTGAAATGGTTTGAAAGAATAAGAAAGAGTCCATATTGTTGAGGAGCAGAAATGCGGTTTGGAAAGCGTTTTGAAATGATTTGAAACAGCTATGAAATACCTTAAGAATGCAAAAATGTAGACATAATATATGTCGAAAAGTGATTATTACAGATGTGTGCCTAGTTTTGTGATCATTCTTCGCATGATTCTCTACTTTAGTACATTCTTAAAATTCTACAATTAAGTGAACTACTTATAACGTGTAATAAACGACAGATGAGGAAATAGGTAAATTTGTACCACAAATAACACATTTTAAGATTTTATAGACATTTTACTTGCACACAATAGAATTAGAAAAGAAGTACTAGCTCTCAGCAACAAAAGTGCTGCTAAACAAAATCACACCAAATTGTTTTCCAAAATGTAACACTCACACAGCTCAATGAATAAAGAATAAAATATTCTCTTTTAACACCACAGTTAATACAATGCTTCAACAAAAAGTGTACTGCAATAGCAAGTACTGCAATAGCGTAGTGTAGTATATATAATGCACAACAGTTATGTAAGTGCCAAGATTTTCAAAAATGTTGCTGATCCATAATGCAATACGTCAGTAGCAAATATTTCGTGGAGAGCGGCCTCTTCCTGGAAACCTTGCTGTCGTATGACGTCAGCTACACCGTAAGTAGTGTCACATACACACTATAAAAAATTGGTCGTTACGCCCAGCATGAAAATAGGTAAAGTACCACAATCAAATATTTTTTACTTTCTCGTACTTTCTAACGTAGGAAGAGAAAGTATTGTAATTGTACGCCGAAAAACGGCGAATTTTTGAAACAAAAGCTTGTTGTGCTTGGCCCTGGTAACAAAAAAGTGGATAAATCCAGTTGCTAAATATAAAAAAAAATCCTCTAACAAAAAAATCTCACATCCCTCTAAATCCTTTAAGCCAGAATCTGTAGTATATGTGTCCTTCATACCGAAAAATCATTGACGGCAAAACGTCTGTCAGTCCGTCTGTCTGTCCCGCTATCTGTCCGTCTGTGCACAACGCTAGCGCATAAACCGTATAGCTTATTTTCTCGAAAATTGATATTCCTCAATCAATCTGGGTGATGTCGCGTTCTCTGGAATTTGAAACCGATATTTTAATTTAGGTGATACTTTACATGAAGGCACTCGGACATTTTCATTTTTTTTTAAAAAGATGTCTTTTCATTGGCGTAGGAAATACCTAGAAAATTGAAAACGAGTCTACTGCATAAATGCTGCACCCGCTGGAAATGGAAAAGTCGTAATCTCTCTGCATGATTTGTTCGCCATACGAGGGACTGTGATGCCTTGACATCGCGCACTATTTAACTTGTGCTCGTTTTCGAGGCTTCTCGAATAGTATTAGCAAACGAGTTTTGCTGAGAAGTGACGAGGCCTAATGCGAGGTGAAATCGCTTGCTCACTAGCCGTAGCCCGTGTTACACGAGCACAAGCGCATAGTCCAGAGTTGAATTTTAATTATTTACGAAAACGACCAAGAATTTCCAATTTTGGCAAATTCAATATGTACATTACATATGGGACAAGGTCCCGGAGTATTAGCAACGGCGACTGAATCCCCCCGTGAATGAACGTCCCGTCGTACATAACGATAACATTGTAATATTGCGAGAAAGTGTGTGTTGTTGTAGCACCACTAATTTCACAAATAAAATTGAGGTTTGCGGGCAACAATAGTCCAAATTCAAAAGTGAAACGTCTCATGAAACGTCTTGAATCGCCTGTTGGGGCAGCTCTAGTACTTGTGTATTGCCACGCAGCAAGCAACAGCCCATGGTGTATTCTTCCAAGACAAGGTTACGTGAAACACAACTGAAAAATTGACCTTGATGTACGAGTAGAAGTTATTATTTTCAGTAATTCTATTATTTATTTTTTAATTTGTATAGCAGATTCAGTAGTTCGTACATATTATATATACATTATAGTATAATTTTTATTTATATTAGGTGCGCTACATCTACTGGCGTTTTGCTCCTACAAATTCCAAGTGTGTAGATTTTGTTGTGATAAGGTTTAAATATATCGTACATATTAAATAATATTTAAAATAAATAATTATTCCTTATATTATTTTTATATTATTTACGAGTTTAGCGGTAGTTGTAGAAAGGGGTATAAGGCTAAATCACTTAACTAGCGCCTTGGAGAAATCTAAATGTGCTTGTCAGAAAAGGTCTTACACATCTTACTGTCAATATCTTGTGTATTGAAATAATGTTCAGAAATATTAATATTAGCTTAAGTATATAGCTACCATTTTTATAGTCAAAATTCATAACTATACCATTTCTTTAATAAAATTGTCTGTTATATTATTCTACTATCTAAAGAACCTCGCTATGCCTGGTTATTTATCACAATAATTTTTTAGACAGGGAGAGATATTATGGTACATCTATTCCTATCCCGCTGCGGAGCCTACTCGTATCCATTATATTAAATCCCCACTATGTCTTGCCCAAACTCTCAGACTTGCTCTCACCTGGAAATACCCTGTCTTCTTCACACACTTGCTCACTAAAAAATGTTTATATTTTTTTTTAAATTGAGGTTACCGCCCCCAAAATTGATTCACTTTATAACTAAAAAGAATAAATCTAAACAAAAATGAAAATACATGTACTCTCAAATTATTTCTGTAGAAGTTTGTGATATTTTATACCCATATATTCAATCAGTTTCGCCATTGTAAAAATTATTATTTTTCAGTTGTTTTTTTATTCGTATTTTTGAAAAGTGTGAAATTTTACCCAGGAAATTGAAATAATATAAATGTAAATACAGGGTTTTTTAATTCAATTCGAATGGGCGTTTTAGAGTCCTTGGTCACTGGTGGCTGACGAAAAGAAGCCATTAACCACTTTGACAATTATAATATATCCAAAACTCCGAGATCACTCAGTGGATCCCGGGTAGACTAAAGTGTTTTTCTTATCTAAAAAAATATCTTCTGTTTTATTTTCGACAACCTTGAAAAACTGTGTTGACATTCATTTCCTTCCATTTTCATTACTCTTTTACTTTGATTATACTTCTTGACGGACTTATTCTCATCAATTTAAACAAATTATTCCTTCAACACCCGAAAGTACGCTTTCTCCTCTACAATAAAACTATTCCCTGCAAAAATTCATCCATCACAGTCTCAGCATCACAAGTACATCATTTTTAATATGTTTAACTTTCACTCATGCAACTTGCTATTACGTAATAATCATTCTTAATGTACCACAATTTAACCAATAACTATTTTATCTAAAACAACTGGGTGAATTTATTCCTATTACGACAATATCAAACATCCATATACAAAATGTTATTTTCCAAACATTTCATACTTTCCTCTTTTACACTTAATACATTCACGCCTAGATGCAATTAAAATCAATATCCAAGTTACTTTCATAAATAAAGTGAAGAAAAACAGTCAGAATCATTGTTAAATATCAATATTTCGGATTAGACAATTGACGGTAAAATCAACAAACAGTCCTCACGTATCCTACATATACGCAATTCTGTTCCTTCATGAACTGTATCGTTGAGCTCAGTTGTCATCCTCTGGAGGCGCGCAGCTTAACTGTTGCATATTGATGCACTTCTGAACCTGCTATGTAAATCTAGCCGAAAAAATCCCAGAAAAGTAATTATTTTGTTAATATATTGTGATGTATGGTTGTAAATCATGGCCTATAGAGCTCCTGAACTTCAAAGGAAACTATTACAAACGTTTCATCGGTTGATTCATTACATTTAGAGACTATCGCGCAGTAACGTAACGCGTTTGTGTCTAATATATTAGCATCCATATATATATATATATATATATATATATATATATATATTAGATTACGTATAAATTAATATAATTTATTCTTTACAATTGTAAAAAATTTGTGATATGGAATACTTACCACTGAATAAATTCTGTTGAATCATTAAAGCATATCTTCACTGCATCATGGATATGAGAAGTGAGAAATGGAAGATGGTTGCGTTCTTGCAACATCGCGGTACATCGTCGTAGATAGTCTAATTATTCTCTGGTAATAAAATCGATTTCCCCTTATTATTAGTGCATCGAGTTTATTAATCAGGAAACTGATAAAAATTGACAAAATAATAATAATAATAAACTCAATATTTCCGAATAATCAAAGCGAAGAAATTTCAAACATCTATATTCTTACCTTTATTTCGCATTGTTTAGCTGGGTACACCTCATCTAGGTAAGTATTTACATTTAAACGGTAACAGCACAGGGAATACAGGTAACAGTTTGAAGTGTGCAAGGTCAGTGCATTACTGCGTCTGAGGATGTACAATCTTCCAGTTCTAGCAATCAAAAGAATCATCATGTATAATATTTTTCAAAAAATGCGAGTGGATATGAGCGGTGAATTTCTTTATGACCACTTTTCCTCACGTGTACATTCGGGTAAAAAACATTTTAGTGTACATGTTGCCTCTGACGATACGCTTGTAAGAAAGTGAACTCTCCTTGTAAATTGTTGGATAGATGATTTCTCCCATGAAGTTAGGATTGAAGACACCATTTTCCATTTACAAATGTAATTACCCAACTATGTAATATTTACTTACTTTTTCAAAGTTCATGGAAGAAGTGGCTAAGACCACTGTGGGGCTGGCCCTATCACCTGCTTCATTGGCCTGGTAAAATTTCAGATATCAATACAAAAGTAATCATTTGGTCGAGATGGAAAATGAAAATTTAAAAAGCAAAGCATTACCACAAAATAATATTTGTAGAGATATTCGCAAAAATATACCGTGAGAACATGCAAATTAAAATTTAAGCTATACGTTGGGGGCATGCGAAATAAAATGAATGGGCTTATAAAAGTTAAGAGATGTGTACTGAATATTAAAATTCTTTGTCACACTTTTGAAAGGATTCGAAAGAATAAACATTTTAAAAAGATATATTTTTTATTTTAATTCCTTATTAATTTGCACAGAAACGTGAATTAACAAAAAAATATAGGTGTAAGTTACATGACGCTGTCATATAGCAGTGCAGACAAACAAATCCTGAGATGTATGTGTGTGTTATGAAGAGCGAATGGGCATGATAGAAAGGGTATAAGTAAGGGACGAGAGGGAGTTATAAATTACTATCAACATGTGAAGAAAAATATAACAAAATAAATTTTAGTAATAACGTATGACAATGATAATCACGTAGAAGGGAGAAATTGGATTGCTGGATGATGATAGAAGAAAAGGCACAACAGTCGTGGCGAAAGTGAGGGGCTGGGTAGAGGAAAAGGGCGGAATCAGGAAGTGCGAACGTTGCAACCCGAAGACTAACTGGAGCTCTCCGCGGGAGCAGAGCAAACCCACCCACTTGCCGCGAATTTGCCTCCGGGGACGAAAAGCGACCGCCCCGCTCGGCGCTTCGAACGGAATTCATTTGCGGAATGTTTATGGGAGGGCGGTCGGCCGCCGCTTTTTAATGCCACTCTGCGAATTCCCGGCGGATTCACTTGCTCCCCTTCCTCAGCGGGCGGGGCACTTTAGAATCAATCTTTCGATGGAAGTTCTCTTCTGCCCTTGATTTCTCATTCGCCCTCCGGCCCGCGGCCCCTTGCTTTTATCTCCTCCTCCGAGCTTCAATCTGCCTTGGCGTCGCCTTTGGCCCCTCGACCGCCTCGAGGCACCCCGCGCGCGGCAACGCAGTCATTTGTTAACCTGGCGTGCGTGCGCGTACACTGACACGACTTCAAAGTATTCGATGCCGGCATTGATAAATTACGCATCACCAAAAGCTGTTTGTATCACATAATTATCAATCCATAATCAAATTGCTTCGGCGGTGAAGAAGCGTGATTGGTGGTGCTCCAGATTCCAATTTTGGTCTGGTTTTGAGCCTCAGGTGACGATCTAGATTGCCAGGATATTGAGAAAATTTGCGAGGGATTATTTTATGTATTGATTTAATTTCACTTTAAAGAATCTTTGAAAAAAGTTGCGCTCATTAACACTCGTAAGAACTTAAGCGTGTCAGCACACAAATCTGAGATGTATGTTGGGTAAACAATGTACGAATAGTCACGGGCTTGTGTATCTTTTGTGATGAACTTGCCACACGATATACCTAAATGTATTTACACGATATGTGTAAACGTATTTATTTTGAGACGTATTTCTAAAAATTATTCATGATAACAGCATTGATTTTAACATCTGTTGAATACCTCAAAATACCCACTCGAACATTTTTTAATTGTAAAATCTGACACGTTTTATCATCATGGACATTACAATGTTTTTTTCCGTCCCGAGTTAGGTTGCAACATTTTAAATCATGTAGATCACATAGCTCTATGTCAGGTGATTAATATAAAAGTCAAATAATACACAGATATCCAGCATCATTTCATTAAATACTCATTTTGAAACAAAATAGATTTTAAAATGAAGTTTTTATTAAGATCTTACAGCTGGTGCAATTCAAAGAGAGATTTAAGGGAGCCCAGGTGATATACATGACATAATAGACACGATTTAAAATGGCAACCGATTGAAGTTCTTAATTACTATTCCTTTTTTTCCATATTGTAACTTCTTTGATCCATTAGTAATAGGATATAATTTGATTTGAAAACATAAGTATTCACAGAAGGTTACTTGATACGTCGCGTTGGCTATTCAGCAACTACGTTAATTTTTTCGAAACTCACGGGAGCGAAGAGTAATCAGTAAATAACAATAAAGTAAATTACAAATAATTAAATGTTACACTCCATTTAGACGTGATGGAAGTAAACTAATTCCACTATAAATAACAAACACACGTAATAGATAACAGAATACATTTTAATTATTTGATAGCAATTAACCTACGCACGACAAAGGCAATCGTTCGGAAGAGTTTATTTAACGCACGTGATCTCTTCAGCACGCATTGAGCGCGTCCACCGATTTCCGAATTTATTCCCTGAACTAAAACGTGCATAAAACGACATAATTCATCCTGAGCGTTCGTAACAATTCAACATTGGTTGTTTCAGCTTCTCGCGCTGCGTTGTTGGGGACACCTGTGCCAACACGCGGCCAAATTGATCCCGCCGATCGAGATAGATGAGCTCGCGCGAACTGATTTGTCAGTCGCTGCGCCAGATCGCGCCAGTCCCATGCTCCGAATTAATTTAGCTCGATGCAGTTTTTCGCCCCGTCCTCGGGAGTGTGCCACATGGCCATTTGCGAGCTCAATGAATAACATCGCCAGAGCCCCCTGGACGAATCGGTTTGTGCTGGCGTATTAGCGCAGTTTGGGGTGCTCGAATGCTTTTGTTTATTGATATATTCGCATTATGTAAATGACGACTATTATTGTCCGCTGCGCATGAAATTCAACGAGCTGGTTTGGAAATATGTGATGGGTATTAATTTAAAATACCTGTGTTCTAATTTACCAGTGCAGTAATTGGCACAAATTGTGCTTTAAATAAGCAAACAAATCAGAGATTTACAACTCAATTCATTGCATATATTGACCTTCGTAGTCTTCTCACTATTTTTCAATTTCCAATTGCTTGACACACCTGTGACGCCCGGGAAGGAGATCAGGGAGAGCAGTTGTGATAAAAAAGGTAAGGGAGAAGGCAGTTTGGAGATGAAGCCACGCGAGGCAGATAGGAAGCTGCGGCAGTGTAGCGGTTTAGCGGAGTAAACCGCGTCGTTATTCTGACCAGAGCAGTAAAAGGAGAACTCTTGAGTTTAAAATCATCACGAAGAAAATTTATTTTAAGGATTTTCGGATTTAAAAATTTTAAATATTGTTGAAGTATTGATTTTGGTGGTCAGGGGAAATTAACTAGTTCATATTCTTAGACCAGTGTTTTGATATCGACTATTTTTAATTAAAATGCTACCTTTATTTTACTAAGTGTTTTGAACAAATCTGGATCAGAGATTTTGTTGAAAACGACTCTAATTAGGGTCGAATTGTCAAATTAATAAAATAATAAATAAATTAAATAGTGTCTGTTTAAATAAAAGGTGAGAATACTTTTACCATTAAAAACACATGTATTCCCAAACAGCATGTAATCGGCCCCATTTCATCTATTACGTACACAGAACATCCTCGTACAAAACTTCACACATCTGAAAAACAGTTACACATTTCGAGACTATATTGATAGCAGTATATTCAAATATCAACAACGCGTACTTTATAAGTCACAATAAGTTGGAAATCCATATTACATTTCATATTAACTGGTGGAAATAAAAATCATGGTTCATGAAACTTCATTTACTAGGTTTCTCACTTAACGCATAGTTACGTTGAACAAACTATTCTAATCAGCACACATTTTGAATTTAATGTCATTCTTGCACACTCACTACACACTTTAAATTCAAGTTGTTTACTAAATATTCAATGCGACAGTCCCTGAACCAATCCAATGCCAAGGTTATCAATCTACTATTATACACCATACATCAAAAGGAAATGGAGTTTATAAAACTTGAGACACACACAAAAACTTTGAATATGCTACAAGAGCTCTTCCGGCGCAAGGTCCGATTGCATGACGAAAGGAGCAAAGGAAGACCCCAGAGAACAAAAATTACGGCGAGGGAAGTCGAGGAATAAGATTGGAAGGAGGAAGAATATAAGAACTAGGCGAAGTATTAGGGAGAGGAGGATACGGAAAATGACGATGATGAGAACGAAGGATGTTACAAAGACTATGAGAATGAAGAAGATGAGATGATGGATGAGAACACGACGCGGGAAAAGCTAATGAAAACAAGAATAAACGATGACGAATGTTACGGATGTGATGAAGAAGAAGGGCACAAAAGAGAAAAGTAGTCGAAGTCTAGAAGGAGGAGGAAGACGAGGAAAGAGGACGAAATTGTCTAATGTGGGCGGTGGAATTGGCAGCATCAGTAGGTTTATAAAACAAGGTGAGAGGATAGTGGGAAGGGAAACAATGAGAATGAAGATACCGATGAAAGAAAGATGAAAGGGAATGGAAGTATGTTAGTCAGGAGGAAGTCGAAGAGGAGGAGCGAGGTGGCGGGCAACAACGGCAAATGGTTTTTTTTAAAGAGAAGCTACAGCAGGGGTGAGGACTGCTGTGGCAAAGGAGGGCGTGGCGAAGGCCGATGCGGCGTGGGCGTGGGCGTGGGCGTGGGGGCCGGGCCGCAGAGACGTCGCCGCCTGTTGACCCGGCCGCTAGCGCTCCACTTTACAATTTGAGCTCGGCCCTGGCGTGCACAGTCCCGCCGTCAGCGGTCGAGGCGTGGGCGGGGAAGTCATAACCGGTTTACAACCACCCCAGGCTCTCTCGCTCTTCGTTTCTCTTTGACCTTTTTGGGTCTTCGTCCTGTTACGTTTTCCCCAAACCCGGTTGCTTAGTTTGTCATTTGTTTCCACTGACTGGGATAGCTCGGTAATGACATGCGTTGCCACCCTAGCGTTTTGACTGGAAGTTGGAGTTCAGTCAGTGGAGTGGTTTCCAAACTAGATACATAGCTAGTTGGTTTTAGCATAGATAGTTATATTCAGTCATTGTCTGGAGAAGAATTCTAGCCGTCGGTTGATCTCTTTGGTAGTTTTCCGCGATTTCTCCATTCAATCTCGGACCAGTATCCTATAAAATGAGTCACGTATCGCGCGATCTTTCTTTTCCCATCCCTGTCCACGTCTCCCCCCCCCACACACACAAGCACAAATACTGGCATGCACTGCACTACCACACACTTTAGGAATACAGATTTTACCAGCAAATGCGGTGTCCTTGTGAGAGTAAATATCTGGGGCTGAAAACCACGCTGACCGACGTGTAAGTCGGCGGCGGATCTTACATTCCAGCAAGGTATGATTACGTCCATCTTCTGGCAAATAAAAAACTACTCTCATTGGACTAATAAACATAGCGGTTGATACTCTTTGCCGTCTCTGTTTGATCCGCTTTCGGAAAACCTCTACGCCTTGCTTGACTTCATGTGGGCTCGATATATGTACTCCAGAATTTTTAATGAATTTTTACTTATATGTGAAAATATTATTCTGTAATTGGAGATGAATACCTATGTAAAATATTAAAATGTAAATAATGTCTTCCCATGAATATTTAATTGCATATGGCATGCAATATTTTGAACATGAGGTGGATTTATTATACAGTTGTTTAAAATCAGTTTGTGTTAATTTTTAACGTTTTAAAGTATTTTAAAACATTTATTAGTAAACTATTTTCAAACAATCTTTAACAACATATTTCGTAATGTACGCAAAGAATATTTTCATGTATCAAGGAGCGTAGTCTTGTAGAAAGTAAAAAACGAAAAGGTTCAGCTATTTAATCTTCCCGTATTCTCTTATTTACACCACGTTACTCGGAAGAGGTAACGAAACTTTACATTTCGTTTTTTGTAGTATCTTTACATTGGCCGTCCTATTTCCCCCATTCACATCTTACTCTTTTTCTTTTCTTCTGTCTCGTCTTTGTACAGTGTTCCACCGTACTTCCTCCCTCTGTCGCCCTGTGCCATCCCCACCAGCAAACGACCAGGGGAGGGTTTTCTTCGATCCCCGATAACCAATACCATCTTCAGCCGTCGTCACGTGTTCTTTGGGGGCACGTCACACATCACGCCATTTTACAACGCATGTCGTTATTTGCAGAGGGACAAATACAGTGTTTTAGGTCGACAGAGGTACTTCTAACTGAAAATACTGTATTCTCCCCTCACATAAAATGGCGAATGGCATCGTCCGATGATGTATTTTACACATTCAGTAACATCCTGGATACTTTCGGAAAATATTTCATAAATGTTTATTTTAGTTTTTGGGACTCCTTTTAATACGTTGTAGAGAAAACTTATTTATTTTGTTCTTGACCAAGAAATATTTTTTTTCAAAAGCATTTTCTTGCAAGTTTTTGCATTGTGAAATTTGTGGACCCTATTGTCCGAAAGATAGTAATCCTCAATCTCCTTAAGTGCGTCTCCAATTCAAATGAATTAGTCTTCTCCCTGTCAGATTTGATGCAATATGCAAGGAGGAAATTCGTATCGCGGTCAACATGGCGAGCTTACATTCTTGGCATGGCATTTATACCTCTCATTTCAAACATCTTTCCCACTCTAAAACTTCACGGTCGCATACGAGAGATTTTGTTGCGTTGACGTAATGTATAGTGAGTATAGTAATGATAGTATAACATTGACGTAATTTAATAATTGATATTGACGTAGTGATAGTATAACATCGTGTTCGAGATCTGCAAACTTAGAATTCTGACGGTGGCGGAATGTCAGCTCACTCGTCTGGGGAATCAGTTGGGAGCTTACAGCTTGGCCCGGCTGGGGCGGTGCCCACTAAACATTGTCCTCGAACAGCAAATAAAAGAATGAAGCAGGTCTCATAAATTTTTTTCTACTTCTTCCTACAACTACAGTATTGAAAATAGAGTATATTTTCTTAATAAAATGTATTAATTAATGACATAAAGTTATATATAAAAATTTTTTAATGACATAAAATAAAGTCACATACAAATGTTTGAAGTTATGAGTTATTTTTACGTAATTATCCGTGATATTTACACAATTTGAAAACAATTATAATCTAAAAGATTGGGTCAATGTTTTTCTTTAATTTTTCTCTTCGTTTGTATCAAAGAAAGGTTAAAAAGGGGCATTAGTCCATTTCTAGCAAATTCTCTTGGTTTTTTAAAATTGCAAAAAATTATCTTAGCAAAAAATCAAAATTTGAAGACAGATATTTTCGTTTTAAATAAAAACTGTTTTCAAAAATCAGTTCTTGAAATGGGTAATGTAAATTTTTTTTAAAAAAAAGAGACGTTTTCGGTCAGTTTCTGCTTGAAGTTAATGCAAATTAAAAATAATATTTTTTTCAAATACCACTTCAAAATTTTTCTTCAATTTTCCCCCATGGTTAGAACAAAAGAACAGATCTCTTTTCTGTTGAACTCTCTTAATTTAAAAAACTTACAAATGTTAGAAATAATTTGAGAAAGTCTGTGCTTCTGTCACACCACTAGTTTTCTATGTATACGAGTATATATACGGCTATAAAATTTTCTATTTTAAAATACACTATTCTCTGAACGCCGTTCATGAATTCAAAAGTGAAATATTTTGTTAAGTACATCTTTCTTGTACACTTTTCTTTGCGCAATAAAAGTACACATTTCTTTACTTCACTCAAAAATGGCAATATTTAGGAAATGTCACCTTTCTTGCCCATGAATATTAAGTTTCGTCAATCGCATTATGTGTATACTCGCTTTTCTCTACACTGCACGAGGTCAGGCGGTGGGTGATGCGCCAGAGGCCTGGCGGGGGGGGGGGGGGTCGAGTGGAGACGAAGTCGGAGGGCGCGGCTGTCGATACGGCGGCAGCGCAGGCGGCGGTCGCATCGCAGGCATTCCGCTCCCCCAGTAAATATCGGCCGCCAGCGTCGTTTCGCCGCCGATATTGCCGTTCGGTTAATCGAATACCATTTGCCGCGCTGGAGGCGCCTTCTTCGGCCGCCCACTTGCGTCGCACGCGGCGCCTGCGCCCGCCCCTGCGCCTTGGCTCGGCCCAGCCCTTGACTTTTAGAGCCTTCCTCTCACCCTCACTCTTGCCGTCAATCTCGCCCTTATCTCACTCTTTCTCTCACCCTCACCTCCATTCTACTCCTTATACTAACACTCACAATCCCCATTAACATTAGCACCCTCTCAACTTCACCCAAGCCTCATTCTCACTTTTATTCTCGCCCTTATTCTGACCCTCACACTCACTCACTATTGTTCCTTCTATCACCTCCCCCACTAGCACTATTGCCATCTCAACCTCACTCTCAACTTCACTCTCAACCTCACCCAACGTTCATTCTCACGCTCATTGTGATCTTCACTCTCATATTCATTGTCACTCACACTATTCACACCTTCACTATCACTCTCAACCTCACCCTTCTGTAACTCTGTCAATAAGGATTAATATTAGTAGCTAGCTTCGGTAGCGTTCGTACTTTCGGTGGTGTAACAGGTAGCGTATCGGTCTGTTATTCTGGAGTTGGCGAGTTCAAAACCTATCGACGCTGTGGATTTTTCAGAGTGAAAAAATCCTTCTTATACATTCCTTCGGAGGGAAAGTAAAGCCGTCCGTCACATGTCAATTTACTGCATGTAAGGGAGCCTCAAGCCGAAATGAAACCTCTGAGCTAAATGCAAATAACTTGTTTCGTCGCCCGAATGATATCTCCTTTCTCTGCCAGGCGGTGAAAGGAGCGTGGTGGAATTTGCGTGGTTAAGCAGACAAGCAGGCCTTAATCTCACCCAGTGAAATAAGAATCAATGAATTGAATTGAATAACTTGAATTCAATTTCCGAATTGTACTGAACTGAATTGAATTGATTGACCGAACATTTTGAAATTAAAATAGGGTGTTTACAACTTCTTTGTAAGAAAGTAACTATTTCCTACGTCACTTCACTTACTCGATTTGCTCCATGGAATACCCAACCTCATCAGCAGCCTCCCTCCTACACGCGCCCTTGACCTCTTCTCTCCTGGCGGCGGCGCGGGTGCGGAACGCAGGCGGGGCAGCAGGCAGCCCCCGGCCATCCATCACTCTCGCGCGACCTGGCACCAGCGCCTCGCAGGCTACTCGCGGCACCGGGGCAACGCGCGCGAGTCGCGAGTCACTTAGACACACCGCTTTTATTTGGGCGGCGCACACGCGTTCGCACACGGGGCGATGGACAAGTAGTGCGTGAGTACAAGAGTGAGAAACCAAGTAGATGGATTACCGAAGAAGAGGAATGTTGGTAGATGGGAATTGGAATAGAAGAGCGGGCGAAAATTGAGATGGGTAGGGTGGTAGGTGAAACTTGGAATAGGAGAGTGCGCGAGATGGGAGCTGGGTGAGGAAGATGGCAAGACTTGAATGGGAAGGCGGCAGAGGCATTATGAATTTTGGAAGGCAGAAGTTTGGATGCGGGTGTAGGTGAAGGAGAGAGATGAAGAAGGAGAAGGAATGTAAGGGAGACCAGGAATCGGAAGGAAAAGAGATATTGGAAAGAAATAGAGAGACTAGAAGAAAAAAGAAGGATTGAAAAGAGGAAAAGAAAATAGAAAGAAAAAAGTAAAAGAAGAAATAGCGGAGAGAAAAGGGAAATGGCAAAGGGATTGAAGTGAAGGAAAGCAGAAAAACGAGAGAGGGAGAGAAAGAAAGAGAAATAGGGGGATTGGAGTATGAGAGAACCGCTGAGTGATATGGTGAGCCGGAAACGAACAGTTACTTGAGTGGACATGATGGTCTCAGCGGGTTGTACTGACACTGCGGAAGTATAGACGGCTGTTTATACGATGTAGTGGTGCGACGATCCAATAGGCAGTGAGACCTGTGGTTGGGGTGGCTGGACGAGCAGCTGTGAGCGGGCGGGCGGCCCGGCGGCTGGACGGGCTACTGGGCGGACGAGAAGTCGAACGACGAGTCGAGAGCTTGATCGATAGTCAGGCAGTCGATCAGTCAGCGGTCCCACCTGCGACACGGCGCCGGGCGCTGCGATAGCGCCTGTCCGCCCTCCCCCCTTTCCCTCCCAACTTCCCCCTCCCGACCGCCTCCATCACCCCTCCCCCTCCCGCCCACGCACCGGCACCTGTCACTGGTTACTGCTCACGGGCGAACAAATTCGCCCGGCACACGCTCATCGGTTTACACCGCCCGCTTGATGTAGAGCTTAGGCTCAGAGCTGAGCTTAAAGTGCTACCTGAATTCTTAATGCTGCTTTCACACCCACCGTATTCATACATTTTATCCCAAACAGTTAATTGTGGTTGGGTGGAAAAATTAAGGAACGTTTCACGGCGTTTAAATATTGTAAATAAGGTTGATTCAAAACATTATTGGAAGCATTTGCATTAACTGTCACTCTCATAACTCTGTTGTTAGATGAAAGGTGCTAAAGTCAAATTAAACGAAACAGTTCGGAAACTCAGAGGGTTCGAACCACTCTTTCAAAACGTAATTTATGAAAATATCGTATCGGATGAAATAAAGATTTTCATTCAGGTCCATTCGCCATGAAACTTCACAAAATTGAAGATATGCATTTTACATTCCTACGCTTTTTTGCTAATTAGGAGTGGCATTTCTGTATACTGATACCAGATGAAAATAAAGATGATTGTCACAATTTCAAAGTATTAAGTATTGCAAGTCATCAAAAAACCTCACTTCTCTGAAAATACTTGCTGAATTCTCCTCCTTCATTATTCTGAATAATTATTGATGGTATGTACGTGGTGGTAAAAATTTAAATATTTTCAAAGTAACGATTAGCAAAAAATATGTAAATGCGTACAAAACTGAGTTTCAGTGATTTGAATGATTAGGAAATATTTTCTTGTAATTTGGTGTTTGGAAAAATTTGTACGTTGATATGTAAAATAATTATTTACCAATTTTTTTAGAGCATTACTTTGTATTGCATGTCTTGAAAGTAATTTCTTACCTGGCTTATGTTGGTAGAGTAGCAATAAATAAATATATTTAATAATACTTGTTTGATAAAGAGAGTTCTTAATTATGAGATTATTCATTTCATTGTTCAATAATTTTGGTAATGTTATATGTATTTAGAATTAAGTTCAATTCTGTATTCTCCAATATTCAAATTCTGTGCTTTCACTTGTATTATACATTTTAGTGCATTATTAACATGTCAATCTGAATTATAACACAATTAATTTATTTAATCAATTGTTTTTCATTAGTTTATACATCTGTGTATAATCACATACGCATTATTCTAAAGTGCTATTTCCGATAATTGGATTACACTATTATTAATGTCCAGGGAAATACACTCTGATTTGATGAACGAGAAGTATGTTTAACACTAATCCATTAAATTCTACTACAATCAAACAAAATTATTGAAAGAATCTGAAGCATCTTTGTCGTGAAAAAGAACGACGTCATTTTTATAACACGTTTTCATTCTGCAAGGAACAATTTTACATTTATAAATACGAGTGGGTTTAAGCATTTAAAAACACAAAAACTATCGCTGCTGGTGAAACTTTGCGTGAACATGAAGTGGCGTGTGGTCAAAAGCGGAAAGGTGGCTGAGAAGTGAGGCGTCGGTCAGTGCGTGAGCAGCCTGGGCTCTCCGGGCCTTCGACGCCGACGCTGTCCTCGTTTCGGCGAGGCGACACCCGCTGACGCAGGGCAAAGGAGGGCGGCGGCGGCGGCGGCGGCGGCAGCGGCGGCGCGGGCGAAGGGGGCGGAGCGTGAGCTCATCTCGCGCCGGCGGACGTGTTCGACGTGCGGCGCCGTCAGAGGTCGGCTTCTCCGGCCCCGCACGTCGTCTTCGCCCGGGGCGATAGCTCGCCCGCGCCCGCGCCCGCGCCTACGCCTGCACCCGCGTAATCGAGTTGCCCGCGACGGGGCTTTTAGCGGGCGCTTCCTTCTCCTGTGGCTTCCTGCTTCGTTTCGCCTCTTAAACAGCGCGCATGCTGCCGCCTCGCCGTCGTCCATTCCATCGCCCTTGCGTCGCCCTTGCGTCGCCCTTGCGTCGCCCTTGCGTCGCCCTTGCGTCGCCCTTGCGTCGCCCTTGCGTCGCCCTTGCGTCGCCCTTGCGTCGCCCTTGCGTCGCCCTAGCGTTGCCTTTTCGTCGCCCTTGCATCCCCTTCGCCGTCGCCCTCGCCGTCGCTCTCGCCGTCGCCCTCGCCGTCGCCCTCGCCGTCGCCCTCGCTGTCGCCCTCGCTGTCGCCCTCGCCGTCGCCCTCGCCGTCGCCCTCGCCCTCGCCCTCGCTTTCAGTCTTGCCGTCGCCTCCGCAGTTTAATATAATTGTCTGCCTCCTTTGTTATCACCGACATCAACATTCTCATATCTGTGTTCGCTGAAAATGTCATCAACTCAGGCTACTTATTTTCCCGCAGTCGCAAACCATCTTCTTCACCACCGTAAACGAGAGCTTCCGCTCGTAAATGATGTGACTGCTTTTGAAGTCATTAAGGTGCCTTTTGTCATGAAGGTTCCAGTTCTTGTGCGAAGAAGTGTGTAATTTGGAATCTTTTCGGGAAACCGATATCTTTTTTATAACGTTTTTCAAAGGAATTTTAGTCCCTTAATTTAAATTTAGTGATACACTATTTCATCCTCACTTATTGTGCGTGAGCGAGGAGCTTATTTCTTGTTTTCGTTGGTAAATTTGTTTCATGGAGTCAATTGATTAAGACAATAAAATCCGTCTAAACCTTGAAAAAACAACCATTTCCCAAATAAATATTAACAAAACATGTTTTTAATTGTATTAAAATTATAATTCTAGAAAAATATAGTGCTATATTAGAGTAAAGCGTTTCATGTATTAGAGATTATCCGACTTCTTGTGGCCTGCAGCATCAACAATGCTGTTGAACAAAATCTAGAAAATGTGGGTTTCCAAAGTAGTGCGCACACTGCTCAAGAGCAAAAATACCTTTCATAAAACATTTTTGCAACAAATGAAATAATTTAACAAAAACAGTATTTTTGAAGACTACAAAAACGTAGTAATTATATACGGATACACAGTGCAACCATTTTTTTACATATCAAGAATATCAAAAAACGTTGCTGTTCCATAACAATACGTGATTTGCAAATGGCGGGCAACATCTTCTTACAGCCTTGCTGTCATCTATAGCATGGATCATGACGTCATCTGTACCATAAACAGAGACCACTGAGTACGAAATTCCAGTAGTATGAGATTAGACGGAATAACAGAATCCAATATTTGCATTTTTCAGCCAAAACTCAAACTGCTTCATTGCTTTCAGATTTTTTCGAGTTTGTGGATATCTAACGAAACTAAACATTTCTCGAACGGCCACAGGATGGTACGAGGATGCATTTTTCGTCCGTTAATGCGTACAATTGATGTTAGTAATATAGATTACGTACAGACACGAAGGGAGAAATGTAAATAATGTTACAAGAAGTAAACATTCAGTATATTTTCTTATATTTTTTATAGTACTCGGTGACTTACTACACTCTTAACTATATCTTCTATGAAAAGCGTAGATAACAGTAATATTCTACAGGAGTGAATTAAGTGTGTAACATCACCGATTTCTAAGTTCTCGGTAAGGGTATCCGCAAATGAAACACACGGCTCAGATTCAGAATCCCATTCAGAATTTTTACCTCAAGTTTTACGTAATTTTAAATGAAAATGTACACAATTTAAATTTTGTTCTTCGATATATTTTCCAGGACTCAGCCTCTGATTCGATAATGCACTTTTAAAATTCTCATACTGCTTATTTCATTTTTATATACTGGGATGTAAGTTTATATTATTTATTGTTAAAAAATAATGTATAAAACTCTATTTAAGAAATTAATCCTACAAAGTAAAATCCGACACTTCATAGCTTTCTTAATCTCTGAAGTCTCCATTACTTAAATTGAGTGAAATCAGAGTTCCCTTTCTGGCTTTGCTACAAATGACTTTCCACTAAGAGATACCCTATCGTGAAAGTGACAACACAGTACTTTGCGCCCCTTGTGGAAGGGAAGGCGCCGAAGAAGGGGTGACACTTGACCCGCTCACAACAAGATGAGAAGGGCGCGCTGCGGTGGCGGTGGCGGTGGCTCTAGCTCCCCGCCTCCACCGCACAGTGTGCCTCATCCTCCAACCACAAGGACCAGCTATGTATATGATTTTTAGGTGATTTGCCGGCGTTAGTCGGATGTTTATTATAATTAGTATATTAGACATTTCCACCCCTCCCCGTCACTCATTCAAAAAAATTTAAATTTGCACAAGAAAGTAAATTCTCCAGAAGTAAATGTTTGAAATGAAGTGCATAATCATCTTAACCATTGCTTTCCACAGCAAATATTTTGCACACCGGTTAGTTGCCTCTAAACATAAAAGTGAATTGCATAAAGAGCGCCGTGTAGCAACGTGTAAATTCGACGAGAGCATATATAAAAAAATCTTCAATTCTTAGTAATGTATTTCTTGTAAAACTCTTTACGGTTAGACTAATATATTTTAGGAAGGTGGTTTGGAAACATCCAAATTGATTTTAGCCCGCGCAAATGGGAACTTTCCCACTGCGCTCAGGCGGAGCCCATCAGATGCCGCCGCCACCGCGGCCTTGCACTTAATTACGAGATCAGTGGCGGAGCGACGTGGCAGCGGCGGGGGCGGGGGTGGGGCGCCGGGCCAGAGAAGGGGCGGATGAGGTGTTGCTTGCTCGCGCCGCGGCGGCGCTGACAGCGGGGCGCGAAGCTCCGTAAACAAGCTAATGACGGCCGTATCTTCCCCTCGTCGCACAATGGCAGGCCGGCGCGGCGCGGGTGAGCTGAGACGCGCTGCGCCGCGTGGCACGGCGAGGCGCGGGTGGCGGCGAAGGGCGCTGAGGCGGCGGAGCGCGACAAAGGGGTTGCGCTCCGGCGGCTGACGAGCATTGTTCCGCGCGAGAGGCCGCCACCGACGCTGCCACCCACGCCGCCACCGCCACCCGCTCCTCCACTGCCCTGACCCGCCCCGTCCCACCGCGACCCGCCCCGCTCCGCCTCGCCCCACCACGCCCCCCCCCCGAGATCCGCCCCGCCTCTACGCTCCACCCGCCCCCACCACTGCCATCACCACCGCCACCGTACCCTTCCTCCATCTCCGATCCCCCCCCCGCGCTTCGTCTCTGCCTGCGCATCCGCCATCGTCTTCGTCATCAACACCATACCCGTCACCGCCAGCACCCCGCTCCCGCCACAATCCCCACCGCCGTCGCCATTGCCTCTACCACCAGCACAATCGCCATCACTGTCACAGTCCTCAGTCACCGTGACAGCACACCGCCACTTACACCACTACCGCACTGTCCGTTGCGTAGCATGGTCGCCACGAAATGCCCGTGCTTGCTCCTAGGAGACGTGCGCAGGCACTCAGAGATCCGCCGGGCTGAAGGGGCCGTCACTCCTGGTGTACGTCAAGCTTGGCTTGCTACACGATTCTCTCGGTAGCCCCTAGATTGGAAATCTTCCCTTTGGCATACCAATATTCAGTTGTTCAATCATGTTGTCCAGAGCGTTTAACTATTCCAACGCTTCGGTAGACGCGAATCGATCGTATCAGTAGAGTTACGCCATGAGGAGGAAGACATTACCCCCTAAAATTATGGCTTCTCGGGACTGCATACGATGGCTACATATGATCATTCGTACTTTCACGCATCCGCCACCCTCACCGACGTACGCACATTGCTCCTCTGGGATAGTCGTACTGGGATAGTAGCTGTGAGGGCTGATTCTCACTCTTCCTTCTTGCCAGCCAACCCTAGCTTGCGTCTGGATTCAATTATATATGTAAACCGTTATAGAGTTCAATTTTATTGTGACCCAATAGTTGCGTAACAATGTCTGCTGAATGCTCCGTTGCAGAATTCATCACCAGAACAATCACCATCGCCGTAACACTTCTACTACAATACTGAGTAATGTAATGCAATAAAGTTTTTTTATTTTATTTTTAATGTCCAAAAATCTGGGTATAATGTTCTATGGGGAGAATTGTATAATAGTATATGATTGTATAATAAATTGCAATACTAGCATTACAATGAAGAAAACAAATAGAGGTCCAGTAAATGTGAACTAATAAAAAGTTGAACTACTTTTTGAGGGTTGCAAGAGGTTGCGTTTTGAACAATTATCTAAGAGAATGGGACATTCTCAAGACAATCTCAAGGTCCAAATAGGTGCCAGTATGAGACTAGCGCGCCTCAGTATTTAAGGCGTGAATGATGCTGGAAATTGGGGTAACTGAGTGGGGGATTTCAATTAGACCTTTTATACTTGAGACTGTGACCGAGGCCACATCCCCAAACCTTCCCTACGGCTTGATGAGTAAGAGACACAATTGGGAGCCGTCCGGGCTCTAAAACGCGAGTGACACAGACTTTGTCATTGCGCATGCTTTGGAACTAACGATAGAAGTATACTGGAAAGGTGGGTTTCCGGGCGGGAGATTTCAATTTCACGCCGGATGTCTATGTGTAGTACTTCGACCCGACGCCAGATGCTGCCCAAGACCAGCTTTGGCCTGTCTAGATGTCGTTCCCTACCGTGAGCGGCATCCATATAGTAAATTGAATAATAGGAATAATTTGAACATATGAAAAAGGTTGTGGAAATCGAAGTCCAGTAAGTCAGTTGTTCTACACGTAAAAGAATGCATGTCTAAATGTCTTTTTAAGCTGATTACTTCGTCATTAATTCAACTAGTCTAACCTCTTTTAAAATTGTGATTTACAAATTTGCAACAAAAATTGCTTTACAGATTTTCCTTCATAACCTGCTTACTAAAAACACGTTTCGTGTACTTTAATCGTAAGATTATTACTTTTGAGGTAACATGTGAAAAATGTGTAGAAAAGTTAAAAAGTTAAACATGTATAGAAAATTTAATGAATCAATTAAAAATAGGAAATAGATTGAGAAGCAAGAAAATGCACGATAATTTAACAAAATTGGTGCGCAGAAATTGCATTTCGCAGAGATGATGCATCATATTTATTAGTATAGTTTAAATAGTTATAAATATTTGAAGGGCATTCAATTGCTTTATGCTAATTAAAGTTCTAGTTCATGGGTATGTGATAGTTTTTATTACTCTTCATTACATGAATTCAGCCAAGTCATTATTGGTTGAAATTTTCTATTGTGGAACTACTTGATTGCTAGCTCAAAGAATTTTCTAATCTCGGAGGTGAACTCACCTTTGCAATTAATATTCAGCTGCCGACCCTGCTACGCGCCTTATTGCGTGTCATAATCCAGCCACGCCCGTCAGCGCAGCTTCTCGTATTAAATGAGGAAAGCGCATATTACATAACATCGACGAGTTATTATTAAAGCATAGATTCAAAGTCACTATTGAACTATTACTAATAGTCGGGCTTCCAGTTTTTACTCGAAAGTTTCGGGCTCCAGAAAAAATCAATAGATTCCTAGTTAATATTAAAATTCTTAATGTCAAGCGATTAATTTTTTTAAAATGAACAAATATGTTTTATCACCTAGAAACTGTGTCATTAACTATTAACATATTTGTATTTACAGGTGACTTTAAATCTAAGAATAAAATTTCAGAAGAACCCTTATATTATTTTGTAAGGTTGTGATCATATATTGTAAGCCATATGATGGACTAGTACATGAGTTTGTGCAAGTTTATTAGAATAAGAAAGGTTTCAAATGAGTGTTTTCTAATCGCAATTATAGCCAGTTTAGCTTGTATTTAAAGCGATACTACAGAGTTTGTTACGAACAATTATTTATAAAAATAATAGTCTCGCTTTTTGTCTTGCATTCATCTGAATTCAGAACGCGTGACTTGATTGGATTCTATTTTTTCGAATAACTCGTTTATTTGAAAGAAATGTTTTAGTTCACAGGATTTAAAATATTGGAACTGAATCAGAAAACGCGTTACCCGCGAACTTATGTGGCGCTCTTAGTGCCCCTGGCGGCATCTCTGCGAACTCAAAGCAACCCTCGTCTGGACAGAGGCGCTCCAAGCGGCGGAGAGTAAAGTTGTGTTCATCCCGCGGTAGATGGCAGCACTTGGCTCACAGCCGCTCACAATGTCGAGAACAAATTCGAGAATAAGCGTACTGCTTTGATGTGAAGAAACCTTTGGCGTATCAAATAAAACCTAGGAAAAGAGTTTTTAATTGAAAGATTAAAATGTTAGTAAGACCGCCGGAGAAAAAGAACAAATCTTGCAGGACTGAAACATCACATTCATTTAAAAGTTAAGCCATCTCTAATGATATTATATTTCTTAACGTTTTATTGAATATTAAATATATTTTAATGAAACAAAAGAAAACATACATCATTTTTACAAATCTTTGTCATCTCTCGTGTAACTTACTACAAGTTAATTTCATTTACATGAATTTTTGTATTCAGTTTTACCTTATCATTTAAGCATCGTTCACTTTTAGCACTAGTGCAAACAATTGAAATTTTATCATGCTTTGTACGCTCTGAAAGTAACTCTTTTACTAAAGATTGCCTAAAAATGTTATTAGAACACATCTTATAAATCTTTTTCCAGTAAAAGCAATGATCAGTTTCGAAATGAAGACGAAAAGTGTTCACACAAGTGTTTTAACAACCCACGGACTCGTATGTACTACTATCAGCACCAGTTATTAAACATTACCAGAACGAAAAGTCGAAATTGAACGAAAATTTTAATACATTGGATTTTTATCGCATCGTAACTTATCAGAAAACTTGATTGTTTCTCCCTTATCGCATTATTACACTGTATCTCACAGTACTTCGTAAATACGTCTTCTTTCGTAAACTTTTATATTCTAGAAACCTGATTAACCTAAACCAATACTTTCATCTCCAGAAGGTGATTGTGACGATTTTGATTTTTCATTAGAGTTTGACTCCTACACGCCTTGTCCCGCCAGCACAATACTTAAATAACCAGCAAAATGTGGCGTCACCGACGCTGTAAATTGTTTTAAAAATTGTTTCATGTGTTAAAAATTTCTTTCATACTTAATTTCTTTCATGTCCATCTTTGTTTAAATATGTTCTTTTAGTATCTGGCATTGAACTTACCACTGAATCGTAGTAACTGATAATGTTATTCTCCCGTTCAAAAGTGCCCAACACCTAATGACCTTGTGTCTTACCTCCAAACGGGATATGAACAGGTCTTATTGCAATTTCAAATTTATAATCGCCGTAATAAATACTTGAAGGTTTTGATGCTAATAGTTAAATCTTAATACAGCTACATTTGTACGCTTTTTTGGTCATGTGTACACAAATGCTCATAGCACATTTGCATTAGGACAAATGCTAAATGCAAAAATGCAGATCATTCCCAATTAGTTTCAAAAATTCTGTCACCACATCTTTTACTACTATATTTGATTCTTCCTAGGATTTCCTTAAAACTTTCATATTTTTCTCCTCTAATTTTTGAAGACATTAAAACTACACTAACTCGGCGCAATTTGTGTACACTTATACTTTTACAATTGCTCAATTAATCGTTTTGTATGCGCATCTAGCGTTGCATGCAAATATAATATTAAGAAGCAACTGTTTTGTTTGTTAATGTCAACAAGGTGTTTATTAAGTTTAATAGGAATAATTTGCGGGTTACATTAATTTGAAAATCGGTATTTGTACCAGGTATTAACCGGCATTATTATCGAGACAATACTTTTCGTAGGTTTTCCAAAGTATTTTTTTTAAATACGATAATTCTAATCAAAATTGAAATGAAATCTGCAGTTCAATTCACTTGTAAACTCAATTGCTCACTTAAAGATGTCAAAATCAGTGTTTCAACGTCGTGGAAGAAAATTATGGCGTATTAAACAAAATAGGCTTTGGGGTTTTGGTATTTATTCAACCCCGCCTACATAGATTGATTTAGGATGCGTTGGTTCAATTCCTGGCATAATCACTAAGATCGCAGCAACGAAACATGAAAAAATACGTGTTTGGATTTTTTTAATCTTCCAGCGAGATCCGAAAACAAATTATCTTCAAATTATCTATTCTCCACCAGGAGACCGAGACGCGTCGAATGACACTTCACACGCCTCGATTGGTGCACGGAAAGTGGCCTAGACGCCAATGCCGGAATGACAAAAACACTCACTTGCACATCTGCACGTCCGCATGCTCAAGAGTATTACTGAAATACTGTGCAGTGATGAATAATAATTTAATTAAATTAATTATATTAAATATAAATAATTGGTCAACTCCCCTATCATTTCTGAAACAACATTTTGAATCAGTATCTCTATCAGTAATCTATCACTATCGAATCATCCATAAACATATCTGTCCTAACCAAGTAATATTTTCTTCTCACAAAACACATGACATTCTAAAAAAGTATCATTAACTCAAAGTTTTCTATACCTGCTGTCGAAAGGCGTTTACTTTTTTTTGTTATATTCTCTACTTCTATTTACATCTCATTAAACAATTTCATATTCCTCTTACTCTCGTTTATCCTATATATTGTCTGCAATATTACATTTGAATCATTCAACTATTTGCAGTGAAACTCGTTCGTAGTTTAAAATTCGCTCCCTTATCTGCACATAAAATTTGGTATTTTCCAGTTGACTTTACGGCTCATTTGTTGTGACTGTTTTCTGACTTATGCAATCAAATCCTATACATCACAATGCAACACGCGATTAGAACACAATTAATAAAAGTTAATTAGCCTTCGAATTCCCTCCATTATGTCGGCGAAACTGTTATTATATGGTTTTGCATGTGTTTATTGATATTCAAAGGTATCGTTGATAGTATGTGTTGTGAGGCATTTTGTCGCTTTGATAGAACGAGGCTTGGCCACAGAGTAATTAACCGACTTTAACATTGTTGTTACAGTACACATCTGACTCAAAGGTTCGGTTACTACCAGTTTAACAGGTAATTTTCCAAAATTATTCATGCCCAGTATTTGCTTATAATAGACATTCATAATTGTTATGAATTAAGTTGAATATTTCTTTTTTTAATATTAACAACTTATACTTTCAATATGACTTTTTTGTCTTTCTCTTTAATTCTTATACACTATTTTCTTAAATCTCACAATACTAAAACAAGTGAAGCGTTAAAGCCTTTAATTTAATCACCACACGTGAAGGAATTTTTGGTTTGATTATGTTAGAGTACTTACGACTTTATGGCTCTGTTATGTTCTGTGTCAATACTCAGTGTACGTAACATAGTCTCTGCCGCCACGCCACACCCTGATCAGATCCGATCCGATCCAATCCAATCCGGCCTGGCATGCCTTAGTCGCCCTCCCCGCTCCGACTTACCCCGCCACGCCTCCCCGGATTTGCCTCACTTTGACCCTGAGGCCCAGCCGCAGCAACGCAGCCGCCGCCGCCGCCGCAGCAGCAGCAGCAGCAGCAGCAGCAGGTTTCATTAACCTGATTGCGGAGTTACGACGCCGCGGACTGCCTGGGGGTGGGGAGAGGGGGCGCTGGCGGGGGCAGGAAGTGTTTGGGCAACGAAAACGCGAGGAAGTGGGAAGTGTGGGAAGCAGGCTGGGAGATGAAGGGCGAGAGAGACAAGTGCCGGAAATGGTATCAGTGCGTACCTGCGGGCTGGAAAAAGACAGAAACGAGACAGGAGGATTGGACACGCAAGGCCGCGGTGACGACCACGAAGAAGCGCAAGACGGGGAGCCAGAGAAGAAATGAAGGAGAGTCGGCCGTCTGCTGAGGAGTCTCTCGGAAGGACAGGAGGAGGAGGAGGGGGAGGAGGAAGAAGAGGCGCGGTTGCGACTACCTGTGCCACCCGCCTCGCTTTCCGCTTCACAGAATTGGGCAATGCCTGTCGTATTGTAGGCCGCAATTTATGGGCTGTCACCATTAGAGAAATGGCTTCAGCGTCGATCAGGCACTCTGCCGACCGCCCTCTGCCAACCCCTACCCGCGCCCGTCCCCGCTCTATCCGCCGCCGCGCCTAATACCCAAGTATATAATACGTCTATCGACTAGCCGCCACTCGTAAACATTTTACTGGTGACCGGACAACGGCCGCCGACGGAAGGGACGAGGTGGAGGCGGCAATGACAGAGTCGAAAGGGAAGGAGAGGGTGAGGGAAGTATTCGAGGGAAGGGCGGGGGAACGAGAAAGAGCTTCTCGCAGAAGTGAATAGAAATTGTGAAGGTTAAGAGATCATGATGAATAAGATAATTAACGATCTGAACAGCCGGTTGCTAGAGGTCTGGTTCGCACGATGGCTGAATTTGACCTAGCTATTTAGGTCGAAAATTTCTCACCTTTTGGTACTAGAACCCTTCCTATTAGAGACGCTGCAGAGACCGCGCCATTGATGATTCTGAGCCAATCCGGAAAGAGAAGGACTCGGTTGCGGTAAGGAGACGAATGGAGAATACACGGATGTGAGAGGGAGACGGTTGCGAGAGGAATGGAGAGTTGCGGAAGGGAACTTAAGCGGTGGAATCGCCAAGGGGTTTCATACATTGCGCACGGTGAAGGTTTTATACGAAGTGATGACGACCGATAGCAACGACAGTTGCACCGGGAATGGTGTCGTCGGTTTGTTTGATTAATTGATTATTTAGTGACCGACGACGGGGCCTCAGGGAATCAACGATATCAAGTGCCTATGACCGGGTGGTACTAGGGTTTGAGTCCTGACGTCAGCATGATTTTGGAAACACTCTAGATAGCTAGTTCGAATTCAGCTGCTGCCTGTAGGAGAATTCCTGCATCAAACTGCTCTGATGGGCAGTTTTCTATGGTTTCTCTGATCGACACCAGGTAAATGCCGGAGCAGCATCCTACCAAAGGGACTACGGTCTCCGTGCGATTTTCCTTACTCTTCCTTGTTTGCTCCTCACTCCTTATTTTCACTTACACGTACACTACCACACAAGCCAGGAGACCAGTCAGGAGCTTAGAGCTTGTTCCGACTGGGGCGATGCCCCGCAGAAGGAGATAACTTGTGGGAAAAAGCATCCAGCGGGGGAAGGTCAGTCACCCCGGAGAGCACATGAACTACGAATGATGACCTTAGCGGACCTGTACGGAACCTCTAATCAATCAGTTATTTCGCGTTTCCGACGGCATAAACCGTAAATTGCGGACTGATCTACCGATATCTGGGGTATTGCAGTTTATTTAAGTGGGTGTCGTTTGTTAGGTCACTGCCATGTGACTCCTGAAACTAATGTAAGAAACCGCGGAAAACTACCGGCAACTACCGGCTAGAGCGACCGGCCACCAGAACTCTCCCCCAGTCGGAGTTTGAATTCGATTGAACTCTGCAGCTGGTGCCGAAAATCCTTCACCCACGGGACTCGACCCCTGGGACCTCCCGAACAACGATGCTGCGGAGACAATGGCAATGTTACTACCGCTGTGTAGTCGGGTAGAGTTGCAATGGAAACGACTCAACTATGTAGCTAATGTCGAAGATCCGGCACCCACGAACCGTAGGACCCCCGAAGTACGATGTTGCGGAGACAATGGCAATGCCAGCACCGCGGTGTCGTTGGGGAGGGTTGCAACGGAAACGCCGGTGTATTCTCGCGCAGAGCGAGAACGGCGAGGGGCTTCGTCTGCGGGGACGGCTGGCCCTGTCTCGCGCGCCGCATTGTTTATTGACAGCAGGAGCGACGGCTGCCCCCCCCCCCCCGCTTCGGCCGCTTGGCGCGCGCATAGATTATTCACTTTACGCAATGTCCCCCCCCCCCTAATGGCGCCGAGTGCGGGTGTGCGGCGGGCGCCCACGGAGAGCTGCGGGGCTCAGCGACAGTCGTTGGCGGACGCCTTGGACAGCAACACAAATCACTTACCTGCTGTGGCACAAGGCTACAAAGCTTTCGTTGTCGCAATGCTGCAGTTGGCCTACGTTATCTTGAAACGTTTCTTCTATACGAGAATCCAGGTTTAAGGAAACGATTATTTTTGATTTCGAGAATCCCAATGCGATATATATATATATATATATATATATATATATATATATATATATATATACACTTCAGGGACGTAAAACTCGTAGTCTGCATGCCACAATTGGATACCTATGAGTATTTTTTGGATTGCAATGAATAGCCAAATGTTTTCTTTGCACAACTTGAAATAACATTGACAACTTTCTTCTTGACTTTACTACATTAATTTGATGAAAAAATGACAAATAATGATATAGGAACAAAAATTAGTGAAATAATTATCATATGTAATTGTTAATAGACAATTTAAACTATTTATGTATATCTTCGACATTTTAGGATGCGAGTGTTGTCAGCTGGCAATGTTCCCATGTGTGGGTCCTGGTTTATTTATTGTACACGTCTGTGGCGAGCATGACGTATTTCCATCACCGTACCTGGCTTACGTGACCTGCATGAGCATTCTTTCGCCAGACAATTATAAAAACTGAGAGGATTTGTGTTTATTTTAAATATAAAGCTACAGCTTCCTTCTTGTCTTGGCCGGGAGTCGAATATGGGTCCACCTCACAAAACGATTTCACGCTGTCCATGAACCACCTGAGGGGTCAATGTAACTTATAATTGAGTAATTATTGTAAATGTAGACGTGTAGAATCTTATGAATGATCGCAATCAAGATGCTAGAAAACATGAAAATCTTTTTCGTTGTTAACTATAAATGGTGGCTACATAATCACTGTTACTTTGAAATTCATTTGGTACGTTAATTAAAAATTTAACATTTTAAGTATTCATTGGCAACGCCTCGGAAATCTACGGATTAGTGGCAAGATAAGTAACTATCTTCTGACATCTCTTTTACGGTGTGTGAAACGTATTTACTTATAACAACTGGATAATAATCTCTCATAATTTCTAACTTTACACTTTACAACCACAATTTTATTTGAGCGATTAACTATATATAAAAAGAATCCACAATATTAAGTAAGGAAACAAAACGATTGCTGCTGTTTAAAGGATGGTCATGAACATTTTCATATAATATTCATAATTTTCATATGATCGAAGGGACCAAAAGTATTACAAATATTCAAATGAATTGGGAAGTTTGAAGAAGTAGAATGAGAAAATTAAAAAACTGATGTAACAGAAAAGTATAATACTAACAGCTACGTTAATGTACGTAGTTCCGAATCCGCAACTGTAACGTCGTTGAGCAGGGAGTTCCGAAATTTCAGTCCGTGGCAATGGAAATCGGATTTTTGACACCAGCTAAATACCAGGCATAACCATTGTATGAGAATTGTAGAAGTTGGGTGTTCTGATCGGTCATTTTTGTGGTTTCTTGCAACAAATTCCAGGTGGATACCAAACAATCAACAATGGTCAACATGCCATACCTCAACATTGGAACTGATCCCTTAAGCTGACAAGTCGTCATCACTCATTGATCTGGAAACACCAGATCGTCGCAGATTCAGGATGAAGCTCTCACGTTGCGTGGTTCCCAGAGAACTGAATGTGTTCAGTAGTGGTTAATCAAAATGGAAAAGGAAGTATAACTGTTATTAGAATTGGTCTGTACATTTATTTCCTGAAGAGAGTTCAACACTCCTGCTGTGCTCCAGTCATTGGCACCACCTGATACAGCACAACTTTTGCTTCCGTTCTCCACTCAGCCAGGCCTGCTCTGTCTCACCCCGCCCCTCCCTGCACTTTACGCCACCCCTTTCCGCTCTTCCTCTCCGCGTCCCTCCACACTCCTCGCTGCTCTACACCCTTCCCATTCTTTGCACCCCTCTCCACCCCCTCGCCGTCCTGTCTCATCTCGTCCTATCCCTTCCCGTCCTGTCCCTTCCCATCCTGTCCCTCCATGCTACGCCCTGTCCCTCCATGCCCCGTCCCACCCATCTCCGTCCCGACCAGCCATTGTCATCGTCCTAATTTTATTCTCTCCCCCTCCCTGCCGCCGTACCTCCCCCACCCCCGTGTTGCACTCACACCTGCCTCTGCCTCCGCTCTCGCCCACCCCACCACTGCACGTTCCACCACCGACACAATCATCGCTCGCAGCTCCCCCTGGCCGCCGCTGGATCCCCACAGGCGATAGCGCGGGAGCATAATGTCTCATTAGCCGCCATTCCGCCACATTGTGGCCCTCGCCCTGCCCCGCGCGCCGCGTCCTTCGCCTGTCTTTCCACCGTTTCCGCCCACGCGGCGCCGCCCGTTGTTCGGCTGTCCGCGTGTTGACAGCTCGCGCCACCGCAGGGCGGAGCGCTGGTGCTGCCGCTGACCTCCCACTCCCCACACGTTGGCGTGCAGTGGGACTGCCGCGTTTGCGCGCCCTCTTCGCGGAACCCCAGTCCACGTGGACGGAGGGAAATCGATGCATTGACGAGAAAATCAACCTTAACGGCTCTGACGTATATGTTACAGACAAAACCCGGAATTGGTTAAATCTAGTATTATGTGGTGAATACCGTTTTTAACGTAGCTCTTTTGTCCATATTCACATATAAAACTAGAATTATCGAATTATACAGGAGAAAAAACTACATTGGACTTAAAATTTGTATTAAGTTATTAAATTGACTCAAAAAATGGAACTGATGAGGTAACATGAATAAAGCAGCTTTTTGACAAAACCATGTTTTGTGTTGTTACATGAGTGGGAATACTATTTACTGATCGGAATCTGACATTTAGTATAAAGGAAAGTTCGTTTTCTTGGTAGCGCTCTTCCTCATTATATTGTATATACTTTTTAAGAACAGAAGTATTGCGGAAATCCTAAGACGTTTGCATTATTCAAGAGCAAACATAGCTTCATTAAAATGCTGTTTTATTGGAATGAAGGAAAATATTAATATTTCAACGTATTTTCTGGAAAAGGATAGTATTTAACTTAGAGCGACATTATATTATAAAGATATACTATAGTGCACATAGATTCAGTGAAATCGTTTCATTTATTTCAACGTTTATAGGTCAATTATAATTTTTATTATTTTTATCAGCTCAATTATCAGTTACAACAATCTATTAGAATTTAATATCATTAAAAAGTACTTGTCACGCGTTTATTATACATTAAATCTGAAAATGAATATCGAATGGTGAGATGTCATAGAAATGAGACGAAGGATTTACACTCGCGGAGTGGTTGGGTGGTCCGTTCCGTTGTCCGAGATTTCTAAAGATTCTTAGCTCTCATTTCCGTGAATCTTCCAATACAAAAAACTTCCAGACGGAAAATAGAATAGAATCTTAAGAGAAGAGAGTGCACCCTTCGATAAAGAATAGGAAGGAAAAGAAACAATGAAAATTGAGAGACGTACTCTAACTTATTAGATCCTAGGGTTGGTGTGAATAACAAGTTCCGAACTTTCTACTTCCTGAAACTCCTTCGTCCATGAAAATGTATTTAGCCAAGAGGCAATGGAAGTTGCGACGCAGCGAACCCCGTGATGGGCGCGCTGTCGCCGAAAATATATTCCGTGCATGTCCACATAACCTCGCTGGACAAGCCGTCATTATCGAGCGTCACCGAAATCGCCTAACGGGCAAACGCTGCCACCGGAATCCGATTACCGGGCGTTTAGCTCTCCCTCTCTCCTGCAAATGTGCGGCTGCAAATGTTATGCTTACGAGTAATTATCGGTCAGAATTTGGTGCGTCACGTTTCATCCCTCTCAACTGATAACAAACGTGTAATACTTCTGGAAATGGGCTCAGAGCTTTCCATTGACAGCCAGTAAATACCGTTTAGAATGTTGGAAACCCCGAGAATGAAAATTCGGTTAAGAATAATTTCTTATTATTTATTTATTTGTTTTAGTAAGTTATTTCGTATCTACTATTTTAGGTTATTCTTGCCTCATTTACTCAAACATGACTAGTATTTACCTTCTTAAATCAGTCATGCATGACGTCTACTTAGAAATTATGAACTGGCCAAGTTTTATTAACATATTTACTGCTCAGATTATTCTTACCTCATTACTATGAAAAGTGATTATAATACGTAAATGTGGACAGTCTAGTAACTAGATCTTGTCTTGTTAATAAATTTACATTGTAGTGAAATATAAAACATTTTTTAATTGGAAAAATATTTATTTTGGAAATAAATCATATTCAATGGACAAAAACGAAATGTTCACTTAGTCAAGTTGTAATCTTCTAATCAGAAAATTTGTTAAGAACGTTTTCAACAAGAAAGTTGATACATTGCTGGTTATAAATGAACGTGGAACGATATTAGGTTAGTGTCGTGGACAGATGTCAAATGTTTTCTAGTGACAATACTTTAGTGAAATTTTAAGTGTGCTTCGGAAGAAGTGTTGGAGGTCTATTCCAAGTGAAATTCTACCATCACCAAAAAAAAGTGTATCAAAAGCTATATGTATGAGCTTATTTTTAAAATGAAATAATTATAAGCGTCGTCATTGCCAACAATACCATTTATTAAAAAAAAGCAGCTTTCGATGGCTTAGCCATCATCCTCAGTTTTCTGCTGTATGGAAACCACAAAAACGACTACCTTGGAATTGAAAATGCCAACGATAACTCACCAAAATACCTATATTTATTTTTAAAAAATGGTCAGATCATAATTTCTAAGTGGACGTCATGCATGACTGATTTAAAAAGGTAAATACTAGTTATGCTTCATGGCTTTGTGTTAATCATGATCGCCACATGTCTTCCTTAAACCGAGGCGTGGATTATAAAAATGAATCTCACTAGCTGTCAAACATCAGGTTAATCCGATTCTATGGGGTACATATGTACATTTACCATTATTGGTATTGTCAATCAAATAACTTTACCTATCTTTTGAGACTTGAATATCGATTCAAACTTCCAATATTGTTTAACATATACTGTTAAAAATTATAATACGTTCATTAGATTGCATTTTGTGGAGCAGAAATGTGCTAAAAAATTTCAATAAATATAAGTTTTTGAAAATATAATATTTTCCAAAAATTCGTAAAAGCAATTGTAGTTACATGAAATATTTATTTATGGGTAACAATATAGGCAACTTGTTTATTACAGAGCTCATAAAATCCACACAAACTTCTCAAAACTACTTTGCTATCAGACGGTCGTCAGTAAACGGTGTAGAAATAATTAACGCCTCCGAGTCGGTAGTGGATTTGTTTTTCCGGTGGACGCCCACCGCTCTTGCCCCCTCCTCTCGCACGCGCCTCCCTATGAACTTCTCCCATTGATTGCCCTATGCCACCCACTGCCCCGCCCTCTCCGCCCCATGTGCATGCCACTGTATCCCGGGCAGTTCATCACCCCGCCAACGTGTCACAAGTAATTCCACAATTCTCTGTCAACAATCCTCGCTACTCCCTGCCAGTTATTCCCGCTACGCACTCCCCCATACCCAGTCCTCGGCATATACTCCGACTCACATTCCCCGCCAAACGCACTCCGATACACTCCTCACCACGTACTCCCCGCCACATTCTTCATGTCTCCAACATGGCCCCTCGCATCCCACTCCTCATCACACACTCCGTCACACTTTCCCCGACACACTCTTTCCGCCACATACTCCCCACCACATTCTCCGCCACACACTTTAGGCTACCCAGACTTCGCCGTACTTCCTCGCGCGAATTTTAACCCCAACTCTTCGAAATCTTCCCACACCTATCTCTTCACTGCCATTGGCCCATAGTCCTGCCACTCGCTCCTTTAGCTCCCTTCCATAGCTCGGCCTCTGAATTGACAATGCAGACGTAAACATAAGTATATCACACACAGTTATTTACTTTTTGACGTGAAATAAATAAATAAATAAATAAATAAATAAATAAATAAATAAATAAATAAATAAATAAATAAATAAATAAATAAATAAATAAATAAATAAATAAATAAATAAATAAATAAATAAATAAATAAATAAATAAATAAATAAATAAATAAATAAATAAATAAATAAATAAATAAATAAATAAATAAATAAATAAATAAATAAATAAATAAATAAATAAATAAATAAATAAATAAATAAATAAATAAATAAATAATGTATTCACAATGTCTAACATAAACGCAAGGAAAAATAGTTTCTATTGGCTGTGAGACATTCTAGTTTTCTATTGGTTGGATGTGAGAATCGATTTCAAGATATCGACTGAGTCCATGGCCCATAAGGCGTTAGTTCGTCTATCGACTTCGATGATCGATTTTTAGTTAACATATTGTGATTGGTTCATGGTTTACTTAAGCATAAGCACAGAAGCTTGAAGCTTGCAAGTTTTTAAATTAACGTCTTAAGTGTTTTTGTTATGCGAACTCATTGTGAATGAGTCCGTTTATGGATGCAGTCCTAACTTTTATGTTAACGCCATGCTTATGTTTATGTTTGTATTGTGAATGGGCATTCACCCTATGTCTCTCTGTTTTTGCTCCCAGCCGGCGGAAATCGCCCCAGCCAGCGTGCGTCGCGCCTCGCGCGGTCGATAGGGCAATTAGGATCACGGCGCGGCCTGGAATGCGCGGGCCACGTGCTCTGGGAGGGGAGGGGGCTGCTTTACTATCTGTTTTGGGCGGTGGAGGGGAAGGCGAAGAGCACTCTTTGAAACTTGGACAGGTGCCCAAGAAAGCAGTGCGGTTCATTCTCTGCTACAATGGGGAATGGAGATGCGACTGAATATTATGACTAATGTAAATGCCATGACTCCAGAAATTAGAAGAAATGTTCGGTTTTTGTTTATAAACTGTACGATCTGCCATAAGAACTTCACGTATGTACGATCTTGAGAATAGCTTTCTTGTATTGACCAACTGACTTACACATAATTCACTTCCAGTTTGCAGAGACACCAAATTAAATTATTTACTGATTTTTAAAAATAAATTTAACTCAATCATTTGTTATTTTTATAATTGCCTTTTATACTCACATGAAACGCACTTGATGATATCACGACTTTGTACCAATTGTATTTTTCGGTGTAAATGTCTATACTAAATTTGAACATCACGTTTTGTCAACCAATAACAAACGCTTCCATGCATGATTAGATTATAAAATTTTAAGCGTTTATAAGAAAATACTGAAACATTATGTGGACAATAAAAATACAAAAGTATTTGTAAATTATAAATTGTTCATTAATAAAGATCAATTTGTGACAAATAAAAGTTCTTTAAAATGTGAAATAGTAGTATCATGTTAGGTAATCGTATAATAGTAGTGTGTAGTTAGTGTAGTAGGAATATAATGTTGCGTAGCAAATCATCATGAGAATAATATAAACTATTTCATTTTCTACCTCACTGCACAGTGGTCGGTCTCGGCGTATTGGAGCCATTGCTTTATTCGTACTCCACGCAAACTTCTGCTGCGTCTCGGGTTACGTGTAAATGTTCGAGCCCAACGGGCACGGCGGTCAGCTGAGGCTCGCCTCTGCTAGCCCCGCCACGCAACCCCGCCCGACCAGCGCCATCCACAGCCTCTCCAAGACGACCACGCCCCTCCTTCCAGTGCATCACCTCATCGCCCTACCCATCGAAAGATATCCCTGCATATGTCGGGGAGTGCGTGTCGGGGAGTGCGTGTCGGGGAGTGCGTGTCGGGGAGTGCGTGTCGGGGAGTGCGTGTCGGGGAGTGCGTGTCGGGGAGTGCGTGTCGGGGAGTGCGTGTCGGGGAGTGCGTGTCGGGGAGTGCGTGTCGGGGAGTGCGTGTCGGGGAGTGCGTGTCGGGGAGTGCGTGTCGGGGAGTGCGTGTCGGGGAGTGCGTGTCGGGGAGTGCGTGTCGGGGAGTGCGTGTCGGGGAGTGCGTGTCGGGGAGTGCGTGTCGGGGAGTGCGTGTCGGGGAGTGCGTGTCGGGGAGTGCGTGTCGGGGAGTGCGTGTCGGGGAGTGCGTGTCGGGGAGTGCGTGTCGGGGAGTGCGTGTCGGGGAGTGCGTGTCGGGGAGTGCGTGTCGGGGAGTGCGTGTCGGGGAGTGCGTGTCGGGGAGTGCGTGTCGGGGAGTGCGTGTCGGGGAGTGCGTGTCGGGGAGTGCGTGTCGGGGAGTGCGTGTCGGGGAGTGCGTGTCGGGGAGTGCGTGTCGGGGAGTGCGTGTCGGGGAGTGCGTGTCGGGGAGTGCGTGTCGGGGAGTGCGTGTCGGGGAGTGCGTGTCAGGGAGGGCGGTTCGGGGTGGGTGTGTCGTGGTGTTCATGAAGGGGGGTGTCGACGGGCGAGAAGAACGTGTCGTGAAGTGCAGGGCGGTGAGTGGGAGGTGGCGAGCGTGTGGCAAGCAAGGTACAGTGGAGAGCGTGTGGCAGGAAGCGTGTGGCGGGAAGAGTGTGGCAGGAAGCGTGTGGTGGGAAGCGAGTGACGAGGAGCGTGTGTCGGGGAGCGTGTGTCGGGGAGCGTGTGTCGGGGAGCGTGTGTCGGGGAGCGTGTGTCGGGGAGCGTGTGTCGGGGAGCGTGTGTCGGGGAGCGTGTGTCGGGGAGCGTGTGTCGGGGAGCGTGTGTCGGGGAGCGTGTGTCGGGGAGCGTGTGTCGGGGAGCGTGTGTCGGGGAGCGTGTGTCGGGGAGCGTGTGTCGGGGAGCGTGTGTCGGGGAGCGTGTGTCGGGGAGCGTGTGTCGGGGAGCGTGTGTCGGGGAGCGTGTGTCGGGGAGCGTGTGTCGGGGAGCGTGTGTCGGGGAGCGTGTGTCGGGGAGCGTGTGTCGGGAAGCGTGTGTCGAGAAACGTGTGTTGGGGAACGTGTGTCAAGGGCGTGCATCGAGAAGCGTCTGGTGGGGAGCGTGCGGCGGGGAGGGAGTGGCGGGAATGTGTGGTCTTCGCCAGTCTCACCTCACTCTCCACTCCGCTCCTGCCCCGCCGCCTCCGCCGCCACCTCCATCGCCATCACCACCCCCGTCACCACCGCCATCACCATCACCACCCCCGTCACCACCGCCATCACCACCAGATCTGCCGCCGCAGTCTCGCGATTTTTGCCTCGATGACTAATTCAGGAATGCGCCGCGGTGCGCGCTGTCGGCGCTGGCTGCTGGCTTATTCATGTGGCCGGCGCCTGCACTGCCCTGCCCTGCCTTGCTCGGCCACGCCCGCGCCGCGATGTCAGCGTACCGTTGGCCCGTTTCCACGCTGCCCCTTTCACTTTCTGTCCAGACACTGTGGCGAAAGGTTCTCGGAAGTCATTGAGAATAATCAATAAGCGTATTAGAGAATTTTAATTGCTCTTGAGTTTTTCCTTCAATTATAAGGCGAAAGTAAAATACTCACACAGATTAAAGTCTGCATATCTTGTATTCAATCATCTTTTCTTGAATTTCTATCATAGCTATTCGAAAGCGGATATTACAATACCGAAAATTTACAACATATTAATAATAGGTGTAAATGCTGTTTACAAAACTATGTTATGACAAAATGAATTATTGATAGTTTACTAGGAAATACTATCCCAGTTGAATTTGATCCATTTATATTGATATGAAATACAAAACCAGATTTTCGAATATCATCTCGTTCAAATGTTGTTACTCCTTTGTTGATTTTTATATAGCCATTCCACATTTGCATTTCGTAGTTGGCGAAATATTTGTTTTGAATGTTTTATGCAACGTTCATAGTTAGAAATCTCTCATTGGTAAGAATAAACTTTCTATATTAAAAAACATCTTAAGAAAACTTATTCTACTATGTTTTTACACTAGAACTTATTCGGTATTGAAACATTTGTTTCTATAATGGACTAGTATTTTAGCATAATTTATTGTCCAACTATATCCCAAAAGCTTAAAAAGCCTCATTCATGTGCAAGTTTGTTTTGGAAGTGGCCTCGTGTGTTTGGTGTTTCGGCAAAATACGCTCTAGAGTTCCATTCCGGTTTCGAGGCACGGGCTGTAAGCGCGATAAGTCAACAGCCTGTGGCGCCCCGGGCATTCGGTTGTTTTCGAGCGGCGACGGCGGTCACGGCCGCGGCGGCCGCGGTGGCGAAGGTGGTCGTGGTGGTGGTGATGGCGGTGATGGCGACGGACACACCAAGCGGCCGGCGGTGTCGGAGACGGAGATGCCGTAAATGACGATGCGAAGGAGCTGTAGATTCTGGTGACGCAGGGGTCGCGGCGGCGCAGCGACAAGCAATGTCGTTTCGTTTGGCGGTAGAGCTGGCAGGAGAAAAGAAAGAAGCGTGGTGGAGGGGAAACTGAGTAATTAACTGAGAAGTAATCTGGGGGTAGTAGAGAGGACAGCAGAGGCAGTGGCTGAGAAGGTGTAAGAGATGCTGGCTGAAGGTACGACCGACAGGATTGCTGAAAGAAGCTGAGAGAAGGGTTGAAAGTACGGCATAAAGAGACGCTGAGAGGATGGCTGAGAAGGTGATTCAGGGTGGCTGAAATGTGCTTGATGAGAAATGGATGGAATTGTTTAGAAGATTGGAGCACCAGGGTGGTGAAGCAGGTGACGTTGAGGGAGCGCAAAATGAAATTGAGGGTGGTTTCAGAAACGACGCGGAATTGACAACGCAGGAAAAAGCGGAGGCTTGTGCAAGGTGGAAATATGGGGAGTGGAAACGGAGTCATTGGTTGTGGCAATTGGAATGATTGATGAAGTGACAATGCTCACGTGTCGTAGCTAGCGGCGGCGATGGTTTGGGGCCTAGTCGAGAACAGTGGCCGAGGCGGGGAGGGGATGGCAAGAGGGAGTGGCAGAAAGCGAGGGCATGAACGTCGGAGTTTTGTTCCTGCTGTTGATTTTACTCTGTTTATTTACATGTTACGCTTAGTTATTCGTTGGTAATTTTGTGATTTAACATTTGCTTCTACTTGGTAATTCCATTTCTCATTTTGATGATTCCGTCAACTTGTTTGGTGTTCGAGAAAATTTTGTATCAGTGTCGTTTGAGCAACGAGTTAGATTATGTGGTAGCAATTTCCATATGTATACTTATTTTTTAAAGCAGTAAAATGCGCATAAAATTATGAGAAAAATATTCTTGCATTATTTTTGAACAATTATTTTAAGTGTACTTGTTTCTGTTTAATTCTCAAAATAAGGAATGTGGATTAATCTGACGCCATTATTTTTGCAATTGAGTCTTCTCACTGCTCTACAACTATATATTTTCATTAATACATATCAACTTGTGTATCTTTATTACCATAGTTGTTTACCTTGTACTGCTATCGAAATTCCCCAAATTAATTTTGTTGTTTAACATTCGTTTTGCTTGTTAGGTAGGTACCTTTCTCAATTCAAAACAATCTTCAGTCAAAATCGCATTTGAAACTGACTGTCTGATATATTATTCTTTAAAAGAAAATTGAGAATTGACTTTGTCTTTTGGTGTAATAGCCAGATTATCTGAAACTGTCCCGTAGAATATTATGCGTTTCAGATGTACAGTGGAAAACCAATCAGGCAAAAGAGATACAAGGCGGAAAAGGTGGAAGCCTTGACGATTTTTTCTTGGATGTTTAAATGAAAAAAGAAAAAGGTTATTATAAATAATGAACACTGAAAGAGATTCTCACAATGGTAATTTTGGCTCTTTTTAATTTCATTTTGGCTTTTGAATTCTTAACTAAACTTCAGGAAGAAGTGGTTATGTTGTGGTTGGTAACCATTCAGTAACATACCAAGAAGACATACTTTTTTAACATCTTACAAATATCAGTATTGACTATTGTTAGGAAGAACTTTTATTTGTACTTTCGGCATTTCATTAATATTCGCAAACCCCACATCTCAGAATATCGCTGGAAGAGCCTTCCAGTTGGTGCAGAGATTAAAGAGGTTTGGGCAAACGTAGATCTAAAATAAATATTTCCTGGATATTAGAATTGTTTTTGAATGGAACTATAGGGTGCATTCGCGTCTAAAAATAATATTGATTTTTTCGGAGTAGATAGCAGTATTGATTGGTTATAACTTTCGTGTGTCTCTGAGAAGCAAACAGAGGTACCTCATGACGCCATTAACATACATTATTACATGGCACTGTTTCTTTGAACATATCCCTAGTTCTTAAGAAAGGATATATTTCTAAATAAAAACTCATTAAAACTGTTCTTTTGGTTTTTACGTAAGGTGAATTCAATCCGCCTTAGATTATCTCGCGTCTCAGAGGTGGCGAGTCTTCCAAGTGCAAGAGAATTTTAAAGGAACTTAGGCACTCATGTGGGTCTTACCTAACACATCAACCAATCCTTCAGACTCAACAAAAACAGATTGAAAACAATTGCAATCAAACAAAGATCAAGCAATTTTAATCCATATCAAAATCTGTCCTATTGAGATTAAGAATGTTCAAATTGAGAATAAATATGAAAATTATCTTACCTTCCTGTATTATTTCTTCTTCTGCTGCAGCTTCTTTTTCTCCAGCTTCTAATGTTTGTCTTCTGTATTATTTTTCTCATTTTCTTTTTCTCTCCTCTTCTTTCTATTTGTTATATTTTCTTCGTGTTACATTTTTCTTTCTTATACTTTTTCTTCTTTTTCTCTACTTTTCTTCATCCTCCTCTTTCTACTCCTTCTTTCCCTTTTTTCGTGATCTCATTTTCATTGAAATTACTTAATTTCACAGTCTAATCTCAATCCGCATGTCGTTATTCATAATTTGATAGCAATTGTTCTGATGTGTACGAGTATTGTCAATGTCTAAATTTGATATGATTGGTCTCAATTTGAGGTTAAAAAATAAAGAGAATTATGACTTGAATGTTTTTACTAAGCATCAGCCGTATCTATCAAAAGTTATCCGGACTCTCACTTTAAAACACTCACGAAAATAAAAATAAAAATAAAAAACTCATTCATAGAAAAACATCAGACCTGATTTGTTCTTTCAGCCCAGCCTCGGAATATCTCGCATCCGAGAGGCAGCGAATCTATCACGCGGAAGAGGGCGGGAAGGGAAAAGGCAAACGGAGGAGCCCGACAGCGGCGTATTTCGCGAGCTGCGAGCGCGCGGCTCCTTAATTTAACACGTGGGCGGGTTTGATCGAAGCGCACGGGGCGACTACACCCACGCCGCGCCGTCGCCGGCCTGTTTTATTCATACTTTCATATGCGGCGCGGGGCCGGGTGCCGGCGAGAACGCCTCCAGGCGGAGATGGGGCGGAGCCACCTCCAAGACCCCTCCGCAGCTGACTTTATCGAAATATGACAAATGTGCCGCCGCCCCCGGCCCGGCCCGGCACGCCCAGGTGCGCCCCACAAGGCGGCGCTTCATATCCTCCCGATCAGATGCTACAAAGCAGCAGTGCTCTGCGAACCAAGTATTTGAGATTTTGCGTCGCCGGGAGACGTTATTGGGTTTGGGCGTGGTTGTGTAGGTGTATTTGTTCGTTTCGTGGCGGTGGGTTTTGTTGTGTTTTTGGAATAAGTTTCAATAAAAGTGTGTGTAGTATTTGGGATATTGTTTGACATGAATATCTCAAGTTTAAGGATTTAGTCGCGACAAACGTCGCAGAACAACGACTAAGTAGCTGAGAACAGTGGCAAATAGAGCAAGCAGAAATACTATGTGTTTTATGTTTGATATTTTGATACTCCTGGAGACATTTGATTTTATTGCGTAATTATGTATATTTTACACTGAAGCAATTTATGTTTCTTTGGAATAAGCTTCAATGAAAAACTGATCATAGGTTAATGAATGTTGGAAAGTTAATTTCTTTCATAGGTTTTGTTAAATATCATAATTTGTGTAATAAAACTATAATGTGGAACTAGGCCTGTAATAGTCGCTAATAACGAATTTGTTGATGTCCAATTTTAGAGAAACGATCATTAGCTTTACTTCCTAAATTAAAAAAAAACATTCATTTCTGACAAAATGTCCTTTACTTGCCAAACAATTATTTCTAATTCTTGAGTAATATTTTTTAAATTAATAAATATAAATTATAAAAATCGAGTATATTTTATGTTGACTGCATGCCGTTGGCTTTCTGGTTCGTTTACTTCCCCTCACTCTCCATAGCCGTGCTTCGATTCTAGTTGCGGTACGTTGATTTTCAAAGGCCGTAAACTCCACAACGTTCTTGTCCTGCAAGGAATACTTCAAATAATATACAAATATTACTGAGTGTAGTTGGCACGCTCTGGCACATGTTATGAAGGTCAATATGTTCTGCAAACGATGGAAGCCTATAGTGTGCCACCTGCAAAATTACCAGAAACTCAAGTTAATGGTGGAAAAAATGAATGAATCTTCAAGAGCACAAGGTTTACTGCTAACAAAATAGTGGAAATGCAAGGCATACCGAAACTTTTTCTCTTCGGGTCACTATCTATTACTCAACATCTACTCATATTTTTTGAAGGAAAAGTGCATGACATCATTTAAAGATATTAACTGGCAGATACATTGCATTAAGAAAGAAGTACTTCTCTTTATTATTGATAGTGTAGAACATTTTCGAAAATAAATTAGTACGTAATAATGAAAATAGGAACAATAACGTTAAAAACGACCATTCTGTCGTAGCGTAAAGAAACACACTGCAGTCAATTTTCATTTAAAAAAATGAAACTTTCGCAGGAGTTTCATGTGTAGCACACCAAAAATAGAATACCTTAAAGATCTCTGAAAGGTCACAAATAGATCTTAGCTACTGGCGAATTTAACAAATTTCGACTCCGGAATCTTCTAAGTTGATAGAGTTATGAACGCCATATCCAGCCATACACTCAGGCTAGCAGAGAGACTTACATCCTTATTTTCGGGTAAAATATTATGGGGATACCGTCGCCAACTGTATCAAGATTAACTATCTTTGTATCAGCGGTAATATACCATAATCTTGACGGCGTGCAATGTTACAGCTCAGAAGAACCTTAAACGCTAATTTTTCTGTTACACAAAATATTTAGTATTGTTGAGGTGCTGCAAATATTTCCCTCTGTGCTAGTATAGTATAAGAAAGAAAAACAAAACATTTCGTGTACTGACCAGAGGCCCCGAGCTGGTGCCATCCCGCCATACAGACCCCTCACGCGGGTTGCGTTCACGGCGAGCGGCAGGCGCGCACGGGGAGCAGCGAGCTGCGGGCGACCGGTGAAGGGAAGAAGCCGTCGCGGCGCGGCGTTGCGTCCGCTCCGTCGGTTTTACTGCGCCCTTCAAGCGTCGCAGTCGTCCCGAGCGCCCAAACGATTTAATTCCCCCGGCCGTTCCTTCCACTACGCGGCACAGCCCGAGGAAGCTTGGTGCTGGGGCGACAGACCGAAGCTAAAGAGGGCCCGCGGCATGGGGCTTTCTCCGATATTAACGCAATACGTTCTTTGCTGTTAGATTTTTTGTTTTTGTTTTGTATTTTTAACAGAGGTTATCAAAATGTTACAGATCACGGACCATGAACTTCACTATGTTAAATCAGGTAGACCGGATTTCTTTCAATATTTACAATTGAAATTTTGTTAGCAGAGAACTTTAAAAAAACAATAAAATGTGTAGTAAATATATATTTAATACTAAGAATATTATTGATATATAATAAATTATTGATTGAATCATTAAAATCTTTAGATAGGCAAAAAAGTATTCATTTTTACATAAATAGGCATGCAAAAAGGCCTTTATTCGAGCTAAAGTAGGGGTGCAAATAGAAAAATTAACAAAGAAAAATCGCAATTAAAAAGGAATTGATGAACAAAGTTAATAATTAAATTGATGATTCAGATTTTTATTCTAACTCTAAAATCTGCAGTAACACTTAAAGTGTAAGGATAATATATTTTCGTCCTAATCGTAATTCATCTGACCATTCTGAATGATGCCTACGAATTTGTTGCAACGCTCTCTCTTAGATGTGCTGTTTTGTACTATATATATATATATATATATATATATATATATATATATATATAGATAGATAGATAGATAGATAGATAGATAGATAGATAGATAGATAGATAGATAGATAGATAGATAGATAGATAGATAGATAGATAGATATATGCATACATACATACAGAGTGTCCCATTTAATTTGACAACTGGAAATAACTCAAAAAATACGCGATGTACGAAAAATTGAGTCGAGACCAAATCTTAACAGTTTTGAAGGGAAAATCATTCTATGCTAAAATCCGCACTCACCATGCCCCCAGCAGGTGGGGCGGTGGCAACATTGAAATCTTGAATAGGAACCCCCATTTTTATTTCAGATTCGGATTCTACGGACAAAAATACATAAGTTTTGTCTGAAATGTTTTTCTGATTTGTGATAGGTTGAGCTATAATCACAAAAATTTAATTTCCGAAGAATTTCGACCGTAATTTGAGTGATTTTGAGTGTGGTAGATTGTTTCAGAGTGATTAATAAAAATCAGTATTTTCTAAAGAAGTCAATAAACTACTTTTAGCGTAACTCCGGAACTAGCGTAAATGCTAGGGTACACAAATTTCTCCGGGTATTTATTTATCAAAATTACCATTGAATAGAAAATGTTCATTATTATTATTATTATTATTATTATTATTATTATTATTATTATTATTATTATTATTATTATTATTATTATTATATTTTACGTCGTAGTCAAGTCGATCATGTACGACAACAGGATACTACTTCAGGAGTGAATGAGTGATTTTGGAGCAGTTGATGCAAGGCAACCTCTCCACAAATGTATATCAGTGTGCCCGAAAAAAACCCACCTAAGTTAATATGTATCTTATTCAAATTCAATTTTGCGAGAAATAAAGGCAATTCTAAAAAGACGATTTTCTCAAAAACTGTTCAAATTTTCCCTTTTTCTTGGATAGAGTTTGTACTTAAAAATATATGTATATAAAATGGCAAAAGACAGATTTTCATTCAACTCTAAATTTTCGAAAACTGAAAAAGTTTGAAACTTTCCGAAATTTTCCTCCAACTCTAAGATTAAAACGCATCGTTTTCCTAATAAAGTATGATATTTAATATTTATATTATATTTATTTTTATAATACATGAGACGCACTTTCTTAACATTTTTAAAGCGATAGGAAGGTCGTTATGGGGAATGATCAATTTGATTTAGAAAATGCTCATAGATTGCTAAGTAGACGAGTTCAAATCCCAGAGTTGGTAAAGGTTTTGCGAATGGGAAACACTTTAACGGGTTAATGTACTACAAGTATTATAATACATCGTAACCGTTACAAATAATGCGATAAATGCAATAATTTATTTTTATGATTATATTTTTATTCTCTCGTCGTCCCTAAAGCTTTACACTTTAAGTCTTTGGGATTATTTAATATAATTTTTTTGACAAATTTACGTACGTAGTTAAACCCACTTGGGCACCTGCACTGATTGCATTATGTAAAAGTTAGGTACCTTCTGATGGATGGCGGTAGAGTAATGTTTAGGGCAGAGGAATGTCTTTGGGAAGATGCAGTTTCTTAATTTTTGGGGAGCGTAAAGATGATTTTTCGATGGTGACGGTGGTGGGGTACAAGCTATGCCTATGGAATTAATTTAGAGTTAATTAAAGCTCCTTGTATGTCGATGCGCTGATTACGAATCCACCACCGTCCAGTTTTTTAAATCGCAGAACACCGCCGTAAACTTTCAATTTATAATTTACACTTTACAACATCAAACTGGTTTTTCGTGATTTGAAAAAAATTGGGGGTGATGGCGCAATTCTAGCTCACATTCGGAGTCAAAGCGACGACGTAGATATAGAAACATGTGCCAAGTCTTTGTGTCTGGCAATATTTTTTGTGTGCGTGTGTTATTACTAGACCTAGAATTTTAGCACAAATGCCTATGTAGTTCCTTTAGGAGATTGTGGAAAATAATTGCAGATGTTTACAAATCATAAAAAAATATATCTACTGAAAGCATCTAATAGTACTTGAAATGTGCTAAACCGGCGGTTCATGCTTATTTTAATATTTTTTGCCCCCAAAATCTGCCTAAAACCAGTAATTTTGATGAACTATCATATATTAATTATTCATTTTTAAAATGTGTTTTACAGAGACGCAAATACTTTCCCGAATTTCCCTAAACGTGAATACTCCCTGAAGGAACACACAGTCGACTATGAACTCAATCTCTAATCCCACAAATGAACATACAGAAACGGGCTCTGCAAAGGGCCCGGGCTCTATAAAGAGGATGTCTCCAATCAGCACGCGCATCTTAGAGAAATGCATCCATTCCAGGTGCAGCTGCGCTGTTGACAGGTGTAGTATGAAAAGTGTGAAAGAATAAATGAAATCAAAAGAAATGAAAATAAATAAAATAATATGCATGTAATCGCTCTCAAAAATGTAAAAATATTGGACTCTGCTGAAAAATATAAAGTGCTTAATTTAATCCTTTTGTGATCAATTTTAGATGCCAGAAACATAACGTTTTGTGTCTAATGTTTTTTAAACGCCTGAATTAATCATTTTGTAACCGATTTTAACTGCCGAAATCTTCACTTTTTTGTGCCTAATATTCCTAAGTCTAGTCATTACCGTGCGAAATGCCTTGAAACACATGTTATTTCAGCCCTACTTCTTAGCTCCACTTCAAGCCATTCTACTGCTGCTATTTGCCGGAAACTTTCTTAAAAAGTTAGCAAAATTTATCTTAGAAGAACATAGTACAGTTATTTGTTTCAGTAAATTATATTATTTGATTTTAATTTTGGTTGTTCAGGAAATTGATAAAAATATATCACATGTGTAAATCGCGTTGCAAATTGTACAATTTTGGAAATACAATTCATTTTTATAATGCATGAATTTCAAATTTAAAACATATATATCTTTCTCTCTTATAAAAAATTGATCTCGAAATATGGAAAAATAAATTATAGTGTAAATAACTATGAAAACAATATTGTAAATAAAAATAGCGAACCATTAAAATGAGAAACCTTTTCTCGGTTATAACGCAAACACTCGTGTCAATAAATCGCGAACTAACAAAATTATGAAATAATAAAACTTAATAACTCCAATCTTCTGATTTCCTTGCTTTATTTCCTACAGTTCAACAGTGTAGACATCATATAGGAATATGTTTATAGTTAAGCAATAACAGTATGAAATTAGCGAATTAATCTCGCTATCATTGCTAGAACTCAAACATTTTCCAGCTACTGGGCCATAAAGATTTGTCACCTATAACATTTTAAAATTTTGTATATACGGATAAAAAAATCGGGCATGTACGAACATGTCGCATCTGTCCGTATCTTTGTAAGTTCCAACATGTTCTTGCTCTTTGTATATCCGTTTTATTCAGATACGTCTATATTCATTACCTATTCGCTTCATTTAAGCTTAAGCACTCACTCACAAGCAGTTTGCTACATTGACACCCAGAGTGTGCTGACTCTAGCAAATCCTCCATCCCTCCCCTGCTTTTCTGCGCCTCTCCGTTTTCAGCACCGCCGAAGGGTATTGACAGGTCTCGAGGTGCGAAGCGCCCGTAAATAAAACTAAGTGACGCGTTCTCCTGGACGCAGAGGGGGCCATGAGTTAAGTTTGTCGTCGCCCCGTTCCATTTCCTCAAAGCCCACCTTTTTGCTCAATTTCCTCTCTTCTTTCTACCCTTCAACTTGCCCGTCCATTTCCTCTATTCCCAATCTCCCTACCCTCCGTTGCCTTCCAATCACACCTCCATCCTTCGCTCTTTCCGCATTACCTGCATTCACTCTTTTCCATCTTCTCATTCTACCCACTCCCTTTTACATCCACTCTTCTACTCTAATAGTTTTTCTCTCTCATACTTTTATTTTTATCACTCCCACTCTCTTGAATTCCACTTATCATTCACTTCCTGTCTTTCACTTATCTCACACTTCTTTACAAAGATTTTCTCACTACCCTTTCTCCTACACTTTCTATTCCATATATGTTCTCCCTCTCTATCCCCCAATTTCCGACTTTTGCTTGTTCCTGTTTCTGCGCACATTGCCTGCTCATTCCTTTCACTCATCGGCTATCGCATTTCTGTGCTCTCCCACTCACCAGTTCGTTCTGCTTCCGCCCCCATTACCTCACGCCTGCCCGCCTCGACACCTACCCCGTCCTCTAGGCCCCGCCTCCCTACCGTGCGTCGTCTAAGTTGGTAATCCTGCCCACGGGTGCGATCTGGTCGGCGGCACCGCCCTCGTAAATACAAACAGGTCTCTAACTTGGAGCCAGACACGACGGGTGCTGACGGCAACGGCGGGAGGTTGACCCCCAGGCGTAGCAGTTGCTCACCCAATGACCATCAACAGGAGCTCACGCTCTACTCATTTCTATCCACCATGCAAGGAATTAATCGGATTAAATTAATGTAATTTTATTTTGAACCTTTTAGTAAATGTGGTTTCCTGCACCTTATAGGTTTATAATTATTCTCTGCACTCTTTTGTGACTACCTCTATTGCGCATGGTCTACAGGCTACGTCCAAATACACGCAGTCGAAAGTTGTGGTTTTTAGTTACATGTAAGACATTAGTAATTTCACCTTATGACATTGTCGTGACGAACGTTTTCAAAACACCACGTATCTCTTTTCAACATCAACTCATACGTAGAGGTTTATCTATTACAATTCAATCTCTGTGTCTCCATAATATTACTTTTATAGTAGATTTGTACTCTAAAACGAGTAATTCATCCTGAAAAAGGATATCATACCTCATTCCTCGTCTGTAATTGGAAATAGATTATTTATGAAGTTGAGTTTAGAAGTCTTTCAACAATTGAAGTCATTCGGGTCCTTGAATAGATTAAATCGATAATGAAGATGAGGTGAATATAATGGAGCAGTGGAGGAATGAGAAGCAAGAACAAGAGAACCCTGGGGATACTTTGGACTGTTTGATTTGTTCACTACAAAATCCACGTGCATTGGCCTATGATCAAACCATTGCCCGACACTGGGAAACGTGTGCTCTAGCCATTTCATAACAATTGATATCAGCAATCGAGTATACCATTCATCATTATTAGTTTTTTCTAAACAAATATTATTATAACAAATAGATAAATTTTCAAATGCTCTAAAACCCACGTGCATTTGCGAGGGATATTAATTAATATGCTCAGTAATGTTCAAATTATATTCCATATTCATTTAGAGATTGTAAATGACAGTTTACGTAAGTTGGAATGTGTAAATTGAGAATGTACTTTGGACCCGAGCCTGCACAATAACTCATTGATCGCTGTTCATTATATTACGTGGTCATTGTATTACGTACGACATTAATTCCTCCCACAGGTTTAGATACATTAAAGAAGCTATAATATTTTTATATCGATATAGTATATTAATAAATTTTAGTGTCCTAATTTCTTCGAAACAAGTGATGTATGTAAGGAAACGAGTTTACTGAAAAGAACTATATTGTGTGTTCGATATTGCTTCTCTGTAATTTATCGGGAGTCGGCGACGGATTCTTCGGTTTATAAAGAACTACAAAGTACCAAATTTTAATTCACTCTGCTTAAAGACTACTTAAGTTTTCTAATAATATCCTAAAAATTGTAATGAATATCATTCTCGAATTCATAATGCTTTATTACAGTGTGAGGAGAAACCTTTATTTTTATTGCCGACTCCAGCCACAGCGCCGATCGAAACGAAGTCGACTGCCTTTTCCGCATTATCGGAACCTCCAACTTCCGAAGTCGATACCCATTCCTTGCGAGTGTGCAGGCGACGGGCAGTCGCGCTGAAGGGTCGAAGGTGCGAGGGCGAAAGGGCACTCTGGGGGAAGCACACGTGGCGGGGCGGCCGCGAGGGCGGGTGCCTCCGGGTGACCTCGGCGGGGGAGGCGATATTGATCGGACGCACACTCCCGCTGCCGCCTCCGCCATCGCCATTGCCTCCACTTTCGCGCACCCGGCGTCCGCCGCCGCTTCCCCGCCCCGCCCTGCCCCGCCCTGCCCCGCCCTGCCCCGCCCTGCCCCGCCCTGCCCCGCCCTGCCCCGCCCTGCCCCGCCCTGCCCCGCCCCGCTCTACCGTCCCCTCTCGGCCTCGCCACGCGTCACTCCTCCCCCACACGGCTCCACCCTTCCATGTTACGTCTCCGCTCTGCCATTTACCTCCTACGCCACCCTGTCCCATCCGGCCCTGCAGCCCAGAAACACTTTCCCTCCCCGCCCTATCATTCCCCGCTCTGCTCCGCCTTCGTGCCACTCCTTGGGCCCCCTCGTCCTCCCCGCACGTCTCTCCTGACTCGGTGGAGTGGAGTCCCTCGTAACCCCTCCCCCGCAGGGGGCTCCACCCCATGCTGTTCTGCCTCTTCCCGCTGTGCTCTTCCCGTCCCTACCCGCCCTGTCCCGTCCTGCCTCTTCCGACTCGGCTACACCCTGACCTCCAAGTCACTCACCACCTCCTCTCACCACCAAGTCACTCCCCAGACTCCCTCGATGCCCTGCTTCACGTCCCTCGTGACCCGCTCGACCCCGCCCCACCATCCCCGCTTGGTCCCTACATGAGACACATTTCCCCCACACGGCTCCACCCATGGTATTCCCATCCCACTCCGTTCTTTCCCTTTCTACCCCTCCCGGCTCCACCCTGATCCTTTGCCTTTCTCCGCTTTTCCTGCCCCTCCCTGCCCTGCCCTGTCCTGTGTCCGGCTTTGCACTGTTCTGTCCCTTACCGTCTCGCTCCTCCACTCACTACCCTTCCCCTTTCTTGCCAATCCCCACTCCCGCGCTACTCCGCAGGGTCTCTCGCTGTGCCTTCATGTGATTCCCCGCTTGTGTGTACTAGTGTCCCCCTTCGCCACTACATCCCCGCTCCCAACTGCCGTTCCAGACATCCTCGGCTCTGCCCTACCACACTTTTCCAGTGACACTCCTCTTCTACACTACTACGTTACCGCCGCTCCACTCTCAATCCCCTCTCACTTAGCTAACCCCTTCATCTTCGCTGCGCCGCCTTTGCTTGGCTTCCGATCTTTCTCGCCTCCGCGGCTTCATCTCTGTACCGCTCGCATACCTCACCTTATCCCCACCTCTTCCCGGTTCATCCTTCCCGTCGTCGTCTCTGCTTAGCTTTGCCCATCTCACTCCTCGCATCGCTTCACCTTTCGCGCCCTTCTACTCCGCCCTTCACACTTTTCTCCATCACTGCTCGTTTGTCTGGCGCGCTGGTGGCCGCACAGTCGTGCTCCCTCCTCTCAGCCACCATCCAAGCCCCGTCTCCGCCCTCGACCCCGCCACCGACACCACCACCTCCGACAGCCCTCCCCCCTCACAACCGCCAACGCTACCGCCGTTGACACCGCCACCGCCATCGCCGCCGCCGCCGCCGCCGCCGCCACCACTACCACCGCCACCACAGCCCACGCCACCTCCGCCGACACCACCACCACTACCGCAATCACCATCACAACCACCATCACCCTCGCCGCCGCCACCTTCCGCGGCGTCCACCGCATCCACCGCCGTCACCGCCACTCTGCCTTTCTCGGACGTAAACACGGCGCTCGCAGGTAGCGCGGGCGGTTTACGGCGGAGATCGCTGCGGAGGTCGCCGCAACGGTCAAGGCGGGAGGCAGGGGTCGTGACGACGCGCAGCAGAACTCCGAGATGAGCGGTGGGGTTAACAGAGAAGATAATGCTATTAAATTATTCAGAGAGTGTGCGGATAGCAGAAAGAATCTGAAATAGAGAAGTGAAATAAAATCAGTACAGAGATTTTAAATGGAAGAACGATTTTCATGGAGATGACCATAATTTGTTAGAATCAGAAACAAGGAAAGAATCAAACAAGGTAAAATCATTTTGATAATCTGACATTAATATATATTGTTACAGATTATAATGAACGTTGTACGCGGTAAAAATTGTGGCAATGTTTGTTTGTGTTTGTAATCGCCTCTGTATATAATACGCAATGCAAAGATGAAAAATTCAATTTATTTACAAAAGACAATCGTTGGTAAACAGATGTGAAAGCCCTATCAAGGACACCAGTTATGTTTTCTATACCATAGTATACCAAATAAGAACGTTCTCGACACTGATTCTGTTTATGATTCCGTCACTTCATATCACGGGTTATTTTGAAACACTATAAAGACACAGATAAACACTATTTTATTTATGTAGACAAATAAGTGAATAGTTCTAGTAAGTTCTATATGTAGTGTAAAATTGAAGATCTTTTTAAGCGCTTTTTGAGGCAATTTTACACAATTTTTACATCCGTATGTGAAAGAAGGTTTATCGCAATTGTAAAATATACATTGTTATGAAAGCAGTCGCATCCATGAGATGGAGCGGTAGGCAAGTCCATAACAGAGCAATAAAAGGGTCTATTGGGAGTGTCGTTTACGCATCAAAGAATTGTTATTTTCGTTTTTACATTTGGTATTTCGTTAACAACGGAATTATCCAAAAAATATCCGAGAAATAACGAAATTTTGACTTGTTAGTCATGTCATTTCACCCTGTGGACAAAGTGTAATGAACATTATGAAATGACAACTTTCCAAATTTTCTTATAATTGTCCAGTATTTGACTGAGGACTGGACGGGGGGCTGGGCGGGGGCTGGCCAGGGTCTGGGTGGGGCGCTGGGCGGTGCTCGATGGAGCAGAATTAGGCGGGGCTGGGCGAGGCCGGGCGATGGTGGGCGGGGCCGGGCAGGACGCGCGGTCTGTGGCCACTGCGGCCGCTGCGGGCGGAGAGGAGCAATGTGAGCCACACGGCGCTTCCCCTTCATCCATCCTGCTCCCCCTCCCTCCCTCCCTCCCTCCCTCCCTCCCCAAGGCGGGATAAACCTGCCGGCGAATCCTCTCGCCCTCGTCTCATCCACCCGGGATCACGCTCGTAGGTGCGGCGAGGAGCCGTCATAAGGCGGCCGGCTCCGCACGTGCGTGTCTCCGCCTCGCCGCCTCACACCCTCGGCCACTCGTGTTTGCTTCCGGTGCTCGCACCTTCCAGGTTATTCGGGAGATACAGGGAGTGCAAACTACGCTCCCAAGTTTGTATTAGCTTTGAAATGGAAACCATGCGCAAAGCCTATGTACTGTACTTTCAGTATCGCTGTGACACATATGATTCTTCCTTTCTCCCATGAGTTTTTTCCTACATCCATATACTACATCAAATCTGATTTTCGGACAATTATTGTAACAGTTTGGAATAAATGTAAATTTTCTCAATTATCTTCTCTTCATAAAATTCATTATCTCTAATATTATTTCAATAGTATACATACCTTCTGCAGATCTCACGCGCAACTAATCTTTATAAATGAAATCTCTGAATAATGAAAATTTTAAGGAGACGTGACAAATTTCACATGTGTGATGGATTTTTTGAAAAATAACACAAATGTGATGGATTATATATTCGTGTTAAATGCAACGCGAATCACTGTCAACTATGTCGTTAAAAGTGAAAAAACGAAGCGTTAAAGGGCATTAAAAGCTAAAAGTTTTAGGTCAAAGACCTCAAAGAAACGTTCTCAAAACCATAATCTACAGGATGAGATATTCTTGGACATTCTACTAAATTTGTGCTGATTCCGCACTTCTATCGCTTCCACGCTGCTCTCGATACTACCAATCCCACCTATATTTTTACTCATGGTGGCCATCTTCTTGACGTCACGCTTCGAAGGCTTAGATTCCACTATCTTATACTATTTATACTTTCTGTGTACACAGTGGTTTGCGCAGACTGACGAGGTTTATTTGCATAATTATTAATTCAATGTTCGCTCTCGCAGCAACAACTACAAGAACTATTAATAGTTGGTTGATACCAATGAAGATTGTTTCTTATATGTTCAGTAATAATATTTATTTAACGTTTTGCCGAGGTCTACAAGCGCTGTGTACCTAATTGTGGAGGGATGTGGGTGTACAGTGAGGATTGAAAGCGTGTCTTGTTAAGTTTGATATGTGTTTTATCTGTATCAGTATTTTCGTTCTAAGCAGTGATTCGGTGAAGTTTGAAGTCAGCGTGATTAACCACGTAGCTTTCTCGAGAGTAAAAGGTTTTTGTAATATTTTTGTGACTATCAGAGAAAGCGAAAAGGACGATTGTATAATTACATCAAATGCTGTTTTTAAGGAAATATTATGCGTTTCAAAAACATGAGTATAATACTAAATAAACGTTTATTTAAAATTTGTTTCAAATGTCAATTTGAATGTTATTTATTTTAATTTTAAATTCTACAAGTACATTTGAAGTTACTTTTTTTCACAAATAAAATTGTTTCGTTAACAACTTCACCTCTCAATACGGAAAAAGAAAGATAAGGAAGAGAGGGGAATTTAACATGCGCGAGTTCTCGCACGGGTACACTGGTTCTTCTTCAGATTGTAATTTTCTTATCCAAAATACGATACATCTTTGTTCCAGATATTTACTTGGCAGTTCAACCTAACAGCTACAGAATAAATATATTGTATATTGTCGTTCTAAATTCGTAAATGTCAATTAATTTGCTAACTACCGTAAAACTAAACTTCATTTTAGAGTTTCTGTTATCTTCTCTTCTGAATCTTTAACTAGAAGATGTAAGTGGGAGATATTTGCGCTCTGTGTCTCTCACATGCGCTCTACTTCTCCTTGATCAGATTTCAGGAAGAATTTACTAGCGTATTTATTTTTCGACTGTGACGTGAGTCCATGAGGCCGCGGGAGGAGTTATTGTTATCGCGCTATCTCAGTGGGCGTGCTGAAGAGGAAAGTTTGCGAAGGGAGCGGAGTGGGGGTAGGGTGGCGGAGAAAGCATAGTGAACACTGCAAGCCGAAAGAGACGAGGTGCAGGAAGGTGGGACGAAGGGGGGCGGGCAAGAGTGGAATTGATTGATTGATGTTTCCCAGCCCGTCGACTGCTATGGTCATTACTCCCGCAAGTCTAGTGAATGTTTTTCGTTCCGGAGTCTCCGTAGTATTTTCCCCTGCTGGATGATGAGAGCAGGCGACCTTCTCGTCGGCTTGCAGGGATTTTCCTCCTCCTGAAATCTCTTCCAAAAGAATACCGCCCCATCAGTGTCAACTCCAAGTTCCGTTTGTTTGGGTACTGCTCCGACATTCACCTGGTGGTGATCGGCAAAATCATGGAAAACTACAGATCAGAGCAGTCGGCCGCAAGAATTCTCCGCCAGACAGCGGATAAATATAGCTATGTATGCGATATAGCAATGTATCTATTGTCGAAAATCCTATCCGTTGGGTCTAGAACCCTAGTACCTCCTGGTCAGAGGCACTGCAATAACATCAGTTGGAGCCCTGAGCCACCGAAGTAGGTGGAGTACAAGGGAGGGTTCGGGGGCGTGGCGGAGGGTGATGGGAAGGAGAGCTGGGTGGACAGAGGGTGGAGCGGAGAGTTGAAGGGCGTGGCGAAGGGTGATGGTAGGAGGTTCGGGAAAGGGCATGAAAGAGAAGAGAACTGGGTGGGGTGGCAGGGGCGGGACTTTGCGGCGCCTACGAGCTAAGTGGGGTGGCAAAGCGGTTGCGTGCGTTTGGCTTATCGCCCGCTCCAACAGCAGAACCGCTTCGTTCTGCTCTACTACGATGGAGCACTCTTCGGCAAAATCTTGACTCACAATTTCGCATGCAAGCGGGCGGTTGGGATGGATCGGTTTCAGGAGCAAGAAGACTTTTATAGAAGAGATTTTATAAAAAATACGAGCATGTGTACTAATTTTTAAATTTAAATTTCATTTCAGGGCTGGAATTGTATTTTTCCCTCACGCTTACAGAGTACACTTCATTTCTTCCGCTTCATTCTCTTTGCCTTAAATACTGTATGTTATAATGTTCAAGACAAATATCGAAATGGCAAGACAGAACTTTACTTACGTGAAAGTATGTAAAAATAAAAGGAATTTGTGTTTATTTTGCAGCTTTAAAATAGGACTTATTAAGAACGCAAAGTTGTTTTCAATGATAATATTTATAATGGAGATATTAATCAGCATACTCTATAACGAACCGAGTCGTGTGAAAATGATATGATATATGTATTCTGCTCTAAAGCCCAACACATGACATGGGATTTATTTCTTAAACTACTTAATTTTTCGTTTTATTTCGCAGAACATTTTGAAAAAAATTAATTTATATCTTTATAAAACATTATTGCATCTAGTTTTCATAGTTATGGTCTAACAATACATAAACTGCAAATTAAGAGAAATAAAATGGAATACATCTAAAGGACATATTTCATATGCTGCTGCTTGGAATTCTCAGTAACATTATATTTTTTAAGTAAAGGAATTATTATCAGTTATGGGTGTTTGAAAACTTTTCTTGTACACTAACCAATCTTCAATTGAAGCTCTTTCCTTTCCTTTTCTACAACACTCTCTCGACTTAATGCCACTGCATTCTACGTGCATTTTCTTTGCGTTTTCTTCTTCCTCGCTTTCTTGGGGCCTCACGTCCCACTCTGGCCGGTCCCGTGCCCGCCACGCCCCCTTCCCCCCTCTCCGCGCTTGGTGGACGGCGCCGCCCGCGGGTGACGGATCGTCGCCCATTTGTCACCGCGGGGGAGGCCGCTCCGCCACCCAACTTCAGCCAGCCAGACCTGTCTTCCCGACTCATTCCCTCCTGAGGCACCCGTCCTGCCTGCCCCGCAACTAACCCCGCTACGCTCTTCCCACGACTCCGACACGTCCCATACCATCTCCTGCAAGCCCCGCCACTCTCCTCATCCTGGCCACGACTCCGCCGAGCCACCGCTACTACTCCACAACCCTCCTCCCGCCACGCCCCACTCCACCCCATTCTGTCCCTGCCACGGCCCCCAACGCCCCTGACACGCCCCCACCACGCCCCCGCCAGGCACCCGCCATGCTCCCGTCACGTCCACGCCATGTCCCTGCTACGCCCTCGCCACGCCTCCTCCACGCGACGTCCCGCTCCGCCCGCCACGCCACGCCACGCTTCGCCACGCCTCGCCACGCCTCGCCACGCCTCGCCACGCCACGCCACGCCACGCTACGCCACGCCACGCCCTGCCACGCCCCCGCCATGCCTTCCCACTCTCCTTGCCCTAGTCTCGAATCCACCTCGACCTTGCCACAATTTCACCCCCGTCACTCATCCCCGCTACGTTCACCTCCGCCACGTTCACCCCACAACGTTCACTTCGCTCACCACACCCCTCTCCCATCCTGTCCCCGCCATGTCCACGACTCGCCACATCGTCGCGATCCGCTACCGCCACGACGCTGCATGCCCAATCCATGTCCCCGCAATACTCCTGCTACACACCGGCCACGCTCTCGCTATGCTTCCCCAACGTCCCAGCAAATTCCCACCTCTTCCCTCCACGTCACGATAATCCCCACCATGCCTCGCCATTTCCTCTCCACACCTCACTTTTACTCTTTGCATCCTCGCCTTGGTATTGCCGTGACTCTCAGACTTCACACCCTCGCCCTCTAAGATCCCCGCTTCTCGCCACGACCCGTTACTACCCCTCCACGACCTCCGGTACTCCCCCTGGATGGTCTCCGTGACCCCAGTCAAGACCCTGCCTAGTCCCATTCTACCCTCCTCTCCCAGGACGCTACCGCAACCGCCATGTCACACCTACCCACACGCCAGACCGCCACGCCACACCACTGCATGCCACTCCGCGTCCCCTTCACCTCGCCATCCCTCCCTCCTCGGCCCTTCCTTTCCCGTCCCCCTCCACTTATCCAACCCCTCGTCAAACGCACTGCGTCCCCGCTCTCGCGCCCACACTTCGCGCCCCTCGCGCCGGACTAATTGCTTTCTTCTGTTCATCCCGCCCCTGCGTCGCTGTATCGCGCTCTGCATTTTCAAGTGATCCTCGATTTAGCTGAACCAGGCCGAGAATATTTTTAAATGAAGCGTTCAGACGACTGCTTTTATCGTCGTTGCCTGCGCTCAAAGCTTGCTTATTTTCATTTTTGACTGACGAATAGTAAGTGTAAATTCAACACACAAATCGTGAGTATGCGAAGAGACTTTAAATGTATCTTAAATAAGAAGGAGGTTACAAGATTTAAACAGTATTTAAATAATTGTATTTATATTATCGATTCGATCACTAACGTTACCTCAAGCATGAATTGGCAATTCTTTTGTATGGTGTAAAATAATGGTGTGTAATTATATTGGAGACTCTACTGTGGAAATTGGCTCTTACAATAAATACTTTTTAAATACTTTTCTAGAATTCGTTGCTAGCATTAATTTGGTTGAAGATTTCGTTGACGTAATACATTTTTGATGATATTTCTACTTTAATCTGCAACAACAACAACAGAAATATTTTTTTAGAACGGGCATGTATGATAGAAATATTACCTCATCCATTTTATTTGTAACAAACTCTCAAATAAATAATCAAGAATCTGAAATCCTCAAAACAGAGCTTCTCATAAGACAACACAGAAATTACTCTGTAATCTACATTTTTTATGTCCGTTTGGACAGCTACGTGTAGGCACAATGCATGAACATTACCGAGCAAAGTTTCGGATCTAAAGTTGTTTTGGTCAGATATTAATCCGTGCGAGTGTTTATTTCAGCAACACTCTTTCTTGTCTGTCCACGTATTCATAAGTCACGTATAATGGATTTCAAATTCTCATCTCATTCTGAAGAATGAGTTCGTAATGTCAAGGTGTATCAGTGAGATGCAGTTTGTGATGTAGACGCCGCGAAACGACGTGTAGTAATTTCTGCCGCACATCTCGCCGCCCTGCACGCCACTCTCCCATCTACCGTCGTCATCGCCGTCCCCTCCGCCGCTTCCGTGCCCGTCGCAGTCCCCTCGTCCGTCCCTACCGTCGTCCTTGCCACCATCCAGCCACCGTAATTACCGTCGTCCCTACAACTGGCCTTTGCGCCGTCCCAATCGCCGTCCCTAAAGCCTTTCTTACCGCGCAGTCCCTACCGCCATCCCTACCCCCGTCCCCACCGCCGTCCCTGCAGCCATCCCTGCCGCCGTCCCTACCGCCGTCCCTGCCGCCGTCCCTACCGCCGTCCCTGCCGCCGTCCCTGCCGCCATCCCTAGCGCCTTCCCTGCCGTCGTCCCTGCCGCCGTCTATACCGCCTTCCTACAGCCGTCCCTACCGCAGTTCTTACCGTTGTCCCTACCGCCGTCCCTACCACCGACCTTGCACCATCCTGCCGCAGCACCCGACCCCCTCCAAATCCCCGCTTCAACCACCGTTTTCACCTCTGCCTCGGCCCCTTTGCCAGATTGGCTCCCCACCACCTCAATCGGCTCTCCATTTCCCTGCCGCGCATCACCTCCGTCCCGGCGTCCAGTCCTTCTCCCATTCTCACGAGCCTCTCCATCCCTGCCCTCGCCCCGCACTCCACGGCCTCAACCGCTCGCCTCCCGTTTTTGTACTCCGCTCTCGCCTCTCGCACCAGCGCCGGACGCACCCCGCCAACCTCTGACCGTGGCTCTTTCCCCGCCCCCGCCCCCACCCCACCACGCCGGCCGTTCCCGCTGCGCGTCGGTGGCAGCGCGGCGCTTCAAAGGGAATAAACTGCGCCGCATTTGCGCGCTTTAGCGGCGCGCGTGTGATGACAAAGTTGCCTCGCCTCACTCGCCCCCACACTCCCGCACGTCGACCACCCAGGCAGCCGACGCCGCGGCGGCGCCACGCCGCCTCTATTGTCGGCGGCGACGGACCGCCCTGCCTTCTCGCATTGCTGTGATGAACTCGACTGCGAGTTTGCCGCTTCACACGGTGTAGTTTTAAATACGGGGTTTAAAACATATTATTATTAATTAGTTTCTCCTGAAATCGATTAAAATATAATACTTAATTCAAACAGATATTTTGACGTCGTTGTAAATATGTTTTTTACTAAGTACTGTAACGAGAAATAAACTTGTAAAAATGTTTAAAAACAGAAACATGATAATTGCAGGTTTTTTAAGATTTAATTTTTATTCGGAGGTAATATTATGTTTTATTGTTTAATTATTTTTTTCTGTTGATCTTACCATATCCATAAAATCGCTTTTGTCTGACTAAAGAAACAATTTATGCACTGGATGTGTGGAATTCAATAAAAAATGTAAAATTACAACTGACTCGAGGGTGACGTCACGAAGTTCTCACCTGCTTTCGAGCCAAGGCAGTGGCAACTCTCATCTGCCGTTTGCTGATAATTCGGAATGCGTCATTACGAGTAGTTTGCGTGTTTAGTTATTAATTCCCCTATTTAGCGAATCTAAGCTCATTCCGCGTCATCGAACTCGACCGAATCGATGAAAGAATAACATTTTGTCCCGGGTAATTAAGGATTAATGAAGTAATGTTCGTAATGGAAACTTTTCACATCTCGACATTTTACAACCCATTGTTACATATACAACTGTCGTCAGATCACGTATGCATTATCTCTCTTCGGGATAAATTTTATAACTATCTTCTTCATTGAGATCTGCCTCAACTCTAAGGTCACCGATTTTAAACGGCCCATTCCCAAAAGTATTATGTCAAAAAAATGCATCCATTGGGGGCATCCAGTGTTATCCATTTTGGAAGTTTTCTCATGTATAACAGTTCTAATTTTTTTAATGATATAATGAACGCTTCTCCGTTTAACCCACAAAATAAATAGCCTCAAACTATTCTAAATGTTTATATATTTATAAAAAAATTTATTAGCGTTACGGTTATTTATTATTTTTCGTTCGTCGCTGATTTTTAATGTATTTCCTAAATTCTTGAAGAAATTTAATGACAAAATTTTCATACGAGATTGGAACGAAGAAACCCGGACAAACGGTAAGATAAACCTGAGGAACAATCATCACAACCACGTCATGGAAAGTATTAGTGAATACACAACGAAGAATATTATGAGGCAAAAAATATCATTTATTCCTAGGAACTACCAAGCAATAATTTGCGTAGTAACGCGACAGCTTTCCATCACTACGCAGAACTTATTGGGCAAAGCAAGTCATGCCGAGTTAGGAAGGTATCAGAAGGCAGTGGTAGAGTATGACTGCACATTCGCAGATACTCCAAAGAAGAAGATAGAAATACTGAATGCACAACAGAGAGAGCAGCGGTCGCAGTTGTTGACAGAAAATAAACAAGAACCACCGAAGACGAAGGAGAAGATATACCAAGCATTGGTAAAATCAGGAAAGGAAAAGAAGGAGAAACCGAAGAAGAAGACTTACCAGTTTAGTGAGGGACAATCGGTACGACTACGGGTTCCCAGAGTATCGAACCCAAACCTAAAATTATACCCAAAATTCTTCCTGTTATATGAGGGGCCATATTTTATAGACAAAGTAACGGATAAAATGTGGCCAGACTGTTAAATAACAGACAAGAAGTGATAGGACACTATAATGTTAACAGTCTGAGACTGTTAACATAATAAATAAACGAGGACAACAGTGAAGTGTAAATAAAGTGTAATATGAGTATTAGTTTAAATGATCACGTGTTAATCTGATTTTAGGGAATACGTGTATATTAGGATTCATGTAGTGAATAAGAGAGCGTTATTATCGACAGAGACGATGGCGATGAAGTGAATTTTTCTGAGGCAGGAAAAATCCAAAAAAGGAGAGGAGGGTGTGATGAAACACAGAATGTGTTTCCTTACACTAATTAGAACATTAGCGTAAGTAATCAGTATATATTTTGGACTGCGCGGTACGTACGACAAGCGCGGCGAACAACGATGGGAACTAGCAACGGTCGCTACCGCCGCCGTTGCCGCCGCCGCGAGGACAGCGTGAGAATGTCGGTTACGAACTGGGCAGCGAACGGCGAAGATTTCAGCCGTTAGGACAGTCGCGGAGAAGTGGCCGGTAGGTACGGACGTGTGGCGAAGAGCTCGCCGTTAGTGCATGGACAAAGGGAACATGCGGTGTATTTTGTAAAGTAGTAGCAACTGTAAAACAATAGATACGTGAAGTAGAGATCGCGAATGTTATTAGGATGAGAGATCAGCGACGAGAGAACAATCGATCGCGCTTGTATTATTTATCGCGGTAAGAATAACACCGGAATTGTGTGGTGCGGAACTGAGGCCAGCACGTGTAGTAGCCGTGGGTTAAGTGATTAAATCCAGCGACGGAAGATAATCAGAGTGAGGTGCAACACTGAGGTACCAGGAGCCGAATCAGGAAGGATTCGCAAGGTCACCAGCCGAGGCGATTGCCACGCCATCAGCCGCCGACGACGCCCAGCTGCTGCGAAGGTCGGCGACCCCTGCCGACACGAGCCGTGCTCCAAGCATCGAAGGTATTGGTCGGGGCCCCGAAGGTATGATAATATGTATTACACCTAATCTTGGTACCAAGGCAGAGTGTATAAATGTTGTTAGATCATGTAATTAACAAATCTGGTTTGTGAATAAATGCTGTTCATGATTGTACTTCATTTATTAATTAACTTTCCTAATGCTATACCAACTTATCGTAGGGACCCATTCACGGAAAAGATACCCTCCTTTAGTAATTTCTTGCAGTGAAAATACCCGGCATCACCAGGTACGTCACAATATATATATATATATATATATATATATATATATATATATATATATATATATATATATATATATATATAAAAAATTTTATCTTCCTTGATTTTAACTAGCTTTCTCTCCTCCGTTTTTTTTCGAAACTCGTTTACTTATCACTCAGCGTAATTATTTCAATTATTCAAATTGAATTTTAAACTCACCTCTGCAGTAAGCACCAATAAACCTTCTAAACTGTTTTCCCTTACTCTCTGTTTTCCTGATATTCCATTTGCCGGATATCAAGTCACTTAGCCAATTCTTGTGCCCTATTTTCCTTCACCCTGGAGAATTCGTCCGCATCATTGCGTCAATCCAGACATAAGGCCCCATCTCAATCCACTGCGCGTAACTATCCTCCATGCCCACACCCCTATTTCTCTGAACTTTCTCCGTTAAACCTCACCCCTCCATCCGTTCTGCCACTGTGCCCTGCCCCGACCCATCTCTCACGTCCCACAATCCTCGTCCGCGCACTCCACACACTCGCTCCCATCCCTCCATCCCCGTCCCAACAGCCCCCGTCCCTCCGCCCCCGTTCCTCTGTCCTCGTGCGTTCAACCCCACCCCTTCTACTCTCTCCCTTCGCCCCCGTTCCTTCGCCTCTGTTCCTTCGAATTCGTCCCTCCGCCCCACCCCTCTGCCCCCGTCCCGCGCCCCTCCGGGCCCGGTGGTAGGATTTTCGACACTTGCTACCCATACATACCCAGGGAAAATTCAGTCGCTATCAGAAAAATAATTATAGCTGCCGGCTGCTCTGACTGGTAGTTCTTTCGAATTTTTCATAAATACCAGGCTAATTCCGGAGCAATACCTTAGAAAACGGTTCACAGACCGCGCGCAATCTTTCCTTCCTCTTACTTGTCCCATACTCACCCGTTACTTACACATACTTACACCTACAAACACTATATTACCTCACATACCGAGAGACAGGTCAGAATCTTAGAGCTTGTCCTGGTAGCGGCGGTGCTCCGCTGGTAGGAGATGCCTGATTTAGAAAACCCTCCAAGCCGACAGGCAGGTCTGTGTGGGTTTTCACCGCCCAGCAGGGAAAGATTACAGCCACTCCCACCTGAAACATACACTACACTTATGCGACAAGTTGCATAGCAGTTGACGCTTCCGGAATCGCTAAACAATCAATCTGCCCCTGTCCCTCTGCCCCCTGTCCAATAGCCTCCGTCCCTCGGTCACCGTCGCTCAATCCCCATCTTCTCCTCTGACCGTCTCCCTCTCCCCATAATTTCTACCTCGACCCCCTCTGCCACTGTGCTAGTGTTGGCTGGCCTCGCCGCTCGGTTTTTGTCGCTCTAATTCAATTCCACGCCGCGCGCCGCGCCTCGCTCGCCGCGCCGCCGTTTGCAATTCATGGCGCTTTGAAAGCCGCGTCATAACGTATGCGCGGTCGCTGCTTTTGTTCATTTAGGAAACCAATAATCCTCACTTTTTTCAATTAATTTTATATGTTGGGCTCTCTCCTGTTTATAAACACTCTCATCCGACTCCATTAGAATTGTGACACGCAGTTAAAAAATGGAATGTGTGTCCCTTAATTTTACAATTCTGGATTTCTTTGCGTTTACGTTTGTGGGAAAAATTCAGGACATTGAATTTTGTTCATTACGGCATTCCCTTTTTGACTGTGCTCTGAATGTCTATTCGTGCCATTGAGCGAACTGTAATTTATTTTACAATGGCTGCTATAGTCATAGCATTGTCGTACTCTTTTCGAAAGTATGATCGACATCAAAATAAACATTTTGAATTTCGTTTTTGAATTACATACCGAAAATCCATTGTTAGTTGCTAATAATAAATAATATTTTTACGTTTCTTACTATATTTCTTTATATGATTTTTTCGATGATAAATACAGTTTAAAATTGTTGATAGATAGATTTGCAAAAATACAGATGCTTTTTGCATTGTTTCATGTGTTTTAAATCTTATATTGCTTATAGATACCTATTACCAAGCTAATAAATGCATCTATCACATTTTTAATTTATCTATCACATGCTTTTAAAAATCTTAATCTTTTTATAAAATGATTACTTATGTGCATTTAATGTAAATTAAATTGTGTAAAATAATTCTATAATAAGGACACCGCTAATTTTTTAAAACAATTTTTGTGCTACTAGAATATTCCACCAGGTTTCAAACATCATTTTATTCGTCTCAGACAAATAAAACAGTATGACCAATGTAAAAATATTCTGCTTCATCGCGCATCAAATAAATTGTAATATTTTAGGGAATTTTATTACTGTATTGCAATATCTTGTATTCTCTTCCTGCCTTTCTAATCATCTACACTTCAAGACTTTTTCAACATTACTTTTCAATAAACAGAAGAAGTATTGAAAATATTTTTGTAAATTTCGACTGTTGTCTTTTTAGTAACTTTTGAATTCTAGAGAATAATATTGAGTTGTCTGTGCCATAGAGCAGTTACTTGTCTGGTACAATTAGAGCAGCATCTGGCATCGGGAACGTGAGAGTCATCTTGCCCGAAACACGACCCCGTGAGAACAATACTACGGATCCTGAAGGGCGCATTGAGGCCCCGTCCGCCAAGTGCTCTATTGAGGCCAAAGGAGCAGTTGCGCGGTCGCGTTGGCGAGATAACAGAGGTTCGTTCCCGAGGTGGTGTAAAATGGACGGCAAGTGCAGAGCACGCGCTTGTGAATGAGGTCACTTGCAAGAGCTGCTGCGCCTGAGCAAACTGTGTCATCGAGCATTCCCGCACTCATCCGACCCACGGCCACTGTTTGAGAGAGTAGAGGGTTTAGCCCGAATGTAGTGAAAAGTTTTGTAAATGTTGGACAATATAGCGATACTTACATATGTAAAAGTTTTAAATATATGTATTCCCAAGTAACCATGTTTTTCGAATATCCCATCCTATTAAGACGTGCATGAGAATGATTTGTGAATGGGAATTTATGAATATTTTATTCGAAACAAATAATTGTCACATTTAAGAGAAAGGTTGTAAGAATTACACGCGACACTAGATAAAAAATGTAGAGAGTAACAAAAATATTTTGAGAATGTCCTTTGTCTTCAGTTAATGTTGAAAGACAGAACTATTACTAGTGAAAATGTTTCCAAGATGAAGCGTCTCGTAGAGAAAACTTGTAAATTAAATCAAGAAATAGAAAATGAAACCTAATAAATAATTTTAACACCGACCTGGATGGCCGAGGTGGCGAGAGCATGTGACGACTCAGCGCTTAGGACCAAAGGGTCGCGAATTCAAATCCCGCCCACATTATGTAACTACTAAATGTATGTAAATTCAGTGGTTAGGCGGAAGAGCAGGCCCTATGGCCTGAGCCTCGCCATTAATAAAGACATTATTATTATTATTATTATTATTATTATTATTATTATTATTATTATTATGATGACGATGATTGTTTGTCCCTTGCCTTTCATGTATGTGTGTTGTCATTGCGGAAGGCATTGTGAGTCTGCTGACCACAGACCGAGGAGCCCACAATAAAAGGTTAACATGTCTTCCCATGAAGGACACAGTGGGTACCCGGCGTGGATAGTCCAAATCGGCAACCAGTGAAGCTGGAAAAATCCGCTAACAAAAAAAAGTTAAATCGTCAAATTCTGCAATATATACTTCTATATATTGTAGGAAAGATATATTTTCCCTTTTATATTTTATAAAGTAAAAGCGTATATAAATGCGAAACTAACGGACTGGGAGTGTAATCACGCTTTCTAAACCGTACACTTCCGAGCCAGGCCTTGTAAGCAGCAGCAGCTTTTAATAATCGCACTTCGCGCCTACCGCGCCGGCGGCGGCGGCAAGCGCAAGGTGGAACGCCAGTGCAGGTGGAGCGCGCGAGAGCGGGCGGTGGCGGGGCAACCCATTACACAAATGAGCGGCGAGAGGCGGCCCCGGCCGGCCCTGCGGCTGGAGCCGAGGGCAGCGGCGTCGGCCGAGGAGATGGAAAAGTGGGAGGAGCAACCGCCAGATTTGCATTGGGGATGAGTGTGGTACGCACACCTCCCTTACGCGACCGGCAGTGGCGAAAAGTGCGCTGCTCAGGATGAAAGACTCTGAGCTTGAATCCCGCCTAAGGCATGCATTTTTTTCACCTGATGCTTGGAGAGTTGATTGGGAACATATATTCCGTAATATTATTTATTTATGTATTTATTCATTGTCAAAAAAACTATTAAAAACTGTGAGACGTGATACGGGAGAAGAGCAATGTGGAGTGATATTATATGGATATATCCAATAACATTATAATACTATTATCAATTTACATGTAATTGCTTAGAAGCGTGTACTTCCAACCTTCAAAAATAGAATATACGGAAAGAGTGATAGATACACGATGGAATACAGAAATGAAAAATGATTTGATTGATTGATTTGCGTTTCTGAGCTTGTCAAATGCTAAGTTTATGATTCCCGTATTTGTAGTGCAGGTTTTTCATTGCGGTGGATGGCGGTGAGCTTCCCCCGCTGGACAGTGAGATCCTACACATCGACTTGCGAGGTTTACCCCAACCAACCAACAATCTCACACCAGCAGGGCACCGCCACCAGGAACAAGGTATAAGCTCCCCACTGGTCTCCAGGCATACGTGATAATGAAGTGCTTGTAAAGAGTACGTATGTTCGAAGGGCGAGGACAGGACAATGAAGAGTTCCACGCAGGCCGTGGTCCGTTTTTTAAGGTGCTGCTCTGGCATTCGCCTAGTGACGATCGGAGAAACCACATAAAACTACCGATCAGAGCAGTCGACCGCTAGAATTATCCTTCAGAGAGAGGCTGAACTCGACCGAGCTCTATCTAGTGTGAAAACTCTTGCTACCGTCGGGACTTCAGCCCTCGGACATCCGGGTCAGAGGCACTGCAGTCACATCACTTGTTGCTCTGAGCTACCTGCAAATGTACATGGCAGCGATGTATGGTGACAAGACAAGAGGCGCAGACTGCGGTATGTTGATAATGTGTGTGTGGGTAAAGGAGGCAATGGGAAATGTACTCCCTGGGAGTGAGCTCACGCTGCAGGTGAAGGCAAGCTGGCGCAGGCGGTTCCCCAGCCCGGCATTGAAGGGTGAGAAGCAAATCAGAGCGATGGACGCAGCTTGACCTCGGGGTGGTGGGAGCGCCTTGGGGGCACGCTTTGTGGAGTGAGGGGTTGCAGCGAGATAGGACGCGAGGTGTAGCAGTACATGGTGGAAGGGGGAGGGGAAGGGGTAGGGGAAGGGGGAGGGGAAGGGGAGCGGGGCGAGAGGGAACGCACCTGGCGGGCCAATCTCGAGATTGCGGCCGTGTTTGCACACGCGGCATCACCGCCGACGCCGCCCTTTCCCTCGCTCCCGACCCACCCCTATCCCCGACATGGCCATGCCTCTTTCCCCGCCAGCGCTTCCCCCTCCGCTATCACTACCACCGCCGACACCAACATCCTTTCATCCTTCCCCGCCTCTTCCCACCTCAATTTTCCCCGCCACCTCTGTCGCCACCACCTCTGCCCTACACACACTATCCCTTCTCCTACCCTCTACCCCCGTTCCAACTGCCGCCACCGCTTTCGACATCCGTCCATCCCTGCGCTCGTTCCATCCACCCCGCCGCCACCACCGCTGACACCACCGTTCATTCCCCGGTCCTGCCCTGTGACTGCCGCCACCACCACTAACACCACTGCCGGCTCCACCGTCATTACCCATCCCACCACCACCACCACCACTACTGTCAAAACTGCCGACACCACCATCCTCTCCCTCCACAATTCCATTCTGCACGACTACCTCCGCCCCCCCCCACCACCACTGCCACCTCCACCAGTCCAGTAACGCCATCGCCGTATCCCCCCCCCCCAACTCCGCCATGGCCATCGCCTTCCCCACCGTCCCCGCCTCTGCCACGAAGAGCGTGCCAGTGCCCGATGTGCTGCCGTAGAGCAAAGTGCGCTGGAAGTTGCAGGGAAAAGGGCTCACTGGCTGCACGGGTCGTGTGCATGCTGGAATAGATGCATTACGTTATCACGCACGAAAAGCCAGGGCAAAGAGTGAAAATTCGGGTGAGTTGAAATAGGATGAATATGAATATAATTTTCAGCTGCAATTAACAACTTCTATATCGTATGCCAAGTTCTCTTTAGAGAATTATTATAACATTTCGCTTTAATATATTTTTAATTTCATCCTTTAGGTAACCTCTGTGAAAAGAAACACACAGAGAAAATAATTTTATTGTTTTAGTAACTATTTATGGTGAAAAGAATTAAAAGTCTAAATTGTGTTTTTTCTGTAGAGCTGATTCTGATTCCCCCTCAGTGCCTTGAAAAATGTATAGAAGAATACAGTAACTGCTAACATAACAAAAAATAATTAATATCGTTTTAATGTGCCCGAATCCAAAAGTCATGAAGTGGTTGGTCACCAGGATGGAGACAAGTCTACAGCTACCTAGTACATGTTCGAAACGATTGTCGATAAATGGTTCTTATTTTGGGTTTGAGATGGCAAAAGGTTGATAAAATCCGTCCCCTGAGAATTACTTTTAAGGGAGCTTCACCTCCGATAAACATCTAGAAGTGAAAAAAATAGTTCATGGTTCCCATTAAGTTATCCTCTTGTAAAACTCCCACACATTCATATTGAAACTTTAAAGATATCGTAGAATGCTTGAAAGCAACCTCTGATCTTGACTAAAGATAGCCATAGCTGGTGTTACACAATTTTGAACATTGCCGTAAGACGATAGGGATTCCAATTTAAGTACTTTAACTGAGAAAGATAATGAAATTGACAATTTATGTTGACTAACGCAAGTCATCAGTAATAAGTGTTTGTAATGATGTTTTTCTCCATGTTAATTTCTTCCTACTTACGTTAAACTAGGATATTGAATGCTAGTGTTAAAAATTTAAATCTCTCTACTAGAGGCTACAAAGTATACGCCTTCTAATGAAAAATGTTTTAAATCATTTTCAGAAAAAAACTTTTACGAAAAGTGGGTTGAAATGTACTATATGTACTATTATAGCTCTTTTTTAAAAGCTCATCCATTTATCACTTAGATCATACAGTATTAGTGATACCCATGATGTTTTAACTGTGCACTTAACAACAATGTTATCTTTTTATGTATTATATGCTAGATTTTAAATTTCTTGCATGAATACTGAGAAAACGACACAATTCTAAACTCTCGAATTTGGATTAAACTGTAATTTTTTTGTCAACATCGCTGCAAGTTTTACCCAATTAAAATACTTTAACACACTTTATGTTTGTAATTTAATATCTCATCCGCGTGAATACGCTAATGTTATATCATTCGTGTATAAATCTGCCTCTATGCCTGTTTGTTAAATATTGAATTATTGAATTAATACAAAGCGATGATTTATGCCACGTAAAATCAGAAACAACTAACAATTTTGCATAAATGTTCTTGATAATTGTAATTTACAGATTACGTAGACACCTGCAGACAGAGTGATGAGTTGTTCTTTTACATATTTTACCAATTTGATATTTGGTCAGTATTCCTGTCATTTTATCAAGATTGCATTTTGCTTTTGAATATGTGCGTGTATTTAAATGACGTATTTCATTGTAACGAACAAACGAATGTCCTAGTTTCTCATATTATTTCCTCGCATGAAATGCCACCGTACGGATTTGCTAGAAAGTACAACGCGCGAGGTTTCACAATTTCTGTTAATTATATTTCGCTGCGAGAGCTACGTTCGCTCTCGGTGCCGCGTGTCACCCTGATGTCGCCGACGAGCAGTGTCACGCGTGACAGTCGTGAGCGATCGCCTCTGCACACACGTGCGCGTGACGGGTGCCGTTGCGTCGTGCCATTTCCATCGTGTCATCACGCAGTGGCTGTCTCACGCACGTCAAGCGAAAACACTGTGTGTGTATTCAATGTGCAAGCACGGTCTACGCCATTTTTTAGCGCGCTCGAGTGGCCTTGGCTTCATTTCAAGCTTTTGGTGCCGTCAGTAAGAGAGACAATGAATTATTGCTGTGTCTGTGTCGTAGTTTAGTTGAAAAAATATACACATGCTTCTGCATGATGAGATGAAAAAATAATAAAAAACATTGTTTTAATATATACGTATTGTTTCATAAATGTGCTAAATGTGAGATATAAAAAAGAAGCATTTTCCCCACGTATTGTGACATTTAGATGGAAGAATATTAGAAAATAAGTCTCCCTGTGTATTTTACTTAAAAATTATTGTATGAATCATTTAAATTTTTACTCCTTTATCGCCTTTTCTCCTTTACATCTTTAATCTGATATTTCTGTATATTTCTCTTATTTTTCTTCATTTCATTGAACGAAGGATATCTCTTTTTTATGAATATATTCATCACTGGGTGTACTATTAAATAAGGACTGGTTAAGTAACTGGCGTTGTCAGACATACAACAGACAGGAGATTATATAAAACTTGTCACTTTAAAATGTCTTTCAAATTCGAATACAATCGTCCTAGAAGAAAATTGCTGTCGAGATCGAGAAAGTATGAGAAAATATGGCGAGGAAAAAAAAAGGTAGTTATCAGTATTTTGCGGCATAGAATGCAAGCACTGTGCGATGGTAGGACATGTAAGCAAATAGTCTGAATGAATGAACAAACCAGTGAATTGATGAATTGCTAATTGAAATAGCGTTTGAGATAGATATACTTTCTATGAACTTTCAAGTTGAGAACGTGTCAGAATCAATGACAGTAATGTGACAGGCGGAGTTTAGATAGCATACTAAAATAACGATAGGAAGAGACGTAGAGGTGGTACAGAAAAATATGATAGCGATTGTTGTAGAAGTATTTTCTGTGGTGGTCGACGGCATTGCAGATCGCAGGGTCCAATAAAAACACGGCGATGCTAGTGAGAACAGCCTTGTAAAAGCTCGGAATGGATGAGTGAAGCTGTGAATTGTGGTAGGGGTGTTGGTGATAGTGTTTGATGTGTGTGTTATATAAGTACTTTCTACGAGATTTCATTGCTATGTGTATAGAAAACGTGGAGGTGGCAGAGCCGATGCGTTTAGCGAAGAAACGGGCGGAGGCCGAAGCGGCATTGGAGTGGGCGGACCTGTCTTAGCGTATCACGTGCGCCCGTCGTGCGAGGGTCGGTGCGTGCCTGGAAGCGCCGTGTGGCGGCTTAACGCAAACGCCGCCCCTCAGCCCCCGGGCTGCGATACGGCACACGACGCTGGCGCTGCCACCACCCCCGGCCCCCGCCGCTGCCGCCTCCGACGCCTTCACCTCCACCTCCACCTCCGCCTCAGCCTCCGCCTCCGCCTCCGCCTCCGCCTCCGCCTCCGCCTCCGCCTCCGCCTCCGTCTCCACCTCCACCTCCGCCTCCGCCTCCGCCTCCGTCTCCGCCTCCGCCTCCGCCTCCGTCTCCACCTCCGCCTCCGTCTCCGCCTCCGCCTCCGTCTCCGCCTCCGCCTCCGCCACCGCCACCGCCACCTCCGCCTCCACCTCCGCCTCCGTCTCCACCTCCACCTCCACCTCCGCCTCCGCCTCCTCCTCCGTCTCCGCCTCCGCCTCCGCCTCCACCTCCGCCTCCGTCTCCACCTCCGCCTGCGCCTCCGTCTCCGTCTCCGCCTCCACCTCCACCTCCACCTCCACCGCCACCTCCATCGCCACCGCCACCGCCACCGCCACCGCCACCGCCACCGCCACCGCCACCGCCACCGCCGCCACCGCCTCCGCCTCCGCATCCGCCTCCGCCTCCGTCTCCGTCTCCGTCTCCGTCTCCGTCTCCGTCTCCGCCTCCGCCTCCGCCACCGCCACCGCCACCGCCACCGCCACCGCCACCGCCACCGCCACCGCCACCGCCGCCTCCGCCTCCACCTCCACCTCCGCCTCCACCACCGCCTCCGTCTCCGTCTCCGCCTCCGCCTCCGCCTCCGCCTCCGTCTCCGTCTCCGCCTCCGTCTCCGCCTCCGCCTCCACCTCCGTCTCCACCTCCGCCTGCGCCTCCGCCTCCGCCTCCACCTCCACCTCCACCTCCACCTCCACCGCCACCGCCAACGCCACCGCCACCGCCTCCGCCTCCGCCTCCGCCTCCGCCTCCGCCTTCACCTTCACCTCCACCTCCACCACCACCTCCGCCGCCAACTCCGCCGCTAACTCCGCCGCCAACTCCGCCGCCAACTCCGCCGCCAACTCCGCCGCCAACTCCGCCGCCAACTCCGCCGCCAACTCCGCCGCCAACTCCGCCGCCAACTCCGCCGCCAACTCCGCCGCCAACTCCGCCGCCAACTCCGCCGCCAACTCCGCCGCCAACTCCGCCGCCAACTCCGCCGCCAACTCCGCCGCCAACTCCGCCGCCAACTCCGCCGCCAACTCCGCCGCCAACTCCGCCGCCAACTCCGCCGCCAACTCCGCCGCCAACTCCGCCGCCAACTCCGCCGCCAACTCCGCCGCCAACTCCGCCGCCAACTCCGCCGCCAACTCCGCCGCCAACTCCGCCGCCAACTCCGCCGCCAACTCATTTAGTTTTCCTCAGAGAACCTTCCGCCAAGAGCCAGCGTTTCCGTTACATCTGCAGCCACTGTGACCAGGAGGTCCAGGGTTCGCGTTCGTGAAAAGAAATCCTGAAATTTGCGCCTCTAAAAACGCTGCTAAACTGTTTTCGAAACTAGCTATATGAAACGAGGTCGCATTCAACCGCGGTCTAGAAAAGAATTCTTGCGGACGTCTGCTCTGATCGGTATTTTTCCGTATTTTCTCCGATCAATGTCAGGCGAATGCAGAACGGTGCTCTAAGAAATAGGCCACGTACTGCGTGCGATGTTTCCTTCCTCCTTCTTGTCTTACTGCCTCCAACTACATTCATACACATTTACTCGCATAATACTACCACGCATGGTATGAGACTTGTCGGAAACATAGAGCTTGTCCCGGATGGGGCGATCTGCTGTGGGAGATGCATAGAGGAGAATTCTCTCGAATGCAGACATGTAGGTTGTGGCACTGTATCTCATCCTCTTCCGGGGAAGCACTACCTCAACCTCCAGGGATACAAATACACTACAGTAACGGGACTAATAATCATAGCAGTTGCCGTTCTCAGAAACACTAATCAATCAATTAAATTGTTAACATCACCGTCGCCACTGATATCATCACAGACATCGTTATCATCAGCGTCACAGTCATCATCAGCGTCACCGTTATCATCAGCGTCAGAGTCCTCATCTGCGTCACCATCATCGTCACTATCTCAGTCATCGTCACTGTCACCGTCATCGTGACTGTCACCGTCACCGTCATCGTCACTGTCACCGTCATCGTGACTGTCACCGTCATCGTCACTGTCACCGTCACCGTCATCGTCACTGTCACCGTCATCGTGACTGTCACCGTCACCGTCATCGTCACTGTCACCGTCATCGTCACTGTCACCGTCATCGTCACTGTCACCGTCATCGTGACTGTCACCGTCACCGTCATCGTCACCGTCATCGTCATCGTGACTGTCACCGTCACCGTCACCGTCATCGTCACTGTCACCGTCATCGTGATCACTGTCATCCACCCCGCCATCCTCATCGTCATCCTCACCGTCACCGTCCCCACCAACGCCATCGTCGTCGCTGCCGCCCTCCGTGGACGTTTATTCGGTGTTTACTGTCGCCGCCACGCGCCCCGACGCCGGAGACGCCTTCCCTCGCCGCCCACGTCGCCCCATCGCCGCCGCGCCCCTCGCGCGCAGATCCCCGCCTGGCTATTTGCGCGCCCTCCGCCAAGATCTTGTCTCTCGCTTCTGCCGGGCGTCCGCTTGCTACGATCCTGTTAGGTCGTAGTTCTTACTTGCTCTTCCAAGAACATTCCTACTTCGTTTTCTTCTCTCTGCTTCGTTTCTTTTTCTTATCTTACGACCTGCGTTCCTCGGAAAGGAGCTTTGCACTTTTAATTTCATCCGCAAGGCTTCTGTTTCGTACGACCGTGTTAGGTCGTTGTTCTTACTTACACTATCTCAAATGTTTCACGTACATACATTAATGTGCGCAAGTGGTACTGTTTCAAAGAATGATTGGTTAGTGAATCCGGGTGCGTGAACTGCTAAGATCATTTGCCTAGTAAGTGGAGTGGCCGTTTTTATCACGGAAGGTATTAGTGATATTTTCTTACCGGATGGTGAGATCTGACGCCGACCTACCCGTCGGCTTGCTGGTTTTCCCCAACCACGTACCTCCAAACGGCAGAGCACCGCCCCAGCCGGGACCAAATCTAAGCACCTGACTGGTCTCCCAGCGTGTCTGTGGTAGTGTAGTGCGTGAAAGGGTTTTGTGTAGTGTGTGTGTAAAAAGTAAAAGGTGAATATAGAACAAAGGAGAGAAAGAAAAGATGGTCCGTGGTCGGTATCTTATTAATGTGTTTGTTGTTATCCGTTTGTTTTGAGTAAAAAGTAAGTATTCTGTAATTAATTCAACGCCCATGAGAGTAGGAAATAAACAATTACATACTTCCTATTTGTATTCATGATTACGTTTAATTTTTTATTACCAAAATAAACTCATAGAGCTATAGAAGAGCACAGACTTTCTCATGTCGGTTAGTTTCTGATTTGCTTGAGTCGAGAGTAGCTTTTGTGGTTTTGCTTACCCTCTTGCCAGCCGCCATTTACAGGCCCTAAAAAACATACCAGTGCTCTGGCGGAACCTATTGTTCTCCTGAGGGCAATTTTCAGCTCAGAGGTCCCTTGCGCTCTCCAAACACCATGCAGACATAACCCATAGGTCCTTCTCTGTCCATTACTTGAATCATGAACCATTACATATATGCACACGGTAGCCCGTACTACCAAATCGGAGTCATCCGTTGTTCAAGGAATCCAATTTAACAATTACGCGCAAAGGCATATAACATAGAAATCTCACAGATAAGTATAATACTTACAGATCTTCATGGTTGACATGATGGTTAAATTTTCTGTCGTGTATTATTCATATTGAGATAATATTTTGATAATTTTTTTTAATTGCCTTTATTGCACGCAAAATTATGCGAAAACTATTCATATTTTTAAAATATTATACATAAATTTATTTAAAGATATCATATTAAAAATATATCTTAATTAAATCTATTGTAGTTGTGAGGATGTTTTAGTTGTAAAGAGGCGCCGAAAATTTATACTCTTGGAGTTTTTGTGAATTCAGAATTGAGGGAATTCAACGAAAATTAAAACTGTGCCATTTTTATAAGCGTACATTGGTCTATCTGATTCAAAATAAGGCAAAATGTTAGGTGGATTTTTTTAGAATATTTTTAAAATGCCGGACGGACAGACAGACGGGCTTATGTTTTGCTTATTAGAAATTTTTTGATGTCTAGAACCCTCAAAATGTGGTTTCTGACTACAAGTCTGTTAGAGGAAGTAATATAATCCATATAGTATAAAGAATTATCCACTTTTACGATGTCAAGAACCTACAATACCACGTTTACTGCTGAAAATCTCTCTTTTTCACCGCGGCATATAATACTATGTGAGACTATGCGAAAAATAAAAAAAAAATATTTATTTTTAATAATGAAGTTGCATCAGGGGTTTCAAGAAATTTAAAACATTTGTATTTTTTTAAATTCAGATGTAATATTGTGAACAAGACCTGTTCCATCTTTGTATTTATATTTAAATGTGTTGTGTTAAATAACAAATGAAGCCACTAAAAAATTCGCTGGGTCTGGAATCGGTCGTAATATATGTGGAAATGTCCATTTTGAGAAAAACCACATGAACTGTTTACGTGCAATTGCTATTTACAGACAGACGGACAGACATTTTGAAAAAAATATTTTTGGACGTCAGAATTCTTTCTCTTCTCATCCGTTTCCATATCTCGACATTCATTTTCGGAAGCTTTACATAACTTTTATTATGCCATGTATTTTACTGTGTGTAGGCGAAAGCAAAAATGACATCTAAATATTGAAACTGTTTTGCTGTTTTGTGAGGGATCAAAAAAAAGTGTAACATTCTTAAAAATGATTTCAACTACTGTCTTCCCCGAAGAATCTATTCAATATACGAGGATTAAAATGTAATGAAAATAATGTATTTGTAATTTTGTAAATATTATAAGTAAATAGATGTAAATAATGTACTATGTAACAAAATCTCCCTAATCTCTTGCAAAGCGCTTATCCGCTGAGTTAGAAAATTGTTTAATAATAAAAATACTGTTTTAATAACAATCATCAGTAGTTATTAGTATGTTCCTGATTACAGTTACTGAAATTATCCTTAAAAAAGGAAATTAATGCGCGTGGAAACAATAAAATATTGGACCTACATACCAGTTTACTTGTTTCGAAATGAAGCGAATTGCAGAAGGAAAGAAACACGGAAACTATAAGTTTGTCCTCGTTTCGTATTCCTTGCAATCCATTGTTCACAGATTTACTTCTACAGCAACCACCCGCAGCACTCGAAGTGGGACTCAGCAGTCATATCTATTTTCTTTCTGCTTTTGCAGTTACATCACCGTGGCAATTTCTGCACTTTCCTTACGCAAGAGAAAGCGGAATGGGCTCCTGTTCAAATGCGTAGAATACTGAACAGTGAAGAGGCAAAAGCAGAGAGGGACAGTAGCGGTTTACTATACGTGAGGAGAGGTTTACTATACGAAGAACGAAAGTGAGAATAACGCATCTGGAAATTCCATGGAGTTCGTGAGTCGATGGAGTCAAATTGAAGGAGTAAAGACGAGAGAGGGAATGCGGGGGTAACCCCACAGACGAAGCTTAAAAGGTTTGGAGATAGAGTGCGGATAGAGAGTTGGCAGGGAACGGGCGGGGAGAGAGTGTGCAGAAGAAGATGGATTGAGAGTGAAAGGGTGGGAGAGGAAAGGGAGTGCTGGAAGAGGGAAAGTGTGAAGAAAGCGAGCAATGGAGAGGATAAGGGGAAGATAGAAGAGATAGAAAATAGAGAAAGAGGGAGGGTAGGAAAAGATCTGAAAATATAATTGGAATAGAGTGGAGAAAAGATGATACATGGAGAGGACGGGAGAGGGGTTGGAAGAGAGAGATGGTCAATAGAGGGAGAGTGAAAAAAAATAGGAAGAGCAAGGGTGGGTAGAGACCGGAGAAGAGAGTGGGAATAGAGGGTGAGGAAAACAAGAGAGCGATAAAAAGTGTTAGAAAAGAGAGGGGTAGAGAGAAGGAGGGGGAAAGGGAGGGAGGGATAGAGAGACAGGGGGAGAGAGGGGGAGAAAGGGAGGGATGGTGAGAAAGGGGAGAAGGGTGAGAGAGGAAGGGAGAGGAAGAGAGGTAAGGACGAGGAAGGGAGGGAGGGCAGAAAGAGAACTGAACAAGTCGGGGGTAAGAAGAGGAAGCCGAAAGAACCGGGAGCGTCGTGGCGGAGGTGCGGGTGTGCGCGCCGCCTCGCAGTCTGCAGCCCGCGTGACGTCATGGCGCATCGATCCAAGGAAGCCGCGGAAGCCGCCGAGGTCACGGCGCGAAGTCTTCCAGTGGGCGCCATCTTCGGGTTCGGGGCGTGCGAGGGCGCGCTCCCCCATTCACTCTTCCCCCACCCCACTCCCACCCCTCCTCCACCCCAGGCCGAGCCCGCTCTCACGCCCGCCGCTGCGCCTCGCCTGGCGGCGAATAACTGGCGAGGGCGCCTTAAAAACGCTTCGCCGCCTAACGGCTTCATTCGGCCGCCGGCTTATCTGTTTAATATCGTCTCGGAAATGAGCACTTCTGCCGAGATCTCGGCTCGTTGAGTCGTAACCTCTGTATGGTAGGCCCTGAGGCGCTCTAGTTAACCGCCGGCGTAGGTGGTTATGCTTTCAGTATTGAAGGGGCGGGTCTTCTCTGATTTGTCCAGGACAGATTTTTGCGGTGGAAGAAGACACTTCAAGAAAAAACTTACGAGGCACTATTTGGCTCTTTTCGCCTCCAGGACAAGTATTCTACCTTGGTAAACACGTTCCATTTAAAGTACCTCTTCCACTCCAGTTTCTTTTTTATTCAAATTAAAGAACTTTTTCTGAGTTTTCATGTGACTTATTTAAATTGCGAAGATTCTTGATCGAAATAAAAATAATTTTAATAATGATATTCTGAATGTAATGGAAAATTAAGAACTCTTGAATTCCTTTTTGACTACAAAACTCAGAAAGCAAACGAGGCACATACTGTCTATCAATAGTTATTTTTCAAATAAAGATTTTTTTCAATGCTCAACGATTTTGTGTTATCATTTTTATGGTAACATTAATTTAACTCGTTTGTAAAGTTGTATCTGATAGTCTAAGTACAGCAACAAAGAACTCGCTATTGATCATTTCTGCTAACAGGATCGAGCTTGCAAACTCTGCTCGTGAAAATATAAAGAGTAAAATGCAAGTACTACAGACAATAACATCTGAGAAAATGTTTTTCTCTGACTTGATAGCCTAATTTGCCATTACTCCTTCCTGTTTCGTATAAACAACTTAGTAATTTTTAATTTGTTAATAAAAATGACAACATTGGGAATGAGAAGATGGCTTAATATAACCAATTGACTTGTCAACTTATATTTTAAAATACTATCAGTTATAAAGTGAATCTACAGTAATGAAAATATTCAAAACTTTTGTTATTATTTACCTATGAAGAAACAAGTTGTCAGAGTACATATTTGTCTCTGTTATTTTTGAAAGGGTAAACACGGCAAAATATTGGTCTTCTGCAATTGAGGTTTTGACATAAGAGATTGCGGCAAATTACTGCATCAATAAGTAAATGATCATGTATTCAAACTAACATTACAATTTCAAAACTAAGAACAATTATCTTTCATTTATAATAATGAAAGTTTTGGAAATCCACGTATTTCATTAATAAATAATAATAAATGAAATTCTTATTGCATCGTTATGGTATATTGTGGATTATTGATTCTTAATTATGTATACATTTTCAAGAAAGATATCTTTGTTTGCCTTTGTTGTAACCTTTAATTTGCTGCTCATTTTTTACAAGGATTAAACTATTAATAAACCTATGCTCAACATACTGTTCTTTAATATTTAGAAGTTAACTGAAACCTTACATAAATTATAAACGAAGTACCATATTCAAAAGTTATATACATAACATATTAACCTAAACCGCTATGTTAACTCCATTTTGCTGAATATGGAATTTGGCTTTCTTTTTATGACTCAAATTACCCTCAATGAAAATCAAAATCTACTCCAATGTCATTCAACAACAGTGATTTACATTTTTATATTTCTTATAAATGATGTATCCATCACTTACTGAAGTCCTTATGCGTTCTTCTGAAAGTAAATAGAAGTTTCTATACATGACGTTATGTTGCCGTTTACAAATGAACGTTCGTTTAAGTGTACATAGGAATGCACTAGATCATAAACGAGAATATTTCCTAGTTTTTGCATGAGTGCATGCATACATTCTCATACACGCGACGGATGTTCCTACACACGAATACATGCAATGCATATCTAATTTCCGAGCGCTCTAAAACTCAGAGGCACAAACAACAACACAATGCGAACATATTTCACAGTATAGGTTCTGAATCTATACTGAATATATCTGAATATATGTACTCTTTGTGTATTGCAATAGAGATTCAGAATAATATAAAGAAAAAAATTCTAATCTACTATTGATATTGTAAATCATCACCTTTCTTTCTTTTTGGTTGGATGCTATCATCGGGTTTTGCGGATATTTTTACAATTTTTTTTTCTTGTTTGCAGGTATGTACCAATGAAAGGGGTGGCTTATCTATTGCGCATCTGGAAACTTAGAGGAACTATTGAAGGTTAGTTACGATAACATCTGCATTTCATTCCTTTTCGCGGACAATGAAATATTTTCAAAATCAAACGAAAAGTAGAGGTAATATAAAATTATAAAATAAGAAACAAATGTGTTCTTCATAGATTTTTTGTCCTAACATGCTCACTCTTTAATGGATATTTCAAATCAGGCATCTTGTTTTGAAATAGGGATTCTTCCGTTTAAGCTATGCGTCATCACTTCAAATTTGTTTGCTTTCGGTTTTTTGTGCTGGAGTTTTTAGAAATCTGAAAGAAATTCTTTTTGTAAGATTTAATGATAATAATACCTCTGTAATAAAATTATTTTTAACGACAATTGAGATTTCACCAACACTTCACAAAGATTAAGAAAACGCGCGCAGCTAGGGAATCTATTGCGCAAGATAGTGCATTCATCTACTGAAGCAAAACAAACGGCTATCTCAGCTTTTGCTCAATGGATCAATGAATAATAGATCAAGGGACGAAAAAAATGGTCGAGATGGAAACCGTTGGCCCAGAAGCTGAACTAAAATACTTTTTAAAAGCATGATCAGTCTTTTATATTTATACAATACAAATGGCACCATCGCAAATAATATCAATGTATTAAATATCATTGTTTAATTAATTATTATTTCCTTATTGATACTCGTAATAGTGGCTAATTGTTTAGGAACAGATGCGCTGCTCAAAAAATTTTACTCGGCACTTAAACTTGTGTGTGTATTTTAATCGGAAATATGCTGTAAAATATTGTGATATGTGAATTTGTTGTGAATAGAAGTGAGCTGTTTATTCTAACACCTGATGAATGTAATTCCTACGTTATGTGTTGTAACTATACACATCTCTACTGAATGAAAATATTGCTAAGTATTTGGAATTGCAAATTTACCACCGTCGAGACTCGAACCCTAGGACATCCTGGTTAACGACACTGCGGAGATTTTTTCAAAAGAATTTGATAGGTAGCTGATAATATGATTTTAATGTTGATTAAATGAAAGGGGCGACGGAAACATCGCGATAAATCATACGACGAACCCGCTTAGTCCACCGCAAATTCCATAAAAGTCAATCGGGAATGGAATCCCGGCACCCACAGGTGCAAGATGGGCGGCCTCATCACTACACCGCGAGTCGTCCGAGAGGCGAACGAGGGAGGATGAGGGATGGCGACGCGCGCCCGCGCGCCAGCCCAATCGCACGCGTCTCCAGCACCGCACGCGCGTGCGTATCGACCGCGCCCGCGGCATCACGTCGCGTCGCTCGCGTGTCGCTCGTTTGTGCCCTCTTGCGCCTCACTGGCCGTCGCCCCGGGCCCATGCCTCGCGAAGCCTTGCTCTGACGGCCGCGCATCGACGATACGAAAGCCACCCCTTCGAAAGCACCTCTTCCCAGAAAAGCTCTCGTCAGATGCGCTGCTTCGTGATTTTCGTAATGTTTCGCGAACTGCAGTATATTATGCAGATTTGCCTTACAAGTCCAAGGCTCCTTCTTCGCTACTCTCCCGTTGTAACCTACGTCTACGAAGTAGTACCTTTTGGACAGTTTCTGAAGATGCAGTTCTCCTTGTTGAAAACAGCCACGGAGTCATTTTAACAACACTTTAGCGAAGATTTCTGCTGTTGTTATTGACAATATTTTTTTTATCTCGTTCGTTGCGTATCGGAATTGCGTACGTATTTCTCTTTGAATGACCTTTTTTTCATTAACTATTGTATTAATTTTTTTTTTGAAAATGATCAGGCGGAAGAGCAGGCTAAATGGCCTGAGCCTCGCCAGCAACATATTTATTTATTTATTTATTTATTTATTTATTTATTTATTTATTTATTTATTTATTTATTTATTTATTTATTTATTTATTTATTTATTTATTTATTTATTTATTTATTTATTTATTTATTTATTTATTTATTTATTTGTCGGAATTTGGCCTCAGCCTGTTTTTTTAATTAATCTGCCATGGTACTTGAATTGGTCTACCATACCTTGAATAGTTGAATGAGGTCGTCCCATTGTCACCGCAATACCTCTTAGCGATCTTCCCTTCATGGCTAAATTCACAATAAGTCTTCGTTTCTCCATCTTCTTTTCCATTTCGGGGCCCTTTTCACGATGACGCTGTCTGCACTCTGACGATCAACTAATCTGTTTGTATCAACTTAGTACCCAAGAAAAAATTTCAACTGGTACTTTTCAAAGTGCGCTAGTAATGGTGTACATTCATATCTGTACAACACTTTTAATTATACACAAAATATTTCATTTTACACTCTATAAAGCCTTTTTCTGCTTTCAAAATGCACTAGTCCTTCCGGGAAACCTGAAATATTAAAATTACATATTTTATTTACAGAAATATTCATATGAGAAGATTTATGGTATTATGACAGGTGAACAGTAAAGGTGTACGTTCAATTTTGAGAAGCATTGTAACTCTCAAATATACCATAATAATTTTCATATATTTCAGGACAATTTACTGGAAAACACTGTCCGTAGCTTTACTATCTTCTGTGAGAATTTGCGTAGGGCCTTCACAATCTTCTTACATTTTGTACGAACAAATCAGTCCAACGAGAATGCAGTAGTACTTAGATACATATTACGTTTTGTTTATTTGACTTCATGTTGACAAATGACAATTGGAATGCGTCTTTGCACTTTAGAGGCAAGAAAAGTTATAAAATATTTCTAATTCTCATTTGATTCAGTAACGAACTAGTAAACTATGAAGTTTTGTTTGCATCACAGGCTTTACAAGATGTTTTTGCCCGTCAGGCGATTTCCAACTGTACAGACCAGAGGATCTCGGGTCAAAAACATACACTTATTGCCCTTGATACATAAATAACAATTCTTGTAAGAATCCGCATTTTACAATGTAAACTGACTTATTCTTTGGCTTCCTGCACTCAAAACTAATAACCATCACAAAATTATCTTCTTTTGTCTACCTTTTAAATTTTACAAAAGATGAAATATATCGTTAGTGGCTTGTTAATACATAGCGAGCTCTGAAGTAAATTTTCTACATCATATTCAATTTTCTTTAGTTCTTTATGTTGTTTTGGAGCTGATTTCAACTTTAGAAACAATTCAGCATTTATCTTCCTCGGAAGTCCGTATTATTTTGTGTTCCATTTGTATTAATTGAATGTGAAAACTTTTGTGTTCTTTTATGACATGGATTAATATTAAGTCTTTACAACTTAAATGTCCCTTAGATAATTTTACAAATTTAAGTGTAATATCTACTAGGATTTTTTTTGTTTTTGGTTGCTACATTAGTTTTTGGTTTTTGGTTGCTACTCCAATAAAACTTCATCCGTCTCTCTGCAATTAAATCTGATCAAACATATTGATATTATTATAAGTTAAATTAAAAGAAAGATTTTTGTGTTAATTACTTCGTAACTACTATTATTCCTATTAGTAATGTTGTTCATTTATTCTTCATTTGATGCATTGCTATATGTGCATGCGTTTGAAGATCAGGGCAAAAATATTAAATTTAAAAATGATCAAATGTTTTTCGAAGTATATACGAAATCGATTATCTGAAGTATTGGATAGGACAAAGTTCCAGGAAAGTCGACAACTCGGTAATCAAAATTTGCTTAAATGTATTAATTAAAAGGTTAGTTGTGAAGAAATGTGCAAAAAATATCTGCTCCAGATTGAATTTACATTATACATTACATCTATACATTAAAAAAAAACAAATTCAAATTATTCCAAAACCAAATTTTCACAACTTTCATTCAAAATGAACGATTGTTTTTCTTGGGAGCTGAAGATGTACATTTAGAACATTTTCCATTCATTCTTTAGAACGTCCTTTGCAGACCCATGCCATTCTGAAAACTGAACAAAATGTTTAATTTAAAATGTATTTAATAGTTAGCTGTTCACTTTTTTCAACAGAAAGTGTATTAAATCTGTTTAAAAGCTTTGAAACCAAAAAAACTCATTAGCATTGGATGCATTCCCTTAGAACAAAAAGATCATTAACATATGGTACATTTTACAACAGTTATGCGTTTTTTAATACAGATGAAGGTTTACCTTCTTTAACATCGCATTTGTTTATGAGTCCTTTTCATTCAACTCAGCATTGGTGCTCACAATTTTTTGATAATTGGTTTTCCGGATAATCCAACGCAAAATAATTGTCAAATACAGGACCTCAAAATTTGTCAATTTTCATCAGCGTTCATATAAATGCAAATTAATAGTTAATGAAATAAATAATTCAAAGAAGTAACTTGTTTAACATTAAGAGTTGAGTTTATTAAAATTATTAAGAAATTAATATATTGAAAATAAAAAAACAAAATTAATGTGCATTTTTCGAGAGCATATTACACAGGGCCTCAGAGGCCATGCTTAAGAATGTATGTAGTTTCTGGGTTCGTCCATCCTCAGGTTAAAACGTTTAACGTATTCTCCTTTTGGATGCCCTCGTTTGCCCAAATGCGCCTCCGTGTGGCTCACACTGCGCGTGGGCGCCCGGCGGTCGGGCAGGCGGGGGGGGGGGGGCGCCTCTGCATCGCGCAGACGACAGAGCTGGCGCCGCCACCCCCTCTCCTCCCCGCCCCCACGGCCCCTTGACGGCGCTGCGCGTCGGGGGCGCGGCCGGGCACGTGACCGGCGTCCCGAACACCTCGGGGTCGTTCGGCCTGGCGCCGCCCACGCGCCCCCCCTACTCCCCACCACACCCTCTCAGCCCTGACTTCCCGCAGCCCTCCCTGGCCAGGGCCCCGTGGACGGATCCAGCTGGCCAAAAGTCGCTTTTTTACACCCATTTCTTCTGCTTCATTTCAACCGGCTTTGGAGGCTCAAGGCATCAATTGATGTCACTACACTGCCTCTGAACGGGAGGTCCTGCGGTTGAATCCCGACAGTGGCAGGATTTTCGGCACTAGCTTGTCAACTAGGTCGAATTCAGGCGCTGCCTGGAGGAGATTTTTAGAGGACAGCTGCTTGGTAGTTTTTCGTGGTTTCTCCGCTCAATAACAGATGAATGCCAGGGTAGTACCCAAACAAACGGGCAACGGACCGCGTGCTATCTTTCCTTCCTCTTTCTTGTTCTTTCTTCCCCTCTTACTCTCACACACACACATGACCTATAGGACCGCACTTGTCGGGATACGAGTACCCGTCGGGAGGTTAGAACTCGCCCCGCTTGGGGCAGTGCCCCGATTCCTGGTTTAGTCAACCCCGCAATCCGAAGGGTAGGTCGGTGCCGGAACTCGCAATCTCGTGGGGAATGATCATAGCCACTTCCCACGATATAAACAAACACTGCACTTACGGAACTAACGACCTTTACTGTTGACGCGTCCGGAATTACAAAATCAATTAACCCTTCATTTAAGGCGACTCGGTGGATGGAGGTTCGACCGCTCACCTTCCATCTCTTAATAATGGGGATCAAAATCCGGTTGATCCTTTTGATTTTTTGGTGCGAAGGGTTACTTGCGGGTGACATAACATATTGAGGACTGTAATTAAAAAATGAAGATGTATCTTCCTAAATTCTCTGTTGCACATGGCAGGTTCTTCCTTGCGGTTACACTCTATTATCTCACCTTTACTTCACATTGCGATCTTCTTTCCACCGAAGTATATTCTTCATCTTCTATAATCTTTAATTAATTAAATTCGTGATATCTTACAAATCTACTTGCCGGTTTTATTTACTCCAAGATATTTGAATACAAACCGGCAATATACGTGAATTATCCCAGAAATAGCTTCCTTGTCTCGCCGTCAGTAATTGCAAAAATTATAGTACTCTAATTGTTTCCGCAGGAAAATAATATTTTATCATGAAGGAAGCTACAATAAAAATAGTTGAAATGTTGAGATATTGCATTTTGACTTCCGCTGCACAGTTTATAATAAATGGCACACAACTTTTATGTGAACATTATATTGTTGTGTGATTCTGTTTAGGTCGGTATGTATGTTTGTATGAATTAATGTACTTCGGCACAACATCTCTTAACGAGTTAAGGCCTACCAGCATCGTCCCGGTCTTGAAGGCATGAGTTAAAGAGTACATGAGTAGCACATAGCAGTCCCTACGCTATATTGTAATAATTGAGCTTCTTGAATATTGCTCTGTTGTTTGGTGTTTCCTTTCTTCCTCAACTTCAAGATCATCGTCTTCTTCTTCTTCTACTTCTTCTTCTTCTTCTTCTTCTTCTTCTTCTCATCCTCCTCCTAAAACTTCTTTATTCTTTTCCTGAAATCCCAACTCTGACCACAGGTTTGTAACTCATTTTATTCCTCCAATTTCCTTCGAATTCATCGTTTGTTTACAAAACATTTCTCTACCTCAAATAACTTCTAGATTATTTCGTACGTTTTCCATATCTTCTCATGCTTATCCCCAAAACATTTAATTCGCAACGTCGAAGTTTGTCCCATCTGGAACCCTGATTCCACCCAGTGTGAGCGCCGGCCAAGTTGGTCGGGCGAGGGCGGCGTGCGCGCGCCAGGCACTCCAGCCCCGAACAAGTCTCGTAATCCTCGCGGCCCACATGGCCCCGGGCTAACTGCTCGGCAGCTCAATGCGCGCTTCTTCGAAAAATGGCCGCGCCCGAAACAGCGCGCAAAACAAGTTTCAAAGCGGCCGCCCTCCCCCGCGGCCCCCAACGCGCGCGACATCGTGTCGAAGAGATAACAGAACACGTTCTGCGCGAGTACGGCACTGCAATGAGGCGGAGTTTCGGCTGCTGATTTTTGATTTTGGAACCGTTACCTTTTTCCGAATCAAGGACTTGATAGAACACTTAAAATTGAGAGGAAAAGCTCCCTGACGTTAATTATGATTTTTGTGAAACAAAGATAAAGTAGCTGTAGTTAATGTTCAGGTACGTAGATTTTTTGTTTTGAAACTGTTGTCCAAATCAAGGAGTATATAGAAAACATATAATTGATAGGAAAAGTTAGTTACTGTTAATTGTTTATCAATGCAATTTGAAAGCTCTCGAGAAAAATAATTACGATTTTTGTAAGATGAAGATTAACTAGCTGTACGCCTCCGTACATTTCACGCTTTATATGTTATTGATTTCAAACTATTATTTCAGTTTTGGTACCATTACTTTTTTCAATTCATGGAGTTGATAGAACACACAAAATTGAGAAGAAAAGTTCCCAGTTGGTTTTTTTTTAATGGAATTTAAAAGCACTTGAGAAAAATAACTTTATTTTTTGTAAATTAAAGATTAACTAGATAAACCCTTACGAACATTCCGCGCTTTATAAATAATTATTTAGAACTAAAAATAGCTTAATACTTCCTGTAAATTATATTGCTGTTAATCCTAACTTCGAACGGTCAGACCTTGAACTGCGAGCTACAGCATTATGATCCCGATATTGTGCGAGAGAAAACATTCCACTATTGCTAAGCCTTGAAGTTAAATTTCACAGAAATTCAAATATACACTGTAATTTTATCATGGGATATTATTTCCATCTATATTTATTCAATTTCATTTTACATATATGAAAGTTTCTTCTCGTACCTGAGCACACATGCTATAGAGTGTTGGTCCCCAGAAGGGCTAAACGACCAAAAATGTAATCGTACTTTGTAAGGTTCACAAAGGACTCCTTTTGTAGAATACTGCTTAAAACAAATAACACGAATCCAACTGTCTCCCTACCTCTCCTGTGCCTAACCGTCCTCCCAAAACTCATGTCTTCACCAAACTCAAGTGCCCTGCAAAAAACTCTTTTGGCACTCGAAAACCTGTTTTTGAGGGCTTAGGATGCATCGTTACCAAGGTATGCGGATTTTAGACTGTGTTATAATAATCAGTTTTATATCATAATCTACAAAGTTTAATTTTTGAGTCCTTAAATCTATTTTATGTAGGACTGGAAGCAATTTTTTATCCACAGTAGCACTATTACAGGGTCGAAAGTTTCTTACAAATTGCAAAATACGCGATATATCCATAGCGTATTCTATATGTTCAGGATACTAATGCAAATATATGTAATCAGGTATATTTATTGCATTAATTTTCTTTTTGTTTACAGTAAGATTACTTATTTTGAAGGTGAATAGCTGTCAACGTTTCCTAATTGTTGTCTAATTTACTCATCGACACAAAGTTTCTTGTCTTTTGAAATATCAGAAAATACAAGTCGTTACAAGTCTTCATATATTTTGAAATATTATACTGCTATGAATAAAGGAGATACTTAAAAGTTTTTAAAGTCTGTTTCATAAACTTGCAAATTGCATGTAACTATCTCCAAGTACTTTTCATTTTATTTTAAAGTTCCTCTTATAACTATGACTTCACATTAACATATACGGAAGTGGTATAATTCCGAACTCGAGTATTTGAATAAATTTAATTTGATATATAAAAAATGGACATAAGACAAGAGAGACAGCGTCATATGATCATTTAATCATTTTTTATTGTTACGTTTCAAAGCTTTCTAGCAAGACCAAGTACGAGAGGAGCGAAAATATATGAACGGAAGACTGTTAGAAAATCTCTCTCTGGATTGCAGTAATGGTTTTGTGTGACAAGTAGCCTCAGACTTCGCAGCCCGTGCGCCGAGCCCTTGCTGATGAGGGAGTTAGCTTTTATTGGGTTTCCGAGCAATCATTCCTGACAGCCTGGCGGGGTTTTATGAATTTAGTGCGGGGACAAGTCCCGAGAGTCGGCATTTATAGTGCCAAAAATGGGATTTTCGCCGACGCAGCCCGATCAATGTCCATTACATAAACAAATCTCTCTCGACCAAGTATTTTCTGAATAACGTCGAAATAATGGAGATGTTTACCAGGTCGAGCGCAGGCAACGGAGGCACGTGGCCATGTATTGGCACACGCGCCGTTCGGATCGATGCCATGCAGTTAGCACTCGCTGAGCTCGGAGTCAGCGCTCCCTACTGCGTTGTTCGTGCACGTGTTTTCGATACTCTGTGGATGGCAGGCAATTGTTCCTTTTTGTTGACACACATGATGTCGAATCAAACAAGTATTATTTTTCTGAATGTGTGAGTTTCTTCAGCATTCATCTTTTCAGTAGCTTCATGGGCTCTTATTCCTTATTGTAAAAAATGAGAATCGGCTGACTTTTGCGAGACCGTGATGCACCAGCCGTGACAGCGCGAGTAGAATGACGTTCTATTTGTAACGTCAAGCTTAAAAGGGGGAGTGATGCTTCGCTACCACGTCAAGCGCCACGATGAGGTTCCGATTTTCGGCCAAGCCATTAACATAAAACATCCAGCTGTCTATCTGACACACGGGAGTAGGCAGTGAGGAGGCGATGCTAAGCTCCTGGTTACCGGTTCAACCCGATAACCCACCAACACGCCAGGCATATGGCGCGTGGAACTTTCGGCAGGATCGGGTGAAGGAGATTCTACGGATTGCACTACAATCCACATACAAAAGTCCGACAAGAAACCAAACCAGCCGTCCGGTGGCCTAGATGACGGCGATACTCACGTCGTTAGCCTAAAGTGTAGGTGAAGGCAGTGGGGAGATGGAAACGGGGTCCTCAAGCCGCCCGGAACTTAGTTCAGGTGGTCCCCTGTTGGGCTCTTTGATTCGTCGTGCAGTGGCCCGAAACTCTGGACAAAGAGGAGGGACGCGTCCCGGCTCATGTGAGCAGTGACTCCGGCACTACCCCAGCTCTGAGCTGGCAGGTTGGCACATACCCAGGCATTGAATGGGGAGGTTGCCGTGGGGCAAAACTGCGTTCCCCCCTGGTAGAAACTCTTGCCCCCTTGGTAGAACTAGTGTTCTAGTGTTTGTGTGGGGTTGTAGCCCACGCATAGTTTCGACTGTCCGACACATAATTTTAAACGTATGTTATGACAAGTACTTTATTGCTGAACACTTTTAACATGTCATTTTGACGCTTCGTTTCGCGTGTCAAATTTTGGATGACGAGGTTACAACCTCCGGTCTACGCGATCAACATAAAACATTGTTGAAAATGTCCAACAAATAATTTTCAATGCATTTTATGTCAAAGTACTTGTTTTTCGAACACTTTTATCTTGACATTTTGACGCATCGCTGCGCTTGTCAAATATGGTCTTCGGCCTTTAGTCTAAGCGTTTAATATAAAACGTCATTATAAATTATGAGCTGCATAGCCTCAGTTTTCACTAGGATTACATAAAAAATGTCACTGTTATTCAAACTACATAAACCGAATATACTTCTTCCCGCCCCCCGTTCTTCGCTTTCGTTCTTCGCGACATCGGAGTCGACTCGTTACGCTAAATTATAAGATCCGCTTCATGGTTTGGTGGTTATTTGTTCCTTCCTGTTGATGTGTTATCAAATGTCTGTTTAATGAATTATTGTTTTTATTTTCGACATTTTGTCCTTTCAGTGTTTTGGTTATTGTTGAATGCAAGAGTAGTTCTAATTCAAACTCAACAGTACTATTTTCTCTACTTTTGAATATAGCATATTATCAGTTGCACTAACCTGAATAAAACACAAAAAGTACGTAAAAGGAGGATTTATTCATCACATTTTAACATTTTAGTTAAAACAAATGTAATGTTACTGTCATTCCTCTTTGAATTTTGTTATGTTATTATCATAAGTTATCAAAAAAGTGAGCAAGAATAAAAATATTCATGGTATTCACATGGTTTCTGTAAAAATTATGAGAAATACAACCATAATAATGACAAATCTTTGGATGAGAGCTGAATAATAGTTCAGTCTGGTAAACCCACAGTAGCAGAAGTGAAACATTTCTAAAAGATCAATTGAGGGGCATGTGTGGCGGTCCACTCGAACGCGTCACAATGATTACTAAAAAGATGCAATAAGATAATTAAGAACTGACGCGTTTAATAAAAGTAAACAGTCAAAGGGGCAAGAGTGTAAGTACAAAGTGTTTATATCTAAAAATATCCAAGGAACTATGCTGGTAGCAGACCTGGGAAGAATAAATAAATAAACAAAGAACCGTTTAGGAAGGATACAGTCACACTGGGTCAACTCTGGGTTATTATATAATAATAAAAATCTTTCATTAAATGAATGAATATTTGTATGTCTCGAAAGGAAAATTAAAGACTATAAGAAATGGGCGATTACACAAACGTTTACAAAATAAAATATTAGTAATTTGTAAAAGAGGAATAGTAATTAAATTTATTATTTGAAGTTTAATTAGAAAATATTACAATGAAGAAATTTCGAAAACAAAAAGACATCTAAAATTGGAATATAAAAATATACAGCAAGTTTGTCTAAAGAGAAGAGCTTTCTTTTCTTTTAAAACTGCACGGTGAGGAGGAAGGTGTACAACAATGCATAAAGACACCGGGTTGACGATCTGGTAGAGCTGACACCGTGGCAAAAGTGAAACCTGGAGTTTTGCATGTAAAAGTTCGAAGGTGGTAGGATGTCGTAGAGTGGTGTTTCATAGTAAGGAATACAGTCCGCCAGTGTTTAGATTTGGAGTTTGAAAAGAAAAGGATGGTACCCGCGACGAGAAGGCACAAATAATCGCAGCAGCGGAGACGGCGTCATTTTCAGGGGTCCAGCAATCATGGAGGTGACGCAATTTTGCAACAATCTTATAACAAGGACAAGATTGTAACTAAGTAATTATTACTAATGGTCATTAGAGTTAATTTTTTAAAATTTTCAAAACGAGTGCACTCAAGTGAATGAATGCAGTTTAATTATGTATGAATGAGTTAGTGTTATTGAATTTGTTGGTTTTTTAAGATATAGTTTTGTATTTAAAGGGTAAATTTCGTGTGGCATGTTGTGTTTTGGTACTATAGAAAGCTGGTGTATATACGGCGGAGTGCAGAATTCGCCGTGTACCGTTTTGAAATCTAGTGTTTGTCAATAAAGAACTGCTGCTCCTATTGATGGCATTGTTAAAATTTGTGTGTATTCGTATATTAGCAGGTAGTATAAACTCAATGATAGGAGAAAGAACATAGACACAAAGCTTTACAAATCAATACGATAATATTTCGGTTTCCTGTACAGAGGCGACTTCGCGAATTCACACAAAATTTAAACTTTTTACTGTAGGGTCGTAAACTTGCCGTAACGCAATAAAATGTTATTAGTTTACAGATTTTGGCTCGCTCAAGTGTAGAGTGAAACAGGAAAGGAGTTAATTATTATAAATTTTAAATCGCACGTTTATGTCCTATTACATATGTGCCGTCTGATATATTAAAATTTGGTACATACTTGTATGTAAAAATTATATTTTCTCACAATATTTTGGAGATAATGTATGATTTTTATGAGATTATCAGGACAATAGATATTAGATATACTGTTGAGGAGTATTGCGTTGTAAGGTCCAAAACAATGTGTCCGTTTTTGCATGCTTCACTTATGTATGCTAATATATTGGTAATGAATTAATATTTATAATTGTAGAAATATGGGTAATTGAGAGGTTTTTCTTAGAGTTCTATAATTTTATATTTATTTAGTATTAACACTAGCCAAGAAACATAATTACCGCAACCTTATTTTCGTGTCTTAAAGAAAATTCAAAATAAAAGTATACTGAGTTATTTGTAAAAATTAATCCAGTTCAGACGATTATCAAACATCATCGCATCAGGAAGCTAGTGGTGCTAGTGGTGCTCAAACAGCGCATACTTTTTGCCGATATTGGACATAAATTTGCAGTTTTTGAAAATACAGGGTTCACCAAAAATGGGACTAGCACCATATTTTTTACCGTCACTTGATACATACGAGGAGAAAATTATAGAAAAAATTTGGGGCCTTTTTAGAGAAAATATTTTTTTAAGAATTTTTAAATTGTCTATCTTTCACGCAAAATTACGCAAAAACTACTCACATTTCGAAAAATTGTTCATGACCTTACTTTAATATCAATATTTAAAGAACAAATTTCATTAAGAATTATTTTATCTTGAAAATTATAGTTCGAATAAGACATCCTAAACAAATTGCGTTTTTACAATTTTGGAAAAATCTGGGATATCAACGAACTTGGGTCCTGCACAATTCACTTAAGTGTCTTTTACGAATTGAAAAACAAAGTTAATGCAAAAAATGTGTCATTTTTGAGAAAATTTTGAAAATGTTTTTAAAGCATCATGTTAAGTACCCTCAAAACTCAAAATATCCGTTTCAAACTCAGAAGGACTTGAGTGCATTTAAATCAATTAAGGAATATCAGTTTTGAAGAAAATCCGCTGAACAGTTTGGGCGCTAGCGTTGACCACGGACGGACGCACAGCCGGACAGATAGATGTTTAGCCGTCAATCGATTTTTCGGTATCAAGGACCCACAATAGACACATGGATTCTGCCTACACCTCGTGTTAGAGAAAGTAATTTATTATAGTATATAACAACATCAGTTATCCCCTTTTTCATTACCCCTGGTAACATTACATTACCAGGGCCCGGCAATAAGAGTTTTTCGGCCGATTCGTCGTTTTCTTGCGAGCGATTACATAACTCTCTTGCGAGAAAGTTACGCAAGTGCGAGAAAGTAAAACTATTTGTTATTCCATATAACCTAGTTTATACTAAGTATTTTTGTACAGAAATAATGGCCATTGCTTTGTTCCATCTATTTTCGTATCTGTACTTTCACAGAACCGTGAAAGTACCCCTGGAAAACCATACATGTATCTCAATGATTATTACAAATTCTATGGCATGTAAAAATATCGAAAAAATCACATTTTACCAATGAACATGTGCTCGAAAATTTCATACAAGTGAGTTATATGAATTTACGTGTGGTATCTGTCCATGATTTATAAGCAATCCCGAATTCACATATTTTTGGCAGGTTGGATTAATTCTTCTTGACTGCCTCAGAACGTGACTTGCGGAACATCTGTGCGTGCAGTTTTGCGTAAAATCAGAGAACTGGAACACCATTTTATGGAATTTTCCACTATATTTTCACTGGAAAAAGGGTTCATTTTCGACTCCTCTATAGAAGTTTGTAACATTACTTTTGAGGCGTCTCAAAAAACGCGTTTTCAACTGTTATCGTAAATGATCCGTAATGAAATTTTTCTATGACCTGTAGTAGGTGGTTAAGTGTTCTTATTGCTTAGAGTTTGTATATCAGACCTGAGTGTCATTCTTTGTCAAACGATTTGGATATAGCTAAGAATGTAACTTTTGTTTATTTCATCTTCGAATGCTGTATGGATATCTTCGGAATGTCTGAGCAATTGCTAAAAAATAAATACAGGGATGGAGAATCCAAATTCGTGTTTGAATATGGATTGAGTTTTATTCGCAGAATTCAGGCGGATTTAATCTTTTGAGTATTAGTTTTTGGAGATTTTTTCAAGAGTAACTGGGAGAGGAGAAATTGGTGTACAGTTTTCTGCGTTGGTGGTGTCGGAAAATGTGCTGTATGGATGCCGCCGATTCCAGTGCTCTCCCGACCTGCCCCGCACACCGTGCTGTTGGCGGGGTTCGAGCGGGGTCTCTTGGCGTGCAGCACGCGAGGGCGGTTCGGACGCCCCCTTCCCCCTCCACTGCACAGGCCCACTTCGCTTTGTGAGTGGGGGTAGCACAATGCACGACCCCCTCTCACGATATCCGTCACTGTTTTTTTAAGTAGGCGTGCAAGGCCAGAAAAGCAATCCGAAACTGATGACAAGATTTGGTGGGAATAATCACTGATATCAAACACTAACGTGTAATGAATTTTAGAACTTTTATCTTGTATTTTAGAGGCTGGACTGTGTAATTATATTCTTTTCTAAATTGCAAATTAAAATCTTTCCATCATGAGTTTAGGTTTGCATATTAAATGCATTCACAAAAATGAAATGTCATATTCTTACATGTACTGCTATAAGATGCTCTGCAAAGGAAAGGTCCGAAATTAACGAAAACATTCATTTATAAGTTGCAACGATGAAGAAAATTAACTTTGCAAGTACAAACTGCCAAAATACATTAAATATATGAATGCATCTAAATTAACATTTCTAAGGAAGAGTTAACAGAGACATGAACAATTATTTATACCGTTAATGAGTATGGAAAATGATTTACAAAGTTTCACTTGGCGTGGATACGAATATAATATATTTTTGTCGCAAATATAACTTTTTAGCACAAGAAATGGTCTCCTTTAATTCGTAAACCATTTTTAAATCCCTTTGTGGTAAACATTTCTGAATAAAACATAATTATTTAAAGACTCCAACGCACAAAAAACACAAATCTCAGATCCATGTTACTGTCAGTTTTCGTTCGGTAACAGAAGAGTGATCAAAGAACTCTATGTCTCATAATTGAAAATAATTGCTCTGCTTGACACCGCTTTCAGAAGACCCCTTTGTGCTGGACTTTGAAGAAAGGGACGAGGAGTCTTAAAGTTAAAGCCCGCCCTTCTGCACCCCATGAAAGACTTTTAGTCTCCACTCCCACCAATCCTGTGCTTTAAACGGAGCTCCTCCGGACCATTGAAGGAGCACGAAGTTTTTTCCGGCTTCAATATTGCAGGTATTCAAAGGCATTCCAAGTTTGCGTCACGCAAGCAGTACGGTACACGCATGCAATGTGATGTGATGTAAAAATAGAGGAAGAAATGACAGATTTTGTTATTATTCGATCAATACATTCCGACGCATTGTAACTGTCACGCAATCAATGGGTGAAACTAACACTCATTTCTCTACTTAATTCATACAACTACGACACTATTGTAATACATTTAGGTCATTCGTTTTAAATCGATTTTTGAGTCGTGCTGAATAGTTGACATTAAACCAACACAGTGTAGATAGATAATTCTTCTTAGAAAAAGCTTTTGTCACTAAAATATCAAACAATTACTTTGAGAAATTCTACCATATAATTTCACGATAGAAATATGAATGCTTTCATTCTATAATTCTTCGCACTGCTTGTAAGAAAATCGTAATTCTTAAAATTATTTTAGAACAAAATTTAGTTTTAGATATTTTACTGTCGCTTCATCATCAATGGTTCAACAAAGTTATTATTTACCTTTCTCTATTCACACTTGCCTATCTAGTTGTTGCACACCCATGTACTGATTTTCTCTTTGTTGTAACTACATTTTATTTTCATATTTTCTATTGAGAATTTCCGTGCTTTCCTCAGTCCAAGATTATGCTCTCTGGTTGCTTGCGGCCTTTTTTAACAAATAAATTTTAGATCACCTTCGTTATATTCATTCTTCAATACTTTCTTGTTGAATTTCAGTGGGTGTGGAACATAAAAACCCTACATCATTTTCTAATTATAGTACCCTAAACGTAATTTATATAACCTGAAATGAAAATAGTACAAGTAACATAATACTCTTATCCTAATGAGTAGTTTTGTAGTATTTTATGTCAGTTCTGTGCCATAATTTTTCTGCTCATTGAGGTATTTCTCGGAACAATTGCGGGTACTCTGAGGTTTGTAATATAATATTACAAAATGCCGTTATTCTAACAAGTCGTTTTGTAGCATTTCTCTACGTCAGTTCTTCGTCGCAATCTTTCTGCGCATTGTGGCCCTTCTCTGAACCATTGAAGGCACGCGGAGGTTTCTGCCTGTGAAAGAAATCGCGGTAGCATCCACCATCCCCAAGCCTTTGCCTCCAAGCTCCCAGCGACGGTCTAACGCCGTGCATTTGTCGCCGGCTCCCCCACTCCGCCCCACCTCGAAATATACGGCGGCGCTCCGCTCAAGCGGTGATTTGTCATGCGGATATTTGCATTTCATCGCTCGCCACCCATAAATCCTCATAAGAAAGGACATTCGCTAACAGTTTGGCGAACAGTTGCACCAACCTGCTTAGCGGAAAGCGACAGCAGAAATTTACGAGCGAAATTGGTCCACCACGTTCTTTTTTTTTTTTTTGTCTTCTTTTCATTTTCTTGGGTATGTTATTGCCGTGTCGTAAACTTTGTTGGTTATACTCGAAATATTGACGAACCAAGAAAAGATTCGTGTATTAAGACAGTGAACTAAAAATATAATCATTAAAGAATATTATAAAAAGCTGTTCTATCGGAACTTCATGATGGAAGTTTAGTCAATTATATCGGTTTATTTTTGTTTATTTAATTTGTTTTTTTATACCTTTGTGAGCGTTTTAAAACGCTTTTGCATAAATGACTACATTTTTATAAACTTTCTTGATACTTACGTACGCGCCTTTGGTCTACATTCGTCTTAAAGGAATAATTTCTATTATGAAATTCAAATGCCTGACATTGCTTTCCCCTCTATATTTAAATTTCAATACTACTAAATATTATGCTGATAACATTGCGGCGTACAGAGTGTTCTTATAATTTAATAACTGCTATTATATGCATTTATTTATTTATTATAAACAATTTCGCACCTTTTTTGGAAAACGTGTCTGAATACGTTTATAATGTTAATAACAAAGTATTATAATATTTTCCTGGATGTAAAATTTTTTGCTTCATTCTTTTTATGGTGCTTTCTCTTCTTAAGTTTATACAATACATAGTACATTCGGAGAGTGAGAAATAAAAAGACAGTTTATTTGAACACTTTTTTATTCATAAAAATATCAAACAGTAGAAATGTCAGAGCATTCCATTCTATCCGAATATAATTGTTCTAAAAATATACCCTGGCTCTGGAAAAATCCACCCTGCACCTTAGGCCTCGGCCCAAAGAGGCGAATCCCGAGCGGCGATCCCGAAAGTGCCGGCCCCGCCTCGCGCCCTCCTTCTAAAATGCATAAGAGTGCGGGGGCGGGCACGTGGAAGCTCTCGGCAGAAAATTGAATCCGCGGAGGCTCGTCCCGGCTTCCGAAACAAGCGCTCCCGAAAACAACGCGGACCTCTCGGCGGACACCGCCGTTCTGGCCCTCGCGTAAGCGGCCCGGATCACGCCCTCTCCTCTCCTACCCGCAACGCCCCCCTCCGTCACCTGCCATACGCCGTCCCCACTCTCGCCCCTGTCGCCATTCCTCGACCATTCCGCAACGATTCCGTACAGACCACCCCGCCCAGCCTTCGGCGCCCCCTGTCCTACCGAGCACTCCGGATCCCCGTCCTCGCTCTCCCACCACCCCCGTCCTAGTCACTATATATCCCTATATATACTATCTTCCCTCATCGCCCTCGGCCCACCCCCACTTCGGAACCCCGTCACTATCCCACGCCCATCGCCGTCCCAGCCAACTCGCCCCGCCTTCGTCACCACCGTCCCACTCACCACTCCGGACCTCTTCCTCTTCTCTCACTCCCACCCCCATCCAGCCCCCGCCCCTCACTCCTATGCCGCTTTCATTTCCCTGCCCCCTCCCACGTTCCCACAATGTCCTTGCCCCGTCCCCCTGACCACTCCCCTCGTCGACCCTGTCCCCAACCCATCCCCCACCCCACCCCACCACACCCACCCGCAGCCGCGCTCCCGACTGCTGACCGGAAAGAGCTAATTAGTGTCGTTTCGGAAGTGAAAAAAATCGATACTAACTACGTTGCGAGAGGCGTCGGAAATTCGGACAGGAAGGGGAAGTGGGCCCACGGGGAAGTAATGGGCTTCGGATCGAGTGGATATTCGGGCGGAGAGCTGACGTGCTGCGGGGAGCGCGGGGCGAGGGTGGGGGAGTGCGTTCCGGCCAACTTTACTGCCACTCCGAAGTAATCGCATAAAATGCCAACGCTTCCAACTCGCTGCGGTGGCTCCTTGGCACCAGCCGCTTAATTGGACAATATCGATAAATGTACTAATGCACTAATTTGGAATGAGAGTGTTTGTTTTGAGTTTCACGTACAGTGACACGCAATGGAATTTGGAAGTAAATTGTACCAATTTACAAGATTCAGTTAATCACATTATCTGGAAATAATGTTGCAGTTGAATTTTAAATACAGTTAAGCTGTATTATGTAATATTTTGTTTTCCCGAAGTTAAATTTAGTCACATACCAACTTGTATTCCCACATCCTCAAATATTGAAAAAAACAATTCTGATTGGTATGATAATGAAATATACTTCGCTTTTTTTGCTAGACGTTCCAAAGTGGGCACGTTAGACGAAGAAATTCGCAATTTTTACTTCGTGAGGTTTTGCTTCGTTTTTTTCCATTGTTGGTTTTAATAACAAGCCATGTTTATTATAATAAATTTGTTCTAATTTAAATGCAAGATACATATTTAATGCGGAAAATATTTGGAAGAGATTTTTTTGAAAAATAATGCACTAATTCGAATGGAAAATGAGAATTACACCGAGGGAAGTATGCCAACGGTCGTATGTCGGGGTCGCTAACATAGAAATGTTTTGTAATATTTATATTTCTGATGCAGTGGATTAACAACTTTACGGAACAGATATAAACACAGCAATCAACAGACAGAACAATTTTCTCTTAATTATACATGGTGGGAAGGTGTTTCCTTGGAAACTTCAACAACCCATCAGTTCAAATTTTGTCTTTATTTTCAGTTAACTATTATTAATATAGATATATCAAGAATTATGAGGTAGGTGATTTTCGTTGGTCGGGGTTTGGCCTTGGGAAGGAAGACGAACCGTGGCGGTTTTAATTTCGGGAGGTCGAGTTCGAGTTCCACGTTGGCGTGGTTGTTTACCCGTGTGATACCGCGAAGTTTTTCTGCCTACGCACCCTACTTAAGGTACTCGTCTACCTGTGTTTTTATGTGTCATGTATCTGCATTTAAACATGCTTACTCGTAGGATTAGATATTAACAAACTTTTTAAAAGTTTTATTTTAATTATTTCATACGATGTGCCTTTTTTCTTCCAAAACTGGGTGTGATTAATAACGCATGAAACTTTAATTTTTTTTTAAAATTTCCTTTCCAGGATTGTTATTTGTATTGCATTTTAGTGTCTGAAACTAAATTTGAAGATAAGGGACCTGTATGTACTTTACATGGATTTGCATTAGAACTTAAAAAAAACACTTCTAGCAATGTATATTAACAGAGAATTTTATTATTGTTAATACTTATGTTCTACAACAACATCAGATTTGGGTATAGTAATTAACTTTCTGCTATTAAATAAATAAAATTGTAAATATATATTCAAAATTAGATGAGTTGTGATGTTTCAAGTAGGGACAGATAAGAGAAAAAGTAACTTTAGGGAAATGCCATATTAAAACCTCTACCGGATGCCGCAGGATGATAAGTTACACCTTTTGACGCACATCCTTTCAAATATTCGGGACTTGGCGTATGTACGAGTACTAGCAATTGAAAAATTACAAATAAATCCACAAATAACAAACTTAGAAACAAACGTTTTTAAGCATTGAAAAGAACACAAGATTTAGTGCACTCGTAGTGCACAGGATATAGTGAAAATAAAAAATTCCAATTGAGCACGGAAAAAGCAACAAAATTTTGAGGTAGACGAGTACCTTGTGCTGCCAAACATGCCCGTCACTCCTGACGTGCGCAGGAACATAAGCCTAGATCCAAGTTTGCGTTGAATCCTGTCAAATTTATTTGCAAGGAGCTTCTAACACTGGAAATAGTTCGGTGGCCAGGTGACGATGCGTAAATGTGAGCTGTAGCTCGGTTTTCTAATAAATATAGTCTCACGATCTTCTGTAACCAGGACATTTTACCCTATTAGCGATAGTGTACATAATTTTGTCGATCTTATTGATATAATAGAGATATCAACATTGGAGTTGACATCATAACAGGACAGCCAAGTTCAGATCAATAACAATGTTCTGTTTCGAGAGCCCGGATACATAATTCTACGATTTCGCTTGCTTGTATCTGTGTTGCCGGAGGAAACACAGAGTAATGAAATGTCCTTCTTGTGTATCAGAAATATACACATGCGCTGGCGTCAAATTTACGTGTGTATCGCTAAGGATACACACGTTAGTCTAAGTGTTAACGGCAATCTCCAACTTCTGTAACTAGAAGTATGAGGCTGTAAAGATGGGTGTCATAAAAATGTGCGTGCACCCAGGCTTCATTCTTGGACAATCAGATGATGTATATATTCGCACGTTTTCTTGAGCCCCGAAATATCTACCCCCTCTCCTTTCCCAACATTAGTTTCATTTAGAATAAATGGTAGCAATGAGAGTTGTAGACAAAATATGGTGACGAGGAATGTGCGCTCCCGTGCATAAAAAACTATTTTGCATGGAAAAATGAACTACAAATTCGACGTAAAATTCCTTTTGTCAAAATAACCAAACTCCCCACTCCTCTCGCATCTAGCGAGGGCTCAAGAAAACGTGCGCAGATAATACTACTGGCTCGCGGGCTGCACTAGCGTGTTCTATCGATAGACACTGAAAGTAGGACGATGAAGGACCTTGTTTCATTTGGGAAACTTGAGTGTTCCAATGAGGCAATTTTTTAAGCAAAACCCATTAGCGTAGACGCACGGAAATAAGAAAACGCAACGAGGAAGAGATAGCGGGTCGTGAATGCATCCATAAAACCGCTCCTCGTGTAAAAATGTGTCCTGAGTATTTTTAGAATATTTGTGGAGTAATTGGTCTTCTTATACCACCTCCTATTCTGTGTAAATGCAATACAATTCATAATAATTAATCTAAATGTCATCATACACATCTCATTATAACCCTGACACTTTTCGTGTAGTCGGAGGGTAAGGTAATCTACTTCCTGATACTACTAAGTTTACTGAGAGAATCTAATACGTTCCCCAGACGAAGAGAAAACATAAAGGTCTCCTCCACTCCTGCCAATGATCAGTAGTCAATAGGGCCTCGTTAATTTAAAGTTATATAATTACATTATTAATGGAGTTGACTTGGCAAACCGAGAAATATTGAATCAATATTTCCTACAACGTGAGTTTGCTTCCATTAATCTTTCTGTAATAACATGTCACAACCCATAACAGCACATGGCCTGAAATCCACGATCGATTTCGAGAATAAGTAAGACATACGTCCAGACACGCACGTTCTGTCTGTACCTCAGACCTCCATCGATAAGTTTACCGTGCTCGCGGGAAAATTCCCCGAAAGTTAAATAATGACCCAAGACCTCACTGCTCCCAAACAACGAAGAAGATTACGTGCCTTCTGATAAGTTCTCAGTCGTCCCTGCCTTAAATTATACCCCAGACTGAGAGCGATCAACATCCATCATCTTTAGCTCGAATTCTGAGCTTGTATACTTCAGTCTGTATATTCATAGGTCCCCTTTGTATCCTAAAAATGTTACGTTTTTATTCCCTGGAATATAACTCTTGTAACTATTCATATCTTCCCTTTCCTTTTGTTTTTTTGTTGATATTAACCAGTAGACTGTAAATCTGTGTGTACGTGCTTTGGAACCAGATTTCGTATTTTACAGGGACCGGCAAAAACACCTCCTGTACTTCAGAAGGCGGTTACAAACAACGAAAGAAAAATAATTTTATTTGCGTACAAATACTACGCCATTTTACATTATTTGGTTTTAAAAATGATATTTGGTAAATTCTTTACTTAACTGTTGACACTGACGAAGCCTCTCCACAGTTGTGGTGTCCACAGTTCTTCGTGTCAATTCCGATGGAATGGTGTCCACTGCCTAGTGATTGCAGGGTTGTTGGGCGATGTTTGTACACTTGCGTCTTGACGTGTTCCCCAAGAAAAAAGTCTCTAAGTGATAAGTGTGGTAACCAAGGGGGTCAGGTGATGTCTCCTCGCAGAGAGAGAAGACGTCCAGAAAACAACACTCAAAATTGCGAGAGAAAGCCGCAAAGTGTGAGCTGTGGACCCGCCGAGATGGAAGCAGACGTCTACCTACGGAGGACTATGGTCAAATCCCAGGAGAGGCTTTGTCTACGTGTCAATAGTGGAGGATGCCATTTACCAGACATAATTTTTAAAACCAAGTAATGAAAATTGGCGGTATATTTGTTGATCACAAATAAAAGTATTTTTATTAGTCATTCTTTCTTTGTTTGAAACTGCCTATTGAAGCACGGGAGGTCTGTTTGCCTAGCCCTGTAATTCCAATTTACCCCTTGTTAGACACATACTTAATTCTTATTGTTTAGACAATATATGATTGTAGACATTTACGATCACACAAACTCAATTTACGTACGAGATATCAATTCTAAAATGTCTTAATAAAAATATTTTCACAATGTTTTTGAGTGCGTTCTATATGAAATTCATTTTCTTGTCAGTGGCAAACTAGAGCATACTTCATCATTTTCGTATGAACACTGTAAAATTGTATAATACATAAAAAAGCTGGATTTAAAAAATGAAATTAATTTTACAATGCAAATTAAAACGTATTAAGTTGCAGCGATAGTTAGGTTTCGTTCCAGGCACTTAGTAATAAGCGCTAGAGCAGTATTCCCTACTCACTGTTCTCATAATATATCCAATGTTCTAATGTTATCCCAAACATCACGGTCATACAACAAACAAGTAAGGAATTTGTGTGAGAATTTCGAGACAAACACAAGTTCTTCCGAAATTAATAAACTTTGTAATATGAATGAATCACGGGGCAGCCGGATGAATATTCAGGCAGATGCATCTTAATTAAAAGTGTTCTTTGGAAATATTATATATCGATAGCTCAGTGATATTTCACAGCTAGTCAGTACACTAATGTTGAACCCGCCTACTCTAGTTGCCTCACTGAACTCCATAAACCAACATCCAACTCGATAAACAATATATTCTTCGAAGATTCTCAACAAACACTTCATTTATACAGAATAACTTAACAACGACCTGCACTTCTAGATTCTCCTAATCAACAAAAATGCTATCTCTTAATCAATAAACCAATGAATATGTAAACCTCACATAACTTCTATAAATGTATCTGTCTTATGCTCCAATTTCACGTATTTCATGTAATTTCTAATTATTTGTTTAAATTATTCTAGAGAGCGTAACAATATTTGGTTAGGAAACCTACATAATGACAACACATCACTACGAACTATGGTTTACATACTATGAGTATCTTCGCCTTAAGTCTCCCCATCGTAATTTACCTCTGTCCTTCATCATATACTATGCTCATCAAGGCGTCTTCCCCTTCCACCCATGAGGTCGTCACTTCCGCGCGCGCGCAAAGCAGCGTCAATGAGTTATTCCGCTTAATTACTCAGGGGGTTAATGAAAATTTTACGACGCCGGTGGCCAAGCGCGGGTGTGGGGGCGGGGGCAAAGGAGGCGTCAGCTCGCACCTCTCCGTCATCACTCACGAAACTGTGTCGCTTCGCCCGGAAAGTCAATGACGTCATCCCGGTACAACGTTTTTTAGCACAGTCGACCTTTAAAAAGGCTCTCTCGAGGAAGGGTCAGTTTTCTTCTAAGAATATCTGCAAAGCTGTTCCACAAAGATCTTACAGATATTTTTTTTAAATATAACTGGCATTACAACAAAAAAACTAGACAAACAACAAAAAATAACATGTTTTCACTTATGAATGGTTTTCTTTTAAATTTGGGAAAAAACGTGACAATTCAAAAAATACGTAAACAATATTTTCTCATGGACGGCTCCACACTTTTTCATTAACCTTTTTTTGTATTGGAGCACAATGCGCCAAATCACATGACGTCTGTACTATTTTAATTTAAACTTTTTATTTAAAATATATAAATTTTTAAAAAATGTTTTCTCATGCAGGTGATATTTACATTAGAGCCGTATTTGATTATATAATATATTGGTGAGATTAAGGGATTAAAATTATCTCTTATAAAAATGTTTGAAGTGTCAGAAATGTTCCAGTGCAAACGAGCTAAAAAACGCACATTTTCAGATGCATTTAATCAACATTTTTCAAAAACAACGTTACATTTTTCACCATCATTTCCATATAAACAAAAGTTACATCATTTTTTAATATTCTAGAAGTCTCATTCCCATTAAATTATTTGAAACCGAAAAGTTGACAAAATGTGAAAACGGAACGTGGTTTTTGATAAAACAATATTCTCAATATAATATTACAGGAAATAAAACTAAATGGGCTGTAAAAAGTTCGTTCTACATTTTTGTTACGTTATTTAGTTTTGAGAAATACAATTGTTATTGAGTGCATTGTTAATATATTTTAAAATTCTATTAACTATATTTATGTTTTGTTGAAAAGGCAACGAATGGATTCACATGCCATTGCGATACATAGATTTAACATTGCAAACCATATTATGGATCATATACACGTAGAAGGTAAATTTTACTTTTGTTATTATATTTTCATTACATTATTATTTTACATGATTGAAAATGACGTTTAGACAAACTATGTTTCAAGACAGCGAACCTCATGACTCATGGAGTTGGAACGGGTGAATCAATGTTCGTAGACACTATGGCTGTGGGTTCAAAACTGACCTAATACATAAATGCTTTCAGTTGTGCTTGTGGCGTGACCCAGAGCAGGATATCGAGCGTTCCTAGACCCTCGCGTATTACATGAATACGTAATTTATTTCTTAATTCCTCTTTATCTATCTGGTATACGTATATCTTGTGTAACTATCTAGGGGGACTATGAAGATCGAGAAAGTCTGGGGTATTGTCACACCACTACTTTTCATTGCAATGCACGTAGTTGAATAATTTTGCTCTATGCATGAAATATTATTTTATTATTGATGAAGATTTTCATTGAGAAGTTAGGTATAAATTTATGCGAATATTCAATTAAAATATTTAAAGCATGTGAAACACATCATCTCTAATAGTGCAGAACGAATGCAACAGACGTCGGAATATGGAGTTACATGACCTGCGGGAGAGAGGTCGCCGATTCCAATGTACTGGAGGTAGAACAGGTATCTGGTAGGTCATTTGCATGTGCGTTTGTGGATTCTATTGCATGCTCCATCACACCAATGCGTCATTAACCAGCTATCATTGATGTCGGTCCTTTGAAGCTTGACTCGGGGCTCTTTTCTAGTTTGCGAGTTTCGTGATTGCGAAACATTCTATAAGCTATGAAAACGTGAGGCTATGATAAAGGGAGAAACTACAGAGAAACATTAATTTACACCAGCAATTTGGCAGTGCTACAGAATCATTTGGTCTGTTGTATGGTCGGACACACTACAAAGAATATGGCTTACTAAAAAACATAAACATTGAATTCATTTTCTTGGAATAACGTTCGAATCGAGACACCAGGTACATCTTGACACGTTTCGTTGTACAAGAATTACACCCGGGCAGTAAAATGCGAAACCTATGTTATGTTACATATGACAATTGCTACATCATCTTCACTTTCGTGGTTACTGAGAGCATTATGAACTCGCTTCTGGCGGATACTTAAAATTGTCACTAAGACGTCAAAATGAAGCTATTACCAAATAATTAAAGACTCAATTGGTAATTTCGTCATTACTAAATTATTGAAGATGTCAAGAAATTAGAAATCTTATGTTTGGCTTTCCTACTGCTAGGATGGTAATATAACATCAGACAACTCGTTCAAAATTCATAGAATTGCCACTTAGAGAATATCAGAGAATTAAAATACTGTCTGCACTTGGAAACCAGCGATCGACCCAGGGCCTACCAGCAGCGTCCCGGCCTCGCGGCCATGGGTTACTTGTGGTTAGCACGAAGACATCCCTACGCCGTGTTCTGGTTTTCTCAACCTGAGAAGTGAGTTTTCTCATCGTCCCACAACAACATATACTGAGACATTGCAAAGAAAACCCACAATATACTGTTGCCCGACCGACAATCGAAGTTATGGGAAGCGAGTACGCTGACAAACGTACTAAACTGTGATGACGAATTAAAATATTAATATTTTAGAATCATTTTCACTCAATAAAGCGTCTATGAGAGGTCTAGATACAACAATACTAGCAACATGGCAACTGCGGTTGGAAAAAACAAGAAAAATATGGGCAACATGGCAACTGCGGTTGGAAAATCTTCAGTAATCTTCTTGGAGCGAGTGCCAAAGAGAAGATTCGCGGTGGTCCGGGCCCGGCTCTCGGTTTACGGGGGCCCTTAAAGCTGCGAACGGCGGTCGTTCGTCAGCTGGCGGCTCTCGTTGGGAGCAATCGATATTGCAGGTGTAGCGGCGCTGGCCCCCGCTTCGCACCGTTCAACCTCTGCAAACACCGCCACCATCCGAACCACCACCGCCCCCTGCTGCCGCAGCCCCCGCATGCCCACCTGCCTCACCGCCTCTACAACCAGCACCGAAGCCTCCACCACCACATCTCCACCAGCGGTTTGCGCCGAGCATCTCAGAGGACTGGCGCTTGTGGGTGTGCACGCAGGTCAACGTGTGAGGAGGCTCATTCGTAGGGAAGAGGCCATTTCGGTTTCCATTGACGGCGAAGGACAGGGTGGGTGAAGGGGTAATGAATAGACTTGAGAAGGATTCCTCCGTCAATTGGACGTATCGAAAAATATAGGTGGTAAGACTCTTCGAGTAGATGAAGTTTCCTCGGGAGAGTATGTGAACGTTTAAAAGGAAAGTGATCATGCTCTATAATACAATGCATTATTTCTTCTTGATACAGTTAACTACTTTTTTTTATTGTAGTTGGGATTACTAAGTTATTATTCTCGATTACTCTTCCATTTTTTCTCTGTTACTCTGTCCCAAAGCCAACTATTATTTACAAAAAATATTAAATTCAGGCAATTATTGCAATCACGGTACATCACCTAGCGAAGCATTTTGATGCTTGTCTGCGCTGAATGGTCAACGTCAGATCCACGCGCTCTATTTGGTGAAGTGCGGAGTGTTGCATTCATCGTATTAAACTACTTACTGGCTTTTATAATTATTTATTTTTATTTTGTGCTACGATTAAAATTTGCGGATAGCCTAGAATATACGCCACTGGCGAGAATATATAAATTCTAAATGGGAGAGATTGGAAACATCTTGAACTCATGACAATGTCAACCATGACTTTTTATACATTTTATTTATTTCCTATTAACTATTATCGACAAGAACTATAGTATTACTGTATCTTATATATGTTCAGTCATTTAACTCATTGTAAGCATGATTAATGTTATAAACAAAAATATTGCAATCTTTTGCGATAAGTGTGAATTATAGAATAGACATTCAACCTCCTAACTTCACCAACAAGCTCAACAACATGGGAGAAATAGTCAATGATGAAATGGATACATCCAGTTCAAAAAATAAAGGAAATATTAAGCAGCTGTCAACTTATTTTTCAAGTTTGATTTTTCGAAACCTTCCAGGTGATAGTCCTGAAATTCAACAAAAATAATTTAATTAAAAAGAAACATTTGAAAACAGAATTCCAATACAAAGTAGTAGTGCGTCTACATCTCTACAGATCATCGCAATATTTGCACATTATCAATATGATTCTTTCCCCGTTTAAGCTGGTGATTTTGGCAAAAATCAGCTTCCGCGCTTGGACCCGCCACGTGTGTTCAGAACACGTCTCACTTGTGTGCCTCTCTCCCTAGGCAGAAGAGTGGATTGTTCGTTAAAACGAAAGCACCTGAATATTTTAAAGGACTGCTGCTGCTGCGCTGAACAGTGGTGCAAGCCTCACGTGCCTCTGGACAAAATGCACTGGAAAGCAGAATTCATCTACACTTTGGCCAGTAACACAATATGAGAGTATTACACTGGTAGATGAATGTGCCTATATGCGCTGTTAGAGACAATCTTGCACATTTTCCATCTATTAAAATATTAAAATACAAGTATTAATAATAGTTTTTAATGTGTTGCTAATATAGCGTTCAATTTTACATAGAATACTTTTATAACCAGTCTTCAACAACTTGAATATAAAAGTGAAAGATAATGTGAATGCGATGCAAACTATCAACGATGATGAGCTACTAATAAAACTATTTTTAGTAGGACAGAAAAAGCTCTAGAGACCATCTTCCACTTGCACATTACACGAAGTATAATCTATAATTAAAAATCTTTTTTTTCTAATAATATTTGTGAATATTTTCTACTCTTTCTTCTCTTTGTATTACACCTTACCCGCATAATATCATCACGCAAATTTTATGACGAATAATATTGGGCATCTTCATACAAGAAATTATTTTAATGGGAATAACTGGTCGCGTTTATCTCATAATTTTTTCGTCAGAAATATTTCAAGCAGTGATTATTGTAATGAACACGTCTATAAATGAGCAACTTGTGTGTCTTATTTCTATCGAGCACTCAGTATCGAGTAGTAAGTCTTGGCCACTTGCTGGGATAGCATGTGCTCCGCGGGGCTTTGGCCGGCGCGGGCGGGTGAATGGCCAGTGCGCGGGCGAAGGGCGTGCTGGGTGGCGCCGCGCCAGAGGCGGCGCCGCGCGCGTTCAAACTTCCGCGAGGCGCTGTGGGTGGGGGGCGGGGGGGGGCGTCGCCATGGCGACGGCGCGCGCGCGCGCGTCGAGGGCGCGGGGGCGCAGGGCGCGGCGCCGTCGCATCGGGGAGTCTCGCCTGGCCGTCACGTCACGCCGACCGGCCGCCGGGGCTCGCGCGCTCTCGCCTGGTGCTTCGTCCTGCCTCACCCGGCCCGGCCCAGCCACCGCCGCCTGCGCACGCGGTCGCGACGGCACCCCGCGACCTGCCCGGCGACGGCCGCCCCGGGCGCGACCGCGGCCGCCACACTGCGAGGCGAAACGAGTGACCGACCGCTGAGCGGGTGACCGACCGCGACCGGCCCGCCGCGGCGGCGAGGCCCGCGCCACCATGCGCTCCACCGGCGGTGAGTACCCACCAGTGCGGCGAGGCGAGGCGTGTCGCGGCGTCGCGACGCCACCGACGGAAGGACGCGCCTTCGCGACCGCGCGTATCGATCGCGTGAGCGCCCCAAAGCGCTTTGGATGTTTCTTGTAAATGACTTATGGCCACGCGGCCAGATCAATAGTGTTGTGAATTGCGGGGCGCGCTCTCAGCGGGTGGCGGCGGCGGCGGCGACCGCGCGGCTCGGCGGGGCTGCTCCTGGGGCGGGCGCCGCCCCCCTCCCGCCGCCGCTCGCCCACCCGCCCACCTGCTTCGGGGCCGCTCCCGACTGAATCCGGGTCAGGACGGGCACTGCGGATGAAGTGCGAGTTCGGCGGGTTGCATACTTGCGGGGTGTCTGTGGCTACGAATTGGCTCGTGTCCTGGATTTGTTTTGAATCTTTGTGGCGCACAGTTGGCATTCCTGTGGGGCCTTCCATCTGGCTGCCACTACACCCTAATGGCCTCTGTGTGTGTGTGTGTGTGTGTGTGTGTGAGGGAAAGTGCGTGTGTGTAGATGTGATAGATGTGGTTGTATTACCCCCGTTTACCCACGAGCGTCCATTTTCACAACTGGGTACGCATCTACCTAGAAAATTGGTTTTTGTATTGAAAGTTGTTCTTACTCGAAAACTAATATAACGTTCTTATCATCAATTTACCTTCTCACAACTATAGTTTTGAATCTAATATCATCTTTCTAAGAATATTGCTACTTCTGTTTCAGGAATACCTTTAGATACTGAATGAATAATAAATAAAATCTCTGCAGTCTCCCCCTGACCTCTTAAATGTTTCTGGGAGAGTAATGATCGAATGCTTTCCGTGCACGCAATCGTATACAGTTCGCATAACTCGACTAATAAAAACAGAATTTCTTCCTCATAATTAATTCATTCACCGTACAATAATAATGAGTGTCATCCAGCAATACCATGAGAGAAAAATTTGACAAATACAGGCTAAAACTGCGAGTGCCAGATTAAAAATTCAGTGATTTAGTGAATGACATAATGAATATTACAATTTAATGAAATTATAATGTGATTTTATTATAGTCTTTGTATTTTCTCGTGTTACCAGGAAATTTGCAACATGCTTCCGTAAAACGTTATTTCATTTGCAACTTTAAACAATATTTTGAATACTAATGGAAAAGTGTTACCTTCCGTTATTTACTGTTATACATTACTCATATCTTACATATACCAAATATTTTGGAGAATTCTCTATGTTGCCCATTTATATTCTCTGCTAAAATATTCCCAATGTTCATTGCTCTAATTTAGATTTAACAAAGTGCTACCTTAATCATTTGGATATTTGAGAAATATACATTACTTTGCTTATATATTTTTGATAATAAAAGAAAATATCAGCAGGATTATTTTTATTCAAATGGATGTGATTTACATGTAATTTTATTTTTGCTTCTGTACTGACTATATTTGGTTGTGTCTTCTCTTTTACTTTTATTTTAATTTTTTAAACTAATGCTAGACTATCATTGTATGAATTGCCCTTTTAATTTTTATTCATGTAAATTTAAAAACATTTCACATCATGTATTCTGGCTGCAATATGTTTAGTCATTCCTTCACATACCTAGCATACACCTCCTGAATTTCTGAATAAATCAAAAAATATGAAATATTTCTAATATAAGGTATTTCGTAGTTTATTAAGCGGACATTTATTTTATTTATATTCTACATACAAGAGCAAACAAATTCCTGAAAAATATCCAACTAATTTTTCATCAAACTTTACATATTTTTTCTCTCTATTTCACTCAAAATTACGCAAAAACAAACGATATTTCAAAAACTTGTATTAATATTGTAAAAAATTATAATTATTAAACGACTTATTTTGAACACGTTTTATTTACAAAAACAATTTATATCTTAATAATCTAGGACATTCCTTTTTTAATTTTGCAATTTTCGAATATTCAGATGTTTTGGAGAAAATGAAATGTGCTAGTTTTATAAGAGTACTTTGTTATATTGTACCAAAATATTGAAAAACTTGGATCAATTTTTGAGAAAATTTCGAAAACGACCTTGAAGTTCCATGAACAATACTATTCCGCAAAACTAGGATATATTTTTCAAATTCAAGAGGCATCAGTTAGATCAATCTATGGATATCAACTTAGGTGAACATTGTGTGACCATTTTAGGCGCTAGTATTGTTCATAGGAGACGCATATAAATACGAACAGATAGACACACAGATGGAGGAACGGACAAACGTTTAAAAAAATCTTTTCTGTAATGAAGGGGCCCCAAAACATGTATTTCGGTCAAAATTTCGAACACAATTTTTTTGCCGCATTACATAACTCTCTGTACTTCGTATGTGAGAATACGATAATGAAAACGTATAAATTTGTAGTGTTTATTAAGAAGCTGTCCATTCTCTTCAGAAACATCATCCCTTCATATTTTTCTTGATTTTTTCGACTTCTTTTGCCCGCTAAATTTTGCAGAATGTTACCAGATTTCCAGTCTTCATTTTTTAGGAAGTTTTTTCCGATCCAGTTTCTTTCATTCCACTCCTTATCTATTTTACACTACCTTGTGGCCAGTCTTGTAATTCATCTTAACTCCTCAGTTTCCAACATATCTTTTCATTTGTTGTTTCTCATGACTGATCCTTTGCGGCTTTTGTAAATTCGCCTTTTGTATGCATTCTTATAAATACACGTGCAACATCCGGCGTTATGAGTATTTTATTGCTCGCCCCGGGAGGTGAGGAGATCGCCGTAGAGCTTTCGATCCGGGGGCCTCCCACCGACCCGGCGTGGCGAGGCGCGGCGCGGCGCGGCGTCGCCATAACACGGGCGCTGGTGCTGCGCCAATTCGGCGGCGGCGCGGGTGGCAATCGCCCGCGCCGGCGCTAATGCGTGGTAATCTGCGGAGAGGGCGACGAATGGCGGAGGGCGGGCGGGGAGCCCTGGGTGGCGCTCCCTTTTCTGCCCTTCCCCCCCTCTCTCCATTCCAGGCCTAGAGATGCCGACGCTCCCCGCCCACAGCACGCTGTTTTCCGCTCTTCGCCCAACCGTCCTTCCACACCGTTGCTCGCTCTTTGTCGTTTTTCCCTTCGCTCAATAGCCATTAGCTGCTGATTTCTGCCTCAGTTCTTTGCGTAGTACTTTTTGATTCCGGACTTCTCTCATCGCGTATAGCCTTTTCAGCTCCTTCCTTCACCCATCGCTCTTTGTTGCTCGCTTTTCACTCATCGTATTTTGTTCTTCGTTCTTTGCTCATCGCTTTCGCGTAAAACCTTTCACTTTTTTTCGTGGATCTCCGCCGACCGTGAATTATCGATCATAGATCATCGGGTTTCGCCAACCGCTCCTTTATCACCGTCGTTCTCTCACTGCTTACAGCCAGTCGTCTTTCGGCCACTAGCGTTCAACCTCCGCTCTTCGGCCTCTACCCTTCAAACACTGCCCTTCGACCACCGCCATTCGACCACCGCCCTTCCACCAATGTCCTTCGCTCACTCTCCTTCACCCACTACACACCACTGTTCGCTCACCACTCCCATCTACTGACTTTCCCCACTACCCAGTGTCCTTCACCCACCACCTGTCACCCACCATCCTTCACCTACCATCATTCGCCCATCAAGCACCGCCCTTCGCTCATCACCCTCATCCATCGACTTAACCCTTTGTCACCCGTCCTTCGCCCACTGCCCTTCACCCATCCCCTGCACCCATCCCCTGCACCCATCGCCCTTCACCCGTCTCCTTACACCCTTCACCCGTCTCCTTACCCACCACCCACCGCCCTTCGTTCACCACCCTCATCCACTGACTTTTCCCATAGCCCGCCGTCCTTCGGCCATATTTACTCACCGCTCCTCATCTGCTGCCGCTTCGTGCCAGAAGCTTAAATCTACCTTCATCATTTCCTTGCCCTAATGCCACAAACTTCCAACTGCGCACATGAAGATGGCTTGAATGCGATGGTGGAACATGTTATTTAGATAAAAGATTGCTGCTAGACACTGAAAAGTTCAAATAAAACCCGTAGCAGAAAACGTCTAATTCACGTGTTGTTTTGTGACAGTACTGTTCGAGTCGGAGGCACAGTTGGTATCTTTTTACCCAGCGTTTATCTGCATCTACGACGCGCAGCTTAATTGATCACACAGACGCTCGAGCGCTACTAGCTCGCTCTAGTGAACAGCATGCATACCACTGCAATTCGCATTTTAGGCAATCTGACCCAAATGCATTAATTTGCACAGTGCTGACCTAGAGAACAGAATTCTACTTAATTCAGTCTCACTATTGATTGATACATTTAGATAACGTTACAAGGAAAGTAGGTGTGAATATGTAAATTACGAATTTTTCCATTCATTTTTAAATGAACCTAGTACGACAAATGCCGCAATACAACTACACCCTTGTCACTTTCAGAAAACCGTATGCCATTAGTTCTGAAGTTTTTAAATTTGATTTTCTTCCCAAATATTCGCCACCGAGTACTGGTTTAGCGTGCGAATATTGTTTCTAGCAATAGTTTTCGTTACAAACACTTCATCTTTACCACTATCACAGCGACTAACATAGTCACAGAACAACGCCGACGCTCACAATTTGATAGACCTGATTTACCTTCAGGTCGTATTTTTACACACTTTCTCATCGGTACCATTAAAATCGTTTGCATCTAAAATATGTGTAAACCTTGTGTTTACGTACAGATACGTTCGTGGAAAATAAAATTCGTCAGCAGTACAATCCTTCGTTGGTTACTCTTACCTCGACACACCCGTTGCATACCCGTTTAATTGTGATATCTGATCATATGCATTTATTTTCCTCCCATTTCTACTCCAATTGGTACAGTTTTCAATAATATACAATGAGTCAAAACATCTACCTAATTTCGTACAGTTATACAAATGTTTTCATAATTAAGGGTGTTTCGTGGGATGAATGCTATGAGTTATCAATCCAGCGGGTTCAATATATAAGACGAACATTGGCTGAGACATGTAAATTCAAGGCGATGACAGGAGTATTGCTACGCAGCCACACACTGTTTGCCCCAGATCTCGCATGTCAATGGACTATTTGTCTTCTCGCCATATCATTGCCAGCCGTCTGTCATGCATATTCCGTCAGTTACATTCAACGCTTTGCCTTCGCCAGGGCCAGCACTTGCTTCGCTTCCCTCCAGGTTTCCCAGAAGGCAGGCGCTGACAGGCGGATGGGCGGGTGGGGGTAGTGGTCGGAAGATGGCGGGGTGACGGGAAGTGGGCGGAAGGAGGCAAGGTATTTCGCAGGGAGCAGTGGGTTGAGAGGCGGTGAACAGTGAGTTGCGGGGTCGTGAGCAGTGTGTTTAGGGACGGCGAGCAATGTGTTGAGAAGCGGTGAGCAGTGGGTTGAGAGGCAGTGAGAAGTGCGTTAAGGGGTGGTGAGCAGTGGGTTGAAGGGCGGCGCACGGCGGGCAGAGACGCGTTCGTGCTGACGCCCACCAGAGCGAGCCGGAGTGCTGATGGCTATCTCGAGGTTGTTGCCTCGCTCTGCCCGGCCTTTGGCGCAGGGGTGGGCGATTGAGGTACGCCTTTGTACTTGATCTCACCCGAATCCCGCTTTTGGAGCTACCGCCGATTTAATGAACCCGTGTTTGATTGTGGCGTCGCGGCGTAAGGGTTCATTCAATTACAGTGTGCTCGCTGGGCAATTGTCCTTGGTGCATTTTGCACCTAAATATGCCTGACTATTCTGATGTTTTAAATGTTTTCTAGGTATCACAAAAAATCCATATGTGCGAATTGGAAAAATATGCAGGTGCATTGATTAAATGTACAAGTAATTTCAAAATATCTCGTAAGTCAAATGTTGCTTTGATCTTCTGAACGGTGTAAACCATACAAAATAACGTTTGCACAATCAATGGTAAAAACGGAGCCAAATTTCTCTATTACACAATTCTCTAGAAAGATGTAATCTTTATATGCGTGCAGAATGCAGATGCGTTTGGTCTCGGGAATCGTGATATGACTATTGACGTATACTATAGTTTAGATACTGACGCATACAATTTACGTGTTATCGTGGTGATAACCAGAAAACTCATAATAGAAAAGGTAATGTAAAAACGTCAGAACAATGCTTACCAAACATGTGTACATACCTAATCATTCTGAAAACGATCGATCTACTTTCTCAAGTCAGCAGCAACTTTGAATTTTTCTTTAGGGTGATCAAAGCACATCGAAAGCGCCGCCATTCTTTACAAATCGAACTTGGACTTGTTCACCCGAACTTCGGAGTGAGACGGAGGGTGGGGAAGGGAATGAGGTATCGAAGGCCGCTGGAAAGCAAACCCCGGAGCGATTGAAAACTCGAGCGAAGTGGAGGAAAAGATGGCGCAGGCGAGGCCTCGCAGGAAGGCTGCGCCCTAATGCAAGGGCGATGTCGCCCGCGGCGACCGCCCTCGAATGTTCCTGGAGGCAAAAAAGGGCTGAGGCAGAACCCTCCAACTTCATTGTTTTGCATTTTAGGCGGAGTTAGAAATTCGGTAGATGACGATAGTGCTACATGGATTATAACTTCAATCGAAGAATTATTTTAACGCATTTATTAAACTATGTATCAATTTCTAGAGAATGGAGACATCGCATATTCACTTATACATTTACACGTAACGGAAAAAAATCAATTTCAATGCAAGATTACGAGGTGTTTGAGAACGTTTTGCTCCCTGTTCTGCCTCCTTGCAAACATTGTAACACACGTTTATATAGTAGAAGGAAAATGAATAAGTCTTTGTGGGCGTTGCTCATACAATTTTTCATGAGGTTGAGATAAAAACAATTTGTTTAAATCGTTTTAATATTTTAAATAATATTTTATTAATTAAGTGCGTCGTGACGTAGTAATGCGTTCATTCTCATATTGTGTTTGATACTGTAATGTAATTTCATAATCCGAGTATTCCGTGCAGGACAACCACCTCTACAAACAGTGGGTAGTTCATTCACTAGTTCTCCATAACCGAGCTGATTTTGTGGAATATATTATTGTCTGAATGTTATATATTCAACTCATTTTGATTAAATGTTTACTGATAAATAAATAAAGATATTGTCTGGTATCAATACTTTTTATTCAGCTTATGATCGTTTCGATCGTGTAGCGATCATAAGCTGAATACAAAGTATTGATACCAGACAATATCTTTATTTATTTATCATAATAAAAAGGTATCTACCTCACCAGCGATCCAATTAATAAATGTTTACTATTAACACAAACTATTTTTTGCTAAATTCATTAATTGTAATAGTTTCTCCTATTTACACATACGTTTTAAGCATAAACATTACACTTACTGTACTTCGCGTGAACGTTGGACTGATACAAAACAAGATTCTTATACAACTTGAAATCCATTGTGGCCTCTTCTTAGGTACGGAAAATGTTGTGAAAGAATTCTTCAAACTAGTTATTATTGGTTTCTATGAAATAAAAGTTAATAACTGATGTAATGGCAGCACACACTATACCACAATCTGTTCTCGAAAACAACCTACATTTCGTTGTATAGATAGACGGAGTTCACATCATCTCTGAAATATTTTCGTCTGTGTAATCTGTTGATGGATAAGCAGAAATCAGACTATGGATTTGTGTATGTTGAAGCAAGGAAAAAACAATGAAGTCATGTGGTTCGTAGAGATAACATTCGCTCGGGAAGAACAAGGTATTCTGGAACCGGCTTAGAACATACTGAACAGCAGAGTTAAAACGTCAGATGTGCGAATATATTTTCTGATGTTTTGTATATTCTATTTCTTTATTTAGGATAGTCTTGGTCATAAAAACTAAATAAAAAAGTAAATTAATATATAATTCTGTGAAGTATCTTTTAGTTTACCTTCTAAATCCCACGTATGGATGCTTCGAGAACCATGTGAACAAAGTGAACACTTTCAAGGAAACTATCAACTGTCAATAGTATCAAACTCGAAGAAATTTTATACACCAATTTGATTAATCGATAATAATTATAAAATTATTCTAAATATCGATTACGCCACTTACATTCATACGATTAACACGAGTATTCGCTTCTTCCTTACAATCGTAATGGGTTGCGCGGGAGGAAAGTACCCCAAGGAAGTTTAGATATGTTCAAGCATAATAAAATAATGTAATTTGGTATATGAGAAAAGCATAGAGGCGTTCTGATATAATAAAGTAATGTAGTTTGGCACATGAACTAATGATATATCTTAATGAAATTTATCATGTACTTTTATATTTATATTTACTGCTACAAATTCAGAACATTTGTTATAGAATTGCCCATATTAAAGACATTTATTGTAAACTATTAAGTGCAAAAAAGTATTTGTGGACTCTTGTAGGAGAACAATGTTGATTTGCCAATGTACGCGTATATTTCAAACAAAAGTTATAATTGTTCACACAGTCTCTAAAATCAAATAAATTAGATAGAATTGAATTTTCGTCGACTTTTTAATTCCGTGGAATGTTTCGTGTTTCAAATTTCCGGAGCTTATTTCACAACTTTTGTCATTTTTTCTTGCACATCAGTTTGTGGTTTTTGTTCTTCTGTTTGTAAATAGTAATGTTTTTATCAACTTTCACGGCGAACTTGTCCTTAAAAATGGAGAATATCATCTGAAGTATATTGTACATTTGTACTTGTTTCATGGTTTATCCTCCTAAGACATTAGTTATTCCTTGTTGGATTACGTTATCTGAAACGAAGATCATTGCAAGGGCTAGAGAGAAATGTGTCAGCCGGATCTCCTCAATGCGAGGCTACCGTAGGAGTTTTGGAACCCTAGTGTCATAAGACAGATTTTAAAAAGTCTAAGAATTCACAGATAGCCTGAAACCACATACCGAGCAATGAAATTAGTGGATAAAGGTAGAGGGAAAGGTACATAAAACCACAATAATATAAACGGAAAGACTGTACTTATACAAATATATCCTGGGGTCTAAATCCTCCCACACGACCTCTCCCAGTTTAAATCTACAACGGCCGCACCACCAAACTGCCGTAAACCTCTTACAGAATCCTCTCACTCCTCATTCATTGTAGCAATCACAATGCTCCAATTACAGCAGCATAATTACACAAAGACGACGTAAAATTTTCTCCGCTTGTGTCTTCAGGCAAGGGAAATAGGAGGTGGCCCACCTTCGTGGGTGCGTTCAGTTCCTTTAATTTTCAGACAACAATTTTGCGGTGCAGAGAGGCGAAATTTCAATTTAATTTTCTTGATATTTAAATGAGGGGGAGCTGCGTCGGGGAATGGAGTAATTAATTCTGAAGTCGGCCGTGGCGCGTGCGGCGAGCGACGGAATAATGCACGGACAGGCGGAAGCGCCGAGTGCCAGTCGCTCGCGTATTTGAACAGCGTAATTAAGGGTAGGGCGATGGCCGCGAGGCGGACCGCGGCGACCTCGAGTCAGCAGCGAAACGGGGCCTGAAAGCAGACGAGAAGAAACAATGGAAAAGTGTGAAAAAAAGTATCGTAGGTAAATAAAGAGATGTTGATGTAGATGGTACTCACCTGGATAGCCGAGATGGCTAAGAGAGTGAACTGACTCAGCCGCTTCGGTCCAAAGCGTCCCGAGTTTGAGCCGCCTTGAGCGTGGTTGTTTGTCCCATGTTTCTCATTTATGTGTTGTTGCGGCGGGCCTCGCTTTCTGCTGACCCCAGATCATAGGAGCCTGCAAGTGTGATGGTGTTTAGTGTATGGTCGAATATGCGTTCCATCGGGAAGTAAAGGATAACCGGTTGTCGGCTGGATAAAAGCCGTAGAAAAACACGAAGATGGTTAAGAGAACAAGAAATAGCACTGGTAGGACGTTGATGGTGAAAAGGATAGGGAAATATAATGTAGGATGAGAAAGGAGAAAGTGGTAGATTAGAGAGCCACCAAGGGCGTTAGTGTATGAATTAGCAAATCTTCACATAAAGTTTCTGGTAAGTCGAGGTTCTATTTTCCACGGCCAACAGTTACGTAGGAATTTAGACGCCAGTTATGTCGTAATTGTCTGGATGAGAATTCCAGAGGTCTTTTATACTGATCTGTCGTTTTCATGTTTTCTTCCAATGTATTACAAGCGAAAGTCGGAGATGTATATCTTAGCCCTAGCAATGTAAATATTTAGTAGGTCCTGTGTATTATCAAGGATGTAAAGGACCCATCTCTTAAATTTTGATTTTATTGATGTTTTTGACGGTTTTGATAAATTAAAATATTCGTAAAATTAATAATATATTTACATTTACTAAAAAAATATTCAATTTGTGTCTCTTTATATGGAGAAAATATCGATTTTCTTGCATTAAGACGTATATTTTATTACAAAAACGTATAATACTTTTATGCCAAAATAAAGCTGATGTATCTTCATAACTTAATCATGTATTAAATTTGACTAAACTGACTACAAATATGACAACAAATATTTCTAAAATGCTCCTGAAAAAAACATTTTCTGGATGTTAAATTTTCAAGGAAATAGTCCTGATTTCATTATTTCCACTGCCAAACACGCTTGTAAAACCCAAATAATAACAATCAGCTGTGATAGTTTGCACTATACGTTCCTTAAAAAAACAAATATTATCAATAATTTTCAGCTTCCTAAAAAATTTAAACCTATGAAGCCTATAATTGAAATTGATGATGACTATTGTAGATTGATAGAATTAAGGGTTCCTTTACTTATTGACAATAAATTATAATTAAAACTATTTATTTTGTTGCGTAGCAACGTTTAAAGGTAAAGTTAGCCCCATCAGACAGCCATATTGAAACCTCAAATACAAAAATGTTTAACAGAGGTGTCAGTGAGTGAGAAACGAGATTGAATGAGATACGATGATGATAATGAACGTGGTAGGGACAAGAGAAAACAAAGTGAGGAAGGGAAAATATTTTTTGTTATTTACATTGGGAAACACGTACTTAGCCCCTTAGCAACCAACTATCACAATAACACTTTAAGAGCACGTCCATTGAAACAATTAAAATGATTCAGAGTCCGTTAAAAAATGTTAGCGGACTGTCTGGTTTAGATTTTATCAGTGCCTCTAAATCTTGGAATAAATATGCCGTTGGCACAGAACACAATTTTTGGGAATATATGTAATCAAAATTTATTTTTGCTATTATTTTGGTACAGATATATTGAAAGTAGTATGCTAGCATAATCTCTTCGTTAATGCCTCTAACATTTCTTTTCTTTCATCAATCAAAAAATAATCATAAGCTTTTTCACAGGTGGTTACAAATTTAGAAGGCATCAAACAAGAGCTTGCAGCTTCTTCTTCACCTAGAATATCATATTGCCCGAATATATATTCTAATACTTCAAAATTCCCGGATATTTTTTCTCAATCAGCTTGCATTATGAGAAAAAGCTTTCGACTGTTTGATCACAAACAAAACATCCAATATCACCAACCCTCGCTACAGAAAATCGAGAATAATGACATTTCTTAACTCATGAAAGTGATAAAATTTTATTTTAAAAATGCAATAAACTAGAAATAACAAAAAACATTGTATGTAACGTGGCCTCTATTAGTCTTTAAGATCTCAACCGGACATTCCGGCTTCGTTCTTAAAGACTCATTTCGAGGGCTCGTGACTAAATAACTATTATCTCATTAGGAATTTAATGAAATTTCTCATTAGTTACTTACTCTTATGTTAACATAAAATTATTCAGCTACATTGCGGTCTTCTTATGACGTTTCATGCGACATATAAAAATCGGATATTGAATCGAATAGTATGTATTTATTAACTGAAGAAAAAAGAAATCGTTGGAAAGGCGAAGTAATAAAGGAAATGAGACGCGTGTTCTCCCCTGTAAATATATACTTGATGTGGCAAACAGAACACGTGTAACGTAAATGCATCTATTATGCAACTGAGAAATCTAAAAATCTGGTCTTGGTAGACGCTTCTCCCAGTGAGGAATATACGAGTGTCTCAGAGCTTCGCCCCCAAGCTATGCATTCCGGATGTGTGAATGCGTTGTTCGTTGCCGTTCTGTCTGCAACACTGTCGCTCCGCTGCATATTTTAAAAAGCATAAATTGTGGAGGGCCCTGGAGGCCCGTCACTCACCTGGGGTGCGAGGGGTCAGCTTATGGTGTCGGTAGGATGGCAAGAGTCGCTTCTCCATGAAAACATGGCTGAACTACTTTGCCGCCCTCTCTGCCCTTGCCGTCCTCTCTGCCTTTTCCCTCGCCGCTCCCTCTACCCTTACCGCTCTCGCTGCCCCGCACCCTTTTGCCTCTTATTCTGATAAAAAAAGCAATGGTGCTACAGTAATATACACATGACGAACAAAGTATTGTTAAATTGTATCAGAAACGTAACATCCTCTTTTCTCCCACTTCTATCCTATTCTTCTTTCCTACTGATGTTATCAAATTCCGTATTCTTGTCTCATTTCTCCGGTTTCGCTTTTGTGAACCGCGCAATCTTTTCCCATTTTCTCCAGTTCCTCCCAGATTCCCTTTCTCGTCCGTGCGGGGCTGTTCTAAGGCCGGAGACTGCTCGCGGAGGTTTACGGCACGCAAGCAGCCGTGCGTCGCGTCCAGGCAACGAGCGCATTTAATAAGCCGCGTCCCCACGAGGAACTCGACTCCGCCTTAATATCTCGCGTCTCCCACGCACTAAGTTTCTGACAGTTTTCCGCGAATCTGAGTCACGGGGCTCATTATTATGCTCCATAATTTAGCGTCGCTCAGATTTTTTTTCTTTTGTTAGCTTCCGCCTCCGGAAAGGCTCCGGGCGAAGACGATGGGGGGGGCGAAAGAAACACCGGAGACGCTGGAGCTGGGGGACTTCACGGGGTGGGAAGGGAAAAGTGGTCTCGAATGGCTCTGGAGATGGTGGGAGGGAGTGAGAAGGCAGTAGACAAAATGAAACACGAGGTCTGTGATTGTTCTTAGGTAAAAGGATCATTGGCTCAAACCACGCCGCATCTTGCAAATATTCCACGGCTGGCACTTCCTTTGCTAACGCAAACACTCTGGGGCAGCATGTGGTATAGTGGTCAGGCAACTTCCTTCCCACCTCTGTGAGCCGGAATTCATATTTCGCTCGATCCATGTGGAATTTTTGTTGGGCAAATCGGGTAGGTGTCAGATTTTCTCGAGGTTCTCCCAATTATTCTGCTTCTCATTGCCTATTGCTACATAATCATTCATATCATCACTAACCTGTGAAAATCATTTCATCCTCTCGATATGGTTATAAGACTGTATGGTACTGTAAATAATGAATATATATATATATATATATATATATATATATATATATATATATATATATATATATATATATATATATTGTGACGTACCTGGTGATGCCAGTACTTTCACTGCAAGAAATTTTTCGTGAAAGGGTCCCTACGAGAAGTCGGTATAACATTAGGAAATTTAATTAGTAAATGAAGTACAATCATGAACAGTATTTATTCACAAACCAAATTTGTTAATTACATGATTTAACAACAATTATACACTTTGCCTTGGTACCAAGATCAGGTGTAATACAAGTTTTATCATACCTTTGGGGCCCCAACCAATACCTTCGATGCTTGGATCACGGTTCGCGTTGGTAGGGGTCGCCGACCTTCGCAGCAGCTGGGCGTAGTCGGCGGCTGACGGTGTGGCGGTCGCCTCGGCTGGTGGTTTCTTGAATTCTTCCTGATTCAGCTCCTGGTACCTCGGTGTCGCACCTCTCTCTAATTATCTTCCGTCGCTTGATTTAATTTCTTAACACGCGGCCACTGCACGTGCTGGCCTCAGTTTCACACCACACAGTTCCGGTATTGTTCATACCACGACAACTAATACAAGCGCGATTGATTGTTCTCTTGGCGCGGATCTCTCATCCTAATAACATTCCCGATCCCAACCTCACGTGTCTATTGTTTTGCATTGGCTACTATTCTATAATACACACCGCATGCTCCCTTTGTCCATGCAAAAGCGGCGAGCTCCTCACCACACGTCCGTATCTACCGGCCACTTCTCCGCGACTTTCGCCGGCCGGCAGCACGCCGGCCACGTCCTTCGGCGACGGCCGTCTCGACCCAACTGACTCGTAACGGACAAAACTCCCTGTCGCTCCGTGCTCGGTTCTCAACCGTCGATTACGTTCCCACGGACGCCTCGCAGCGGCACCGGTGGCGGCGGCGGCGGCTGGCCCTCCTCACCGCTGTCCGTCGCGCTGGTCGTGCGTACCGCGCAGTCCAAAATAGATTCTAATTACTTATGCTAATGTTCTAATTAGTATAAGGAAACACAATGTGTTTCAATATATATATGACCAACTGAGATTTTCGAAAAAGCTTCAATTAGACCACTGATCATAATTTTCTACATTTTCTTTAACCGTTATCTGCGCTTTCTACATGTCTTCTTAAATTAACTGGTTCCCTGTACTTTCATTTTCCACTAACGCCTTTTTCACAACTCTTTAGGTTTGAAATGGAACTGATTTGGGGGACGTCATTATTTATATTGTCGACTGCAATCACTACAGATATGGATGATTTGAGAGTCTACTAGAAAACAATCTGCTTCTTTTTGCATCAGATCTGTTTATAGATTGAATTACTGTACAAAGCGTTCTTGAAGTAAGCAATCTTCTAAACTGTGATTGTGAATATTGTTACACAATCATAGTAGTCGGTACTAGGCAACCGATGAAATTAATGAAGAAACAATGGAGACACTGGAAGAAGTAGAAAGTTATGGTTAGTGGTCGAGACTGCTGAGGTGATAAAGAAAGAAAGTGTTGTTGATGGATATTTGGATTAAGGATGTAGTTGTGGGAGTAGAGTGAAAGTAAAATTGCAGAAGAGGTAAATTTCCCGGGGTAGTTAGATTAAAACACTTGGGAATATGTATACATGAGAGCCTTAGTTAAAATATGTATGCTGGAAATATGACAAACGTGGAAAATAATTACAAATGAAGAATGAGTATAATGATAGATATATACCCGGCGGGATAATTCAAATGCGACAGAAAGAATACGATAGGTAGCAGCGAACTTACTTGTGCGCTGAAGTTGCTGTGAAATTCGGCAAAAATTGTCTCTGATTGTACAGTAATGGTATGGTAAAGAGCAAGATAGAGTGTTAGGTATCCAGGGTAAAGACGGAAGGAGTGAATAGCAGAGGCATTGAGTGTTCTGTCAGCAACAGTAGATAACTAAATAAAAGCACAGATATACTGAGAGCTGATAATTTAGCACAATGAAAACACGATAATGGCGTTAGTAACAGATATGGTAATGGCCACGCTACAATGGCACAGACAAATAGTCACAGAAAGGGCGTTAGAAACTAGAAGAAAACATCAGTGGCGATGGCATTGAGAACGAAATTTGAGACGTCAAGTAGGATGGCATTATCTAGGATGGCAACTGATAGCGCAATTTGCACGGCAACTGGGACCACCACTGAAAACACCACTGAGACGACCATTCGGACGACCTCTCGGGCGACCACTGGAAAGACCACCGAAAAAACTCTAGGAAAATCACTGGAACAGCAACTGACGCGCCAACTAGAGCAACCTTTGAGACGACCACTGGGACAATCACTGGAACGACCACTGAAACGACCATTCGAAAGACCACTGGAATGGCAACTTGGGACGGCAACTGGGTCGACTTCTTGGACGACTAATCGGATGACGTAACTGGTAACCATTGGGCGACCACTGGAACTACCACTTGGAATCATTCGGAAGACCACTGGAATGGCAACCCATGAGACAAAAGGAACAACGCTTGGCGGGCAGGCGCGGTGCCTGGAACGATGGGTGGGTCGACGGTGGCAGCAGGGGCGGGAGTTCCCTGGGCTTCACGTTGCGGCGGGGCCCTCGCGCTGCGTCGGCGGCGGAGCGGCGGTGGGGGAGGAGCGGGCCGAGGGGGCGGAGGCGGGGGTTGCTTTGTTTACGAGACGGCCGTCTAGGCGCGCCCCGCGCCGCCTGCCGCTGTTTCTCTTTACGGCTCGGAAGCCGAGCGAGCGGCGGAGCAGGGCTGGGCGAGACGGGGTGGTGGGAGCGAAGAAGGGCGGGGCGGGGCGGGGCGGGCGAAGGGCTCAGGCGCGGGTTTGCGCGTGGGGCTTATTCGAAGGCCCGCGCGCCGACGGAAGCCCGGACGGTGTGGCTGCGCTGGCAGAGCAGAATGGATGGCAAGAGGCAGTCGAAAGATTTGTGGTAAAGAATACGAGAACGTAGTACAGTGGATGGAGTTAGAAACGGAAATGGGTTTAAATTTTGAGTCAAATACTGAAGTTTTGCCTATTGACGACCCCCGACACGAGCTAAATTATTCGGCATTTTTGAATTTGACACCAATCCGATGGCAATACTAACGTTTGTTTTGACCCCTACCAGTAACACCAACCAGCGTAATAATACAAGTGTCAGTCACACTGTCAACCATTACTTGTGATTTTTCCTGGACGAACGAATATTTTGATCTGATTGGGGCGGAAATTACCCGAGGGTATGGTTTTACCCGGCATTTCGTAGGTCTTTTTTTTCTACATTCCAAGACCATGTGATGATAAACTAAGGATTTTATACCAGCCCCAGACTTCCACTGAGGATTTCAAAATTCACTACCTTCAGTCGGATTCAGTTTAAGAAGCAAATGTGATAAATCCCATACCATTGAAGGACTAAGGTATGTATTGTAGGAATGTAATGAATTGAAAGTGATTGAATAGACAAGCAAGAACATTGAACAGTGTGAGTCTTGCAAACGTGTTTTCTGCACAGTATTGATATTACGTGTAAATCAAATGTCTAAAAATTTTGCTTCAAAAACGAGAGTGTTATAATGCATGTAATCATGATAATGGATATATCGACGCAGTGTAAAGTAAATGAAATGTGAACATGCAGGTTTGTGATGTTTGAATTCATGTCCAACTGCGAAGCGCATTAAGCTGCTTATTGAAGGTAGTTGCAGTAACAGATGAGCTACTACACAGGTATGCATTTTATTGTAAGAACTTACTTTCAGTACAATAAGTATTGATTAAAAAACAGAAATTGCACTCTTTTCTATAGTTACTATTCATCATTTGTCATTGTCCGATTTGGTATTTTCTCTTAGAGAAATTCATTCCCTTTTTTCAATATTTTGTGTTCTTTGATTGTATTATATTAAAGTAACAAGTGTTTCAATTAAAATACGAAATAATATTCAAAGTTTAAATTTCCGTTACAATGTCAGATAATTCTGAATAAATAAATGTAATTATTTAAAAGCTATACTTTTCTAAAATATTTTGGAAGTGCGTAATGTTATTCATTTCGTCACCTCTTTATCTGCTAAGTTGTAGCATTGAACATACGATCATCCCTCTACAAAGAAACTGTCATGACTTCTAGACCCATTTCATTTAAACCATTGACCTCTTCAGCCATCAAAATGAAAGTAGCCGTTCGTAGCGTGCAAAACTTTAAATCAAACACCATCATTTAAATCTCTGAAATCACAAAAATCAACGGAATAAAAACAATAATGCGAAGTGAGTGAGAGAGAGAGAGAGAGAGAGGGGGGGGTTGTGACGCATGGTTCTTCGGAGGGGTTTTCCAGGGGGAAGCTGCTTGGAAGAGGAGACAAAGGGGTGGGTTGAGTCACGGATACTCTACAATAGCAATATACCATTAACATTAATAAAATACAAGTTTCACTTTGATGAAACATTCATTTGAAACAGCATGTTTCTGCACATTTTCTGTGATCTATCTGCAAGCTATGAATTCAAAGAAATGAATAAAGAGACAAATGTGTTTAATATATAATAAACCAACTAATATCTTTAGACTTCCGGCAAATTTCCATAGAGAAAACATCACCACGATGCAATAATTTATTCCAACACCATCTCGATCCCTGAACTCTCAGCCAGGAACGGAATGAGACGAATGTCATAACAAACGGCATTTGTGACGTAAGGGACGTCGGCGGAGACTTCAACGTCAGACCCCGCTAGGAGAAGAAACGCAGGGATGGGGTTGAGCCCCGCATCCGCGCGGGGCTCCCGCCCAGCTGCCGCGGCGTCGGAGGGGAAGGAAGGTGATCCCGTCATGTCTCCGGCACGGCGCGACACTAAGCCTCCACTCGGATTACAGCGCCACACGCGGGCTTCAAATTTATTGTAATTAATTACACAGAATGCGCGCTGCCAGTAGTATTTGCATATAGAAGGATTTCAACTTCCGCGCGCCGTAAGTTAATTAAAACTTGGCCTCCCGGCTGCCGCCCCGCGCCGCCGCGGAAGCTCGCGATGTCGCCGCGACGCAACAGGCAGTAAGTCGGGCCCGCCTCCGCTGGAAGCCTAATTGAAATAACGCTGACGGCGCGACGGCGCCAGCGAGGCAGCGGGGGCGGAGGGTGAGATTTTCACGATCTATGCGCGCGAAATAATTTTTCCTCTGAATTGGGCCGCTTCGCAGAGCTTCAGATCCAGGTTTCATTGTCGTTTGGCTTCCAAGTAGGATTGCGACTTCCAGAACTTAGGGAGTGTTCGTATGTTTGTAGACGAGACAGCTTGCTCTTGTATTCTGCTCGCAGTATATTCTGATGATTTAGGGAAGGTGAGTTGGTTTATAATTTTTAGGGAATCGCCTTTCAAAATTGAGTCCTGAGTTCGTTGCTCGGTCAATCTATGAGGAATTTGTTGTAGACAAAGAGCGAGCTCTTAGTAGGTTTTCTCAAGGCTTTCCCTTTTCCCTGCCTCCCATTCCACAATGTCTCCATCATGAACTTCATTATCAATTGCTAACTTTTCTTTGTTACATCGTTACTTATGGTCCTCAGTGTATTCAGCATTTCAAAGGGAATTCTTCGTCTGACTGTATTAGCTTGACGTAGTCAGAGCTCTGCTGTGTCAGAACCGTTACTTCGCAGTTCGCCACTCCAATTAACGGAGTGGTGGGGAGTCGCGCGTTACATCGCGAAAATGCTAACGTTGTATAAACTAGTGATGTGAACCATTCAAGTGCTTCTAGTAAACAGTTCATCGAAATAATTCCGGTGAAGTACGGCACAGTGCAAATGAATGTAGTCAATGACTTGCAACTACGACCCAACAACACGCCAGGCCGTAAGTGCTGCATTGCTTGTTCTTCATAACAGTGAGAGCCAGCCAGCAACAATGGAAAGTTTCATCCCAGATAATTCAAATAAATTCATCAAATGAAGATGACGATGGAGAACATCACCAACCAACATAACACTACCGGCGCTGATGGAAGGAACCGATTTAATACAGGCTTTATGTCCCATAGACAATATTCTAGCCATTTATCTAATTTTTAACCACTGAGTAAAAGCAGAAGCTAAGACCCCTTACAATGCCAGCGGTGTCTGAATTATGGCAGTAGAATTGCAAACACCCAATTAGCTCCGCGTTTTGCTCGGGTAATCACTGCTCCGTAACTTCCCCTAATAGTAAGTACCAAAATTTCGTAACTGCCAAGGCAGCCACCAGGTCGATAATCCACACTCTAGCTGCCCTTACCTAAAAATAATACGTTAAATAATGAAAAACTGTCTACCGAAATAATCGCCAAACTAAACATCAAAGATTTTCCCTCTCACTACTTTCACTACAAACAAATTTCCATATTTTTCCTCTTCCCCAAACACCATCACTCAACAACACTCATATTAGTGGCACCACATTCCAGGCCCGCCCAAATCCTATCAACAATTTAAATCCACCCGACCTTTCCCAAGAATAACACCACGACTTTCCCATTATAAATACAATGATTAATGCAACTACTTCCTGTGTAATAAATGCCATAAACACACTTATACCCAGTGTAATAAACTCAATTCAAAAACATTCTCCGCCTACATTAATGGCAATATTGCAATTCAACATCTTACAGATTTTACTCTTGTCAATTGGAATGCTAACTGCCGAACAAATAAAAAACAGAACTAATGTCCCTAAATTCACACCATGTAGATATAATTTGCATCACAGAAACCAATTTACAGGGGGGGGGGAATTATATCCCAAACTAATCAATTTACAGAGCCAACAGAAGCCTAAACAAAAGGAGGAGTGCTAGTAGCCATCAATAAAAATATTCAACATTACCCAATATTTCTTCCATGTACTAGTGATATGATGCCATTAACTTAGAAATGAAAAATAGAATATGGACTGTAATTGCAGCATGCACTCCACAAAATCATAAACTAGATCTCGATAACATTAATAAGCAATTTCAACTAAATAATACCATACTTTTCGGGGACCTAAATGCCAAAAATACTAACTGGGGATGTTGGAAAATCAATGCTAATGAGAATATATTTACCCATGTAGTAAATCGCACTGGTCTCAAAATAAATACTAAAATAAAACATTCGAATACATTATCGAACTCTACTCATATCACATTTCAGTATTAATAACTACACAGCAAGTACCCCCACCGCACACGCGAGTACCAAGTACAAATATGTTAAAAGTTGACTGGGAAATATTCCGCACGATCTAGCTCAACAATTCTTAAATTCAGAATTATCTCCAACCTACTTGAAATAGAGCAATCGATCAACCAATCAGCCCCCATAATAAATATCACATTTAAAATGACCGAATTAAAACTAATGAGTACCAGATATGATAAACAATATAAACTCCCCCAGAAATAGTAAAACTAATATAAATCAAAAACAAAACCGCCGATTATGATCGCAACTAAAAACTATAGGGCTAAGACTAGAACTTGACATACTAATAAACATTGTGCGTAAATCAATCAAAAAATTCAACAATCATCAATTTCAAACATTACTTCAATCACTAAACACAAACAACAAATCCATATGGCAACTCACAAACAATTATTAAGAAAAAATAATATCTCCCCAATAGACAACAAGAAAAGTGTATATACATGCCCGGGATGCCGATGAGCCAGCAAATTACTTTGCATCCACATACACCCTAAATAATACTAAAGCGCACCCTAGTCATCTTACAATCAGCAAAAGAGTAAACGAACAGACGTAAGGCCCACGTCATAAAATACACTTCACATCTCCTAAACAAATAAATAATATAATCATCAAATCACTACCAGTCAAGAAAGGCCCTGGACATGATAAAATTAACAATTTAATATTAAAAAACCTTCCCCAAACGGCCAATGCACATCTAATAAATATCGTCAACTCATGCCCAAAACTAAGTTACTTTCCCAAGTATGGAAATATGCAATTATTCTTCCTGTACAAAAAATAAACATGAATGCTTCTCTATCCAACAATTACAGCTCAGTCAGTTTCTTTTCTATGCTATCGAAACTACTAGAAAAAATTGAAACAATTTAAAGTCCACCTTCATAACACAAAGATCATATCCATGGAACAAATGGGATTCACCAAAAAAGTGTCCACGCATCACCAACTACTCAAAATTACTGAAAACATTCATACGACATTTCAATAAAAGTATTGCAAACTAACAATCTTTCCCAACATTTCTCACGCCTTCGATAGAACATGGTACAAAGCTTTAAACTACAAAATAAAAGAAATAGGCACTCCACATCATCTTAATCAAATTATGAGGAGCTTCCGCAACAACAGAAAGTTTCCCGTTACAGTCGATAACCATCATTCTAACTTAAAATCAGTCAAGGCAGACCTTCCATAAGGCTCCCCGTTATCTCTCGTTCTTTATATATTGTACGTAGCCTACCAAAACATAGTAATATAAAAAACGCCCAATTTACAGACGACACGGCCACATATTCATCAGGTCTCCACGTAAAAACTATAAAAATCAACCTTCAGTTATACCTATACTAAATCGATAGCTGAGCATCCAAAAACAAAATTAAAATCAATACGTCAAAAACAGCAGTCCAAATATTTTCCTTAAGACATTACATCTCCCCTTACAATTGAACCATTAACCCGTATAATGGCACCCCCATAACAAACCCTAAAGTACCTACGCATTTTCTTAGACACCCGACTCAGTTGAAAAAATCACATCGACTACAAAGTTATACAAGCAAAAATTAAATTACTCCAACTAAAACCAATCTGCTAAATGATCATTCAATGCATCCTTACTGCTTTACAAAACTATCATTTGACCACCACTTTTATATGCATGCTCAGTATGGATCAGCGCTGCCAAATCGAATACCAAAAAACTCCAAATAGTACAAAATTAGTTCCTCCGTACCATCCCGAATGCCCCATGGAATTTCTCTAAAGCATATCTTCATAAAAGTTCTAGTTAGAACTGATAACCAACCACATTATTATTTTATCCACCCAAATCTTCCAAAACATCCCAAATGTAGCCCCTCTAAGTCTCTGCCAAAACCCAACACACAGAACCCTGATCAAAAACAAATTCCTGTTTCATACATTCCTAAATAAATTCTCAGATCTCAACCAAAAGTAGAGTTACCATATATAGATGCCTCTACCATCCTAGTAGTACCAAAAGTGTTATTTTAAGATTATTAGTAATTTTATTGTAAATTTATTATAAGTAGATTTAAGCAATTATAACAAATGTTGAGTGTTTTAAACCCTGATCCTTGTATTGGTCAATCCAAAATATTTTTTTTAATTTGAAAAGGCCCATAAATACATAAATTAACAATATTTTCTGTCGTGATATGGAATGAGGGTAATTTGCCTACTAGTCTTCGTTTTGCCATAAGACAAACACACTGGAGGGCAGGATCATTCCTATACAATCACTATTCTACTGTATGATCTTCAGCGCTTTATGCGGCGTATGGAGGTAATATGTCCTTCACTATTACGTACAGAAAACGAAAGAACCACGAGATACGCTTATTCTCATTCGTCCAGTAGCACGACAGTACTGCTTCAAAACAAACGTCTCTTTTCCGCCCATTTTCTGTATAGAAAAAGAAAGAAAAAAGAATCGTGTAAAACGGGAGCTAGAAGTGATATTACATTAACGATTTAATAACGAGAAATTTTCTTCGTACTTGTTTTGCAATAAGTCGCACTTCCGCTTTTGCTATTTTCTTTGCGGTGCACTAATTATGTGGTTTCCAATGCCGAACACTGACGTTGCTGTAATTGAAATAACTCTGACGGTGCCTCTGTGCCGCGACGGTGAGAACAAAGAAAGTTTTCATTTACAATCTCGAAATTATAAACGTATACGTACTATATACGGAGTAATATACCTAGTATAGGGAAAGTTATGTAAATGTGCGGAAAATCGATTTCGAGATTTTTGACGGAAATACACGTTTTGGGATTGATACCGAAAAAGTTTTGTTTCCAAAACGTCCGTCTATCCGTCCGTCCGTCTGGTGTCTGTAAACACTACAAGCGCCTGAACTAGGTTTTTTTTCAAACTGAAGAAACCTGTGTATATCTGGCTTGAGTCGAAGTTATGAGATTTTGAAAAAAAAATCTTTAAAATTTGGGGGTCTCCCAAATTTGTCAGAATTTGGGGTCTCCCAAACTCCCCCGGACATTTGTCGAAAACGGCTCCAATTTTTTCTTTAAATTTCTTTTAAGAGTACAGCAACATAGACTTATAAATGTGGCATTGGTCTTATTTTCACGGTTAACTATGAATTTTTGAAAATTTGAAAAATATGAATTTTTTGGCGTCTTTCCACAACTACAAAATATTATATATACATTTTTCCTTTAAATAAACTGTGTTCTCCATAGTGAGTTCTTTCATTTAAGTCATGTACATTTCTTGAAAATTTTAGTAGTTTTGCGCAATATTGCGTGCCATATGTGCAATTATAAAAAAATTCAAAAACAAGATTTTTTCAAAAACGGCTTCAAATTGGTGCTTTAAACTTTTGTTAGGGATAGTGCTGAATGTTCTCTATAATATTACAAAACGTCATATTGCTCTATTCTTTTGTTTTTGCGAAAAACTACAAAAATGTAATTTTTTGAGCCTCTTGTCGTTAATATTTATATTTGTGAGAAATTGTTAACATTATTGTATTTATAAGTACATATGCTTTAAATAATTTTATATAAAGTTTCTCGAAAACTTTACCGTTTTCTGTGAAAACTAGCTCAAAATTCTTCATTTTTAGATACGCATAAACGCCATTTTCTCAAAAAACTGCTCTAATCTTTTTCTTCAAAAATTTCGAACAGATAGTGGTAATTGCACTTTTAATATGACGTAAATTTCATTTCGGCGTATTTTTTGTTTTCTCAAAAAATACACAAATGTACACTTTTTGAAAGATTTCACATGCCTTTGATCTGCAACATTTCCAGCAATTTGTAAACACTATTTATTTGTGAGTTAAAGTACTTAAAATGACTTCAAATGAAGTTTTTCCAAAACTCAAAAGTTTTCTGTGGATGAGAGCTTCAAATTTCGAATTTACAGTAGCGCTTAAACGCCAGTTTTTTTAAATTGATCAACATTTTTAAAGAAAATTGCCATTTAGGAAGAGGTTTTACGTATTGCTCTTTAATAACCTTAAAATACTTTTGCTCTGCAATTAAGTAACCGAAAAAATTTAAAAAATGTCAAAAAAATGTACTTTGGGCGGAGATATATGCCACATATTCTACCTTGCTGACAAGTTCGAATAGCAAACCGTGATCAAAGAAAATAGAAAACTAATAAGGGAGAGTCTGTGCTTCTCTGTAGCACCACTAGTTTTTTCTTTGAATGGAGTCGTGTTGCGAAACATGAGATTCGTTTCTTGATTCAAAATAGTATCTATTGTTTTGCGCGGCACCTGGTCGTCTGCAAAATTCTTCAGTTCATTCACAATCTACCACTCTATTCCCGTGGACTTCCCAGTGGGAAATGTTTTTACTGATGAACGCTATCTCTCTAATTCTCTCTTCAATATTTCATGGCATATATACTAAGTCATCGAAAACCCCGGTATCATATTTTTAACTGTTCTTGAATTCAATTTTAATGATACCCTCGAGTTATTTCATTCTATGTCACTGTTTCTTAGGATTATTTTGATAAATGAGCACATTTTTAAAACATCACAACTACATCGTTTCGTGAACAAATATATTCACCACAATAAAAAAAATATAAATGATAAAAATGAGAGTAAAACCTGCAAACACAAAGCGTAATATGGTCTCATTTTTATAATTGTTTAGAGCAAGAATGCAAATTCATGTTTTGACGTACATATTTAATACCGATAAATATCGAAGTATTTCAAATGTTTAAGTTTCGTAGACTAAGAGAGTATTATATTTTCTCTCTATATATAATCTCAATCTAATTAACGAAAGGGTGTCTCATAGGACGTTTCATTTCAAAAGAACCTTTATTCTTGAAATGAAAACGCTTTACCTTTTCTGTAATAGAAGAGGCTAGTGTATTTGACAGGTAATACTTCAATCTACGTCTGACTGCAAAACTGGGGCGAGGTTTTGTTTGCGAATGGGGCAACAAACAAAGGGCTTGATTACTGGGGATTCTCGTTGAAGAGCGCCATTCGGAGGGACTTGCGCGAATTTCAAGCGTTTTCTCTCTTTGCCTTCGCAGGTAATTGTTCTTCCTGCGCACACTGAAGGTATTGTTGAGCTCATCTGACAAGGACGTTTGAGGGCCTTCAGCACGAGTTGGGAAAATAATCTGAGACTGGTTTTCACCATTTTCATATTACTTACTCCCTCGAAGTATTGCCGAATACTTGGAAATCATATTTTATAAGTTTAGATTTAGACTTTATCTGTGTTTAATGGCTCGTTAAAAAATAATCCTAATACAAATTGTTTGAGAATACATTTTAGTCCTGTAATTAATGTCCTATTAACCACTAAACAGTGTAATAGATGGGTGATCAACGTAGCGTAGGGTAAATTGGTATGAGTTTGAATCAAATTTAATAATAATAATAATAATAATAATAATAATAATAATAATAATAATAATAATAATAATAATAATGTTTCTAATTAGTTATGCAAACCCCTTTTCCGGACGAACTACTAAATCATTCTCAGCAAATAAAGTGTTGTTTGAAAGTTGGATGTACCTGTTGTCTGCACGAGTAGCTTACATATTTGTGCATGTTATATCAATATTAAAAAATTGAAACCAATGTTTGTTTGTTTTTGAAATGTGGAAATCACCTTGTTACAACCTTGCAGAAAGGTAGGTAATATTGGGGTCAAGTAAAGCAGCACAGGGCGAGGACGATGGCAAGGAGAAAGGGGGGTTTGGGCAGTATTTCATTACCATCATCATCATTTCACACTATCCTCCAGGGCTTACAACCTTGAGGTGTAAAAATGGAATCAGCATTGATCCCCCTAATAATGTTCACCTACCCCGATAATCATGACTGCGCCCCTAGGATTCAAGTGTCGCGTGGCCCCATTACGGCCGATTCACAAAACAAATAATAATAATAATGGTATTAATAATAGTCAAATAGTCTTTGTAGCAAGTCTTACGTCGTAAGGTTTGTTCTTCCGCATAGCTACTTTAATGAATTTACATTTACAAAATTACAGTTGATGCAAATGGCCAAAAGTAATATAAAATGACATTTGGGTTTATTTTATAAAAGAAAACGCAATCTGGCGCTGCCGCTGAAAATCTCAGTCCTCCGCGCAGTATTACAATACCGTCTCAACACTGCATAATCAATACGCTAGAAGTGATAAGGTTTTAATATAAATTATATATCATTGATTTTATCGAGTCACAAAGTTAAGTTTTTAATTTTGCCATTATCCGCTTTCAGACGACAGTTGACAGAATATGACTTACAGTATGACACAGTCTGGCCGAGATATCCACAACAATAATGAACTTATTCCCTCTGGCGTAAGCACTTTAAAGTTTATAGAGAACTATAGAGAGAATTTGTACTTGTAAAGATTTTCTGGAAAGTCATCCCAACTTGCATAGTCCAGCTAACAGTATTGTCGGTGTGAATTTCGAAATTATTTAAGCTGCTACACCAGAAAAGAGGGAAGCAATTTTGTACTGATTGTAGGAATGTGATTCGTTTACTCGCAATTTGTTGATGACGTTGCGAGAGGCTATCACCAAACACTGGGATGAGGTTTGGTGGCACTTCTGTTGTGTTAACTAGTACTTAACACACACTCCTCCTGTCTCCCTTTCTACCTTATGAATCTTATACATTTTAATCACTTTGTATTACGTCAGATAACTCATAACATTCTTCTTTTCATCCTTTTACTCATTTACTTCGCCTTATTCACCACCCCTTTCTTTTTCTCTTCTTTTCTTGCTTGTTGTGTTAACTATTGGGAATTGTACGATTTTTTCCTCAAACTTTTCAAATGGCCACGCTTGTTGAGTTGACTATTGGGAATTGTACGATTTTTTTTCTCAAACGTCTTAAATGGCAATTTTCACTCTTTTATTAAAAAACATTTTTTGTCTAGGACCACACTTTTAATAACAGTCAACCGAGTACTTGTTCTTTAGAGCTACAAAAAGATTAACAATTATTTAGATGAATGATACTCATCAATCATTCCTTTTTATTTTCCAGACCATTCCACAACCTCATGGAGACATTAAAAACCATATTGTGATAGTCGAAATCACTAGCGTATCAGATTCGTTTTTGTTTCAGCCAATCCAACTATTTAGATCTGAACCATATTATTTATAGACATCAATATGTTCATGACTTGATTGTTATTATTCATAATATAATTACTCTTCTTTCTCGACTGTCTTTTATTGAACCGTGCTATTAGAGATTTCAATGTTAATTGGATTACTTTCAAAGCAACTATTATATCTACCATTCCCACTTCTGACAGTCCTTAGTTCTATGGGTAATATAATTTTCAAAACCAATTTGGAACGTATCTATTAAAATATTGCTTTCAAATAAATAAATTCATATGTTATATCCATACACCCTGGCATTTCGTTCGTCATTTGTTTCCCTGTCATCGCCAACCCTCCCCCTATGACGCACGTGTTTGTGCGTCAGCACCGTTGGCCTTCGTTGCGTTTACGTTAAGGTTTAGCCAATGTAATCCGCCTGTACCGGGCCGAACAAGGTAATGAAAACAGCAGAGACTTCCGACCTAATTACTTCCAATTGGATGGCTCCAACGTGAACTGCCAATGTGTGGTTTCGAGTAACTAGCGATGTGGAGTAATCTGGTGAGGATTCCGCTCCTCAGCAAATCTCACAATACTAACGTATCTGTGATATAAATTCGAAAATTAGTAGATGCAAATTAAATATATTTTTGAACAATCCTGATCATTTTTTAAATTAACTGAAATATGGTGAGAATCTGGTGAGAATATGGTGAGAATCACACACGAAATGAAATGAAAATATTTCATATGGACATTTAGTGATTATTTTATATGTTTTTCCTGTTAAGCAATGTATTTTCAAATCCACCAAAGAAATCTTGATACATTGGTGGAATAAAATAATTCAAGTGAATTCTAATATTTGATCAAAGGAAAATGGAATTAATATTGTGGCGTCATACGGGTGTAATCGAACACAGACGAGAGTAGTTTGTAAAACAGTAGATTTATTAACAATCTAGACCGTAGTCTCAATTTAACAACTACCCTACTCACAATAAACTAAATAAATGGAGGAGACACAAGACAAAGAGACTACGAGGAGAGAGAGAATTTAAGAATGACTACCACACCGCAACATACCACCGATGTTCCCTGTATGAAGACGCTCTACTTTGGGACCATCTAAGCGTCTCGCAAGTCACGACAATGAATTACCTGCCCCTTGCCCTAGTGCACCTACACGCACAGACACGCGCTTCACCTGTCGCCGACGCCGCTAGAACAAGAAGACTGGGCCACCTCTCAACTTTGTGCAATTTTGTGAACGCACTAAAAGTGCAATGCACGTTCACGCCACCGCGGTGTGACCAAGACTGGGGCATTGTTCTCTTGGTCTTATATAGGCCCTTTTGCCGCTACCCGCCGCCTCCATTGCCCCCTCCCCAAAGCCGCTCTGGGACCGCTACGTCCACGGAAAGTCCCAGTGCGTCATCACTCCGCCTTTGTTTAACATCCGGCGATGCTTGACGATTTCCACGTGATTGTCTGTTTTGAGCGTGGCACGACGCTACAATATGTTTTATGTAAATATTTTAAGAGATCATTTCCGAAAAACTCACCTCCTCAGTACACATCTTTTTAAAAAAAATAAAAAACGGAATCATTAGTTATCTTTTTGGTAGAAGAAATAGACATTGAATACCTGATATTATATTGTATAATAATTGATATTATGTTGTAAGTCATGACATTTTTAATTTTATTCTAAATTTGTATTTAAAGTGTATAAAGACAAAAATAATAAAAATATTATTATTATTATTATTATTATTATTATTATTAAGTGAAGTACAAACACCTCAACATGAACCATTTAAAGATAAAATAAATTGTATTGAAAACAAACAGCCGCCAATTATCCGAATTTTAATAAGTTAATTTCACCTTTCTATTAAACAAAATATTATATCCAAAAATTCATGTCTTTTTAACATCTTTCTATATAGATGAAACATTAATTCCCAACATCGTATCCATTTGGATTTAGGGACATAGTTTTCTTAGTTTAATTTAGTTGAAATGAGAAATGAATTATACAACGCCAAATATCAGAAAATGACGCAAAGTCCCTACAAATATGCCCTCAAGATGTAATTGAAGATGTACGCGCCACCATCTACACCTCAGTGGTTTCCATGTGCGAATACTTTACTACCGCAATCACTAAAGATTACATTCTCCCCCGAATCCCAACATTAAACCCATTATTCATTATCCACCCATTCCCTCATCCACCTTTTTTTCACTTCTCTCTCCTTTTACTTATCACGTCTAATTGCCTCTTCATTATTCTTCAATCCTAGCATTGTAGACCATTTAAACAACCCTCCCTCCCCTACCACCCACAATCGCTAGCCTCTAATCACGTCTCATCCCAAACCACTAACCACTCACCACTCTCCTTACCACATACCACTCTTACGCTTACCACGTACCAGTCTCTCTGCAGATTCTCCTGGCCGTCTATCATTCACACTCGATTTTCAAACAGTCACCGCTCCATTCTCTCTGACTTCCACAGCGTCTGCATACGTTCACTCTCCCACATTGACTCATTTCGCGTAATAGCCAACACCCACTCGCTGTAACCACTTTCCAATCATTTTCACTCGCTCCACATCTCCCACTCGCTCGTCCCACACAACACTCGCACCAACACCCACTTCCCCTATTCTACCTCTGGATCAGGGTATCAACGGATGTCACTAGAGTGCCTCTGCCTTGGAAGTCTTAGCTTGGAGACCCCACGGTGGCAGGATTTTCGACACTAGCTGATTAGCTAGGTCGATTTCCGTCACTGTCAGGAGGAGAATTCTAGCGGCCGACTGCCGTGATCGGTAGTTTTCCATGGTTTCTCTGATCAAAACCAGGCGACTGCCGGAGCAGTACTCTAACGAACAGGCCACGGACCTTAGTCGATCTTTCCTTCTTCTTTCTTGCCCTACTCTCTCCTCTTACTTTCACTAACATGCACTACACTAACACAAATGCCAGGGGACCGGTCGGGAACTTAGGACTACTATTCCCGAGTGGGGAGGTAGCCCACTGGTTACCTGGTTAGGGGAAACCTCGGTACCTGAAGGTAGGTCGGAGCCGAATCTCATCATCCAGCGGGGAAAGATCACCGCCACCCTAAGAGAGAAAAACACGCACTACATTTTTGGGACAAATGACCTTACCCGTTGACGCCCCTGGAATCACTAATCAATCTATAAATCAATCAACTTGTTCCACCTCCGTCCCACACCACCTGCATACACAAACACGAACTTCTCCCTTCCCACATCCTCACCATTGCACTCACCCTCCCCACTCCACTCACCCTTCCTCCTGCTTCTTCTCCTTATGGGCCTGTCCGCCCCACAGCGAGCCACCCCCGCATGTCGTAATGAGCCCATCCGTCATCGCTCCACGCCCCTCCTCCCCCCTCGCCCCTGGGCAGGCTGACGTCATTTCGGGGTAGCGCGAGGGAGGGGGTGTGGAGGCGGGCGGGAGCGCCTCATAGCCGAGCGCGCGCCTTGTAATTCCGGCGCCGTTCTTGCTCGCGCATCGCGTGCGGCGTGACATTAGCCTGCCTCCTGCTTTGTGATGTATGCCCTGGCGAGTGTGACCTGTGTTTCGGAGCTTTTATGTAACATTGCACACCTTTTCGAGCCTCACGCCTAGGCACCGTTGCAGTGACGTGAGATGTGTTTGGAATGTTAGAGGTCTAATAGAAAATATTTCTGTAAATTCAACCACTTTCACGTTTTTAAATTGCTTTGATACCACTTATACAATGAAGTAAACTTATTGATGAGACTTATATTTGGTAGGATGATGTTTTTACTTGGAGATATTCTTACAATGAAATTACTCAAGAAATTAACTAAATTCGGAATGTTGGAGGAAACATTTTTTAAAAAAATGTATTACGTAAAGGATAACCTGAATCCTTATAGCATACATAATGCTTAAATATTATTACAAATTTCAGAGCCACTATCGTAAAGTCCGGCACTCGTTACTAAAAATGAGGACTATTCGTTTATCTGGAAATATTCATCGATCTGTATCTGTGATCATCATTCGCGAATAATTATCGTAATGGACACTGCGATATTCTTTTTGCCAGTTTCTCGGGCACATATTGTAACCGAACCGATTACCTGTGGAATCGGTTGGCCGCCCTGCCACTAGCTCAGATCGGTGATGGAAGGAACTGTTATGCAGTACAATAGGAACACAAATTAAATAAACACTTGTTCACTGGTAAAATGATTCAATTTATTTCTGGGCATGAATGATAATAAAAAAAATGCACCAGAGAAATTACACTTATAAACTAATAATAGAAAAGGAAAATTAAAGAGAAAAGAAAATTAGGCATGTTAGTAATTATAGAAAAAGACTTATGACTAGGAAGAAGGTCAACTTATTACGACTAATATTTACATGAATTACAGGATGATAATTTAACGTGCCAAGCACATTACTACGTTGCGTAAATCTTGCGGGCGAATGTTCCTCGGGTCATTCAACCTCGTAGGGTCCTTTATGAGCCCAGGCGGGCCCTCGGAAGACGTCTGGAAGGAGGGGCGGCGACCTTGGGCGAGGGCGCCGCCGCGGCCGTCCGTCACGCCCCCTTGGCGCGTGGCTCAGCTGAGCGACCCTCTGGTGATGCCGTTACCACTGGCAGCGATGGCTGGGCGAACTAGCAGCGAAGTGCTTGAAGATTCTTGCAGCGACGTCTAGAAGATTCTGGCAGAACTGGTTGATACTGGTTGATACTGGGCGATCTCAATGTCCGAAACGTAGTAATCAGCCTAATGTCTCTTTAATTTTTATAACAGAACTTCGGAAAGTCTAGCGACAAATAATTCCCACCCCAGAGAAATATTTTTTCTCTACCCCTTTTTAAACGCCACAGAGGTCTACTTGCCTCTCCCCGACGAATAAATCCCACCCCCGAGAAGTAATTTTCTCAATTGTTGTCAGCTAGTAGCTCTCGCTCCTTCCGAAATCTTTCTAAATCTTTCAGAGACAAACTGGCCTCTCCTCGACGAATAATTTCCTCCCAGAGAAGTAATTCTCTCCCGACTCCCGTCAGCCCAAAACTCAAATCAAATCTGATAATTTCTAAGTTCGGCAGAGGTGAACTTGCATCTGACCGAAAAATATTCCCCCCCAAGAGAATGTTTCTCTCCCGACTGCCCTGGCTATTCTGATTTTCTCTCCGTCGAAATCGCTCCAAGTTAGCTCTCCTCCCCACCCCAATTTCTTATGTGTCCTAGTTCCCTTTAATAGCAGTGTCGCTATTGGTCAGAAGTTGTGTCGCAGTGAAATATTTTAACCCAATCGCAGCGTGAGAAGCGAAGGAAATTTTCACTCTTTGTGTGGGCTGCGAGCATGCAGGGATGTTCTCGAACCTTCTAGAACTCTGGCCCTTGCTTGCGTAGGGAGGCGCGTTCAATGACGGAAGTATTGCTCTGGGCTCCCCCGAAAGTGGGTGGTCTCGAAATCTGCAGCCGGCTGCGAACACTTGCACAGTGTCTGTCAACGGTAGTCCTCCAAACGGCTCGCTTAATGGGGAGGAGGCGGTAATGGCCTCCCGCGATAAGTGAGATCGCACGTGCGACGCAGTGTTTACCTCCCCAGTCGAGCTCCGGGCTACAGCTGAATCTGTTTACATTCTCCCAACTGCCCCTCAGCCTTATGAAATTTTGTATGACGAAATCGGTTTCGCCACATTGGCCTTCCCCTCCGAATAAAAAAAAATTAAGTTCGAAAAATTTAAATTTTGAAAAGCGAGAAATTTTTTTTTTGTTTAAGTCAAAATTCAAAAAAAATAGCGAAACCAGAAATAAATGCTTTTACCCGTTGTTCTAATAAAATTTCATTTACCAGTGTAATTTAAAGAAAAAAATGTGATTTCTAATTAAATCTAATAAAGTACAAAAAAATTGAAAAACTTAGTAAAATTAAAAAATTTAGGAAAAGAGAGAACCGTTTGGTAAAACCAGGGTGGTTTTGGATTTTCCGCCTGTTTGCCCCAGAAACACAAATTCGACGGGGGAATCCACGAGAATCTCAAATCGAATACGCCAGGTAAATGCACCGTCAAGTTAATTTCCGTTCCCTTCTTTAGTCCCTCTTTCACTATCCGGTTTAAATTTTGTCCAATTTCCATCTTTAGATTTCCTTCCATTTTTCTGATATTTTCCCCGTCGGTAATACCTGATTTCTTAAATTGCGGAAGAATCCACGATAATCTCAAATCTAATGCTCCTAGCAAATGTACTGTCGGATTATTTTCAGTTTCCTTCTTTACCTCCACTTTCACTAATCGATTTAAATTTTGCACAACTTCCATCTTTAAATTTTCTTCCTTTTTCCTAACATTTCCCCCATTAATAATGCCTGATTTCTCGAATTTGTCGCAGATTTGGCTGACTTCTTTGTCAAGTTCGGGTTCGATCCTAGTCAGTTCGTCGCTCATTTCCGACCTAATCTCGGTAATACTTCCGATAACTGGCTCGCAGTACGCTTCAATTTCGCTGTCCCCTGCCTGGAGCTTTTGACTACTTTCTGCCTGAATATTCCCCGAATACGAATTTACATCAGTTCTCGAATTCTCTAATTCTTTGCTCAAATTTTCTACACTATTCTGAATTTTCACGAGTCTATCATCGAGACGGTTCCGCACTGTTCCAATCCCACGATCAATTGCTACTTCTAATTTCTCTAATTTTGTACCGCTGTTAGCTAAGCTACTGTCCAGCCGGTCAAATCTTCGCGAATGTTTCTCGTCCATCTCTGAGAGTTGTTTTGAGAGGGTTCCATTAAACTCTGAAATTTGTTTCGTGTTTTCTGACATTTGTTTCGTGAATGTTTCCGTGAGGGATTCATGAAACTCTGAAATCTGTTTCGAGTATTCTGACATTTCTTTCATGAGTTTTTCGTTACTTTCAGATCGTTTTTTGTAACTTTCCGAAATTTGTTCCGAGATGGTTTCCTTAAACTCTGAAATTTTTACGTTTAGCTCTGACATTTGTTTCGTGAAAATTTTCATGAAGTCATTGAGGGTGATCTTGGGCGGTGACTGTTTCTTTGGACTACCATTTCCTGCCACGTTAACACCTGGTTCGTCCAGCATTTTAGAAGTTTTGAATGAAACGCGCACACGGTAGCAACACACGAGGCACAACACAATAGCACTCACAAACAAAAATACAACAATAAAACAAATCATTACCAGTCAACAAGTTGTTTCTCTCGTAACAATATCCTTCCATCCATTTATAACAAAATTTTGGTTAAATTTAATTTTAAAATTTGGGCGTGAAAAAACCTCAATTATTCGGCCGTCGTGCCCCACGTTGAATAGCGCCAATTGTAACCGAACCGATTACCTGTGGAATCGGTTGGCCGCCCTGCCACTAGCTCAGATCGGTGATGGAAGGAACTGTTATGCAGTACAATAGGAACACAAATTAAATAAACACTTGTTCACTGGTAAAATGATTCAATTTATTTCTGGGCATGAATGATAATAAAAAAAATGCACCAGAGAAATTACACTTATAAACTAATAATAGAAAAGGAAAATTAAAGAGAAAAGAAAATTAGGCATGTTAGTAATTATAGAAAAAGACTTATGACTAGGAAGAAGGTCAACTTATTACGACTAATATTTACATGAATTACAGGATGATAATTTAACGTGCCAAGCACATTACTACGTTGCGTAAATCTTGCGGGCGAATGTTCCTCGGGTCATTCAACCTCGTAGGGTCCTTTATGAGCCCAGGCGGGCCCTCGGAAGACGTCTGGAAGGAGGGGCGGCGACCTTGGGCGAGGGCGCCGCCGCGGCCGTCCGTCACGCCCCCTTGGCGCGTGGCTCAGCTGAGCGACCCTCTGGTGATGCCGTTACCACTGGCAGCGATGGCTGGGCGAACTAGCAGCGAAGTGCTTGAAGATTCTTGCAGCGACGTCTAGAAGATTCTGGCAGAACTGGTTGATACTGGTTGATACTGGGCGATCTCAATGTCCGAAACGTAGTAATCAGCCTAATGTCTCTTTAATTTTTATAACAGAACTTCGGAAAGTCTAGCGACAAATAATTCCCACCCCAGAGAAATATTTTTTCTCTACCCCTTTTTAAACGCCACAGAGGTCTACTTGCCTCTCCCCGACGAATAAATCCCACCCCCGAGAAGTAATTTTCTCAATTGTTGTCAGCTAGTAGCTCTCGCTCCTTCCGAAATCTTTCTAAATCTTTCAGAGACAAACTGGCCTCTCCTCGACGAATAATTTCCTCCCAGAGAAGTAATTCTCTCCCGACTCCCGTCAGCCCAAAACTCAAATCAAATCTGATAATTTCTAAGTTCGGCAGAGGTGAACTTGCATCTGACCGAAAAATATTCCCCCCCAAGAGAATGTTTCTCTCCCGACTGCCCTGGCTATTCTGATTTTCTCTCCGTCGAAATCGCTCCAAGTTAGCTCTCCTCCCCACCCCAATTTCTTATGTGTCCTAGTTCCCTTTAATAGCAGTGTCGCTATTGGTCAGAAGTTGTGTCGCAGTGAAATATTTTAACCCAATCGCAGCGTGAGAAGCGAAGGAAATTTTCACTCTTTGTGTGGGCTGCGAGCATGCAGGGATGTTCTCGAACCTTCTAGAACTCTGGCCCTTGCTTGCGTAGGGAGGCGCGTTCAATGACGGAAGTATTGCTCTGGGCTCCCCCGAAAGTGGGTGGTCTCGAAATCTGCAGCCGGCTGCGAACACTTGCACAGTGTCTGTCAACGGTAGTCCTCCAAACGGCTCGCTTAATGGGGAGGAGGCGGTAATGGCCTCCCGCGATAAGTGAGATCGCACGTGCGACGCAGTGTTTACCTCCCCAGTCGAGCTCCGGGCTACAGCTGAATCTGTTTACATTCTCCCAACTGCCCCTCAGCCTTATGAAATTTTGTATGACGAAATCGGTTTCGCCACAATATTCTGTGTAATGTTAGGTTTGTGATATAAGTGCATGTGTTTGATAGAAATGTGACTCGCCATTAACCCAAAGATAATGAACCATTATTGTTTCTCTAATAATTACCTGACCCTTCCTCCATTACGACGAAACGCACCACCTACTAATTTTCCAGGGTTGTCCATCTAGCAGCCCGCGGGCCGAATGTAGCCCAGGGTGCCATTTTTTGTGGCCGGCAAAAGTTTATTAGTCAAAAGAGAAAGTCCGTTTTAAACGTGCCCTGCGAGACTATTTTACGCCTAGCACACGCGCCCTGGCAGGGGCAAATACCCTATTTAATGTAAAAATAGGTTAAGTTTGAAGATTCTTTTCTAGTAAATTCAGAAATTCAGTATTCCATGTATTTCACTGCGTTAAGCATGATACGACCTGATATCCCGCATGGTTCCATCCGTCGACCCTGCCCCTTTTCAGAGCAGCTGGGCAAATTGCCGAGCTCAATAATGAGGGGAAGTCAGGTGCGAATAATGAAAACATGGCTTGCATCCATATTAAAAGATCTAGTTGTGGCTCTTGAGACCTCGGAAGTTGGACACCCCTATATTATTCCGTTGTTTTTCCAGCACTCCCATCGTTATGATACAGCGGTAAGCCCTTTTACAGAGGAAATGACGCCGAAACTGTCCTTGTAATCGCTGCATCCCAGTAATAACTAGACCGAATGCACGGGGGAGGATTAAGCCAAACTTGGCAATGTTGTCCGAATCGCGAGATTTAACCCGTCAGCAACCAGACGGCACGCGGGTGACAGCTAAATTACAGCAGCGGACGCATAAACCCACGATAAGTCCCAGGTGACGCCACGTGCTGCGCTCTCGTGGTCCATCTTCATGTGCGACTCTTTCATCGTATTTCACCGCACTGCTGGTGTTGGCTGAACCGCGTTATGTTTCAGCGCATAAACTTCTGATTAAAAATTCACTGTAGAGGTGTAAAATATTGAAACGCTAAAAGATAAAAACTTGTTTTTACAAAAATACCCGTTTTTACCTTACTGTTGCCATTATCCATTTAAGCAGGCATGAGTGTCGGTTGATGATCCCAGGTAAATAAAGAAATGGGTTGGGAAAATAATGCTACAAAAATGAGAACCAATAACTGAAATAGCAAGTCCTATTTTAATAGAATTTGTATTTCATGACGAGTAAGATACACTACCCATGCGAAACAATGATTTATCGCAGGTTAAAATAACGTTCAATCTCACAAAAAGGATTCAATTTAATACACTTCTTAAAACGATAAATATTGAAATTGAATTATTGGATGATGTTGCAGTTATTTTATATAACAATGTCTTGAAATACATTTCCATAGTCAGGATATGAACTGACAGACAACTAACATTTCTTGATTCACTTTTATTCCGAACAGGTTAATTTAATGTCGCGTATTGCCTAATATTCTTAAAAGTTGTTCGACTTGTCGTATTTTGGAAGGCGATTATTTTCTCGTAAAGAAACTTTCATAACCTTGCTTGAATTTGTTTTTTCCATCACGAAAAATCAGGCAGTCACCTAAGTTTGAGTTTTTGTTTCTCTCTCCACGCGATGTTTAAATCTGGAAGGTCGGACTTCGAGCCCGAGTCACGCAAGAGAAGACGGCAATGAATTGCTAATACACTCTATCCGAGAGTGATAGTACCCGGAGTCGTCTGGGGAACGGCCCTTCGGGTGCACCTCGTGGCACTGAGAGGAAGTGGAGAAGAGTGCGAGGCAGTTTGGAGGGATGCAGGTGTGGGGGCGCGGGGGCGGGCGATGGTGGACGGGTGCGAAGAGCGGGCAGGGTAGGTGTGGCAGAGCGGGGGCGGCGACGGGAGAGGTCCCGGATGTGAATGTGGTGATGGGAGCGGGAATGCGGTGTGAGCCTAGCGTAGGCCGGCGGGAGACGACGCGGGGATGTAGTGGGGCGTGGCACAGGCGGGCACAAGCAGTTGCCCTGGACGCGGGGGTGGTGATAGCAACGGGACCGCGGAGCGAGCGTGCACGTGCGGAATCGGGCGCGGGAATGGTGGTTGGGGCGGGCTTGGGAGGTTGGCTGGGCGGCCGCGGGATAGGCTGTGGACCTGGCGTGAGGTTGCGGGGTGCGAATAGGGGTTGGGCACACGTGTGGTGCAGGCAAGGGGCGGGCACGGGGATGGCGGCGGGGGCGGGCCGACCGTGTGCGCGAGGTCGGGAGTAAGGTTCGGGGTGCGGGCAGGCGTGTAGTTGGGGAGGGGGCGGGCCTGAGGTGCGGGAGGGGCTGGCGCGAGTATTGGGGTGGGGGCGGGAGCGGTCGCGGGAATCGAGCGAAGAGTGTGCGCGGGGGAAGGGTCGGGATGGGGCGGGCGTGAGGTTGAGGAGAGGTCGGGGCAGGCTTGTGGTGTGGGCGTGGGCGGGCGCGGGGCCTGGCACGAGTGCGGGCGTGGGCGCGCGGGCGGGTGCGCTCGATGGAGCTCAGGGAAGTGCGGAGGCGGGCGCAAATCATAAAACGGCCGTAAAGTCCGCGCTGCCTGCCTCGTTTGCTCGCGTCGGGTAACGGGCGCGCGCCGTAGCCGACGGCGAAGGTGGCGTGGGTTGATGGCAGAGGAGTCGACGAATTCAGTAGAGGTCGGAGACGAAGCGGAAACGGGAAAGGCGCGGTGATAGACATGTGAGGTGACGGGAGATGGCAGAGAAGGCAGAGTGGAAGACTCGGCTGTGAACGGGGAAGAAGCAAAAGTCGGGAACCCCCAGGAAGATTCGGCTGAGAGTTGTGTGGAGCTGGAAGTTTGGGACTGGTGGGAGTCGTGAACGACGCCGGGGTGACGTTCAGAAGTGTAGGACCATGTGGCGGCGATTCGTATGGTGATGTGGTATGTATGGAGAAGGAAACGCGGGAACTAATGCGGAGGAACAGAAATATAGCGATGAGTTTCTCGTGGTGGACGCAACAATCAGGCTAGATGAAGGTATACGGTCATGGTATTGAGTGGTGGTGTGATGCACATGGCATTATGAGAGCGAGTGTGTCGTAGGAACGGTGACATGACTGTCTGGGTTGGAAAAAGTGCCCACGTAGTAGCGAAGTGACGATTTCGTGCATTAATGATTGATTAATTGATTTGTGATTCCGGGCGCGAATACTGATAAGATCATTAGTTCTGAAAATGTAGTGCATGCTTTAGTGCAGAAGGTGGTGGTGATCTTCCCTTTCTGAAAGACGAGATCAGGTGCCGACCTACCCGTCGGCGTGCAGGGTTTTCCCCAACCAGGTGACTCCCACCAAAGGAGCACCGCCTAAGCTCTAAGCTCCCGATTTGTCTCCCAACATGAGTGATATGGAATGCATGTAAGTGTAACTGTGTATAAGTAAGGGGAGAGGAAAGATCGCGCGCGGTCCGTGGCCCGTTTGGTAGGGTACTGCTTCGGCGTCCTCCGCCGGGTGTTAATGGGAGAAACCTCGGAAAACTCCCATCAGAGCAGTCGTCTACCTGAATTATCTACCAAAGGCTGAATTCTATCCAGCTATGTAGCTAGTGGCGAAAATCCTGATTCCATCGAACCTCAAGTCCTCACGGTCAGAGGCCCTGCAGTAACATCAACTGATACCCTGAGCCCCCTCCGCCGGGTGGTTCAAAGTGTAGATTGCAAGGATAGCACGTGGGTGAAGTATGGATTCCATGGATAGCGCGTGGGCGAAGTGGACATTGCGTGGTGAGCGCGTGGGCAGAGTGGAAATTGCGTGGAAAGGGCGTGGGCGAAGTGGAGATTGCATGGAGAGCGCGTGGGCGGACGAGGCCACTGTGCCAGCGGTGGGGTTGGCGAGGGGCGGTGCGAGGCAGGGCGGGGCAGGGCGGGGCAGGGCGGGGCAGGGCGGGGCAGGGCGGGGCAGGGCGGGGCAGGGCGGGGCAGGGCGGGGCGGGGCAGGGCAGGGCAGGGCAGGGCGGGGCAGGGCGGGGCTGGGCGGGGCTGGGCGGGGCAGGGCGGGGCAGGGCGGGGCAGGGCGGGGCAGGGCGGGGCAGGGCGGGGCAGGGCGGGCCGCAGCGGGGCGGGCGAGGGGCGGAGCGGAAGTAACGAGCCCGCTCGCTACCCGTCCGGAAACCCCAACTGCCCTCTAATGCGCCGCCCGCCTCCTCGCTTCCGTCCCGCTTCTCTTAAGGAAGCAAATAAAATCTCCCTTCTTACCGCCCCGGCCCAAGAACAAAACCTGGCCCCCGCGCGCCGTTTGGGCGTACTCTACGGAAGGAGCGAGCGACCTCAATGAGGCAGGAAGACGGGTGTAGTTAAGCCCTGACGGCGTCTATTTTTCAACGATAGATTAAGCGTAGAACCCCTTTCCTGCAACAGTCTTGCTGTTCGTGTCCTGTGACACGTCTTAAATGTGCGTTCACTAAAATTTTGTCAGCAATATTTCACATTTATTTTTTTCTCTTTCTTCTTTTAAATTTTTTCGTCTGTCTTTGCGATCCTCTGTTGTTTTTTATTTGGCCTCAAAACGAATTTTTCTCTCTTCTCCAAAGCTCTAAGCACTGTACTTGTTGGAGAGAGCATCAGTCTCCTCGAGGAATTTCAATTACTGAATTGTTTGTTGCTACTCTAACTTCATAGTTCATGATTTTCCATTACATTGCCGTATGATTAAAAGTACATTTATAATCACTTAATATTTTCTGTTTCCCATTAATTTTTCCAGTTTCTTGAATTGAGTCGATATGAATTTTTTTTTGTTATCGCTCAATTTCTTATCTATAACCATTTTTCTGCCCCCCAAAATTATTCACAGGAGTTCACTCATTAGATTCACAGATATTCAGAGTTTTTGTAGGTGTTCATGGCCTTATAGCTCAAGAAACTCACAAAGTTTTATTTTTATTTGAAAGGCAGCATTGATTGTACATACCATTGGCAGTAAATATTTTATATTCAATCCCGAGCATGTAGACCAATATACTGAATACAACCGTTATCCATAAAACTGTATAATTCCATTTGCAACGCTTAATATTTTGATCTCAGTTTTTCATTTAGCATCAACATAAAACAATTTAATGACACGACTAACACCCGTCCACATGTGCCAACATGTGGTTGTTTGAACTGTCCTTATTGCTCCAGGTAATGTATTTCGTACTCATTTCCCCTAGTACACAGTTTTCTAACGAATTGTTCTTTGCCTATGTATTTTCAATAGTGGTAGATGAATCAGATCCGATCTTGAAAAGAGGTCAAGTACTGCTTTTAATATTTGAACCTATTTATTGGTTTTCGTATGGAACACAAGGAATTGTTACAGTTTTTCAGTCTTATATTACTTCTAAACTAACTTAATCTAAGCATTGAATAGAACACACCAGAGAGAATCTCGAGGTTATGCATTTTGGTTTGCTAAAATTTCGTAAAAGGCTTCAATTGAGAATCTGTTTTCCATTCCTCGTCCACATGTGCCAACACGTGGTTGTCTGAACTGTCCTTATTGCTCCAGGTAATGTATTTCGTACTCATTTCCCCTAGTACACAGTTTTCTAACGAATTGTTCTTTGCCTATGTATTTTCAATAGTGGTAGATGAATCAGATCCGATCTTGAAAAGATGTCAAGTACTGCTTTTAATATTTGAACCTATTTATTGATTTTCGTATGGAACACAAGGAATTGTTACAGTTTTTCAGTCTTATATTACTTCTAAACTAACTTAATCTAAGCATTGAATAGAACACACCAGAGAGAATCTCGAGGTTATGCATTTTGGTTTGCTAAAATTTCGTAAAAGGCTTCAATTGAGAATCTGTTTTCCATTCCTTTGCGAGTTGGGTTGTAGGCTAGTTTGAAAGGGGAATCTATCTGATGCTAGAATATCTACCAGATTTTGACAGACATTTGGTGCTTGATTTATTGTACTGATTTGTAATTCATAATGAAGTTGTTGGTTTCTTATAAACCAGGAGGCTTTGTGATTCGTTGGAGATATGTATTTTAAGTGATTTGAAGTTTGTTGATGTTTTCAGTGGCTGCATTTGTCCGTATTTGACATGCGTAGAGCATTACTGACCTTATTACTTGGTATGTATGTTTATGAAGTTGGCGTATGAGAGGGAGTTGTGTTTGTTGAGAAGAGGACAAACACTATTCACAAACTTCGTCTTGGTCTTCAGGTGAAACAATAACATTTACGTAAGGGGGAGCCTCTCCGTAGATCCTTTTCCTCCAAACGCCCCCCGCTCGTTTGATCAACCTCAACCCACTCCCGTTGTGTCCCTCGCGAGGGCCTCCGACGGGTAGGTTGCTCGGGGGGAAGGTCATCCCATTCACCGTCGGCGGGAGGCGCCCTTGCCTCTCCCCGAGCGCCGCCGATTTGTTTGCCGGCCGGCGCGGCGCGGACCAGCGCAGACCAGCCCGGTGCCGCCGCCGCCGCCGCCGCCGCCGAAACTCAGATCGATCGCCGCAGGTCGCCGTGGCGCTGTGTCCCCGCGAGCACTGCACTCCGATTTAAACACAGTGTCACTTCAAGGTCACGATCTGGAGGGAATGGGAGACATTGTCATCCAATCGGGAGCTGCAGAACCAAAAGTTTAAGTCCTAACGAATCTGTCGATTGGATGACACTGCCCTCCTCTCCATCGACCTTATGACCTTGAAGTGTCACTAGGTTTAAATCGGAATATAGTGTCGCGCGGCGGTCGCAGAGCGCGGGTCATCAATCTTGATAGATAAGTATTTTTATGTTTTTTATTATTTTAATTTTTTCAATACGATTATCGGCGATTTAGGTGTACGCTGCACGTTAATCTCCGAAGCCCAGTAATATTTATCCCGAAGACATTTACGTATTTTTATTCATTGTGAGAATGAGCTTTTTCGGCAGTATCCATTGATCAAACAAGTTTGTTAATACTGAGTTATTAATTAAGAGGTGATGGGGTGATGATAAAGGATGAAAGGACAATTACAAATGTGTCCATGCCTTCGCAGGATTCTAAACTGCTGCCTTCTCAGCGCAGACGACGACTTCCTCAACCGGCTGCGCCACGAGTTTGTTTTTTATTTATTTAGAATATTTTATATTTTTTGATTTTATATTTTATTTTTTGATTATTTTTTCATCAGTTGTATTGGTCGAGAGTCTTGTAAAAGAGTTCTTCCGGGAGATGGCGGTGTTGTTTCCCTGTTGTAATGCTTTTGCGTCAACATTCTAATCGGCTTTCTGAGATTTCCTTCTTCAGATATCTCCCCCTAACGATACACGGCCTCGGCCCACTAGTTACCTGTCCTCCCGTCAGCCCCATCAGCTCCTGCCAGCCCGTCATCCAACGACTGTCAGACCTTGTCAGCCCCCGTCAGCCCCGTTAGTCCCCCTAGCCCCGTTAGTCCCCCTAGCCCCGTTAGTCCCCCTAGCCCCGTTAGTCCCGTCAGCCCCGTCAGCCTCCGTCAATCTCTGTCAGGCAACGACTGTCAGTCTCCGTCAACTTCCATCAATCCCCGTACCGTCAGTGCCCGTCAGACTCTCCCCAACCCTATCTTCCAAACCAGTTCCCTCATCGGCTCACCTACTCTAGCCAGTTCTTAGCAGCCCCCACCGAATCTCGAACACACAGCCCACATACACTTGACTCTTGTGCGCGTGTCCGTTCGCCGCACTCACACTGACCATCCACACCCACCGACATCATCCCTGTCAACCCACAAACCTGTGGTACGCGCAACCTCGTCCAATCCCGCTCGAGCACACAGGCTCCCTGACCACCCTCCTCTGCAGACCACCTCGACCTCCCTTCCGCCTCTTTCTCCGCTGGGGCCCCCTCTTCCATCCCCCAAGGCTTGGAGCACGTCGCCGGACCCCTCGCGGAATTCATCAACGCGTGCTTATCGCCCGAGGGGCGACAGCACTAATCCCCCTCCGCGCGTTAGTCACGCGCACGCACACGCTGCCCCAGAGCGCGGTGTTGCCGCGTGCGCGGACGCCACGCGAATTCGCGGCGGAGGAGCGCTTAGTTGAAAAACGTCAGATCGGAAACACTCTTTTGCCTTACCGGGATTCCTGGATATTCGCACTACCGACTAGCAATCCTGCAGAGATTGATTATGTCGTGTTTCCGTGCGCGTCAACTGCTGCGGTCATTAGTCTCGTAAGCAAGCTTAAATCATGTGGTTCCGATCTTTCCCCGCTGAATAGTGAGATCTCGCGCCGATCTCCACTTTGACTAGAGATGTTATCAGGTATCACCCACCAGCGGAGAACCGCCCCAACTGAGAGAAGCTCTCAACTCTCGACTATTCTCCTGCCGAGTGTGGTATTTTAGTGCATGTAAGTGTGTGTGAGTATCTGTGAATGTGTGTAAGTTAGGGGTGAGGACAGGTCAAGGAATAGGAAGAAAAGATCGCGCACAGCCCGTGGCTCGTTTGTAAAGGTACTGCTTCCGCATTCGTCTCGAGTTGACCGAAGAAAATATAGAAGACTACTTAGCAGAACATCCGAATGCTAAAATTTTCCACCAGACAGTGGCTGAACTCTAATTTTAGCCATCTAGGCTAGTGTCGAAAATCCAACTACCGTCGGAACTCGAACTGCACTGCAAATAGGAATGGGAAGGAAAGATCACGCACAGTTCGCGGCCCGTTTGGCACGGCACTGCTCCGGCATTCACCTGACATAGAGGCACTGCAGTGTCATCAATTGATGCTCGGAGCCACTGCATCCTGTTATCTTGCTGAGGAAAATGAAAATAATAAACGTAGACGCGAGGGGATAAATATTTTTTTTTAATTTATCTATGAACGTACCGTTCAAAAGAACATAATTGATGTAAGCACCGCCGTGAAATTAGCGCCTTTGTCGGTTGAAATTGCGAACTACTCGCGTCAAGGAAAAGTAAACGATCGTTTAATCTATTTTATACCATGACACAAAGCACTTGTGTTTGTTAACAAAATACAAACATTTAATTCTCTTTTTCGCTGGACAGAGAAACTACCTACTGTCACGTTATAAAATTGTAAGTCGAAATATGGAGAGACATCTTCAATACAATTATATAATACACCCAAATAATTATTAATACTATAATATAATATATATTATTATACAATTATATCTCAAGTAATAATTAATATAATCCAAATAATTATTAGAGCTGCATATTTAATTGAGGTAGATATTTATTATGTCATTACTCGCCAGTTGATCATCTAAGCTATGTCTCATGAATATATCTAATGTTACTCTAATGTGGATGATTGTCAGGTACTTGTCTACCTTCTGTTATAATGGAGTGTACGAGACCACAAGAAAGTAACGACATTTATTCGCACAGGGTACGTGAAAGCAGTTATTTTGTTAACCATTGTAGTCAGTTATTGATCTTGTTCTACATTTTCCAAGACGCTATCTGCCTTTCATTAAGAGCTTTGCTCCCAACGTTGGCTTCGGCTGATCCCACGGCGATCAACGAGTTTCCGGGAGCTTCCGGACGATTCCGGCCGCCGCCATTTTTCATTAGGTGGCCTTCGTTCACCCATTCCTATTTCGGCCCTGGCTCTCGCCCCGTTCGCTGCCGCGCAGCCCTCGTGAGCATCTCCACTTCTGCATTAACTCTGTTCGCCACCCTCGTTCCCATTTCTAATTTATTGATTGATTACAAGTGATTTCGGACGCGTCAACTGGTAAGGTCATTAGTACCGTAAGTGTAGTGCTTTTTTACCCGAAAAGTAGCGGTGATATTGCTCCTTTGATGGCGAGATCCATCGCCGACCTACCGTCCGCTAGCAGGGTTTTCCCTCAATCAGGTATCTCCCACCAGAGGGGCACCACGCCAGCCAGAACAACCTCCAGTCCGACCTCACAGCGTGTGTAGTAGTGTAGTGTATGTACGTGTAAGTGTGAGTTTGAGTAAGAGGTAGGATAGGAAAGGGAAGGAAAGATCACGCACGGTCCGCGGCCTGTTTGGCAGGTTACTGCTCCGGCATTCACCTGACATAGATTGGAGAAACCACGGAAAATTACCTACACTGCAGCCGGCCGGTAGAATTCTCTTCCAGACAGACATAGAATTCGACTTAGCTATCTGGCTAGTGTCGAAAATTCTGCCACCGTTGTAACCCCGGCATCCCGTGGCATCCCGGTCAGAGGCACTGCAGTGACATCAGTTGATGCCCTGAGTCACCTTTCCCGCTTCCCCCCCCCCCCATTCGTCCCCGCGGTCGCCCCCGACCCTCCTCCTCCTCCTTTTCCTCTCCCGCGGCCGTTTCCTCGGATGAAGTCGCGTGCCCGACCCGGAACCGTGCCCCCGGCTTCGGTGCACGGTCTTCCTTCCGGTCCAATTGTGTATTCATGGAGTGCGCGTAGCCTCCTCGCATTGCCTTCCCCCATGCCCTTAGCCCACCCCGCCGAGGCACAAATCCCCTTGTGCTGCTCTGTTTCTATTCGTTGCGTTCGTATATGCAGGCGGATCTTGCAGTTTCTTCTTCGTTCCGTCTCGCACTAATAAATGTTTCATAGTCACAGTGTTCATAGGATTATTGCAAGCGCGCTGGACTTCAATGTCAGACGCCGGAATTTAAATGCCATGAAGTTTCAAGTTGAACATTGCATCCTCAGACTCTTAGTCGTCTTGTGGATATGGGTTTTGAATTTATGTGCACAACAATCAATCTTGTATTCCTTTTGATGAATCAGTTTAGATTTTTTGAGAGAAGTACTCATTAAAAACCTAATGTAAAAAAGTTCATTTGATTTTGTTATTAGTTACTTTAACACCAATTGTTTTATTTATTTTCTTCCAATCTTCAGAAAGTAAGACACAAGTTGAAAGTTTACTTAAGCCGTTTAAATTAAAAATGAGAATTTTGAATTTGAGCAATTTCTAATGCATTATTATTTGGTTCGTAATTCGAAGAATTAGAATAAGAGTAATGTAAACAACAACATGAATGGTGAACGATAAAATTCAAACATCGATTTGCCTGGAATCGTTACCTAGAAATAAATGTGCCGTCAAAGCAATCCTGTTAGGGTCCTGAAAATACCCGACTTCGTGATGCTTTCTCAATATCCAAACTGAACCTGATATCAAGTGCGCGTGACGCTTCTGTGAATGGAGAACAAGCTTCGATCACGCCAACTATAAGTTAATCGCGTGCGGAATTGCAACATCGCGCATCTTTGAAATCTGCAACATGATAAAGCAGGGAAACACGGTTTTTCTTTGCTATCACTTTAAATGGATATGACGTGTGTTAAACAAATGTGTATAAATATTTACTTTTAATATTTGACGTAGCCTCATGTGCTTGTGGTATATGGTATCATTCAATCTCTCTTTAAAAGTAGTAGTTAAGTAAATTGTTAACGAGAAGCTGTCTCATCTCATGTTTTCAACAAACTAATTCTTTCCTCTTAAAAAAATAGTTCCTATTATCTTCTTATTACTGTAAAAGCTGTGCAAAACAAGTTATCACAACAGGGATTATCAATAATGGTTGAATTTCTATTACGATACATATTCTATCAGTTTTCAGATTGTCAAATATCGTACAAAACAGAAACGTCTTTTCCCTTAAAATATCTTCCCTACCAACGCAAGGTAATCCTTTATGACAACCGTAATCGAGGGAAAGATTTTAAATTTCAATCACAATTCAAGGAATCCTCCTACTTAATTACCGGGTACTTTATCTATTCAGTACATATCGCCGTTACGCTCACTGGGCCGCGGGCTTCGAAGCGCGCGTCCATGCCCCGCAGCGCCGCGCCGCCAGACGCCGCGACATGGGCGGGTGGTGGCGGCGCGACGGCCGCGGGGTGCGTAAGAAGTGCATTAGCACGTGCGCGTTCGGTTCGCCCGCGGCTACGCGCCTACATCGATTGCGCAGCCCATCGATGTCCTACGCTGTCGACCCAGCGGCGCCTCGGGTTTCGCGTCGACTCGCGCTGCACCGGCCATTCGGAGACGCCACGTCGTCCATGAGCAGTGGCGCAACCTGTATTGTGGATGTGGGAACGAGGCGACTTGTTTTATTTTACGAACATTTTTATTAACGCTGAATTTTAAATTTATTATTATTTCGTGATTTATCTTTCGCTAATGGAGTTTTGCGTTCAGAAAGTTGAGTTCCCTTCTCAAAAAATTACGTGATTTTTTCCTTTAAATAAAAGGTAGTGGATTGTAGATGTATTTTCACGATCTTTTATTAACATGTGCAGTTCAGTTTAAGCGAAGGTGCAAATTCAGCAGTTTTTCTCACTTAAAGTTGCCATTTGTACAATAAATATTATTCTATTCGATGAGGAACTACATGGTCATTTACATGACCGCCTTTTGCCTTCTCGCAATTCAGCGCACGTCTATAGTTTTATTTAACTACAAAAAGGACAAATTTGATCAAATGTTCAATTCACTATAGTACGCAATAATCCTTCGATAGTATTTGTGAAAAATACCTATCACTTTTGGTGTACATCAATAATCTACTCGTTGATACGATTGAGGGTAAATTCTACAACTTCCCTACTTCGTGAATATACAAAAATAATGTCTTTTATTGTAGAGTGAAGATATCCCTTGGATAAAACGCGATATATATATATATATATATATATATATATATATATATATATATATATATATATATATATATTGTGACATACCTGGTGGTGCCGGGTATTTTCACTGCAATATAACACTAAAGGAGGGTATCTTTCACGTGAATGGGTCCCTGGATAAGTTGGTGTAATATTGGAGAGGCTAATCAAAAACATAAATACAATCACAAACAAGATATATTTGTAAACCAAATTTGCTATTTACATCATCTAACAATGTTTGTCTACTCCGCCTTGGTACCAAGATTAAGAGTGATATACAATCGTCATACCTTCGGGGCCCCGATCGACTACCTCTGATATTTGTAGAACCACTCGTGCCGACAGGGTCGTCGACCTCTGCTGCTGCTGCGGGCCGTCGGAGGCGAATGGCGTGGCCGTCGTCCACGGCCGATGTTCCGATAATTCTTCCCCGACCAGGATCTTGATACCACGGCGGCGCACTTCCCTCGAATCACCGTCCGTCAGTGGGTTTAATTACTCAACCCGCGCCGATCACGTGCACCGAACTCAGTTCCGTACCACACAATTACCATGACAATTCCACTACACCAACTATTAGGAGCGTGATCAATTATTCTACCGACACTAATCTTGTACTTTGCTGATATTTTCAATGTCCTGTTTACATTCATGCTACACTACAGTTTCTGATATTTCCACAGTTACATCGCGTGTCGCCTGCGTCCTTGCATTACTCGCGAGCTTTCGTCGCACGTCCGCACTCGTCGCCGCTCCACTAACGTCTCTGTCCACGCGATTCTCCTAACGACTCTTTCCTGACCGGGAGCACGCCGGCCACGTCCTTCATCGACGGGCGGCACGGCTCGACTCTCTCAAACGGCTGCTTACACGTGCTCGCTCCCCGCTTCTAACCGAAATTCTCACGCTGCTCGCGGTGGTGGCACCGGTGGCGGTGGCAACCGTCGCTGGCTGCCCGCTGCTCGCAGCGCCCGGCGCACGCACCGCGCAGTCCAAAATAGCTATTGATTTCTTACATTAATGATTTAATTAGTGTAATGAAACACATATTATGGGTTTCAATATATATATATATATATGTTGTTCCATTTGTACATATAAGAATCTAAAATATTAGTATAAAGTAAAGACAAGCATACATTCAAAATAATCACACAATATAAGGGTAAAGACAATAATAATTTATATTTAGAGGCTTGAATATCGTACTGCAATTTTTGAACAAGGGGATGCAGCATTCAAGGTATGCAAAGGCAGTAGTTTTTATCGTTTCCTATCAAGAGAAAAAACATTCATGCAGTTCCAACTAAAAAGGCTCCCAAAAATGTTAGTAAAGTGGTAACTTTGGTCTCTTGTTAGTTGACTAGTCCCTCTAATTTTTGTGATGTCGCCTTGTTAATCTTTGTGTTCATGAGCGTAGTGTAAAGCAAAAATGAGCACTGTACTCAGAGAGGTAAATGTGGAAATGTTACGGCACTCTTAATGAGCAAATAAGCCAAATCGTCGTCAAAATGATATAAAGAGTCGGTAATTGGCAGTCATTCAAACACTCTATTGCTTACAGACAACATAAATGTACTACAGTTATTTAAGCAAAAAATTAAATGCTTATAACAGTACACCATGCAGTCATTACATTGCATAAAAAACCGCAGTTAAAGAATTGTTTTCATTTGATTTCTTTATGTCAAGGTAAATAAGTAAGAGAAACATTCTAGAAATGCTTCATACAAATGCATATTAGCCATTCGAAGATTAAATGGTGTTTCATTTCATGTTGTTTTATTTTCAACAGAAAATTGCTGAGGTTAATCACACAATGCTGGGATTAGAGAATTATTCCATAACTAATTTTAATTTAGATCTTTATCACCTTTATATTAGTAGCATTTCACAATTATATTAAAAATAATTTTAACGATTGAACGTTTCGGTGCATAAAAATCGAAGGTGCAGTTTTTATTTGCATGTCCCGTAGTCTGGATGTAGGTGGCACGCTCCAATAAAATCCGACACTCGAAATGGAACGCGAATATAAACTGGGGCAGCAATATAAATTTTTATTAAAACTTATGCAATGTGACCCCGCATCACTTCCAGCGGCACTCTTTCAGTTCATTAATATGCATTAGAATATTAAATTTTAACGTTGTCGATGCGCGCGCGAGATAAAGGTCGCAGGGCCCGGACGCGGCGCGCTGCATGATTCTGCCCACCGCCCTGCGGCGGAGAGGGCCCGGCGTGGGCGGAGGCGCCGTCCGCGGGGTGCCCCATATCGATCGCCCACCCGCCATCGCCCTCCCCGTTTGTGTGCCGTCGCCGCCACCGTCGCCGCCACCGTCGCCGCCATTGTCGCCGTCGCAAGTGCCGTCGACGACGTGCCGTCACCGTCATCGTCACCGACACCGTCGCCGTCGCCGTCGCAATAGCCGTCGCTTCACGGTCACCACCGCCGTCACAGTTGCTGTCGTCGACGCAGACGCAGTTGCCCTCATCGTCACTGTCACCATTACTATCTCCATCACCGTCGCCTTCGCCGATATCGTCGCCGTCATCGTCATCGTCACTGTCACCGACACCGTCACCAATACCGTCAACGGCACCATCGCCGTCACCTACACCTACACCGTCACCGTCACCATCACCGTCACCGTCACCGTCGCCGTCGCCGTCGCCGTAGATGTCGACGTCGGAGTTGCAGGCGACCCTTCTCGTCTCCATTCTTGCCTGCTAACACCTGTAATCATCGTGCCGCCAGCTCTGTCCTCACAAACACCATCGTCTAATTCTCTGACCTACATTGCGTTTCCCACAAACGATGCCGTCGCCGTCAAATCGTTTTAGCTGCCCCCGATATGTGCGCCACCGTTGCTCTCTGTTGTCTCTTGCTTCAATTCCTTTCAGGTCTTAATGTTCGTTGTAGTTACAGTTCGTTACAGTTGAACAGGTCGTTTCTGTAACTTGGTCCATGGACTTTTAGTCCACTGTCCACGTTTTATTAAATATTTACTCACTTTTCGTTGTGTCATTTACGAACATTAATTCAGAAATACTCATTACGTTCTCACAATGTGTCTTTAGTCCAGTTACAGCTTTGTTCATTCACCTTAATTAAGAATCACAATATTAAAAATTTATAGTGTTATTTCATATCATTATAATTATTTAAAAAATATATATTGTTGTTCCGTAGAAATACAGGGAAATTCTTACACAATATATGATGTCTATAAAATAGTATAAATCTTAAAAATGGGTCATAAATAATAAGAATTAATAATAAAAACAGTGAAGAATATAAGCCATGAACTTTGCCAAAAAACGGGCAACATAACAACGTTGAACTCATTAAAAGTGAAATACAGGACATGTATATAGAAGCAATGGGACAAACTTGTCGTGGGTATCATATTCCTATGAGCTTAAAATACAAATTGATGAAATACTGTAAAAATAATTCAGGTGAGCAGTGTGTCTGAGAACTCTGCAATGATCGCGCCAATGCAATTATCGTTCGCAACACCATCATCAAAATTTTTCGGAATTTTTGTTACACCAGACTCCCTCACCGTTATATCATTGTCACTCGCCTACATGCTCACGCAGCTGTCCTCCATATTTCTTTCTCATTCTGCTACTGCATAGCGAATATCAGTATTCTTAATAATCACTGTATTCTTAATGATCACTGTATTCTTAATGATCACTGTATTCTTAATGATCACTGTAGTCTTAATGATCACTGTAGTCTTAATGATCTCTGTAGTCTTAATGATCTCTGTAGTCTCAATGATATCTGTAGTCTTAATGATCTCTGTAGTCTTAATGATATCTCTCACTAATTTTGCCATCTTCATCTTCATCAACATTTTCACAATATTCAACACTTTTGTAACCCTTGCCAATGCACTGTTTGCTCTCGTCGTTTCCGCAATCTCCCCATTCTCGCCTATTTCTAAATTCACATCTTTCATTAAGGCTTTGCTGCCATTATATTTATTAGCGTTTTAATTGGTCTTCATCAGTCGCCACTCTGTCAACTTTTCACTATTTTGAAACACGTTCCTATCAACTTATTTTGCTCCCAATTTCATCTCCAGTAGGTTTGATTGTGTTAACCATCCTTAAGAAGTTTACTTTCTCCTTTTCTACTATATGAAATAGAAAAAAGTGCATAATTTTGCAGCAGTGCATTTTTTTACCGAAAAACTCGTTTTGTCGGCCCCTGATATCGTAAACGTGAATTTTGCTTGCGTCTGTAAGCAGTAAATTACTTTCTGTGATTAGTGGAGTAGCTCAAATCCTTGTTTTGTAGCTTCTTGACAGTGAAAAAGTGAGTTTCCGTAAAACGCTATTCTGCTCGTCGGGCCTTCTGTAAACAACACTAACACCTAAACAATACCCAAAATTTTCCCCCAAATGAATATTTCTCCATTAAACCGGTCAAATTCCATTGAGATACAAAGATTCAATTCTGCAAAGCACATTATAGGCTTATCGTCAAACATATTATTTCTATTGGAGAGTTCCCTTTTCCAGCCGAAGTTCTGAGCCGATTAAGGAAAGTATGATATCCTTTGAAAGGTATTTGTATGGACTTCAGTCGACCAATCCTGAGATTGGATTACAGGTCGCCCTTATTTAGGAATGAAATTTAAAATTATAAAGGGCAGCGCCTGAGACGAACAATGCCATCTCAATGGCGGGAGGAAGATATACATCTAAGTATTCACATTCGTCGGCGCCAAGTCTTTAATGACTATAGCGTAATCCGTAGCATACTGCACTAATTATTGCGGGTACACAGATTCCATACCAGTGAGATATTTTTGTGTCATTATAGGTTAAACGATGCATTGAAAGTTATGCGTTGCGCTGATCAAAGGATGTTTTATGTAAATCGCGAGGATCAAAAGCCCCATCTTTGCAGAAAATGGGAATGCCTGAGCAAACCTGAAAAAATTGCCATAAATTAATTATTGTGCGCGAGCAAACGTAGTTGCCATTTGCTCAAAATACTTTAATTTAGACCTTAGGTATTTTTAAACTTAAAACTTCAAACAGTTTTTCGACGTCCAATGGGAGAAGATATTTGCCACCTCCAGCAATAAAACATGCTCTACACTTCTGAACTACTAACCTTTGCAGTTGACGCGTTCTAAAACACTAATCAATCAAACCAGTGTCCTTTCACTTGTACAATTGTATGGCGATACCTCGTAAATACCTATTGTATTTATTAAATTCTTATTATTTTAGATAACCGTAAGACGTTTACCAGTGGTACGATCACGTTTGTCGGTACCGTGGCACAGGAACGTCGGTCAGGTGCGCCGAAATTACCGGAGTCTAAGGCTGTGGATTTGAAACCCGCGTGTGTTCTCTTCAGTTGATTTCTTATATGGGAGCATTCCCAGTCCTTCGTGTAACACATGTACACCGTAATCCTTATTTATAACGGAAACAATCTGCGTGTAATTTAGAAACTGGTCACCTACACCTAGAAGAATGGTAATAACACCGATTCGCCGCCAGAGGCATTTACAATGATACAGGACAGACGCGATCCTAAGGAATATCACGACGGGATTTCCAGAGAGCAAGAGAGGACTCTTCACTCGGGATTGTCCCCATATTATCTTGAGAGGCCTTCGTACGTCCACCTGCGTAGAAGGCTCAGAGCATCAATATATGTCATGGCAGTGCCTCTGACCGGGGGTCCTAGAGTTCGAATCCTTACTGTGCCTGAGAAGTACACTAAAAATGAGCCACTTAGAGATCGCGATATTTCCTTCCTCTTCATTCTTTTCCTCACACATTACTTACACACACTTACATGCACTACACTACCACATACGACGGGAGACCGGACAGGAGCTTAGAGCTTGTCCCAGCTAGGGCGAAGCCCCGCTGGTGGGAGATATATTGTAAGGAAAAACCCCTCAAGCATATGTGTAGGTCGGCGCCGAATGTCACCATCCGGCAGGGAAACATTACTACCACCTTCGAAAAGACATGATTTACACTTACGGGATTAATGATCTCAGCGGTTGACGTACCCAGAAACATCAATCGATCATCACATCAGTCGTAGGTTGCTAATTATTGTCTACTGGGAAAGGGGTGGGCAAGGCCGAATTAATCCCAACACGAAAATGGGACTAGTACGAGAAATAATATGCCATTTTGTTGATGTGCTAGTTATGTCGTATTACTCGTGTTCAGCACCTTCATAATTTTTATGCATATAATATTCCCAATATATTTTTTAAAATCCCGTTAATTGACTTATCTAGAAGTAATTTGAGGCTGCCATTTGCTTTTCATTCAGTTGAAGAGAAAGCTGTCTTCATTTCCTGCTTATTTCGTTCATAGACGGCACCACATACTCTTTAAGTTCTCCTGAGTTTCGATAGATGGCAGTGGAGTCCTCTTTTGAGCAGAACAGAAATGTCACCTTTCAACCGCATCCAATGCCCTGCCCAGATAGCATAAGAACTTGGATAACCAAATGTGCTAATATGTTCATAATAATGCGCCTAACTGTATGTTTATAGCTATGAATTCCGACAGAAAATCATTAAGATTATTAATATAATATCATTATTTCTTCAATAGAAGTCTTTTTTGCAATAAAAGTTGTTCTACCGATTTACGCAAATGCGGTGAAGCGGTTGACTATAATATATTTCCCGAAATTGAGAAACAATTTTATAGAGAAAGAATTACTTCGTTCAAAAATATATCAAATTTAATATTGGACAAAAGAAATATAATATTGCCAAGTACATAGAATATAAGATTGGAATATAACATTTATCGGTGAGTGTAAAAAATGTGATGGACGAGTCAAAGAAAATTAATAGGATGTATGAAATTTAATATCCTTATTACACTTGGTGATATCAGTGTATCGAGAAGCTGAAAATATTATTCGAACTTCAAACGTTATTCACAAAAAATAAAACTAATAGATATTGCTAACTTATTCGAGTATTAACCTGTGAATAATCCTTTCTTTGACATATATTTTTTCTCAGATTCATGGATCAAAAATTTCAATAGCTTTGGAACTTAATTTTCTATAAAGATAATTGATATTAAAAACAAAACAAAAAATAATTTCCGTCTATGTATCAGTCATATTTATTTACATTCCCGGGTAATTACAGTATCTTCTATATCTGGGTTGATTATCTCTCTCTTTTTTAATAATTTCTCACGGTGCCGTACATAAATGGCAGTAAAATTATATATATATATATATATATATATATATATATATATATATATATATATATATATATATATATATATATATATATAACTCTTAAAAAGGGTGTCGTATCGTCCTGTTTGATCTGTAAAATTTTCGTTTCCTGAACATGAAAAGTTAATTATATATTTGTTGGCAACCCGAAGTGTTTTATATTGGTTCCCGTAAGAACAGTGTTTCTTGGCTCCGAGAATTCCCGAGAACGGGCACACCGGCCAAGCTAATACAGACACGTGCATTGCACGCTCCCGCCCTCGCCCACCCTGTTTCGGATATGTTTGTTGTTTGATTTATCCTAAACAAATGTTTCATAAGAAATGATACTATACTTCGTCATGTATTTTCAAAAGCGATGGTATTCATGAGTCTATATTGATCCCGGCTTCGTCGAAACATCACTTCGATGCAATTCCCGATCACAATGAAAGCGCGTCCCGAACGGAAATTTGAAGAGCCCCAAGCGCGGGCACGCGTGACGAACAAGTGCAGACTCCTGCACGCACGCCTGGTGAAGGGCCCCGCCCTTTACGAGGGGGGTTTGCGGCGTGCCCCCCTCCCTCGCGCTGTCCGCTCCCCTCCCACGGCCACCACGGCGAGGGGAGGCACGGAATTAGCGAGCGGCTGATGTTTTAGTTAGCGCAGGGCGCGTTCGCTTGTTTCGCTGAAAGGCGATATTCGGATGCGCAATGAAGAAGGTAGTGGGACTGCGATGGCGGAAATGCCGGTGCATCTTGTGAATGAGGAGAACAAGAGCTTTTCGTCTTAATCGACTCTTTTAGTAAAATTGTACTATGAAAGTAGCGCCATACGAGGAACGAAAACCAACTCCAAGAGCGAACTACAAAGTTTGAAATCTACAGACAAGAATAATTAACATAATTGGATGAGCAGTAAAACAAAAAGCACCCTCATAAAGCTTGACATATTATTTGAATAAACTGACTTTGGTTAATTTGAAAAAAAATGTGTAAAACATATTTACAATATTTACATTTGAAAATTATCTCGAAATATGTTTTGCAGTAAGCTACAGACTAATGAAAGCTTGTTTAGCACTAAGGAGATTTGAGAATCGAGCAGATGAAACTTTTGCAATATTCCTATATTTTGTGTATAATTTGTTGAAATCAAATATTAAAACGTAGTATATTTAGTGTTTTTTCATTCCTTTGATAGTGTTCATTTGTAGGCGATAACACTACCTTCTCTGCGTCAACCAATCAAAAACCATAACACTTCTTCTCTGCTGAGACCAAAATTATTATAATCTACGCAAATATGTTTCATTTTTGGCGACATCAGAAGGCACAAGCTCTCTGAGAAACCATATATTCTTGTAATTGCACATGACGGGCTCGTGTACGAATGTTGGAGGGAGACAAGAATTCTAGAACTGTTTATATTATTACAAATTCAGTTAAAAGTGTTTTAGGTGATTTATGGAAGATGGATGACCATAAAAAATAATTATTAAGAACACTCTGCCTCGTAGACCTGACAGATCTGTGATTGAAACTACGAATAGGAGTATTTTAGATGTACGAAGAGGCGACTCATCCCATACATGCGTTCATTCAGCATACGTTAGTTTCTCATGTATTGTTTTTGTTCTTCTTCCCCACACTTTCTTTCAGTTCTCTAAACACTCACAAATCGCTTTTCTAATTTTATTCATAAAACCATGTTTAGACGTGTAAATCACATTTCTTTCGTAACATAGTACTATCCCGTAGATAGTTTACCTATTTTTATCTTTATCAATTCTTTCTTCATAGCCATCACTTCTTTTTACCACTATTTTTGTCTATAATACAGGAGTTTACTCCGCTCTTTATAAGTTTATCAAAATCTCGATACATAAGTATAAACGTTTCATTCTCCAAATGCATCCACTTTTCCGGCACGAATTATTTGTTATGGTCTTGACGGTGTCAGTTCAAAAGATTCAATCTTTTCCCCCTGTCCAATCAACTTTCTCTCGTCCAAACTCGATTCAATTCCCACACTTCCATTTTCCACTGCTCCTCTGCCCCACCGTAGCCTCTGCCCCCTCTCCTCTTTCCGGTGCGGGCCTGCGTCATTAGGGCGAGTGGCTCCTGCAATAAAGCCAAGCGGGGCCGCGGCGCCTCATTGCTAATTCAGCGGTCCACCACTCGCGTTGTCCACCGCTCCATTCCCCCCTCCTGCCCAGGCATGCCTCGTCCACGTCCTCGCTGCCTCCGCTTTCCCGGGTCCCGCCGCACCCCTTCGCCGTCCTCTTGTACATCCTCACCCCACCCTCAACCCTACCCTCGTCCTCTCCCTCCTCCCCACACCCGTTCCCACCCTCGTCCCCACCCTCGTCCCCACCCTCGACCCCACCCTCGACACTAACCTCGTCCCCACCCTCCTCCCCACCCTAGTCCCCACACACTTCCCCACGCTTGTCTCCACCCTCGCCCCCACCCTCGTCCCCACCCTCATCCCCACTCTCGTCCCAATACTCGACCCCGCCCTCATGCCCACCCTTTTACCCACCCTCATACCCATCTTCGTCCCCACCTTCGTCCACATCCCCGTCCCCACCCTCGTCCCCACTCCCTCGCTGTCGCTAACGCCCCTAACCCTCGCCCTCGCTCTCGCCCTCGCCCTCGCCCTCGCCCTCGCCCTCGCCCTCGCCCTCGCCCTCGCCCTCGCCCTCGCCCTCGCCCTCGCCCTCGCTCTCGCTCTCGCCCTCGTTCTCTCCCTCACCCTCGCCATCGAGGCTGCCCTAGAGACCGAAAGGCGATTGGGATTAACGGCCCGCTTCTTTTCAGAAGCGCGGGAAAAGAGATAATGGCGGTCGTACTGCGCGCTTATTGGGCGACATGAAGCCGAATGCTCAGTTTTAATGCGCAGGAGCTGTGCGGTGGGATCCATGATGCTGAAACAAAGCATCTCCGCAATTTTTCAAATGTGATATATTTATGATGTAATGAATATAAAATTACACTTTAATATGATCAATTACATCTTAACGCACTTTCATCCAAGAGGTAAACTAAACGTCTTTACACAGATCTCTTACATCTATTAATCATATATTATCATATATTCAGTAATTGCAATTTATAATTGTAGTAGTACCATTTACAGATTTCATTTTCTCTGTTTAAATGAAAATAATATGTATGAATATGTTCTGCATTTCATTGAAATGAACGAATATATGAAGATTAATTTAAACAACTAGTAACAAGAACGTAATTATTCTTGAAATATTTGTCATTAAGATAATTAAAATATTATGTGTACCTATTAATATCAGTTTGCATTGGTGTCAATATTATATTTGAATAAAACAAGTGATATGGCGTTTTCAATTTACGTAATAAGCACTAATTATAATGGAAAATAAGTAAATAATTATGTCCGACTAATGTATGATGAAACAGGTGCATGAGTAATTCCATTTGTTTTCACAACATTTTGGTTGCGCATCCTGTTACTTTATTTTTGTATCTAAAGCAATCACAATTCATAAAACCTTTGTCATAATGGTTTCAAATCCACTCAAAACCTGCATTATGATATTTTAATGAAAAAGATTTCCAAGAAATTCGTTGATTAAAAAACTTTCTGACAAAGGAAACAAAACATTTTGGCCAAATCAAAATACACCAATAATTGTGTATTTAGTTTATTAGAAACATTTCTGATCCTAAATTTTGTGAGAATGATGACAGACGATTGATTAGATATATTCAAAGTCTGTGAACAACGACAAATCGATCATTAAAAAAGAAAATTGCACAACCATATATTTATTGTAATCTGTCTATAAAAATAAACTTAATATTAGAGCATACGGGTTGTATCCATAATGCGATTCCTGCCTAAGAAACTAATGACGTTATGAAATGGAGTGCCAGTCTTATATATTAAGAAATAAAATCTGATTTAATATCGAGGCTGGGACCATGACGAAAATCGTCCTGGGAACAAACATTTTCATGGCAGTAATCCTAAATGTTTTCATATTCAAGATTTATTGTGTAAGTTGCTGCTTTCCTAAATCACAACGAAACACTAGAGAGAAACTTGATAAAAATGGTTACACAGGAGAGTGGAATAAATGAGATCCATCGCCAACAGAAATAGCAAGCTTTTGTATATGTTCTGCAACGTTAACTTAAGTATTCAAACCATCATGCAGCAGTTACATACTTCTCTCACTAAAGAACTCTCGCACCAAACTCCCTCTAGATCAAACGACACGAGAAGTGGTGATTAAAAACTTCAGCAAAACATCATCTCCACCTTATTCCGCAGCGTGTAGCTATGTGCGCGTGTAGCGATCTCAACACAGGCCGCGTGCCGCCGAAGAGAAAGAGCCGGTTGGCGCCCAACGTGAGGCCGCCGTGGGCGAACAAGGTGAACGTCGACAAACGAACCGCGAGATAATAATGGGCGCGCGCCAGGCTCCGAACGGCGGCGGCGGTGGCGGCGGCGCTGCCGCATTTTTCACGGGCGCCGCTCGCCCCCGACGACCCACTTGCGCGCGTGCCCCGCATCGCCGCCGGGTGGCCCTCCCGGAGCTGGTGAGCGAGGTGGGCTCGGTGGCGGGAAGTGATGGGGGACGGAGAAGGTCGGGACGAAGGAGTGCGAAAGAGCGGGACAAGGCAGGAGATAGGCAAATGTGGGTATGGGGATGTAAACGGGGTGAGAGTCTGGGTGAGAGGGTACTATTCTAAGGAATGATTGTGATCAAGGTATCACTGAATGTATGAAAGTGGTCGTGTGGGCGGTAAATGTTTTAGCTAGTGGGTGGTGTGTGGGAGTGAAGTCATATGGGAGTGTAGTCGTTTGGATGGTGAATGTGTGAGCGTGAAGGCTGTGAACGCGTGTTTATGTAGGCAATGATTGTGTGGGCGGGTGGATGGTAAATATAAAGGCAAGCAAGTGGTGAATGTTTGGACGTGAGGGTTGTATGTGGATGAGAGTATAAATGTGCGTGGTGAGGGAGAGCTCAATTGTGACTAGGGAAACAGGAAGTACGGGGACGAAGAGGTAGTGCAAGATGGGAAATGGGGAGGCAGAGAGTGTGGGTGAGAATAAATGGAGGGATTCGTGAGTTCCATGACGAAGGAGCATGGCAAAAATTTGGAGTATTGCGGAGGAGCATGGCATAAAGAGTAAAAAATGCAGGCTTTAAGTGGAGAGAGAGCATCTAATAACCGATGTGTGTCATTGACGCTAAGAAGGTCGGCTTGAGAATTGCGAGAGCGCGGCACGTTGGCGGGAATGGGGATCGACAGCAACTGCGGGAACGAAAGATGTTTCGCAAGGTGATTGCTGAAGTTGTGCAATATCCGGCGAACCGACCCCGTCCATCGATCTCTTGCGTGTTTTTTACAAGACATCCGCTGATTGGCGCTCCTTCTTCCAGTCCCAGTTTGTTCCACTTCTTTCCCTCACACCCTACCCTCGCCTTCCCCACACATGAGCTACGCATAGTCTCATTTCCTTTACGACACTTTAAACACGCCGTCCCTAATTCCCGACTGCCGGCCTGGATCTCGTTAGTCGGCCATCATCGTAACACCCCTTTGCCTGCCTCGCACCCATTTTCTTCGTGACTCTTGTTTCGCAACCCGCCATCCCGCCCTCGTTTCCCATCTCTCGCAAAGCATTTCCCCGTCCTCCCACGTCCTTTCTATCTACACCCCCAGCCCTCACATTTCTCCTCACCCCCGACTCGCACGTCAGGTGCACCCCCGACGCCGCCTCGGATTCAATCACGCCCGCGCGGTCGATCCCGCCGCAGGTGTCCGTCCGCTGCCGCTCCGCCGCACTCGCCGCTCTGGGCCGCGCCGCGCCGTCGCCGGAGGCCCCCGCCGACGCCTTACTGGATCTCCCGCTCTTCGCTTGAAGGAGTAGCAGTTGCGGTTCACTCGGTCGCCGTGGGGTCGAAAAGTAAAGAAATACTAGAGGAAACCGGCTAATAGATGACGGCAACTGAGAACAAATCTTCAGATATGAAATGTTTTGTAAACCCAAGAACTTTAAATATTCGTATTTTCTTTGACCTCCAACTCACATTGCTTTTTTTCCTAATATAATTAGCCAGTGTTTCACGGAAAATGAAATACTTTTGATTTCAATATATTTGTTTAAATTAAATAAAACACTGAGTTTGGTACACTTAAACTGTTCTTGAAGCAGCACCCTAGAAGCATTGTCTTCTGTAAAATACACTTCCAGTAAATCAACCGGTACCTGAATCATAGTGAGAATATTTAGGCATATTGGAAATAAAAATTTTGTAAAAATAAAAATAAAGGCATATTGGCAATAAAAATTCTCTTCTGGAAAGCTTCACATGTTTCACTTACTTCACATGTTTCACACGCATTTAAAAAAGTAGGTATCTTGTCATTAACAAGATGCACATTTTTTTTATAATATGCATGTTTGCATAGTTATGTCCTCTCAAAATATTAAAATGCCTTTTTATCCACAGATTTGCCGTCAAAACTATAATAGAGTGTAGCACGCAGAACAAAATATTCAACAAATGACTAGTATTCGCTCTATTAATTTTAAGGTAGTGTTAATATTGAGTATTTATACATCAAAACCGTTAAGAATACCAAGCGATAATTATTTTAGATATTTCATTTAAAGCAAAGAATTAAGAAATTTGGCTTAGTATAAAGCTTAAATATCTTTCTAAAAATCCCTAGTTCTTTAAATACATAGATGAGAAGACGTATTTGACGACAAAGTTTAAAAATTACTTAGGTAAGTGTTTTGGGAACTCCCGGTGCCCAAGGTTAACCACTGCGGTAGCGCAAGTAGTGTGCGACTCACTCGAACTTCTTAGATTTTGTGGTTCTGGCTTCGAGACCGGATGGCGCCCGGTGTTTACCACATCTCATATTCCATCATTTATTGATAAGTTATGGAAATCGTTACCACATCTACAAATCATCTTTTCCCATAGACTTGGCCTACAAGACAACGATGTCTTAAAGGAGTACAGATACGTATTGTGTCATAACATCGACGATGTCGACGACGGAAAGTTCAGTCAAACGAAATCAATGTTTTACAATATTATGACACACACATGGGTATTCTTAGAGTTTACAAATTAAATTCAAGCTTACTTTCAAAATCTTAGTTAGAACTGAGGAGATGTACAATTAATTTAAAGTATTTATGTTGCATATTCTGAAAGATCTATTTAATTTCTCTCCGCTCACCATTGTAAGTTCGAGACAGGGAGAGCGAGAGAGAGCACCGATTAAACTGAGGAAATACCTCATTCGATTAGTTATTATTTTAAGATCGAGAGGGAACTACTAAATACTAAAAAAAAGTTTTCTATTTCTTGTAGAAAACGAAATTAAAACGTTAAAGAAAATGTATCAATTTAGACTATCTAAAGTGAAACTTTACAAAATTGAGATAGGTTCGAAAGAATTTTTATTAGATCATAAGTGTTCTAAAAATCCATATTCTTCTATAAACGACTAAGTACTCAGCCTGTCAAATTCCTCAGGACTAATTATCAAATGTAAAAGTGAATAAATCTACGATAGCCTTATCGTAAAATCGTGTTACAGTGTTCGATTGGTTGACAAAACGTACATTATTACCCAACATTATACCTAATGCCTTACTTTGAAAACAATGGATAGAAATTGACAATGAAATTACTAATAATTATCTACTATTAATCATGATTTCAACGCAAACCCATTGCATTCTTTCATACAATAAGTCTCTTCCCAAACAGTACATCATCATATATTAAATTTGCCGACGATAGTGTAGTCCACGGACAACATTTACCTGCAGGAAAGCACAGCAGCTCATGCGTAAAGACGCCTGCAGTTTCCCTGCCCGCAAACTCCGCACCTCTGCGAGATGAGTAGCGCGCGTCGGGGGCAGGTTTTATATTGGGCGCATTTATCACGGGCGCGTCCGCGTCAGCGGGGGCGTGCCCCGCGCAGGCGGTGACAGGGGCGGGCCTGGCGCGCCTGCGGAGCCTGCCGCCCGCTGCGCAAGTAGGTCGCGCGAGATGCAGGCCCCTGCAGGCGCGCGCCCGCCTGCCACGTGTCGCGCGGCCCACGCTTATTATCTGGCGCCGGTGCGCAAGTTGCCTCCTAGGCATGAATGCGCTCTCCGACACGTTGTTCTCGCTACGTCCGTAGCATTACGTGGCAGCCGGCGACGTCAAGCGGAAAATGAAATATGAAGATACTGGACTGACGGTTAAACTAGTTTGAAACAAATGCGTCTAGTGGCACTGAAAGTTTAAATGTGTTTTCCTTTTTCATGATAAAATGTGTATTATGAAATATTGCAAAGGGCACATGAAATCCTACGGAAAAGGAAATCCGCATTGTGTTTGTATTCCTCATCCATTGCGTATATGACAAAAAAGGGAAAATATTCGTTTCTAAACCAATTAGCGATGGAAATTGTGACGACTGTATGAATGTGCGCTTGAATGTGCATGCATTTAAATACGCATAGAATCGCATAAAGAGGATGTGCTGAAAATAAGGACTAATTATGAATATTGCGGTTCTTATAACATACTCGCAATTGTACACCTTGCGTAACAGTAAATATTTATGTACTGAACTTCGCAAAATGGAGGTGACATACACTACAGAAAATATTGCCCTGTGAAATTAGAAACGAAAACATCTTTTTCAATTAGTGAACTGGTATATATGATTTTCGAAAAAAATCTAGTCGTTCATTTTCATTTATTAGATTATTTGATACAGTTTCCAACCCTTGAGCAATATCAAAATTTAATGAACTAACGAAACAAATGCTCGCGTCCGAACGTTTAAAAATAGACCAAATAGGAATGTTTAAAATAAATTTAGGATGTTAGGATGGAGGATGTTTAGGATGTTGGATGGAGAAGAAAAAATAAAACCATGCTTTTTAATAATTATCGAGAAAAGTATTCACGTTTTTTAAACCCCAACTGCGTAAATAAGAATACAAAACGCAGACAAAGTATTCCTCTCCAGCAAATCACTCAATTCAGTGAAAGTGAGTTCCCATTTCTTGACTTTTTCCAGCCAGCATTCCTCCCGTTGTGTCACGTGCTTGCAGGAAGGTGATAGGATGTAAGGAATTTATCTCTCATGAGAGTCACAGGCGGGGAAGCGTCTGTAACAAACGACATTGACCGCCGATTAAATGCATTATTTAGTTGGGCGCCAACGAGGGGTCGCTGAGCGGACGCCGGAGCGAGAGCGCAGGCGGTGGAGGGGGTGTGGCGGCCAGCGGGGAAAATGACTGGAGCCAGAGCGAGTGCAGGAGCATAAGCGGGATCGAAGATCGGACGGGAGTGGATGGGATGAAGTGCACGACAAACAGGGGGCGGGAACGGGTGGGGGTTGGTCGGTGGTAGTAACATGGCGATGGCAACGGTGGGTGCAGTGCCTCCGACCGGAAGGTTCTAGCGTTAGAGTCCCAACGATGCCGGATTTTCGACACTAGCTACAGTTACTAGATCGAATTTAGCCCCTGTCTGTAGGAAAACTCTAACGTCTATCCGCATAGATCGGTAATTTTCTGTTGTTTTGCCGATCTCCATTAGGCGATTGCCGGAGCAGTGGCCAACAAACGTGCCATGAACCGCGCGCGATCTTTTCTTCCCTTTTCCTCGCCCCGCACTTACACGCACTTGTTACGTACACAAGTACATTACCACACACGCCGGGAGACCATTTAACAGCTTAGAGTTTGTCCCGGCTGGGCGGTACCCCTTTGGTGGGAGATACCTAGTTGGGGAAAACTCCGCAAGGCGACGTCTAGGTCGGTGCAGGATCTCGCCATGTAGTGGGGAAGATAACCGCCACCTCTCGCGAGAAAAACTTTCAAGTACACTTTCAGTACTAATGACCTTAATAGTCGACGCGCCCGGAATCACAAAGCAATCAATCAAAGAGACTGTTGGGCGGGCCAGGCCGGTCAACGAACGAGACAACAAGATCCGAAACGCAGGCAGTAGAAGGGGCGGCGGTGGGTGCGGAGTGGCCGGGAGCGGAGCGGGACTGGGAGTAGGAGTGCGGTAACGGCAGCGGGGCAGAGCCGAGAGCGGGAGAGAAGAGGGCAGGAGTGGAAGAGGGTTGGAAGCAGGTCGGTGACGGAGCCATCAGGGCTGGGTGGCCGCGCTGGGGAGGAGGCACGGCTGGGTGATGGAGAGGGGCGAGGGCAGGCAAGAGCAACACGACGGCCGGCGCGATGCCAGCCATCGGAGACAACGGATACTGGCGCAACCGATTGTCACCGAACCAAGTGGGTTCCAAGAACGTGGTTGCATGCAGTTACTATTATGTGCGCCATGTTTCATGTGAATATGAATCCATGTTTAATGTGTATGTGGGTATTTTTGCAGTGAAATTTGTCGGTGACTGACAAGGTGGTCGATTATGTCTTGATTGAAATTATACTCTGAGCAAATGTAACATATGCTGAGTTTATTACTCTAGTACGGTGTGCAAACGTTATTTTTTGACATGAATGTCCGAAATGCCAATGAACAAATGATCACTAAGATTTAGTTTATTGTCATCGTTTTGATAACAGCGACCAGAGGAAGATTGTTATATATTCATTAATTTATATTATTTTTCTTGGAATGACACCAATTTTATTTGATACATTTGTGCGACTTGTTTTTATCGTTTAGTAAATTGGTCTTAACTAACCATTAAATAAATTTTATTAACAAATTTGTAGTCTTTAAATATTAGGGTAATAGAATTATCCTTCTATTTTTTGCATTTAATACAGTGTAATGTACACAGAGTATTCAGAAGTGATCTTTGATATAATGAGTCGTGAAGATTTTTTCTCAAACGGTGTGCACTTTGTAGTATATTAAATGGAAACGACTTCCCATGTGCAAAACGTGTTTTCAATCCTTTGCATCTTAAAATAAGCATTATTTGACAACTAATACGTGAGTTACTACTGCACTAGTGTTACTTTAGAATTGTCATTACGAGTTATTGTTACTCCAGAAATATTGCATGTGATGTATTAGCATTACATTTTAAAGTACTACACATTATATATTATAATTTATCATTGTTTCCATTCAATTTGTTGATTAACATTTCTTTGTGCATAATTATTGGGGAATTGATGCGGAGTCTGGCCGTTGTTTTAGCTCTTCCATCTGTTTAATGATCAACATTGCGGTTGGTTTGAAGCATTTGTTCCGTTCTCCCATATTAATTATTGATGAGGACGTGTTAATACTAATGATGTGATAATGGATGGTGTGGTTTCTAGTCCGTGTAACAATGATGTGTTGCAATTCTCGTTCACGGTTTGTGCGTAATCGAATATCTCCTGGTGATTTCTCTTCATATAGTTACGTACGTAAAGACAGGGCAGTAGTATGTTTGATGTATTGTTTATTTACAAGTAACCATTCTTTCATTTAATATTTATTCAAAAGACACATTTACATTTGTGAGTTAATTCTGTATGTTTTTGGGAGTACATGACAAAATAATCAGAGTAAAAATATTTTATGAACACCTTGTTTCTTCCACGAACAATAGAGCTTCCATAAGTACACGATTTGTTGCTTTGTGGTCCTACTAATCTACAGATGAAATTAATAATTATCCACAAAATTCCTTTCTTTATTATTCTTGAAAATGACACCACAGAAATTATTGATAATCAACTTCATAACCCTCAAGATGCTAATATGTGCTCGTCGTGAAAAACCCAGCAATTTATTCTCACGTAAAGTTCTATGTTAACAGAAGATATTGAAACAATATACGAATATCAAGAAATACAGTTAAATACTTCATGTCTATACTTATTTTATTTGAAGATTTACGAATACACAATTTACGAATAAAAGAAAATAAACTCAAGTAATCTTATGTTATTGATGAAGTATTCTTATATTGTGTTTGCTCTTTTGAGGGAGAGGTGAGCTCGACTTAAAAAAAAGACTGAAATTTAGAATGAATGTCATATTTAATTACTTACTATTTTTATAAATTATGATTTTTCTTTCATGTCTTTCCAGTCTTTCAAAAATTATTAAAACGTTTAAAATTACATAATCAAATCACATTTAATGCCGCAAAACAAAAATGAAATTAAAAACAATAAAACCTGTAGGAATAAATACCGGTACTACCGTTCTGGATAGCCAAGGTCGCTAAGGCTGAAGGCCCGAAGCTGCCTTGCTTTGAAGGTTCGCGTGTGCGAATCCCGCCTCGGACATGGATATTTGTGTGTGTTGTTAGTAAATGTTATCCCACTGTTACCCCAAAGTTCAAAGTTACAGTGGTTTCTATAAGACCGAGCAGTTTAAAAGCGATAATAAGCTTTAAAAATTAAAAACGTCCCGGTACAGAAAAGCTTCCAGAATGCGAAAACTCAAGGGACTAGTATTTTTTCCGTATTAGATGACTCCACATAATTCAATGTAATACACCGGAATTTATGTTAGGCAGAACCGCGATTACTGTTCACATTAGACAGATTTCCACATGATAAACGTTCCGCATTGAGCAAGTTTGACTGTACCAGATGCGCTGGTAAGAGGGAAAACAACAGTCTTCCACCTGACCCAGCGGTTGGTTTCGAGCGCAACCCTCGTGCGCCAGCTGCATTCTACAGAAGCCGCTTCTGCAGGCGGCGGTGCAGGCGTACAGCTTCCCTCTCCGCGCTCGCAGGAGGCGCGCCCCTCGAGGGCAGGGACGTGCGTTGGGGCGGGGGCGGAGGGGGCGGGGCCCGCGTGGGCTGCACGTGCGCCCCTCTGCGCCCTCCCCCCCCCCTCCACCGGGCGCCGCTGCAGCTCGGGGCTTCCTCCCGCGCCGGGGAGCGCGTCTCCCACCCCCACCCGCTCGCGCAGGGGGCTACAAAGCGCGGGCGAGGGGGAAGACAGGTTCCGTGACTCATGCGACCGCACAGAAAACTGTTGCGAAATTTACGTAAAGAAACACATGCCCGTTCGGGACTAGGGATTGAAAAAATCTATGTTTTTAAAATATCGACATTTTTTGGAAAAAACATAGATATTATAACACCAATGTTTTGCATTCTTCGTTTTTTTTCAAATCGTTATATTTGCGAATAAACATCGATACTTTCAAAAAATCTCTTGAAATAAATACAATTTCCAGTAACTGTTTTATTTGTAGGTTGCTCGTAATCAACAGCCATTGATTGACAACTCCCTCTATTGTCGATACCCAGGCGGCACAAAACTGTTTGCTATTCGTAATCTTTCTCCAGTGCTGTTCCTTTGATTGTTTTGTATGTGTACATCGGTGCATTTGTTTGTCTGTATGTGTGTGTCATCCTCTCATCCCTCACTATCGTCATCATTTCATCTTCCATACCCCCAGGGTTAACAACTCTCTCTCGATCGGATCCAGCTAAATGCTGATCCTCAGGTAAAAATTGTATGCATCTGCCACCGATATAATGTTACTGAGCCCAGGTAAATGCAGGGCGGATAAACACATAGTCCAAGTCGGCCTATTGCCGATAAAAAAATAGAAATAGTCAATATACTTCGTATGATGTATTAACAAATTCAAATTTATATGTAAAATCATAGTTTTTGGCAGAAATGTTTCAATTAAAAAACGTTATTTGTATTCTATGAAGTGACCTATTCTGTTAAGACTACGAAATAGTTTTTATTTAGTTGTGAGAGAGCATTAAGATGATTTGGAGACGGGTGACCTCTACAACGGTAAACGAAGGGTTAGGCTTCCTGGAATACAGTAATAATGTTAGCACACGGAAGCGCTAGAATCTTCTTACAAACATTAAGTACATTAAGAACACGTTTATACGCTTCCTGTTAGTAGTTTATTTCTTTCAGCTTTTGCAAATTCCGCGCGGAAACGAAAGCAGGTGGCTTGGCTCCTGTGCCCTTATCGCACGGGTATGAGTATATGCTAGTAGTATACACTTTGTCGCAGGCTCAAGATTTTCAATAGTACACTGACTTGCATATGCGATTACAAACTCTTGACACCAAACTCTTGAAACGTCTTCTCCGCAGTCTCCTTTCAACGACTAGCTTTGGTTCTCATTTCAACGATTTCTTTGTAAGAGACGCAGCCGTTTTCCAAAGAAATGGATGACGTCTGTACGGAGTTTCATGGAATGTCGCCCGGTCGAACTGCCAGACCTCCGCCCTGCAAGCGGGATGAAGTCCAATTTTTGCCGATTTAAACGAATTTGATACCGGTGCTTTTCTTTGATTTGTGCAATCTGCGGGGCTTTTTTGTTCCCAGGAGGTTAACGCTAGCTCTAAAAATGCACGAACTTAGACAGTTTTAGTCCCAAGAGCTTACAATTGTGCATTAGGAGTTAGATGTCAAACTTGAATCATTCAAATGCATACAATTGTTACCACCTATAATTTTCTGGAACCCCCTTGGGGAATACGCAACAGTTTTACTTGTAAAGTTTTACGTACGTCTGGGGCATCATCGGCGTCTGTGGCCACAACCACAGCGTCTGTGGTGCAACTTTCTTAAACTTGTGAAGGTGAATATTGGTTCGCTTAAAAACCTTACGCGCTACAGGAATAACTGGCGACAATGGACGCCCTCCGAGAACAATTAGCACACATCAGAAATGCCATCACAAAGAGATGAGAATTTCGAAATGTGTATTTTTGTGAACCCGCTATTATATCGAAATAAACATTTTGTTTTTAATTTTTTCATCATTTATTTATTTTCTATACCGAATCATTATACACTTAGGTGACAAAAGTCATGGGATATCTTCTAATAACGTGTCGGATCAAGTTTTGCCCGCCAAAGTGAAGCAACTCGACGTGACATGGACTCAACAAGTCGTTGGAAGTCCTCTGCAGAAATATGGAGCCATGCTGCCTTTATAGCCGTCCGTAATTGCGAAAGCATTGCAGGGCCAAGATTTTGTACACGAAGTGACCTCCTAACCATGTCCCACAGAAGTTCGAAGGGAGCCATCTCGGTCGATCTGGGTGACTAAATCATTAGCTCGAATTGTTCATAATATTCTTCAAACCAATGGCGAACAGTTGTGGCTCGATGACATGGCGCATCCATAAAAAGTCGATCGTTGTTTGGAAATATGAAGTCCATGAATGGCTGCATATGGTCTCTAAGTATCCGAACATTACCGTTTCCAGTTCAGTTCTGTACAGTTGGACTAGAGAAGCCAGTCCATTCCACGTAATAACAACCCACACCATTATGGAACCACGACCACTTTGCGCAGTGCCTTGTTGATAATTTGGGTCCATGGTTTCGTGAGCTGTGCCACCCTCGAACCCTACAATCAGCTCTTACCAACTGAAATCGGAACTCTCGTGACAAAGCCAGTTTCCAGTCGCCTAGGGTCTAATTGATATGGTCACGAGCCTAGGAGAGGCTGCAGGCGAAGTGCTGTTAGCAAAGGCACGTAAATCGGACTTCTCATGCTATATCCCATTAATGGCAAATTTTGAGACACTCTCCAAAAGAATACGTTTGTCGTAAGTTGCATATTGATTTTTGCTGTTATTTCACGAAGTATTGCTTGTCTGTTAGTATTGACAACTCGGCGAACACGAGACTGCTCTCAGTCATTAAGCGAAGGACGTCGGTCCCTGCGTTGTCCGTAGTGAGAGTTTATTCCTGAAATTAAATATTCTCGGCACACTCTTTTCACCGTGAATCTCGAAATATTGAAATCCCTATCGATTTTTGAATGAAATGCCCCATGCGCGTACCTCCAAGTACCATCCCGTGATCGCTCGAAACATTTCACCTGAATTCTTGAGTACAAATAAAAGCTCTGCCAACGCACTGTCCTTTTAAACCTTTTGTACGCAATACTACTCTCATTTGTATATTTGGGTGTTGTTATCCCCTGACTTCCGAATGATGACCTGCGTTCCAAATGACATAAAGTTAGTTTTCCTGTCACCTGAATGTATAAATATGTAATTCATTATTGCAAAATCATGTTCATCAGAGCTGGAAGACGATCTACTCGTAGCAAAACCGTGCTTTTCATTTTGACTTTATATGTTATATTTCTCTCTCTCTCTCTCTCTCTCTCTCTCTCTCTCTCTATATATATATATATATATATATATATATATATATATATATATATATATATATATATTCACAAAGGGAAAGTATTCCAATTCGGCCGAGCAGTTAGTCATGTTAAACGGAATTTGAGAAACATTGCATTCGAAGTGAAACGCTATTTTTGAACAAAATATTTAACTGCACAATTGGGTGTAAAGTGATAGGTAAAACAATAAAACGCACGGAAATTGATGTTTTTTCCTCTAATTAATAATCTCTTCAATTACTGTCAGACCAGTATTTTGTCGTCCACACGAGTGTTTCGCCTGGAATTTGGTCCTAATCATTTCTGGCTTCGTAATACCACGCCATGATGTTTTTGGGTAATTTACAAGTAGTTGTCTTAAAACATGCCCATAACAAACCATTATACTGTTTTTCTCAGAAATGTAAATTACCTCACAATGCAATGTGATTGCTGTTCATTATGTTTCTTAAAGATGTAAACGTGAACGAATGTAGTAGGGGAAGTGGAGTGGGATATTGTAAATAATAAATATAATGCGTTTATCTTTTCAAGTAGGTTCTCACTGAGTGAAGAAGAATATTTACGAATACATTTAAAAATGTAATGAAGTTCGATGCTCATCGAAGTGGTTCATGTTGAAATATAATCCTCAGATTTTGACATATGTCTTTGTGGTTAAGATACCGCAAAAGATGATCTGTCAGAGACCTTGTACTCGTTCTTGGATTCTTTGCGGTGATGAGGTTCTTTCCTGTTACGTCGACGTGGAGTCATCTGAGTGTCATTTCGACAATATTCAATTTCATATGTAGCATCGAGTAGTAGTTTTCCTTTCATACCATATTTTCTATGATTCATACAGAGCAGATTATGATAAATATGTTTTTCAAATACCTTTCAATTGCGTTTTTTCCTTCAAAATTTATTTTATTTATTTTATAATATAATTTTTAAAAAATGCAAAGTTATCATTTTTCTATTAAGATCTAATTTTCTTGATATGTTTATTACAATGAGATGATTTTGTTCCTAAATTTTTCCTGAATAATAATCATTTCAAAATACTTGTACGAGTAGTAACGAACTGTACAAAATTTAGCTTCGTAGCGCAAAATATGCTATAGTAACGAACTACGTTTACAATACCTTGGTGAAGACATATATTATAAATAGAAAATATTAAAGAGATGTGAAAATAATTCTCAGAACAGACGAAAACACTGAAGTGGGAAAACGTTTTTAGATGTGCAAATGACTACTGTCAGCCGAATAAAAAGGCCCAATAGGCGATTTCATCGACACTCCAGCAGAAGCAACAACCAGAAGGCATCGCTTGAGCTGCCGCTAGTCGAACACGAACGGAACGGTTTGTCCAGAGCTTCATCGGGCGCCGCCTCTGCCTGTGCCACACGAGGGGCCGGGGCCGGGGGCGGTCCCCCGGGGGCCGAGCGGGGGTGGCGTCGGGGGCGGGCTGTCTGGCGCGCGGCCGATTAGCGACGGCGATCGACCCGCGCCGCGCGCTGCTGCCATCTGGCGGGCGGCGGGGGCGAAAGCGCGCGCGCGCGCGAGCGCCCGACCAGCCAGTTCCACGGCGCCCGCCGCACCGTGCGGTCATGGGGATTTCTCGCGCTCACACACCACTCGTCCTCGCCTCCGACGCCGCCGCCTTCGCCGCCGCCTTCGACTCCGGTTCCGACGCCGCCCGGCGCCGAATCCTCCGCTCTGGGGAACCTCGCTGCCGCCGACGCCGCCACCGCTGCTCCGGCCATGGTAAGCCCCGCGTGCTACACGTGGGCCGTGCCCCAAGACGTCAACCTCAGGGATTCACTGTTCCCGGAACGCCGTACCGTCGCGTTGCTGCGTTACGAGTGTCCGTTCTTTAACGTTTTATGTGTTTGCTGTCTGCTACAATACAACATTAGACGTTACGGTTCTGGAATATTTACGAGTGTATCCTTTGTCAACTCCGCGGAGGAGTTTTTTCTTCATACGACATGAATTAGGAGACAACAACTACCGCAGTTCCGCTGCCGGAATCTCAACACTATTGTCCTTAGATCTCTTCTATACGGCGTTTAAGTTGAGGTAATAACGATTATGTAGGGTGATGTGGTGAGTGAGAAAATAGGGTGTTATAATGTGAAGCAGGAGAAAGAAGCGGGCGTAGAGGAAACCTGTCGCAAAACTATTTTGTTTGCTGCAAATTAGTGAAGGTTTTTCAATTCTTCAAGGTTTGTTCAGGTTTTCGAATCCAGGAATCGAGAGATGATTATTTTCTGCTACTATCTGTCATCCACTCGGACTTGCTACAGTTCTCCAAAGACGATGTTTCAATGTTGGCGTGTGGCGGCTTCGACAAGCGCCTGTTCATGTCCTCCACACGTGTCGTTTAAAACGTTTGTGAGTTTTCTAAATCCCTTTGGTGGTCGACGTTCTTGAGGAAGGGTACAGACGTGTTCGTCAGCCCCGGAAGCATCGATGTTTGTTTCCTCGAGCCAGTCGCTTCCGTGGGCTGGCGCGATTGATGTTGTTAAGGGTACAACCTTTCCGGATGTCAAATGAATGGTTGTGCATACAGTGATTAGAAGTTTTATCCTACGACTTAAAAACCTGGATTTTACCTACATATGAACTTGTCTCTAATTATTTGCCATATTTTATTACAAACACTGATTTGTCCATACCCATGACATAAAAATACAAATGAGAAAAGTATGCATATAAGTTCCCCAAAAAGGTTTTGTGCCACTATAGATAATTCTCCCAAATTTCACACTCATATTTTGAGCAGACGAGAAGAAAAATAGGATGTTCTTGAATCTAACGTGTTAGTCTTAATTTGGTTACGGTCCATTTCTCATGTTTTTGTGTGTGTGTGTGTGTGTGTGTGTGTGTATTTGGAAACAAGTAAGGAAGCCGCAACGTATCTAGGCAAGACATGGCATGGAGCATGGTGTGGCGGAGCAGGTGGGCTTAGACAGGCTGAGGCATGAATGCTGGCAGGACAGGTAGAAAAGATTTTGGTAAAGGGCTAGGGAAGGGTGGAGTTTGCGGATCGAGGTACGATAGTGTTAAACATTTTAAACTACAGTAAACCCTCGATAGCACGAACTCGCTTAACACGAATTTCGCCAAAACACAAACAAAATTTGATTCCCAGCAATGAAACCCTGACGCGAGTATATTAATAATCGTATAACTTTTATAATATGATCATCGATTTCTTTTGGTGACTCGGAATTTGTGAAAGAGAATTTACTGTAGGATAACTTATTGCTCCAGCGCAAGAACGAATTGATACGTTCCGTGTTGCACATGCACGGGCTAATGAATCGAAAATGACGTGTCAGCCCGTGAAGAGCCCCGTCTCGCGCAGCCTCGCTCCGATACGCACCGCGCCGGAGTGTTGAGCGTTGCTCTTGTGTTGTCGCGCAACGCGACGTCTGCCTCCGGAGGGGAAACTCCAGGCTTTTAATGAAGGCGCGGAGAGGAGGCGCTGGAGAGTGTTTGTAATACACAAAGTCTGCTAATGGAACACGATCCAGAAACCTTGTTGCGGGCAACTTGGAGTTGCGCGAGGGCTTCGGAGGCGCGCGTCGCCGGAGACGCGCTGGGGCCTCGGGGGCGATCGGAGATCGCGGATGAGCGGATGACGCGGCACACCGCCCCCGCCCCTGCCCCCGCCACCTCCGCTACGACCTCACCGCCGACGACGACACCGGAGCCGTCGCCAAAGACTCCATCAACCACTGCCGCCGCCCCGCCACCGCCACCGCCAACCCCCTCAAACCACCATCACCGCCAACTCTACAACCCCCACCACCACCATCCCCATCACCCACACCTCCACTACCACCACAACTACTACCGCCACGTCTGCCGCCGCCGCCGCCACCACCGCCGCCGCCGCCTCTGCCACCACCACCACCACCACCACCACCACCACCACCGCCACCGCAGTGCCACTACCACCGCCGCCGCCGCCACCACCGCCACCGCCACCACCGCCACCGCCAACGGGCCGATAACACAACAGACCCTTTGCTGTATTTGCTGTTAATCAGCCTAATACGTTAATATCTATAACAGCTTAATTTTCATCTCACTTTTTATAGATGCATTATGGCAACATATTGCGTTGAAGATTTACTGACCAATAATTCTCAACAATGAACAATAATATCCATGAGTAAACTCGAAATGATAGCCTTTAACAAGTTGTTTATTTGTACCATTTCTTTCAAACTTTATGGAAAATGTCATCGTCATTTTGTGTGACTGTGTTCCACATATATTTTTACAAATGAAACATATTTGATGACCAAAAACTTTCGGGAAAGCATGCTACTTAATCATATTTTATCCTGAGAAAGCGGCTAGTGTTGTTGAATAGCTTTTGACGTAGTTGCAAGCATCTATCGGTGATTTACGAAAGTTTAATAATTTCCTGGTATCATAATTCATGAATGGTTGTGGGTCTTCTAGAAATGATTCTCACAATGAATAAAGTCATGAAGTAGCCAAAAAAGTTATACGCATAAATATGAATGTTATGATATGACTATGCTTTCATCAATTTATAAAATCATGAAACATAAAACATTTGTTTGATTCTTTGTTTACCTCCTTTAAGATTTGATCAGATTTGAAGAAGGAAAGGTCTTTGCAATAAAAAGTAGAGGAAATGAATAAATGTGTGCGGTACCGAATATAAATTTCTTGGTGATTCTTGTAGATTACTGCAATGTTCGTGATAACTACTATGACTTTGTGAACAAGAAAGAGCTGGAAATAGCCCGCAGATATTAGCAGGATTAAGACAAAAAGCGATAACATAAAAAAATGAAGTCAACGCAACGTATCAAGTTGCAAACACGTTAAAGTATACCAATTGTAAATCTGTTTATGAGGTCCTTACCTAATTCGAAGGTGCCATAACGTTTGACAATGATGAAACGTTGTGGACCATATTATTACGAAGAGAACTGTGTATTAAAACTGAAAAATAGAATATAGGATTATTACAACAATACGAAACTCGCGCTAAATATTCAAGGGGCTAGAACGTTATTTTGTGCCGGTAGATCAATCCTAGATTTCTCGCAAGAAGGTGGTAATGCACTCCAAAGCTCTGTGCTCTTGCGGAGAGTCTCGGGAAGCAAAAGAACATCGCTGCCTGAGATGTGGCAATGGAGTGGTGCGCGAGACGGAAACAAAAAGAGGCCAGTGGACGCTCCAGTAAAGGAGTCTGGCCCAGAGTGGCTCTCCCGCCCTCCGACCGGCGCCGCGCCGCCCCGCACCGCCTTGGCGTCGCCAGTGGTGTTGGATCTGGAGCGTCGCAGTGCCCAGAGAAGATGCCGCCGCGATGGTGCATCCCCTGGATTTGACATGTGGGTAAAATATTGAGGGAACCACTACCACTCCACTTGAGTAAAGACTGAATTGACTGCGACTCGTCTGATGCCAGTGAAGCTAAGCATGATGCTTTTGTGTTTTTGGATATTATAAGAAGTGCAAGTTATGCTTTATCAGGGAGAAAAGATAATGAAAATAAACTTGTAGTTTGGATGTTGATTATTTTGGTAACTGTAATGTCGAAATGTTAGAACTTTTATAATTGTGAAGACAATGTGTTCTGACACTGATATAAGTTTTGTTTGTGTTGCTAAGTATCTGCTGTATATGTGAAGGTTAATCAGCAAATATACCCATAAAAATATTCAATACACATACCACATAAATTTGGGGTCGGTATATATACCCACAAAAATATTGATGTTGATGAGGAATTTTCCTCAAGGAAATGGTAGTTCGGACATCATGTTTTTCATCATTTTTATAATAACAGCGAGTGAATTAAGACCATCAACAAGACCGAATGTGTGGCAGGACGAATTCGACTATTACACAAGATAGTGTACCGCAGACAGGGAGAAATACAGGCCAGTTAACGGGGCGATGTGGCTGTTTAAGGGATTGAGGCTGCTCGGTTTCCCGGAAACCTGTCGACGCAATTATATGCCGTCAAAATTTGATACATAATTAATACATTTAACTGCGGATGATTTTTCAGAAATTTCATACGTGTTGATTAGTCTGATATATGTTTTCGTATACTAATGTTGTATCTAATATGTTATGTGAGATTTCCCACTCATATTCGTGAACAAAACCTGATCTTTTTGCCCCCCCCCCCCTTCCCAATGCCTAACAGATTGTAACTTTGAACCACTCTGTGTAGTCCGGAACACCGACTCGACTTCTGCGCCAGATACGAGACGAAAACAGGTCAGCGGACGTCTCAGTCAACGAGGCGGGCGCGCCCTGCGAGTCACGTCGCCAGCGAGGGAGGGAGGGGCGGCGGCGGCGTCGCGGCCCCCTGCGGAGATGTCGCCGAGATACGCGCGGGCGCCGCACCCGCGGCCTTTCCGCCCCCGCCGTCTGCGCGTTTCCGGTCGCTCTGACCCCCCCCCCCCCCCGCGGCCCCTCAGCCACCGTTTGTTTCAAAGGCGCCGCCAGCGCCTGCGTGGGCGCCCCCTGCATCGACGTACCCAGAGTTCCTTTTTGGAGAAGATGCCACGAGTGAATATTTCACATAAGAACTCTGAAGCCAAAATAACGTCAATACTTTTGGGTAATTTTTCGGGAACAGGTTGCAAAATGTTGAGACATATTAATTACGATATATTAAAGACTGTCGTTCTCCTAAAATGCAATTAAAATATTTTTTTATATTTTTGAATACCAGCATATTAAACAATAAACGACCTTTTTCGTTGCAAAAAATGGTTCATGAAATGATATCGTTTGGTATAGATTTTGACGTAATTGTCTCTAATTCTGACGTAATTGACGTCTATGTCACGAATAATTGCATCATCTCACAGTTAGCCAATAGCAGTGAGAGAAACTTTAGGAGGTAGCCGTAAACCGAACGGGCGACCAGCGATTTTCGCACAGATGTCAAGTACTTTGACGTCACAGTAAACTTATTTCCAAAAATAAACTTTTATTCTGTTTTAAATATTTAGTGATTTTATAGAAAAAATAACGTATGTAACTTGCTTATAATGTTGCTTGGTTGCATTCGTAAAATTTTGAAAACTTGCTCCTAACGTCGCTTGTTTTCAAAATATGTACTCCTACAAAAAAGCTCAACATTATAAACTAGCTGCATAATGTACTATTACTTAATACCCTCAAGTCTCTTGTTAAATAAGAAACACCACATTTTTTGGGGGGGTTTCAAGTAATTTCACCAATGTGATGTATCACTTTTATAAACAAACGAGTCCATCCATCTACTAATTGACTGTAACCCTTGGTCCCTAACTTCTAAGTACCTCTTGCCTCCAAAACATCACTGTCACAAAAGGAAATACAGAAATAGCAGAAGAGATGATTCTTACAATAGTTCCCGCCTATGTTATAACTCCAAAAGTCTTATTCTGTCTGCTTGTAGAATATGTTACTCCATTCGCATCATTTAAGGGCCGCACGCTTTTTTGCCACTTCAGAACAATCCTGAAGATACAAACTACTGACAGCTATTTATTATATTATTTTCCAATCTTTCTTTTGAGAAATTCTACACCCTGTCCCTTCGTGAAATAGTTTTGTGTTGTGGGTTCTCTGATATTAATAGGAATCTATCGCTAGACTTAGTGTCAGATTAAACAGCATTTTGAATAATTTGGCATTATCAAATTGCATTCATTTATTAAGAAACAATGCATATTGCTTTCGTAGTTTGCAGTATCGTTATTTTTACACTTGAATCTGATGTAATGTTCACATCGTTCGTTCTTGATCAGAAGTACGTTTTTTCATTAAAATGAAAAATCCTTCTTTCAACATGGGCGAAAACCAATTTCCAGCGAAATCATGCCCTCTGTAGGATTCTGCGCTTCGTGAAACACACGGTCTCTGACGGATTATACTCAGAGAAAGCGTGCACTTTCCCAGATCTAGAGGCTCCAGGAAACACATCAGACGTGAGAGCATTTTTTTTTTTCACACGCAGGAGTCGCGTACATTCCCCCTTGTGTGTCGATGCGCGGGGTCGACAGCGCCGTTTCTGCTGGCAGCCTCCCTTTCCCAATCCACGGCACCCACATCCACGGCTGCGACCGGAAACACCGCGAGGGCCGTATCTTGGGTCAACATCGTATCAAGTGCTGGGGAGGGAAGCGCTCCCGTCCGCCGGGAGGAAGACTCGGCGGCTCCTCTTTTTATCGTATGATAAAGGAAGTGGAATTTCCTCAATGTAAACACACTCAAAGATGCAACTCTCCCCTCTTTCTTGCGAACCGCTTTGACTTTCATGAGTACACTGATAGCTGGCTTATCGATTTTCTGTCTAGATATTCAGATTTAGAAAATAATTAGTTATGAAATACTATGGAGTTTTATATTCACTACACAATAAATTATTTACACAATTAATATAAGTTTTTAAAGCGAGTTTCTTTTGTGAAGTCACTCATCAGGAATGTGTGCATTGCTTTCCTTACTGTCAACAAAGTAGTCATTACTCTTTTGTTGATATCACGCACGAATCACAATGTTTCTAAAAAATATTCCCTTTCCCTTGTTTTGAAGTGTTGCTTGATATTTTGAATATTAACCATGGTTCTGAGATAATTTTGTCTTTACTTATCTTTTAAAGTAGGCACCAATGTAGTGTATGAATTATTGTTTCCCATTTGATACAGATAAGATCTATTTCATTTAAACGTTCAAAGCGATAAAAATGGAAACACAAATGCAAAATATTATTTAGAAATTACTAGTTTATTTTATTTTTAGGTTATATATTTGGTGCGGCAATGCGAATATAATACTGCACACTTTTGACACACTTTTTTCAAATATGCCGTTTTAATTGAAACATCGTTCAGATCCACCTCTTCCGTTCCGTCACGTTTCTCCAACAGCGCAGTAGCAGAGTGGGTTTGTGCGTATCTCCTCCCCTTCTGTTGAGTTGGGCTTTGTGGCTGCGCCCCTTGCGACGCGACGTTCAGGTGACAGCCGCCATCCCGTCGCTCCCCTTCCACGCGCCGCACGCAGCGTTGAAATCGCCGTAGGCGCCGAGAGGTGGCGCTTGAGACGCACTCCGCCGCCGCCGCCTGTGCTTGTCACGCGGAAGTCCCTCCTCCTGCGCCACCCCCGCACCTACGCCCACCACCTCCCCGCACGCGCTCCACTCCGCTCCGTGTACTCCTCCTCCGCCTACTTCGTCTACTCCGCTTCATTGCACTTCACTTCAGTCTACTCCACCTCCGCCAACTCCGCTTTCGCCTACACCGCTTTCGGCTACTCCGCTTTTGCCTACTCCGCTTTTGGCTACTCCGCCGCCGCTTATTCCTCTGTCGCCTATTACACTGCCTTTCCATGCTCCGCCTACACCCTCACCGTTTACTCCGACTCTGCCTGCTCCACTTTGCTTATTCTGCCTCCGCCATCTCCACCTCCGCCTACTTCGCCTTTACCTCTCCCAACTCGTCTCTGTTTACTTCGCCTTCGTCTATTCTACCTTCGCTGCCTCTGCCTACTCTACTTACTCCCCCTCCACTTACTAAACAAACTTCTATTCTGCCAGAATCTACTCCCCCTGATTTGCCCCCACCTGCTCCGCCTTCACCTGTTCCCCGTCCTCTTATTCCACCTCCTCTTACTTTGTCTCCACCGATTCGGCAACCTTTACTCTCACTCTTCCTCCGCCTCTACTTTATCCGCCACCACCATCTTCACATCCACCGCAGTGCCAGCCATCATCCTCCAGTTTCGACCCCTCCCCCTGTATCTTTATTCCACCATATCTTCCACATTCTCCCCTCTCTGCCAATTCCTTCGTCGCGTGCGCCTTCCGCCATCGCCGCCTCCACATCCACCTGAGACGCCCGGGGCGGTGCGGTTTGTAGCTTTGGTTTACGACCCTATGAAATTTTATTCTTAATTAGATCAGCGTCTGAGCGTCTCCACCTCCAACTCCCTCCTGTCCCGTCGCCTTCACTCGTATTCTCGTCTTAGGCTCCGTTCTTGTCACGTTTGTCAAAGGTACAGAACTTTCCGAATTGATAGACTAACAGTTTTACTACAGACGTCTAGTAAAGTTTTTCCTTCCATTGGACATTCCGCGTTTGTCACGTTAGTTTCGATCATCTTACCTCTTTTATGTTGTTTTTCCATCAGTTACATATCCATCTCAAAATACATTAACGCTTTATAGCGTCCCAATCTCCTCTACTAACTTATTGTCATATAGACAAATATGACTGTTTCAATAAATTAGAGCTTTACAGATTTCCGTTTCAGTTGCATAAGCCATGAACGTCTTTCTTTATTCAAATGTCCCGAGCACCAAACTAATTGCAGCTTTCGCGTTTATATCTCTTCAGACTTCGATTTGTTTCCATTTTATCTGTAAGTGACACAGTACTGTTATTTCAACTGTCAGAAATAAACTGCAACGGCAACGCAACTGCAACTGCAACGGCGTCTGGACTCAAACCACAATTTACAAAATGGCTGACCCCCGCCATCTTCGTATCCGTGTATCACATTAACCGGTTTCAATTACTCCTCCCAATGCTGGCCTCTTCACCTCCCGTGTCTTCGGCTCTTCCTCCTCCCACCCAGCTCGTGGCACTTGTCTCCGACGCGACTGTTGTTTGTCCCCGCAGACTCGCACTGTGCCCAACTCTTAGCCGTCCCTTCGTTGACGCATGCGACTCAAACTCCAGGAATTACGCAAAGTCGGGGTCGTCTGCTCGGGAGAGTGCGGCTACGGGAGCCAGTCAGGCGCTAAAAGAAAAAGACGGGACGCTCCTCCGCGGTTTGACCCATTTCATTAAAACTTGGCAAATTGCTGGGGCTCCGCCCACTACTCCTTGTTGCTTGCCGTCGCTTCTCGTATCGCCGCCGCAACCGCCGCCTTCTCTTGCTGCCAACTCGGCCCCGCTGGAACCTGATAGAGCCCTGTGATAAACTTGCTCACAACCACCACAGATTTTGTCGCCAAAGCCAAAGCCAGCTAGCCTTTGAACGACCATCGGTTCTTTCATGTCAGCAAAGTCTCTGTTACGTACTTCATCTACTGCGGTTCGATTTCAAACTATCAGCGGACAGAGTCAGGATTTTCGATACTAGCTACATAGATATATTGGATTCAGTCGCTGTTTGGAGAAGAAGTGTAGCAGCCTGCTGCACTGATGGGTTCATTTACGTGGTATCTCTAATCAACGCCAGGAGAATGCCGAAGCAGTACTCTAAAAACGGACTAAGGACCGCGCGCGACCTCTCCTTTCTCTTCCTTGCCTTATCTTCACTCCGTACTGACACACAAATGCACTACACTACCACATTTGTCGGGAGACCAATCAGAAGCTTAGAACTTGTCTCGGTTGGGGCGGTGCCTCGCTGGTGAGAGATACCTGATTAGAGAAAAACCCCAAGCCGAGATCATGCCGGATCTCGCGATTCAGAGGGATAAGATCACCGCCACATTTCGCAATAAAGTATGCACTAATCTTACGGGACCAATGGCAAATGTTGATGTACCCGGCTTGATGTCTCATCGGTGCTATCACTTCCATAGCAGCGAAAATTTCCAATTCCTTATCTACATCAACCGCGTTTTTGTCATCAAACTTTCATCGCCCCCACCATTATCACTATAAATATCTTTACAACCAACGTTAGAATCACAAGTGCCTATAACACAACCTTTACTATATCGCCTTATTCTGCGACACACCGCCAATGTATGTCAATTTCTCCAATACCACATTGTATCCCTTACAAAATCTAAATCATCCAAATTTCACCACCTTCATTATCATCACCACTGTTATCTTCCTCAAAACACCGTCTCCGCAATGAACACCATCGTCATCACCCCATCATGCACCCCCGCACCATAACCATCACCAACAACGCCACCTTCACCACCACACATTTATACGCCCCATCGCCTATGTCTCTGTCACGAGATCAGCCCGACCGTCTCCCAAGAACGCCAACCTCGGGTGATATTTTTTTCATCACCCTTCCCAAGAAAAGTTGTAGAAGATTAACGACAACGAGAAGTACAATCTCGTACGCCCCATCTCCTCCTCCTCCTTCCTTCGGAGAAGTTAGAACGCGCCTTTGTTTAACTGACCGTTGTTTCGTATAATTTACAGTAAAACTGGCGAAGTTGAAATGAGAAGGAGGCGGAAGGGGGTGAGGTGGGTGAATCGCGTGGCCACTCGGTGTGGGTAAAGAAGCGCGACCGAGCGGGGGGAGGGGCGGGGCGCGGAGGGGAGGAGGCCAAGTAGAGCGGAGTGGGCGCTGGGCGGGCGTTCACCTCCCCTCCGTTGCGCAAACAAGATGCCCCGCGAGGCGTTAGCCCCGATTGCGCTAAGCAACGTAGCACACCACACTCGCTAATTACTTGTTACTGAGTGTGGCGTCGTTATTGCCTCGTTAATGAGAATTCTTAAACTATACGCATCTTACTGCTACGTATCTATGTAGCGTATCTACGTACTACATCTTACTGCTACGTATCTACGTACGTATCTATGTAGCAAGTGATTATGTTCGTTAATAAAAACGCTAAATTGTTTGTCTGTATCAATTAATTACTCTTATACTGTAACAACAACAGTCTTAGAACTCATCTTGCTGCATCATTTACGCTAACAGTTTTTGCAAGATTTTGTTACCATTAATGATGTGATAACTTTTATACTGCGATTTATGCAATTCTGCCCCTGGCAGGTTTCAGCTGTCGACTGTTTATTCCAATCGAGAGCATGAACGACATGAGAGCATATGCGTGTATATATATATATATATATATATATATATATATATATATATATATATATTGTGCTCAATTGGGGGTATGAAAAACGTAGTATTTAGGTTTGTCTGTTAAAAATTTACTGCATTTTCATTACAGCGATCAGTTACCTATTCATTGAATAGTTTCACAGCAGCAATAACAGTAATAATAATAATAATAATAATAATAATAATAATAATAATAATAATAATAATAATTATTATTATTATTATAAATAAGGAGCTCAAGAAAAAATAATAAGCGAATCTATGGGTCGCTCAAGATCCCTCTGTCTGACGTCGCGACTTCCCAGATCTCCCTTTATCCCAGTGTCGCGTCCGCGCGCTTATTGCGTGACAACATGCGTATACGGCCGCGTGCGTGCCCTTTCGTGCTGTGTATTACCCGCACGCGCGCCTGTAGACACACGCACCTCCATCCCCCGGGCGGTAGCGGACTGTGACCTGTCACCACCCCTATTTCCCCCTCTGCCCTCACCATCTACGCCTCCATCACCTCTGACTCCTGCAGCTCCAAATCCTCCACCTTCTTCGTCGGATAGAGAACTTTTATTGTTATGTAAGTTCCTAGTCTGATAGCCATATCTGGAATGGAAGAGTTTTTTCACTTGATGAGTGATTTTACTGTGGTGAAATTAATATTCAAGCAATGGTTCAGGGAAAGGCTGGGAAAACGGGAAAACCCTCACAAGACCTCTCCCGGACCTGTTTTATCCACCACAATTTTATCATGGATCCAACAGAATTGTAACCCCTGCTCGCAGAGTAAAAACGCAAGACCGATCACTACCAGAAAGGTCACTCCACATTCAGAGGACAGTCTTCCCTCAAACAGCTGTCTCCTCTGACCCCGTTTCCTTCCCTCTTCTTCCTCCGAATCATGCTTGTTCTCAACTTCCTCACGCACCTCTTATAATTACTCTTCACCAGCTGTTTCCCTCGGTTCCACCTACATCCTATCACCTCCTATGTCGTCGGCGTCCGTTACACTACACTAACACACATAGCGGCTGACCGGTCAGGAGCTTAGAGCTTGTCCTGGTTGAAGCGGTGCCTAGCTTGTGAGAGATACCTGGTTCAGAAAACCTGCAACCCGACATAGGTCAGCGCCGTATCTCGCGCCGCCATCCAGCGGGGAAAGTCATCCGCCTCCTCATGAGGAAATACGTACATTATACTTACGGGACTAATGACCTTAGTAGTTGCGGCACCCGGAATCATAAATCAATCTGCGTTGGGGTCTATTCATTACCCCTTCTCGAAGTGGATACACTGCCTCCATTGTCACTATTACCATTACCAACTGCGCCGGCGCTCCGCGTTTACAACCACCACCGCCTCGGCTAACGCTGCCGCCACCCACTCCGCCACCGCCCACAAGCGCCTGGGGACACCCGATTTCCAGATAACCTCTCCACATTTAACGCGCAGCGGCTTGTTTTAGCTATAATTACGGTCGTCGCCGTCAGGGCGCCCTGGGCTGCGTCATATTAGAGATATGGTGTGGTCTCTTGTATTTTTAACGGGTCGTATGGGAGCTGAACCTTGCTGATGTTACGTTAGGGCTGACGTGTTTAGCAGAATAATCTGAAAGAAAATATAGATAAATTTCCTACGGTATCTATTTAAAAACGAAAATTTATTTTCAGAATAAAAGTAAAACATTGGAATGGCGAGAATGTAAATACAGAATTTATACTTTCTCGCTAGCGGTTACGCAGTAGAGAGAAAGTTATGTATTGCTGCGCAAAAAAACTGTGAATTTTCAGCAGAAAAACCCTTGTTACAGGCCCCTGGTAACGAAAAAGTGCATAAAATTAGTTGCTAAGCAAAGTTGGTTTACGTAGGATTCATGTTTTGTGGGTCCTTGATACCGAGAAATCGAAAAAACTGTCTGTCCGTCCGTCTGTGTATCTGTGAACAATATATCGGCTAAATCGTTCCGTCAATTTTCTTCAGAATTGATATTTCCCAATCAATCTGCCGCATGCCGCGGCTTCTTGGATTTGAAACCGATATTTTAATTTTGAGGAGTACTTCACATGAACCCCCTGGGATGTTTCAAAATTTTCAGAAAATGTCTGCATCTTTTGTGTCATCAAATGTCTGCTCTGATTTTTGAAAATTGCAAAAATTTAAAATTTTTTTGGCGACTTCCTGCAAGAGAGAGATTTTTCTCTTAATAGAATCTATTTCTTAAAGATATATTTTGAAATAAGATCATGTACAATTTTTCGAAACTTTTAGTACTCTCCGTGTAAGTTTGCGTGGAAGTATGGGTGGGAAAGTACATACTGTATTAGCGCCACTAGTTTTAGTATGTAGAACTTGCGCCCAGTGGTTGTAGTAAAGACGTAATGAAAAATTATGTGCACATTTATTATGTCCTGTATTGTGGTTCGATTTAATCGTTCTTTTTAAACTGTCTAATTAATTCCTCGTGGTGTTTCAAGTATCTGAAGGCGAAACTATAAAATTGTCCTGTTTCAATGAGAAAAACATATTTTTAAAACTCGTTCTTTATTACTTCAATCGCTTTAATGCTTCTGATAATGTGTCAACGACGTTAACACTCGTACGCGAATCTCTTTTGAATTCTGTTGGAAAATCTCTAGTAAGTAGTCAGATAAAAACTGATTTGCTGATTATATCGTAACACGCGTGACGAATTAATCACAGTATTTCGAATCGGCAGTACTTATAACACATACATTAATCATCGTACAAAAACACTCATGGGATAGTAATATTTACCCTATATATAATAGGTTATAGAATCCTTATAAATTACACTCGTTAATATGAATGGTATAAGCTTTGCGATCCAGGGTCGAGCTGTGACGTTCAGCGACACCGATTCCCGAAACAGCGTTAAAAATGCGGTCGACGGTGCATTCGTTCGTGACGTCAGAGGCCTCCGCGCACGAAAGGCACGCAAGGGTGCAAGGCGGCGACTTGCTGGCGGCGGAGGCGGCCCCGACTCGCTTGCACTGCCCGTACTCCGCACTCGCCTTCGCTCGCTCCAACTGCTCACCACTAGCCGAAGCTTTCGCCATTCTATCCAACCGGGACCATTCGCTCCTTTTACCATCGGGACCTGTGAGGTGTAAACCAGCCATTCTATTTTGTTGCTGGCGTGCAACCTCCGTTGAGTTTAGAGATGGCGGTGTAAGTAGCTTTTGATAACATGCCACTCTTGTCATTTAGACTACGTCCAAGCTTTTCGTTGTAAGATTGTTGTTGTCAGGTACTTTTAAAATCGATTGGGCTACAAATGTCATGTAGAAAAATTGAAAGACGATATATTATTGTGAAACTCTTATACTATTTTCTTATTCTGCTGTGTTATGCTATTGTCACGACTGTTCAATGAATTATGATGAATTTTAAATGGAGAAAGAAAGTATTTCGTATGTTAAAAGACGACGATTATCCCCATCCTTTATCTGGGAAACAACACATTTAGATTTAAACACCACACTTAAAGGTTTTGTGACTTCTGGCAATATATTCAAAACCATTTTGAGATAACAGAGCACTTGTTTGGAAAGTAAATGTTAAAAATATAATATTTTCTTAGGGTACATATGTAGCCTATGTCCTAAAAATTGACAGTCACACACGCTCTCCCTTTGCTCCATGCCCCGAATCGATCGCCTCATTCACCTTCACTGGCCTTTACTCACTACTCTACTCGCTCGATCCTGTATCTAAACCACACACCTAACATCGTCGCCAATTGACGTGTTTGCTTCACAAGCTCTCACTTTTTCTTCCTATGGTTTATCTCCTCTTTTCTCTCCGTTCGGCTCATCTTCTCTAAGTACTTGCACTGACTAACCGTACAACTCACAGATGCGAGTCCCAACTGTTTCCTGAATGAAGAAATTCCTCCCATCCTGTTTCTATCTGAATTCCGAGAAACGTGTTCTCGAATGACCAAATTTATTTTCTCTCCACATCCCGTCATGGACTCAATTGATGGGATTTGCAATTGGGACCATAAGAGCGCCCTATACTCCCAAACATTCTTTGACCCCATGACTACACAGACGTCTATGCAACAACGATATCAGTGATATGCAGTGTGCAATAATCGACAGCACGCAGAATTAAGCACAAGGAAAGAAGCAGTTTTTTTTTCTTCAGAATACGATAATTAATTTGCATTGAATTCACTCTCCTGTCGAATGACCTATTCTGCTTTTCATCTTTGCACACTCCACCTTCTGTTTAACCTACATGCCTAGCACTATCCACTAACCAACTCTTACAGCCGCCTAGCTACCCCTACTAATAATTTTACATCCTCCTAATTCCGCTAAAACAACTACCCCGTCTTTCCGCGTTACTGTGGAGAAGACAACTAAGCTTTACGTAGAATATTTAGCAGAATTATGGATTATATACAGACATGATATTTTAAAAACCAACAAGAAAAATTTTTAGACAAAATATATTTTTTTATATTCTAATGTGTAAAATGTCTGAAAGAAATAAAATGTTTATCTAAAACGTGAAGCGGACGAAATGGCTATTACCCAATACACGACCTTTCAAAGTCGTCAGGAAGAGCTGTTCTCGTGTTAAATCAATGTCGGTTCCAGTGACTACTTCCGCTCTCCCGCTATTACCACCACAATTTCGTCTCATCTGCGTCGACCCCATCACCTCCCCACTTGTTTCAACCCCCGCCGCGCCGCATCTCTCGCCTCCGCCTACGCTAACGTCCACACAATCGCTCAACGACCCAACTGCCAAGGCCACCGCCGTCGTCACCGTCCCTTTTCCCGCTCCCACCACAGCCATCGTCAACGGCCTCGGCCCGCCACCACCACAGCCCCCGCACCCGCCCTCGCCACCTCCACCACACCTCCACCCTTACCCCCCACCACCACCACCACCGCCCCCGCCCCCGCCTCCACCTCTGCCGCCACCTCCGCTCTGGCACCGCCTCTGCCACCGTCTCCGCCATCGCATTTGCCACCACCATCGACAACAACGACAACAACAACAGCAACAACAAAATATTGCCACTGTCCCCGTTGCCTCCAGTGCCACGTCCCCTCCGAAGCTACCGACCGCGCTATCAACACACATCGCCACCGGTTCTACCCCAGACCCGCTCCCTCCGCCAACCACGTCGCACTCAGCTGCGCGTAACGGTTCCGGTCTCGTCGACAACCCGTCCGCCGTCGGCGCTTTTGCATTCATACACAATACTAAAACTAAGATCTTAATTATTTTTTTGATTTATATTCGACGAAAAACAATAAAAAGAGTGTATGTGACGTGTGGGGAGAAGAATGATCTGGGAGTTTTCTTATGCAACAGAATCTCTTCCTCACTTTTTTAACTATTCACAGTTCAATGTTGAATAAAAGTACTAAGAGAGCATGTTTAGCAACGTTTGAAAATTTGACATTTTTTTGCTCTAGAAAATTTATTTGCACAGGTAAACGAACTACATATTTTATTTTGTAGTATTGTTAACAAAATTGCAAACGTTTTCCAACGACCAAGTCTTTTCTACTACCTCCAAGAACAGTTCCACACCTCTATCAATGTCACCGTTAAAATACAGCCTCCATCACCAACGACGGCGCTGTCACTAAGACTATTCACCGCCGCCGCCACTACCTCCCTTATCAGCACCATCACCACTGAAATAATGGTCAGCGTCTCCATAAGTGGACTCCCATCATCCTCTCTATCGTCAGCCTCAACATCAATCCTACAGTTACAATCACTCCTTCGTCATAGTGTGCAACCCCCAAAGTCGAAAATAGAACCACCGGCGCTCGTATCGCCAATGGCTTATGTCATTTATAAATCAAATATGGTCATTTGGGCCGGAAGAAAGATATATCTGCACTGCACTCTGTCTTTATCAAACAGATCCTTAACACTTTTACCCTTCCTAAAGTGTGGAACACAATCTGCTAATTCCATTGGAGGATTATGTATTTAATCTTGATCAAGAGTTTCGTGCATATTGTTCTTAAAAATTGGTATTAAAAGTGCAGAGTATTTTCCTGTATAATTGTTATATCTTTGATAGGAATACTACATTAACGAACGTAAAATTTAAATTGATTTCTTCAGAATATCAATTATCTGAAATAGAACATTTCTTCAGTAAATCCCTTTTATTTGTGACCTTGATGGAAGATGTAACACATTTTTTAAATGATGTTTGTCTCCACTTTTAATTGTACGAGTACATACAAGTAAATTCTAGTTTTTAAATCCACATAAAGGGCATTGTCTTCCTTCTGGAAAATATGCCATTCTTTGCTTTCTTAATCCTGTTCTTTAAAAATGGATGAACACGCTCGTATAATTGACGCGTAATCCAGAGTATATGATCTGGTTCATTAGAAGTTTTGCAACGTACTCAAATCAATTGTCTTATAATGATGCCCTAAATATGAAGATAACATTAATATATATAATTATTTTTCATACTGATAACACATTTAGCATTTTTTAAATAAGTTAATGAGGAAGGTTTTTCTAATACAGCAATATTTTATGAGTTGGATATCAGTTTCATTCATTCCATTCTGATTATCTGCTTGTATCCTTTTAACTGCTTCTCAATTTTCTCGTATGTAGATTCTATGGATTTTGCCTTCCATTCATTTAATGAATGCTCATTAATCTGTCGTATTTGCAATCTCTTAGGAAGCGCGCAGTGCTGTGTATAGCATTACATGTGGTAATGGAAGCACGAATCGCGCACAACGAACCGTAAAGCTCGTGTTGTTTGTCAAACGAATGTTTCTTGTTTGTCTATGCACGACGGCTACCGTCTTTCTCCATGTTAATTAAATTAATGTGAACGAGAAGCAAATCTCGTGTCCACGAGGTTTGCTTGCATGAGGGAGTGGGCTAATTTGCCTAATAAGCTAAGCTAGCGAACATAGAAGTACCGTATGCATTAGGTTATGTATTTGCGAGTGTGCTAAAACGTCGTTAACCGGGAGGTTAGGCTGGAGTCCAGGCGGTGCTGGATTTTAATCACTAGCGGAACCGCACTTTGTGTTTTGCTACTTGTCAATTTTAAACACGATTATTCTGAACGATGGTTTCCGTTATTTCTTCCGGTCGAGCCGTAGGCGGGATTATCACCTTAAAAACGGGATACGGATCGTACTTGACCTCGCTTTCTCCATCGTATCCTTAGTCCATCTCTTGGACTGGACATTATTGCGATTCCTGATAATCCCAAGCACGATATCTGCAAGTACAGTGTGTATACGAATGTCTATCTCAAGTTGAAATTAAGTAACTCCTCCTTAAGTAGCAGAAAAGGAGATAGAGAAAGAGAAGTTCAAGGACAATAATAATATTAATAATAATAATAATAATGGCAAAAAAGGAAAAAAAGAGGAAGAAGAAGAATCTCCATCATGACACGAACAAGCTATGGAGAGATTAGTGTGCTGAGCCATAAAGCAGGCAGAGAGGCTAGCGCGGCCAATGGCGGATCTGCAGCAGCTGCCTTGAAGAGAACTGCAGTCGTTTCGTCGCTGTCGCCTCAAGTGAGGGCTTCGCGTTTTATGGACGTCGCTTTATGCTTCGGTATCTTTTTATGATTGCGGTAGTTGGGCTGAGACACGCTGAAGCGGAGGGTTTCGTTTCGTTTTCTACCAAATATTGTCCCGCGATTCGTCGTGTTTCTCGTCGGGGGTCGCGCCGCCCCTGCGGTCCCGCGGCCGGCCGCTTGCGCTCGTGTAGGCGGGGCCCGGAGCGGGGTCGGGGACGTCGCGGGGCGGGGGCGGGGCGGGGGCCTCTGAGCGCCGCGGAAGCTCCCAGAGCGCCGTCCCGCAGTGGGTGGCTGCTCCAGTCAAAGCGAGCATATACAATTAAAGACTATTATCACTTGAATGCGTTCACATTCATTGATTGTTTATTTAGTGTTTCCGGGCGCGTCACCTGCTGACGTTATTAGTCCCCTAAGTGTGGAGCATGTTTCTTGCTCGTGAAGGGGTGGTGATCTTCCCTCGCTGGATGGTGAGATCCGGCGTCGATCTTATCGTGGGTTAGTGGGGTTTACCCCGTCTCCCGCAAGTGGGGTATCGCCCCAGCTGGGGACATGCTGTAAGCTCCCGACTGGTCTTCTACGATACTATGATGCAAATGTAAATCCCACTGTATGACAAGTGTCTCAGTTCCGGCGATATGTGAAACATGAGGGAAACACGCATAGTATCCGTTTTATTAATATTTTCCCATGAAATTGTGTTTTGTTTTCGTTGACGATCTAGGGAAACTTACTTTCTCGTAATGTCTCTTGTATCTATTCAAGAAAACCACACTCTAATATTAATATCAAGAAAATAATTATTAAAATAAACAAATTTCAATGATAAATGAAAACACTTGCCATCATTATCAGGGATTTTTCTTGCTTCTATTAATAAATAAATGTATTACCTAATGAAATTCCTTTATTAAATACACAAACAACACATAGTGTATACAGCATTGAAGACTTTCACGGCCGGAGTCAATATTCTTCATGTTTCTTGCCCGAGACCTAGCCACTGAGGATGCCCACCGCAGTCGTGGGGAAAACATTTGGCAGTTCAAAGCCAATTGGATCACGGTCCACAGCCCGGAACACATAGTGTAGTTTGCATCCACGTGGATTCAAACTTCACTATGTGTTGTTTATGTTTGACACCAAAAACAGAATTGTTTGACTTTTCAATAAGCTTCTCGTTGATACCGAAAAAGAGGTTTTCTCCAAAAGGTCAGTCTTTTTGTTCGTCTGCAAACAACTGTAGCGCTCTAATGTTTGATTCAGTGTTCAGATCGATTTGGTCCGATTGGCAAATTTGGAACGAAACATTTAATTTTTGGAGGTACTTCTCGGTAAGCTTCTGAAATATTTTCTAACTTTTCTTAATATTGGCTCGATTTTTTTTATTACATTTTGTACTCCAATAGAGTGAATAGAATAAATTTATGAAAACAGCACAGACCCGATTTTCATGAAAACCATTTAATTTTTGAAATTTGCAGACATTTAAAGTCTTTTGCAACAGTTATACAAGTCCACTATTGAAGGTATCGATTTTCTCTGAATGAAATTTGATCTTCATTAGTATACATTTAAAAAGTGCCATGTTGTTCTTTTTCAAATATGAAAAGTATTTGCGGAATTTTGAGTGAAATTTAAACGTATTTTCTCAAAACCGACTAAGATGATTTTATTTAGTATAGGTAGATACCAGTACACCGACTCACTTGACATCAGTGACATTTTGATTAAAATATTCATTTTTTTAAGAAGTACACAAATGTATTTTTTATATCTCCCCCGTCGATAATATTTCCATTATGATGTTTTTATAAAACAATGCTTTTGCAAAAAAAATTCTTCAAATGATCTCTTATGAAATTTCTCGAAATCTCAAAAGATTTCGTGTGAAAACTTACTCATTTCAGAAACGCTCAAACACAGAATAATTTTTTCTTCTTCTCTCTTCCTTTTTCTTTTTCTTTTTGTTTTTTTTATTATTTTTATGATCTAATAATTCTCTCCCTTTTGTTCTTTTGTAGGTGACATCTTCAATTATAGATGAGGTGATTTTTCATTAAAACGCACTTTATTGTTTTATCTACATTTAGGGCTTCTTAAAATTTCAAATCAGCCAAAGAAGAGAAACGCTCAACTTAATTTTGTGTTTTTCTAATTGCATAAAAGAATAACTGGTTTCTTTTGTGCAATTATCTTCTCATTTCAATTAAAAGTGTCGTATAGCGTTGTTTAAATGTTTCTGATCCAAAGCACTAGTAAAAAAAAGGTATAATAAATTTCCCATCTGAAATTATAAATTTGATAAAGTGAAATGCCACTCTACATTGATAAAATATCTACCCTAGCATAAAACATCAAAACTATATGATATACAACTCAAGTCCGCTTTTAATGCTGTCCTCGGTTATGAAGTTAGTAATTTGAATTTAATAAAATAAATAGTTATAATCATTTTTATTTCCCTTGCATTGCAAGTGACACTTTTATAGCAGCAAGGACTACATGGTACAAGTATTACTAGTACCTTTACCGATTAGAAAGGGTATTTTTACGCTTTATTCATTTATTAAAACATCAAGCCCGGGACTTCAATTAGGATGATCAAGGATGACAATAATTATGTTAGAAAAAGCGAGATGCAGCAAAGAAGAGTTGATAAGGGATACAGTAAATCCCTGTGAACACCCATCTAGAACCCGCTTTGTTGGGAAATTGCGAAATTTGAAACCAGGTACCACCAATGGTAAAGAGTGGTGCTGGTGACGTCTTGAGAACTCCGCCCGGTTTTGTGTCGATTTCTCGCCACGCTTTCAATGAAGAAAACAATGCCTCGCGCTATCTCACGGGGTAAGAATTAGATCTTCTCAGATTTAGAGGGAATTTTTTGGAGGAGCCTTTCGAAATGATCGAGAATGTTTTATATTGATGCGTAAAATACAGAGTCATTATCCTCTTTAAAAAATTATACAAGTTTGATTTGAAAGCTGTTTTAATGTTTTGGATACATGATAATAGAGATTTGAACTTGTTAAAACTTAACTTTCGTCAAAAATGTCGTATAGAACCTCGTCATTCTGAAAGTGCGTTTCCACCTATGACGAAATTGGGCGTCTATTTAAAGCAGCGCGCAGCCCTTGTGCCCGCTCGCCCATTCGGTCGCCCCCCAGTGCACGCCCCGCGCGGCCCGAGTCAATATTTGCCCCCGGGGGCGGGCGGGCCCCCGGCTCCCGGCCTCGCGTCCACGTCCGGCGCCACCCCCGCCCCCGCCCCCCGCGCCCCTCCCGCCCTCCGCGCCGCTCCTTTATCGACCAGCCGCCCCTTCCGGGTTATTTCGGGGCGGAGGCGAAGGCGAAGGAGGGAGCGGGGCCGCGGTGGTGACACCCCGCGGAGGTCTAGGTCGGGCCCTCGTCGACCCCTCCTGCCCCCCGCGGCTTAGGGCCGGTGGGATGGCAATGCGTTTGATGCCCTTGTCAGTGCGTTTCAGTGCGTACGAGGGACTCTCCATTTTGAGGCGTACTAATCCTAGGAAATGAATGCACTCTGCTGGGTTTTATTAGCCCAAATGGCAAGAGAATTACTCTGTGCAAGACTAATAGCGGTGTGGCTTCCGGCTCTTGCTGGCAAAGCACAGAAAGTGAATGCATTCTCGTGAATCTTATTTTGAATTATACGTGTATCGTAAGTTTCTAAGTGTGATGACTGGATGCGTGCTACGCTTCAAGTGGCAATGCATTTGCAATCGTTTCTATGTAGTAAACGTTCTACAAACTCACCAATTCTTGACGATCCTTGCTTTCAATTTGCTGAACTTACGGACTGCTTTATTGTAGTGTACCGTAAAATATGCCTTCCAAAAAGCTGGCTGATGCTTGCGATCTTTGTGTGTTAGTAACGGCATTGGGGTACACATCAGACATGTGTGGAACTGGCTATTTTTTAGACTTCCTAAACCTAGGAACTGACCCTATTAAATTTTATTTGCATGATGGCCACAAAATACTTTCACAAGGTTGATAGCGTCAGGTGATGACTGTGACGATGGCATTGGAGTAGTCATCAGACGTCTCAGAAACACTTCGATTTTTGGCTATCAAACACTAGAAAGTTAGTACAGTGTACTGGATTTTATTATTGTGCACGGTAAAATGACAATGCTCTGTAAGGAATACTGCAGTTGTGCGTGTCTAGCTCTTTCGACCTCAGTGGGTTTGCCATGACACTGTAGAAGTCATCGGATATTTGAGAAACACCATTTTGCGCACTACTGAGGGCGCTCCACTGTAGTGTGTACACAGTTCCCTATGTTTCCCTAACTCCCTCCAGTTGCCACCTGTCGGGGCCTCTACGAGTCCTACCGCTACCTGCATCGACCGACCTAGAGCAAGCCACTTATTTCTCTCCAAACACTCACCGAAGAAGCCCTGGAGTCCATCTCGGTCCTATACCTATCTCTCAAGTACATATCTGCCATACAGGACGGTTGATGTTCCAGGTGATGATTGGCACGAGTTTGTGCTTATATTTTGTTTAAGAATTAGAGAGCCATAATCTCAATGTGCCTAATTTCTTTCGTGGAACACTAGTTAACAGTAATGGCAAAATACTAGGAAACGATTAAAGTTAAGAAGCAATAGAGACTGAAAATATCCCGTGCCACAAACACAATTGAAAACATTTACGCCTTTTACGGGATTCGAATCCAAGGCCCTGACTTACTTGGGACGCATCTGCTCCAAGTTCCTTATGCCGTTGGGGCGGCGATAACACTCTATTGAATTTTATGGAAAACGTTTCTGGGAAAAATATAAATGCATGAGTAAGTACGGACTTGGTAACTAAATGAATTCTAAATTTTGGATTAGTTTCTATTGCGGAAACTAGAGAAGAAAAACAAGACCATAATAAGAATTCACTCTGACGTTTTGTTTGCATGCTTGATATTTTATGATTGCATGTTTCAATGAACAGAATCACGAAGAGATTTTTTTTCAAATAGCTGTTCATTTTTATATTTTTTACAATCAAACATAAAAAACTCATCTCAGAAATGGCAAGGCTATGGAGGTGAACTTATATTTCCAAAAACTCAGAACCGCGTCGGACGAATCGGTGTGACATCCACACCTTCTGAAGTGAAGTCAGTCATTTAACATGTTGCTGATGAAGTTGCTGGACCCCACTACACTGGAATGGGCGGGTCATAAACCCTTCAGTCGTGCGAGATCCGCTGGCGGACGCTTATCGTTCTGTTATCCGGTTTATTGCGCGATGAGCCCTGTGGAGCGTATTTGATGGGGTGGGCTGGGGCGTGGCGGTCGAGGGGGCGCGGTGGGGGCAGTGGCGGATGCGGGGGCGTGTAGGGGGGCGTTGCATTGCACGGGTCGCTGCCTTCGATTGGATCGCGCTGGCGGCCTCTGCGCTTCACGGGGCGAAGCTTCCACTTCGCAACACGGCAGGGTATTGTTTTATGCAACGTAATCTCGAAATGGCCGCTGGGATGGCTCACGAGTAGCATACTATCTTCCCGTGGTGTGATTTCGGGTTCGTTTCCCGGTCGAGGCAAAAATTGACTTGTAGCTTTCCTTGAAAATCATCTCAGTTTCTGAAGGTGTGTGACGAAGAAACGTACAGGCAGGCAGAGTTATGGTGAAGGGAATACGCCATGTTCTCCACATTACTCGCCGCATACTCTTACCCTCCAAGTGAAGGAATTAAAATAGAAAAGAGAACCAGGTATGAGGTGCTCCGTTAGCCACCCGACAAAGTCTGACAAGGTACCCAAAAATGCCATTTACATATTTATATAAAATCTCTAAATCTCAAATTTGAAAGTCATTAGAGAAACTGGGAGTGAATGATGTAATGTTTCGCTGACCACTTGAGATATGAAAGAATATTCAAATTATTAAATATTCAGAGTTCGAATTATAGAGATTCTAAGGTTTGAAAATTGATTGTGAACTCAAGATGTCACGATTCTCAAAGGAAAAAGGTGTGGCGAATAATTTACGATGCAAATTCATAATATAAAAGAATTTAAGTTATCATTGTTCGAGTTACATGGATTCTCTGGACAATGGTTAAGAAGAATTTGTCCCACGATCACTGAGATAGACAGAATATTTCAATTTTTAACAGCCGTGTAATACACGTTTTCTCTTTTAAAGGAGATATGAAAAAAATAAATTACCTTACCTAGTAGTTCTTATGCCAAATGAAACCAAACGGGATGGTTATTCCTACTCACTAATATTCACTCTTCAGTGACGTATCCACTGTGTACTTTCTCAAAATTGTTATATGTTTGATAGGGATTATTCACAATACGGTCTGTAGTAATTTCATTACTTTCAGGTTCTTTGATTTCTCTGGCGTGGCCTCTGTTCTTCCCGGAGTAAAGGATCCACTTCTTGACTCGGGCGTGTTTTGTAACGAACTTTATATTCATAGAAAGAAAGAGAGGAAAAATAAAATATAGCAGAGGACAATGTATTAAGGGCAAAAAAGTTCAAGATATAAATGTTTATATCCTTTTATCAGGATTAAACCATTCACAACTCAACTGTACAGTGTTTTATAAACACTTTATTTCAAACTACTATGACAATGGAAAGTGTATGGCACTACGGATTCGACATAGCGAGGACTTCCTTGCAACAGAGTTCGAGAAACAAGGTAGTATTGAATAGAGTGAACCGAAGTTATATATTATGTGTCACGGTTCAGACACGTACATCCGTTTTCGCACTTGTAAAGATTCTCGTAGTAGGCGTATCAACAGTTAAAAATTACATGATCATTCCCTAATATTTATTTATAACGCTTTTCCTTAGCACGTTTCGTGCGGCGTACAACACTGAGCAGTGCCCCAAACAATTCAGGATTTCTCCCTCTCCCTGCCTAGAAGAACCTCGTAGTAACTGAACAGCGTGCCAGATAATAAAGTAGATACAAAGAAGCGCACAAATGTAAATACATTATTCCCCGGAAGGTTTGTAATCCTTTTAAAACATGTTTTCTGTTAATGGAACTGTTTTCCTAAGTAAGTGGAAGCAAGTACGAGTAGGGCAAACAGAAGACGAGGCCGAAGGCGGTGCTGGGACTGCGAGGCGCCCTTCGCGCCAGGCGATTGTATCGAGCGGCCGCGGGGATTACGCAATGATACTGTGCGTGGCGGGGCGCGGTGCGGCGGAGAACGAGGCGGAGCGCGTGGCGAGGCACGTGGCAGGGGGCGTGGCGGGGCGCGTGGCGGGGCGCGTGGCGGGGCGCGTGGCGGGGCGCGGGGCGGGGCGCGGGGCGCGTGGCGGGGCGCGGGGCGGGGCGGGGCGCGGGGCGGGGCGCGGGGCGGGGCGCGTGGCGGAGCGCGTGGCGGGGGGCGCGGGGCGCGGGGCGGGGCGCGGGGCGGGACGCTGGGCGGGGCGCTGGGCGGGACGCTGGGCGGGGCGCTGGGCGGGGCGCTGGGCGGGGCGCTGGGCGGGGCGCTGGGCGGGGCGCTGGGCGGGGCGCTGGGCGGGGCGCGGGGCGGGGCGCGGGGCGGGGCACGGGGCGGGGCACGGGGCGGGGCGCGGGGCGGGGCGCGGGCAAGGTTGATGGCGGGGACACGACCGGACGGGATGCGGGGCCGGAACGGGCACGGGTGTTGGGCGGGGCGCATGACGGGGAGGGGAGTATAATATCAGTTATATTCGTTGGTCTCAAAAGAATAAATCGGAATATATTTGTGAATGCGATGCGATAAGTATACTCGTACGTTAGCCATTAGTCATACTAGAAGTATATTTTGAAGTTAATTATGATGCGAGTGAACAATAAGCCTGTCTCGCGAAAATGCAAATCCCTTCCTAATGAAAGTTAATTAAAGTGCACATTACGATCACAAACGAATCCCGAAAAGTAATACGATTAGAAAGATGAAACAGAATCACTCAATTATTGCAAAATTAAACACAACACCTGTCGTTCCAATCAATGCGTGGGGCGTATGAGCAACCAAATACTGGACTCGAAGAGTGAGAGAGATGCATAATGCGTCGTGTTGATTTAATTTTGGTGTTGATTGAAACACATGCCACGTATTGATGAAAGTGCCAACGCTGGCATTTCATTTAATTATGAGCAGTGCACTTTGTGAAAGTAGTACTAGTGTGAAATAGGTGAATGTCAACAAAACGACTGGTAAAAACGTTTTGAGCACAACATGATAGTGTTAATAATACATAATTAAAAACTATGAATATATTTGTTTATCTGATAACCTTTAAAATCAGTAACTAATATTACATAATATATTTGAATGAAAGGAAATGAAATAATTACATAAGCAAGTTCCAAATTCTTGTTACATTTAGAATCCTGCATGTACGGCGACAGTTTTAAGGGATTGAAAAACTATTTGGGGGGCAGAAATACTACATTCATACTATTAATAAGACAAGGTAATATAAAATAATTTCTTTAATACCACACTCTATGTTAAAAGTAATTAAAACATTGAGTAACAGCTACTAACTGCTCTTTGTAACAATTTCGAATTTCCGCTTAAGATTTCACACTACCATCTCCTGCAAAGTAATTTCTCATCCTCTTCAATTGGAATATTGAATAACCCCTTTCAACGTTGTATTTTAGAGCAGTCTCCCTTAGGCATTGTATATCACAAGTCCCAACCTCGTTTCACTACTCCCACCACCAAATCTCTTTCACGCACTTTTCCTCCAAACCGTTTGGGCCAACCCGCCCGTCGACGTCGCGCCACATTCTACTCCAACCTTTATTTCTGCGTTCCCTTTCTCATTGGCTCATTCCACGGCGTTCCCCCTTTCTCACCCTTCCCTGTCTCTTTCTCGTCACCGCCGCCGCCCCGAGCGCGCGCGCGCACTCGCACATAAATCAGCAGCCGCGCAATTTCCCCGGCGGAAATCAGGCGCAGGACGCTGCGTGCCCCGCACGCTAATCCGCCCGCCCCGCGCGACGCCCTGCGACGCCCTGCGACGCCCTGCGACGCCCTGCGACGCCCTGCGACGCCGTGCCAACCCCTCCAGGCGCCCACACCGTCGCCACTACACGGTGGCTCGGAATAAAGGGTACAAACTGCAAGGGCATGCCCGGGAGAGGTAGCTCAGAGCATCAACTGATGTCACTGCTGTGCCTCTGTCCGGAAGGTCTTAATTCGAGTCCGGACGGCGGCAGGATTTTCGACTCTAGCTAAGGAGCTAGATCGAGTTTGATTTCTAGCGGCTGGATGCTGTGATTGGTGGTTTCCCGTGGTTTCTACGATCAATAGCAGGCGAATTCTGGAGCAGTACCCTACTAAACGGGCAACGGACCGCGCGCCAACTTTCCTTCGTCTTCTTTGTCCTATTCTCTCCCCTTACTTACACACACTCACATGTACTACACTACCACACCGGTCGGGAGTATAGAGCGTGTCCCGGTGGGGATGGTTCTCCGCTAGTGGGAGATACTTGGTTAGGAAAAGCATTCTAGCCGAAGTTAGGTCGGCGCCGGATATCGCCATCTAGAGGGGAAGATCGCCGCCCCTCCCGAGAAAAAAAAATGCGATACACTTACGGGACTTGTGACTAGCAGTTTACGCACCCAGAATCAATAACAATCATTAAAAAGCATGTAGAGGGCTCAAAAAAAATCACATTTTCCCAGGGGCGACCAGAAGGGGGGGCATCTGGGAAAACTCGCTCCAGGGTCCGACTTAATTTGGGTCTCCAATTTTTTTTCATTTAAAACAAACAAAAATGTATTCATCTATAATCCAACGTTAATTTAGCGTTGTACGTTATTTCTGATGAATGCAGAAATGAATTTTGTGTATGAATTGGGGAAAGAGGAAATGTTTTGTTTGAAATGAGGGGCCTCCGTGGATCAACAGCCCCAGTCTCCTGGTTTTCTCTGGGCGCCCTGGATTTTTTCAATGAATATGTAGTGGCAAGATACAGTACTTGGCTGTCCAGATGACGCCACGTCCTAGGCACAGGTGCTAATCTTTCGGCCCCCATTCTGCGGCCTTCCTCAGGACAACAATTCGAACCGTTGGCACGTTGACGCTGTGTTAATCTGCACTTGCACTTCAACCCCTGCTGACACGTTGACATATGTCACCATCACTGTCTCCTCACTGCTAGAACCCTCACTTTCTCTCCCCCCTCCGTCATCTTTAACGCCGGCTAACAGCACCACCACAACCGTCGCCAGTTGAAGAATCGTTGCCAGCTTCCTTGTTAAGAGTCTGCGGCAAAAGTCACCCCTACCATCACCGCGCCACCATTTTTTCTCCTTCCGCCGAAGCCGCACGACCATAACCCTCGGCATTTCCAGTATCTCTACAAGCTCCCATCCGCTGACTCCGTGCCACGAGTAATCAGCACCATCACCGCGCCACCAAAACTGTTGCAACATTCACCAACCATTGCCGGCTGCACGTCAGACGTCATCGTCAGCTCACATCGTATATCCAATACACTTGCTGGAAGTTTCGTTTTCGCCGACGACTTGGGCCAGACGTCACAACCAGCTCCATCCGACCCCAACCCGACCACTTGCAGCACCGCCATACTCACCACTCCGATCGATTGGTGTTTACGTGCACGTCAACTCCTACAGTTGACTTGGTCCCGTCAGTATTATAACCCGGGGGATGGCTGTGTGCGTTGGCGGGTGTCGCGATGAGATTCTCCTAAGACCTGCACTCGGCTTGCGAGGAAATTCCCTCTCAGGGTATTTTCTCACCAGCTCAAATCTCGCGACTGGTGCCCCGACATGTGTGATAGACTCACAGTGCAGGACATGTAAATGTGTGTGTAAGTAAGGGGTGAAGGTAGAACAAGGAAGAGGACGGAAAGATCGTGCGCCATTCATGGCTCGTTTATTGTTACTACTCCGGCATTTTCCTGGTATTTATCGGGCAATCCACGGGTAACTACCGAGCAGAGCAGCCGGCCATCGGGTAGCCACTGATTTCGACTTAACAAAATAAATAACTTCCCACTGTCAGGACTCAAATCCTAGGCCGACCCGGTCAGAATCGCCGATTCATGGGCAATGCACACGACTCCGCGTTAGACGCCTGCGCCGCCTTCACTTTGCCGCTTGCTCCGTCCCCACCAACGTCCCCGCGCCGTGGCGCAGTCGCCGATCTCATGTCCGTCACGCATCCGCGACCGCGGCTGCGACCCTCCTCGGCCCCGTGCAACGCCGACCTCATTTCCATCCACTCGGCGTCCCCGGAGCTCCCCCCGACGCCCGGCGCCTCGCGGCAGCGCGCGGAGCCAAGCGGAATACTCACCTCCGAGGGCGGCGCCGCGGAATCGGGGCGGCACTCAGCGAAGTTGGTGGTGAATAAATTTCTGCGACAAAACCCAATCTACTTTTGGCAGCAATATTTGGTTTTTGAATCGACTATCAATATTTATTATCGGCAATGACACCACAGAGCGTTCGTTGTTATTCGGTCATGTTTTAAAAGCGTTTTATTATTAAAACTGTAAGCATTGTCAAATTATCGATTGTATAGCAACATACTTCATACTACACATTTAACCATGAAGCACTTGTACGTTCATGAAAAACGATAAATTGGGATTTTATTCCTGTGCGTTTGCAGATTCCGTCATTAACGCGTGAGTTAATCAATAAGAACTCTACTCTTTATTAAATAATTACCAACATTTGTCACAGGAAAGATTTTAAAATCTCGTATTAACTTAACAAACACGGTTAAAACCAGCGGTTATCATTATCATAAAAAGGTATACCTCGGGGGAGAAAATGGATCAATATATGTGAATGACTAAACATATTGCGTTTAAACGTTTATTGGTCAGCTTTTACTTCATAATAGAAAAGCAAAACTTTATTTAAAAAATTAAAGAATCAAAAGTCATTATTAATTTGCAGCAATAGTTGGCCTAAGAAGATCTGGGCTTGGACACTTCCAGATCGGAAAAAGCTTGCAAGACCACCTAGAGGTTGGAGAAAGGACATCAAAGAAGAAATTGAGTCAACATAAGTCATTTTTTTTGTTTAGAGCATTGGTTTTATTAATATTCAGCAGGTGTTACAATTAAAATGTATATAATAATTGTTGCTTTGCTAGAATTTACTCGGTTATTGAATATCAATTGACCCAGGTTCAGCCTCTCAAGATATCATCACGAAGGTCTCGTGTCTCCCTTTCTGATTCGAAAACGCCCTCCACCTTGACGCATATCATATGTCTGCCTTCGTATCTACATTGGCGCGAGATACACTGCCTCGTTCTCCGCTCTGCGAGCGCTCCCATCTCCACGCGATCTCTGACGTCGGCGCGCGTTCTACGCCGTCCGATGCGCCCTGGCCTCGTCGACTCGCGTGAGATGCAAGTGCTGTATTCGTGATCAGTCACCGCTGAATTCCCAAAGCATCAGTAGAAAATCATGTCGGTTGAATTGGTTGAATGATGGTTCCGGGAACTTCCACTACTATAGTCATTAGACATGTTTTCGAGATAAAATGTTAATTACTGTAACAAGTAATTATCGTGTTGATGACAATTTTTGTTTGTATTACATGGGATCTTGATTATCGTAATCAGTCGCCAATTAATATTTGTTTATTGACCCCGAAGAGACCTGTTGAAAATCTTTGACTCCTTTAACATTTTTATCGACCCTCAGGAGGATCGATAGTGACCCTTGGGATCCTCTGATCTAGAACATTATGGAAGAATTTTCTAAAAAATATGTGGGGGAAATTTCAATATATCTTCAGTGGAGAAAGGCTCTGAATCACTATACCTCTTTCCCAGTAAACCATGATCAATTTCTGACGTCACTGCGGTGCCTCTGACCGGTAAGTCTCAAGTTCGAGTCTCGACGGTGCAGAACTTTCGATACTAGCTATATTGTTAGATCGAGTTCACCTGCTGTCTGGAGGAGAATTCTAGCGACCGGCTGCTCTGATCGGTAATGTTCCGTGGTTTCTACGATCAATACTAAGTGAATGCCGGAGTACCCTAACAAACGTGCCAATGTTCATATGCGTTCTTTCCTTCGTCTTCCTTGTCCTATCCTCTTCCCTTACTTAACACCCTTACATGCATTCTACTACCACACATGCCGGGAGACCGGTCAGGAGCTTAAGAGCTTGTCCCGGCTGGGGCGGTGGATCCTCGCAGGAGATACTGGTTAAGGAAAATCCCTGCAAGCCGAAGTTGATCGACGCCTGATCTCGCCAGTCAAAGCAGGAAGATAACCGTCATCTCCAACAGTATAAACACTTACGGAATTAATAACCTTAGCAGTAGGCGTGCCCTTAATCACTAATCAATCAATAAAACAAAATTTCAACTTGATTTTATAAGGTAGGCAATAATTCATCTAATATAATGACACATAAACAGCTAAAAGATAACTCCTTTCGAAACTTTTTCATTAAACGTTCTATATCCGTGGACGGAATAACTAGACATCTGTACTGGGTCGACAATTTATTATTGATACAAACTTGCATTTTACAAATATTTTTTTAATGTCTGAGGGGCCATGCTAAGTTAGTTATAAATTATATTAGTATTCATTCCATAGTCGTGACCTCGTTGCTCCAGATCACAAGTAATGCATTCGTGCATTCCATGAAAAACCGCCCGCCGCTGCGACACTATAGCTCTCTCCTCGACGCCATCGCTGGGCAGCCACTCACCAGCCCCGACCTCGGCGGCCACATTCGCACGAATGGCCCGGCTCTCCGGTGACGCTAACGGCAACTGCGAGGGGGAAGGGTAGAAATTCGGATAGGGCTCTCCCATCGCTTTGGCGAGCGCGCCCATTGAGTGCGAGTGGCTTTCTGTCCATGGGAGTCGCAAGGGGGAGGGGGGGGAAACGTTCGGAGTGGTGAGAGTAATTCATTTGGCTTTTAAGTGCGATGTGGTAAAGGCGTATTTTCCTTTTTTGTTTGCGTTGAAAGGGTATTTCATCAAGGAAATGATACTTAACTGAAAGATGAATCAATTAAAGTCGCTTTTTAATCAAAACTTGACAAAAGGTGTAATTCAATGTCTAGTTGAATACCAAGATACTACCCATCACAGTTACATTCAGTAGTTTCCGATAATTCAGACCTTCAAGCATCGCAATCACACATCTTAATAATGCGGAAAATGTAGTTCGGTTTGTGATAGTCACCGTACTATGTCATTATTAGCAGAGGGTTATTTGCTTAAGTGAAATTGACAAACGAATTATTTCTTGGGTATTAATTGACTGAATAAGAGATATGTTTAAAACAATCGTCTTCTACTTATGAATTATATATAATGTAACGTATGCCCGTGACTGTAGTAGTAGGAGGGGAGAGAGAAACGTTGCACGTAATGACATGACCAAAAGTGCCACTGCTCTACAGCTATGTTCCACTCCCTTACGATCGACAAAGTTCGCTGTCGTACAAAGTCGCAATGTTTTGCCTTGCCCTGTATTGTGATTTGGTACACTTTTAACGAAAGGTGAATATCAGTGACGAGGTTTGAAGGTAACAGCACAAGGGAAAAGGTATGAGGTGGGGAGCAGAAGGTATTAACATATCGTAAACGTTTACCGTCGTCCTACGCACACATAAAAACACACACGCCGCTGCCACCCTACCCTCCATATCGCCATTTGCATTTGCTGTTGCTAATGATTGAAAATTTTATGAAATTGCTAAATTTAAAATGATGATGGTAAATAACGTGGGACCCAGTGGGTTAGAACAAAGCTCCGTGGTTCAGAAGGTCTTAATTTGTAATGATCGATTGCTTATTTTGTGTTTCGTATCGCGTCAATTGCTTAGTCCGCTAAGCTTAGTGCATGTTATGTTCTGGAGGTGGCCGTGATCCTTTGATACCTTAACCTTATACGAGGATGCCTTAACCTTATATGTGGTAATTTTAGTGTACGTGTTTGCGGGTAAGGGGAGAAGAGAATGTAAGAAGATGAAGAATGGAAAGATCATGCTCTGTCCGCAGCCCGTTTGTTAGAATACTGCTCCCACATTTGGATGATATTGACCATAAAACCCCTCAGAACTACCGATCAGAGCAGCCGGCCACAAGAATCCCCCACTAAAACGCTGATGAATTCTATCTAGCTATCTCGCCATCACTATCTACCAGCTATCTTATTCTCTTGTTACACTAAATCCTTGTTTGTTGGCCAGAACTCTTTTCTCCCATTCTATGTTGCCCACTGTTGGTCTGCGTTGTAGCCAGCGCTCCTTCTCCCTCCACCTCCGCTTCCCGCTCGTCATTCTTCACGGCTGCCTCCGGCCCTAGAGGTCGCTCATTTCTCATCGGCCGATGTCGTCGTAGAATCCTATTAGCTTCTCTCGCTTCGACAGACGATCCCAGCCGCCAGTCGCGGTCGTAAGTCGTCGACTGAGCACCTTCCAGACGTCGCCGTCCACTTCGACTGCCCGGCAGTTCGTTCGAAATGCGAGGGTGGCCCGAAGGGACGTCGGTGGCCCCCGGCCGAAGAAATGACTGCAGGAAAGGGTCCGGAGAGAGCGTGTCGTCGTCGCTGACGTGTGTGATGGGTGAGATGAGTGGGGCAGACGGCAAGTCGTCTGGAAGGAAAGTGCCAAAGAGACGGATGGGCGAAATGTAAAAGATGCGGCAGAGGGGAACGTTTAGAAAAGTTAGTTCACTTTTAGACTACGTAAAGTGGCAGCATCTTCGGATGTGTGCAGCAGCAAAAATATATGAAATTTGTATGACTGAAAAAATATTTAGGTGGTAGATTTGGGTTTGAATAGATTGGAAGGCTTATTAAATATTATTAAACCGATATTTGGAAAGATGTCTTGGAAGCGACTATGTACCTGAAGATAGCAACTAAGGTTCTTGTTGGATCGTTGGGAGTTATGGTCCGTTCAGTTCAGAAGACAATTTGACAATTTCTAAAACAGTTGAGTCAACGAAGGTCGCGTCGCTCTGTGGAATGTATACTCCTTCCAGGCACACGAGATAGAGCGCCAGCTATTAAAGCCTCAATCTATTATTACAGTGCCTAAGTTCGAATTTAAGGATAGTTTTCACGACAGATTTTTATATTGCTCCAATGTCATCACTAAAAAGAATATTGCAAGAATTTATACAATCTTCTCGAAAAGCATATGAAAATATGTTTGTGTTAGAATTACGTCATCAAGCGGATGTAAATGGTCAGGCTACATATATCGAATTTCAAAGAGAAATTAATGTCGTCATAATGATGCTAAAACTCCCATCACGCTTGTTATGTGGGCATTTCTTTCTTCACAGAATTCAGACCTCCAATGGAAACATACCGAAAAGAGAGGAAAGTGTCTAGACTCGAACAGCACTAGATTATCTTGGTAGAGTAGCAACAAGTGATTTCCATCATCAACTGTGGCTACTATTTCCCAACTTAAACAGCATTGCGATTTTCATGCTTTTCTTATCTCAAGAAATATTTTAGGATAACACCTGTAATTTGAAACAGACGAGAGTACTCTCATAGCCCGTTAACGTGGACGAAACAAATGTAAAGACTTTTTGTGTGCTATATTTATTGCGTTCTGTTTGCTTTCATGGTGATGTTCAATGCTTCGTTGCATTGTTCATTACATGTTTACACGTACGTCCAAATAAAAAAGTTAAGCATTTCTAATAAGATGCATACAGCAGCAGTGAATTTGGCATTTAGAGACGTGGCCACTAAAACTCTTATTGCCGGGCCCTGGTAAGGAAAAGGTGGATAATTCCAGTTGCTCAATATTGAAAAAAGTCCTCTAACACGTGATGTAGCCAGAATCCAAGTTTTGTCGCATTGTTTTATCATATCGAAAAATTAACTGACGGCAAAACGTCTGTATGTCCGTCCGAGGCCAACGATAGCGCATAAACAGTTCAGCCAATTTTCTCCAAAATTGATAATCCGCAATTGTTCTAGTTAATGTAGCGGACCCTAGGACTTGAAACCGATATTTTAATTTCGGGGGAACTTTACATGAACCTCCAGGGAAATTTTCAAAATTAAAAAGAAAAAGGCTCTAATGGATTGGTTAAATTTTGTTGTTGAATAGTGCAAAAAGAGAATGGTGCAGGTCTCATTTTCGATGACATCCCCGATTTTTCGGAAAATGGAAAAAAAATTAATTTCAAAATTGGAGATAAAGAATTTTGTCTCAGACAAAGTCTGTGGGACAAAATTAGGTCTTCAAAAAACGTCGTACTCATTTTTTTTAATTGAGTAGTTTTACGTAATTTCTCTTTGAAATTATTGAAAGATATTCAGGTTTCACACCAACTGCGCACCACCTTCCTTTTATGGCAACAATGCCGCTTGTAGGTCGAATTGATAAGGAAATATTTGCCCATTGTTAGCCGCGCCCATCGCTGCATGTGCGCTTTGTTGCCAGTGCTCATCGGCTGCGATGTGTTGATATAGACAGAAATGCGATATAATATTATTTCATAACCGTTACTAAGGGGCGAGAAAGTATGTGCTGTTTTAGCACCATTAGTTTTGTACCTAGATATAGATCTTTTGTTGTTCAATATTCATGTACGAGTATTCGACGTTAGCGGATATCGTGAACTTCCAATTCTATTGTTCAACATATTTTACGTAACCAGCATTTTCGTGTAAAAAATAGTCTCCATGATTTTGGTCTAAGCGCTCCCCTGAACTAAGTTGGGTTTTTACCACTTCTGTGCGGAAGCTGTACGTACTCTGCGGAAGCGCTGTTGGGAACCTCCCGATTGGTGGAACGTGGCGGAGGGTGCGTGGGAGGTGGCAAGCGGGGACGGGTGACAGCGCTGGCGGCGGGCAAAGCGCTTACGATCCTCGAGGCCTGAGTTGGGCCCGAATCCTCACGGGGGACGGCGGGCTGCCTCTTGGACTTTTGCTCCCGCTCTCCTGGGCGAGCGACCAGGAGAGGTGGCTCAGGGCATCAACTGATGTCGTTGCAGTGCCTCTGACTTGGAGGTCCAAGAGTTCAAGACACGACCGTCGCAGAATTTTCGCCACTGACCACATAGCTAGAACCACTGTCGCTGCCTGGAGGTGAATTCTAGCTGCCGACCGCTCTGTTCGGACGTTTTCTATGGTTTCTCCGATCAATACCAGGCTAATGCCTAAGCTGTATCCTGCCAAACGGACCACTGACCGCGCGCGATCTTACCTTCCCATTCCGTGCTCTATCCTACCTCTTACATACACTTACACTTGCACTACACCACCACACATGCTGGGGGACTAATCGGAAGCTGGGAGAATGTCCCGGCTGGAACGGTGCGACGCTGGTGGGAGGTGCCTGGTTGAGGGAAGCCCCGTTAGCTGACGGTGGCCAGCGCGGGATCTCACCATCCAGCGGGGCAAATCACCGCCAACTCTTGAGGAAAACATGCGCTACAGTTACGAAACTAACGACCTTAGTAGTTGACAGGCCCAGAATCACTAGTAATCAATCAATCAATCAATCAATATATCTATCAATCTGGACGACGGGTGCGCAAGGGCGAAGGTGCTGCACCATTATGCACCAGTCACAGTGGAGTCGACTTTGGACAAAATTCCTTTTGACCGATGCCGGACGGAATAAACCAAACGAAACAAATATTCGTTCGACAGTCGAAGATTTCGGATGTCGTCGTAAGAGGGCGTTCGGCTTTACTATGGCCATTTCCGTTTTCCAGCGCTTGTTTGAACCAATTCCGCACATAAAACGACAACGTCCGACGTCTGTCGACACAAATTTTGCCCAAAATAGGGTTTCTTGTGACCGCCACATTATATAAGGCGGCATTGTTGCGTCACTACACAAAACTTTTCTTCAAACCCTGGTGGTCCGTCTCTGAAACTTTCCCTTTGTTAAAAAAATGCGCTTGAACCCAAAACCGGTGCGAAGTATCACAAAGTGTGAACTGACATTTCTTAAAGAATACCCGGTGCTGTTTTGTAGTACTAATAGTTCTGTAGCAAAATGAAATATTCCTCAGAGTTGTATTGAAATGATGTACTAAAATTTACAGTATAATCGGATTTTTCCTGTTCTTCACTGTTGTTTTGATGCGATTGGAAAATGTTACTTTCCTTGCGTTATTAGCAGAAACAACTTCAGTAATTCAAATACATACGTACCTGATTAAATAGGAAATGATGTTCGAAGCTAAAACGTGTTCATAAATTATGCGAGTTTTCATTCATTACTTTGGACCTGGGTTAATTGTAACGTCCTCCGATTTACAATTAACAGACTTGTATATCTGTAATACGTCTCGCACATGCCATATTAGCTTTGCCCGAGCTTTACTTAATCAATGTCCGTGTACGTCCATTTTGATTAGCGGTTTGTGTATCATCCCTCTCTATGTTTCTGTTACAAATTTATCCTACATACAATATTAATTGTTTTAATATTCAAAATTTATGAATACGCTTCTTTACTTAAAAAAATTTACACTTTATCTGTTATCTTTGTGAGCCCGAAAATTATTGAAATGCCTAAATTGAAGTACTTGATACTTGTGTTTCATTTGTTGTCAGTGCTTCAAGAAATTATTTTTCTTTGTAAGTTCTTCGTAGCTTCAAATATATCATTCTAATTTGTTTTCTTAAGCAGCAAATTCGCTTTCATTTTCTAACATTTTTTAAACACGCTGCTATTAGTTATAGTATTGTATCGAGATAGTAATATTTTTTTGCGTTTGAATTGACGTTACAACACACTATCAGCATTATAACCGTTCGTCATACATTTAATAGAAGTCAAGGAGCAGTAGGTCATGAATGTACGAGTATTACCCAAGTTCTGTCACATCCTTCATTCTTTTGTACGTTACTCGGCGAGTCAACGCCTTCTAATTAAAAAATCCTCGACTGTAGATCTACTACGTAATACAATTGTTTTCCGATTTTGAATGCTTACGTTTTTAAATGTAATATAAAATAACCTAATATCTTAACTGCGCTCCGTGAAGTCATAGACGAGAGGTAGCCACACGCCACCTGAATGGGTGACTATCTGGGCTCCCGACCCCCGCCGAGACCCTGGCTTTTTTTAACCTGCGCCTTTTTTATAAACATACGTTTTTTATATGAAAAATTGCAACTATTTCTGAGAATTTTTAAAAAATACTCTTGAAGTTTCATTTAAAGGATCCTCAAAAATAAAAACATGTTTCAAATTCAAGGGTCCCAACCTCAGCCATATCGACTAGGAAATTTTGGTCAAATATCTTTGTACGATTTAACTGTTAGATTATTCTCTGACATGCGGTCGGAGAGACTAACAGACGGGCAGGCGAATTGCCGAAAATCACCTTTTTGACAACCAGCCCCCCGCCCCCTCACGTGAGTTCTGTGCATGGACGGTACTGATCAGGGAAACCACACAAACCTCTACCGATCAGAGCAACTGGCTGCTAAAAGTCTCGTTCAGACTATGACTGTATCGACATCCCTCTTTTGCTAGGGAAGAAAATGAACCATTTCCGGGATTCGAACTCTAGAACGTGCATGTCAGAGACGCGGCAGTGGCAATAGTTGACGTGAGTTACCTCAGCCGGCGGAATGCTAAACAAAACCACAATTTTCACGAAGCCAGTGAGCTTATGAGATGTACATAAAGAAAATCTCGAATGAGATGATAATCGTGATAATGAGTTTGGCTGCGCCCTTCAACCCGCATCCACGTCCACACAATGGTACTCGCCGTCCAGCGACAGCGGCGGCTACGGCGCGCAGCTGCGCCGATGACGTCAGTGGGCGGCTATGCCCTGGCCCCGCCTTCCGCCGCCAGCGTGCCCTGGCGGCTCGTCTCGCCTCGAGGAGCACGTGCCGCTGGCGACGGGGCGGCGCGACGGCGGCGGCGGCGACACTAGAACGGCGCCGGCGGATTCGTGGTAGTGGTTTTAGAGGTGGTGGTGGTGATGGTGGTGGATGGATTGATTAATGATTCCGGGTCAACTGTTTACGGCATTATTCCCAAAAGTGTAGTGCAGGTTTTTATCGCGGGAGGTGGCGATGAGCTTCCTCCTCTAGATCCGTCGCCAACCTACGTCGACCTGCTCGGAGTGGCGGTGGAGATGGAAGAGGTGGTGGCAAAACGGCGGTGAGCGGCTGCATTGATGTTGTTGGCAATAAGGTGGTGAAGTGGCGGCGGCAGTGGTAACGACGACAAAGACGGGGTGGCGGGTGGCGGTCGCGTCGCTGTCAGAGGCCATGGTAGGAGACGAGGTCGAGTCGAGGCGCCAGGAGCGGTCGAAACAGTCTTGGGAGGGGAGTTGACGATAGGGCTCGTGATACGGCAAGAATAGGAATAGGGTTGCTGTAGGAAAAAAGAATTATTGAGTGAATAAAAGAAACGGAATTAAGGGCGAAGATATTGGATTGGAATCTGAATCGACATTTTTGGCATTCTAGAAAACGAGTTGTTTCTAGTGTATCACTAAGATGCATAATTAACAAAGACATGAATCTTACACGCAGCACATTTAAATAAACATTAATTCACCTTCGAAAAATTGCAGTCATAAGAACTAAAACAATTCATATTTAAAATAACTATAAAATTACAATCAGCAAATAAGAGATATTCAATAACTTGGGCATAACGTGCAACTTTTCCATTAACACGTCTCCTTCAACTTTTACGACAATATTCTCCGAGATAAAATAAACACGAATTGGCTCTTAAAATCTTCATTAAGGTTAATTTTTTATTAATTTTTTAGTGTAATTCCCTTCGCCTTGTACAATGAATACTAGTTATTATGTTTGAGTTGTGGGTTTTAACGAAGCCGTAAGTAGTGTCATTCTTCATTAATAGAAGCGCAGTCGTATTATCGTTCCGCCGCAGCCGTTGCTCCGAACGCGTCAATCCCCGATGCGGCGCGCCCGCTGGAACCCCAGAGCGAGGGTCTCCAAATGAACCCGTGCGTGACGCACCTCCACTCGCTCCAACGCACGCATTTAGGCCAACTCGTGCGTGTCATTGGAACGAGGGCGCGATGGAATAACTTCTTCTCTTTCGTTAAAATGACGGTCCTCCTTGTTCCCTGGAAATCAATACTCTGGGACTAATGACGAGGAAGACTTACACTAGACGCGTCGGGACGGGTATGCTTGAAGAGGGTTAGGACATGAATTTTTCCCGGCGGGCAGGAAAGTGCTAGTGGTTAGAAACCTGTAATGTTTCAAGTTAGGTTGGAAAGAATGGATACGATATTGGCTAAACGTTCTAAATATCTCCTGCAGAAATGTCGTGTTCCAGAGCTATGAATTACATTAGATTCATTGGAATCCATAAATGAAGCTTGGTGTACCGCGCTATGCCATGTGTGATTCCCCATTGTAGTGCATTTTTGAAATCAGCCATCTACCTGTATAGGGTAATGCTTAGTGATGGTAGATTTTAGCAGTTGCTAAAACTGCGAAATGTTACCAAACGCTGAAAAAATGAGTAATTGTATTTTTGACAGTTTGTGCAGTTTATTTCTGAAGTATTTCCATCGGCGATAAAATGCGAAATCGATCGCAAAATGCAAAATCACATATAAAGTGCGACGTGGTGTTGAAACCAATAATTGCTAAATTGCATTTTGTGGTTTCCTTCGTGTTTGCTTTCTAACTAAGGATGCGACATCGGAAACAACACATCGTTCCTTGAAACCATATTTTTTTAGAGTTGCCGTGTTTATTAATTTATAATTGCGATTTAACTGACGAAACAAAGACAAAATTATTAAAGCACTAAAAACCTGATCCTGAAAGCCCGAACGCTCAGGATCATTTCAAGAGATCTCAGCCTCCTCAGTTCGCCGTACGGAGATGAGCACGGGAAGAAATAGTGCCACGCATAGGGAGCACTCCTTACATCTTACGCTTTTTACTCTTCTTACCCTTTTTACTCTTCTTACCCTTTTTTATTTGTTAAAGTTCCCTCATGGCAAAATATTAAATTAGTTTCCCTTATTTCCTGAGTTTAATGAAAAAATGTAAAAAAGAATGAAAATAATTTTATCTTTGAGGGTTCTCCCTTAATAATAAGTTTCTCAACCAATGCTACAAAATGCCTAATCTTAATTGTTATAATGCTAAAAAATGATATGACCTTGTTTCTAAAATGCGACTTTTTAAAGTTTAAAGTTCTTAATTCTACCGTCACTAGTAATGCTACTTGCCGGATGATAATAATTATCATGATACGATTACTGGAGTAGTCGAGGCTCTGATAGGCCTTTTTCGTGGATTCATCCAATTCATTTCAAATGGTGCATTAAACAAAAGATCACAGGCTGCGCGGAAATATTCCCTCCCCATTCCCTCGAATATCATGCTTCAAAATAAAAGACAGGTCAAGGCTCATGTTACGCTGTTAGAAAGAAGAAAGTGAAGTTATGATATTTCTAAACTACCATTTTATTTTAGAAAATGTTATATCTGTCTTTGACATTGAGTTTATTACAATTTGCACATTTTAATTCGCTGACTTAGCTCTTATAATAATGAAAATTGTGAGATATCCTACGCCGAAGTGTTTGAGTTATTAAACCCATCCTTTCAAATGAGACATTATTCACACTCTGTGTGCAACTGGGTCACTGCGCGTTTTTGAAATTCAGCAAGGCAAATTGCCAAATTGGGTGGGCTAGCTTTTAAAGCTTGTTACTTGACTGCATCTCTCGGAAAGAACAGATTTAAATAAATGATTTTCGTGTTCGTGTGAGTCGCCACTATTTACGCTTACGTCACCCTCTCTCCATTGTTTTATCGACTTCGTTTATTTGTATCAGAAAAGAATTGCCTATGTGGGGCTGCAGAAACATGTGCTTTATTGAGTCGTGACAAGTTCTTAAAATAATAATAATAATAATAATAATAATAATAATAATAAATATTCGTGGTTGCAGACCTGGGTGTGTGATTATGAATTCATAAAAGAATTTGTTCTTATGAATATCTGTAATATGCTACTGCATTGATGATTCACATGATTCATGCTTCTGCATTATCTACATGATAATATAATTTATTGTTAATGGCCCTTGTGTTAAAAATCGGTATCTCAGTACACGCCACCAAACTTTCTTTCCGAACCGTTCGTTTGATTAAAGAACGATTTTGATGTTATTATGTTTTTGAATTGAATTAGAATGGGAGAATTATAACGAATTTTGCCGTGTCTCACCCTGACTTCCCGCCGGGCGATTCGAGGGAGTGCCATCCCTTCGGCCGTGATCGGCGCCAGCGTCGGGCGCGGGCGCGGGGGCGGGGACGGGGGCTGATTACCGGCCAGGGGGACCGCCGCCGCCGTCATGGGGCGCGCGCGTGGCGTGCGCTGGCGGTGGCGGCGCCGAGAATCGATCGCGGTCCCTGGCGCCCGCCCCGGCGGCGCCGGCTCTGGCGGCGGGGGCCCCGGGCCTGGCTTCGAACCCCCGCTTTCTCCTTCCCACCCTTTTTTCCAGCGGCGTCATCATTGGCGTTGGCGACAGTTGGGTTGGCGGTCTGGCTCTGCCGCATGTCTGCCTTTCCACGAGAAAATGCGAGGATGGAACTTACGCCTGTTACTAATGCTTGTGGAAACAGTGGCTATATCATAAATGGTATCTGCAACCGTCATTGTTGTCGCTCTAGTCTTTCGCATACTAAGCCAATATATGTCCTCTTCCGGACCCAGTTTCTAATCTTACATTCCGAAAGGTCTTACACTGCTGTATTCGTACATTTATTCTAATTCGAATTGATACTTTCTTTTTTATTGTTATTACTTTGACCATCAAAGCCATCAGAATTTCCACAAATTGCCACACATATTTCCGACAAATAATGTTTATAAGTTTACAGAATAATTATGTAAGATAGTGTATATGAAATAGTTATATACTACAGCTGTTTAAGATAATTATCAAAAGATTTATGTAGCTATTTCGATAAATTAAAAAATTGTGCATTTTGTGAGCTGTGAGTACGTTAAATAAAGACGAAATAGTAGTAATGTTTTATTTGTAAAACTACTAAAACCTCGCCTACTTATCGTCGTCACGGTCAATAAAACCGTATGATATTTCTACCGGGAGATATGGCTCAGGGCATCAACTGATGTCACTGCAGTCCTTCTGACCGGGAGGTCTCTAGGTTCGAATCTCGACAGTGGCAGGTTTTTCAACCCTAGCTTGTCAAGTAGGTCGTCTTCAGTTGCTGCCTGGAGGAGAATTTTAGTGGCCGGCCGCTCTGATCGGAATTTTACCGTTATTTCGCCGATCAACACCAGACGAATGCCCTAACGAATGTACCTAAACGGGCCGTCGACCGCCCGTGATCTTTCCCACCTCGTCCTTGTCCTATCATCACCCCGTCAGACATACTTACACTTACACTAACTTGCACTACACTACCACGCATGCCGGACGTCCGGTCGGGAGCTTAGAGTTTGTCCCGGCTGGGGCAGTACACCGCTGGTGGGAGATACTTGCTTGGAGAAAACCCCGCTAGCCGACGGTAGGTCGACGCCGACCCCTGCCAACGCCTCAGCAAAAATACACACTATACTTTCGGGACCAATGACCCTAGTAGTTGACGTTCTCGGAATCACTCACAACCAATCAATCATTGATATATCTGGCTAATGCCCAGGTTATGAAAAAATGACACCACACGAAGTCCCTGTCAGTACTGTCACAGACGGGCCACCGTCCGCGCGCAATCTCTGCTTCCTTTTCCTTGTCCTATCCGCATCCCTTTCACACACCTACATGCACCACACATGTCAGGAGGTCAGTCTGGAGGTTACAACTCCACCCGGCTGAAGCGGAGCCCGATGGGAGAAGACACCTGAAGGGGGAAATCACCCGGAAATAGATGGGTAGGTGGGTTTCGAGTCTCGCCATTCAGTGGAGTAAGAGTAGAATTTTTGTCTCCTTCCGCGACAAAACATTCACTACACTTGCCCGGAAACGTCGATCAGTCAGTCGAACATTGTTAGCTCAACATCCGTATTTTTAGAGCTGTTTTCAGAATAGCAGTCCATGATCGATACATGGTATCACCTTGTCGCGCGCCCGTTCTCTCTGGTGACGGATGCGGTGGTGTCGGCCGCGTAACTGCGCCCCAGACCGCAACGCGACCTCTGTTCGAGCGCATTCTCGCTCATCTTCTTCTTTTTCTTCCTCCTCGCCACTCCTCATCGCGGGCGCCGCCCCCGCCGCCGCCGCCGCCGCCGCCGCCGTCGTCGTGCGCTCGCGAGAAGGTTTCAATTTAAATTTATGAGTGCGAAGCAGGGTGAGGTGTCGGACAAGCGCGGGTGAATTATGGAGGAGGCGGGTGAAAAGGTGAGGCAGCGACGCGGCGGCGGTGAGGGGGCGTGGCGGGAACAGCGGTAGACACCTGCGCCAGCCGCCGCACCGCGCACGTCCTGGAGGAAGATGAAGTGGGTGAAGGAACTTCTTTGCCTAGAAAGCCTCCAGGATTCCTAGGAGATTCAGAACGGGTGGAAGGCGTTTTCAGGTATTCATGTAGCTGTCACACTCTAGCAGAAGAATAATTCCCGGGTGTTATATTATATTCAGCTAGCGGACGCTATGAAATTTGTGGATATATTTCCTTTCTCTTCGCTGTAAATTTGTATTACGTCTTATTCTAAACTTTTCCATTCTATTATCTATTATTTACAAGATGTATGTGGAGTCTATCTTTTTGTTCTTGCTGATTGCGTTGAGATACCAACAAAATACGAATAGTATTCAGATGAATATTTTACTGCAAAACGATGTAAATCCATTACATGCGTTGCTGTACAAATGTTATGTCTGTCTCTTCTCAACATTTGTCTGTGTGGAGGCATAAAAACTGAGCTATGAACTCTTTTGCTCTTTAGAACTAGCGAAAGATCACAGACAAAACATGTTAATTAATTTAAGTTTCGAGTATTTGGGAGTAAACTATTCATTGCAAATAACGTCACAAATGAATTGACAATGATATATTTATCACCTTTAAAAATTACTTTTCGTTTTTTCTCTAAGTTGTATTCTAAAGAGAAGTTTTAAAACGATACGTTTAAGAAACTGATCGTTTTTTATTGTGACTTAATGTGTAGGTAGCCGCGACTATAGTATCGTCCAAAACCCAGAAGGTCTCAGGTTTTGACGCTCAAATTGGTAAGATTTTCGACACAAAGTTAATAACTGAGTCACTAAGAGGAAATTCACAAAGTAAATAACAAAGTCTACCACTGGTTATCACAACGAACACTGGAAGAGCATTATAAAGGATGAATGCTCGCATTGCGTGCTTCCGGTGGTTTCCCTGATTTAAGGCGGGTGCAGGATGAGCAACCTAAACAAGAGATCACGCGCGATCCTTCCTTCCTCTTCTAGCCATTCCCTTTCCTAAGAGTCGACTGATGAGCTCATTCACCATCGTTTTACAGCCCTTCCCTAGTGATCGAGAAGCATTGAGAATCCTGGATACAGTTGGGTATCTCCCTGGACAATATGTGTCCCGGGTTGACCTTACCGATGTAATAAACGAAATTTCGAAAATTTTGTGCTTAACTTTGCACTGATGTCTGTGAATCGCAGACATACATTTTTTCGTCAGTTTTATCGAACAGTTTGGTAATTCTTGCATTCGTTCTCCAAGGGAATTAAGTTAGTAGTTCTATTGAGCGCTTGCTGATTATAGACGCGCGCAGCTTAAAACAAGGGGACCAACTACATTTTTGGCCCTCCTTTTTCCACTGAACTATTTAATAATGTCATAGGACACATTTTATTAGTCAATAAATAAAATATACTACAAAGAGAATTCAATTGCAACTTAAACGGTCATGGATATAAATGACTTTATGATAACCGGAGTTACCAGGCTTGAAAAGCCTTTCCCAAATATCTTATGATAAATTTCTTAATATTCTGAGTGTACAAAAATTGTTTAAATTATTGTGAAATAATATTGTAATTATTTTTCTATATTTATTATCATATTTAAACGGTTGTTACCTATGCATAAAATAATAGTGGTCACTAACGACCTCATCTCTTTCTGACACAATCCAAATTAAATTATAATTCAAAAAATCTTAATTGTCAGGTTAAAAGGAGAAAATCAGAAGTTGAAAATGTTTACAGAAATAAAATGTGTTATCATGTGTGACAGACGGACCGCTTTCAAAATATTTAGGGGCAACGTCCCCCTTGCCCCGCTCTCTCTGTGCTCACCTATTGTGATTGAGATTACTCATTTAGAGACTCATTACGGTGAATAAATGAGCCATCAGGTGTAAAAGAGATATGCGATTTGTCCCAAAACATTTGTAATTTTTGTGGAATTGAAATATGTATATGTGTGTAAGCAGAGAAAACAGTTCTGTTTAATTCGCGATAATTAAAAAGAATTGAGGCAAACACTGAACAAACTGTTACAAATGTTTCGTTTTTCTACTAAACATCATACTCATTACACAATTAAGTACATAAAATTCTGTACAATTATTTCAGGAATTCTATTTACAGTGAGATGCGTAAAACATAATCAAAATACGTATTTACGTATACTCTTATAGAATACATGTAGCAATTACAAACAGAGCAATTTTATTTTTTAAGTATAATACCCCATTCAAATATCTCAAAAGTGAAACATATTCCGGAGATTTCTTAGGTATGACTGGGTATGATGGGTAACAAAAAACTACGCGCGTGTGTGTGAGTGTGCAGAATTAATAAATTAAACTTTCTCATTCATAGCTATACATTACAAAACATAAAATTCACTTTAATCATTTACTATACGTAAGATATCCATTTTCCCTCAACAATAAATCCCCAACCAAAAACCTTAAACTGTGGCACTATCCTCGCGTAATTTTCGTGCCAGAGGCGGTTTAAATTCTTACGCGGAGGCCCTGCGCGGGGTGTGGCAGGAGGAGCGGGGCGGAGGGATCGCCCGCAGAGCGGATAAATCCACCTAATTGGGCCGAGTTCGTATTCCGCGGGAGGCACGTGCGCATAAATCGCCCGGGCGATAAGGCGGCGCACGCGCGTGTTCCCGCGCACGCGCAGTAGCTCGCTCGCGCTCCCGTATTTATTCCGCGTTAACGAAGCATTTCTCTCCGCCGCTCGTAAAGCTGCCGCTGTTATTTCTGACGAGTTATTTCCTTCTGTGCTAATGGGACGTGGCCCCGCACTTCGCGAAGGGTTGGGGATCTTGTTTGGAGATGTGGCGTCTGGGGCTAAAAACACGCGTTTACGCGAAAAATTGAAAAATTTTTCGCGGTTGAGTTGATTTGTTGGAGAGTTTTGGGGTGGAAGGTATATCCCAGAATAAAGTTGCAATTTGCTTTATTTTTTCTGGTACTGTATCTTACCGCACTATACATTCACCACACTTACGTAAGTGGTGATATAAAATGAACATAGTAGGAACATTTTTATCGAAGTCTCATAATTTTTTTGTTATACTACGAGTATAGTGTCATAACTATTCTCGAATCGAAGGCGTTGTTCTTTCCTTTTTCGTCGATCTCTTTCAAATCTCCGAGAGTAAACTTTGAGTGGAAAATAATGTTTTATGTTCGTTGTTTACATGAGAGGTTAATGAGAATTAAGCGAAAGAAGTATTTAAATTATTTTACAGATTTATTTTCACACTTATAATGATTGTAATTTGTAATGTTTGTAACAAACATCTTCCCCAAAACAAATGAATAATTATGTTCTTATTCCAGCGTATATTCTATTTCAAGAATGTCTATTCTTGTTACATTTATACACTCATGTAAAAATTCACGTAAAGTACAAACAAAAATATGCCAATAAGTTAGGCAAGAGTACATTCACATCTTAAATTTCGTTCCTTTATATTTTTTCTTTGTTTTTTTATGAGCCTGAGTAAATTTAGGGGCGTGAATTCCGCACGTTCGCAGTTTACGATATCGAACAAAATATAACCCAATTCCAAGGAACTTATGTCTCGCAAGTTTATGATTTCCAAACCCAATAACCGGATTCCAAGAGTTTGCTTTATGAACCGGAACAATCGCCTTTTGGCGGCAACGCGCAGCCTTCGTTTCCTCGGGGTCGTTGGAAATCGCCCGCCCGCCCGCGCCTGCCTGCCGCGACCACCGGTGCGGGCGTGCGGGAAGTACATTTGCAGGCGCATGCCTTATGCAGCCCTTCCGAGAATTGCCCCGGCGCTTCGCGGAGTTTGTAAACGCAATTTCGTCGCGCAGAGTACACACAGGTGGAAGCGCCAGCGGCCTCTGGGCGATGCCATGCAGGGGGGGGGGGGAGCGTCGCGTTAGGTGGTGCCGTAGTCGATGCAAAGGTGCTGTAAACCGGCTTTCTAACGACAGAATGCGCAGTGAGCAATTTAAACGAAATACTAACGTCCTGCCTTTTTATTACTTCTAAATTCTTCTTTTTCTTGTGGCGGAATTCATTTATTTCACAAATTACATTCAATCCCAGCACATGGGGTGCTGGCTTTCTGCGAGGCGGACCCGGCTTTGGATCCCGGCCCGGGCAGCTGTAGCTTTCTAGTACAAATAGTAGCTGTAACGAAAGAAAAGGTTCAGGCAGGTCAAGTAAGCTAGGGACGGTGAAGGGAATATGAAATGCTCGCCATATGTCTCTCGTTTCCCCAGGCGTATATAATAAATTAGCAGAGCCTGGAAACAACGCTAGCTGGAAAAAAGACAAATTAATTCTATCCTAAAATGCAAAATACATTCATGCATTCAATCATCCCAATAACGTCAATCATTGAATATGATATTAGGGACAATCGTACTTCTATGCACTTTTCGTGCCTGCATGAGAAATTGAATAAATAATAATCTGTTGTTTGTCCTATTCATACCATTAATTTCTTGTTGCTGAACTGTTGTAAAGTACCCATAGTCTACACTAAGTGGTATTTATTTTTCCCATTTCTGTTGTTCTGGAACAATCAAATATTTAACATGAAATTTATATGACTTATTGAATTTATTTTGCAAATACAACGCAATTTAGTGAATGTTCTTTAATTTGCGAGAAATGTTCCCTTCATGTTTTGTTTCATATTTTGCCCTCGTGTATCATAAAAGTGTATCTAATATTGTTCAGAATATAATAAAAAGCTCTACGAAATTGCGCGATGGTATCGGCTTTCGAGTAGTCTTTTGGGGCGTGAAGTGATTTTTAGTTGACATTTCTCATTGATCCAACAATGTGACAAACTCATTCTCTCAAACATTACATGAAATTCCCAAAACAATCCATTCAAAGTATAAAAAAGTACAAATTATCAATGAAGTATTCCTAGTAATCGGAAAGTAAGTCAAATATGAATGAAACTTGGAAAAAACTTGGTTGAAATGAACATACTTCGTGGAAAGCACAATATAAAAATATATTTTACCCATAATATAAGTGTTTTGTCTTAATAAAATTTATTTTTTACTCGTTCTAATTAACAGTGGCTATTAGAAAACTCAAACTAAGTTGTTTGCGTACAAGTATCTTCCTGAAAGCGAATTTACTGAATGTTCAATGAACAACTAGCTTAGTCGGAATCATTTAATTTTATTTTCTGTACGCACAGGGAAAGCAAATGCTTTGCATTACTGTCTGCGTTTATCAATTTATGTGCAAGCAATTTCCACATCCATGAGAACTCTATGACTTAGTTCCTGTACTGATGTAGAGAGAGCACCACTATTCACGTAGAGGCAAGAGAAACCACAGTCTCTGCAGTAACGTCACCGCGCTCGCTGGTCATATTCATACAACATTAGTTCGAATGCAGTGCATGCCACTTCAATACTCGAATCACTGATAATCATAGATCATACCTTCTACGATTCCTCCATCCAGTCTTTTTTTTTCAATTCAAATCGGTTAGAGGGAAGGGTTAGAGGTTAGATAGTGAATATTACAATATTTTCCTTATCCAGAATTCCGGAATACGTACCTGATTTTCAATTAGTATGGGTAAAGCTTGAATTTAGCATTGTGTATTCTGCTGTTGACCTTCCAGTATTGACTGTCGGGAATGCGATCCCTAAGTGTTCCGGAAAGTAATATTGGATATCTAGGGGTTATTACTGAAGCTTGTCGTGCGTCTTCCACATCTCCCGCCTCATACCAATCTGTAAATGCCTTTTGTTTTGATTATCTGTCCCTGGCTGATATTTTCTGTATAAAATCATTTTTTGTATTCCAGCATTATAAACTACCTTTTCTTTTGCAATAAGTCGCTCATAAAAGGGCCTTTTGCGACACAAATAATGACGTGTTAACGTTTTATAGCACGAATTATTGCGTCAGCACACATTCAGTCAATCTCAGCGCGAGAATCTTGAGGTTGTAGCGCTAAACCGAACAGACAATCATCCTTTTCTCACACAAATTTCATACAAGATGTCACAAGAAAGCTGTTACTCAAAATTAGTTTATCTTATAAATTTATAAAGTTGGTATACGAAAAATAGAGTATGCAACTCGTTTATAATGTTGCTTTATTGCATTCGTACATATTTGAAAATTCGCTCCTAAAGTCATTCGTTTTCAAAACATGTAGTCATGCATTAAAGCTTAACATTATAAACTACTATTTTCTGCATGTCATCCCGCTTGGTTCTTGTACTCAAAAAATCAATTGAACATTCAAAAATTAATTCATCTTAATTACCAGTGCATCGCCAAATTTGATAAAATGGTAAATAAGTTCTACAATTAGCGGCATTGCAGATCATGAATGCGAGTAATATGAATAGTTACTTTTGTGAAAATTTAAATATTTGTAAACTCTACCCGTGAAATTCAAAATATATTTAAAAATTTTCAATTCTAATTCCATTATTCAATTCCCCCTGAGGAAGTCTGCGACATGTCTGGCGAAACGTCGGCCTCTCAGCCAACGACGCGGCGTCACCCGAATAGCCACGAATTTATGGAATTGAGCCGCGGAAGCTTGCGTGTGCATCAAAATATATTTTACTATAAACTAATATTGCGTCATTGAGCTTCTTGGTAAGCATTTTCATTTTCATATTTTTTTAAATGAACCCAATAACATACAGATCCCTGTATGTTGGGAATTTTCGTTTTGCTGTTTTTTCATTATAATTATTCTTGCTCCGTTATTGACAAATGGCCAGACATTTTTTATATAATTTATTACTTATATTCCTTATACATTTTTATAAGAAAACTGTGAATTCCATTTTTTGTTGAAAATCTTCTTTAATTCTTAAAGTACATGTGTAACAACAGATGATCCACACATGTACAAGACAACATTAGTTAATACCGCGGCTGACATATGAAAAATATTTCATTTTTCATAAATATAAAATGAATTTGCTAAATAAATGCATCAATGTGTGCGACTAGAAGAGAAAGACAGAAAAGGAATGACAGAGAGAAGAACATATTGAGACAAAGAAACGGAGGGAAAAGTGTGTTAAGAAGATACTTGGAGAGGAGGTAATAGAGGACACAGTAAAATTAGTGGTTCAACAACAGCACATACTTTCACTAACTATTTCTAAATTTGCAAATATATGAAAGCTTAGAGAGTTCAACGAAAACGAGACCCATGCCATTCTTTTAAGCATTCCTTCTTTTTTCATCCGTGGAAGAAATGTAAAGAAAAAAACTGGAACATCCTTTACGTTATCCAAAAACCAAATTTGATCAAAAGTTTTGCTGCCATTTTTTGAGAAATATGTGAAAATGTTTTGTGTCTTCATGTACCCTCAAAAATCAAAATATCCGTTTGAAACTTCCAAAGCCTGGATTCATTCAGATCGATTGAGATGTATACATTTTGGAAAAAAAAATGGCTGAACGGTTTAGCGTTGACCACAGACGGACAGACCTTTTGCCGGCAGCCAGTTTTTCTGTATAAAGGACCCCAAAAACATGGATCGTAGGTATACCACATGTTAGAGGAATTTTTCTTTATATAGCAACAGAATTTATCCACTTTTTCGTTACCAGGGCCCTATAATAAGAGTTTTTATGCGGAAAAAATATTTCTGCTGGCAATAAAAGTTTTTCTGCACTTCGAAGTACCTTCGTAAGTGTGAGAGAGTAAAAAACAAAATTTACTTCACCGGTGCAAATGTGTCACCATGAGCTGTGGCCCTCTTATGGTTCCAGCATCTTCTTCCTCCTGTAGCTCCCCTCTCTGGCGTTGCTTCTTCCACTCCGCCCTCGCCTGCCCCGCGGCGTGCGCGCGCGTTCGTCTGTGAAATCGATTTAAGGCGCGGGGCGGCGCGGGGCGGCTGTCGCGCGGCTCGCCATCAATGAACGCGCGCGCCCTCGTTTCACCCGCACGCGTAAACCCTCGCCGGCGCGGCGCGCCTCACAGTGGGCCGAGCGGGAACTAAAGCACACCGTGTGTACCGCGGGCCGCATTCACCGGCGCTCACTCTAATTTCCAGTAATTGCGATTGAATTCAAGTTCAAACAGAAATTACAAAGTAACTTTAAGGGAATTTGTTAATTGATTAGTGATTCCTGACGTGTCGACTGCTAAAACCTTTATTCACGTGATGATAGTGTATGTTTTTATTGCGGGAGTGGGATGCAGAGATATTCCCCCCACTTGAAGGTGAGATCCGGCGCCTACCTAGGTCATTGGATTTTTCCCAACCGGGTATCACACACCAGAGTGTCACTGCCGCAGCCTCTATGCTGATTGGTCTCCCGACAAGTGTGGTAGTGTAGTGCATTTGAGTGTGTCTATGTGTATATGTAAGTAAGTAACTATATAAGTAAGGAGTGAAAATAGGATGGTACTATGTTATCGTCTATTATTTCGTTTTACTAAATTATATTATTACAATTTTAGTTGCAAAGAGTAATATAATTTTTATTACTCCAATCATTTATTATTTAGCACTTGTACTTTCTCTGAAGCTGAGCTTCTACTTCTACTGAAACTGCTACAGTACAACAAGCATTTGACACATAATAAATTGAACTCCGGCGTTTAAGACGCCCTCCATTAATGAAGGTATTTCTTGTAAAAATAAATATTTATGAGTACATGTGATTTAAATAATGTCAGATAAAGGATCTCGAAAACATATCCGTTTTCTGTGAAAACTAGCTTAAAATTCCGCATTTTCGGAAACGCTCAAACGCCATTTTCACAAAAACCGATCTAATTTTTTTTCTTCAAACCCTTCGAACGGATAATACTATTTGCAATCTTTAATATGACGTTAAGTTCTTTTCAGGGTATTGTTTTGATTTTTAGAAAAATTCACAAATGTAATGTATTTGAAAGATCTTTCACACCGTGTATATGCACATTTCCCGCAATTTGTAAACACTGTTTTATATGTGAATTAAAATGTTTCATATGACTTCTCATGAAGTTTTTCTAAAATTCAAAAATTGTCCGTGAAAAAGCGTTTCAAATTATAAATGTGCAATAGGGCTTAATTCTTATTTTAATTCAATTAAACCACATTTTTCATAGAAAATTGACATTTATGACGAGGTTTCAATGTTCTTTAATTTTCTTAAAATAATATTTCCATTCTATTATTAGGAAACCGAAAAATTAATAAAAATCTATTAAAAATGCATTTTGATATTTGATAAATGTCAGCTGGCAAGAGTATGTGGTAAGTTCGTATAGCTAGCCGAGACCAAAGAAAATAGAAAAATAAAACGGGAAAGTCTGTGCGATTCTGTAGTACCACTAGTTTATTATTTTGTACGTGGTTATATCGTGGTTATATCGAACTGCATTTTGACCTTGAGTACATGCAACATCGATTATGAAATTAAGATGACAGTCAAACTTAAGACAGAATACACATGAAACTAATATTGACGTGTTTTGTATCACGTTAGAACCAGGATATTTCACTTCGATATCTTTCATCATATTTAAAACATGGATGTTTTAACCACCGATGTTTTTGTCGATGTCTTCATCGACATCGAAAACCTTTTGTAGATGTATGGATGTTTTAAAAAATTGACTGTCACTAGGCGTGTATCCAGTCAGGAAGGCGATCGCCCTCGGGATTAGCTATAGCTTCGCTGCCCGCCCGAGCGCAGCGCCCCTTTGGGCCGGGAAATGAGCCTGAATATTGCGGATCTGCTTGCGCAATTGCAATTTCCAGATGCCCTAGTTTAGCGAGTCAGCGGAATTGAACTTTGTTCTGGAAATAGAGATTTGCTGGTGATTCTCTGTATTCGGATGTCTTTCAGTTAATTGAACACAGTGTCTGTAAGTTAGAAGCAGGATTAATAAGACATATAGTACGTAGCACGTAACTGCCTTAAATTAGTTTATCCAAAAGTAGCCATATAGCAACTATTGATAGGAATGGCCAAACCAAATCTTGAGATGTATTTATATGTTATTACCCCTAAAATGCTGCATTGCTCTTTAGGTGGGATACGTTTTTTAAATTTCTTAGAACTTAATAATAACCTCTTTTTATTGTCGAGAAACATACATAGTGTGATACATTTCAGTCATTATCATGGCTCCTGAATACATACAAATTATATATTTATTTTCCTTTTTGCTCTCACATGCACGAATACCCAGAGAAAACGTTTTGAGGAACATTTTTTTTCTCTCAGGCTGAATGTTATCGGCATTTCTATTAAGCCATGGGTAGAATTATGAACAATCGCTCTGATATACTACTATTGTACGACATTCTTCCCGTCTCAATTGAGTTTTGAGTTTTTTGTCTTTTGTGATCGAAACAATGTGGAATTTTTTTCTGATATTGCTTAATAATATCAATTCCACTTATTGTATGTTCTGGCTTCAAGACATTATAAAACTACAGTAACTGTCGACAAACTGCTGTGCTGTAAAGAAACGTTTCTCAGTGAAATGATATAAGAAACATTAACTCGCACTGCAAATCATGCTGATGTTTTTTATTCCTTTCAAAACAACTCAATCTAAACATTATAGCTTACGAACGCTGTTTATATTATCAAGTTTCCTGTGAATAAGATATTAATCAACTATCCCTAGAATACAGATTCTGAACGTATGTGATAATGATTCTCATTTGATGCGTTATAAAAAGACGCAAGATGAACCACGCCCAAAAGTATGGCACTTAAATTCTGTGGCTGTCTGGCATAAAATGTCTATGGCGTGCCTCTAATCTCATTAACCATCCACTAACACCTAACACCACTAAACAGTGTTATTGCCAGCACTGGGTAGATATTTCGCGTGTTGTCAGAGAACTAGAGCGTTCGAGCAGACTATTACGCTCGACAAGGAAACACTCGCGGTGTCTCCCTGGAGCGCTGGCAGAGATGCTGCATCGGAAGCAACCGTATAGATTAGCAGTTGGTTTGCAGGACAATACTGAAATTGGGATTCCGTGATATACGAAACTGCCTTGAAGTGACCATGTATATGACCATGTTCTGTGTCCATGTAACTAGTGAGTAAATTAGAGAACGCATTTAATAGTTGTTTGAATTTATATCAATGTCCAAGTACAATTCTACGAGATAGGAAGAAAATCTGTCGGCAATTTACGTACGTTGTCACCTTAACGGGTAGTACTTTTATGACAGCAATTGGTATAAAAGCATACCTTACATGAATCAAAATTAATTGTTTCATTTGAATATTAAACGCTACTTTGACTATGACACTGCGTTGTAATTTTTAAACTTGTTATTGTTGTTTAAAAATTCATCAAAACACACACTAGTGTAGGGGAGACCGGGCCTGGGTGGCATCTGACACATAGCTTCCAGAAGCCCTAGCTTTGTGTCACTTGTCCTTCACGATATACTTCCCACATATATCTCAGCATGATAACGGTGAAACCGCGATCTCAAATGTGCTTAAGAGCTTCACGTGTAATATTTTCATTTTTTATTGATTGTCTTCTGTTATTACCAGAAATCTCTTTTTTTTGTTAAAATCATCAACCAAACTTTGATTTTGTCTATCAGTGTTTTTACATTTCGCCCCCCTTGACACCTCTATGGCCATTTTTCTTCAAAATTCCCTTTGGGGGCTAGATAACACTTTTCAAAGGAGGTTGGTTGGCTCAGTAGAACGAGCACCATCTTCGGTTTTCGAACCATATCAAGAAAATTAACCTGTTTTATTGATTTTTATTCACATTTAAGGTGAAAGAATCGAGAAGGGCCTAATTAACCTTTTTTGTAGGTTTGTAAAAATGCATAAACAATAGTACTATGTTTTTAAGTGAAATTCATCTGGTACTTAGTATACTTTTTCTGAATGTATCTCTTGTCTAGAAATGGCCAAATTTAATTTGATATATTTTTGATTAAATTATTTCAAATACCCTATTTTGTTCCGGTATCGGCGGCTTAAAATTGAAAACTTTTGGTAGTTGTCAGATATTAGTAATGGCCAATCGATATGTTATCTGAACATGTGTGAGACCAAAAAAGTACACTTCATTACTAATTTTAAATTCCAAAATTATTTTAAGACATTACAATTTTTGTATATAAAATACATTTCACAATTATTTCATTATTCTATACATTGTCTGTTTCCAACGCTTCCACATTTCAATCTGATATCTTCTTCTAGCTCCGAAAGCACATTCTATATGAAAAGGTTGCATTAGAATGAAATTTTGATATTTAAAGTTAATAATCAAAATCAAATATACAGTATAAAAAATTCGAGAAATTTCTTTCATGTTACATTATTGCAATGCCATTATTAATAATATATTTTCAGTGTATTGTTTAAATATAAGATAAGGAAAACGAAATATCTTCGTCCGAATTCGTACTGCAAGTTTGTTTATTTCTGATTTTTCAATTTTTTAGGAGATTAAGTAATTGAAAATTATGATAAGTTATTGTCTCGAACTATGATGCAATTGATTTATTTGAGTGTTTGTTATAATTTGCCTTATGAGAGAATCTTTGACTGTTGATAAAAATGTTTGGGAATATTTACTCGAAAATTGAATATTTAAAATACATTTTGGAAATATTTGTAGAATTTTAAGTCTTATCAAAACATATTTTAAAGCAGTTTTATGTTGTGGATATACATAATCCTTTAATATATATAAAAAAGTAAAATGTTTTTTCATGAGATACTAATATTTATGGGAGAAATATTTTTTTTATGTACAGAGCCAGAAATTGAATGTTTTTGTTTAAACAAATGGATATTTTTATTGTTAGTTATGTCAGTTAAACAGAATCAGTACAGTTTAATTGTTATGCCCCGTAGCTCTTCCCCACCCTGGTAATATTCAGGACCATTTATAACTTGAAATTGCTAAAATTAATTTATATTTCGGGCTGTGCATAGTTCCCTAGATCTGTACCTGCCAGAAATAATTGTGGATAATCGGTTCAGAAATGCAAGTAGTACATTCTATTTATTTCTAGCCTCCCACTCTGAGTGAAGGACCCTCCCTTCCTTCGTCGTGCGCGCCGGAGCACCGCCGATAACCGCCTCGAGCAGCGTCTGCCGCACTTACTTTCGCGCGTCCGGTCCCCGCCATCTGCGCCGCCCAAGTCCAACGCCCCCGGATGCCACATCTAAGGTCGAGTTCATTTTCTGCGTCGAACGTCAGGGCCACGGCTACTTTCAGAACAGTAAATAAACGTCACACAGGCCCGTTCTTGTGTATCGTTTTACCGCAGTCGAAAGCGGTCCACGCTTATAATCGGGAGAAGTTCTCGCAGCGGTCAAAATACGAAACTATACTTCTCAGAAGTCAAAATCCATAAATGTTTGCTCCAGTTGTCGTAACATCTGGCAATCAAGGAGTGTGTAAAGCGTAACACCAGAATCGCCGTTGCCTCTACAGCCGGCGAGCGTCTGTCTCCTGTCAGGGGTCGTCATTTCCTTGGTTGAAATGGGACCCGAGAAAAGAAGCAGAAGCTTCGTCTGGAGAGGCAACAAAATAATTGGACGTTCAGAGGCCGTGAGAGAGGTGGGGGGTCGGGGGAATGAAGGGCACCCTCTGGGCAATCGATAACCCTCCCTCCTCTCGCCTCTGCCAGAGGTCCTATAAATATAGACACCGGCACCCTCTACAGATTCCGAAGTGTCACATTGTTGGCTAAGGTTTTGGTGAACGCGGATGATTTGGGAAAATCAATACATACCTCTCTGACACATCACTTATATTTCTACGTCCATTTTAAAATCAGTTGCAAATTATGTGAATATAATAAAAAACCATAAATATCTGGATTCAGTCATGGAGAAAAAATGTACAGAACTTACAAAACATTATTTGAATGACTCTCTAGACCATATTATCAAATAATGAGAAAGGTAATAATTGAATTGACATTAATAGGGTATTAATTCTGTATGAAAATATTGTTTTGAAATAATCATTTCCAATAAATCCTATGAAGCTACAGATGCACTATTTATGTTTATCTAAAACTAAGTAATCTGATCTAGTTTATCTAAAAATGAGTTTATTCAACAATAAGTAAATCTGATCAATAGTTGGTTTATTTCTGTTGTAACAGTCTGAAAAACTCTGATGCTACCAATTAAGCAGCATTGAAAGCCGAGAGATTCCTGACAGAAGTTGAGTAAATCTCCATTGTCGAACCTTCCTGAGGAATTTCTTTAGTAAAAACTCGAAGCATCGTGGAGAGACAGATTCCGGTGCCAGTCGTATGTTTGTAACACAGGCGGCGCTCCCGAGCTTCTGCCCTTTTATTTGTTTACGAATTCCTCAGCGCTGTCGTGGCAGATCTGAGGCCACACACTCCTGTGTTGTCTGACTATTGGATATCAATTTTGAACTCGATCCACTAAAACTGTTAGAGATTTGTCGAGAATCCAGGTTAAATTGTTCTATATTAGTCTCTGGAATGCGAGTAGGAAAACAAATTAAACGTCCTGAAGAATTTATTTGCGATCAAAATACCTACAAATTGTGTTGGAAATGTTGAAAGATTCAGGTGTCCGCTGACGAAATTCCGTAATTTAGCAACAGGTCATCAATAAATCATGAATAACAATGAACTATGCTACGACAATTTACAATTGTGGTATACTACTATTTACATCTTTTTTTTAATTATTGGTAAAGATAGTCCTTATGATTTCATTGAATCAATAAAAATACTTACGGCATCAGTTATATGAAATTATTTTCTAAAAATAATATGATGTATGCCGTGGCCGAACAGACACCCTTAAAGTTGCCGCCGGATGACGGTACCAATACCGCCCAAGAGAGTGCGCTGTCCGACAGCGCGGCAGTACCGTCACGCTCGAGCAGACAGCGGCGCGCGAGAACCCACCCGTATCACCGGGTTGGCCAGCGGACCTTCGCCTCGAGCGGGCTATAAAAGAGCCGCTCGGGCAAGCAGGAGGCAGTCGATAGCGAGCGCCTACAAGTGATTAGAGAGTGACATTGTGAATAAGTGATACGTCGAAGTGCTAACGGACTCTGGACTGCCCCACGGATATTTGGTGATCTAGCGACGTATTTGGACTCTCTTCTGGAATTTTGTTAGAACTTGGCTATTGTTATTGGATTCGCTCTTTTGGATTGTGAAATAAAACACGTCGTAAGAAACCGTGTTTATCTTTGTTGTTTTCTGGTCATAACAATGTACAGTTCGTTTGTTGTTAAATTCTACGTTGCTATCACTATTACGACATGGTAGTTTTCATCGTTATTGAATTGCATAATTTCCACTGACATTAATTTTAAAACATTATCACTAACTTAATTTTCCCTAGTGATTTTTTGATTTTTCAAAGTATTTGTTTTGAAATATCGTTTACAATTATTAAACGGACTTATTTAAAGTTCTCAAGACCTTTTTTCTGCTTTCTGCTTTTCTGCATTGCTCGAGATGATAGTTACTCAAATTACAAATGACAGATTGAGTATCAGTCACATAATTTGTAGTTGTTAATTATACAGACTTCAGTTGAAGATGATGAGCGTGTTAGCAAATCGCTTCCTCTCCGGCGGTGTCGTAGATCAAAATCTTGTGCATGCGCCATAGAGCCCCCTCCCCGGCAGAGCGTGTCTCTGACGGGCGTCTGCCGCATACATTAAGTCTTGTGTTCCGCGCGTGGCTGCATGGCATGATTTGCATTGTGCTAATACGGGCTCTCGCTCCGCTCTGTTGCAGGAGGACGCCATGCGCCTGAAGGAGGCCGCCACGGCGGTGGAGGCGCCGGCCGTGCGGCTGCACGTGTGAGTACACGCCCACGCCCACGCCCCGACTTCCTATTTTACCTACTTCCGCTAGGGATGGCAAAAAAACATGTGTTTTTAAAACATCGATATTTTCGAGCAGAATTATTATTATTATTATTATTATTATTATTATTATTATTATTATTATTATTATATTTCTAGCATCGTTATTATAAGGTCTGTTTTTTTTGCTTCCGGTATTTTCTTGAAATTGATACATTTGTTCAGAACAATCGATGTTTTAAAAGAAAATTTCTTGTGACATAAATGAAATTTCCAGTATCTAATGTATTTTTGTTGATTGATTGCAAACAACAGTCATTCACAACTATAACTGTTGTTGATCCCCAGACGGCTCTAAACTGTATGCTATTCGCAAGCTGTTTCTAGTGTTATTACCTTTGTTGATTATTTTTACACGGTAATATTCTTAAGATGCATATTTAACCTTGACTACATAAAACATTGATTAGAAAATTAACATGACATTCAATTTTAAGACAGTATATGCATTAATCTAATATTGACGTGTCTTGTGTCACATTAAAACCAGGTCCTTTTATTACGGTATGTGTAATTATATTCAAAACAATGATATTTTAAACATCGATGTTTTTGTCGATGTTTTCATTGACATCGAAAATATTTTGATGTATCGATGTTTTTCTAAAACTTGGCTTCACTGTCTTTGGCACACTATTATATAGTTTTCTATCTTCAGATTTTTATTCCAGAATTATTTTAGGCAACCCTTTTTAAACAAATTGAAACCAGAAATACATTAATGAAAAACTAGAATTTTAGATTAAAGAATTTTATTAAAATGAAAGCGGAAGGAAAGTAAAGGCTTTTATCAATTATTTAGGACATTTTGTCTTACTAACAAATATATTTCAAGACAGAACTTATTTGAATTTATTTGCACTTGGTAATTAAAACAATTTCAATTTGTTTTATGTAACATGACTACAATCTTAAAGTTCATTGTATTATAATAGGTTCTGTTTATCTTAAATTTAGACTCCTGAGAGTCCTTGGAACGTTCAGATGTAGAACTTCATAAACTAATAGAATGTCTTAATAAAAGTTTTCAATCTAAATTATGATTTTTGATTACTGAGTTTCTAGCTCCAATATGTTTAATAAAAAATGTCTGTCTAAAATAATTCTGGACTAAAACTTAAGATTAAAAATCTCAATGACAGTCAGAAGGTAATTGAATATAATACAGGTGTCTCAGAATAAATATTACAAACTTTTAGGGCATGTGTAGGGACCGAAAATGATCACTTCATGTCAATGCCATGTGTGAAAATATATATAACAAAATTATAGGAATTTATAGATGTGACATTTGCCCCTGATTTTTAGGCAACCCCTTATGCAAAGATGTTTTGTACGTATACGATTGTAGAGATAAGAGTTTTGCTATCCGAAGATGCGAAAAGGGCAGAAATGTACTAAAGAATGGGAAAAAGAAATTAAATTAATTTTTAAATCGCAGAGACGTATATAACTGAATACGATCTGAACAACTGTTATTGATCATCCTCGCTCTGGATGCCAATTGAAGCTTTGGCTGTAATTCTGCAAAAATTGCATCAGTGAGGTCATTCGCACATAATGTTCAGTCAAAAGTTTCAAATTTGTTAGTTTGCCTAAAATTAATGTTGGAATCGTGCATTTAGTTATTCATGCTATTTCAGAAGGTGCAATTCTCTAGCAGAAAAACGCTCCCCTCCATATCGCTTAGAAAACGGAAGAAATTCTCAAGAAGATTAAGTGGAAAGTGTTGTCACGTTCTCCTTACAGTCAAGATCACGCTCCGGCTAATTTTTATGTGTTCGGCTCGCACATTTTTATCCGGAAAAAGTTCGACGACAATAAATCTGTGAAAAAAATTGGCACACGAATGGTTTAAACAAGAAGATAAACACTTATACGTTTCGGAAATAAGACAGTTTTTAGAACTGTGAGACAAATGTCTAAATGTTGGTGGGGACTATGTTTAAAAGTATTGTAATGTTTCAATGTCATTGAATTAATCGTTACTTCCCTACGTGAAATTATTACATAGTGTCTGCGGTAGGTTCCTTACGTAGTCAGTTCAACTAATAATTCAGTTTCATAATACAATAATTCAATAATTGCCACTATATTTTGTTCACTTCTGAGAAATATTGTAAAATCAGTTGTTATTAGATTTGAAATATAAAAAAAACTGTTTGCTACTTTAAATTATAAAATTAATTAATATTAAAAATAATTTTTGTAAGTCACTACAATTTTCTGAATACGAAAAAACAATTGAAAGCTTTGTACTTCGAAAAACCTAAGGACGTTATCTACGTCATTCTAATATTTCTTATAAATACGCAATGGTACGGAAAGACCTTGTTGCAATGTGTTTTCCGGTAGACCTCTTCTTACACAGGCTGACTAGTAAATAATCACCAAATACCTCAACACACTGCCTTGCGCGTACGGTCAGTACTTCCAACTCTCCAAACCCGAGACAACCTGAAGTTCCCGGCCAGCATTCCAAGCGCGGGCTGTGCAGCAGTCCGTCGCGCGCATGCTCGATCTGGGAGCAGCGCTTTCGGATCTCGCTGCGGGCCCTCCGCAGACGCAGCTCCGCTCAGCTTTATTGCCTGGACTCCGGCCGGGAGCCCTGACCCAGAATAGCGAGCGGCGAGGCGTGGCGGAGCGTGCCGGGGGGAGTGGGTGGCGGGAGTGGGATGGGCGGTAAGGGGGATGCTCAGACGACTCAAACGACGGCTGTTTCCACACAGAGACTCTCTATTCGCCTCTTCCGTCTCCTTCCTTCCTCATCTCCTCTCACTTTCGTTATATTTATCCTTCTATTGGTTTCCACTCTTATCTCCGTTTACCCTACTTGTGTACTATCGGTACTTTGTTTCTTATTCTCCTCTTGGCCATGTCTTCATTGTTGCTACACTCCTCTCATCCTCTTTTTCTCTATCCTTTCTCTTTTTTCCTTCTCGAATGCTCTCCTTCTTTCATCCTCTTCTCTGCTCTTCTCGTACATACCTCTCCTCCTACTTTTGTCAACCTCTCATATTTCTATGTCATCTCACAGTTCCTATCCCTTTTTTCATTTCGTTCTGATTACATATCTTCTGCTTTTCGTTATGTAATTCGTTCTGTTCTTCGGATAATTTCTGCTGTCTTCTTTCCATTAATTTTCACCTCTTTCATTGTGTCTCCTTTATATTCTACTCTTACTTCATTGCCCTTATTCATTTATTTCTTTTAATTATTGTTGGCGTAATCTTGTTGCGATGTAAATGATTCCTTCTTACGATTTGTCATTTTAATTCTCTTTCCCTTCTTTTTCTTTTTTTCGAATTTACTACTTTTGTATCTCCGTCTCTTGCTTTCTCCATCTCTTACTTTCTTTCTCTCTCTTGCACTCTCTCTTCCACTTTCCCCTGCTATTTTATTGTATTTTTTTTCTTTCTTTTCCATCTCAATATCGAGACTGACAACCTTGAGCCGTCAAACTGAAACAATGCTTCACTCAGAGGTAAATCTTGGAGACGACGCTCTCGAGTCTCCCCAGCTCGTACGTCGAATGTGTCGGACATAAATTTCCACTATTGGCCTTTTTCTTAGCCATAAAAATGTCTGTGGCATGTGGTAGACTATTCTGTCTTCGTGAATGCAAATCTTGTTTGCATGAAGGGTAAAAGAATGGAAACTGAATGTAACGTACATTTTGTTTTTCGGTGATGGGCACAAATGTCTTGTGTGCCTCTGATAAGTCAATAAAAGTAAACACTGTCGATAAAAAATTAAAGCTTCTTGAAAGTAAAAAAAATGACAAAATAAAAGAAAACCCATCATTCCGGTGAGCAGAAAGTGTAACATTTGGAGACAGAGAAAGATTCGCCACTGACACAGAGTGATAATGCATCAAGATCTTTGATAATCCGCCGAGCGTGTCGTTTCCTCAAGTTTTAATTAACCCAGCTTAAAGGCAGAAACGTAGAAAACTTTATTATTCCTGCAAATGTATTCAAAAAACTTTATACAAATGAGCATTTTATAGCTCTTGTGATATGTTTTAGAAATCCCTTCCTTAAGTCAATATCCTCTACAAGAGGAAATGCTACCCTGGAGTTAATATTAAGTCATTCGTAATTTGAAAGAATTTTGACGTTTTGACGTTGACGTTTTCTTTCAATCAAATTGTTTTCATTGTTATTTCTATTTTAGTTCATCATATGTACGAGTATCTAAAATGATTTTAAGGTTATGAAATGCTTTTTATGTTATACTTCCAAACACCAACATTTTTCTGAAGAGTTCTATAATTAAAAATTACATTTTGTTTGTATGAAACCCCTGAAAATAATTATTTAAATAAACAGGTTTGTGATTAACGAAAAAAAGATTAGCAAAGAATTTTGTATTTCGCATGGAAGCTGAGGTATTGTATTTCACTTTTAAGTGATTAACAATAAAAAGAAGCAGCAAGGAGCGCAAGATCTTGTGTATCGCCTCTTTTCATAAATCGAGACATTGATTGCCAGCCCCTCCTCCTCCACCCCTCCCTCTCTGTCTCTACGCTGCTTGCTAGTCAGACCTGTTGAGTGGCGGGATTGCGGAGCGAAGCGGGGGCGGGGGTGCTAGGGGTTGGGGACTCGGAAGGGCCTCATCAGATGATTAGCAATTCCCGCCGGCCGACGGCACCGCCGGTGTCAGCCACAGCCGTCGCGCCACCGCCTCCCCACCCCCACCCCCGCAGATCCACCCCCTTTCGACTCCGTCCTCTGCCCACTCCACTCACGCCGTCCTCCACGGCATCCCCCCACCCCCACCTCATCTCCCCCACACCCCGCCGTCCCCCCACGCACACATCGTCTTCCACAGGCGCGCAAGCCCAGCCACCACCCCCGCCGCCCACCACACGCAACCGCCCCTGCCGCCGCCACCGTCGCGCTACAGACGAACTGAATTGAATTGGCAGTGAGCTCGCCCAGAAATCCAATCTCCTTGCTCCAAGGGCCCGCGGCCCGGCGGCAGCGCAGCCGTCGACGACGGCGGTGACGGAGGAGGGGGAGTACCATGGATGGAAGCGGTTTCCGGACAGGACACACCACCCCCGAACCCGCCCCACCCACCCCTGCCGCTCGGCGCTAATCGGTCTTCGCGGAGCGGCAGTGAAGAGCGGGGGGGGGGGGGGGCTCGAATTTCAGCCGCCGCGGACCTCTCCTACGGCTTCTCAGTTGTCCAGCTTCGGTTCTGAGCTTTCGGACTCCCGACCACCGGAAACAGCGAAAGCGATGAGCTTTGGAGACTTCGTAAACTGGAATAATTCGAATTGCATTCAAGATTAGAGAAAGAAAGAAGTGAACTAATAGGGTAATAGTATAAAGAACAATAATTTATCAATTTTTTTGGAGTAAAATTGAAATATTATTCGAGAATCAGTGTTAGACATGGAAGTTCATACTTTACAGATGATTTATTTTAGTTTTATTTCAGTAGTTTCCCTCTAGATGCAGGCAAAGAGTAATACCTTAAACGGTGACTTGAAATTTTAACATAAATCAAATGAGAAAGGTCTGTAGGATAAGTGAAAGAGTCGAGTTCACTCAAAATTTAAAATGATTTGAAAACTAGACTTTATTTCCCTCATAGAAAGCTGCTTAAATCAGGAAGATGTATTTACACAGTGTTAATCATAATCACCATCATCATCAGTATCAGCAGTAACAGCAGCATGGATTAAGCTTATCTATCCTGTTCCGGCAAAGTTGTCTAGAGAAGATTATCTCTTCTTTGGTCTTCCTACTTCTCGTTTTCCTTTTGGAAGATAGTAATAGGCCTTCTTGGGCAATCTCTCATTGTTCATTCTTTGTAAATGGTCTATCCAGTTTTTTATTTTCCCATATACGTACGGAGTAATACTCGTATACGTAGTATTGGAAAAGTTATGAAATGCTGCGGAACATCGATTTCGAGATTTCAACGGAATTACACTTTTAAGAGTGCCCTAATACTGAAAAAAAGGTTTATTTTCAAAACGTCCGTCCGTCCGTCTGTTCGTCCGTCTGTTCGTCCGTCCGTCCGTCCGTCCGTCCGTCCGTCCGTCCGTCCGTCCGTCCGTCCGTCCGTCCGTGGGGGTGTATGTGAACAACACTATCGCCTAAACCATGCGTAGGACTTTTTCCAAATTAGAAAAACCCCTATCTACTTGGCACCTGCGATTTTGAATATCATTCATTAGTTTTTGGGGGTACTTTATATGAAGCCTCTGGGACACTATCAATATTTTCTCCAAAACTGCTCCAAATTTTTTCTTTAAATTTCTGGTACGAATACAGTAAAATACACTTATAAAGGTGGCATAGGTCCTATTTTCGCGATTGACTCTGATTTTTCGAAAAGCTTAAATTATTTCTGGCGACTTCCCTAATCTACAAAATTAAATATTAATTAAAAATATTGAATAATTAATAAATATAAAAAATATTGAATAAAAACAAAATTAAATTTCCCCCCAATGAAATTTGTTGCTTATTATCAGTTCTTTCAATAAAGTCACGTAAATGTTTTTGAAAATTTTAATCGTTTTCACGCAAAATTAATTTGTGCAATTTTAAAAAATTACAAAAACAAGATTTTCTCAAAAACTGCTCCATATTTGTCTTTAAACTTTTAGTAGGGATAGTGCTAAATGCACGCTATAAGATGACATAAAAGCCATATTGTTATTTTGTTTGTTTTTTCAAAAATTATGAAAATGTAATTTTTGATTGTCTCTCACGCTGCTAAAATTTACATTAGCGGCCATTTGTCTACATTAATGTATTTATGAGTACATATGCTTAAAGTAATGTCATATAAAGTTTCTCGAAAACTCAACAGTTTGTTGTTATTTTCAAAAACGCTCAAATGTCATTTTCTCAAAACCGTCTCCAAAGTTTTTCTTTAAACGTTTCGAATGTGTAGTGCTAATTGCACTGTTTAAAATGACATAGAATTAATTTTGCTGCATTCTTTTGTTTTTTCAAAAATTCAACAAATATAATTTTTTTGAAAGATATATCACGCCTTCAATATGCACAGGGCAGGTTTCACTGTTCTTTATCACTCTTAAAATAATATTTTCGTGGTACTATTAGGAAATCAAAAAATTAAGAAATGTCCAAAAATTGTACTTTGGGCGGCGATAGATGGCAGCTGGCAAGAGTGTGTGGCAAGTTCGTATAGCTAGCCGAGGCCAAAGGAAATAGAAAACTAATACGGGAAAGTCTGTACCATTCTGTAGCACCACTAGTTTCTATACGTGTTTATCTCTTCTTGTAAGCTGATAATTTGAGTGTTAATCTGTAGATTAAATTAATACAATAATTTGAAGAAAAAGCTAAATGTATACGAGTATATTCAGTCATTTAAAGCTACTTACAAAATTGAAATTCAATAAAATCATGCGTGTAGTTATTTGAAGACTAATGTTTATTCATTTAATTTTCACTCATTGCTTTCTGAATAAATTCCAACATTAATTTGAAATGTAATACTCACTTTACATATACTTGTATTGGACGTTAACAAATACATTTTAATCAGTTCTTAATTTCAATAATAAGCACTCAATTGTGTCAATAATCTTGGTTCTCTTGTAATTTCTCTTGAGGTTAAGAATATCATTCCACATTTTTTTCTAGTTAATCTTACATTCATCAGCAACCAGATTTCTTTTATCCGTAGATACTTTCTCTCTGTTCTCAGGAAGTATGCTATCACTACTGTTAATAAATAATCTAAAAACATTAATAGTGAAATTATGTAGCAAAGTTTTTTCTATAAGACCAAATGTTCTTAGGTCCAAAAGGTATTTTTTCATCAAAATGTTCTAGTAACAATCATTTCATAGTTAATCTACTGCTCATCAGCAATGATATTTCCTTTATGTATATGTATCTGATCATACGAAATGCACTGATATATTTTCTTTATTTGTAACAAGTGAATAATCTAAACGAATAGTGAGTAGGTAACATTGTTTTTCTGTAAGTTCAAACTCAGTTGATATTTTTTCATTAAATTGTTCTAGCCACAATCATTTCAAGAATTATTATTTTAAAATATTCCCTCATGACATCATTTCTTGAACTGAGATATGACGCAATAAGAAACACAAAATACGTCAAAAACAAATCGTTTTGCAGGGGCGGGTATTCATGGAACGTAAATCAGTGGCTCTTCACCAATTTAGTAATATAAAAATTATATTTCGAATTTATTTCCCTTATCACCTAGTACATGTGTGTTGGTTTTAATAGAAACGTAATGTGTTTTTGAGTGACACGCGCGCGGAACTCTTATTAGGCATTGCAAGCTCGCGAAGGAGCTGAATGACTGCGCCAGCGACCTTGCAGGCCCTTCAAGTGAAAAAGACCGCCTTCTCATGCATTTCAACCTCCAGGATGAGTCTTCTCTCTGTGGTTACTATGACAATCGCAACATCACTTGCCAAAAGTATCGTGGACTCCACGTCACTGCTGTCGTGCTGGTGAAGTGCAGTCGAGAGAAAATACGATTTTTCTTCCAGTATGAAATTCATTTGTAGCGCGCAATGTTTATATTGCTGCCATGTTTATAATTTAAATTCTGTGAATACTGTGTGCTTTATTAGAAAGGCCATTTGCACGGTGGAAAGACGAACATAACATGGAAGTTTTAAGTTGTGAACGTTTTACTGAATCTCTCTAAATATCTAGAACGAAAGAAGCTAAACGTTCAGGAAAATACTATAATCTTAGTTTCAAACTGTTAAGGAATTCCCGTGGTTGTGTTCTATTCCAACTTTACTGAAATTATTATGTTGGACATGCTTGCTTTTTGCAATAGCAAACTTTAGATTAGAGAAAGTTTTGCCACTGTATTAAATATTATACGATCGTTGCACAAACTCTCAGATTTGGCAGACCATATAGAGTGCCAGGTTAATTTGAAAACTTTTGACAGGAACCCAAATAAAATTTTATAAATCCTGAAGGGAAATGCTATACTATTCAGTACAATGAAAATGTACATATGAACAGATGTTTTCTGTAGTTAGACGTTGATACAGTACTCTGCCCAAGAAAACAAGAATTAGCATTCATTTAGCGGTCATGCTCAAAAAATATACCCAATAAAGCGTGAGAATTTTGGGACTACTGTTTTTGGTGGAATCAAGGAGTCCTGAAGAAATTTAAAAACAGTATAGATAGAGATTAACAATAGATTTGATTAAAAAATCTAGTGATGTATCAAAAAGTAATGAATGAATGTAAGTAACGAAAGTAATGAATTAATTGAGTACATTTTAGTCTACATAAATAATTTTGTAGAAACTACCATTCTTCTTGGCTGAAACGCACAACATACCTCGGGAATACAATTTCATACAAGAGACTTTCTTCTTCAACAAATACTGTAATTCAGAAGAAATATGTTCTGCAGATAATATGAAAAGAGATGAATGAAGTCATTACTAACAAGACTGCAGTCTTGAAGAACCGAATGATCGATTTAGTATAAAAGAAATAAGCGAGTTCAGTTATTAATATAATCTTGTTAAAATTATATTTCATGTTTACCTCTTCGCCTAACGTCACATCAACGAGCCACTGTCGTTTTGTTTTGAAAGAATGAATGGCTGCATTGTTTGTTTAATTCCCTCTCTCGCCGTTTCCCAAAACTGTTTTCTGGAGTTAAATCCGAAGACGAGTTGACTGTTTCGACTCGCCTCGACAGTTAGTCAGTCGTGCACAGACTTTTAATGGCCCATTTTTCTCTTAAGGCAACATGTTTAGATGAGAGTTGCGATCGTGTCTGTTTCTTTGTGGAGCTGAAACCCATAGAATCTTGTTTCTGGCACTCTCTTCGTTTGAAACAAAGATAAATTTGAGAAGAAAAAGAGATCCAAAAATATTGCTTAGTATTTCTACAAATAATTCGGAGTGTATGTATCAACAGCAAAAGTTGGTCCAGTTTAGTTCTAAATTTTTTTTTCACCGTAGACTATTCCTTCTCAAATAACATTGGAATAATTTTACAGATTTTGGTTATTAAACTGGCCTACTTATATATGTCATTGTAATAATTGTAAGACGACATTTTAAACTAATTTAGGGGACTTTTTTGTAACATACGCGTAGTTTCATCGTATGGCCTGGCTAGTTTCTCAAACGTGTCATTGTCACAGAACTTTTTCTACGTATGTGAATTCGTTCATATTGTTACGATTAAATTTTCATGAACTCATGTATTTATAAGCACAATACAACTATACTACTATTTCAAGTTAGCAAGTAAGGATCATAAATTTAACAAACTAACACTAATTTAAGCAAAAAATTCACTTATATGTAATACTACAATTACAATATACTAGGCAGTTTTTCCTTTTCTCCCAAAATTATTTGAATAGCGGGAATATTCTTTTGAATGCGAACTAATTATTGTTATTATTATTATTATCATTATTATTATTGTAAGCCTATATCATCCATTTCGGGCAAATTCTTCTTATTCCAAAATAAGCTAGCTCCGGATACACAGATATGTTAATTCTAATGCTTACTATTCTCTACTATCTGTCTGATTTTGCTTCTTGAGAAGCCATTATAACAAGAATAGTTTTCACATATACTTATAAACATATACTTTTCACATATAGTATCACTTTTATTTTTCGCAATATTATAGTCGACTAACACTAATTAAACTAAACTTTCGTCTTATTGTTTTCACTTTTAGTTATTCGTTTTTTCACATTTTTTCATACATTTCTCTTTCGGCACTTTTTCATTATTGGTGGTGGTCACTAAACTTTTCGTATCCGTCCTTCCATAACGTTCTGTCCTGCGCCAATCTTGTCCACCGGTTACTCGCTATTTTCAATTTTGCTGCGCCATCTTGTATTTTGTTGCCACATTCCTACTAATACCGAGCTTTACTTAAGACAAATAATTAAACTCTTTGTATAATAGTGTTCTGTAAGGGATATCATTGATTTGTAAGTGATTGTCTGCGATAATATTACTACTTATTAATTACTCTTATATCCATTAAATTAACATTTCTACTTAATTATCTTCCTAGTGACTGTGACAATCCTGCACCAACTAAGTCCAAGTCTCGTCAGGACATCACAGTTTCCCAGAATATTATCGCAGGTGCCAACTTCGCCTTCATTCTATTCTGTTCTATTTGCGGTGTAGTCTATGACGCTTCTTGCGCTGTTGCAGGCACAATAACGTGAGCACGCGCGACCGCAACCGGAATCAGCGGACTGCGGACAAGCTGCCGGAGTCACCAGTCATCCACAGGTAAGAGACGTTCATTGACACATGCCTTTCTAACACGCAGCATTCGACTATGCTCCTTCCCGCCACGCTCCATTCATTTACACTTTGTATGATCTATGAAATATTTGCTGAAAAATATTTAGCGCATTATTAAATTTGTGCCACATGAACCCCTCTCTGTAATTTGAATATTTAAGCAATTGAAGTGCATAATTCTTTGCAATAAGTGAGGTTTATTACTTTCTTACATACATTACATACGGAGTAATTCACTACAGTGAAACAAAGGTGTGTTGTGCTGTCTTAGTCGAGTTTTTATCAAAAATACACGAGTTCTCAGTTTTGTCTCTTGATGGAATGAATTCGATTTTTTCCTTCGTGAAAGGTTTTCTCGTTGTAAATGGCCATTATAGTTTGTACAAACTCTAATGAATCTGAGCATAAAAAAGTACCAAGAAAACCTAGCAAAGCATAAAATTCAATTTCGCTATTCCGTATATTCTTGATATATCTGTGGATTGACGATGTTAATGTTATACTTTTCTAGGTTTCCTTGGACACCGTGGCACTCTCACAGGAACAGATTCATTAGAGTGTTCTTCACTCCAGAAATAAATTTTTGTGATATTAATTTTTAATAAATATATTTAAAAATGAAATTTACTACATATTTTTATTGTTTTGTCACTCTGAATTCTTTCATAAAATTAATAGAGAGGATCGTTAATGCCAAACACTTTTTCAGCAAATATCAACCTTTGTTAGCCTGAAACGTTTTACTTTTTAAATCTGTAATGATGTTACATTTCGTGAACTTTAAGAGAATACAAGACAGAATTGCGTTAACTTCCATTACACATTCCTGCATTCATTTACAAAACTAATTAGTCTATCATCTTTAAATTCGTTACTTAAAAGTGAACTCGAAGTGGAAGTCTTTTGCTCTAAGTCTCTCCGAAACTTCTGGCATTGTAGCGTCAAGTCTATTGTGCTATGACGTTCTTTGTGCGGTATCTGGGCGCAGCATTACTTCTTTATTCTCGCTTCTTCTGAAAACGAATTTTAAGCATATTTCGCGGGCCTCGCCCCGCCCCCCGCGCGATGGCGCGTCCCGACATGAAAGACTACATGAAATGTATTTTGAGTGGCTGGAAAAGATCGCGCTCGCGCGCCGTCATTCAGAGGAAAGCACAAAGAGCGTCGGCCACTGACTGCATAATGGGATGCACTCGAGATGGGGCGGGAGGCGCGAGGGGGGTTGGCGTACGACGTGGCGTGGTGGCGCAGAACATGGCGGGAATGACTGGGAGCGAGATGAGTTGGGGGATATCGGCAGGAAGGGGAGTCGAGTAGGAAAAGTCGGAAGACCGTGGAAAAGGAACTGTGCTGGAGGACAGTGAAACAGATGGGGAGAGAGAGGCGAGGAGAGTGATGCGTGGAGAAACAGGTGATGAGAGTGATGCGGAAAGAACGATGCGGGAAGAGTGAGGCGGGGAGAATGAGGCGGGAAGAGTGAGACGGGAAGATAGTTGAGGAGAGTAAGTCGGGAAGAGTGAGTTGGGGATGTGAGGCGAGGATATTGAGGCAGAGAGGAGGGACGAATTGAGTGAGTTGAAGAGTGAGGTGGGTGGTGCGGCGAGGAGAGTGAGAAGGCGAAAGTGAAGTGGGGTGAGTGAGTTGGGGAAAGGAGAGAGTGTGGTAAAGAGAGAGATACGAGGGGAGAGTGAGGCGAGAAGAGTTAGACGGGTATATAGGGAGGCGAGGAGAGTTAGACGGACAGAGTGAGGCTGGTAGTAAGGTTAGGAGAGTGAGGTGAGTTAGGGAGGATGAGGCGGAGAGAGTGCGAGGGAGAGAGGGAGAAGAGAAGGGTGGGAGGCGGAGAAACTGACGGACAGTAGCTTGTCGTAGACGAGCATCGCAGGGAGGAATGCAGTGTAAGGAGACGTAGTGAGAAGGGGCGTGCAGGGGGGACGGAAAAAGACTAAGCAAAGTAAGGAGGAGAGGAGAAAGGCTTAATTTTGGCCAGTATAAGAGTGTGTAGAGGAATACGAGGCGGCGAGGCTGGACTTGGCAGTAAAAGGCAGAGTCGGTCGGAGCACCGCGGAGGGCGTTCTTTGGGAAGGGGGTTGAGGGGGGGTAGACGGAAGCGGGCCATGGTGGTGCCGAGGGGGGGGTGTCGGTTCAAGGCCGCGTCGAGAGGGCGGAAGCAGTGATGGATCGCTTGATAATGTGCGAGTGGCGGAGGGGAGCAACGGGCTCTGAAGCGGAGGGCTGCAGCAGAAAGGGTGGCAGCGCTGTGCGTCAAAGGGCAGGAAACAGGCGTTCGGTGAAGAGCCGGCGAAGTGGGCCACGGGACCTGCGGCGGCCACCGGAGGCGAGTAGTCGGAGTGGAAGATGGAGTGATACTTTGTCTAGAAGCCTTGCTTGGCGGGCTTGCTAGCCGTTTGATGAAAAATCATCACGCTTTGTTATCCTTCTTCTTTGTTGTATATTATCTAGAAGTAATTAACAAATTCGTGTAATATAATGACAAATCTCAAACGATTGTGGCAATAGAGAGTATTTTGGGAATAATTGAACGGAAATACCTTTTGTAGTACTGTAAATCCATTTTTGAAAACATCTCTTCAGGATAACGTTGTTTCAGACTGGAAAGAGTAACGTTCTGGTCGCATTACATGGTGTCCCGTTTAACTTCAACAATTGTTCTGGACTTCAAAAAGGTGTAAAGTGGGTCACGTCTGTGCAATGATACTATACTATACTCTGCTACCCATGCTGAGCAAATTTCCATGCCTCAATGTTTCTTAAAATAGTTTTCTTTTGTTGATGGGTAAGGCATATTGAGTTGATAGGTAGACATATGGCAAAACACTTGGAAAATAACCGAAATGGAGCTGAATTATTTATAGTATACCGCAATTCCAATGAAGTTTTCATCGTCTTTGGCAAGTGTTAGGAAACTCGACAAACAAGTAGACGTATTAATCTCAGAGTACGAAATCATAATGAAATCTAAGGAAACTTATTTTTTCTCTCTCTTTGATACACTTTTCAATAAAACTAGAAGAACAACTTTTGTTTCATGTTTTATTTCTCGACGAGGAAATAAAAAACCTGTGAGAAACGACGGCGCTGGACATCGACCTTCGTCTTTCCAATTATCGCCCTTCGCAACTCTTGCCTCGCTGCGCGAAGTTTTCTAATATCTCCACTGGCGCTGCGGACATCAGGAATCGAACACGCGGCGACTGCCGGCGCCAGTCAGCTGGAACGCAGAAACCGCGTTCCTCCTGAAGCTCGACACAGCTGTTCCTTCTAGTGAAGCGACGGGTGCGTTCTGAAATACAGTAGATGTCTAATTATACGAATCCGCCACGGTGAGAATGAGTTTGGGAGGGGGGTCAGAATGAGGTAAATGTTTTTTAATAATTAATTACACTTATAAATTAAATAACATGACACTATGTGGCTTGGCCGAAGGCCTTCAAGCTATTACAATACATATATGTTCTAACCTTTCGAATTCTGATATTCACCCCTGATGGTCTCTTCATTGCAAGCCGCGGAAAAGAGACCATACTGAGGAAAAATCCCTCAAGGGGAAAAACGGGGGAGGGGGTGTCAGAAGCTGAGTAAATGCTAATCTACCAGACTTTTTCTAAGCTATTTATTTATTTACCGGTGTGGGCGTCACGCCATCTCCCTCCAGTCTTTAGCCTCCTCAGCACCTGGAATCAAAGATCGCCACAGCAGATCGTCCACACCAACGCCTCTGCACTTTCATTTGGGCCACCCTCTCCTCTGTGCCCCCTAATTAATTATTGACAGTTACATTTGTCGAAATTTATTTATTTATTTTTATTGATTAACTTATTACTTAACAGTTGGCTATGACTGACGACTTATTTACTTAACAGTTTACTAACTTAAATTATTGATTAAATTATTAATTTTATGCTTAACTTATTTATTTCCTCCCCAGTCTAGGCTCTTCTCGTACGAACCCTTGCTGTTTTCACACTCCCTAATTTCCGTTTCTCTAATGATCCGAACCTTTTGTAGAAATGTTCCTTTTTTTACCTTTTATCACATATATTCTGGGCGATCGTTAAGTTTCTATCGTGGAAGTAGTAGTTTCCATACCCATCCGGTTTAGTCTTCATGTTTCGGTAGGACAGCAATTTAAAAGGATCCCCATCTTGCATTCCTTCTAAGTGTGTAAACGTATCTTTCGCAACCCCATACCAGGCTCGTGTGAGTTTGTAGCGCTAGCGAATGTATTTCAGCCGCTTCTAGCATGATATTTTACCTTTCAATACCCGGAAGTCTACCCGAGATTAGCCGTTCTATCTCACGTAATCCCCTATCCCCCACTGACACCGGTGAAACTTCTCCGAGACCTACGCGATCAAGTAAAAGTCTAATTTTGTACGACCGGCCGTTGGTGGCTTCCCTGTAACTGCGCTCTAAAGCATCTATGTATGAGCGTGTTAGTCTATTTACCTCCTAATCTAATCCAAAGTTTAATGGGTTTCATTTTAAAATCTTTCCAAATTCCTACACTACCGACCTCACTCTTAAGACCCAGGCATTTGCTGTAAATCTAGAGATTCCGAAAATTAAATTGTAAACTTCTGTTTCTGTGCTTTCTAGTTGATCTATTTATATCCACTCCCAAGATTTCCGACCCATAATTCATAGCTGAGAGAACTAGTGATTTAAACATTGTATTGAACACCTTTAAAGGCAATTCCGGTTCCCTGCGCACTGCACAAACGATTTCTTTGAGAGCAATTCTTTCTTTTATTTGAGCCGCCTCTCTGTGACTATTCCATCCTCTATTCATGGAAAATTTTGCATCAAGATATGTAAACGTTTTGACCCGGTCGATCTCATCCTGAACATAATTCCATTTCTTTTCTTACTCCAAATAAAGTCATTCTTGATGACAACAATTTTCATTTTTTTAATATTGACTCTTAGACTCCATGTCTTACTATACCTTTCTAGTATGTTTAAACTTCTCTGTAAACCCACAACAGTTTTCGAACATAGAACTAAATCATCAGCATATAGCAACCCGGGAACTTTCAGGCAATTAACATCCAGCGCATCTGTCTTCTTTTCCTGTACCCAAGACATTAAATTGTTTATAAACAGGATAAACAATAGCGGTGATAGAGTCGTCGCCGCACCTGACACACAAATTTACTTTTCTGTACATGCTATGTACATATACTTTACGTGAGACGCCTAGATCATTTAGTTTTCGCCATAAAACTTCCCTATTGATTGAGTCAAAAGCTTTTTCGAAATCCACAAAACTACAGTATAAATGACCCCTTTTACATGAAAGCGCCTGTTTTACTAGTGTATCCATCACGAAGATATTGTCGGTTGTCGCGAAGCCCCTTCGAAACCCACCTGCAATTTTGAGAGTTTACTGTATTTTTCCGCCCATTCACTCTGTCGCCCGTTGAGTATTTGCTTAGTGCTGGTAAAAGAAGAATACCACGATAATTTTCGGGGCAGTTCGTTTCACCATTAAAAATTTAATATCTGGTTGCAGATAGCTGTATTTCACGTTTCTTGATACGATTCGGAATCAACAATGCTATTAAACAAATTCAGAGTACTCTATGGATCTTAGTTCCACAATTCCGAAATAAATTTTGTCGGAATACCGTCAGAGCCGCCTGATTTCTTACTATTCGTAGCTATAATAGTTTTATTGACTTCTCTCCACGTTATAGGTTTGTCTAATTCAGGCACATTCCGATCAGTGAAAATATTTGTTTTTCAATGTCCGCTATTGCGAGCGTTCGTGAAAAATATTGTACCCACGTGTCTGCTGAAATTACATTACTTGCATTTATTTTACTACGCAGAGATCTTATAACTTCCCAAATTGATTTGCTCTGTTCGTTCCTTAAAATTGCTTCTATACTTTCTGACTCACTCTCCTGCCAAGATTTCTGAAATTTCATAATTATGGCCACATACTGTAAACGTAATAACAAATAACTATTTCTCGCTTCAACAGTTCTCATTCTTCGGAACTTCCTTAAGAAAAATATTGCTTCAAAGGAGGAAAACTTAATCGCGTGGAATATTGTTCTTCTTAGCAATTCTTCAGCAGCATTCTCCTGAGCAATTAACTTCTTTCTATGGGACTCAACTAAAATAGGGCGTGTCTACAAACACGAATATTGTATTGTTCATTTGTAATTTCAATAAATATGAATGTCAAACACAATTCAATTTTTTTTGTACAAATCACACAAATTATGCTATACCGTTTATCTAAGTTTGTAAAACTTTACTTATTTCAAAGTCTAATACTTTTTACTTAATTTCTGAGCCATTTCTGCTATCGGAGTAGCTTCATTTGGATCATTTTTCTATTTTATTACGAACTTGAACGAATATGCATTGTTCTTGCTGATTTGGCTTCTTTTGTGTATCTTTTCCATTAAGAAAAACTTTTTTATGAGTTATGTTACCATTCCACATGGAAATACTATATCTAACTGTATCATCTATCTTACTGTTTGGAATTCATATTTCAATTGGAACCGAGAATAATATGGATAGTTAAATATTTACCTTCACAATTAGCGCATTTACAACAAAAAATCATGGAACGTCATATGGAAAATTCGTATTGTGCATTGATATAAAAAAATAAACCCAAACATACCTGCCATTTTACAATAGAAGCTCCTGTGGCTTCAAAACTAATTTTAAGAATTCCTATTACCTCTGAAGCTACTTAACGTACAGTTGAAAAGAAAACATGGCTAGCTGTAAATGATGTGATTAACTCTCGTATCAATACCATTCCAGTCTCCGCAGAACACCAATGGTAGGGGAAATTTGATCTGTGATTCCGAGCGCGTAAAGTGTTAAGTACATTAGTCCCGTAAATGTAATGCGTGTGCTTTCCTCAGGTGAGAGGTGGTGGTGATCTTGGCCCGCTGAATGGCAATATCCGAAGTCGACCGCTAGCTTTCCCCAACCAGATATCTCCTATCGGACGTAACCGCCCCAGCCGGGACAAGCTCGTAGCTCCCGACCGGCCTTTCGAAATGTGTGGTAGTGTAGTGCATGTTAGTGTAAGTGTGTGTATAAAGGGTAATGAGAGTAGAAGGAGGAGGAAGGAAGGGTCGCGCGCGGTCGGTGGCCCGTGTGTTAGGGTAATGCTCCGGCATTCGCTTGGTGTTGATTGGAGAAACCACGGAAAATTACCGATCTGAGCAGCCGGCTGCAAATATTCTCTTCCGGGCAGCGCCTGAATTCGCCCCTGCTTTCTAGCTACAATCGACACTCGTGCTACCGTTGAGATTCAACTCTAGGACTCCCAGTCAGAGAGACTGCAGTGACATCAGTTGATGTTCGAAGCCACCTCAGCCGGTGGGAGGGCGAAGGGTCAAAGACGAACGTCAGAATAAATTGCAAAATAATTGAAGAAGTATTTTTTTGTGTTTAAGAACTAATTCTGCAAATATATAGAATTATATTACAATCATTTTCGGCACGTTTGTTGTTAAAATGTTTTTTAGACAACCGATAGTAAAAGCGATTTAGGTCATGCAAAGCGTGAAAAAATATTTACTTCTTTGATTAGTAATAGCGTTTAAATTGAGCTTGTTCGTACTGGACTATTCACAATACGGTGTTATACGTAGCTCTAGAAAATCTTGGAAAACTTAGTATTTTTGTTGAACGACAAGATGGGTATCAGGAGTGCGAGGAAGTGGTTTGAAAGATTTTATTTTGATCTGTCTTTTTTGTCAAAAATTAATAAAAAAGTATTATTTATCCATATAAAATTAAAGGGCCGTTGGAATCAGCGTGAACAAAATTCTTTCACTTTTGCAAATACATCATTAGAGATTATTTCGTGAAGGTAGAAAATCAGTTTTTGTCTCATAAAAATCGTTGTCCTCTGATTGTGTTTTTTAGGTAAAAGCAATATTTTCCCTTTCTAACGAGGAAAGAATTTTTTTCCACTTAATTTCGTTCAATGACTAGGTCAGAAATTTCTCTAAAAATATTTTCTGCATGTGTAAACTTCCAATTAAAGACAAATTATTGGTTGATTGAAGAATAAATGATACTGTGAATGGACACAAAAAATAGCAAACAGTATTTTTTTAAAACTAGCGGAAAAATTAGCAGACGTTCTTTGCCCTTCGTTCCCCTTTTTCTCTTTGTTTCCCTCTCTTTTTTCGTCTCCCTCTCCATCCCTCTCCCCCTTTCCCCTGCAAAAATGTAGTAGAATATTCAAAAAGCTTTCATCTGTAGATTATGGTGTGAGAAACATTTCTGTAAAACCTTTGACAACAAAATTTTAGTTTTTAAGTGTTCACTAACCAATATATAATATTTGTCTCATCTTAATTTTGTTATAATCAGTAATAAGTATATAAAAAATAATTCCCTTTAATTATCACGTATCTTCTCAGTGCTCAAAAATGAACGAACCTATCGATAAATCAGTTTCCCACTGCATCTCATGATTCGTTCGCACTCGATAAAATCGCGAAGCGGCCTCATTTCCTGTCGCCGAAGGGAATGCACTTCCCCGGGGATGGAATTTCGCGCCGAGTGATGCCGTTGGCAGATATTCACCGGCAGGCGGACAAGTCGAGGAACGTGTCGTGCAATTTTCTCGTCGGTGACGCCGTCTCCGCTCCGCGCCAGAGCTCGCGAGGGCGGCCGAGGGGGAGCGGACAGGGAGAGAAGACGTGGCAGGCGGCCCAGCGCGGTTGAGTACGAACAAGAAAGGGCAGAGAGGAGTAATGACGGGGAGGACAAGTGACACATTGATAAATAGAAAGATAGATAGACAAATAGATATACAGATAGATAAATAGTCAGGTAGGTAGGTAGATAATACACACACCCACACACATTTTCTCCGATAAATACCATGCGAATGCCGGAGCAGTACCCTGTCAAACAGTCCACGGGCTGCACGCGATTTTTCCTTCCTCTTCCTTTTGCTATCCTCACCCTTGACTCATACACACACGCCCTACTCTATCACACATTGCGGGAGGCCAGTCGGGAGCTTAGAGCTTGTTCCAGCTGGGGCGGTGCCAAGCTGGAGAGAGATACCTGGTTGGGGAAAACCCCGCTGACCGATTCGTAGGTCGGCGCAGGACCTCGCCATCCAGCGAGGGAAGATTACTTCCACCTCCCGAGATAATAATATGCACTACACTTCCGTAACGGATGACGTAAGCAGTTGACGCTCCCGGAATCACCAATCAATCAAGAGTGGGAAGGGAGCAGGTCGCTCGTCGTTGTTAGAGGGGCGCGAGAGTGTGCAAGTGAGTGGGGATCAGCGTCGGCTGCAGATATGGAGGGAGCGCTAAATAAAGACTCCGAGATGTCGGGCGCACCGGGCAGATATAGCAATCAATTCCCCGGCACCTGATCACCATCGCAGCGGGGAGTGCAATGCGTACTCTTCTGGTCGTGAGGAATGACTGCACATACCAAAACCTCACCTCGTTCGCCTTCTCCCTCCAGCCGACATCTTCGACTCGACCGTATTTTTGCCTCCGGATCGCTCGTCTCATTCGCACGTTTTCCTTGCCCCGAACGTCTCCCCAGACTTGGTCATACGATTCTTACACCTCCGCTCTTGGCCGCGATGTCTGTTGCGTGTGCTCTCTCCGTTTCTAAATTCCTTCTTCTCGATCGTCTTCTCTCTTCATCCATGCCTCCAGCCTTGCCTCCGGCGCCAATTGTGCATTTTGCGTGCTGTGATAGCGATGATGCTCAACTTCGCCTTCAAGTAGGACTGATGTTACTTCCATTTGGCGATATCGTTTTACACCCTATAGAAAAATGTAAGTTAATCAATACAATACAATGTCATACAGTTATGTTGGAAAATAAGTCTATAAGTTTTATGTCAGTTAGTTTTGTATTTTTTCTTAGTAAGGTTTCGAAAAAAAAGTGTATTGATTTCAAGATATGAAGTCAAGGCGTAAACGTAAATTTTATACTTTTTAAATGTGTTACCAGTTTTAAATTAATTTTATGACATCTAGTAAATCTTTCTTCTCGGTACGTCCACACAGCAATCACATTATCAGAGGATTTGCATTCTGTTAATTACATTACCTCAGTCAATTCCGATTTAATATAATTTTCCTTTGAATAAAAAACGTTTAATTTAAAATACATTTCACAAAATAGGAGTCATTTCACACTGAAATTTAACACATTAATAGAATAAAGTAAGTTTTGTTCGATTGATCCTTTCGAATAATCTCTGTAGATGAAGTCTACGCTGAAAATTTGTAACACGCTCTTTTGTATGAAGGATGAACATTTTCTTGTATTTCTAAGTGACATTTTTTTTTGTTTTTATCTACGACCTTCATTTCTTTGTATTCTTTTATCTTTTTTAAAATAAAAGTAATTTCAAATACAATAAACCCTTTGATAAGAGATCTCGAGATATAAGATAATCCCGCTTATGAGAGGCAATATGGGCTGTTCTGAATCGTAAAGTATTAATTATGGGTATTTGTGGCGCATTTAAGGCCCGATAATGTTTTTTGATTTTAGTACAAGAATTTAGGTTCTAAACGAGACTTCCCCCTCCAAGTAAGATTTAGGAATTGACGCGACAAATTTTCGCACATGGCGACACCATGACTCAATTATGTTCCTCTTAAACGCTCTTGACTGCAAATCGAAGTATTTCCATCCTCAGAAGCATATATAAACCCTCTCATGTGAGAAAGGTGAAAAGCTTCTGCCAATCCCTCCTTGGTTCTGAAAGGCGGTTGGCTAAGGTGTGCGGCTCCGACGCACGGTGGGGCCAAATGCCAAAAAGCTGGCCAAAAGTCGAAAGCGTTGTACGATTTGACTGAAACTTTGTATTCAGAGGTTTATGATCATTCTAATTAATAATCTGTAATAAAAATTCCGAAAAAGAAAATGGCGGACCAATATGGCGGATAAAATTATCAAAATTTTGTATTTTTAACACAAAATGATCATACTTATAAGTAAAAATGAGTTCATTCGGGTTTTTAAGGATGCTGATTAATAATCTTGAATGAAAATGCCAAAAAAAGAAAATGGCGGACCAATATGGCGGACAAAATCATTTTCATTTTTAACACAAAATGATCGTGTTTAAAATTAAAAATGAGTTCATTCGGGTTTATAAGCATGCTGATTAATAATATTAAATAAAAATGCATAAAAAAACAAAATGGCGGACCAATATGGCGGACAAAATTACCATAAGTTTGTATTTTTAACACAACATTATTATGTTTATAAGTAAAGAAGAGTTAGTTTGAATTTTTAAGGATGCTAATTAATAACCTTGAATGAAAATGCCAAAAAACAAAATGGCGGACTAATATGGCGGACCAAATCATCAATTTTTTCCATTTTTAACACGAAATGATCGTGTTTATAATTAAAAATGAGTTGATTTGGGTTTATAAGCATGCTGATTAATAAATATTGAATAAAAATGCTAAAAAAAAACAAAAAAAACTTGTTAATTCATTATTTCAGTTTTTTTCTACATGTTGCACGCGCTACGAAAATTTGTCACAGGCACTAAAACGGCAGCTACGGGCAGCTGTTTTTTTTGTGATTCTCACAGAGAATAACATTTCGAATAATCTCATGTTAAGTTTTTAGCCCCGCACGACGGTGCACATAGTTATTTTTCATTTTAAACAAAAATTTTTGATTATAGCATTTTCATTTTTCGCCAACAATCAACGTTAATTATTACATTAACAAATTGTTTTTAAAAAAATTTTAGGCTTTTAAAATTAGGCTAAAAAAAATTTTAGGCTAATTTTAGGCTAAAAAAAAATTTAAAGGCCCAACTTTGAACTGATCTCTTACCTCAAGTATAAGAGAGAAACCGTTACTAATTGCGGAATTCAACGGCCCAAATACCAACCTATTGAAGTAGCAACGACAAAATCCCTATCTAGTAACTTTTTTTTTTGACTTTTGGCCAGCTTTTTGGCATTTGGCCCCACCGTGCGACGGGAGCTCACGCACGCTAATCTTCTCGTCTTTTTCAGATGAGCTGAAACAGTGAACGTATGGTTGTATTTCACGAGGCGTAAAGTTCATCATCTGAATAGAAAGAGTATTTTGTAACGAGATTTACAACATCTCCGATTGTTTCAAAGATGACCCGTCAATTTGGACACTTTTTTAGAACACGTTTTCTAGAAGTTAAATTTACATATTGAAACAAAGTGAGTTGAATAAAGTGTATCGATATGTCAAGTCGAAAACAGGAAAAATAAAACGTACTCTGATTTTCTTTAATAGCATTCCCACTTATACGAGTTTTCGCCGATAAGAGATAAAAATCTTTGTTCCCAGAGGTTTATTATAACGAGGTTCGCCTGAATGCGCTATTTCTCTTCCCTGCAGTAGGAACCGAAAAGGCGTGGTACAACATATCCACTCCCATTGTTAGACGTCACCGTTGCTTCGCCAAACGCAGCCACTGTGAAGGGTTCTCCACAACCCCCGTGCGCCTCCTCGAAAGAGCAGCCCGGGGGGACACGCGGCGTGGGGCGGGGACGAAACGGGATGGCGGGGGGGGGGGGGGCGATGGCGCCCCGGGACATGCGGTATCCCGCCTCTCCGTCCAATATTGGTATCGGAAAGCTATCGCATAGGCGTCGGTGGTTGCGGTGCCGGCGGTCGCAGGGGTAGAAGAGGCACTGGTGTTGGTGGTGAAGAAAACGCAGCAGGCAGAGGAGATGGTGGTCGTGGCGGAAGTGAAAGAGCTGGTAAACCCCGTGATTGGCAATAAATCTTCGAGGGATTCTCCTCAAGACAATTTTCAAACCGTTGCTCTAAGAACCGTAACGTACGGTTTTGCTCCCGCGACTTTTCTTGCAATCATGTCTCTCAAACAATTGACTTTTGACGAAGGAAATAGCTTTCCATTTATATGTATAGTGTCCACAGATGAACTAACAAAACTTCGAAAGTAAAGTCTTAAGACAATTTTAAGCATATTTTCTCCAATAAACTTCTTCGAGCATTCGAATGGTTAAGCCGCAATAAACACTCAAAAGTTGATTTGAAACAGTACTTTCTAAATTTGCAATTCAGAAATATTGAAACACTCCAGAAACATCTAAATTGTTTATTATTTACAAAAGAAATGAATGTTTGTTTGCAAAGAAAAATTAACACCGAAATAAAAAACACAGAATTTACTCAATTCAATTGCTTTTTTATATCTGTGTTCACTTTTTTGTGAACAAATATATTAATTTTTCAATTTTTGAAACACCAATGTGAGCAGGGAAACAATGTGTGAGATTGTGAATAAAGTTCAAGTTTTTCTTCTGATATATATTAGAATTTATATTTAACGGCTTGGACGCGTAGGGAAAAGCTTATATTTAAACTGTATTCATACAGTTTAACATAACTGTAGTGGGTTAAAAGGTTGCTCTCCTCCAAAAACACACAAAACAATTTTTAATTTTGTACAATTAAATTGAGTTCCTGGTTGTATTACCTGTACTGTACACAAACGTACTTCTTTATTTTACTTACGGTGGTAAAAATGTGTATAAAATATAAAGTATGGAAAGATCTAATGGCATTATCATAAATATGAAAATAGATGAAAATCAACATTTTGTGTTGGGAGTTACCTTTTCCTGGAAAAGTGTAACGTCACGTGAAAAATTTGTAAACCTGCAGGAAGGGAATGACATTGGATGTTTCCACACAGGAGTTTCCACTCTGCCCTCCAAAAAACAGTGTATGTTGTAAAAATCTACGCTCACGCTAAAATAAACTTTGAGGTTGTTTCAAACTGGTGTACCTTTGGGGATACAGAAGAGAGAACATCATAAACATATTCACGAAAGGTAAAACAACTATAAATGATTAGTTTTCTTGGATATTTAATCTCATTCGACACACTATTTCCTGACTTCTAGGCTGTCCGGGTGACGCCTAGACGTCACCCGGACAGCCTAGAAATCATGAACTCGAGCCGCGGAAGCCTACGTGTACACTATTTCCTGACTGAAATATGATATATCTTTTTTAAACGAAATTCTGTAATTCTAAGTAATTTTAGTTAATACAGTTCGGCTCTTCGATTGTTATATAGATTGCACCTTAATACGTATGTTACATATTGAATGAAATAGTGTCACAAAATAATGATAGAAATACATATTTATTCTGCTCCATTACCTCAGTCATCATAAAGTTACGCGGGATTCTTGATGGTCCTTCAGGTTCCTTGATTCAGATGTTGCTACTTGCGATCTACTCACAATCAGTCCGTAAATTAAATTTTATGCTTCATGCGTTACTAGAAAGAGCAAACGTTTCTAGAACATAAATTGTGACATATTGTATTGAATAACATACGTTTCTGGAAGAAGAGCTGTCTCATATTTTGTTGAATGACAAAAGTAATAAAACAAAGTATACAGAATCGCGCACAAAAGAAATTACAACAAAATCTGTTGTATCACTCTACAATTTGAAAAAATTACAAACCGATACTTTGAAGAAAATTTCAATATATAAATTACTTGTATTTGGAAACTAACGTCAAAGAATTAATTTGCGCATAAACGTTGGGTAAATTCATTTACACGGAACTAAAACAAATTTCTGTGAATGAATGAAGTGTTGAATTTTTGTGAATCAAAATTGTATTGATCCTTTATTTGTGTTTGGACCAATAAAATATTTTGTCAGAAAGATTAAGAGTTTCATTTTCACTAACAATACACTTTCGTTGTCGAATAAAACTAAATAAATACAAATAATCTCAATAAAATGAATTTCGTATTAGGAATTTTCGATATTTCCTGCATCTAATATAGACAGATATTCGATCATGAAAATATCGACTCTGACCTAGCTGAGGGGAGAATTCATATGAAACAATGTAATCAGAGCATCTGTTAGCCCGAGGCAACATTTCACGACCCACGAATGGGAAATTTCATGCATTTCAAATACGCGTAGCGTTCATGCAAATACAAATATAGTGTGTATGACGTCAAACACAATTTAAGTGGAAATTGTAAGGATCGTTTAGACCACCCTTGAAATTTTCTGACACTCAATTTTGTAGGGGATAATAAGTGCAGTGCATTTACAGCCACGTATCTAACATGTTACATTTTAAATAGCCAGGATGGCAACGATCACTGCACTTTTTCATTCCAGATAATGCTTTTCAATGCTGTTCTATTCGTGAATTCAGTTAAATGACGTCGGATGTTTTATTCATTATTTGTACTATAAGAGACTTGTATATTCTTAGAATATTTTAATGGCCAATAACAAGGGAGACCAACACGAGACACATTTTCGCCGTCGTAGTCTAAACATTGGGTGTTAGCTCTCTGAGTAAGGAATTAGACATTTTCATATGATTATGGCGTGGAAATCAAGTTCAAATTACTACGTATTGCATAGTTAATGGACTTTATTTATTACTTAATAATATTTTAGATAATTTTTAACATTTCGTACTTGGTATGCTAGATGGCCTTAGAAAGAAATTGCATTTTTAACTATTTTTTCTATTAAATATAGAATGTTTTCTATACATCATGAATGCTTTGGTTGGTTTGTAGACTGATATTGAACTGATCAGTTGGGTCATTCTATTTACAACTATATACTTTAAAGCACAAAAAAGTAAAACGTCGATGTCAATAAACGTTAGAACTGATTGTTTCTTTTCGAGAATGTTTCACTCTGTCACTGATGTCAATTATTTTATACTACAGAGATCAACACATACCTTGCAGATGTCACCGATAGAACCATTTCTCTATTCTAGTAACGAATTATTTCCCCATACTTTTGTCCATTTCTACTTTAAAACATCCAATAGTATTAATGCTCCTATTCCCGCCCATTGTACACCCGTTTTAAAAGAAGATTGCCTTTTATTGCAGCACACAATGGGCCAGCAACTACGTGACTGCGGGCAACACGACGACGCTCAAGGATCTGCACATCACCAACGGCAGCAACTTCAACAACAACATCACAGAGGCGTTCGAACAACACCAGCAGCAACAACAACAACAGCAGCAGCAGCAGCAGCAGCAAAGGCTGAGCGTGTTTCCACCCAGCTACAACACATCCAGCGACTGCCTATCCGAGTCCTCTCCAGATGACAGCATAGGCGACTTCGAGGGTAAGATGTCAGTCACATGAAAGTGAGTGCGAATGTGTTTCATCGCAAAAATCAATGACAAAAAATCGTTGAAACAGACATGAAATACACGTGGACAGTCGTTTCTGGCAACCTACAGTACTTTTCTGTAATTTTTCATCATTTCCTCTTCCTAAGAATTACGTCCGACACACACTCATATCATAGCCAATTAATATTAATAATACCATTCTCGAAATTAGGCCTGTTATAAAGTTTATATTGCTTGAAATAAAAATGCAGAGAAATGGTACCCGTGCAACAAACATACTACCGCAATATTAAAACAATTATCATTGTTTGCTATATTCTTATTAATAAAAATATATTCAGTGAAGAAATCAATACACTATCTAGGGCTCACATTTGAAAGAAAACGAACTTATTCATACCCATAACTATCACCATGATAAGAACAATCGGGGTATAAAAGTCATGGTCACATGAAGTGCAAAACGGATTTATACTAGGAAATAAATGCGTAAAAAGTATAACAACCACAAACAGCATTATTATTATATTGATACTAATAGTTAATATGTCAGAAAAGCAATTTCCCTGCGCGTGACATTTGAGGGAGAAGTAAAGTTATGAACTGTTTATTGAATTATTTCTCCGAGAACCACACTACATACGACAGTTCCAATCCAGTCATGATAATAAATTTTCGTTGTATCCCTCACAAATGGATGATCAAATCCTATACATAGGCTAAACTTTCCTCTTCATCACGGGCCGCGTCACCGCGCGGCGACGAGACATTCGCAAAAATGCGTGGGTGAGTCACAGTGCGGTCATCTATTTGCAGCTGGGGCAGCTCGCGTCTGCCCTCGAATTTCAGACGACTCTGCTCGTGAATGAGTCCCCGGCAACGTCTCATTCACGGAACCCAACCCACTCGGGCCGCCAGCAGCTCGTAAAGCGTGTCCTTAAGCGCAGCGCGAGTGTGCGTTTGAAGTTCGGTTCTAGAAACGGAAAATTGAACAGTCGTGTCGTATGTTTATGTCGTATGTCGTATCTTGAAGAGTCCAAACTAGGAAAAAACATTACAACTTTTTCCAAGTAGAAAAATTAAAAAGAACTTGCTTTGGGGGGCATGAGAAGAAGTGCAGTTTTTTTCCGCAATGGGATTGATGGGGTTTAATTTTGTAATTATATTAATTAAGCTTCCGAGGAAAAAAGGGTTGGATTACCAGGGAACTAATAGAAAAAATCAGGATATTTGGTTAAAAATTAGAACTTTACAGAAAAAATCTGGACTCTTATAATGACATACCGGTACAGGTACAATTTTTTACTACTACAGAAAATATATCAATTTTTATATTAATTCTGCACTCTGCGGTTAATTATGACTGCGGTAGCTTTATGATTAAGGATTTTTCCTATCTCTGTTTCAATATTTTCTGTACAATAATAGGATAAGACATACCCATTCTTCTTATAGTTAGAAACACCGTGTTTCACTTCTAATATCACTTTTTCTTCTCTAAAGCAGTTTAATTTTTAGTATATTTATGTTAGAAATATTAAAATCACAAAAAGTATAATGTCACAGACAAAAAATCAGACCTTTTGATTACAAATCAGGACAGTCAGGACAAGGTCCGAAAGTCAGGAAGTGTCCTGATAAATCAGGACGGCTGGTATCCCTAAAAATGCGTATTGTGAAAATAAATGGCTGCAGTATTTTATAATATCTAAACTAAACGATCGAGCCTCATTCATTTTATATTGGTACGGCCGTTTATCACTGTCATTTCGACCGCTTGGTTTAAATAAATAATACAATAGTTAACGTCATTACAGTAATACAAGAGAATATATGTTCATTGTTGAGACTTTCTGAGAAGGAATTCACGAGTCAGAGCTTCTGCGTAATAAATATAATAAATTAAGAGGTTCTTTGAAAAAAATAAACAGCATCATTCACACCTCATTTAATCTCGTCCCCTTAGACTGGAGTCAGCTCCAGTGGACACCGAATTGAACGATCCATTAACTTAATCGAGAGCAATTGGATTCGAGAATGTGCAGTGTGCGAACCGGGCCGCGTGGATACCATCCGGCGAGGGCACCCCTCCCACGTGACAGGACGCTACGTCACCACTGCCAGCCCCGCCCCTTCGTCCCCCGCCGCCTGCAGTGCTCTGCGCCGTCACCACTGCCACTGCCACCGTCGCTGCCGCAATAGCAACTACCGCCTCCGCAACCACCTCTACGGCAACTGTCATTACCGCCACCGCTACTACCACCACCGCCATTGTCACCGACACCGACACCGACACCGACACCGACACCGACACCGACACCGCCTACAGCTACACCGCCCACACCGACACCGCCATAGCCGCCGCCGCTAGCGCCACCACCGACACCCCAACCACCATCCCCGCCAATACGGCCACTTCCGCCACCACCGCCCCAGCTACCGCCACCACCACCTCTGCCACCGCCTCCACCACCACCACCACCACCACCACCTCCGCCACCGCCACAGCCACTGCCACCCCCGCCACTACTACCGCCATTATCATCATCACTGCCACCACTGTCACTGCCACCGCCGTCACCCTCGCCACCATATCACCGCCTTCGCCATTTTAACTGCTCCCGCCACCGCTGACCGCGTTTCCCCTTCGCTCCGCGCTACTCTTTAATCCGCGTAGTTCGCGAGGGCGCCGCCGCCGCGCTGCCGTCCGCCGTCTGCCGCCGGCCACCAGCTGGCGGCTTCTGGTGGCGCGGGCCGCGGACGCGGGGACTTTTATGTAAGCGTGAGGCGCGGCGCGACGAGCCGAGGGCGTGTGTGTGGGCGTGGGTGGGTATACGGACGGACGGACGCTCTGACGAGGCGGGCGCGCGCTTGTTGCAGAGGCGCAGCAGAGCTCCAGCTCGGCGGACACGTCACCGCAAGGCGACGAGTACCGCTGCTTCAGCCAAGAGGAGCCCAGCGATTCCGACTCGCTGTCGGAGGACGGTAACTGCGGCCGCGGCATCGTCAACCCCAACTACCCGGGCTTCCAGCACTTGGCGCACACGCTCCAGCTGCGGCAGCCGCCCGCGGACAGCGAGGACGACGAGGACGACGACGAGGACGAGGACAGCTGCTGCAACAACAATAACAACGTCCTCGTGCAGTGCAACGGCAACGGCAACAACAACAACAGTGACATCGAAGACAACAGTGCGGCCGAGAACAAGATCGACAGCATCAACCACTTGGACAGTGTCGAGAACTTCCAGAAGGCTTTCTACGACAAACCCAAGTTCAACATTCCGTTGGACCCGGAGCCCCCGGCAGCCGCGTGCTGCTGCAACGAGTCGCCGACGGTCCCGTCGGTGCAGGAGAAGGACCTCAACGTCCACTTCGAGGAAGCCAGCTCCGACGGCAGCCCGGGCTGCTTCTCCAGCGACAGCTACAGCAGCAGCAGCTGCAGCAGCAACAACCACTCGGGCGACTGCAGTAGCTGCAGCAGCTGCGAGGCGGCCGCGCCCCCGCCGGCCCCGCCCACCGCCGACGGCGCTCTGGAGCTCGAGGTGGCGCGCCCGGCGCCGCCCCCGCCGCCGCCGCCCCCGGCGCGAGACGCGCGCTACGCCGTGGACAAGTGCCAGCTGGTGACCGGCATGGCGGCCGTGGCCCTGGACGCGCAGGCCATCGCGGCCGCGAAGATGACCGACGCCTTCCTGTCGGGCGCCAAGGAGGAGATCCTGGCGGCGGCGGCGGCGGCCGTGGCGTCGGCGGCGCCCCCGCCGCCGGCGCCCGCGCCCGCCCCCGTGGCGGCGGCTGCGGCGCCCGCCACCCCCGCGCCCCAGCCGCCGCCGCCCCCGCCCCCGGACTCCAACCGCGCCGCCGAGGAGCGCGAGAAGTTCCGTCGGGACGAGCAGGCGGTCGAGGGCTGCAAGGACAAGGACATGGAGGACCCCGTGGTGCCGCGCAAGAAGGAGAAGATGGAGATCAACTACTGCGTGAAGAAGAGCAGCGCGGCGGCGGCGGCCGCGGCGGCTGCGGCGGCGGCGGTGGCGGCGGCCGCCGCGGCGTCGCCGCCGCCCCCGCCGGCTCCCGCGCCTCTCGCCAACGGAGGGGGCGTGGTCAGGAGGCGCGAGTTCGCGCCCCGAAGGGACGCCGCCACGCTGTCTAACCGGCGGTCACTTCCGGCCGCCAGGGAGAAGAAGAGGACGTCGCCGGAGATCTTAGGTGAGCGAGTGGGTGGTGGACGAACCGTCATACAAAACGTAAGTGTGCGCATCGATGTGATCTTTCTTCATTCCAATTTTAAACACCCATCATCCTCATCATGTGATGTGGAGAAATGAAACAATGTGTACTCACAAAGATTTTGTTTAAAAGTGAAGAGTTCTATGGGTCAGAGTCTTACTCAAATTAGAAAGCTTCATTTACATTGCTACACATTACCACTACATGTTGCATATTATTTAACGTAAATACATTCATGTTAATAAAGAAATGAACTTAACGTCCGTCATATCGATGGGTGCACTTACTCAAATTCACTACACTGTATTTATGTATACACTAATATTTTATGGTGTTTGACACAAGTTGTTTATTCATAAACAAAATAATAACCTTTGTTATTTTTTCCAGTGACAGTGTTTAAGTGATGTACTCATTTCTCACAGTGCTTATACAAAAACATGAGTCACTTTGATAAAACAGGGATCCGCTTACAAAAATGAGAAGAGTGCTGCTGCATGAATAGAACGATAATTTTTTATTTAGCAAATATAACATGGAATGAATGAAGTACGTAGAGGCAAATAGAAAACAGTATTTCAACTCATCTCTTAACAATGTGATGAGAAAAATATATTGCGTAAATGAGACTACGCTTGCGTGGCTTCTACTTGCTGTACATATGTGCAATCAATACTTCATGTTAAACATCATATATACACACATTGCAGGATATTCGCATAGTATCACTTCCATTTAATCCAAACCATACGAATATGATTGTATAGGGTATCCCTCAAGCACTTTTAAGTTCGGTCATTATTAAATAAAATATTATTTGCACACAATATGAAATGTAGGTGGAAATGTTTTCCCGTGAATATTGTTAACTCACGGAACCAATTCAATTACTACTTCAACAAAAATACATATTTGGGTTTAGGATGATATTTATTTTCAGATGCCCATCCGTTTATTTATTTTCTGTATTTCATCAGTTTCAATATCTCAGAAAAATTAGTTTAATATGTTTTGGATTTTATTTAATATTAATCTAGTAAATGCGTTATCGTTATCTGAATATAACAGACAAAAAAGAAAACGATTGGCCTTATGCTATCCATTTTGTTCTTCAAGCCATGTCCAATTGGATAAATTTAAAGTTTAGTTCAATATGAAATGTGCAATGTAGCATTTTAAGCTTTATACATTTACTAAATTAATTTAATTACGCGTTGAAGTATAGCGAATACAACCCAACCATCATGAATGTGTAGTTAATGTCCTGAGTACATTACTAAAGAAGTTACATTGTTGAAAAATCTAATTTAGTCTTGCAAGAAAACTGATTAAAAGAACATGTGTCAATGAATGTTTTAAAAACCCTATCTATGCACTTATCATCTAAGGAGCACATTAGAAGATAATCTGGTTTAGTTGACAATCCTTCTCGACTTCGAAGAATTATGTGTATTAAATTGTATTTAATGTAATAAGATTTAGTATATTTAATTTCTGTAAATAATTATATTTGTTATAACATATTTTAACGTCCTCGGGTATGTCACAAATTTATAAATAAACTCTCTTCCAACAGTAATAATAAAAACAACGACAATAGTAATAATAGTAATAATAATAATAATAATAATAATAATAATAATAATAATAATAATAATAATAATAATAATAATAATATTTTTTTTCATGTCGAGCTTTAGGCCTTTAGGCGTACTCTTCCGCCTAACCACAAAGAATCACGCACTTTGAAGAAACTCGTTTAACTTTTAAAACTTTGTTTAATAAACTAATTCATATCAATTCATCAAGCACGCAATCGAAGATAAACATCTTTCAGAACTTTTCCTTTAGTACGATATTATTAAAATACTTTTTGATGTTGTTACAATTTGTTAACTAATTTTTAATTAATTGTTATATTATTTTGCTTTGCGTGCAAATTCGCTCTTTCCGAACCATCCTATCGCGTACCGGATGTGCGCCGGCAGACCCTCCGACGCTGCCCTGACGCAACCTCCGCCCTCCTCTCCTCAGGCGTTTTTCCGGCGCGCTCTAGCGGCCTATTTAAGCCGCTCTCGGAGTTCGTCAGCTGTCACTAAGCGCCTCACTCACTAATGCAGCCTGTGGGCCGAGCTGGGGTAGGAGGCGAGCGTGCTCAAGCAGCTGGTGGGCGGCGTTGCTAGACTCGCCAGGGACGCCGCCACCGCCGCCGCCTTTTGGTAATTGGGCGAGAGGCGTTAACAGAGCAACAAAAGCGTCTGGGAAAGTTCTTGGTAGGCAAATGAGATTTTTTTGTTTCCGAGTTCCCATGACCGGGAGACACAATACGCCGGATCATATGTTGATTGTTTTTTTCGAGTATTTCGATATTTCCGTTGCTATTGCCTTTTAGTGATGGTACTCGTATATGTTGTAAATATGGTTGCTTCGACATTCTCATATATATTGTTTTTGTAACAGGTTTGTTTGAAAGAAATGAAATTTAATATTCTGTCGATTGGTTTCGTTTTGTAGGTGAGGTTAGTTATTTATAACTCTGGTAAGTAGTATTAATTCTAATCGAATGAACCTAATTAAATTGGTTGACAGAAAGGCGCCCTCAAATGAGGACTCTGGGGGTTAACGGATTAAGTTAAAAAAAGGGCATTTTACATTATTTCAATGCCAATATTATAATGATATTTTCCACTAATTTTTTTAATTTAAAAAGACAAAAATAAATAATAAAAGTAATAATTTTCGTTATACTCCTCATCGCCAAAAGGCAGAGCTCCACCTCTGCAAGTTTGAAGTGCGGAGGCTCTAATTCTAATTTTTTAAATATTGTTGCCACTACTGAGTCATTCCTTTGCCATTACTTTATAAGCAAATGGTTATTTGAAAGATCACATTTAAAGCGCCGTAACCTTACAGCTTGCGAGTCGAGCTGCACTTAAGCTTAATGAACATTCATAAATACGAATTTCTTCTTACTAAGAATTCTGTCCTGGAAAACTAATTAGGCTGGCCAGATATTTGCAGGCTAGTCTCGCAACACGGCTCGTCAGATGTCTGAACTGTTTTTTACAACAATAAAAATACTCCCAAATTTCAACACCAAGCAAGTTTGATTCGAGTAATTTTACCGGACCGCATACAACTTAAAAATTCAAGATCCTTCTTGTGTTTTTGAGGGTTTTAAAAATGTATTGTTTGTGGTTTTATAAGGTTTTTAAAATCTATCTCACCGATTGATATATTACCCTACTGGCTAATTATGATCTTGAAGGGCAATCTCTAATGCGCCGCCTGAGACCAGGTCTGGGAAGCACGCGCAGGCTTAAAGAACAGTGGGCACCCGCCAATACGCGCCACGTTTACCAATTGAGGGAATCGAGAGGCGGTAACATAGAAAGCATGGCGGCAATGTTCTTTGCGGAAAAGAAAAATGATCGAGAGTGGAGAAATATATGGAAGGCGAGATTATCGATCAGTTAAAAACAAAAAATATCGACTGCCAAAAACGTCTGCAGGCTACATGGAATAAGATACGGGCAGATAACATACAGTAGTTCGTTGAATGAAAAGTTAATAGACGCAGAGAAACATGCAGGAGGACTATATATCTAATAGATCTAAATTTTATACTGGCAAATAAGAGTTTTAATTACATTGAATGGCCTTGAATAATAATTCCCTTATTTTTGTCCGATTTATTGATTTTTCAGTAATTTTGTAGAGCTGCTTATCACAACTGCACTGAACAAATAACATTTGATTAATTGATATAAAGATACTTTGATTCGTTCAAACATTAGGTGAGCGAGAAGAACTCACGAAATCCACGGTCAAAAAATAAAACCATTCGTCCTCTACGAGAACTGGTACGGAATGAAAATACAAATGAAAACTTTAATTTTCAATATCAGGGAATATATTTGGAGTGTCTCGTTTCGTTTTATCTCATCTGTGTTCTACTCTAATTTTCTTTTCAATCTTATCACACATCTTAACGAATTAGTCACATTTTTTAGTTACTGACTAGGGCATCTGGATACCTTTGTAAAATTTGTTGGCCCTACATTAATAGAAGACGTGACAATTCGTGATTGGTAAAAATATCTATATTGTTTGCGAGTACTTAATCATTTGGGATTGACTGATGCTTAAAATAATTTTCACATGGAATAAATTCACTAATGAGAGAGAGAGAGAGAGAGAGAGTAATTATACATTTCAGAAATTTCTTTAGAGATTGCATATGATAAAGAAACTTTTGAACCAACCTGAAACATCTTGCCCTTTAATTTTTTAATCACTAAATCTGTTTGTCCATTATTTTCGACTGAATTGCATCAAAAGTTTAAGTATGTTTAAGTATGTTTGCCTATTGTGCTAAAAAAAGGTCGCAAGTTTGGGTAATAGCAAAACTATCAGTTATATTACGCTTTTTATCGCAAAAGTCTTCACGTTGAACGGACCACAAAACAGGAAAAACCTTGTAGAGTGAGAGACGAGGACCATTTCTCGGGATGTGATGCGAATAACCGTGTGAGTCTGGAAAGAATCGTAGAAGTGTTTGATTACATTTTCCGTACTCATTTTGCCAGCTGTCTTCAAGTTGAGGTCACCGTGCTAGTCATGACTAAGACGCCTGCTGCGGGGAGAAGCGTGCGTTTTTATCCACATAGCATTTTTTGTGGTTTCTGTCCCTAACATGATCTTAGGGTGATAAATAGGGTGTGGTTATTTAATTTTAATCTTTTACGAGACATAAACAAAATTAATAACAAAATGTGTTGCTCAGCAAATACAGTTGTCACCATTTGTAGCAATTCTTTTATTGTCATTTACATGATGAGCAGCTTCCAATAGTTACATCTAAAAATGTTGAGAGTCAAAATTCGAGACGCTCATAGAACAATGATCTGATAATGATTGCTGTCCCATCGAAAACTGATCAAAAATTCGAATTAAAATAATGTAGAGTAATGTAATATTACACTACATTATAATGTAATATTACAGTGCTTAAATACTTCTTCTCGTGTCCGCGAGTCTGACAATTTCCTTTAAGTCGTTCGTACACACCTTCAACCCCACTCAGTAAATATAAATCAAACAATTTTAGAGCTATCAATTCCATTGAGACAGAAACACTCATTTCCCAGGAACGTTGGCAACCGAGTGAAGTACCCGCGCGGCCTCCTTCCGCTCGTAAAACGACCCCGATGAATATTTCGCGCGTGCACCCGCTCACAGGAGCCCGCCCTCCGTGGGAGGGCGCAAGCAACCGCCCCGCTGCGTTGTTGCTCTCCCAACCGTAAAACTCGGCCGAACGCGTAAACCACAACGCTCGCACCGTTGTTATTAATAGGCGCGTGCCGCGGTGCATCGGCGGCGTCGGCGGACCGCGTGGTCGGGTGGTCGGGAGCAGCACCCCTCCCGTCCTCACCATTCTACCCCCAACCCTCGTACCTCCACGATTAAGCCGCCTGTACCGCTGCTGGCGAGGAGCCAAGTTTATTAGCAGAGAGGCTAATGAAATTAGTTTCGAGTGTTAGCACTCTGTGGGCCACCACCGACGCCCCCCCCCCCACCCTCTCTCTCTCTCTCTCTCTCTCACTCTCCCTCTCCCCAGCCCCCTCCCCCAAGTTTCTAAGACGCGCCCTCACCCTTTCTTAGGGGTAATTGTTAATCTTTTAGGCCCACGCGCCTCCCAAGACGCTCTGTTGCGTTGGCGTTACGCTGCGTCACGTCGCGGTGCGGGGGAAGATTAAATTTCGGGGAACAGAACGCGATTTCTCTGCTGGATGTTTATGTGTAAACGGCTTCTTTCATTTGGCTTGATTGCGTAAGACTGGGTTGGGAATGAATGTGCGTGTTCTGCGGTTCATTACGAATTTAGGCATCCCTGTCGAAATAACAGGAGGGGCTTTGTTACACTCTTTAGGGTTAATTAGAAATATTCATACCAAAGGAAATGGATGTGCTTAATAGGCGTAACGTAAGTTCATTTGTCATTCACGTTCATGCCAATATACACGTAGTATTTCCGTTGGATTTTCGCATATAATGTGTTTTTCTTTTGTTTTCGCCAGAGCGCTAATAAATGATATGTGAGATCATTTTGTAATGGAATATGATTAGTTTGTATATGAATGCTTTCTGTAATCAGATAGAATATTGAAGTTTTAGTACGTCAGAACCCTACAATAGGATATTACAAATTTTTCATTATCACTAATTATTATTTGTTGTTATTTCTACTGCATCTAATTGAAAATTTAGTGAAGACCGTTTTTCACAATTCGTTGAGAACTTCTTGAGTTTCAACATATATTTCATAGGGAGGATGCAGGGCTCAAAAACGTATTCTGGTCTAGAAAACTTTAATTCCCATCATTACCTTCGGGATCTCTTTAATTTCTTTGTTTAAAACATATTTTAACAACAAAATTGAAAAGCATTACAAAATAGACTATATACTAGGACATTTTCCGTACGTTTTTTAAATGATCACTTTGTGACATAGAAAGCGAGATTCTCGTTTTAAATTAACAATTATCTCCACAGTTGAGGATTATTTTCCAATGACCTTGCACTGCGAGAAGAAAATTACTCAAGCTTATCTTACTTGCTTTGTGTTTACTCGTATTTAACTACCTCCCTACCGCGCAGAGACTTCTTCTCCCGTTCCTTGATCATATTGCTCGCCTTCCTTCTCTGGTTATCAAGGTAGCACAATATCCGGTCGACCCATGTGGAATTTATAATGGACAAAGGTACATATAGCTAGGTCGAATTCAGCCGCTGTCTGCGGGAGAATTCTAGCGGCCGACTGCTCTGATCGGTAGTTTTCCGTGGTTTCTCACATTAATACAAGGCGAATGCCGGAGCACTACCCTAACAAACGGACCACAGAGAGCGCGCGATCTTTCCTTCCTCTTACGTGCCCCATCATCGCTTCTTGCACTTACATGCACTACATGTACAGCAGTCAGGGTCTTAGAACTTGTCTCCGCTGGGGTAAGCCTGGAAAGGGGAAATTGTCGCCCGCCGACAAAGGTCGGCTCTGGATCTCATCTTCCAAAGACGGAACAAAACCGCCACCTCCTGCATAAAATTAATAACTATACACTCACTTGTTTAACCCTGCATTGACCAACCTTTTTTCCATAACACACTGTACCAAAGGAAGGATTAAAAAACATTTTTTTACCAACACCCCACCAATGTGACGTTACAGGCTTTATTTACATAAACATTTTAAAATGCATCTTCATTTTCACTTGCTCTCTAATTACAGATGTCATTTTCCTCATCACTCTCTTCAAAATTGTCTTCTAATTCATATTGTAAACCGGATTCTTATACGTACTCATTTTGCTGCGGCATTCCGCCATGAGGAACGACTGATCAATACTATTACTAAAAAACTGAAATATTTTATCGGAAAATAACTTGATTTTTGAAAAGAGCCTCATTGTTGAGTAATAATTCGGTTTCCTATGAATACGTTGGTTACATGTTATACAAAGAAAAGGTCATTTAGTGTCGACCTCACGTTTCTGATTTTATAATTTAATTGTGAATGTCTCTAACGACAGTGATTATGGAACAATAAAATTCATTCTATTTCTAAAACAAAATCGGAATGTAGCGATTCGAATGGCATTACTTCAATTTTTATGATAGTTTTAAAGATGTGTGGACAAAAAATGGCCCTCCCTTTGGCGAATGAAGAGTTAATGACCGCAGCACCTGACATGCCCGAAAATATCAATGAATCCTCATCCGCCTCCTCGTCAGCGTCCCACTGATTCTAATCCTCGCACGGTAAGGGAAAATCCTCGCACGGTGTCTTGAGTAGCATTAGGAGCGGTACAGGAAGAGGCAAAGCCCACCCGCGGACCGTGTTGAGTAGATCGTCTTTAATGTCAACTTGTCCATCTGTGTCGGAGGCCACGGCGGAGGGGCGGGCGACCGAATGCCTGAGCATCGGCGCGAGTAGGGCGGCCGCGTCAATGGAGGCTGCGACTCAGAGGCCGTGGATTGGGTTGCGGGTGGTGGATGCAGTGTTATTGTGAGAGAAGTACTCCGCCAACGAAGCAAGACATGTATGAGGTAGTACGGTGGGTAGATGGATATCAACATCTCCTCTGGTCTTTTTCGTGGGTTGGAATAATTTGGCCAGAAATGCCTTGTGTACATATTGCGTACATTTTGAGTTCGCTGGCCTCATCATTTCTTCTTATTCGAAATACGTTGTTTCCATAAAAAAGGAATGCTTTGAAAGAAGGTAAAACTCGTTAATAGAGTAACTCGAAGTGTCGGATGAGGGGCTTTTAAAAAATCGTTCGCAAAATTGAATTTTTAAACTTCTTTCCCCGTCTGTAATGGTTTGAAACACTTACAAACATAGTACTATATGCCCTGGGATGAATATTCGGCAATCTTACTCTCTTTTAGTTAGATTAGGGTAAATTAATTTGATATCTAGTGCACTTTTATCCATGTTTAATACTTTTTAACTGAATATGTTATCAATTGTACATATACGAACATTAATAAATACAATAAATGTTACAAAACTTATAAACTGTTTACTAAAACAATTAATTTGTAATATAATGGACAAGTTATTTTTAATTTTTCTCCAAAGTCGTATTATTAGAGAGAGTAGATATGTGTTTACTTGGCGCGACAGCCCGTGGACGGGCTCAGGCCTACCGACAACGTCCCTGCCTTGCGGCCATGGGTTAAGAGGGTACGTGTGGTCAGTACGCAGGCACCCCCACGCCGTATTCCGGTCTTTTCAACCTAAGAAATGAATTTTATCATCGTCACACAGCAACATCTACTGGTATATTGCAAGGAAAACGCACACTATAGTCTTGGCTCGACCAGGAATCACACCCGGGGCCGCATTGTGGAAAGCGAGCACGCTGACCAAGAGCTAATAACTAGCGAGGGTGCTGAAAAATATAGTTCTGTGAAGTTGTAGGCTTCCGTGTTCACAGTCGAGATCTTGGCTGCTAAGATTTCAGCCAATCATACCCGTCCCACCCCAGCCATATATAAATCCGAGCGCTGGCCACTCCGGCGCAGATCAGCCCTGAGGAAGACCACGAAAAGATGATCGAAACGTCGGCAACCCAGTCTTCAACGCGGGCAGCCAAAATTTTAGTTTTCCTCAACTCTTCCTTCGTTCGTTTGCTTCTCTTCTGTGGGTTCCTCATAAACACGACCGTATTTTTTATTGGCACTGTTACATCACGTCATAAAACAATAGGTTTCTAAATTATTTTTTTAAATAGTTTTCTACTGTTGCAATGCATGTTTCATTGATATGCATTTATTCGTTCCAAATAAAAATATTCTTAACACATTTCCGCCCCTCCGTTCCCTTTAAGAGTCAGTTACATGTTTAGTATTTTATCGTCCTCAAAATAATTTTATATTGGAAAAGAATTTGAACTAGTAAATTCTGTAGCCAAGAACAGTTGGTTGCTGTAAAATCCGGATGTTATATAAATCGTGACTACAGTAACTTCTCCTTATTTAGTGTTCTCAAAGAAATTATCGGAAAGAGCCAATATTTTTTATACTGTCAGATGACATGCTTTCTGAAGTGGAAGAATGGAGTTAAAGAATGACTTACAGATTGATATTTTAATTCTTTGTCTATAAATTAACTTAATGCATATCCAATATTCATTACAATTCAGTTTTTTAACTTTTCTCATGAGTAGACAATCTAATGGTGTGACCAAACCTCAATATAGCAAGACGAATCGATAGATAGTAAAATTAGATACAGAATGTATGGATACAGTGGAAGGTTGAGAAACTTTGGCTTAAAAACAAGTTAATAATTCTGGCGTGATATTGACTCAGAGGTCGTTGTATAACAGTTCATAGATATTCAGATGAAGCCGATTTACTGCTTTTCTCTCCCAGCTTACAAAAGAGCGATGTAAACTTCAAACTTTCTCTAAAACAAACCGAGTTATCCCGGTTTTCCATGCTCATCTTGTGGAAATATTCTTAATGTAAATATTTTATCGGAATGCTTTAAATCTTTCAAAATCCAAACTCCGTCCAAGTTTACGAAGAGAGAGAGAGAGAGAGAGAGAGAGAGAGAGAGATTTATCAAAGCGTTCACAACTGAATAATTAAAGTCGTCCATAATTTCGCAGCCTAATTTGTAACGCAAATTGATTACATGTGTTAAATTCTGTGCTATATTCATATTTATAGTTGGATTTGGTGCGCATATTTCAAATACATGGTGTGTCATTAACGTTAAACTTCGCCAAAGAGACCCGAACAAAAATTGCAAAATGATTTTATCTTCCCTTTCTTACTCCTTTGTTTATAAGATTATTCGAGGAACACCAGCACATAAACAACCAAATATTCAAGTAAGGAGGGAAATGCATTACGTCAAATCGTCTCCCCCACTCTCCGTTTGTTTTCCCGCCTACGTTTAATTATGTATCTTAATAAGGAGGGACGCCGGAAAACAGGAGAAGTAATTTATGAATATGTGACGCGAGGGTGTGTTGAATACAATTTCCGCTCGTGTAGGGGATGGAAGGAGGGGCGAAGAGCTTTGAGAAGAGCAAAGAGCAACCATTTCAAGGAACTCCCTATAAGAAACGAGATGCGGGGAACGCACGTTGAGGACTTCCTGCAACTTCAACGAACCCCCGCGGAAGGGCCAAAAAGGTTTCGGTGCATATAAAGTAAACAGTTTTATGGAAATATTTCATACCTAATCTACGCATTTATGCAGTTTCCTTCGCTTATGATAATAGGCATTTTCTTCTCGTTCTCTCGACGCGAAGGAATATTAGCACGAATTTCATGTACGGCTATTTCCCTAATGATATTATTTCGAAATTCCGTTTTACTTATATCGTCATTTGAATAATGCTTTATACTACATCTACTTATTTAATATATATCTTCAAAAATGTTTTCAATTTCATTTTCTCTTTTGCCTACTTGTTTTATTTTCTGTTTTAAAGTGATTCATTATTTCTGAACGCAGAAACTGTGTCTTCTTTGGCATTATTCTTGTAATATGGATTATTTTTTCTTCACTAATATGAATTATAAAACTAATAATTTAATTTACTTGTAATTGAAGTGTGATTGCACAATTGTTAGGACATATATTATTTTATTTCCACAACTGTTCACAACTCTTTTGTTACGTTATCAATGGAATTTATTCTATATTACATGCGTCATCGTTATGAGAGAATTTCATGACATAAGGACTATATTCTTTGGAATGTGTTGAAATAATATCTGTCGACATTATTTCTCATGTGATGCATTATCATTGTTTCTTTTACGTAATAAAGTGAATACATATTAAGAAATATTTAACGATCAATTGATGACTTCAGACAAATTAACTTCTACGAACAATAGTCCCGTTCGTGTGGTGGATGTTGTTATCCCTGGAAGTTGAAGTGTTTCTCCACCACGAAATGATGAGATCCGGCACCGACCTACAGATCGGCTTGAAAAGGCTTTGCTTCATCCTCCAGGTATCTTCCAGCGGGATACCGCCCCAGCCGGAATCTCTACATGTATGGTAGTAATGTAAGTCTGAATGTGGGTAAAGGGAGAGGATAGGGCAAGCAAGAAGAAGGAAAGATCGTTCGCAGTCCGTAGTTCGTTTGTTAGGGCACTGCTCCGGCATTCGCTAGGTAATAATCGAAGAATATGGAAAACTAATGATCAGAGCAGTCGGCCGTAAAAGTCTCCTACAGAGAGGGGCTTCGAATATTTACTTGTAACACTAAGCATTAATGTAATAAATAGTATGGAAACGAGTTATACGTATCAGAAATAGGGAGAGCAGTATTTATTTAATATTTATTTACTTCAGTACAAATAATTTCTAATGGGAAAACACCTACCCTCTATTCTCAGTAACTATCTGTTAATATCAAGTTGATTATTATTAATGGATTGTTAGTAAAAGTTATTTCACTGCAATTCAGACAATAAGTAAGACTTTCGTTTCGTATACTGAGCTAGAATATCTAACTGTAAGTTAGCTCTACATTAAAGCCGAAACTGCTAATTTTTGGAAACAACCTCATTTATTCAATGTCCACTAGAAAATGTTCATATTATCAGTGGCTTGAAAAATATATAGATATATCAATTTGAGTAAACTTCATAACTGGAAACTGATATTACGATTTGTATGTACATTTGTGTGCAATAACGAACTAAATGTCATTGCTTTTCCCGTGGCGAAAGCACTCTCTTCAAAATTGGCGTTAATTCGCCAACCAAGAAGCATCTGACGCGTGACTCTTTTCGAAATCCGTTGAAGGCTCCTAAAGTGAAGCTTAACGCCCAATTACTTCGCTCCTTTTTCTGTGAACGGTGCGTGACCTAGTTAAAGTAAGCACTGCGCCAACTCGAGTACTGCTCATGGTGTAAGCTGCATTTAAGATCAAAAGGAATGATTTGGACAGTGACGGGTGTTCCGTAAGAGAAAAGAAATATACTGGAAAGAGAATCGGATATACTCGTTACACACCATTGTTCTTGTTGCTCTTAAAAACACTCTAGGAATAAACATTTCAACAAACAATGTGAATAAATTTATCTAATTTTAAATATATATCTGCCACCTGTGAATAGTCCACATTTTTAAAATTGAGTGTGACTTTTGTAGTATAATTTTATTCCGATGGCCCAGAAAAGTATTTTGCACAATGTCGATCTACACGTTACATATGTTCAGTATCATAATTTAGTAACACATGTAATATAATTCTTGAAATTTTCCGGTAATCAAAGTGCTAATTCCGAGTTCTAGTTTCTTTCATTAGCCACATTTCCCGAAATGTTCGGCATGGTATTAGATGAGCTTCCACTGTCATGCTATCGCTTCCTTCAGATTGCCATTAACTTTTGTACTCCAAACATATGACGTGAACGTGCTTGTGTTCCCGGGCATAATATTGTCCCCACTGCCGTCTGTTAAATAGCACATTGCTAAGTTCTTCGATTAAATAATTTTAACTTTTTATTTCAATAATTCAACTTCTTGCAGTAATGTATATACCAACACGACACACACAGCCGCTCCAAGCAAAAATATATGGTATTTGAGTGTTTTATCTTTCTCCATTTTTGTCTCTCTAAAACTATCTTTTTCTTTGCTTTTTCCCCCTTTGCTTCTTCTCGTCATCTAACTTCGAATCTGCCCTTAATGTTCCCTTCCACTTTTCTTCTAGGCTTTCTTCTGTCTGTTTTTCTCGTTCCCTTGCGATATCAATCTCTCTGTCGTTGCATTTACTTCTGTTTCTATTTAATGGTCTCTCTTTCTGTTTTACCATCCTTCTCATTCACATTTTTGCATCCATCTTTCACTATTCTCTCTCACCCCCTTCTAGAGTCCATTTTTGTTTCGCTTCGTTCATTGAACTCTTAATCCCCTCTGCCAATTTCTCTGTTTCCGACGGTACACAATCATTTACTGTTAATTTACTCTCGCGCTATCTCTTATCTCTCGCTCCCTTTCTTTCTCTCTCTCCCATTCTCTCTCCTGTTCTCTTCCTCCCGTTCTTTCTCCCCTCTCTCTCTCTCTCTCTCTCTCTCTCCCGTTCCCTATTTCATTCACTCCCTCAGTTTCTTTGATTCCCTCATGCTCATTCTGTTTCTCAAGTTCGTTTTGTTTCTTTTGACCCTTCTTCCTGCGATCCTCTCCCTCGTTCTATGTCTGCGTGTCCTTTTGCTTCTTCCTATGTCTCGTTTTTCCTCTCCCCGTGTGCGTCGTGGCTCATCGTACGCCAGCGGGCGGCGCATGGGTGCGGCGCGGCGGGGCGGGTGGTGTGGGAGAGGGCGGGAGAAAAAAGCGGCCATTCCGCCCGCGCGTGTTATTCCGGAGAAAAGAAGAGAAGAGAGGAGCCCCAGATCGCTAGCGCGGGTTTCGTAACGCGGCCGCCGCCGAGGAGGTCTCGTCGCGTAGCCAACGCGCAGCCGCTTCCTCTCCAGATGCGCCGCGGCCGCTTTTCGACCTGCAATGCATCTAATGCACTTCAGATCAATGTACCTACATGTAAATATGTACAATATTCACACACGCATATACTCGTACAGGTGAATCACTTCATGCGGCGAAAAAAAGCGTGCTCCTTATAATAATAGCAATAAATAATTTCGTGTCCTTTTTGGACATAGAAGCGTAGATTCCTGTACAAGGGTTTCTAATAGTTTTGCAGTTTCGTCGCAGCCTGTATGTCACCGGAACTTAGTACGCATTTCCATGATTCGAATCGTTCGTCGTTGTAGACACGCAAGATTATTAACGTCATTTTCAATCAGCGAGTGCACTGCAATTATGATGCCGGTTGACAGGACATCGCTGTGATGGCCTGACGTGGGGCGCGATCACAGTGTCGCTCTCGCTACAGCACTGTATTAATATGCAACCAAACTCTGTCAGTTCTCAATTTTTTATAATTGTCCAGAAGTTTTTTGACGACGTCTCGTCTTCTATGAGACGAAAGTCCCCACCGGAAGGTTATACTTATAGTAAGTCAAAACTCCGAGGACAGTTACGTGTTGTCGAAGATAACAATTACTTGTTTACACGACGATTGCCCTGGAATTCGTTATCTTAGAAAAATGTTTAAAAATGACTTTATGTGCATTTTCCAAGCTCGAAGCGCTGATGTAGACTGGGAAGTCTATTAGCATTGTTTTTGAACAGCAAATATACTGCAATTCTGACGACGGCCGGCCGGCTAGCGGAATTTTTATGTCATAAGATCAAGATATTTGTGTTCCAAAAATTAAACTTATTCAATGTAATATAATATGATATTTGCCTAGTAATCATAATTATATCAGACTTAGTTACACAAAAATCCGTGACATGAAATATTGTTATAATCATTCAAAACAAGTACCTACGAAAAGCCGTACAAGCCGCTTGGTTTATTCCAAGTAAGCAAATTCACAGAGAACTGAACATTCCTTCCATTAACGAATATATTCAACAACTCTTCCGACGTGTACAAGTGCACAAATATTTAATCTAGGCAAAAATTCTTCCATCCCAACCCGCATTATTTCCCGATACCCCAAAGACTCTCTTAAACCACCTTAAATTAGAATAATTAAAGGTGAATAATAATAATAATAATAATAATAATAAACCAAACTTAAAATGAATTTATTTTGAATTACTGCTCTGCAGACTTTGTTTACGAGGTAGCCGTGTGGCCCTCCTCAAATACTGTTAGCCGAAAGGCCAAAAATTATGTGTAGTAATAAATTGTAAATTAAAAACCCTGAAAGGCATATTATGCCGAACAGGCAGAAAATAAATTTAAAAAAAAGAAAAAAAATATTGTTACAAGTTTAAAGATTTTGTTATAACGTGGCTGTAATATGATCTCAGTAGATATGCATTTTGAAACAGTGGATATAAATAATGTTCAGTAAACAATCGCCACTGCCAAAGACCTTTCAGTGTGTGCCCCAAATCGAGCACCAGTCAAATAATTTCACAATGCAGATTTCTTGATTTTAAGAAAGGATTTAGTTCCCGATAATTGAATGTTGTCTTGGATATTACAAAAACGAATCAAAGTTATTTTTTCAAGAAAACCAAATTTCTCGGCAAACAAGGAATACAGATGCGACGTTCCATATGAAGACGTCATAGTAGTTAAATACGTTCTTTAAAATTGATTATATGACATATTTAGAACGTAAAAATTTTAAAATGCACATTAATGCTGGTTTGCTTGAAATTATAAAATTAAAATATAGAACTTTCGAGTCTCGTAGTCACTTTTGACATGTTATCTAAACTGGCATGTAGCAATTAACTGAATTCAAATTGTTTTAATGCGTTCATTTTAGAATATCAAATACACGGCAAATCGTATCCAAGATTCCACAACAGTCGTTTAAAGGGTCCGTGTGGGGAACACGAATTTCAACGGAACAGCCTCATTTCGCCCTCGTGGTGTGACTCATGGAGCACTGCAGCATTGCCAGAAAGCTGTGACTCCGCCTCCGAGTATATCTCATCATTGCACACTGACCTCGCCTATGCTGAGATACTTACGAAACACGTCGCTAGAAAGAGTTCCTCTAGGAGCTTCACGTGTGTATTTTGAGGCTGCTGTACCCGCACACATAGCTGTGCTTATAAGGCTGCGACAGAATTCATTCTTGTAGATTACATTAGATAAAAGTGATGGAGAGTTTCGTCTATTTCGGGATGTACGCAATACAGTGGGGAAATAAAGTATTAATAAACTTATCAGGAAAGATAGCAAAAGGAAAAAAATCTTATTGAAAAACAATATAAAATTTGTGTTTTATTTTACATGTTTGATTATTTTGTTAAGCAACGGATCCGGCTGAAGTGATCACATTCAGTGAATTTCTTCTGTTGCCGTGACATAAAACTTCTGAAAGCTAAATCGAGTAATATTATGACTAAATGACACGAGAAAACCAGGAGGGACTCCTATAAATGCCAATACGCAAAACGTCCATTTCATTTATGAAAATAATTACCTGGAATGAAGGTAACGACAATGTGAAACTTGTCGGATGGACTTGTACTAAAGGACAAATTATCTTAATAGAATTAGGAAGCAAAGAAATAAGGTTCATTGTGAGACCAGCTCATTCATAGTACGTACTGCTTCCCTAATCCTTCGCACGTGCTGAGAATCTACCAATAAGCTAAGAAGTGGCGCCTGTGGTGTAAAAGGATTGGAAGCAGAAGCAGCGGATCCTTTAAGAGGCGGATCCGAACGCTTGGATGCTCGCATGATCTTTGATGCTGACGCCGCCTGGGCGTCTGGAGCGCGGGCGCGGGCGGCGGCGCGGGCGGTGGCGACGGCGGCGGCTGCAACCCAAGGGCGATGGGCGGGCGCGGCGATATGACGCGCGTCCGACTCGCTGCCGCTGCCGCTGCCGCCGCCGCGGCCGTCGAGTACGCGCGCCAGTGCTCGCCTAGTCAGCGTGTCAGCAGCTGGGAGCCGCCGACTCCACTGCCACCGCCGCCACCGCCGCCGCGCGCCGCGTGTGAACCGCTCGAGATGGCCTCGCTCACAGGTGCGTCGCTGACCGGGTGGCGGCGCCAGTATTTGAGGAGGGGGGAGACGGGTGCATAGTCATTAAAAAAGGGGGTGCACGTTGTTAAATGGAAGTGTGTGTGTGTGTGTGTGTGTGTGTGTGTGTGACCGTGCAGGTTTTTACACCGTTTTTGGATGTAGTACGCGGTATTTGCGGAGGTGTGTGGTCAGTGAGTAGGTGTGGTGAGTGTGGAGCGCGTGTGGAGCTTCGTGAGAGTCATTAGTGTAAATGCAACATCTAGATCATTTAATGGAAACTGTTGGTGACGATGATAACCATTTATTATGTGATTGTACTATGTACGTCTGTCATTTGGCTATATCTTTCCTAATAAAGACTGCTTATTTAGCACATTCCTACATGTATTAAAAATTAACAGCTGGGCCGTTGTTTATGAAATCAGTTTTATCTAGCAAAGAGAAATGCTAAAATGTGGTCGAAGGAGAGAAAATAAGCCCAATAAAAATAATAGAATTTCTGAAATTCGTCGACGCGAAGAGATGCGTGAAATGTTTGCATTGCTTAACGAATTTTATAGTTAGACAAGTTTTTTTTTAAATATGCAGACCACAAGGTGATTGCCTCAAAGGGCTCTCGTTCTCCCAATTACTTTCCAGCGGAGTCCTAAAGGCGGACGTGCTAATGGAGATTTCTCAAATTAGATTCTTGAATTGAACTAATCGTCCTACCAATAAGCATTTTATTTTTAGCATGTATATTATCGTCATGAGTATAAGTATACTATATTTTCTTTAGATAAATTGCAACTTATGACTTGTCCATGTCTTCCTAAATCACCGAAATGGGAGCTCCCTACACGAGTTTGCCGGCAATACATGAACTAACATGTATACTTGAATATACATGAATTAACTAAATATGTAATTTGTGTAAAGTGTTAAAAGAAATATTAGATAGATTTTACAAACACTTTAAAGTGTAAATTATATCGTTGTGCTCTGAACACGCGTTGTATTAAACTTTTTAATAATATTATTCAAATATAATGTATTACTAACATTATGTTATATGTATACCTCCAATATAATGTGAAGGCCATGACTTGAGGTGTTTGAAGAGAGATATTTGCAAATGCATACTTTCCTATTGGTTTTCGGTGCATTGAGTCTAGCAACCTACTCATGTGATTCATTTTTCATAATATTTCCTTGATCCTTCGATTTCAACTTAAGCATAAAAATTCTTTATTGAATTCTAAGAAGAATTTGTTAACTTTGCCCGAATATTCCTAGATTGTTGTATTGGTACTAACATTCAACAGTTTAAAGTAACTCACGTTCACGTGATTTCATACTACATCTCTGTATGATTTACGATTGATGAAACATTTTATTATAACCATCGTCTACTAATCTTCTCCGAAGTTATTTTCTTAAAATAGTTTTCTGAAAATAACCGATGATATATGGAACCAAAATTAGCTTCGTAAATATAAAGCTTGTGAATTAAAAATGACGTTTAAATTTATGGGCAAAAATTCCCATTGATGACTTCCTTCATAGGATACATGAAGTCCCAATGTTAATGTTTCTCGTGAAAAACAGTGTCCGTGTCAATAGGGGTCAATGTATTAACTAAACACTAAGCTTGGATGTCATAGAACAACACTTAATTACCTGTGTAATCTCTTATTACCTACCACAATCACAGCTTAACTTGTTACACTGAAACCTTCTCATCCGTAAGAGTATTCCGTGTAGAACAGCGATTTCTCTGCAGCGGCGATTCTTCGTCATTGCTCGAAGCAATGAGGAAGATAGCTCTGGCGGTTGCGTGACACAGCTTGGTATCGCACCCTCTCGTCGACTTGTTCGGAAGAGCTTCAGTGAAGCCGACGGGTTTCGTCGGTTGGCGTGCCGTTCAGCTGGATGGTTGCTCAGACGAAATGCACGGCAGCTAAGGGAAAGGGGGTAGCGATTCTTTATTCTATAAGAGCAGATGTCTTAATTTTAAGATCCAAAGAACAATTGTGTCTTAAGAGATCGTTTCTGGAAGAAATAGGGGCATTTAAAAGATTTGAAGTTAAGTTATTTATTGTAGAAATCGAGTAGTACTCAGACAATAAATAAGTTGTGATCAGAGAGTTGATAAATTGCTGGGATCAGTCTGAAGAGTCGAGGCCACTAATTCGGAGGAGTCCTGACCGCCTACCTCCGTTGGAGTCATTTATTTGAAGATAATTATGGAGACAGCTTCGATGTCGTTTCATTCCTATGTAATATTGACATGTACCGATATTGTGAGATCAGGGGGAACATATGTCTACGCGGGTCAACATGACACACGGTCAAAATTTGGCTGAAGTCGATAATAAGTGCCCAGAATTTTCTGCAGAATAGAAATCTATTAAAATGCAAAAAATAGCATCAAAAGAGGTCAGATATTTATATTAACATTACAATTTCAACATTATCTTTAAAATTTCCTAGAGTAGAGCTGATTATTTAAGGATCTAGAAGTGCTGCGTAACCAGAGTGCCAATTAATAAGGCCAATTAATAAGGCTACATAGAACGACATTCAACTTAGCACAGCCCTGTCCTAAACACGATTAATGGACCATTGACTACATTTTGACACACAGTGCGTACATCAGCAGGTGGTCAGCATTAAGCCTAGTTTTCCGAAATTTAGCAAATGGATGATAACGGACACACCGCGCACACGACGCGATTCAAATCTGCAAATCATCTAACCAATTCCTTAATTTATTTCATTTCTTTAATGTCCAAGAGTATGAATCTTTAAGCAAAAAATAAAAAAAGTTATTTGTATTTAAATACGTACAATTCAAATACAAGTCGACTGAAGATTATAAATTAAAACTTTTATAAAAGAAACTTAATCTACCACACTGAATAATGTATTACATTACAACTTTTACACAGGTTTGCTGTTTCTTTCGTTTCCTTGTGTGCTGGCAAAAGGCTGCCAGAGAACTGAATTAAAGAAGCGATGAATGAAGCTGGAATGGAGCCACCGCTCTTCGTAGGCGGCTTTTTCCACTTCCTGTTCTCCGTTTCCGTAAGATCCACACAAACTCCATCCTGTAGACGCTGTTTTATTCTCATATTCTCTCGCAGTTCGTAATTGCTGAGCTAAAGTAATTTTCATTAACCAGAATGCACAATTTAATGGAAATGACATTATTTTTAAACTTAGTTCGAGCAAACTATTCGGGCATTATTCGATCTAAATTTATACCTGTGAAATGTTATAAACGGTCCGGTTACATGTGTCGTATTATTGATTGTCGACACAATATTATTGATTGTTTGTGGATTTCAAATGCTGGTAAGAGAAATATAAATTACCTTCTCTAGCAAGGGAGATTTGTTTCAAAGAGATGCGTAAGTGAATTTTCGTGAATTGCTATTCTTGAAATATTCAAACATTTGAACTCCGTATGAAGAAAAAAGACTTATTGTATATTAAAATAATAAAATATAAAATGAAATTGTAAGTATCTGGAAAGATGATAACTCTTAAACACGAAGAATAAATCTACATAGTGTAAGCCAGTTTAAAAAAATATACAAGTACTTATTTTTCAATTGTATTTTAGAAACTGTCTATTTAAAATTCAAGGTTTTCAGTAGGAAACTTTTATTGTTGAAAGTGTGCTTTATGAATTCAAGTTCATCTGATTAATATGATACTGCATATTAACTTCAAATAATCGAAGTATATAGGTGATGTTTTTGTGAATGGCTGGTGACTAATTTAGCAAACACCAACGAAGTAAAATCTTTGATGAAATATTTTGTTGATATGTTGTGTGACGTATACGAACAGATAACAAACCAGGAACGTAGTAGATATGTAATTTGATTCCGGCGTGTGTGGTACCAATAGCATGAGTCTGTTGAAACCCTCCAGTAAACTTCCTCAAAGGGTCATGGATTGTCATGGATGTGCAATACATACATTATTAAATGTATATTTAATGTTATTCGTAACTTTCGCGACCATTGTATTAATTAATATACATAATATGCATAATTACAGTTATTTCATCGTTTAAGAAAAATACAATAAAGTAATCTAAAAGTATAACAATATCTTCTAATTTCATTTTGTTTTCTTATCCAATTTCTGACATGGTTAATAAAAAGCATTCAAAAGCAATACGCAACGAAGACGCATTATCTCATAAAATTGGAATTTTGAGCTTTACACAACTTATCTTAGTGTGAGCAGAAATGTGAATTACAAGTGTCAACTCTTTATCGAACATATAATGATTTACTTTCGTAATGCAATTCACCTTAAATATTATTCTAAAACATTCTTACGTGCAAAAAAGACTTATCAGGCCTTATCTTAATTTCTAGACTTCCATAAGGTAAAAAGAAGAATACATATTATATATTCGTGTTATATTCTTTGTATTTAGTAAGTAAAAAGTATATATGGTTTATAAAGCAATGATACTGTTCATATTAGTCTTTAAGTTACTGGAAAATATTAACCACTACCTAAGGTATACGTTTTTCCAACTTTGGACTTTTTGGACTGGAAACTTGGAACTTTTTGGACTTTTTTTAATTACAACTATATGCATGCAATAAAACTACTGCATGTGGTAGTTATTCGAAAGACTGACTGTATTATAGTCAGCAAATACTTTTCGATAGAAATTAACTTTACAAATGAGATGTTAATTACTGAAAATACATTATCAACTAACATTTAACCTAGCTGTACATCTATTTTATTTAGAAGGAACCATCCACGACTACCTTGCCAGTAATTTTGTTTCCTAATGTGATTAGTTCTTTAGATAGAAAATTATTTCATTGAATTAATCATACTTTCGTACTTGAAGGCACAAATATAATTAAAAACAAAAGATGCGATATGTTTAGTAATCAGTTTATAACAGCAATTAACAGTTTATATCAGTTTATAACAGCATTATCAATAGAGAAGAAAAATAAATATTCGACAAGGATATAAAAAAAAATCCAATTCCAAATAAAGAAATTATCTTTATATTCTCTTAGTACATTTATGGTGATGTTAATCTCAAATTATCTTGATTTATTCGTCTTGGAAATTATTCTAAATGTTAATTTGCAAGAAAACCATTAATATTAAAAAGTAAATGCAATGAAACAAAACCTTTCTTTTTGTTATTTAAGGTCGCATCAACATCTTGGTCATTAGCGACCACTATTGCATTTAACGGTATGATAACTGTGAAGATGTCATGATATGATAATAGGACGAACACAAATGCAACCATACCCAAGGCGGAACACGAACCCGCGAACCAAGGTCGGTAAGGCACTACTACCTTCATGATCTCGGCTATCCGGACGACTTAATAAGTCTGCTTTTTATAAGATTTATATGCGTACAAAGAAATAAGTTTGTCATGTCACTTGAAAACTAAATAGTTTTAATAATTTTTATCAGAATTACATTATGTGATATAAGCAGAAACTAAAAAAATAATCACATTGTTATAAACATATTTTTACTCTAAATCTGTGTTCTTTTCAATGAAATCTGGACGTACTTGGAAAATTAACTATACGACAGCTTGTGAACTGGATGAATTAATTTATGAAACTTAATACTGTGAGCACTGCTTTTCATTATCAATAAAACAATCAATATTGTATTATTAATAATATACCGATTAAATTCAATCACAATTGAATATATCTGTTTGCTTACCAGTAAATATGGTTTTGTTTGAATTATTTCATAAGTCTTACTCTTTAGGATTCAACACATACGTAGTTAGAAATTAGATATGAAATTATTCATTTTTGAACAGGGAATGTCCACGTACTTTGCAAAGTCGAAGCGCTGTTAGCTTATGTTGCCAATATCTCAGCTAAATAAGTATGAGAATGCAACCTTCCGAATACAGTGTGCGCTCGTATAAAATACCTTCAATTTCTCAAATATCCTTCAGGTATTTACAAGAAAGTTCTATAATATTTTATTTTAATTTAATAGATGTGAATTTTTTGTGAATCTCCGGCCAATAGATTATGTGTAACATGAATTGACGGGTTAATTTTCTAATTGTTCCGATTGCATTCTCTGCGTCAGAATATTCTGTAAGGCAGCAAGCACTCTTCTCTGACAAAGGCGAAAAAATGAAAAATAAATTTAAAAATATTTGGTATTATTTGAGTTAAAAGTAAAGCAACTAAGGTCATTGAACCTGAGCCTCCCTTACAGCACTCATTGTCGTGAATCCGAATATCTACCACGATTTCCAACTTCTTTCCAAACCACTAACCGTCAACTCTGCCCGCCGCCCATTGCCCGCCGCCTGCCGCACTATGCCCGCTGCCCACTGCCCACCGCCTGCCGCACTACGCCCGCCCCCCGCGCCCGCCGCCCGCCGGCTACCCTGGCTGCAGAGCCGGTGTAGCGTTACGTTGCCGCCACCGCAGCAGCAGCGGCGGCGGCGGCGGCGCCGGCAAGACAGCGACAGGGACAGGGAGAAGGACAACACACCGCACACCGCGGTTAGCCGCCCCACGTGCCTCACCCCACCCCACATTGCCTCACGCGGCTTCGCCTCCTCCGTGCGCAGGTGGCTTCGACGTCTACAACATCGAGACGGCCATGCCCAAGATCGACCTGGACGCCATCGAGTCGCACCTGCGTGCAGCTCGCGAGGAGGAGAGGCGGGTAAGTAGCTTCTTCTCTTAACCGCAGTTGGTATGAATGTAGGGAAGTCCCCTGTGAGAATATTGGAGCCATACATTGGGATAAAGTGTTTCTTCAGAAAGTTTAATCAGAGTTCCACCGTTTGCGGGAGATATTATTTCACCATATCGTCATTCTGTGTATTATGAATACACGCCATAAATAAATGCATGTAATCATAATACTCTACTATAGAGCTGTCGTCCCTTGTGATCGACACAACCATTACTTCTGCGTTATTTATTCATTCGTGAATCATTATTTATTCTTTCACTAACCTTAATAAGGGTTTAGAATAATTGTTGTACGTAAATGGATTTTGTTGTAAGCCGTGATCGTTCGAAACTGTGGTAAGTTTTCTTATTATTGTGATTTGTATTCTGTTCGTCTACAAGCTACAGGGCATAAAAATCTATATTACCTTCATAGACCATACGTATTCAATAATTTATTGGTTTTGTTCAATATCCACTGTAAAAATCTAATAAATGTCCGGTGTGGAAACACAGAAAATGTTTCTAATTCCAAGTGCCAAATAATATTTTGGGAGGCTCCAGGAAACGTAGTTCTGTTAATGTATAAAAACACTTGGAATAAATATTCGAGTTGTTTCTTGTTTATTATCTCCTGCAATTATTTGTAATGACGTTTTAATCTCTATTTGCTTACTGAACAATTTTTTTTAAATTCTAGGCAGTAATATTTGCAACTAATCATGAGAATCTGCAGCTAGGTCATGTTTTGTAATATTTCCGGATGAAATTATGTAGTACCAAATATAGAGTTAGAAATGACAACTCCTATTCATCTTACGGAAATGTCACATTCGTATTTTGTTCTTTGAATAGAATTATTTTATCGAATATAATTTAATGCATTTATTATTTTAAAATCTGAAGAACCTTTCCAAACTACAGTTCAAAACTTTAGTGCAGTTTTTAACTACCAACGAAAAGACAATTTTGTAAGATATCCTACAACTAATCTAATTTACAAAAATTAATGTGAAAAGTACACAGATGCTAAAGAAATCTGTTTTGGTTTATTTGACACCTAACCTTAATCACTGAAGGAATTCTCGAAATGACTCCGAGTCCTCAGACATAAGCTTTTCTTCAATTTAAGAAATTTGAAACGTGTTCATGAAAGAGTAGCTTTACAAGTGACGTTTTTTCCTGAAATACAAAGTATCACTCAACAAAAAACTGTAGCATTACATGCAAGTAGATACTTCAATTTCATTACGCTAATATAAAGCAAAATGCGATAATAGACACTTGGGGACTTCGATCTTTACCCCGCGCTTTGAATCTCTCATTCCCGTATTTTTCCATGCATCGTGAATATTCTACGCTAGATACCATCAATCTGAGTCTCATCACAACGTTGATTTATGCATTTTACTTCTGTCACAAATCACATCGGACAGAACGTGCTTTATTTCGCGCTTAACTTTCATTTTATTTATTGTGTTCGTGATGGGAATATGAAATATTGCACTTGACACTACGGCAAATAAAGGGTGATCGACATTCATGTATTAGCATTGTAAGTATGTAGAGGAATGCGGAATGGGTTTTAAAAAGCCAGGATTTGTTATGACATTCGATTGGAGAGTGGCATTGTATGATTTCTGCAAAAACGTTGGAGTTTAAATTTCAAACTTTTTTGTCAGTACCAATAATGTTGTAGTTAGCTCAATAATTTTTTTATGGCTTAATTTATATTCCTCTTCCAGAATTATGAGCATTTTGAATACATTGAAAGAATGTGCGATTTCTCATAACCACTTGCGCTAACAAGAAACTATTTCCTCTGTAACTTGTTTGATATTCGGCGTGCAGTCATTTTACTATATCATGTGATTTTTTACGGTAATGAAGTTGACCATGTTGCCATTGCTTTTCTGAAGTACATAATTCTGTTTATATATTTTTCGTTGGGGTGGGGTAGGTGTTCAGATATTGAATGTATTTTTCTTTTTACTTGAGTGTAATTAAGAAGCACCATTTTATTTGTAGTGGTTCACATAAATTTCACGTGTAATGAGATCGGTTAAAATAGTTGCATTAAAACTATTGTTTTTGTTTCATACTGCTAATAGTGAGCACATTCCTATATGTAATACGATAGATGTGTTATTTTTACATCCTTAATTAAATGACTTACGACTCGTTTGACTCGCAAAGACGAGCTTCAATTGCTCAATAGAAGACTGAAAAGGTCAAATGAGAACGTGATAGACCTCTCGGGTAAATTCCGCGACATTTTCTGCTGCGGTTATCGACAGATAAGACAGTGGTGGTGGTGGTGGTGGTGATGGTCGAGCCATAGCACAGCCTTATCCGCGGACTCTGCTCGTTGTTATGAAGCGCGTACCTCTACTTTGCCTTCAAGATTAAGTGTCATTGGTTGCGACCTACTATTTTTATTGCTTTGTTATTCATTACGACAAGCTGACCAATATGATATGGGTTTGAAACAAATATAATTGTCTTTTACATAAGCCTTTGTTCACATTTACTAAAAGCTAAAACATTTTTTCTAAACTAAACTTGTAAAATCAACTGATGCTATTAATGTTACGCCATATATAAAATTTGAAACGGAGCGTTGGAGATCAACGAACTGAATTGATAGAACCAAAAATGTCTCTTTTTACGTTGATGTACATTTCAACGCTACATGAAGTGGTTTTGCCTAAAAAATGCGAGAAATTAAGACAAGAAAGTATTCCTAAGCCACTTTTCATATCTCCACATGAGTAGACTACCAGAGGAGTAACCCGGCGCTATCCGCATATATTTTTATCATATCCATCTATTTGGCATAAAAAAGAATGATATACTGTAAAATGGAAGTATTTGTAATTACTTTCCCGCCCCACTTCTTCACATTCCCCAGTCCATCATCCTCCACCTTCCCCCTTTCTCCCATTCGGTCACGACTCGCTCCATTCCGCGCCGTCCCCAGTCATCCTCCACGGTTCCCCACCGACCGTCTCGCCCTCGCTGCCAAGCTCCGACCCCTCTCCCGGCCCCCACCCTGCCGTCACCGTTTCCATCCAAACCCACTTCTCCTTCACACAGCGCTGTGAAACGCTGCTCCTTAATCCCTAAATACCTAAATGCATTGCGGTTAGCATTAAACTAAGTTAAACCTACGTTTATAAATTTGAAAAGGAAAAGAAAAGAAAAAAAGTGACAGTTTGAATAGCAAAACTATATTTTTCTCCGTCGCTCTAAGGTATTCGTGCAATGTTTGATTCAAATTGATCCATGTGTTCCAGTGTTATGCTGGAGCACACATATCTAGTTTTATATTTTTATTGGGACATCCATTGGGGTGCCGTAGTGTATCTATTGCACTCATTGACCACGAGATTTTATCATACGTAGCTTGTCGCAGATGCCTAATCCGCAGCACGTTGGGTTGAATAAGACAGGCGTTGTAATGTTGTATTTTAACAAATTACTTTTTATGACACATGAATTTGCATTTAGGAGTGGTGGATATGCTAACTATAGTAATATAAGCTTGTTAATGAAAATTTCAAAATCCGTCGGTTTGTTCATTTCCTATAATGCCTCTCCGTGGATGTTTTTCGTCAATTATTTAATAATAAATCACGAAGAAAATGGCTGAGTAGAAATACATAGATATAGATTATGGATCATTAAATCACTTAGATCTTCGCAGCATAGCAATGATAATTGTCATCACAGCGTTTCTTCAAACTGTCTCATGGTTTGTTTTAGTCATAACTATTATAACGGTGGGGTACCACACTCATTCTTATAATAATAATAATAATAATAATAATAATAATAATAATAATAATAATAATAATAATAATAATAATAATAATAATACTCTCTTTAATAACTAACAATAAGAATACCAAAATTTGATTACCTAGCTGGGAGTTATAATAACAGTCATTTACTCATACAATGAACCGGTGCATAGAAAAACAACAAATAAACGCCCACTATGCTTAAAGTCGAACTCAGCCATCCAAGAGTCGACACGCACCCTTCCTGGCCCGGGCGCGGGCGTGGACCGGGATGGAGCCGAGGGCGGAACGCGTGTAATCTCTGGTGGGCGGGAGCGGGGGGTGGGCGGGGGGGGGGGGGTAGGAGCTATCGCACCGGAAGCTCCCCCGCGATGTCGGAGAACATCTTTTAAAATTATCAGCGACGTTTTGAAGTGCCTCCCGCGCCGCCGGAGAGCCCCCGCCCCTCCGCTCCCTCGGGACGTCGTGTTCCGGAATGTCGTGAGATGCGTTGGTGACGCCCGCGCTGCCAACGCCCCCCCCCCACCCACCGCATGCACAGTGGGTCGGACAGTGCGATCTGGCGGGAATATAGGTCAACATTTATTTTTTGTTGCAAATGTCTGTACTCAAGGTGGAAGCGGATCTGCGAATTGGAAATTGCAGATCGGCGGAACGAAATCGGACACTTCATTTTATGAGGCAATGCCATCTCTCGAATATTGGTTGCCTCCGCAGAACAATTCAATAATTTACGTTCTTTCTCGGGAGTTCGAGGTATCGCTTGTGATGGATCTGAAACTGCTTCGGCCACTTCTTTTGTTTTGTTTTGGATAAAAACACGAACCTTCGACAGCAAATACTCATTATTACGCGCCAATAAAGGTGTGTTTGCAATGTTGTCATCAGTGCTCTCTGCAAGAGTTTACTGTCAGCTATTTATTATGTGGGTGGGGGAAGGAAGGCCATCGGTGGTCAAGAACATTGCGCGGTTATTACCAGCCTTTGTAGAACAGAGTAATCGCGTATCCGAATTATTTCGGGCTTCTACGTGTACTGGGCAGAGCGTATCAATGAAGTTAACGTAATCTAATTCGGTGAATCTCGTAAGTTTAACACTTTGGTTCCTTGGAAAAGCCGATATGTCTAAGTTAGAGATATGCTACTCGCACTTAATGTTTTCTCCATTCATAAATCCGCGAAAATGTGCGGTGAGTGAGGTTGTATCAAAACAAAGAAGTATTCTAAATAGGGCACAAATGTATGAATTCACTTTTGTTAGGCCAATGAGAAATTTGATTTCAATATGAGATTCAAGTCGATAAAACGTAGATACCTACTAAAACATTTTCTTAAAATTTAAGACATACAAGGTGTTATTACGAACCAAGTGCCATGCTGCAGGAAAAGCAGCAATCATAACAGAATATTCCCAAAATAAGGCCAGTTCTTATACGTATTAATCTGCTGTTTTTACACTGGCAACGCTACTAGGGCTTTTATTTCGAAAACTGCCAAAGAGAATTATATAGAGATTTTCTCTCAAAATATCTAGGATTTACGGTACAATAATATTATTACGTTTCAGAAAAAAAGTCTATGTTTTCAAAATGTTCTTATAATATCCAAATTCAAAATGGACTTTTATCACTATAATTCGTTTTTTTGTAACATCTGAAAACAGTATAAACTGACTATAAGCCATGATTAAAATTAGAAACATTTATTTTTATGTAATTTCTGGATTGCAAATGACAATATTCATTCATGTTGTGAAATTTTGTTTTTTAGCATATTCCTTGTTGCACTCTTCAGCTGTTCGTACCACGACCGCCTACAATACCTTTGCTACTTCAAACAAGTTACAAAGAAACGCGATATATTTTAAATTATCAGTTAAAATCTTTACCAACAAAACAAATGCATAATGAAATGTTTCTGAAAATATAAATTAAAGGTACATATAGTGTCTCGACTCGTTGCAATTTTGTGCGAACAACGCGTAGGCTCTGATAATTTTTTTTGCATAAATTTTATTAAAAATAACATGAAATATGAAGATAAATATACAGACCGAATGTAATTGCTCAAACATTTTTCACCAAAATCTTTTTAAACTCAGAAAGTGATAGTTTTGTATTAGTGACTTAGTACTGTGACTTAGTTCGTATATTAAAATTGGAATAATAGAGAGTACTTTAATTACCTCTTCTGGCGCAAGACTAAGAGAACATGGGAATTTTGTAAATATGATTTCAGCTTCTATCTCAATTTATTTTCAGGAACGCTTTCTAGTGTATTCTCTTCTGTTTCATTAAACAGAAAAGGCATTTTCAGTTTCTTTCATGACTAGTAAGCATTTTAGGCAATAATGGAGAAATCGTCCATGTTAAGAATTATACATGTTTTTCTTTCATAGCGTTTAATCATGAAATGCTTTCAAAATTTCGGGTGTCTACGTCGGAAGAGTAAAATAAACAATTGCTTAAAATTCCGTACTGTAATGATGAATTGCGACCGCGTACGTTGAAGTTTGGCCCACTGCACGCAGACTGAGCCTCCTTCCGGGGAGAAGCGCGCGTCATGCTTCTCGGCGCGGCCGCTGGGCGGCGCTGGGGGCGTCTCTTTGCGCGGCGGCGCTGCACAGCTTGTTGCGTAGACCGCAGGCGACGTGACACGGCAGCGGGCGAAGAGCAGCGTGTGCGATATGTTGCTGGCGGGGTGGGCGGGGCACTATGCGTGTGTTTATACGCGATAAATTATATGAAAACGAGGGATGGCGGAGGAAATGTGTGAGTGGTAGTATTTGTATACAAGAAATGAATGGCTATGGGCCAAAGAATTGTAACCCTTATGAGTTCACCTTTGAACTATTAACGATGCTACAATATATTACATTCAATGCTTAATTTTTTTATAATTTTTATTTCACTCGTAAGAAACACTGGAGAACTTTCTTATCTCATATCCTTACATGAAAAATATCGATGAATCACAGATTTCTCTGGCATTCTTCTCAATATCCGATAATTATTTGTTATCGTGTTTTTACTCGTAACCTCACAAGTAAATGGCGGTAATGATCACGCTGATGGCTTAGTGTCTAATTAATTTATGTATTAGTCAATTCTAGGGCACACATAAACATTTTCAATCGCTAGGCAATTAATTCCTTGCTAAGTTTATTTCTTTTAATAAGGTTCCTCTGTTTGCAATTTCATCAAATGCTTGTTTCACTTTCAATTAAATGGTTTCAAACGTTAAGTAATTGTGCGTGATAGATTCCATATTTATTTCTGAGCTCAGACGAAAGAAACGGTAAAACCTTTTTGTCTTTTCTTTTACCATAAATCAAGTGGCCACAGTGGTGATTTGTTTGTATCTTCCACTTTACGTTGGATGATCATGAGGACAGGTGTATGTTTATGGATGGGATGATGTTTAAGTGTCTTATTTTTATTAGGTATTTATTTTATTAGGTACTTTTTTAAAATACAAAGTGTTCTAATTTGAACATTTGAACATACATTAAAATTATAAAATAATAATTTTCTTCGTGATGACCTTCCTTAATAACAGAACACTAATTGTATATAAAACGAATAGTTGTTGTCACGATGAAGAATGAACAGAATAACTGAATAAAAGAATAGAAGAAGTATCACTGAATAATTTTAAAGATATAATGTATAATAACTTGTGCAGCCAAAATGCGTATTTTGTGGGTCCTTGATGCCGAAAAATCGATTGACTGCAAAACGTCCGTATGTCTGTCTGTGGTCAATGCTAGCGCCTGAACAGTTGAGACTATTTTTTTCAAAATTGACATTCCCCAATCGATCTGAATGAACTGGAGGCTTGGGAAGTTTCAAAAGAATACTTTGATTTTACATAGATTACATTTGAGTACAGAGTACTTTACATGAAGCCTCAAAAACATTTTCAAAATGTTCTCGAATTTGGCCAAAAATGGCCCTTTGTCGTCTTCAGATAGGGTAAAGAACGCATAAGAGAATGGTGTAATGTCGTTTGTTGAAATCCCAGATTTTTTTGAAAATTGCAGAAGTGCAATTGTTTGGGCGTCTTCCTACAACTATAATATCGAAGATATTTTTTCCCTTAATGAAATCTGTTTCCTAATTACGAATCTTCAAATAAGTTAACGTTTCAGTTTTCGAAAGTATGAGTAGTTTTCGTGTAATTTGGCGCTAAATATAGGCAATTAAAAAAACATTTTGTTTCTCAAAAACCGCTTCAAATTTTTCTTTATTTTTTTCTCCCACGGATAGAAGAAAATATCTTTAAAATAATGGCGTGGATCTCATTTTCGTTGAACTCCCTGAATTTTCGAAAATTGAAAAGTGATAAATAATGCGTGAAGGTATGTATTGTTGTAGCACTACTACGTAGTTTCACCGCGGAGCGCGTCATTTTCCTTCCCTGACAAATACGATTAGGATTGCGCAAGAACATGATATCGTGCATTACTCGTAACTGCAGCTTCAGGCATTCAGAGGCGCGAAGTCAATTTGGATTTATTGTGTATAACTCCGTGACGTAATGTAAGGTTTTACTCTTTGTTTTGTTTTTTCCTGTGCGGTCTTCTTGCGGCCTGTGCGGTCAATGCGCGGAGAGCGCGGCGCGAGCCGAGTCCAGATCCTCCTGTAGATTTCGAGAAGACGCTGCGAGATAGGAGGCGCGTTCCCGCACAATAGAGTTCCCCGCGGAGGCAGTGGCAGAGGTCGGGAAGCAGGGTGAGGTGGGGGGATCAAGGGAAAAGAAGGGGGCAAGGAGGAGTACGGCCGTGCCGGAACACGGAAGGGCCTGGGTGATGGCCAGGAGGGGGCGGGGCAAAGCCAGGGCACGAGGGTTGGGGAGGGGCGGGGAGGGCCGGGGCGATTCAGGTTAGGGCGACACGAAACCAGGGTCAGGTGAAACGGGGCGGGGAGTGACATGTCGGGGTAGAGCAGGGGCGGGCTAGCACGACGGCAGAGCGAGGGCAGGATGGGGTGGGGTGATTCAAGTGGCGGTGAGGAGGGGGAGGGCGGGACAAGGCAGAGTTGAGCAGTGCTGGAAGGCGCGATGGCGGTGACGGGGAGGAGGAGGAGGAGGGGGTGGCTGCGGGAGGGAATCGGGGCAGAAGCAGGACGGTGGTGAATGCGTTCGCATTGAGGGGCTCCTCCGCTCTGTGCGAAAGAAAAGCGGCCGAACGCGATTCAGTCTGCTCGGACGCTCTTCCCACGCAGGCTGCGATGCCGGGGGCCTCGGGCATGCGCCGAAGAACCCTTTAAACCGGGATGAACTGAAGGTAAGACTCATCTAGGTAAATCGACGCCCAAAGCACGCGAGCTGAGGATTTGAGTCTCATTAAGTTACTTCAATCGAGGATTGTTCTTACTACTAGTTCTAAATCGCCGACATTTCACGACACTTGAGTACCAATAGGTTGATCATGGAATGTTTGTCTGTAAAAAAATGTCTATGCTAGATCGCCAACGTTTTCGAATATGTTGTCCCATCAACAGGGTTTTCTATACAACTAAAGGGTTACTCATTTGGTATTGTATAGAATATTATATACAGCCATCTTTTTCGTTTTGCATCGTCGCCCTCAACGCCTTAAAATTGTCAGTTTTGGCAGCCATACGTATTTACCCTGGCGTGAAATCATTTTTGGTCGTTTTGCTTCTAATTTATATTTAATATTTAAAAATAAACCAATAAAAATTTCGAACAATATGACAATAATGAGTCACTTTAGTTTTGAGAGCATATGGAAATTTTTCAATACAAATTCTGTCTATTCTATTGTATTCTAATTAAAAACAGTTTTTCTTTACCGATACAGATTATGATTATCGCCCATTGCCATGAAAACAGTGTCATCAGAACAGTATCACTTTGAGTTTCACCTGCAGTAATCTACATATGACACTGACTGTGTGTATGCACTTCCACAACTTTGCATTACTAAACGATGGATATGAGTATTATGTGTTTTCCTTAGGAAGGATGATTCAGGAAGGATGATTCATTTTGTTTTCATTTTTCTCTCGCAGCTGAAGTATCCGGCGTTCTCTATGTAGTTATTAATTACAATCAGCTCAAATTATTTCAGGTATTAATTTTTTTCTTTTAAATCTGTAGAAAAAATATATTTTATCAAAACAAAAAACTTTGAAAGCCGCCAGAAACCGTCGAGATGTGACTGACCAAATTTTAGCCCCAATTTGTGACGAAAATTTAAATGAATGTCATGGATAGTTTTTCTTAAATCCTTTATTTAGGGTACGGTGCAGATTTTGTTTGTTAACTTGGGGGCACCGTTCCTAATATGCGTGGCCGCCTATCGAAATCAAATGCAAGAACGTTTTGTATAAGTTAGCATCATGTTTTAATTTTGTGGGCCTGTGCCCCAGCGGCCCGCAGACCCACCTGGCCAGTCACTAGCTCCGATAATGACCAAGATCCATGAATGGAGTTTTATGCTGATAATTAGTAGCCATATTAAATGGCAAAGCATGATCATATGAATCCAAACTTTCTGGGATAAAAATTCTAAAGAATGATATAAATAAAACGAGATTTGAAACTCGTTAGTTCTTTATAATATGTCTGGTATTGAATTTTGCCACACTAATAATTTTAATTAAACATTTATTTGGTGGATTTGGTTATTTATGATGGGTAAACTAATCATTATCCAATCTTTAGTTTTAGTGACGTGTAGTGGTGTAATCAGTTGGTAAAGAAGTGTTTTTGAAAAGGCTATAGGATCTGAGCAAATCTTAGTATATTGGTGTCTCTTGTGAAAAACTTCAAATTAGCATGTGATGTATTCTGATGTATGGACAAATCCCTCAGTTTCAGCTGAGGATTTCCTAGGCGTGAAATTTGTCGATTTAAATAAAATACATAGAGTTGTTTTTTTTTATCTCTTAAAAACTGAATCTTTCTCTTCAATCTCTTCCTTGAATGTGTAGCTGACTTGTGACTAAAAAATATCGACTGATTTTATCTTAAGGTAAAAATTTGTGCCTTTTTAATCAACTAGATTAGTTCATTTTCACACTTTGAGTTGAAGCAAATTTTACGAAGTCATCTTTTCACAGTTCTAACAATTCTACTTCAGCTAACAAACCTTTAGAAAAAATATTTTTGTAAGTTGAAGTTTCTATTGAGCGTTTGTAATCTTCATTATCCAGAGTGCCTCTCTGCATCTGATAATCTTCGTAACGCACAGCTCTGTATTCTACATTTCTCCTGCAGCAATACTTTTTGCACGCGTGAGAGACAATCTGGTTTCCGCTCTCACTCTGAGAGGATTTCTTCCTTTGAAGTCTTTTTTCACAGAGTAAATTAAATATGTAGAAGAGAAGTACCGTTATTACGCGAGCTATGGTTGAGCTGTTGATGAATAAATTATATAAAATTTAAGTGAAAATTAAACATGTTCTTCATAGCCGCAACCTTATGATAACAAGCGGAATATTTGATAAATGACTATTAGTAGCTCTGAGTGAGTGAATGTGTGTGTGTGTGTGTGAGAGAGAGAGAGAGAGAGAGAGAGAGAGAGAGATAATAAATAATTATTAAAGTACACATTACACCTACGAAAAAGGGTATAAGTTGAATACTAGACTCGTTCTTGTGATTTTTCAGATTATTTACTTAGATTAGATTAGATTCAACCAAAAGATTTACGTAGTAATGCAGGTACACATCTAAAACCTCTAAAGTAATGTTAGCAGCATATTAATGAATTTTACATTCACATTTAACCAGATATGATTAAATAAGTTATTAATAATTACTATTATTTGCAAATTATTATTCATATGTTATTAATATTTACTATTTTTATTATACATTTTGTAAAATATGTGATGAGCAAAAGCGAGATAAATAATACAGAACAGTAGAAGAAAATGGACATCGAGAACAATCGTGACATTTTTGAAAGTTTTATAAACACATTTTATTTGCCATTTGCTCAATTTTAATAGAAAATAACGTATAGAAAAATATTTTTTTGCAAGTAGACATGATGAATAGAATGATGATTCCGGGCACGTTAACTACTAGGGTGATTCATTCCGCTAGTGTAGCGAATGTTTTATCCTGGGATGTGGCAATGATTACTTCCCCCGCTAGATGGTGAGATCCAGCGCCGATAATAAGGTGGACTTGCGGGGATTTCCCACGCCTGGTATCTCCCACCAACGGGGCACCGTCCCAGCCGACACAGGCTCTAAGCCCTAGACTTGTCTCCCGTCATGTGTGGTAGTGTTGCGCATGTGGGTGGGTAAGTAAGGGGTAAGGAAGGGACAAGGTAGAGAGAGGAAAGGTGGTTTGTTAGTGTACTGTCACCACATTCGCCTGATATATTGGTTAGAGCAACCAACGATAACTAGCTATTCGATTAGCCTATCACTAGGTATCTCCTTCAGAGATAGGATGAATTCGACCTAACTAGAAAGCGAGCATCGAAAACCCTGTACCATCGGGTCTCAATCCCTAAGACAATCCTGTCAGAGTCCCTTCAGAGACAGCGGGAATCCTCGCCCAATCTCAATCTGTGAAATTAGATGAGAAAAAATAAATAAAACGTATTACCAAGTCATTAACCGATAAAGTGCAGAATATTGCTTCGCTAGCTATCTTCTTAATCATATTCATACTTGAGGCGCTCCTCCCACATTACAGATGTGAAGCAATTGTGAACAATCTAAGCAAACTATTACCAGCTAATTTTTATTTGCACAGAAATAAGGAATTTCGACTTATTCATAGAATTCCTACAAATATAACACTCAAACATCGTCCTAATGGTGTTTTCAGATCGAAAGTCAATTGTAAAAACTTCAGACGGAAAGTAGAAAATTATTAATAAAATTTTATTATTGTTGCCTTCTTTATTGAAGGACGTAAATCATTTACATTTTACCAAAAAATAAAGTTCCTAATAAGACTAAAAAGGGCTTATGAAATTAATTATATGTGTGTTAATATGTTCTATTGATATTCACTTCTGTTAATTCAACAAATGTCAGCCTACAATAAATTGTAATTAATTTTTGTTAGAAAATAAGAAAAGATAACCATGATGTTTATTTCTCCACATTCCTTCTCATTTTATCATCGGATCAGCGTTTTCAAACTCGCACCACTCCAGCTTACGCATCGCTCGCATCTTCAAGACAAATGCGATTCTTTCTATTGGGGGCTAAATGGCGTGTTACTGGAGATACAAAAGAAATTGCTATTGGAATATAATTGCGTAGCGCCCAAGCTGGCTCTGCCCCGCCATTCGCTCTGCCCCGTCATTCCTTTCTCCCCCTTCCCGCCCTTTCGTCATCTCCCCCCCCCCCCATTCTCTGCCCAGCCTCGTCGCTCTCCACCCCGCCTCACCACATCCTGCACCGCCACTCTTCTCTACGTCCTTTTATTTCTCTCGGCCCGCCTTGCCACGCCGCCCCCCGCGTTGGCATTCGCTAGCATTGGCATTGGCGGTCGCCTCGTCGTCTTCCTTGCCCAGCCCCGTCCTTCCCGCCCCGGCACACTGTAACCCACCCAGCGCTCCCCGCCACTCCACGCTCTGCAGAGCCCCTACCTGCGGCACCGCCACTCCCCTCCCTGCCGCTGCACGCCCGCCACTCACCGCCCCTCCCCTTACCGCCCCGCCGCTCACCAGCCTTCCGCTCACCGCCCTTCCGCTCACCGCCCCGCCGCACACCGCCCCGTCGCTCACCGCCCCGTCGCTCACCGCCCCGCCGCTCACCGCCTCGCCGCTCACCGCCCCGCCGATCACCGCCTTGCCTCTCCCTGCTCCCCTCCCCGCCGCTCCCCTCCCAGCCGCACCCCCCCACCGCACTCGCCTCTTCTCACCCCGCCACTCCCTGCCCTGTCGCTCCTCTACTCCACGCCCCATTGCTCCCCGCCACCACTGTCACATTCCCGCCACTCCCTGGCCCTCCCTGATTCACATGTCCCCTCATTTCACCTCGTCCACCGCTCCCCGCCTCGCCGCTCCCCGCTCCGCCCCTTCCAGGCGGTCGACGCGCTTCTTGCGGGTGCCATCGATCCCGAGGCCGAAATAAAAGAGCTGCGGGCGCTCGCTCTCGACGGCGCGTGGGAGGCGGGGAAGGGGGAGGGTGGTGTGGCCGGAGGCGGCGTAGGGGGACGAGGAAGTGGATTGCTTCAGCGGGGACGGGGTGCAGGTCCGGGAATCGAAGTGGTGGCTGCGGTACGAAACGACGTAGAAGGATAGGTTGCGTCACGATGCGACCTACCCTTCGAGGATTGGTGAGTAGCGGGTTCAAGTATCGAACGTATTGTGTAGATTAGGTAGTAGAGAATGTCTATTGGGATATATATAAAAAGGGTATGAAAGTGATGTAACAGAAAATATCCGATGAGAAACGTGAAGTCTTCAAAATTACTAAAGATAGTAAGTCAGTCGTAGATAATAATGCATATTTGGTACGGAGAAAGATAAACAGAGATCTAAGTGATCTAATAAAAAAGTCAAAATAATTTCAGTTTCAGGTTAGAATACTTAAGTTTTTGTCTGATGTCTGCATGATTATCTGTTAATAAAATGACGTATCAAGGTAGATGGATGTCAGAAAATATGAAATAGTTATACTAGGAATCATACAAAGAAGGTCACTAGGTTTTTTTGTGAAAATGAAAGAAATATAATTATAGGAGTTAAAATTATAATGAGAACATGAGAATGAAGTGCATGAGAAAGCAGAGATCCGTAATAATTGAGAAAGATAGTTTGCCAAAACAAAAAAGGAAGTTAGTATTTTCGATAGAGAAAAATGAGGATCGTATCAGTAACTGCGCGAAATTACACAGGGTGATGGAAAGTTAACGTGAAAAGGATAAATGAACGCTGTTAAGGCAAATGGAAGTAGACCAAGGTAGTGAACTATCGATCGTGAGTCCAAAGGTTGGGAAGGAAAATTAGTTCGAGATAACATGAATTGTAAACAAACACACAGAATGTTAGCTTTTGATTATTCGGTATAGGGTCACATAAATAAATGCAGATGAAAATCAATATCTTCACTAAGCTACAAAACATTTCATGTAATGATTAAACAAAGTTAATACATTCGGAAGAAAGTGAAGGAAAAGATCGTCAAAGTGATGCATGTTTTAGAAGAATTAGTGAAATTTTATGACTCAGACATGTCATGGTAAGAATAACGAAATCTGGAACTATAAAGGGAACAAATAAACGTAAAATATTCAAATTAAGTAGATTGAAAAATAAAATAATAAGTTATGTAATTACTGATAGAAAAATGTATTTACTAAGCATAAAATATGGACATGAATTATTTTAATAATTCTCAGTTTTGAAAAATAATTTTTCAATTACTTATTTTCGATACATAGAATATTGTGTGTATTTAGGAGTACTCGCGTTGCACTATTGTTCGCTGACACAACAGCGCCATTAAGACAATGATGAACAGTCCCTTTCGATGCGAGGGTTGCTGCTTGGCCCTAGAGGCCCTAATGGGGCAGCATGTGCGAACGGGTGTTTAGTCTTCCCCCTCTCCCTGCGCTCACTGTACCGCGACGTCTGCCACGGTCCAACCGCCAATTATTGGCGCCGCAGGCGAAGCACAGGTACACTCGCTGCTCCGCCCCGCTCCACCAACCCCGGTTTGCAATGCGGATCCTTCGCCCGGCTGAGCCAGCTGCATCCTTGTCCCTCCCGGCCAACCCCACGCCCTTCATCTCCCGTCCCCGCCACCCGCACGCCCCGCCCCGGCCCGCTCTGCCGTGCACCGTTCCCCTCACCTCGCCCCCCGACCGCACCTCCACCCCGTCCCACCTCACCCCACTTGATCCCATCCCATCTCACCCCATCTCTTCCCACCCAATCCCGCCCTATCCGAACCTTCTCGCCCGCCCCGCACCGTAACGCACCATCCTGTACCGCATGGCGCTACGTCGCAGCACACTACCCTCCCCGATCCGTTCCCACCCCTTCCCGACCTCTCTACTCCCATCCTGACCCGACTGCCGCGTTACGACCAGACCTTTCCTGACCCGACCCGACCCGACCAACGTTGCCCCATTTCACCCCACTTTCTTCTGCATTCTCCCGTACGCGGCTGGCCCGTCCTCCCCCGCCATCCCCCGCCTCTTTTCGTCCTCCCTGATCCGTTCTGCCTCTCTTCGACCTACCGTACCTTGTCCGACCTGATCTAAACGATCTCCAATTAATAAAGATTCGCCAAAACGACACCCCAAACATCCGTCGTTACTCAATGTACCCTCTAGATTTCTATTACACCCCACTCCACTTAACCATTCTACTCACCTACACATTCACACACCGTACTCCACCCCATTCTATACTGCATCGTCCCGCACCAACCTGCGGCAATTCGCCCTAACCTAACTCAATACGTTCTCCACCCGGATCCGCACTGATTCCCCTCTGTTATTCTCTACCTCGCCCATCTACAATCCACATTGCTGGTTACAACCCATCAGCCCTCGCTATTCCACCTGCTCCTTCTACTCGCCCCACCTCTGCCCTGTCGCTCTCCACCGTGTCACATGCCTCGTCACATCCCACTTCCCCCACCTTGCCACTTTCCATTCCCCTCAACTCCCCAAACGCCCACGCCCCTTTCCACCTGCCCTGTATGTTGTACACTCCTCTACCCATTCACCCGCCTTGTCCGCATTCCAGCTCCCCATGCCACTTCCACTTCTCCTCCATTCCCTCCTTATTTCGCTTCACTTGGCGTAGGAGATCGCCTGGGATCTATTCTTATCCGTCGGATCTGATTATCTGGCGGCGGTCGGTGGTGGGTTCTGCAGTAACGCTACGATCGTAACGAAGTATTCCCTCGGCGCCTGCGAGATCGCTTGCGTTCAGCAGACGACTTTAAATGTTAAACAGCTCGTGCAGTGTCGGATGCGGAAAATGTGAGTAGCTGACAGACGAATAATCAGTTACGGCACCAACTGGGAGTAAGGTCTGATTTCATGTGTATCGCGACTGTTTGTGTAAGTGTTTATATGGTTGAAATGTGCAGCTAAATATGTGATGCTGGAATTTCCTCTACCGTAGGTGTTTGTTTTTAATTGAAATGTAGTGACGGATAATATTCATCAATGTATCATCTTCTACAACAGATTGTAGCGCAAGACGGCTTCGGTACCGCCGTAAAACATAACTTGCTGAAATCAGTGTACTGTTCTGGATAAAATGTATTATGAAGCTCCATCTGAAACACTATTATTGGGATGCTCTCTTTTTTGATTTGGATTGAATTTGTGATAATTTATGACTGAAAGAAAGTAGTAAGAATACAAATAATTCACTTAATAAAGTTTGGTTACATGTTTCAAAATAGAATTTAAGGCGTATTTCCTTATTCTCTTGGAGTGATGTACGCTGCATGTGCGAGATGTGCCAAGCTTCTAAACATAGTATTATATTTCCAACATTATATTTTTGACTTGAAATTTTTCAATTTATTTACAAAGCATTTAAAACTAACAACAGACAACAAAACTCACAACAAAACAAAACTTACTCTGCAGCAATGTCTAAAAAAGGTAACCCAAGGCCACAAACTTCTGAAATGAGGTTCTTGAGGCCTGTTGTTGATTATAAACTTACGGACAGAAAAAGGAATGCAAAAATCTGCGAAGATATCAGTGAATAAAGCCTTCATCAGAAAATATTTTACTATTAAAATTCCTCAAAAATGGAATACTGCAGGGCAATGGTCTACCGAAAATAATACTTCATTACAAGGATGAAGAAATCCTGGTCGGTCGAAACAGCTTTGGTGAGACGTGATTGGAATGGAGTAGTGCTGATATACCTAAAGAAAACTTATATTTTTGTCGTTCGAACTACTTAAATAACAGACAATTGTATGTAACTGTGTGATGGAGTGAATCATTCGATCGCGCGACCAAGAGAACTCGTAATCGCATTGATCTCTGCCATTTCTCGCAAATATCTCGTCTGTGGTGATCCCTTCCCAATATCTAATATATTGGAAACCAATCTCTTCATGGATCATATTCTCCTATACTACGAGAAGTTAATTTTTTGCCCTCAAAACATCGTCTTATTTCCTCTCTGTAAAAGAGTTACTAGACGATGACGAAGCTTCACCAACAAGAAATTTTGGCTTTTCTCATGAAAAATAAAATATACTATAGTATCTGAAGGAGATTATCCTTAAGTGTTTTATTACAGTGTCGTAATTATTTATTTTACCCAACGTGACAATTCTGACTTGGTTCTATCGTATTGTTATTATGTTTTACCTTGTTTGAAATCATTATAGTGTTTTGAAAAAAAATCAATAGATAGCGAATGGAATTCACAACTATTTTACCCAAATCATAAAATATTTCATAATTAATTTGACACCGGCTGGAATTTTGGCAGTATTTGAAGGTCCCTTAATGTGCAATGAATGAACGCGAGCCGGAGGGTGGCGCGGCGGAGAGCCCGGCTGACGAAGGGACCGCCCGCGCGCCACCTGCCCGGAGGCGACCGGACGCCGTCTCCCCACTTGCTCGTCGCGCCAACAAGAGGCCATCGGCTGGCGGGCCAAACTTAGTCGAGTCTCGACGATGGCGGATTTACGGTAGAGGGCTAAGTTTAATTCAGCTCCGGTCGGAAGGAGAACTACAGCGACCGGCTCCTCTGATCGGTAGATTTCCGTGATTTCTCCGATCAACATCACGTGAATGCCGAAGCAGTACCCTAACGAACGGACCACGGACTGCGCGATATTTCCTTCCCATTCCTTGTCCTATCGTCACCTCTCACGTACATGGACTACACTACCACACATGTCGGGAGGCCAGTCTGGAGCTTAAAGCGGGGCCCGGCTGGGACGGTGTCCCGTTGGTGGGAGATACCTGGTTAGGGAAAACATCGCTAACCGATAAGTAGGTTGGCGCCGGATCTCACCTTCCAGCGGGAGAAGATCATCGCCACCTTCCGATGAAAAAATGCATTAAGATGGCTAATCGCCATAATAGTTGACGTGCTCGAAAACGTCTACCAATCAAATCCATTGGCTTCACTGCCCTCACTGCCCTGCTTCACTGCCCTGCTTCACCGCCCTAAATTTCCCATGCTCTAGGTCTATCACCAAGATATTCACTCGTGCTTCAGTTTCATAATAAAACATTCTTTAATAATATTAGGAAAGGTTCTGGGCAGTTCTCATTAGACATTTATTTACTTTTTGATGGCTCAAGATACAAAATATGCTGCAAGGTTTATGACTGATTCTTGTCCAGTATTTGTAAATTACAAAATAGATAGCTAATATTGTGTAAAATAATGAGAAAATAACGTAAGTTACTATGTTTAACTAGTTTAACTATATCTAAACAAACTTGGTTACATCGAATTCCATTAATTTTCATAATTTTTGAAGTTTTCATTTAAAAAATAAAATTAATATTGTAATAATATTTTTCTATAACTAATAGCAGTTTGTTTAATTCATATTAAAATGCGTATATTGTGGATGATTCTACCTACTCACTGAGCAATAAAAGAAAAAACGCTAATTTCAAAATATTTATTTGAACTACAAGGTCATTTTCTGTTTTCATCTGCTTATATCCATGTTTTGGTTCGAGTGTAAACTTTGTCTCAAGTAGCTAATAGATACTGTTACTTTCCCAACCTTGTACAGGCCACACCTCACATCGCCATGCACTTCCAACTCCTACAACCTTTCCTAACCTACCAGACTACCATCAAACACTTCAACCTCCCCCAAACTCCACAAATGTTCTCAATTGCTACGCTTCTCCTCTCTACTTCCTAACACTTGTGTCGCTTCGAAACATCTCCAAGGCACCTCAAACAACGTCCTACAGCTTCCTCATCCCACAGTCTATAGACAGGGCCTTCCACGCCCACGGCGCGTTGGGCGTTCGCATCTGCTGTCGTAGGGGAGCAGCCCGCGGCGAGTGGCGAGCCGCGCAGCTTTGCAAACACAGCTCGAGGCTCGAAGGTCCTGCGGCGATATTGCGCCCCCGGCGAGCGACGAGTGGTTTGGGGAGGAGAGGGAAGGAGAAGTTCCTGGAAGGTGGAGCCGGGACAGGACATGGAAGAGTGAGGAGAGACGGAATGGGCGGGCACGGCGATCGGAACGAAGTGGAGCGACAAGGAGAGTGGATGAGTGAGGACGGACCGGGAAGGGGCCAAGCAGAAGAGACACAGAGAGTAGAAGAACGGACGAGACGGAGCAAGGCGAGGCAAGGCAGGGTGAGGCGAGGCGGGGCGAGGCGGGGCGAGGCGGGGCGGGGCGAGGCGGGGCGGGGCGAGGCGGGGCGAGGCGGGGCGAGGCGGGGCGAGGCGGGGCGAGGCGGGGCGAGGCGGGGCGAGGCGGGGCGAGGCGGGGAGGGGCGGGGAGGGGCGGGGCGGGGCAAGGCGGGGCGGGGCGAACAGCAGAGACCGATGCGGAGCAGAGAGGGAAGGTTGGTAATAGAGCTGGGCGGGGTGGGGCGCCGAAAGAGACCTCGCGGAGCGTGACGAGGCGGGGAAGGTCTTGGGCAGCGGAGTGGGGTGGGTTGCAGGGCGACGGGTTGGGTGGGACGTAGTGGGCGGAGCGGGCGGTGTGGAACGCAGCGGAGCGCGGAGGGGCGGTGCGGGGCGGGGCGAAGTGGGCAGGGTCGTGTGCGCCGGGGGCGGAGGGTCACAGGTCGTGCCCCGAAGTGGAACTCGCCCGCCGCCAGCCGGCGACACCAGACTGCGCTCCCGGAACTTCGCCGAGGACTTGCCCACTCCCCCGCCCTCATCCTGATCTCATCCCCAGCCCCATCCCCGCCCCGCGCCGCCGCCACCCCCGCGCCTCGCCACGCTCCGACCGCAGTCTCGCGCCCTGTCTGGTGGCGCCGGCCCAGCGTCGGTCGCTAATGAAACTTCCGAGCATCCAACTTTACCAGCCTCACCCCCTCCACCTCCACCTCCTCCAGCCTCATTGCGTCCTCTCTCCTCTATTTCCAATGCAGATCGCATTTATTTGGTTTCCCGCCTTCTCACCTTCGTTTCTCTACGTGAGCGTTAATTCGCACAGATTCACCTTGCGCGAAGGAAATAAGAGCCATGTATTATTACTCAAATACACAATTTTTATTCTCCGTTTCACTAGTCTTCTTATTTTTAAAATTCGCGCCACTCGTAACATCGCAGGTACAAATTCTTATCATGCGATGAAGGTGTAATGTGGGTACCCAGGAAAACTAGGAACTCTCTTAAAGCCTCTTTGGGAGTCTCTTTGGGTTTCATTTTGGTATTTCAAGTCATCCTTACCCTTTTATTTACTAAAGTATACTTTAATTATTTCCTTGAAAGTTTAGCTTCTCTAAGTACACTCTTGCCATTGGACAGGTGCATAATCTAGAAAAGTAGGTAAAATTAAATTGTCTAATTAGTAACGACAATCACACGGTCTAAGTCGTTCTTTTATTAATAAATGCGTATAACTATATTACAATGATTCCCAAAGTAAAACACCGAGTCTATGATTTAAAGCACAGTTCACAGACTGATCGAGTTGGAATCCAGAATGAACCCATTTTACTTTTAAGACTATGATTTTCTAGGACCAAATTGTGTATCTATTCTTGATGTTACAAGCCTACTTCACATTTTTGTGTCATTCTCTTTATGATAATGGATCTACTTTAATGAACTGACCAAAGTTATAATGCGTAGATATTTTTTTCTAATAATAGTAATATAGATATCACTAATGAGAGAAACTAGTCGAGAAACGTCTGCTGGGTAATTCTTTTAGCTAAGTCGTTGTGGTAACGAAAAATGCCACGACGAAAAAAGGCGTGTGGAACGTATTGCAGAGCTATGCGGATCCTGCGGCCTTTAATGGGAGTCTCCAACTTTCCGCTCGGAGTCTGCTCTGCAAGAAGCGCGCGTGCGGGCCGTCGCTTAATTACGAGGCGGCTGCGACGGAGCCGCAGGAAGAGAGGGCGTAGGGGGCGGTGGTGATGGGAGAGGCTCTGACCAGGCAAGTTCACTATAAAAGGCGCACTATGGGCGAAACTGGAGTTTGACTGCGAAGGGCGATTTTGGGGATGATGCGAGTGGGTATAAGATAGTGGTAAAGGTTACCAAGAAATATATTTGAATCGTTGGTAGTTCTTCGCCGTATTATTATTTACGAGAAAACTTGTTAATATACTTCCCAGCAATATTAATATATTATAATTATATGCTTTTGAAGGCTGCATCGTGATCTCTTTGCATTTATTGTACAGTGAAGATTAGTGCACAAAGGGAAGTCGCTATTTACAGTATGTCTTTGGAAAACAAGATTACGTCATTTCTCTTCATCAGTATACTTCCAACTACCACGCCTTAATGCGTCAATTTGCATATTAATTATTTTACCAGATTTCAAAATATTTTAGTAGTGACTTCGACTTCATTTTGTCACTGGAGAGATAAAGGCAAATCCAACGATACCTTTAATAACAAAATACATCGATCCGTTGAATGTATTACATATATCCACATGGATACAAACTTTTCAATTACACTTAGCTTCGCTTTCCTTCCCGCACTCAACACAAAATGAGTGCGAGCTGTTGAAAGTGGTAAAAGTTGCGGCGGAGGCTGATGTTCAAGTGTTGTTGGAAGCAATAGCATAAAATGAATATTCGTGAAGTGGATCTCTGGAATGCTATACCTTACGGTAGAAGTCGATGAGATGGTAGAATGATCAATGACCAGCGATATTGGTATAAATGCCGAATATTCGAGTATGTCGCTTAGAAAGGGTGCCTGTCCAGCAACGGCGTGCCAGTTGAGGAGTGAATGTGATAGCTCCAGTAACTCACATGGCTGTTATTGAAGTTGACATTTTTCAAACACTGGAATCCATAACAAAAAAGAAATGATTTAAAATAGCTTGTCAGATAAAGAAGTTCACTCCTCATTATATGGTTGTGTGTGGTCACTCTCATGGTATGTATAAATATGTATGAAAATATTTCCCCTGGACGTCGCAAAAAGAGCTGAAGATCAATCAGTTGAACGTATCGTACAAGTATATGATAAATTATTTTAGAAAAGCACGGAACTAGATAACATCACAACACAGTACATGTTTTAATTCTCAACACACTAATCATTATATCGCACTTTACAATTCAGTACATTGGAACGCTCTCAAAACAAGGAAACAAATCTTACCACACGCTCATCAAACGAGAAAAGTTTTGGAAGGTGACGCCAGGAGAAGTTAAACTGGATGAAATCGGTACCAAAAAATGGTTCGCCCAAATTATATTTTCCAAACAAATTACATCCCGTCTTGTCCGTCACTTTTCTGAACCGATGAAAAATGATGAAAAAAATGACCGTGTAAATGGAGCTTCAGTTCTGAGTGAGTTCGGTAGGAGATCTGCGGAGCCTCCGTTGGCGCAGACAGTCTGCAGGAGCAGTGTTGTCACGGTGCTGCACGTCACGACACAGAGCGACGCGACGCGGTACGAAGCGACGCGACGCGGCTCGCCAGCCTCCCCTCCCCTTTCCTTCCCTCGCCTTCCCCCCTTCGCGTCCCGTACGCGCCTCTCGTTAATTTAGCATCGGGTGGCAGAGTAGGAGGAGGAGGAGGAGGAGGCGAGCGACCTGCCCAACGATCGATCACTCGAACCAGGCGCCTCTCGGCACTTCGCCTTCGCGAAGGAATGCCCTCGTCGCACGCGGTCGTTGTCGCGGACAAGGGGACAGCGACACCTTTTCCTCTCTGTTTTATATATGTCTCCCGCAGTAAACTCATTGACGAGGCTCAACCGACTCATCGAAGCGGTTACTTTCTCAGAATTATACACGGTTTGCATGGTCTCTGATTTGTAGTAATAAATCTATTCAATTAAATGATTGAAAAGATGTATTAATTTTAATTTTATTTCAAATTAAAATTTTAGAAAATGGTAATGCCAATAAAATGTTGGTAAACGTTTTAAAGAGATTTGAATTAAAATTTGAAGTATCCTGCTTTAATATTTACTGTGTCTGTCAAAGGAAGGCTTTAACTTGAAAAATAATGCAGTAATATAAAATCCATTGTTTACCAAAAATGACTCTCTGTGTGAACTGTTACATTTAGTGTAATCATCCAAATTTAAAATTAATTAAATAATTTTTAAATTTTATGTTTGTTTAATGTATTGGTTGCAATGTCTTATATTTAATGTTAGTCGTTAAACTGATGTCGTTTACGTCAGTCATACATTCATCGTGTAAAATATATTGCGGAAAAATATATTTAAAATTTTTGTAATATTTAAAACATTTCTTTATGATTTGAAAATAGAATATACCAAAAAACGTGATAAATATACTCCGTGTTGAAGCACTGAAAAAAAATAAAAATCCAAGTTGTTACCTCAAAAACTCTTAACCTTTAATGCAAACAATAGGTAGCTCTATTAATCTCATGAACCACATCGTCGTCTCTAGAACGAGCATAATTTTATGGTACTTTAAAAACCTTACTTGTAGCCAGGGGAATTTTAAAACCATTTATATTTCTTGTGAAGTTGGCATTTAATGGCCTCCCGAGGCACTGCAGATCACTTTATTTCGCTGCAGCCATTCCAGGACTTTTTGTGAATATTCGAAGTCCTCTTTTACTATATTATTCTCTAGTCTACAACATTTGTTTTTCTTATTGCGCATCTAAATCTCTATCTCACCATTATACTTACTTAGTGGTGAAAGTAATGTAGGTAGTTTCTGCCATTATTTTCCTTTTTCAGGAAACCAATAAATACTTGCTAATGTGGAATTTAGCATTCTTTACAAAGTTACCAAATAGCTAATTATGAATCTTAAATATTAATAGCCTTATTTGTGCTGTACGTTATTGTAAAATATTTCTACTTACGTATATGTAATTTAACAATCTTCAATGATGCTTTTCAATAATAGAGTATCGCAAGAGACACAGATATTTAGAGATTTCATTGCAACTTATCGACAATAAGCTTGGAAAGGAAATGAATGTCTTCGTGAGGTACTTTTACGATAATGGCCCTGGGATTTTAAAATGCTTGGAAGAATTAAAATTAGGTTATTTGAAGTTTTATTTAAAGTCTTCAGACAGCCCGTTTGTGAGTATTGTGTTTCTCTGTCTGGAACGCCCAACTTTTCCCTCCCACATAAATCCTCCCGCAGTTTAATAGCTTCTCCAACAATCTTAACCGTCAGTGCTAGTTAGACAAGTTTAAATTCTCCGTCTAGCTGGGCTTCAGCAGAGGCCGTCGCGAAATTTATATACACTGTCTTCACAACCGATTCAAGAAATGGAAACCAGGTTTAACGTACCCGAACAGCTTGTCTTTTACTTTAGTCAATTTCACTGCAATCAGTCTGTTAAATTCAGCGTAAATTATTTCAAGTTTTCACAGAGAAGTAAGTTTTTTTCTGTCAGAGTAGTGAGACTCTCTGTGCGAATTATGTAGAATGATCGTAACAACTATGCTAAACATTTTGACAGTAGTATTGTAGTAAATAACGTGACTTTCGAAGTTATTTCACGACCACATCGCGTGGACTGGGATTACATTAGCTACCGGCCACACGGTTGGCTTCCGAACGTCGTCGAAGTAGGTTGCACTCTGACTGTTGCCGGAACCAGACTATACAATGAGGTTTCTGCTGCTGAACGGTTGTGTACGTGAAAAGACGCAAGCAGTCTAAAGTATAAATAAACGCAACGAAATAAACGCTAAATGCGCACGCAAATGAATGACGAATTCAAAGACGAACTAAGTAAACGTATGGTAGTTGACTATCTCATTAGGTTCTAATTGTACGAACGATTGTGTTTAAAGTCGCTGCAAAATTTTGGATAAGTTGTAACTTACCGTATGCCTAAATGTATGAAATGGGAAGATCTTTGCATTACAGGGTATGGAGGAAGCTTTGAACATTCTGAATACAGATTGCATTTCAAGATTATGTAATTAAAAGTGAAAGTGATTGAATCCACTCGGGGTGTGATTTCCTAGTCATTACCCGCCTAGGTACATGGTAACCTATAGCTCCTAGTCATCAATTCAGAACTTATTAAATCACTGTGCAGGCGCATACATATTTTGCAGATCGCTAAACATACGGGAAAATCGTAGCGAGAGCAATGAAACAAAATAGGGCATCGCAAATATTAACCAATCGTAACCAGGATTAATTTCTACATCCCCCCTCAGTATTCGTTAAAATATAATATTTAGTAATAGGTTAAACCTAGTGAGATAATTTTATCTATTTTTTCAGTACTTTGATAACAACACAAAAATATTTCTCCTTATCACTTCATACCTTTGGAGTCTTTTCCTGAGCAACATCTGATCCTAGGACCTACACAACCAACTCCGTGACTATTAGACCGCAATGATTGGTTTCTGTGCACACTGCGGTTAACCGTCAATCATTCTATTCCAAAGTGACCATAGTTTACATCAGTGCTCGCGAAGCAGCCTCTTGGGTGCCTGGATGACAGCTCGCGGTGCGGCTCGGGCCGCTTTTGCATTCAATCGATGCGGGGAGTCCGAAGCGAGGACGGGGGTGGGTCTAGAGATGGAGGGGATGTTGAGGACGACTGTTCGGATGAGGGAGGGTGGGTGGGTGGGTCGGTGGGGAGTGGCAGGAGAGGGGAGGGATGGAGGTCGGCGCAGAACGGATTCAAAGGCAGGTCTGGAATTTGGACAGACGGGAGGGCACGTGGGTAGCTAAAGATATGGCACGAGAGTGGGGCATGGGACACAGTACGAGCGGAGTCGGAAGCGGTGGAAGTCACGAAGAGCGAGCCGGAGCGTCTGCGGATTGGGACAGGATCAAAGACAGTGGTGGAGACGGAAGGGGCTGTGGCGCAGAGGACGGAGGAGTGCGGGGAGGGACGGGAGCAACACCGATGGCGGAGACGCAAAGATCGTGGGGACTATATAGAAGGAAGCGGAGGGCAGAGAGGCATAGTCGACGGAGAGAGAGGGCGGCCGAGAAAAAGAAGAAGAGAATGAGTCACCAAATAAGGAGGGAGGGTCAGTGTAGAAGAAGACATTGCTGAGAGAACGTTCGTGCGAACGTAGGCGGAGAAGGGAGCCGTAGATAGAAGGGAAGAGGTTAAAGCGAAAGATGTGTCGAAGGAGGTGAGAGCGAAGAGTGCGAAGAACGCCGCGATGGAAGCTGCAGAGGCTGGGGGGCAAAGTCAGGAGAGTGCTAAGAGGGCACGCGCTAAAGAAGGGAAGTGAACGGAAGAGTACTCGTATGCGACAGCAGAGAATGGGGAATGAAGAAGAGGAATAATCGGGGGCGGTTAGGGGAGGATACAGAGGATAGGAATCGCGCCGAATTCGAAGAGAGCAAGGATGGCAGGGGAGAAGGGAAAGTTTTCGAAAGCGGCAGAGGTAAAGGCGCGAGCCAGGAGGGCGTGCGCTGGGGGGGGGGGATCGGATGGGTGAAAGGGGAGAGAAGGGGAGGAGACCTGGGAGGAGTCGAAAGGGTAGTGATGGAAAGGTGGGTAAGCAGGCGTAAAGGACGAAGAGAAGTGGAGGCGGTGCAGTAAGAGCGCGCGCAGAGGCGCGGGCGGAGGCAGGGGCGGGGGAGCAAACGCCGTTGTTTCGGCGCCGCCGCAGCCTCGTCTTCGTCAGCGGCGACAGGCAGGCCCTGCGCGCGCGGCCTGAGCGGCATTTGGACGGGCGCCACGGCGCAGCGGAACGGGAGGCGGCTTTCAAAGCCCGCGGCCCAGTTCGCAAGTGAGGACGACGTTGAATAGCCCCTGAATCTCAATTTCACGACACTCAAACAATTACACATTCCCGGTGATACAAGTGTGAAATGTATCAGGACAAACAAGCGGTGCAGCATGAATTTATTTCATGCTGTCTACTTTTTTTGCAGTTTGCCCTCGACGTCTTAACTGTTTTCGCCATGCATTCTATTTTTTTCTTCTCTTTATTTCATTGTTTATGTTTTCCTAATCTTCAGTTTAATATGAATCGGTTCCACTTCGTCTTCAGAAAATTCACTGGAATCTGTTTCTACCCCACTCGACATTAGACACATCCTCCTGGAAATAGACGTTGTACTGTTGTAGATAATATAATTCCAGAATGCCCTAACGTACCCGAACCTAACACAAACCACGAGTTGTGATGATCGCGAGCAATGACGTCATCATGCTAGATCAGGAGATTTGTTTTCAATAGCCATGTGTCACTATGACTACTTCTCACCGAAAGTAGCTAATACGTGAGAGATTTTCGTAACTTTTCGATAAAGAAATGTGTACCAAACTTAGAACGTAATAGAAGTATATTAGCCATTTCACTTCTGAAAGTAACTTAGTGCTTACTGCACGTTCAATTTATTTTATTGATTTTTAAATTCATTGTCATTATCAATTACATTTTCCCGACGTTTAAGAGATTTATAATACTGGTGATTTATCAGTAATATTTGAAAAAAAAATATTAGTGGGGTTTGTCATACTTTCGCTGTTAATACTACGAAATACTTTCGTAGTATAAACTGGAGATTATATGCACTTCCGCATAACATACGTGTTTTCTAAATGAAAAATGAATTCAAAAGTCCATAAATTGAACATAAAATAAAATAATACACAAATTTGTTGAACAAGAAACGATAGGTGAGTGAAACTCGAAATGATTTGTTGCTTAGAACTCTATACAAATGGAATAGCAAAAGACATGTGTCTTGCGTGGAATAGAATCTTTAACGTCAAGATAACGTTGCGTATCCTATAACCCGGCAGGAACCTATCTGTGTCAACGTACAACGCGCATGGCATTTTTATGGCCGCATTGACGTCAATGAAAACTTCGCGGTGGATTCGGGAGATGGCGTTGTATGTATTATTCGCGAGTTGATTTATTGGTCGTTTGGTGCCAGACTGGTTTGTTTGGAGAGCCATAACGATGATCTCCCCCGATATTTGTTGACGATTGTCGGAATCTCTATCTCAGCCAACAGTTAAAAACTCTATTAGAAATCATCCCAGGTCTTGTGAAAATCATTTTACGAAAGGGATTGTTCCGCTAGTAATGAAATGGGGAATGTGTTTGCAATTTCCCTACACATGAGATTTACACATGTTTCTGTTCCCAAGAATGTATGTCATGCAAAATAAATTTTTAAAGTCATTAATAGTAGTAATCAATATTACATACATAAGGAAGTTAACTAAAAATGTTTTTAGAACCATTTTAATTTTATAATAATTGTAAAAAATTAAATGCTGTGGTGTCTTGTTCAGTGAGCCATCACCTTTCCTTAACATAATTTAGTGTTCGAGACGTTTTTCTTCTGTAGGTCAAACAAAAACGAAATACTGCGCTAACTTGTTGAATGAACCCAACTCTCAATTCTTTCCGAACATCATATTCCGACACTTCACTAGCACGAAAAACTTCCAACACGTTTTCCCACGATTTTCGCTGCTGTACAGTCAACTCATCTGCATAAACACGGTTACTTGGGCGACTGCCCTTCCTCCGCCAGCGGCGCGGCGCTCTCGCGCTCAACAACACTCGTAGCGGCGGCGAATCAGATAAAAGAGGCGGCGCGACGCGGCGACCGACTTGGACCGCTGCCACGAAGCGAAGCAGGGCTTCCTCGAACGCTCTCTTCACGGGAGGCGCGAAACGGTCGCGTAGGGGCAGGTGCTCGTAGCGGGTGCTGTGGCGAAGCAGATTCTACAGTAGATCGGTGGTTCTTCATTCATGCTTGTTTGGCTGTGGAAAAGATTTCGCTTCGGGGAATATGTACAGAACAGTGCTATACCGAGTCAAAAAAGTCAACAAATTATCATAACATTATGTAGTGTACGTAGTGCTACTTGGTATCAAATTGTATGAAGTTTCTAACCAGTGTATGCAGGAGAATACTATCGGCTATAGCAATGGACCCCGCTCGATCTTTCCATCCTCAGACTTGTTCCACTTACACACACACGCATTTACATGCACTACACTATCACACATGTCTGTGTCGCGAGCGTAGATGTCACGTTGGGGGGAAGAACACTGAAGCCGGCGGTTAGACTGGCACTGAATCTCAAGTTATATCAGAGGAGGAAAACTGCCACAACTGCGGTCGAATATGCACTACGTACGCGACTAATAAACATTCATAGTAGTTGACACGCCCTGGAACATTAAATAATCAGTTAATCAATCATAGACTACTTTTAAACTCAAATAAAGGGAAGAATTACATTATCATTATTGACAATAGTAGTAGAAGGGGAAAGCCAATAGTTAAAGTTAGTTAAAGTTTCCAGTTGTTGTGGAGAAAAGTCCTATTATTTTAATAAATTGTTGTTCTTGGATATTAGCTTCTACAATGTGGAACGCAAGTGTAGTTCGATAATGTAGATCACAAACATGTTTTGTAATGCTTATTTTTTTTTAATATACACACTGTTATTACAAAATAGTTCAAAGTAGAAAATCATTTTTTGAATAATGATAAAAAAACAAATGCACGTCATTGGAAATTACATTGGACAGAAATTGTATTCCTCCTTGCTGAGAGACGTATTGTGATCGGTTCAAATTTAAATTAAATAGTACTTGGCATTGATCCCTTTGTTGTTATCACACGTTTTATTGTCACGTACGTATAAAATAGAAAGTAAAACAACTCACGTTGAAAGACTTTTGTATACATCACTACCATCCCTAGGTAACCATTTGTATTTGTACTCTGTAATAATTAGTTACACGATTCCATATCGTATATATTGGACGGTTCTATATCGTAAATAAATGTAACACAGCATATGAGTGAAACAGTAACATTAATTCACAAGCATGGTAAAAAAATATATATATATTATTTACTAATAATCAGAGAACAAAAGAGTTAGAAAGCTAACATCGAAAACGACAAAAAGAAATTAACATCGTATGATCTAGTGTAGCCAAATTCGCCATTTGATGTCCTCAAGAACCTTTTGATGAAAGGTTTGCGTGATACCGCGCTCTTGTAACAGCGATTCGTCACACAGTACCTTAGGCATAACGGCGTCCTATTTACATTTCATTACCTAGAATTAAGTGCTGGGGCAAACTTGAGAGACCTCGCTCTTATGAGCTAAGTTCTTCATAATGATAACGTAGGCGGTACATTACTTTGTTGCTTCCAGGTACAGAAAAGTTGGAGTACAGAAATCTTAGTTTAAAACTCTGTTTAATGAACTGTCGGTGTACCTGGAATTTTCATTAAAAAATATTGCGTTGAAGTACGAGATTTCATTGCGTGATAAGTTGCGTAAAGTTGAGGTACCAAGTAATTTTGTTCCTCTCTTAGCGAACGTGTTGATCTCTATAAAGTAAGACATTGTTGAAAGAAATTTAATTTGGGAAATGAGAAAGACAGCTATTTAAAAAACTTATATCAGTAGTTTATATTGCAATAACGAGCACTGCAAAAACTAATAATACTTACATAATATACTAATATTTTGTGTTGCGGAAAAAACAAGTACATAAGAATATGTGAACTCACAGAAACTTAAAGAGCAAGATAGAAATAAAAGATGAGAGGAACGGAAAAATGTGAATGGACAGCAAATAAAAGAGAAGCAAAGACGTGAGTACGTTGGCTAGGTTGGAGGAAAAGCAATGATAGTCTGTAAGGAAGCGAAAGCTATCAGGTTGATAGAAAGGGGAAAGCTGCGAAAGATAGGAATGTTCGAAAATAGAAATTCGGATAGGAAAGCAAATTAGAAGTGATATAAGTAAATTATAGTTGAAGTATAGCCATCCAGTTTGCGCTAAAGAACATTTATCTCTAACAGTGTATGTAAGTTTTACTAGCTCATGAGTGTGAATTATTGTTTAAGCTAGATGACAGCAAATGTGCTTTTAAGTGTTTCAGTCCTGTCCTGCTAAAAATGTTGTTTAAACAGTAGAGCTTCGTTATTACGAAAATCAATACGATCGCTCTCTGAATCCAATTGATTATCGCATGCACTGAAAAGGAAGTATATATTTGGGATATAATTGTAGTAATATAGATCTAGCGTGTTATCTAACATATTAACCAAAGCTTCGAATTATTTTATTCTTCTATTTATTGCAAATGGTACAATAATTGAACAGATACATGACAAGACCTAGTTTACATTTCAGACAAAGTATCCTCTTTTTGATCCCCACTCACCTTAAAAATCGTGGCAGGACATTCAACAGAATTATGAATTATACATGAGTTTGTGAGAGTTCAACTACCTTTCAAAACTACGTAAACCCGCCGGCCCTCAATTTGCCGGGGCGTTGCATATTAACCGTTCGGCATCAGCCGGCGGAGCGATAACGCGAACGTAACCGGGCGTTGGCTGCGGGGAAGAGGGAAGCACTGATACCTCCTTATCACGAGTCTCGTCGCCGCCAGGTCGCCGTAAAATACCTGGCTGCGCGGTCGCAGGACGGCCAACTTTCCCCCTCGCGCGACTGATAAGCCCAGCCCCGCTGAAGAAACCGGCGCGGCGAGGCGCCTCAGCCAGCACTGCCGCCGAACTAGACGCGGAGCGTCGTGACTCTCTTGTTTCGTCTGCCTCGGCCCCCACCACACGGCGACGCCCCGTGCATTGTTATTATTGCGTTATCAGAGAAGCGAAAGCAGCCGGAGGTCATCGGCGGCTAAGGAGCCTCGCAGTGTGGGCCGGCCGGTGGGCCGCGTTAAACAACGCCGAGGCCCACGCGTGCAGGTGATAACGAAGCCGACTCCGTTGCGTTAGTCGCCCGCCGGCCACCGCTGAGAGAGAAAGCGCCTGCGGGTGTTCGAACGTGGAACGTAGAGCGTGATCCATCCGGCAGTGCGTGACTTAGTGTCGAGAGAGAGAGAGGGAGGGTGTGTGTGGGTGATTAGAGTGTGTAGTGCAGTGAACGCGGGTGCAAGGGTGTGTCACCCGCAAGATGATGGTGGAGTGCGACGACGACGATAACCCCTTTCTGGAAGACCTGCGCAAGATGCCGATGTTTGCAGACGTGCTCGCGCAGGTGCGCAACTGCCGGCCGGTGAGTTGCAATGTGACAGGTGGTGTAATGTAAGCTCGAGCTCCCTCGCGCTTATCGGGTGACGTCGCGTTTTCGACGGCCTTGACCGTAAGGTCTCCGGAGATCATGTTTGGCCAGATCCGCTCATGAATTAATCGGCCATAATTTTGAATATTTTATCGTGTCCTTATAAAATAATTTGGCATGTGTCCTTTTACAACAGAATTTTCCATTTATGATCTTGCGTTCTCGTAAACGTAAACTTGTAATTTCAGTAAATAAAATAAATGTCTACTATTATGAATGAAGAATGATTTTTAAATTGACGGATAATGTCTGGCACAAATTGTTTACGATTTAATAGTTACATAAAAACTACGAGACGTATAATCGTGGCAATAGCAACAAAAAGACAGTATGTATAATGACAGACAGATGTATAATGTGAATTGAAATTAACTGATCTGTAGGAAAACAAACAGGTTTACTTGTCTTTCCCCGATTGTTCTTTCGTTTTTTCTTCATTTGGAGCGCTAATGGAAACCTGACTATAACATGCGTATCGTGGTTCGCAAATGACCGTAAATAATCCTCAACATAATCCGAATTCCGTAGTTTTTATTTCTTTTCTAACGATCAATTTCACTGTACGTCAAACTCTTTATTAGGAGGGCAAGGGCGATTGTTCGTTTGGTACAATTCTGGTTGATTGATGAATGACGAACCATTGTAATTAAACTTAGGAATAATTATTTACTTACAGATATCATCGCTTAAGTGTAGTTTATTTAAGAAACCTGGAAAATAATAACGTAATAGAAAAAAGACAGTTACGATGGCAAACCTTAAAACGAAAACATTGGAATCCTTGTTTTGCGAATGTAAAATAATCCTAGAAGTTTTGAAATCCATTTTCTACAATGATTTCTCTCGCTTGTTTATTTTTCTATCATAAAATATGCAATTTAAACAAATTTGTTGTATTTATAATACTCTCTAAATGTGTGCAATATTTTTTTTGTAAACAATAATATTTAGAGAAATCGAGTAGATATTTTGTTCATTCAATCTTTGTTCAAAGTTTTTTTTAAATACAATTTACTGGATAAACTTGGTACATTCTACTTTTCGTCTTTCCAGAGTGAATTAAGAACAATACCAAAAAAGGATATTTTTTATCCTTTAATTTCCCGCAATTCCAAAATTCTCCAAAAAACCCCAATAATAATCTATAATATTTCTCCGTATATCCGGATTTCTCCGTATAATCTACATTTTATGAAGGTTTATTTATTAGTGTAAGTCATGGCTTGTGTCATTCTCCGTTTCTATTTGTTCATCTGGATTGATTGATTTTTTTAAAATTATTTCTCCAACATGCAGCGAAAAGTGTGCAACCACATGCCGAATCAACAACGAAACCCGTATGAAGACATTATGTCGATCCTCTTGAAAAGGCAAGTACTCGTACTACAAATTCAAATGCATAGAATCGATGACAGAAATTAATACTGACATTAGAAAGTGCGCAACTGTTGAACCGCGCGCGTTTTTCTTTGCGGAGGGAAATTGATATTAAATTCCAGGAGCCTTTGGCGCAGCTGCCTGGTGGCAACGTCCGTCCATAAAATTTTCACCTCGCGCTTGCCGAGGACGGGACGAGGACGCGGGTGAGGACGGGGTGAGGGCGACCGCCGCCGCAGAGCCGCTCGGGAGGCGGTGGTCGGCGCCGGAACGAGCCATTCGCGCTGGGTCGTGCCACGTCGCTCTGCCGCCGCGGGCGCGGCGCGGGGAAGGACGGGGTGCGGCGTCGCCGGAATGTAAATCTCACGCAGGCTCCCCCCTCCCAGGCTCCCCCCCCCGGGCCCTCCCAGGCCCTCCCAGCACCCCCCCCACAAGCCTCGCCCAGGCCTCGCCCCTCTCTCCCATCCCCCCCCGACCCCTCCCCGACCCGCCACGCTAACCCGCGCGCTCGCCCCGGTCACGTGATGTCCTCTCCCTTACCCTCCGCCCCAACTCTCGTTGTCTCATACCTACCCCACCGTTATCTCTCGTCCCTTTGCACCCTTTTCATTCTTTTCCAACGTGGAAAGATGGCTCAGGGCATCCACTGATTCACTGCAGTGCTTCTGACAAGGAGGTCCTAGGTCAGAAGACCGGTCGGGAGCTTAGAGCTTGTGCAGGGCTGCGGCGGTGTCTCGCAGGCGGGAAATACCTGGTCCCAACCAGGTATTAGGTAATCCCGCTAGCCAACGATAGGTCGGCTCTTGTTCTCACCATCTAGCGGGTTAGATCACCGTCACCTCACGAGGAAAACATGCACTACACCTACATGACTAATATCCTTATCAGTTGACTCGCTCCGAATTTCTAATCAATCGATTTAAAAAAGCGACGTTATATCATACTCCTCTCCTCGGCTTTCTCCAACCCTCCCAATTATTTACCATTTTGTTTGTTCTCTATTGTTTTAATGCATCGTTACTCGTTTGAATCAATTACTTAACGATACATGATGTATTTTTCATTTTCGTCCCTTTTAATGTTCTTAATCTTCAATTCTCTTCTTAATCTTCCCTTTCGACCATTCACTTTTTCTTTGTTTTTTCCTTTAATTTTATTATTTTTATTTTTTTCCTAATCTTAAAAGGCCGAATGATCTGGAAAATATAAATGTCTTATATCTTGTACATTTTGCTACTGTTACCTTCTCTCCCTACCTGCTTTCACAATTTTACCTTTGATTGCTGCGATTTCACTGCACCTGGATGCATATCCGATCCGCCTATGCGAGTTACGTGTGTACCTGGGGCTGTGTACCTTTGCTTTCTGTCCGCGCCTTGCTGCTTGCTCAGGTAGGCTTCCCGCCGCACCCTCGAACTTCGGGTCGAGTACCTGCGCCAGCGTGCATTCGAAGGACAATTTGGATTCGGTCCCGGCACGGCGAATTGCACCCGTGCGGCGGCGGGGTATTACGTTTTAACGTCCCTCTAGGTCGCTCGGAGCCGCAGCGGAGGTGGACAGAGTTCGGAAAGCGGGGCGCAGGGCGGAGAGCGCGACGTATGCACAATCGTCACCGTTGTAGAAGTAAATTTTATCGAAGACGATGAACAGCACCTCTGTCTAAAAGCTAAGAGCACTACGCAAATCTTCGAAGTTGTTTGGATGGTTGTTTATTATGCAGTAGTTACTTTGTGACGTTTTGGTCATTTTCCAAAAAGACATTGATGTCCAATACCTCAATATTGATTCATAAATACGGTAGTTGAATTTAATTTAGAGAGATTGTCATATACGAGGCTTCTCATTCTATTCATTATCAATTTAAGTTCTCTAGAAAAACAAAAATATATATGTAACGTTTCCTTTGAACGAATTGAATTCCATTTGAAGATAAACGTTTTGTGGGTCGATATTGTCCCCTATCGATTTGATTAACGTAGAGCCCCTCGAAATCGAAACTAATATTTTGATTTTTGTGGTTTTTTGACTTGTATCCTTTAGAACACTTTCCAAATTTTCTGAAAAGTGGCTCAAAATTTTTCATTGATTTTTATTTTCTCGCATACCACTTACATAATGATCAAGTACTGTAGTGATGCAACAAAAGTAGTCCCTAAAAGCGGATATTTTTATTTTGGAGGTACTTACATGAAGCTTCAATTATATTTTAAATTTTTTCTCAGAAATGCCTCCAAGTGTTTTCGATAATTGTTTTTCTTATAGAGGAAAAATTATCCTCTATAAGGATAATTGTTTAATAAGAAATCACTTATAAAAGTATATCAGTGCCAAGTTTTGGTAACAGTTGCATTTTTAGAGTTATCAATCGTTCAAAATTGCAATGTTAAATATTACGAAATCGTTATGAACGATATGAGAGAATATGTGCCCTCAGATAGTTTTTTTTACAAATTTTTCACAATTGAACGCATATCCAAATTTGTATTAAGTGTACAAAGTGTGTACTATTCTTCAATACTTTGTCAAGAGCCTTGATTGCATATGCTCACACACTTTCGCTTTGGCCATTCCACCCGTACGATTCATTCGTCTTTTTCTCTTCTTCTTGTACACCCTCGTCCTTCTCTTATATTCAACGCGTCTTCCATCTCTGGGACGCTGCGTTTTTGGGTTTAGCCTCATGTCAACATGCGCACGCATCAAAGAGTCCCCTCCCCTCACTCGCTTTCATCCTCCCACTCCCTCTCCTGTTGTCCTCGACGACTTGCGCTCTCCGGCCGTCCCCGTTCCTGACCGCGCCCCCTCCGCGCGCCGAAAGTGGAGCAGCGCCGGCCCTTCCGCGAAGGCCGGTTGCCGATCTTCCAGAGTGGCTTAAGGGTCCCGACGGGGCGCCTTCATTAGGTTTGGCTAATGCAATCGCAGCAGCCGACTCAGTCTCCGCCCCGTCTCCGTCCCGTCTCTCCGCCACGTCTCTGCGCCACGTCTCTGCGCCACGTCTCTGCGCCACGTCTCTGCGCCCCGTCTCTGCGCCCCGTCTCTGCGCCCCGTCTCTGCGCCCCGTCTCTGCGCCCCGTCTCTGCGCCCCGTCTCTGCGCCCCGTCTCTTCGCCCCGTCTCTTCGCCCCGTCTCTGCGCCCCGTCTCTGCGCCCCGTCTCTGCGCCCCGTCTCTGCGCCCCGTCTCTGCGCCCCGTCTCTGCGCTCCGTCTCTGCGCTCCGTCTCTGCGCTCCGTCTCTGCGCTCCGTCTCTGCGCTCCGTCTCTGCGCCCCGTCTCTGCGCCCCGTCTCTGCGCCCCGTCTCTGCGCCCCGTCTCTGCGCCCCGTCTCTGCGCCCCGTCTCTGCGCCCCGTCTCTGCGCCCCGTCTCTGCGCCCCGTCTCTGCGCCCCGTCTCTGCGCCCCGTCTCTGCGCCCCGTCTCTGCGCCCCGTCTCTGCGCCCCGTCTCTGCGCCCCGTCTCTGCGCCCCGTCTCTGCGCCCCGTCTCTGCGCCCCGTCTCTGCGCCCCGTCTCTGCGCCCCGTCTCTGCGCCCCGTCTCTGCGCCCCGTCTCTGCGCCCCGTCTCTGCGCCCCGTCTCTGCGCCCCGTCTCTGCGCCCCGTCTCTGCGCCCCGTCTCTGCGCCCCGTCTCTGCGCCCCGTCATGAAAAATTTGTTGAAGAGAGAAACCACTTCGCGAAACGGAGCTAGAGCAGTTCGTGATATATGTAATATAATACGTGCAAACAATCGTTTTCGTACTTGCATATGTTTGTCTCATATGGTAGCCAGCATATGAAACTGTCAGCGTCTTGGCATCCATTTTCTCTTATATGTTTACATAAGTATTTTAATAACATTAGTAAATTGTACAAATAAGTCAATTATCGTAGAGTCTTTATAAATTGTCATGAATATATCAGCAGCTCTGAATCCAGTTTACTTCAATTTAAATCACCTCGAAAATAAAAAAATGTTGTGAACCGTAGATCACTGTTTTAATTTCTTAGCAAGACTACTGTAGTTTTTATGGAGACTCATCAATCAATTTCAATCATTAAAGCACATTTTCCTTTTTAAATTGTTTGCAATATCAGCTGTTGTAGCAACACGACTCTTCATTGCACAACTGGGTCAGATAAGGTCTGGGTAGGTGATGACGCGCCGTTTTATGATAACCATTTCTTGTAGCCTCTCAAGGTATTCGTGTTCCTAGATATTCTGGGGAGAGTTGAGAATGAAATCGTGGATTTTTCTCTTGTAGATGAGTAGATAAAATTTGATTAAAAATTCCATGTAATAATTTTCCTTCATGTTTCGTGTAAGTTTTATTCTCAAACTCATTTTTCTATTGAAACATCACTTCCCTACGTTCAACAGCTTTCAAAATTATAATTTTGTAGTATTGAAAATTGTAATATTAATATGAAAAGTAGGATTGAAAACTTTTAACAATATGTAATGAAAAATGATTGCCTGGGTACTGCGAAGTACCAAGTAAATTCGTAAGCGGTGAGACAGCCAAGCACAGTGAAACTTGGCTATTTGAGATTTAATAACTCTCAGATTATTTGATATGTATATTTATTCGATAGTTTGCATTTTTATTTCCTTTCAAATTCATTACGCACACATAATCCAATTATCGAACCTCGTTATGTAAAAATATTCTGTAACGCAAAGTTACTTGCTCCCCATTCATATTTGAAATATCGATGTTCCGCAGTAAAAGAAAATTAGTATTCACACTAATGGATAAATTCATACCTAGAGAGAACTACATCCACTAATTTCAACTAAACCAAAACTCTATAATCCATCAAAATATCGCGTGAGCCTCACTGAATAAGATCACACACAGTGGTGTGCGACAAATCATAGTTGTAACCCCAAATACTCGAGAGGTCGAAACAATCGTGAAAATAGACGATCGAAATGCACTTTTCTGAAAATATTTTTGCGTTCTATGTCGCAGATTTTCACGAAGAAGTGAAAAAATGTGTTTTGAAAGATCTATCTGACGGAAATTTATTACCTTCGGACTGAAAGAATGAAGTAGCTTGTAAGCGAAACTTTTTGTTAAACCCTTAGTATAATGTAGATTTCAGATAACTTTCGTGTAAAAGCTCTCTGTCGCATTAGCTACATACTTAACAGTAATATATATTTAGTTGTTCTTAACAATTCTTACCACTTTTGGTTGCAAGACTTTAATTATCACATACAAGAGTGCAGGATGCATTCATTTACATTTTACATATTCAATATCTTAACATTTTTTTTTAGATTTTACTACGACTTTGTATTTCGCGATTGCTCATTACAATCTGGCAGTGAATTAATCACAGGCTCGGGGGTTACGGACGAGGATAATTACACGAAGTGATGTATGACCTGAATAATTACTCCTCCTCTTCCTTCTACGCCCAAAATAGACCGCAAACACCGCATTTCTCTCAGCACATTCCGGGACGGTTCCCATCGGATAGATCCTTTCCACATTTGAATTAGAGTTCGCCAACTAATAGCTTTTCTAAATGTGTTCATATTAAGTACAGAAGGCATCTGATTCGAAGTTAAATGAATTTAAAAACCTTTATCATACTTATTCATTATAGCGTCAACAAAATTATAGGGTGAGCATCTTGTCGAGTGGTTACTGATCTTTCATAAATCATCTCTCTGTAGGATTGTAATGTTACTATATCACTATAGGATTTCTTAACTGGCTTTGAAGGCATCACTGAGTCCTTCGTTAGAGTATGGCACTATCACGTAATTTGTTAAAAATTGGTCTCCCGCACTTCCAAAGGTAAGTAATAATCAGCTTCCTTACTAACCTAACTTTCGCAGTATCATTTTAATAATCATTCGAAGCCAAATCCTATATCCGTTTGACTACTCCAAATATCCATCCTTTCACCAATCCTCTCTCCAATATTGTTCAACATAAACGTAAATTCGCGCTTCTAAAACTAAACACCGCCTAATCTCCACATTCACAACATATTTCCATTTGTCTACCGGTATTTGAATATTTGAACTCCGGAGAAACGGAATTTGGATGGATGGGCGATGGAACGGGCTGAGTACCTCAGAGGATCCGATGATCACTACTACAGAGACAATCACCTCCTCTGCAGCGACTCTGACTGGGAGGTCCTAGAGTTAAGAGTCCATAAGTTAGCGGATTTTCGATACGATCTGAACAGATAAATCAAATTCGGCCATCGTCTGTAGGAGAACTCCAGCGACCGGCTATTCTAATCGGTACTTTTCGTGGTTTCTGCGATCAATAAAAGGCGAAAGCCTGTGCGATTTCCTAACGAGCCGTAGACCGCACCAGATCTTCCCTTTCTATTCGTTGCATATCCATTCCTATTACTTTTAAACACACTTGATGCGCTACACTACCACACAAGTCGGAAACATAGAACTTTTTTCCGGCTGTTACGTCGCCTCGCTGAAATAGATATCTGGAAGGGGATATTCCCAGCAAGCCGACGCGTAAATCGGCGCCGTATCTCACCATCCAGTAGGAGAGGAACACCATTATCTCTAAAGATAAAACACAACTACATTAAAGGAAGTAATAACCTTGCAGTAGTTACCTTACCCGGAAACATCAATATTTTTTCCAAACAATGGATGTTCAGTTTTCTGACAAATACACCACGCAGCCTCAATGGGACCGACCGTGATAGACAGCTGTTGGTGAACCTGATCGTGGCCCCTTCATCTCGATTGTTGATTAGTAATTCCGTGCGTATTAACGTCTAAGGTCATTAGTCCCGTATGTGCTATGCATGTTTTTTTTCCTCAAGAGATGGCGGTTATATTCCCCGCTGGATGGTAAGGTCCGGCGCCGACCTACCGTCGGTTAGCAAGGTTTTCTCCAACCAGGTATCTTTCACTAGCGGCTACTGCCCCAACTGGCACATGTTCTAGGCTTCCGACCGGTCTCCCAGCACGTGTGGTAGTGTAGTCCATGTAAGTGAGCGTAAATAAGAGGGAGGATAGAATGAGTGGAACCTAAAGATCACGCGCGGGCCGTGGCCCGTTAGTTAGAGTACTGCTCCAGCATTCGCGAGGTATTGCATTCATCTCGAGCATCTCCACCTCCAGAGAGCGCCAAGACCCAATGAGAAGCCATCCGTCAGCCCAACAACACCGTGCGTCCGGCCTTGACCTGCGACACGAAGGCGCCGCGTGGCGCGTGCGGACGCGGTATCGAGCGCCGCTTCCACCGCAGCCCTTCGTCCCTCCACCCCCTCTCCCTTCCTCTCCCACTCCCCCTCCCAGTCCCTCCGCGGCGTCGTTAGCCGCTGCCGCGTCGCGTCGGCATGATAGACCGCCCCGACGCGCCTGGTGCCCAGCGCAGTTCATATATTCGTCGGCAATTCCGAGCCCGCGTCATTCGATTCGAGGATTCGATTCACCACGCCGCCGCCGCCGTCGCCGCCGGGCCGCGTCGGGCGCAGAGTGGGGGCGGCGTCGGCCGCGTGGAGACATCGCGCATGCTCGCCACCCCCGCCGCCCCGCCCCCGCCACCCCCACGCCGCCCCGCGCGCGCCTCGCAGCCTGCCGCTATTGTAAACAGCGGAGCTTTGTGCCTGCGCTAGTCGCATTGTGCCCGCGACCCGGCTGTGAACCCCGGCGCGCGGCGGCGGTGGAGCCGGGAGCGGGGGCGGTGTGGGGAATCTGGCCATCGCGTCCACTTCCTGCGGCCTGCAGCGGGCGCGGGTCGCGGCGGCGTGGACCCGAGAGAGCAGAGTGCGCCGGCGGGCGGGGCGACGCGGTTGGCGTCATGCGACTGTAAGTGCCCGGCTGCGGTGCGCATTGCGCTTTTGCGGCGGCTGCCTGTGAATGCACGTCTGGCCGGGATGATGCCGCCTCGGCGTCGACACCCCCCTCCCCGCACGCCCTCCCGCCATTCCTCCGACATTCGTCAAACGCGCTATTGTGGCGCGTCGCGGAACACGCGCCATTGTCGGCGATCGGTGCGGATGTCTGAATCGCGACGTTTTACGTCGGCATTAAAGCTGTGCCTGTCATGTTCCTGACCGGGCGTTTTGTCTGCCGGTTCCCTCTGGTAAAATTTTAGGCATTTTTTGTTTTTTTGGCAGCTATGTGCGTGCGCGATGGGCTCTTTGCAGTTGGTCATTCATTCGTTTTGATGTGCTTTCTGTAAAGAGATGCTGCTGATTCATAGTTTTAACTGTCATCTCCCTTTCTACGATGCAGAAATTCGCCGAAAGAAATGCGCTGAACGAATAGCGTATCTTTTCTAATTCAAAGTTTAAGTTGTCACACAATAATGTATTATTTAACCTAACATGAGTCAAACATCTATCTATGAATTGCAGAACAGTCAAAACTTGACTTGGAAAGAAAAAGTTATTGATGTAATTTTTCTTGACGCAAAACCTTTATTAGATATGGTTGGAAAACTTATTGGAGTGACAGAGAAAAAGATGTGAACACGGTAAAGTCGTGATTACAGAAAACTAATAAAACATCATTTTATTGCAGTATTTTGGAGAAGTGTGAACGGGTGGGGAACTAATTAAAGAGACCGTTCAGACATAAAGTAAAAGTTGAATGCACGTTATTTAACCGTAAAATGTAAAAACTTGGTTTCTGGAGAAATGTGACAGGAAAATTGCTAGAACACTCTTTGGAAGTGAATATTCATCTAATTAAGATTTAGATTTGTTTATTATTACTATACTCTCTAAGTAACAGAAATAGAGGACAATCAATTGAAAATTACAATTTGTTTTTTTCCCTAAAAGTTCAGCCTCCACGCAATCCGCGCAATAGCACATCCTATTTTATTTATGTAACGAATTGCAGAAAAAAATATCTTATACGTATACTGGGATTCAATACTTAAAGATCTTTCATTTTCATTGCGTCCGCTCGTGAACGATAAAGCTCTCAATTACTTTCGGATTTGTGCCTCGCACTGAAAGCACTCGAACCACATTCTCAATTTCTTTTTGTTCCCCTCGGCGGGGCGTTTTTTCTCTCTCTCTGTTTTTCGTCCTCCTAAATCCTTTTCGTCCCGTTCAGCTAAGAAATCTGCAGTGCCGTGCTCGGATCGTTTCTCGCATATCCATCAGTCGCATTTTGTACTCGTCCGTGCTCGAATCTCCACTTTAAATTCCCACTTATTCGCTGGCGCTTGAGCAGTGCTTCCCGCGGCACGCCGAGCCGTCTGTTGCCGGTAGTGCGCTCGTAGAACCCTCGTTCCCATGGCATTCGCGCAGAACGCCTCCGCCTTCGCCGCCGTCTCCGCTCCCGTGCGGGTCTCTCCCTCTCTCTCTCTCTCTCTCCCACGCCGCGGGGCGCTGGGGCGGCGGATTCGCAGCCCGTTGGGTTTTATGGGCATTGCGAGCGCCGCAGTGGGTGCCTTGAGGAACTCCCGGTGCGCCACCGTGTCGGCCTGACGCTCCGCCGACAGGGCCGCATCGTCTCTCCTACGCTTCTAATCCTGCTCGACCCCTGCCCGATCTCTGTTCGACCCCTGCCCGATTTCTGCTCGACTCCTGCCCGATCTCTGCTCGACTCCTGCCCGATCTCTGCTCGACTCCTGCCCGATCTCTGCTCGACTTCTGCTGGACACCTGCTCGCGTCCATACAAGTATTAATTGTCTCTGCTCTTACACCTTATTCGCATACCTGGACGTACGCCTCGCTTCCCCGCTCAGTCCATCCTAATATGTTGTCTAACCATATATGCGATTACGACTGCCTCTTTTGCCGTATTTTTTCACCTATTATGCCACAATATTTATGTAACGTCTATGCCCATCGTACCTGTCCACCTCTTCCACATCTTTTCCTCCGCTACACTTGCAGAACTGCAGGGTGGAGGGTTCTTGTTTGCATCACAAGTACTCGAAATACGTGAGTGGAATACTTTATATGTAGCAATGCATAGCAATAACTTGAGAGCATCTCTTCTTCCTGTTTTTTTCTTTTTTACCTGAATAACGTAGAATGAAATGACCAATTTGTTTGAGCCCAAAGGACAGATAGGAATATTGTTACACTCCCCCGCCAAGAATATCGAAAGTTGTAAATCTATCTAATTTTCTGAAAAATGGAATAGTTGATTGGTATCTTGCGAATTAATACAACTATTTTTTTAAAGATTAATTGTCCTTGTTCTTTATATTTTGCTGCTTCAACGTCAAGATGTGTAAAACATGTCATAAAATATTAGAAGTGAAATTAATGTCGCAATTAATCTTACAAAAACTGTGTTCTTTACCAGTCCATTCGCCCGTGCGTCGTCCCAATTTGCCCTAAGTCAATGACATGTGCTTCGGGGTGGGTGTTTCCCTGACCTTTGAGGCTTAAAGGGTACGAGGTTGGCGGCCTTTTCCGGAAATTCCCAATGTGAGAATATATTCTGGTGAGGCGTGGAATGACACGTTGAGTGGTGTAGGATATGCGGAGAGGATGAGAACTGACTTCTGACGTTCACGATCCTTACACAGGCATCTCAAGTCAATGACCACCTCGTTTAAAATTGATTCGACATCTCTTTGATACACTTTGATACTTTGATACACTTTGATACTTTGTGAGCCCTAGACGAATTATAACTTGCCCTTATTAACCCATTTTATAATAAAAACACTAAATTTTATTAATAACTTAAAATTAATAGAATAAACGCTTATCTGCCGTCATTTGTTCAATACGTGGTTTTTCAAGACTTACTACATTTAATGTAATTTGTTATCTTGGTCGTTTTGTTTTGCGAGGTGTACTAGATCTAACGAAAGCAGTCACGATATCATAGCGTGTTTTTAACGTTCACAAATTAGTGAGCGTTTTTAAATGCTAACATTAGTGAGGGTAGCACATAAACGCAATGTCGAGCAAACGTCTAACGTGTGTCTGTACGAAAATGTTCAATGATTATAATTATATGTGATACGTTACGTTAAAGTATTGTGGGTAACAGGATTCTCCGGGATGATCCACAACACACGATCTTTGGAAATATAATGTATTTAAATTAAATATTCAGAAACAAATTTACGTAACTCTACCTTCGTAGTGGGTAGTTCCTATGTTGTTTCAGAATTTGTAAACTTCTCTATTTATTAGTCAAAGCTACTGAGCGACATAAAAAATCTTTTTGAGCGTTTCCGGTTTTCAGTATCAAGCATCTGCGGTATTTTTCTATGGTAACGTTTTTACTGGTCTTTCTTTTGTGCGATTAATTGCCGGGACCTAGCTAAAAACACGGTTAATACCGCAACGGAGTCTTCCTAAACAGAAGTTTTTCTGTCAAAATCCGCCCCTGGCATCACAGTGCACTGCTTTCTGTGTGGCGACTATGGTGCTGGTCGCTGCGCCCACCCCTCGCGCAGTGTGATTTGCGTGGCACCGTGGCACGCGGCCAGCAACAGGTCAGCGGAACGAATCCATTGAACGCGGCGGCGCCGTGGCCCGCAAATCGCATACCGGAGACTTCTTTTATTTCCTCGGAATTAATGCCTGGTAACAATCCCGTAGTTTGTTTGTATGGGAGGCAACGGACCACGAAGTCAACCGAATAAACTCTTTTGAAACTATATTCTCAAGCATTTATTGACTGTGGGTGTTGTATCACCTCAGGTCATTATTCCCGTAAGTGTGGTGCATGCTGAATCTCTGCAAGTGGCGTTCTTCACCTTCTGGAACGAGTGATTCGATGTCGACCTGTACGGATATACTTGGTTTTCCCCTTTCCATTATCGACCCCCAGCAGGTCTCCGACTGGCATGTCGTTATGTGTGGTAGTGTATAGCAATAGTACGTGTGTGTGTAAGTATAAATGTGTGAATTACTGTATAAGTGTGTGACGTGTTCGTGTTTGACAGGAGGGGAAGAGACGAGATAGAGGAATGTTAGATCGTGGTCCATGATCCATTTTGTTAGGATACATCTTCGGTTTCGCGTGGTACTGGTTGGAGAAACCACGAAAAACTACAGATCAGATTAGCCATGCCCAAGAATTCGTCTCCAGACACTGGTTGAATTCGGTCGAGATATATAATTGATATAATTAATAACATGTTTTTATTTATACAAAAAAGTATTATTCAAGATCAGGCTCTATAAATGTACAGTTCCTCGCAATAATATTTCTACTTCATAACATATTCTATGAGATTTCTACGCCAAATACAAGTAGATGAATCTTCATAATAGAGTAATGTATTACAATCTTAAAATAGTGCATTATTTTCCAAAATGTTATCTTAAAGATCTTAGTCTGAGTCAACGAACTGAAAGCTTCCACAACTTAAGCACCTTATATTAGACAATGGGAATAAATAAAAAAAGATATAATTGAGATACTTTTTTTCGTTTCTACTAGAGGTTGGCGAGCTACTGGCGAAATAGTGTTACTATAAAGAAATCTATATATGTTGTAACGTTTATTGCAAAACACAATATATTTATGTTGATTATCTGATTTACAGAATTTTTTGAACTTTCAATTTTCACTCCTGTAAAAGTCAGTTGAAGTGGCTTATCATTATCTAAACCCAAGCGCCTAGTTTTATTCAAATGTTTCTTTAAACCATGTTACAATGTATAATACATTTACAAATCAATGTAAGTGTTATATAAAGGTGACCACAACGATTTCCTTATCCTCGGGCGAATGTTCTTTAAACCATGTGAAGTCAAAAAAAATAATTTTCATTTATAGATTTACAAATAAAGTGGATGGTACAATTCCTAAATCAAGAATGGATACGCCAAATCAATTCATATTCTGGCGGGTTTCAATAATAATATAATATTTTGATATTTTATTTACGATATATTAGACAATGCAAAAATGCAATATTGTATTCAATATTACATTTTGTTACCAATTCTATAGTACTCGTAATTATAAACTATTTTCTTCCAATACCTTTTACATCATCCATATTGCAACGTCTATCTAGTTTACATCCCCGAATCTACAAACCAATCACCGTTTGATTTTGCGATGGGCGAGAAATATTTCTTGTACGCTCTCGAAAACCGAGTTAAAGGTAATTTCTCCTCTTTCTGGAATGAAAAATTGGCATGCCGAATGCTCATATATATTGGGACGTGGGCTTTTATTTCTTCTGCGAAGTGATTATTGGAAACGAGCTTCCTAAATTAAACCACCTGGAAGTTCGGCGCTGCGAGATTGCAGTCGTAACGATGGATGCTTTCAAGGAGTATTAAAATACGACCATGTTATAGTGTATGTTTCCGTCTATTTGTTTCCTCTCAGAAATATGGGGCATGCGTCGTAATGTTTATTGATTCGTTCACTATTTATTGCCCTCGTAAAATCTGAGCTGCCTCATGGTGATGACTTCTGGTACTACATACTACTACAGTACCAAAGCATTAACTTACCTTCTTCCAGACATGATACAGTAAAAATTATATGGAGGCTAATATTATGTTGAGCCTATTAATCTTCCTATATTAAATATACGGTTCTTTGTATTGTATAATTTGAATTATATAAAACTGGCATTACTCCTAAAATAAAATTCTGGGGAGTGCTGACCAAACTTTGCAGTAGAAACTTAAATTATTTGACTCAAATACGAAGAATTCAATTTTCTGATGCTTTAGAAGAATAATGCAAAAAAATAGTATAAACGTATATTTGACAATATCTCATTCATCCAAAACCTCCAAACCATATCCAAGTGCAAAAATATTTATGAAAGTGCTATTCTGCGCCTCTTGAATAGATGACTATGTATAAGTAAGATCTAATTAATTTCATTGAAACTGAAATAGATGCAACTAGCGAAGTGGTAACTATCCACTCCGGTTGAATTATGTTCTTTTTCTGTGAGTGGGCTGGCCTTAAGAGTAGTTCCTCTTGACGAAAGGCGCAGCGGCGTAAAAGAACGAAGTACTGGACGTCCGCCAGGTAGAGAGCTTGAAGGGAATATTCATGAAACACTTGCCGCTCTGAATTGGAACGTGCATTTTAAATTTAGCGCCCAAAGTGGAGCTATATGAAAACGCTCTTGTTTCCTTTCAGGCTACATATTTACTGTCTGAACAAGCGCTGAGTGTTTAATCTGAACAGCATATTTCTTTAAAGTAATTATCATGCAAGGGGTTTTATTTTGATAAATAATTTAAAAAATGTCAGAAGAACAGGGTTACATGGAAGAATTATCTACGTCACTAACCGATCATGCACATTCTCAGCTCTCCTAAAGTTACATTGTTTGCGATATGAGCACATTTTCGCGATATTTGCAAAAGTGCGATAATTTGAGTTATCTGACGGTGAGTACTGATTTTCCAATGAAATGATTTATTTCAGTTTGCCTCGTAACATTATTGTCAAATACACATTTGCTATTGTCTGAATCGTAAATTAAAATTCTGAGTATTTTCTTTCTAGAAGTCCAAAAGGATTTTTACTGATCACAATCCTCTGGAATACATATTGTTTTGTAACATATAATTATATTAACGTATTTGTTGAGGACAGGCAGTAAATGGAATAAATTCATCTATGCAATCCTGCCATTCACCGTCCAACTGTAAAATCGACTCGCTTTGTAAAATAAGATATCGAATGAATAAACTAGCGATAGTTCCAAATTCCATTATTTTTCACAACACTCGCGTAGTTTCTGTCACATTCTATTTCCTTCGCCTGCTTTTGCAATGATACATGCCGTTCTGATAACCGAAGAACGACCAAGCGTAACTGATTGTCCGGAGTAAAGCACAGGAGCAAAAGGATACTACTAGATCTGTATCCCGATTACATACATTTTCTGCAAAAACTGCATTAACTCTTGTGAATCCTATCACGGAAATTAAAATTTAGGAAATCAGTGCACGAAATTTCACGCATTTATATATAGGTTTAATATTGCATTAACACCAATTCTTTTTCTCGGTGCTTGTAAAAAATCACTGTTGGAGATTTCAACGTACCTTTCATTATTTGTAGGAAAGTACACGATCTTTTAGAAGGTTGTACATTTTAAAGGGATATTAATTTAATCGCACATAAAAGGGCACGAAAGAGTGAATGCTTTAGTCTTTAAAATACACATCTTTGTCGCTAGCTTCAAGTATTCAATTAGATTATTCAATTAGATTATTCAATCTTGTTAAGAAATTGACAGGTGTCTCCAATAACACTCATGCAGTTTCTGTAGACCAACATCTAACTTCAACTTCTTTTTCTAGTACATGTCGATGGCGGAAATCTGACAAAAATGACAATAATAATTGGCATATTACCGAGGGATGTACGGGCAAAAGAGCTGTCAAATCGTTTTCGTATTATGGACATAACTGCCTGGCATGTAACACATTTCTCAGGCGCTTTCTACTACGCGCCTGCAGAAAAACCTAACCTTACTGTCATATCCAATGCAGAATTATATCGAATTATAAGATAACGATGATGATAATGATGATGAATAATGTTATAGGTGATATGGGATAGTGTTGGCCGTTATCTTTCATGCCTGCAACCTAACGCCCTTAGGTTGTCTTCAAAACGCAAGCTGAAGCGCAGAAGGGTTGTCACTGCCCGTGCCATTTGGTTAGGAGATTGAACCGAGCTCTACAAGCAATTGTGTCAATGCGGCCAGCGGAAGAGGAAGCCGTAGAACAAATTCCTCCCGTTCAGCGCGACAGTCCCGTCGTGGGTGGGCGTTCTCTGCGGTCAGGTCACGTACTCGCCTCATTCGTCGTTTAGCCCCGCGCCCGGAACGCGGCACTCGGGCAGCGCGCGTCGATGGCTGGGTTGGCAGACGGATGCAGCGACCGACTTGTCGCAAGTCCGCTGCCGGAGGGGGGGGGGGGAAAGACTGCCTGGACCACATCCTGGCGGAAAAAACACTCATAATCGTTTATCTGCGTCGTGTTTCTGCTTCTTATTCATCCCTTCTCCTTCGCCATCCTCTTCCTCTGCAACACCTTTCTTTTTGTTTTTCTTTCCTTTCTTTTTTCCCTCTTTTTTGGTATTTCTTGATTTCCTTTCTTCTATTTACATTTCCCTGGTGGAATATTGACAATTAAATGTATTATTTCCTCCATTTCCGTTTGTTTTGTAATTTTACGTACTAATATATTCTTAAGATTCTTCTCCAATATGCTGTCAAATATTGTGTTCACAAATTGCGTTTCTCGTATGTTAAACGGTATTCTAAAACCGTTGATTCCTATTTTGAAATATAATATTAAATGTGAATATTTTCGCTCTTTGAAAAACTATGTTTCAAGAAGATACGTCACTGTGGAAGAAAGTTTTAATTGCAGATTAGAGAGCTGTTTGTCTTTGACGTCATGAAATGATAATTACGTTAGAGTGTACTAAGGAATACGATTGTCGTTGCAGCTGCCTGTTTATGTAGATTGGCAAAGTCAACATTAAAATCGTTTTAAATATTAATATTGAGAACGTTTTAGACATGAACAATGTCTTACAATAATAAATAACATATTTACATTTTTGCTTTTATTTTTTTAATTGTTTATTCATAGCTAATATCACGATAAGGTACAAAAAACGTAAGCAAACCCGTTTTCTATGCTAGTAAATTAAAAAGAAATATAACGAATTGAAAATTGACCATTTTAGGTATGGGAACTATTCAAAAAAGACTATATAATAACTATTTGAGTTGCATAAAAGGACTTTAGTACTATAACCCAATAATGTTGAGAAAACTTTGAAAATGTAACGAACTTTGGCCACTATTGGTCCTTTTACGTTACTAATGCTTCACTTAATTTAGTATTTGTTTATTAGGTTTGTAATTCACGCTGGCATTTCCGGCCTAGGGCGAGAAATTTATGGGTTTTGGAAGTAAATACGAAACTTCCCTTACTAAAATCTGTCCTGAAATCCAACACGAGACGTGAATGTTAAAAAAAACTCCATTCTTGGAACTAAACAGAGCATCGGAGAGCACTATGGACCTGATGTGGGCGTCTGGCCACTGAGCCCGAAGTAACGGATCAATGCACCACAAGCAGCGTTGGAAGAACTTGGGCCGCTCCGAGAACATTGAAAACTCTCGGCGAAGCGGAAACAACGTGTGGGCGTGGCAAGTGGGCCGCCAAAGCGGCGCGGGGGCGGCAGAGCGGCGGAGAGCGCGGCGGCGGGCGCGTGGGCGCCGCTCGGACGCCGCGCCGCTTGGCCGCCTGGAAGGTAATGTCGAGGCGCGCCGCTGCGGGGGCGTCAGGCTGCTCACACCGACACATTTATGGAGGGGATGCCGGGCAGGTACAGAGAGATTACTATGGAGGAATTGCTTTAAAAAGGGACCAGTTTGACAGATCGGGAAACAAATGAATGCATTGCGATGACAATGCAAGACAGCTCATTTGTAAATGGCTTCATCACTAACTGTAAACGAACACGCTGACAAAATAAGTGCATGGACGTAACTTGCCGTTGTATTGTTAGAAATGCCCCATCAGTAGCTGTCAGAGAGGTCCCTTATTTTAGTAATCTCTCTGTATAAGAAGGAACCGCGTTGGCAGCTACTGCTCGGCCACTGCTGGCAATACTGCTGCAGGTTATGTCCTTGCACTCATTGTGTTACGACATTTGTTTACAGTTAACTCATTTGTAAATGACTTCATCCGTATCTCTAGCAATGTCATGGCCTGCATGGCGTTCATTTGTTTCCCAATCTTACAAAGTGATCCCTTATTAGAATAACTTCTCTACACACTAGTGATTGCTTAACGAACACAATACGTTCAAAGACTGTTACGTGAAATGTTAAGAAGAAGATTGATTGATTCATGATTACGGGCGCGTCAAATGGTAAGATAATTAATCCAGGAAGTGTAGCGAATATTTTATCATGGGAGGTGGCGGTAATCTTCCCGGTTTCTATACAACCACATATCTATCTTTTGTGGGAGTGTTCATAAATCGATTTGTTCACACTCCGATCTATTCCTTAATCGGCTAGTACTTCGAAAGTTTCAGTTGCACCACTGTGCAGCCCTGAATGCAATCTTGGGCCTTTTTGTTGGGACTGGGAGCCTTGACATGAAGTATCATGTGTTGAAAGCAAAGTACAAAAGACGTGGGAGGACGCGCCGAGCAAATAGGTGCAACTTGCAGCGAGGCGAAAACAATGCGCGGGCGTCGGGAGTTCGAAGCGGCGGCGGCAATGCGGCGCCGGCGGTGCGGGGAGAGACGGGGGAGGAACGCGCGGGCGGCGCTAGCCAGGGATGGTGGAGGGCGACGTGGGAAGTAATTCGAGAGCTCCGAGCTGACGTAAACAGATGTGGGACGCCTACGCTTGTTCGGGAAGGATTGAAGACCATCATGAAGGACGGTAAAGGGCTGGGAATGACGGAAAGGGTGGGAATGAAGGAGAGAGTTGGGAATGAGGGAGAGGGATACGGTTGAACGGAGAGGAATGGCAGGGGTGGGAAAGGACGTAGTGTGAGGAACCGAGAGGAGTCGACCAGGATGAATAGGTCATTTGAAAACGTAGTGACACAAGAGAGACGATGAGACCACAGATAGAGTAAATAACATGGGGAGAAATTAGGAGAGGTAGTTGGAGTGGACTCGAGGAGAAACGGGGCGCGACAGTGAGTGGACACTGGAAGCGACTGTGATAACACACTGCGAGAAACGGCGAGCGACAGTGAATTAACGCTGGGAATGTGGAGGGGTGAATGCGTCCGGGTAGGAGCTTCTGCCGGAAGGGTCGGACAAACGCCATGTGTGGGCGGACAAGCGCGACATGTGGGCGGGGCGGGTCGCGGTCGGCGGGCGGCGGGCGCCGTCGTGGCGGACCCGGCGTCGCAGCCCGGGCGCGCCGGCTGCAGCCGCGGTCCGCATGCGGATCGATGCCCGAAAAGCCATCGGCGGCGCGTGAAAGGGGAGAGGCGGCGGTGACGGCGTCGGCGTCGGCGTCGCGTCGCCCTACGTGCGGGATCTTTTATTGCCCCACTCTCTCCCTCGGCAGGCGGCGCGCCCGCGGTGAGTTATATGGCCCGCCGTAGGGACGTGTCCATGGCGCCGACGCGGACGGTCGAGGCAGTTTCGAGACGTCGATTCTTTTTGTGAACCTTTGAGTTACCGTCGAGTCTACTTGGAAATATTGCCTCGAGGTTGTCGTATCCAAATTATGTATTCTGAAATTGATTCTTCCTTAAAATATAAGGGAATGCAATATGCTTTGGAAAATACGTTCTTTTAGCAGGATTTAGTTGTTTTTAAACTTGGCAATTGTTTCATTATTTTACAATCCTTTTTATTTGGCTATTTAACTGGTGAAAGTTTTTCGACTGAATAGATGTGAAAGAACATATTCCTACAAAACTGTAATATTTATAAAATTTCTTCAATAGAGTCCACAATACCCGATTAACAGATAGAGAAACAATAGTTTCAAATATGCAAATTTTAGTGAATGGACACAATTAAACTACTGCAATCTGTTTATTAAAGTGTGTGTAACATTATTTTTTACCTAATTGTTTATTCTCCACAAGAATAATGTAAAATTGAACAATATTTTATTTTCTGTTCCACTAGGATTTCCAATCTTTTACTGCCATGAACATCATGCTACTGAAAATGAAAAAAGTTTCCTTCAAAGCTCGCCAATAAACATACAGTATGTGCGCAGAAAGTCCATTTGCATTCAAACTTTCAAACTTCGATTTGTTTAACCTCTCGTAATGAGAAAGCGTAGATTGACAGTTCATTTCCGCGCATGTTTTCATCGGTTTTAATTCTCACGTAACCGAGATTGCGCGAGTTTTCAACTGCAATGAGGTTTCACTGCCATCTTGTTCGGACCGTCGTCAACAGACTGCCAAGCTCGTAAATTTAGTGAGAGTTCGCAATCCAAATTCACATTAGACCAGTCCTCGGACGTCAGAGGACAGATTCTACCAAAGGACAACGGCCAAACGTAATTAATGATTGCTTTGAGTATGGAGGAAAAATATTATTACAGTGGGGTTCTGGAAATGCATGGTCGCAGAGTTGTAAAAGCTAGTATTTTACTTTTGCTGTCAGTAGACTGTGATATATATTAGATTGCTTAGAACCTACATTCCGAGGGGGCATTAGCCAGATAGTGTGAGTGAATGTGTGTGTATGTTTGTGTGTGAGGGAGAGAGAGAGACTTTATACTCAACCGACTTGTAACAAGTCGTGAAGTAAATGATTAATAATAATGATAATGATGATGTTAATAATAATAATAATAATAATAATAATAATAATAATAATAATAATAATAATAATAATAAATAGGCAATGGATCCTTGCGCGGTTGAGTTTTGACATACCCTCGTCGTAGCTGCCTGAACTACGCGCTGCAGCTGGCAACTAAACAAGTGCAACATTGACCGTCCGTGGCGCTGCGCTGCACGGCACTTCCTGTCGCAGTCCGCCCCCGCACTCCATCAGCGCACTTCGTGCAAGTCTGCAGATAGATGTTCGTCCAGCGGTGAGGCTCGTGGTGCGATGGCTCTCGCATATACTTCGGCCCGGAATCTCACATATCATCACTCATGAGCCTCTATAATTTTAGTGTTTGAAGGGCTCCCAAATTCAAATAAGTAAATAAATAAATAAGTAAATAAATAAGTAAATATATAAATAAGTAAATACATAAGTATATAAGTAAATAAATAAGTAAATAAAAATGAAATGGAATAAATAAAAATAAATATTTGACAAGTGGTTAAGTATCTTACGAAGAACGATACAGCAATGTAAATGTTAATCAGTGCCTGAACTGAAACAGACTCATCGTCTTTTTCTATATCACTTTGTCTTTAATTATTCTGTTTTTCATGAATGTCATATTAACTATTTTTCGTCATTGATGTAAAACTTTTAATACTATAAGTTAACATTTTCGGTGTCAAGAAACCTTACGTGTAATTAGATCTTTGTCAAAATTGATTAATAAACCAAATAAGTTTGTCTCCAATATTTTATTAAATGTCAAAGTGGTCTTACATATGAGATGAAATGTTAGACTTGTCTTAAATATGACGTTGAATGTGTTTTTGAGTATTTAAAGGTACATGTGAGGTTTTCTTCGTTTTTATTAGAGAATCAGTGGTATACGCATGATGTGTTTTCTATGCATTGAACATCCACAAAGGTTTGTTTTGAAGTACGAGAATCTAGCTAACATATTTCAAGTACATTCTAGTTATGTTCAGAAGAATAGTTCAGTTTAAAATTATTAAGATTTTATTGTAATCGGCGAAAAATGATCCAAATGAAAGGTCATTGTCTTGATGGCTGTTAATTTTAGCTAACTTATTTTACATATTTAAAAAACATATGAAGATGAATACTTTATTAACGCTTGCGAGTAGAAAGACGCAAATGATAATTAATCAACATCATCAACATCATTATTCCTATCGCAATCACAGCAGCGGTCTCCATTTCTCTCCATCATAATCACAAGACACTTGACTGGCAGAAGTAGCTCAGAGCATCAACTACTATCACTGCAGTGCCTCTGGCGAGGCGGTTCGAAAACCGACGGTAACAGGATTTTCGATACTGGCTAGGTCGAATTCAGCCGCTTCTGGAGGAGAATTCTGGCGGGCGGCTGCTCTGATCGGAATTTTTCCGTAGTTGTACCGATCAATACGAGTCGAATGCCGGAGCAATACCCTAAGAAACGGACCTGGACCGCCCGTGATCTTTCTTTCCTCTTCCTTGTCCTTCCTCGCCCCTAACTACATACACACACACATACGCACACACACTCTCACACACACACACGTGCACTACCCTGCCACACATACTTGGAGACCAGTCGGAAGCTTAGAGCTTGTCTGGGGCTGTGTCACACTGGTGGGAGATATCTGAAGGGGAAAAATCCCCCAAGGCGACGTAGTTCGACGCCGATCTCGCCATCCATCGGGAGTAGATTACCGCCTACCGCGATAAAATTATGCAATAAACTATTGGGACTAATGATCTTAGAAGTTGACGCGCCCGGAATCACTAATCAATCAATCAGGAATGAATGTTTTAGGTTGACCTCCGTGAATATAATTGTAAAGGTTTCTTTTTATTTCACTAAGAGGAAGTGTTTATTTCACTTTTCATACCACATTCAAATGGAAGAATAAATAACTGTATAATACTACGTTTCATTGGCATCCCGCATTGCACAGTAAACGATATTAGATGAAAACTTATAACTAGTTTATAGTTGTGCAGGCCTTCAGGAATAGTACAATGTGTACTGCAGTTGTTTATTTATTCCAGTTCCGATTCTTCTTTGCCCTTGAATGTTTCCTTCTCACTCCGAGAAAACCGTTGACCGTGGTAACCTCTTTCTATTGTTCACATTCACACTACACCTGCGACGTAATAACCACCGCACCTGTTCAGATGCTGTGTGAGTCAGCAGGAGCCTAATTCCTACAAACCTATTCTTCAGCCTCTGAAAGCTAATAGAGAAACAACTGCCAACATCCTTTTCTATTGAATTTTTATTACCAAAACTTCAAAATAGATGTCTCATTGGAGACGTTAGAAAACTTTCCTCAGTGGAACACTTAGGACCCAATAAAATGTAAAACTTTGTAGAAAGAATTACTTTTTTACTTCGAAGCTTAGTGATAACAAGGAAGATAAAATGAGAAAGAAAACGGTATAATGGAATAAATTATAAAACTTCATTCCTCTCCTATATTTCAATCTAAAATATCTGTTCTTCAAAAATTCGAAAAATACGTAAAATTACATTGACCAGAAGCTAGTTAGAGTAAGAGGTAGATCCAGATTCCAGAATCTCGCAAACGAAAATATGCTCTCACGAAAACAAGTATTCCTTCTTCACTTCGGAATCCTAACCATTGGGTAAATCACAAAGACGATGAGTTGTTCATTGGTTGAATTGCTCTGTTCTGTTGGTCTTTCATTTAAATCTGCAGCCACGGGCAATTCAACTCCCGCAAGCTTCTGTTCTGTTTCACATGGCTGATTATCATAACCAGCCACTGGAACTGCTGTTACCACCTGCTCTGGCGTCAGCAACAGACATCTGCTCTGACGTCAGCATGCGTAGTGGGATTGTCATTTCATCTACTTTTGTAAATAATAGGATAATGGAATTGAATTATATAAAGCTGTGTTCAACTTAATCGGTATTTTGCTTCCTTAAAGTGCGAGTCCCAGAAGAAAACATGGGTCGTGCAAATAATATAAAACGAGGAAGGTCAATGCACCTCTTTGGCATTAAGGTGAATCATTCTTTGTGAGAACTGTAGGTATTTTACAAAACGTCTTTCGTATGAAAGTTTGAGAAGAACAAGTTAACACATAGAAAAATATATCTATAAAACATTTAGCGCGATGTAATGGCCCCTAATGTGATCACATTTGAAAGTATGTTCTTTTGGAACAACTCAACTATGTAGATTATGGCTGACCTTTTCTGGCCCCATTAACTAGAATATATAAAAAAATCAACCTGAATAATTTGCGCAAGAGATATTTGCGCAAGATCAGCGTCAAAAAACAAGCGGAGCAAAAGGCAGCAGGTAAAAGACATAAATAGTGGTGTGGAAAGCTTCTTATCCTACATGCATCCTATCAGAACTCCCAACCCTCATTCATGTGTCATTATCCACTCGTCACGATCGCTTCTACCATCATCCGAGGAAGCTGTGGAAGGTCGAAGGTGAACTACTACAGAAGTCAGTTGGCTCGTAAATGGAAGCACATTTATACGGAAGCCGTCTCTTCCGTACGCTAATAACTGTGAGTGACGCTACAGCACAAATCAACGAAAATCGAGATTTAAAAGTATGTGTAAATGTGTTGCCTGATCTGTGAATGATTCTTTTATCTGACGCTTTGAAAATGAGACATTAATGAACATTGTTACCGATTTTGTGTACAATTGTTGATAGTTTCTATGAAGTAAAGCGAAAAGTCTGTACGTCGCACAAAGCCACGCCCCCTTTTACTATCGAGACCTACTCTTCGACGCGGGAACGAACTCGACCGTCGCGTTGCCTCGCTCCGCTTCCTCGTACGGCCCAGCGCCTGCGGCGGGGAGAACGGTGGGGATGGGGGCGGGGAAGAAAGGAGCGCGGGCGAGGGCGGGGCGAGCGAGGGCGGAAGCGTCGGCACACTTGACCGGAACGGCGCAGCGCATCGCCCCGCGCTGCAGATAGCGGCAGCCTAAAGAACATTCCCCACGCTTCGTGGCAGGAGCTCTGCGCTGGCTGGGTTCGAAGTTGCTGGCTGGAAGTTCACAGGGGAGGCAAGACTGCGTACGCAGCAGATCAGAAAGAAGCGTACGTTTAGATCAGTTACGTTAGTATTTTGTATAATAGAGAGTTTAGAGCCACGCATAAGGTAGCAACGTGACAGTCACCTCACAGGTCTTGATGTCATAACGTCTTTCTTTCAGCTCTTCAGACACGACCAGATACGATTTCGTACCGTCATAAATAGTGCATCCTTGAAAGAGTATCTACGGTCACCTAAAAAAAACGGGAAAATGACCGCCTAAAAACAGAAAAGATTACACTTTTCTAAGTCTAATAAACTGCTTCTGTAATGTGGGCAAATACAATTATTCCTTACCAACTCCACAACACTGAGAAAAAATAACGGAGAAAGGTGACAAATAAGAAATACCCGGAAGAGAAGTTGAATCATATCTTCGTGTTAGATTGTCTTATGCTCATAAAGAACGCTAATATTAGATATTCCCTAAATTCTTAAGAAAAAACTATTCAAAATCCCAGACTGCATACTCATCTAGCAGGGTCAGAAAATTTAAAACTCCATGCAAAATGGAGATATTTTTACTCTTGACTCGTACCTTGTGTCACGCATGTCTCAGCACTTGCATACTCTCTTTGATATATTAAGCAACTTCTTTGGTCGACGCTTGAAATGTTTCTTTTGTTATAAAGCATAACGCAATGTACAATTGCTAAAGCTCGTCTGTATGTTGTTCCTTACGACCGTACAACATCGTTAATCGCGTGATCGATAGAGTTTAAGGATGTTATCGTACGCCTGGTGATTAAACTTCATAATAGCGATTATCTAAACATTTTTAATGATTTTTAAATCACATAAGTCAACTGTGAGTAGTTGCTGACTACCTAAACATGCACTCTGGTATTATTTCCACACAAATTCAACAATGTCTTGTTTCGCGGAACGCAATGTTCGTAAGTAGCAATGAATCCAACGTAACTATTGAAATATATTAACGTTTATTTTCGCTTTACTCTTTGCTTTCAAAATTGTATTAGTACTCAGTTACATTTTTTACGGTGACCCAGTGAAATTACTCCCACACACTAATGATTTTATTGCCACGATGACTAAAATCATGGACACCGGTAGACTCTTTTAAGAAACAACCCAAAACTAATTTTGATATCTTATTTCGTCATAAAATTAAAAACGTAAGTAATGCAATCGTTGAAAACTACTTCTCTGTAGTATAACACACATTCATTTAATTAATTACTTCACCAATATTGATTTTCGCCAGCCTACTTACCTTAAGCCAGCAGCAATAAAAATTATCTTCAATGACGTTTTTATTCGCGAATTACTCAACGTTCAATCTTCAATTCGGACAAAAGACTGTTGCAACATCTTCCGATAAGCCTTTCTCACACCGTCTCGCTATCCACACCATATTTCTGCTCTATGTGGTCAGCAAATGCCTGTAGTATAGACCCATTCTCATTTTCAAGTTAACCAACATTTTTTAAGACAAATCTGCGCTTCGTCAGTTCTTGTCTGATTCGATGCGTTTCTTTTCCTTCATTGAATGTTAAATTTTTGCAGGATGTGACTTGTATTGTATTGACCAACATTGACCTTCGATTTTTCTACATTCATTAATCTTCTATTAAGATAATTTCGTCCAAAAAAAGTCTTAAAGAATATTGTTCATTCTTATTAATATCATAATTTAGTTTCTTGGCGTCAGGGTTTCATTCTTCTTGTACGAGACATTTTTGCGGAAATCGTTCAGTTCGGCATAAACATGTATACAAACTGAAGTATTAGTATTTAGTTTTGATATCAGTATATTTCATTATCCTATATGCAAATAAAATAAACTTTCTGTTTTGTCATTGTGTTGTGTGGAAATCAGTGAAATTGAAGTCCCATTCAACGCCTTTACGCTTGACTTCATGGTTCAGAGCGGCGTGCATTGGATAGCGAATTAGACAAAGCCAAGCTTGGGTAGGGCTCGCAGCGAATCGGTTCTCATGGAGCCGGGCTATAGCCGGCGCAGTGCTAAATATTCGGCTTCTGGAAGCCCCTGGCGGGAATGGCAGGAAACGTGCGTTCGGCAGCAGCACTGCAGGGGCGTTATCTCTGCTCGTTGCAGTGGTCGTGCGCATGCGCACAATCTCATAACGCTCCGAACGGCCGCTCCGAAAATGAACCTCCTGCTCTGCAAAGTGGGAAACTGAGTGAGACGCGAAGAAATGTTTACATGTTTTCGTCGCAGCTCGCGGTACAAACAGAATGAAAATTGGGTTGAAGTACAGTGTTAAGTACATTCGTGAGGCCCGTTGAGAAGGACTCTCGCGAATTAACTAAAAAGATTCATTTTATAAGGCAACCTATTGCCATCGGCCACTTTAAAATATCGAAGTATAAGTATAGAATTTATTTATCAAAATAATATTGACAGTTATTCCAAATTCAAATCGTTATGTTTTTTAAAAAATCGAACTACTTGTGTTAATTTTTTCATAAAGTTTATACTCACATATCGTAAAATTAACTGAATAAGCATCTACAAAATGTGACCTGGTTTGCATCGTAGCGACACAAACTGAATTACACTTTACACATGAGAAAAGATTCCTACAACGATGCAAACGATGAAATGAGAAAATCGGAAATGAACTTTGCTAGTGTTTTTGTGTTACTAATGTTTTCACGTGGTTTGATCATCCTATTTTCCACTTATCCTATTTTTGAAATTCAGTCTCCTAGGCTTAAACTTTTTGCTTATTTTAAGTTGTTCTGACCTCTCCAAAAATAAACCTATTGCTCATTATCACTGAGCTTTTTGGGTAGCTCGAAGGAACGTGTCAATGATTCCGACGGAGAAGTGCACAAAGATTGAAAATGCGGAGACGTGGCGAAAGCTGTACAAATACAACGGACAATATTAACGATTTGTCTGAAATTTGTGCAGCTTTTTGTATTGCGTTTGTTTTTTATTTCATTTGTTTTTGTTTGTTTGTTTTTTAATTAAATATGTCAGAATTCTGCAGGATCAGTAAATGTGTGCTAGCCATTCACCCTGCCAGTACACTATTAATATTATTTAATATTCGAAACGCTTTGAGTGCACATTTGTTGAATCAAATAATATTTCCGATTTGATCTAGGTACAATCCTAGAAGAATTAGCGGTAAATGAAATCGTTCTATTCACAATACATTAGTTGAAGTAAACGATGAACAGACGTAGTGTCATTCTGTATTTTTTCAATTAGTATTTATAAGCAGAGATGTCCTGCAAAAAATCCTCATAAAAGACATTTTAGAATTTCATTTAAAGCTTCGAATGTTGTGATTAATAGCATTCGAATTTTGATAGTTCATAGTGCAGTCACGTTAATCTCTTCTCTTTCTGAATAAACATTTGAAATATTTCCCAACAAAAAGCATGAAATCAATGAAAAATCAAAGCCACAAAATACTAAACATTCGTTTCGTATGGTATTATCGACAGGTGTAATTGGGGCTCTAGCATTCTATTTATTTTAAAACAATGATTAATTGTTGACGATTGAAAAGTGTGGTTTGTTTGGAAGTGGTCTGGTATTGCCAGCAAACTATTTACGTGGACATTTATTGTTTTCCAGATACACGACTACACGCCGTTACGCTGATAGCCTGGAAATATCTCACTACGTTAATACCATTTAGGGTTAACATGTACTCTCTCCCCTCTTTTCTTTAGAAGGTGTATTTGTATGTAATCGTGCATGACTGTGAAGACGAGAAAAAGATAATGTTTCAAATCCAAAAACACACTCCTTTTCTAGATAGACATCATCGAAACGACATTAAACATCTGCATATAGCTTCATGACGAAAAAAATGCATTAGGCCAACCAAACAAATGAGATTCGACCTAGGTATGCAACCATTGTCTAAAATCCTACAACCGTCGGATCTCCCACTCAGTGAGAGGCACTGCAGAGACATCAATAATTCATGCCCGGAGCCATCTTTGCCAGTCAGTCGGCAAGACCATGATCGAAAACATGAAATATAAAAAGCATGGGTATGTGTCACAAGCCCGACAGTTTAAATACCTATTCTACAGAGGTGCACATTTTGTTCCGAAGCCGTTTTTCCGGCGTGCCGAACGCCGCTCGGTGGCGGACGTGCGCGGGGAAGACGAGCGGGGCGGAGGGCGGGGAGGAGCTCTGCACGGGGTCACGCCGCCGCACGTCGCGGGAGAGGTCTATCGATTTCCCCTCATTGTATAATGTATGGTGCCCCGCGCGGCGTGGTAGCGCGAGTGTGCCCCAGAACGCGCCCGCCCGCCCGCCCGCCCGCCCGCCCGCCCGCCCGCCCGCCCGCCCGCCCGCCCGCCCGTCCGCCCGCCTTCCCGCCCGCCCGTCCGCCCGCCTTCCCGCCCGCCCGTCCGCCCGTCCGCCCGCCTTCCCGCCCGCCCGCCCGCCAACCGCCCGCCAACCGCCCGCCAGCCTTGGCTGGCGGCGAGGCAAAAGCGGAAAATTAGAGGTTTGTGTAAAGATGGGTTTTTATCACCATGTCGCTGTCCCAAGTTGACTTCTCATATAGCCACTTATTCCGTATAAACCATCACTCCAATCATAAACTTATTTTACTATAATTTACCAGAGGCAGATCCAGAAACAATTTCAGCTAGTCATTTCGAATCTAAATATTTTAGAAATATGAAAAATGTTACCTTCAAATGTTTTAAAATATAATACATGGGAAAACAGGGAATATTCTTTTGAATGTGTTGTGATCATGAAGTGGCCACTGTTTTGAACAAATTTGGTAAAATTACCAAAAATGTTGGATTTTTTAGGGAGGATAGGCACTTCATGATTATCCTGCATCTGTCATTTGCTTTTACCCTCATGATCACTCATCCTTTCCTTCCTTTAGTGGCGGAGAAGGCAGATCAGTCTTCCTGTGAAAGGGAAATGTCATGATGTACGCCACCTCTCTCCTACGCTCAGAAGTTGGTATGGCGCTAGTCACTCACAACGGATGAGACGAAATCTTAGATTGGAACAAAAAATCATTCGATTTAGTTGCAAGGGATTAAAATTAGGAACATGGAAATGGTTGCTTTGTCCCCTGGAATGTTTAACTCTGCAAATTGTCTTTTTTATAGCACCCGAACTTTTCACGTCTTCTAATGAGTGTAATGAGCTTACTAGTACAAACTTACTACTTGCTGTACACCCTAACAAAGTGCTTGGAAATCCGATTAATAGTAAGTAAATTTCTGTCGAACATTGAGTCTGAGGACTTCAAATTCCCTGTCGTTCTTTTTCCCTCAGATTTTCATTTTTCCCTCAATACTCACGTTGTCACTTTTTCACATCTATTCACATTTATCGTTGTTTCCTCTATGTTTGTTTTCTATTTATCCAATCAACTAAGAATTTCGAGACTGGACGGATTTTATTTCTAATCTTATTTTAATAGTACCCGTACATGTTCCATATTTCAAGTATATAATAAGTGGTTCCTTTTCTCAGAAATTGAATCGGTCTAGTAGGTACCAGTATGTGAACGTCCAAGATTTGCCTGCTAACGCGTCCAACGTGATAGGTCTCCACTCCACCCACCTCTGCCCTCAACCAGAAGAGCGATAGGTGTCCTCCCAGCGCGATCCCCTGCCACAGCCCTCACGCGCCAGGCACTGCACTGCGACCCCTTGACGTCACGCACGCGTCACCGCCCCAGACCTCATACAGCCCCGCCTCTCCTCGCAATCCCTTCTCCGCCCTCACCCCGCAAAAACCCCTCTACCCCCGCCCCCTTCCCGACCTACGCTTCTTGCCTCATTTGTTTTAACCACGTACTCAATAAGGGTATCTTTTAAAAAATCGTAAAAACGTATCCTTTTTTCTCTCTACATTTTTTTCAGAAATATTGTCGAGAATGTTTTGTCAATTTTCCGATTCCAGTCTCGGAATTCAACGATTCTTGCGCGTTTTTAGACATTTGTTCAATTGGCAATAATGAGAAAGATATTTCTTTGCCATGAATTAAAAATATGTGAAATGTATTTGACATACGAAATCGGGAATACCATTTACGAATTTACGAGCTTTGTCTAAGTAATATTCCACCTTGCCATCTGTTGGCGCGGGACGCCAACAGATGACTCCAACTGACATCTCCACTTACCGGTGCAAAAACTTGCATATCTTGACCCAGTGTGCGCTCCTCCCTCGACACCTACGCCCCCGCCCCGCCCCCGCCACGTCCTCACCATCGCTCCCGTCACGCCCCCGCCATGCCCCCGCCATGCCCCCGCTACGCCAGCGCTCTCCGCAACCTGACACTCTCCTCAGTCCCACCCCACGACATCCAACCTTCGCCAAACCCTTTTTTGCCTCGCTTATGTCCCGCCACCTCCCCAGCCCGTCCCCGAAATCTCCACTACCCGTCTCCGTCCTCTCCCCCCCCCAGTCCGCTCACTCCCGTCCCCCGCCTCCGCTGTCCGCTCTGATTGCGCTTCCTGCCGGAGGGTCGTGCGGCCGGCCGTAGAGCGCACGTTCGGCCTCGCTTCGGGACGCGGTCTGGCCGCGTGCCCTCGCTCTAATGGAGGCGGCTTCCCACCCCGTCGTTGCGACCCACCATGGCGCGCGGCACCGTTTCCGAGTAACCATCATTGTGATCACAAGGGCGTACGTCTGTACCGCCAAAGTTTCCAAGGGCATTCAATCATCATCATCATTTCCACGACACCGACAATGATCACAAATCCCGTAATCACCTTGTGTAGAACAATATTCACTGTCAAGTCACAATACGAGTAAGCAATCAAACCAAAATATAACTGCCTTTCTGAGTATTTCAAACTCTGCAATTATTGCTGTGGCTGTCTTTATCAATACGTGAAAGACTAAGGAATTCGCATCATCATACTTCGTATATCTATCACACTATAAGAATTTTCTTCTGTATTGGTAATACCGCCTTCACGAATTCCAAGTGATAAAGACTAAAATTACAAATAGGTACCACAGTCCTGAAAAATCACTACGAGAAAATAATCCGCCGCCCATAGTTACATCCAAGATCACAAAAACAAGTCAATAAAATCATGCGGTCACTGTCTCACCATTTCTTCTGACCGCATTACTATTCGAGTTATTATTTTAATTGCTTGCTTGTAAGAGCCTTCATAACCACAACCGCTACTGTCTCCCTCTCACAACTGTTACTGGTAATATTTCATCCAAAATTAATAATACAAATGCTCATTCTGTAATTACTACTATGGTTGTAACCACAATACCACAATTCAGTGCCGTAGATTTAGGGTCGAAGGTTGTGCGTAACCTCCCCCACGAAATTTTCGAACGCTAGTTATACTTCTAACTAGCAAAGTAATTACATTTGAATTCATAGTGAACCATGCGTGAGTGAGCTCTGTATTTTATTAGTATACATTTCCCATGTAAAATAATGTACTAATTTACTATAAATATGAATGTTTATTGTTATTTACTCCCGAATGATAATTCTACATAATGTTGACGTCAAGAAAGTATAAAGTAGTCCCAAATTGTGAACAATATGTGTGACCCGCGGGCAAAGTGAGTCCCTGTCTTCCAGACGTCCCCATCTGCTGCGCACAACGAGAAATAAACTCGGCCATCATCGACAGAAAGATTCCGTAAACTTACTATGTGCGTACATTAACAGCAGATGATATCATCAGAGTAGTATGAATAATAGAATAACACGACATATAAGATTACTGTATGTCCATTACAAATCCCAGTGTTTTATGTTAACATTGTTGTAGTTGTAGATGTCAGATTATTGGAATAACCTTATCCTTAAATGCTACCAAAAAAATGAAGGAATTTGAACTACTAATGATTGACAGTAATAATCTGCTATCTAAATATTCGTGTCCTAATTCGGGGAGAAATCATAGTTTATTTAATGAGGTGTTCTGAGTAATGAGGTCTTCTACACTTGAGTCCTGCTGACGCTCTTCTGATACGGGGAGGGGGGGACCGTTTTAAGTTTTACTAATTCCCGCTAGTTGTCTAATGGATAACGAACCTAATTTTTTTATGTGGACTGAAATTGTCGTTTGGATTGATATGAAACGTTTTTATCGACATGATGCACCGTTCACCACTATTCTCCGTCATTTCTTCCCAACATCAACAGTCGGTCCTCTACAGCAATGTTACCATCATATTCGTCCACCGACGTGGCGCCAGATTAGACATTTCCGCTAACGCTGATAGCGCATCAGCTGTTCTCGCTCTTTCCTCCACCTCCAACCAACAATGGCGACGCGGGACAACGAATGTCACTGCAAACGAATGCCTCTGACCGGGAGGACCGGAGTTCTAGGTCGAGTTCAGCCGCTGTCTGGAGGAGAATCCTAGCGGCCGGCTGCTCTGATTTGTAGTTTTCCCTGATTTCTCTGATCAAAACCAGGAGGATACTGGAGGAATAACTTAACAAACAAGCTACAAACCGCGCGCAAACTTTCCATTTTCTTTCTTGTCCTTTCCACCCTCTTACTTCCTCACATGCACAACACTACCACACATGTCGGGAGGCCAGTCGGGAGCTTAGAGCTCGTCTCGGCTGAGGCGGTGCCACGCTGGTGGGAGATACCTGGTTGGGGAAATTCTCCGCAAGCCGAAGTGTAGGTCGGCGCCGGATCTCACTAGGCACCGGAGACGATTACCGCCACCTCCCGCGATAGAAATACTCACTACACTTACGGGACTCATGGCCTTAGCAGTTGACGTGCTCGGAATCGCAATTCACTCAATCTATCAGCCTGCACCCTGACTCTCTCTCTCTCCCTACGCCTGCCTCCGTCCCCGCCTCCCTTTTGCTTCCGCCGCCTCGCCTACGTTCTCGCCCCCGCCTCCACCGCAGGGCGCGTCGCCACACGCCCCACTGGGCGGGGACGAGGCGTGACGCTTTTTATGGGCGACGTGTTTATTGCTGCGGTCTGTTTTAATGAACGCGCACCGCCACTGCCTCCTAGATAAAAACGTTGAGGGCCGCACAATTAAATTCCTCGCTTTTATGCTCTTTGGGACCACGTGGAATCGGCGATGGCTCGGGGAACATATGGCCCAAACGGAGCGCAAAAGGCCAGGTCGCAACGTGAAGCGTGTTTATAGAGTGCGCTACTTTCCTGGCAGCCCCGAGTTCGTGGGTCGTGGGGTTGAGCTGACACAGATCATATATCTGCGTTGAAAGTGATGAACGTGTGCAATTTTAACGGAATTTCCACTTGCGGGATTCTGTGTTGCTGTCGAGAGGATGCAGGGGCGCTCTCATTTGCAATTTGGGGAAGTAACTAACTTTTCATGACATAGTAGTCAGAAATTAAAATCGATATTGTCATTTTTACCATCCTCCAAAAATATATATTTGTTATTGCTCGTTCATTCTGTCTGCATTTTGCATCAGATTCGGTTTGAATGCACTCTGCATTCGGTTCATTTACTCTTCACTGAATGAACAATCGTATGTTTTGTGTCAGTATTAGATGAAGCAGGCGTCAGGAACTTTCTCAACTTAGTTTTATCCCCATAGACCATGTTTTTAGTTGTTTGAGCATAAATTTCAAGCATTCTTTCTCTGAATAATATTGTAATAGTTTTTTTGCTCTAATGCAATATTATAAACACAATTTAATACGTTTTTACAATAGAGACGTCGACAAATTATTATTCGCATTATGTTATTTCATGTAAGAATATATAATTGAATGAGTATATTAAATTACGCAATTACGCAAGTTAGAGGGTCTGCGAGAGATTTTATAGAGTTCTGAGAGGTTTCTCCCTTCCTGAGAAATATAAAAGTGCAATTATTGGAGTTTGTGTAAATTATGTAATTTTCTGTCAGTTTCTAGAAGAAAAATCAACACGTTTAACTCATCCGTAGGCTCATGTCAGAAATGTCAGTGAAGTGTGTTGGTAAGCACAGATAACCTATGCAACATTTTGAGGTTTTAATGTTACCTTGAGGTATTTATACACAAGATACATTCGTAGTATTCAATTTGATATTAAACATGACTTAAAACTGGGTAAACTTTCATAAATGATTGACCTCTGTTGTGTCTTCAAGCTACATTCTTGTATCCAATACTTTCTTGCATCCCATGACAATATTCTAATTAAATAAATCAATAAATCATATTATCTTAATAAAGTCGAAAGTCTTTTGGCTGAAGGAAACCACTTTAATAGGAGAAACTAAGCCGAAAAGAATTTCATCAGATACAAAGGTACTTAATGATGAGAAAACCCTTGTAAATCTTCATTATCCTGTCAATTTTAATAATACCGGCGAGAAATTGTGAAATAAAAATGTTCTCTATTTGACTATGTTATCCTGACTGCATCTCACGCCTGATCAATATATCTGAGATGCCTCCAAATATTCTAAAGAACTCGCAATATTGCTTTATTGTTATTATCTGTTCTTGTAGGCTTTTCGTCCATTCCAAACTGATGGGGAGAGTGATAATTGATAATATCATTTGATGTTGTAGATATGTTGAAATGATCGACAACTTCGAAGTATGCAAAGGGCCGTGGCGTGTGCAAAGGGCAGCATAGACGTGTGCAGTGGGGTTTGGCCTTCCTGAAAAGTTCAAAAGTGGCCTCGTAGCCCTCTATAATTAAACATGTTATTTCCGTTATAAATCCCTCATGAAAATGACGAATATAACGTTTACACTTTAAACTATATAGTGAAGATAAACGCTTGGATATATTAGTCCATTTATATGTTGATATCGTATTGTTGTTTGAGTATGTATTATTGCCTCGGTAAATCAAATTTGAAAATTTTCCGCATTTAATTTGTTTGTAAAAGTCAAGTTGTTGAGCTGTCGCCATTAATTCGTCGACTCGCAGAATTTCAATAGTTGAAGTTAATTTCATGTTTATTTGTGAAATTCCGATTTAAACAAAAAATTGTGCATAATACCTCAATTGGCAAAATAATTGCAAACGGCAAAACCATGATAAAACTTTCAAATTTTTACCCTTGAAAGGTGGCCAATTTGGAATCCCTCCCCCAACTCAGAAATCCCTAAACTTCCATAATTTTTTTTTAATTGTAAGCAGCTAAAAATGCTGAAAAGCGTACGAAGCTCTTCCGAAAACTGCAGCCAAGTCAGAAACAATCCCTTCTACAATCCCCCAAAAATATATTTAAAAAATTAAAAAATAGACCGAAGATTTTAGAATACCAATCTAATATTACATGAAAATAAAGAAAATAAATTGATAAGAATATCCAGTTGCCCCCCCCATATTTTAGGTTGCGCACGCCTATGATAAGAAAGTGTAACAGAAGAACCCCGAGGAAACCTCATTGCATTCATTTTGTCTGTTAAAAAAATATAATTCCAGCGGTATTTCAACCCCGGTGCCCAGAGTTCGAAGGTGTACTGACTCATTACTACACCATGGGTCGCCCTTTAAATAACCCACGTACGAATTCGCGTAGCTAAACGTTCTAATTACTGGACGTTTTCGTGGTTCCCTACGTGAAGTTTCGCTCGTGCGTTCTTGTGACGCCCCTGAACGTCATTTCCCGAACCGTGGCAAACCGCAACATCCGTTAGTTCGTTTTCCTTCGGAGGTTTCCCTACTGCATTTGCCCAAAGGAGCGTCTTCGACCATTTCCAACGAATGACTCAGAACGCCGTTAATCGTCCATTCCTCTTCCTTGTATGAAAAGTAGTTCCAGGAGAATGACTCAAATTCACTAGTGCGCACTGTCGTAATCGTGCTGAGCGGAAGTTTCAGAGATCATCGTGCGTCTTCCCACGATTGACCTGAGTTGTCACTTCATGCAATTTTCTGTCATCGAATTTTTTTTAGCCTGAATGTAGAATTATATAAATAATCTGGATTAAATCCAAACTACTAATTATCTTGCTTATTCAAACTTCGTTTTATTTTGCTCTCTTGGAATTGAATTGAGGCGGTAGCTAGAAGAGAGGCCCATAGGACCATGGGCCCTTCTTCCGGAGAATGCAGAAATGCATTGTGTGTACTTTAATCTACATCCAAGGAAATTTTCATGATTTTTATCTCTATTCGATAGGTTGGTAGAGCAATATTTCGTTACATGAAGAGAATTCTTTAGAATATTGCACGTTAACCTGTCATTCAAGTTCCACTTAATTCGGCAAAAGTTAACGTTATTCGGGACGTATGTGGGTACTTAAAAGAAGAGAGCCAAAAATGTTACCAAAACGGTTTGAAGAGTGTGCTCCTCAAGAATTGTTCATTGTAAACTTTGGCAAAACTGAGTCCGAATCTGAGAGCTCACAAGATGAACTGCGAGGTGAAAAAATAGGTAACAAACCACATTATGATTTGTTTAAACAGTAACAACAATAAAATAAAATTAAAACTTAATTATATTTATGATTTACACCATTTCAATAATAAATACAAAGTGTTCTTCAGAAAAAGGGCCTATAATGTATTTTTTTCTTTACGCCACATATTTGAAATGAAGGGAATTTATTTTGTTTCTAAATTAAATTAAGTTTAAAAATAATTATAATATACTATAATAATATGTAATTTGCAATTAAATAGACCAGTATGTAGAATGCTAAGATTAACTACTTCCAATGCGTTTTTCTCAAAACTCAAGTTTTGAAGAATGGGCTCTTCTTCTTGCCTCAATTTACTTGCATATTTTTCTGTGATAACATTCTTCAACTCAGTCCCCATCTTCAAAACGCAATTTCGCTCTTTTTCGTTTTATTAATTTAACGTGGAAAAGGAGCTGTACGTTTATTAAATCCACGATAGTGCTGATGTAACTGTAGGCTACATGTTTCACAAAAAAACTTAATGTTCTGATGTCATCAGGATGCAGAATACACGCTGTCTATCTGATTTCGAGCGATTTTCAATGAGTAATTGCTGCGCGCCGGAGATCAAACTTTCGTGCTTGCGCTTACGTTTGAACTAAGGAAGCTGAATTGTTGGACGTTGTCACCACGAAATGTACATTTAGTCGATGAGAATAAGTCATCGCAAAATTATTTTTAAAATCCACCTATATAAACATATTTTTTTTCCTTTTTGGAACATTGTTGCTGTAATACCTTTGTTAAGCGTAACCTTGAAGCAACAACAACCTCCAGTAGAGCATGGTATCACGCAAGACACGAAAGTTACATTTAACGCCCAGCTACTGGCTCGTGTCTTTTCCGCTTCTAAGCACACCCATGCCTCAACTCCCAATTTTCTTGCGACGTTGCGAGTTTGTTCTTGATTTTTATTGAACCCAGCACATAAAGTACGACTTTGCCTCCATAAGAAAAATCATAACCGATTAAAAAGAAATAATTTACGACATAAATCAACGGAATATTTATGAATGATTTTACCTGTAAGTCTCTTTTGACCTCATTTTCACTCATAAAATGCATACTTGTACACGTTCATAAGATTTATTGGGTGAGCCATTTCAGGTGGGGGAAAATCTTGAACCATCTTCTTCTCAATCAGACGAACAAATGTAATATCATTTTCCTGAGAAACTCTTCGTTGTGCACAGAAGTTTCTGGAAGATTTCTCTTATTCTACAACGCTCAGAAAATATCGTGCTTATAGTGAGTCAAAGATGTGAGGGAAGTTCTAAGTATTGACGAAGAAAAAAAATCTACATTTTTTTGGATACAAATGGAGAAAAACGCAAGTTCGTGAACTGACGGAATTGGGGTGCAAATTACGACAGCCCATTATCACGCGCGGCCCTTCGATCGCGCCCGATTTTAGGCTGTCGGGACCTTTGTTCGTCAGCCGGCCGTCAGATATTGCAGTGCAATCGCTGTTCAGAAATGGTGTTAAAGACTTCAAAGTCTAAAACAGCGCTTCGAGTCTTGAAAATGCACCTAAATTAGCACAAACTGATACAGTAGCGAAATAGAAACATTTACAAAAAATTCGAGTACTTTCTATGTGAATCTATTGCTTCTGAGGACAAAAAACAGTAAAGGAATCATTTACTGCTAATATTATGAGGTACACTTGTGTTTTTCCGCCTGAAAGGATACACCTGGTATGTTAGTAAAACGAGGCTTATTTAATTTCAGTCTTAACAAATCTGTGTTATCTTTTCAGAGAGTTATTTTGTTCGAGCGAAACAGTGTAGGTCCGTATTACAGGTATTCTTATCAGAAGTTTCTGTACTGACGTCATTCTCATGTGTCGCTGCTATAGTCGCCGCTGCATTTTTGTCCATTCTGCTTCGGATACCATTACGATCCCAGCCAATTCTTGTCCCAAGAACAAAATATATAGTGTCAGTTCTGATCATAGTTTTCTATGCTCACCTGGCATCGCGGTGTTCTTCACCGCTGAATATTGTATCTCTTCCGCTTCGGATATCATTGCAACCTTATCCAATAGTCTTGTTGACTTGAAGACATTGGTCGATAGGTTATAGTAAGCTATCCAGAATACTTATTTCCAAACCATTTGCGTTCACACCTAGTTTCCTCCGTTCGCATCGTCCTCACCTTGTATCTCGATTTTAGTTACCGCTGTATCTTTTGTCACCTCCCGCTCCAGCAACCCAGCGCCTGCCTCGTGCTCCCGCTTCCGCCACCCTCCTCCGCCGGGGCGGCGTCATCGATTCCTTTTATTTCCGGCACGGGCGCGCCCTTTGTTCAGAAATTGGCGCCTCCCCCCTCTCACAGTCGCGAAGCACACTTGGCAGCGGCGGAGGCGTGGCGCGGAGAAGTGCGGGGCGGGGCGGCGTGGCGTGGCGTGGCGCGGCGCGGCGCGGCGCTCTCGAGGGCCTCTTGAGACGGCCTCCTGCCGCCGCCGCCGCCGCCGCCGCCGCCGCCGCCGCCGCCGCCGCTGCCGCCGCCGCCGTCGCCGTCTCCTCCTGCTTGGAGATAACTCCGCGCGCCGCTTCCAGCCGGCGACTTCAGCCCGCAAAGCTACCACCTCCGTTTTCGCTGCCGCGACTATACGCTTGTATTTCCGCTAGCGCCTTCGTTTTCCTCGCATTTACGTCACTCTGACGAGCTTCATTTGATGATGACGAGTGCCGTACTTATTCCTGGGCGAAGGCTAGGGAACGATCTTATTCCTCCTTTCTTCGTAGCAGTTGATTGCAGTTGTGGTTCGCTTTTGCCTTCCACTGCATTTGGTGGAAGAGTGGACATGAGGAGTGGATGATGCTGGTGCGAGGTGATTGAATGTAGATGGGATGTTGTTAAGATGGGATACGCGATTATATAAGCCAAAGAAATCACAATTAAAAGAGGAAAAGCACCTTACATAGAATTCAAACCTAGTTCGCGTTTAAAGTTTCTATATAGTCCTTCACCCTTAAATGTGATGTTCTTGAATGTTTTATAATTGCTGTGTTACTCTCATTTGATTGATTGATTGATTGCTGAGTTACTCTGGTTTGATCGGAACTGACAGCGTTTGAGCGATAAATATTCCTGTAAATTTAAATGAATAAAGGTAACTTATTTTTAATTTCCTTTCAGTGTACCACTCAGACGCTGATCTGAATGCTATATTGAAACACGTTATATCCCTTACAAATCCAGCCCAGTTTCATTCTTCGTCTTTCTTACAGTCTTCATTCCTTTTACATTCACGTTACGCTATACAGCTTCATCCATAATCTACATTATTCGCATTGTCTGGATATATGATTATTGTTCTTCAACTTTTAAGTTCTGCGCTTCTCCTGTACAAAGGAAGTTATTTAGGTTAAGCTGCCTAAAATCGATCCCGAGTTTTTGACAGAAATATGTACTTCGACGGGCCCTGATATCGAACTTTTTTTTCTCTTTCCGTCTGCCTCTCTTTTTGTCCATCAGTGTACAAATTTGAGCCTAATCCGCACTAATATTTTTTTCCAAAATGCTTGATTTCCTATCAATCAGGTTTGATTTCAGGTCCTGGGAATATCAGCTTTCTATTAAATCTTCAGAATTTTCAAAAAATTGGAAATTTTCTACTTTTCCCTAATTCTCGCATCTTTATTATTTTGAATGATATCAATAATTATTGAAATTTAAGATCATTTCTTAATGCACTCAATTCATGATTTCATGCAGTACAAACATATTTTCGTGTATTACAGACGTTCCTATCATCTGGGTCATTCATTTTTTTTTTGTCTGCACCAATTTCCTGCGTCCTGGGCCAGTACCTAGGTATCGCTCACAGCTCCTGTGACTGAGCCAGTTGGTCCCGGCGCGCCGGGTTCCCCAGGGGATATCCCTCTCCCCCTTCCGCTTTCTGAAGCGTCTGTAGGTGCCACGACCTTAATCCTGTCCTCGTTATCCGGTGTGACGTACGTGACAGGAGGAAACTTTCGTTGTTTCTTTCAATGTAACGATCTTCCTCGATTGCTGTCGTCTGAGAGAGAGAGAGAGAGAGTGAGAGAGAGAGAGAGAGAGAGAGAGAGAGAGAGAAAGAGAAAGTAATCGAAACCATATTGAAAATTGGTTTATTTCTAACCACTTCTTGGTTTATTTCCGAAACCACTGTGAAATTTCAACCGACCAATTCCTGCTGCTTCCCCCTTTCTTGGAAATCAATCGTTTTTTTTAAAGTAAAACAACAAATGAAGTACCAGCTGTGGTTTATAAGATCTTACTGAAGTTATGAATTACTTATCCTATATTTTTATTATTATTAATTATTTTATTTCGGAATAAGATACAATATCGAATCTCTTCATATCCCAAGTATGAATAACTGTTAATTTCATTTACTACTGTAATTTTAACACATTCAGTATTTATGATGGAGAAGACAGCCCTTGACGCTGCAGTCTCCCTCACATCACAGCGTGACATCATGCGTGTCAACACTCCATTCCTTACCCTCCATCTTTCGCCTCCTCTTCAATCTTACTTTCCTCTTTCTTGTCTTCTTCCTCCTCCCCCCTCTTTCTCATTCTCCAACTTTTTGATCATCCTTCTCCGTATTCTTTTATTCTCCTCCTTCTCATTTTTTTTTGTTATTCTCCTGTCGTCCATCCTTCCCTTCTTTCTGCATCATTCCTACCTCCCATCAATTCCTCGTTTTCCTTCTTCTCCATCTTCTCTCTTCCGTATCCTCTTTCCCCGTTTTCTTTCTCCTTCCCTTTCCTCTCTCCCCGCGCTGCGCCACTGCCTGCACTTGCCCACTGCTCTCGTGGCCCTCGAGTCGCCAGCAGGGCTTGTGCCGGCGGCGCTAATTAACGCAGGCGCCACGCCACGCGGTCAGGCGCTGCTCCACGCCGCAGCTGCTGTGCGTTGAACCGGCCAGCGGAAGCGAAGGACAGAACTCGCCCAAATTGCCGCGACTGTTACGGCGGAACATAACAGCGCACGTCTCGAGCTCTCGACTTGACCGTTCGCTTTTCCGTACTGAATAGGAATGAAAATTCGCCTGGCGGTGAAAATCGGGTGTCAGTGGTGTCACGACGGCATGTCAAATTGGATGTCAGTCGTGTCATGATGTCGTGAAATTGTATTGCGAAAGAAGAATTACTTAATTACGAAAAACGTATTTTAGTAGCATTCTTAATATATACGAGTATCTGTAATAGTTATTTATGATACGAATGATAAAATAAAATCAGTTTTACCAAGTGTGTCATACACTACTTTTTGTTTGGATAATTGACATTTACTTTATTGTAATTCAAGTATATAAATCATTGTTACATTAAGGTCAGTAGTTACTGATTCGATCAGATGAAAGTACTTTTTTCTCTTCGTTACAATAAATTTTATCAGATCATTTGAGCATCGTCTCACTTTTAGTACTAGGGTTAAAAGTGGAACTTTTAGCACTCTTTGCATGCCCTAAAAGTATCCTCTTTTACGAGGGTGTGTCTAAAATATGTACTTTTATGACTTATCCTCTAAATCGAACCTCGTTTATAATGTTTTATCATGCCAAATCAAAAAATCAAAAAAATGCTACTACAATTCTTTAGGCAAAAATTGTCGTGGTTTGTCATTGTGAAATTCAATCTAATTTTGTATTTAAAACCCATTGTTTTGTCGCTTTTTTTGGTATACAAACCACGGAAGTATTGGACAAATGAGCTCTTATTACTTTCTTGGGATTGACGGTGGAGAATCTGTTATGATGTGGATGATTATACATCTGAGATGATTTCCCCTGCCATTGAGAAACACTGTAATCATGAAGTTACGCTGTTTTATTCCGTGCACTTGTTGTGAAAGAAAAGATAGCCTGCTGTTTGTGTTGTATTTTCTGAGTGTATATATCTGTGTGATCAACGTGTATAGCTCTGATGAGTTCAAAAAAGCGATTCATTGTAGCTTTAGCGTTTAAAAGCATATTTACATTGTGTTGTATGCTTTTATTTTTAGAACCGAAGTTTGGCGCAATAAAGCTGTAACATTAAATGACAACGTCCTGGTTGATTGAAACAGCACTATTAATTTGTGAATTAGTTAGTTCCATTTGGTCAAAAACGTATTCCATGAAATTAGTCGTCCTCCAGACTCATAGGTTATGTGAGGCCAAGGTATCTTCATGCGAGTAAATTTCGAGCTCTCGGAGCCCATCCGACCGTCCTCAAGATATCGTGGGTAAATGGATTTAGAAATGCCGAAACTCAGACGGACTGACCATGCTGATATAAATCCTTATCTACAGTTCCAGATAATGTAGCCAGACCGTTAATTCGATATGAGCGATAAACAGATAAACCGAGATCCACATCCAAGTCTGTGTTCCTCATCTTTATCTGCTGATGGCGCATTGACGGTAGAATATATGAAAATATCATGCGGTGTTAGAGAACGACTTGATAAACACATGGGAAACTTCGCCTGTGAGAATACTTCGCCCTTGAGAAGAATATGTTGAGAATCGTATGTTGACGGCAGAATATTTGAATGCAAGCCCCGGCAGTACCGGCCTCGCGGATCCGAGAGGAGTCTTCCACAAGACTTTCTGCTGAGTAGCAGATCGCGTCGGTCGACTCGAAAGCGCCTGAGGCAACGCTCGCGGTAAACAAGAGTGAATCGCTGCGACAGCAATTTCGCTTGCGCTTTCATTATGTCTCTCCGTCACGTCCGTTTCGTCGGAGGAAGCGATCCGAGTGAAATTGCAGAAGATTCCCAGCCCACGGATGTTTGTACTGAGATCGCAGTTTTACGAAGTTTCTTCACGGGAGCGTTTCGTTACAACTTACGTACGCAATATGGCTATTGTTAGCGGTATCAAGTGAGTTAATTCGCACATTATCCTGTTCGTGTGGATAAAGATGAATGCCTGATAATGAACGAATCATTTCGAACTTCATTACGCTAAAATTAATATAAATAATTTTTAAAATTAATATTACCCACACGGCACTGTAGAAAGTTACGTTATTGTAAGAGTGTGAGATGTCTTGTGTGTTTGCAAGAAGTATCTTGCCATAAACATGCGATGGAGATTATGAGTTGCAGTGTCTCAAAGTTGATTTAAGTAAATCGCCAAATCCGAAGGTCGGAGCGTTGACCCTAACTTGGAAATGCTTAGATAAGGGTCTACTGAGATACATTGTGAGGTTAGGTAAATAGAACTTTACGACTGACACAGTGGAACTCGAAACAACGCACTTGCTATTACAAGTCTTTCAACCTTACCACTAGGAGTCTGACTTATTTTTTCCTACATCTACCATTCCACGTCACCGTAACGTTCGTTCTTCACCTACCCTAGTCCCCTTGGCTAATGTCAACTTCATCCTGCAAAACTCAGATGCATGCTTAGAATCTGTTTATACTTCAAACTTAATCGTGTTTTGTTGTGTTGTGTGAATCCTTACATACGTTCAACACGTATATATTGTATATTATCTCCCCAACGTCGTTAAAACCAGGAGCATATCTATTATAATATAATGCTAACCACCAAATCAACAGTGATGTGTTCTCTAAAATGAAGTTTACATTGGTCAACAAAAGCTTTGCATATCCGTTTTCTTACATTTTGCAGCTGTAAAAAACTCGGAAAAATATACTTGAAAATGTATATGTACTCTTTTTAAAACTATATATATATATATATATATATATATATATATATATATAACAGTAAGAAGAAAAATGGTTAGTTAATTTACATTTTTTGTCAAAAAACGATATTGGTTATCTATGCAGCATAGTAATTTGAATATTTTTGCAGCTCTGTTATGGCTTTACTTTAAGGGACGTCAAAAGCAAGGATACAGAATTCCACCTCCCAAGAAACGACCCAAGTTAAAAATTCCTTGTTTGAAAGGAAGGCATGTAGGGCAGCATCCCTTTGTTCCTCAGAGCGTGGTTTGTAGGGTGGGCCAGAGGCCACGTAGAAGATGGAAGGTACTTTGCTAACGAGGCCGCAAGGTACAGCGATGGCAGCTACTGCATTCCTGAGGTTGAGGCTCAACATACTAGGACAATCCTCGGATACATAAGCAAACGCGTTTGTGTAAGTTCAGAATATTAGACTAAAAAGGTGGCGGCATTACTGATGCGGAGAAATAGCGCTATGAAAATCGAAACCGTACAATGATACCTCTTGAAGGCATAAGTAGTGGATTATAAAGATGATGAAATTGGTTGCGAAGTTCATTCAAAGAAGGCATTTCTTATACTTCCGTGTGAATCCAGGGATATATCTAGAGTTGTGAGCCTTCGGACATGAGGTTTACGTGGAAAGAGTAATTTAAATTATTCATAAATTATTTTCCATCCAGGTCTTTCAATTTCACGCTGTAGTAGGAACAAGAAACGGAGGTGACTACATCATTTTCCAGATCTCTTCACTATTCTTTATTGCGCCACACAGTATTTCTTCTTCTTTACTCGGTCCTCTTCTTTCTCATCTATGTTCCACTCTGTCATATTTTCAGAGCCTTAGTAATCGCTCTATTTCCGTATAGCTCTATGCACTCAAGAAGACCATTATGGGCTGTGGAAGCAGCACCTGTCACAATACGAAAGAAGTGGAAGCAACCTGCCGAAATAAACGATTTCCATTATATTTTACTAATGTGTAATAATCACTATCTTGTTATATTCACTCATCAAGTCTGCATCCTCTTTAAAAGTTGAATCCAAAGTGCTTCTCCACAAGAGTATCATTAGAATCACGCTGACATTCGCCTGTCCAACATGGATGAACATTGCTCGTAGTAATGTAAACTTGTTACAAACATTCCAAAATAAATTTCTCCGAAAACTCATTAACGCCTCATGGTTTATACTCAATGGACAAATTCATTATGAACTCCAAATACCTTTCAAAACGGACCATTTGATTAACTTATCCTCGAAGTTATTCACTCTCTTACCATCCTGCCCAAGTGCACCCCATTTTCAACTAGGAAAACGAGCAAACACCCCAAACAAAATTAAATCCAGACTCCCCAAAGACATTTTCAAACCGCCTTAATAATTAAAACTCATTTGAAAGCTTCCAAATCCTTATAAATATATCTATTCTACCCCTTTTCTAAATCATTAAACAATATTTTTGTAATATAAATAAAAATTTTATACATAACTTGCCGAGACAGAATACTCGAAATAGTATTAGGTAGTTTTCCATTACGTTAATGTAAATGTTTTTTCACTTCTGTGAAGCCATTTAGTAGATCGCATAAAATGAATTTTCAAAAATAATTATCTTGCAATTGGTTATTTTTAGTCAGGAAATAAGTTAACATTGCAAGAATTATATTATAAATTATAGTAGGTAATAAATCTCCTAAAAATGCCACACTCTTTTCCTTGTTACATTCTTCACTGCCGGAATAGGCAATCCTTCCCAACGTATTTCTAAATCGCAGCGGCGATGGCGGATGGAAGACGGAAACGCACCAGAGACGCGACCCTTGGAGGCGGCTGAGAGGAGCTCGATGTTGGGGGTGTTGGGTCGACGTTCCCGGGCCTCTCCTCGAGAATGCCGTGCATTCCGTGTCAGGCGAGCGGCCTCGTCAAAGGCGACGCCCCCAGGAAGCCGCTGCCTCCAGAACGCCCCCGCCCAGCCCGCTCCCAAACGCTCCGACCGACAACGCCGTTGGCGTCTCCAAGACAGCCATCTTGAAAGGGCTGGGCTGGGTTGGGCTGCATAGTTGAGGCTACCCTGGAAGGGTTGGGGTACTACATTGAACGTTCGAGATAAATTAATGAATTTAAATTGCTGGTACTCGTTTTATCTCTTACAGAACATACATCCTTAAATGCGTAATCGGGTAACATGCGGATGTCCGTTAGTCCGTCCACTGTCCCATACGACGGTTTGCTCGTTCTATCTGCTCGTTCGGTCTGCTCGTTCGGTCTGCTCGTTCTATCTGCTCGTTCGGGCTGCTCGTTCGGCCTGTTCGTTCGGTCTGCTCGTTCGATCTGCTCGTTCGATCTGCTCGTTCGATCTGCTCGTTCGATCTGCTCGTTCGATCTGCTCGTTCGATCTGCTCGTTCGATCTGCTCGTTCGATCTGCTCGTTCGATCTGCTCGTTCGATCTGCTCGTTCGATCTGCTCGTTCGGGCTGCTCGTTCGGGCTGCTCGTTCGGGCTGCTCGTTCGGGCTGCTCGTTCGGGCTGCTCGTTCGGGCTGCTCGTTCGGGCTGCTCGTTCGGGCTGCTCGTTCGGGCTGCCCGTTCCGGCTGCCCGAAGGATCTACCCGTCCGTCGTTCCGTCATTCCGTCTCTCACTAATAAGCCCTTCCTATCGTTTGAGACAAGTGACGAGTCATTCGAAGCGTTACCGTCAGGGAAACTGGCCATTTCTTTTCGTTTCCTTCTAATGTAATTAAAAAGCCTCACAACAATAAGTATGAAAATTCTATTAAAACAGTTTAAAGCATTGGAGATCCTACACAAAGCTATAAACACATTCTGGCTCACACTCTGTAGTGAAGCTCACGTAATCGGCAGATTATGATAGAATCGTTAATAATAAATTGTAACCTTACATATACATTTTCATATTTCTGATCTTACACTTGTTTTTTCTATGTGTACATTTGAATAATTAAGTGTTCATAAGGTATGTACACTCACAAGAGAACATCCGTGAGAAAATCATATGCAGCGATTTCCCGTGATTTGCAGCATCTGCAGTTTACGTAAGAAGTAAGACCTGTTAACATTGCAGCCAATTACGGACCTAGGAGACAAATACTTCCGGGCAGCATAGCCTTGGAAAATCAAATCTTTCTAAAGGCCTTAGAGACGTCCTTTGCGGAATCTGACAGACCGCTCGCCTTTGGCTTCCGTTGTTGGGATCGGGGTTCAAAACCAGTAGATCCATCTCTCATTTCTGGGAAAGATGGTTCTTGGGTACTCCGTTTCACTGCCTTTAATTTTATCATTGCTCTACCACTATTCATATCGTACCTACTTAATCACCTATCACCAAATCATTCATCTATGTGTGTATAGAAGGCTTTGGCGTTGATTAAATAACAAAAACTAGATTTGCTACAACCGTAAAAAATGTCTGGTACTGGTGGTAATAATTACTTTAATATTACGCATATCCTACTATTTTTTTCATTTATTTATTTTACGTCGTTTTAAAACGTAAGTCATCAGCTATTACAGAATGTTTACATTTGTAGGTGTTTCACATACAGTTGTATATTTAAGTTCAGTTGGCACATTTTAAGAAGAGTTAACACGTTCTTACATCCTTCAACTGTTTTTCAAACCTTATAATATCTTTATTCGAATTTAGTTCATTTATTTTATTTGCTAGGCTAGGTCATTATAGGTTGAGATGTAGAATTGGTGAGTTATTTCCATACATTGGGCACGATATTTGTTTGTTTTATTAGGTGACCCTGACTAAGGCTGAAATGCTCAATTCTTAATCTCGTGATGATTCTGCTGATGTTTAATTTTGGGAAGGCTTTTCTTGTGACTATCCAAACTTGTGTCTTCAAACATCAATTAATGCGTTGCGCCGCCTAAGCCGGTATAAAAACTGCACCTTCACAGCGAGGCGTTGTACCGATGATCACTTCTTTTCTCCACCTGGGGGCCAGCAACGTGGAGCAGCCCCGGGGCGCCGACGCGGCGGCGGCGGCGCAGGAAGAGAAACCGACAGCGTCCTACACCTCCGCCTTTTGCCGCACGGCAGTCCGGACATCCCCGCCCGGACCTATCCCCTCCCCGCACAGTCCCGTCACGCCCCTTCCTGCTCTGTGCGCTCCGCTCTGGCAACCCCTCATCGCTCCACACCGCGACGTCAGGACACTTCTTCGGTACATTTCGCCCCGTCCTGGGCCTCATTCACCCCGTTTCTCCACTCCTCCTTCACGTTCCTTATTGTCACATTGTGTCCCATTCCGTCTCTACAATCCTACCATGAGGTGACATTTGTAATCTCGTCTAATGGCGATCTCCCAGCCCCATTCCGCTCATCCAACCACGTACTACCTAATCCAACACCGATCTACCCCGCCCCGTCCTGCCCATCCTACCACTTTCTACCTCACCCAACACCGATCCATCCCGCCATCCAGCCCATCCTACCACATTCTACCTCATCCAAAACCGATCTACTCCGCCCCGTCCCGCCCATCCTATCACGTTCTACCTCACCCAACACCGATCCACCCCGCCATCCAGCCCATCCTACCACATTCTACCTCATCCAAAACCGATCTACCCCACCCTATCCCCGCATATCCTATCCTGTCCTGCCCCGTCCCGCCCCGTTCCGAGCTTTCCTTAAAGACCCACCCAGCACACATATGCATAGCATGCACCACGCTAATGACCATAGTTGTTGACGCGCCCGTACACAAAATAAACTCTCTCGCGTACTGTTACTACTCATACGCGAAGTATTTTCATCGTCGTGGCTTTTCACTCTCGCCATCCTCATGACCTTTGGTATGGCACTGCACATTCGCTTCGTCGTTTTTATTTCGGAAAAGGTCACTAAATGCTGGACGAAATGTCACCGACTGTAGTTGACATACGAACCAAGTAATCTGCTCAGGTATTTGTAAGCATTTTATATAAGTTTTGCTTAAGATATATAAGATCACGATTATAGTCCAAATAATGTACTGACCGCTGCGTTGCCACCACTAACATTAGTGGATTACTCCAATTCAATTATACCTGCAATTACTTCAAAAGCTCGCTCAATTTTGCATATTTTTTTAAAAAATTTGCTACATTCTGTTACATGTTTCATCCTTTCTTTTATCTAAAACATTTAAAATTTTACTGCATGTTACAATTTCTTCTGGTACTTTTCACGAAGTCAGTATCTTTAATCTCACGTTTAATTAAGGTAAGAGCTTTCAAGGGGGGGTGCCACTCGCCACAATACGAGTGTTATTACTTGTATCCCACCGCCACTGGCTCCTTTCTTCTCTTTGCGTATACTCATAATACTTCTAAATGTGTGGTACTTCACGCGTTAGTAATACGTTAAGATGATTGGATGGCAGCTCGACTCGTGCACACGTCCACATCTGAGTGCGGGGGTTAGAATTTTCACATTCCGCTTGGAACTTGTAGTGAACAAAATGCATAGGTAATAAAATTCTCGGATGGGCGCAGCTTTCCCTTCTTATCTCATCACCAATCATTATCCATTCGACCCAGTATATAATGCGATAACTGCTTGGCGCGTGTCTTCAAAAGTAAAATACATGGAATAGCATGATGGTTATGGCTACAATCGATAACATATTTATTTTTGGGAATTATAACGCTCTGTTTTGGGTTGCATTGCCATTGCGATCAGCAAATAGAATTCTTTTTCAAACTTTACAGCATTTACAACGCACTGGATTCCACCCATTGGGAAAACAACAATCCGCGAGTTTGTTGATTTTTCGTTCAAGATCATTCCGGGTTTTCTCCGACACCTCCGGTACGTCTTTACGTCTTCACTCTTGTCCAAGACCTTTCCATTGCCTCGTCCCCGCCCTCGTCCCCGCCCTCGTCCCCGCCCTCGTCCCCGCCCTCGTCCCCGCCCTCGTCCCCGCCCCACGGTCCTGCCCTCGCCCTCCTCCTTACCCCCTATCCTCGCTCATTCCCACACTCCTGCCCCTGCTTTCGTCCGCGCCTCCACACTAGTGCGCTTCTCCTGTCGATGCATTTCCCGCCGTTGCTCAACCTTGAGAACACGCGCAAAGGAACAGAGAGCGGCCAGGCTTCCAGGCAATGGCCTCGCTTTCCTCTCGAGAATTGTATGGCGTTGCCTGCAATACCTACATCCTGCATCCTCCATCCTCCAGGAGAATTTTAACTGATACTCTTCCTGCTCACTGAATATAAATTGGCAGGTAACGCTGGTAATGACGCCAGTATATACGCAATACTTGCGGTTGTCAAGGCAGAACAAACACCTTCACGTTCCTATTTCTGACAATATATTTCTATTTGAAAATCGTCCTTGCAGTGATCGGCAAATGTTGAAATAGAAATCTATTCAGTTGAGAATTCTTTTCGCAAATAAGTAACATTCCTTAGGTTAAGTGACTGCTTGAGAGAAACGAATCTCAGAACTAAACTCCAGATTCCACTCAAAAATGGATAAGCGCCTGAGAGTAGTCGTGGTGGCAAGCCCATGCAGGTCTCCGAGTCTGCGACTGTCAAAGTCGACGTGTCTGCCTGCGTGAGTCAGTCTCCAGACTTCCGTCGGTGTTGGAAGATTATTCTCAGCTCTCGGGGACTTGAATTTATTCTTGTGTGTATTTTTCATTTTATTTAGAAATTCTGTGTATTTTATTTTTATTTTGGTTAATTCTTTTTTGTAAATGAGCGATAAGATTATGCCCCCAATAAAAAAGAGGAATGACGATGAAGAGATGGACTCAACCCATCTCTATGAGGATAACGAATTTTTGTGGAAAGTGAAACATAAAATGTAGAAGGATCTCTATTAAACGTATATTTCTGACAAAATTTAAATTGCACTGAAGACATTCGAATGAAATTTCTGAACTTTTGTGCATCTTCCAGCCGCAACTCATTTACGTGTGTTGAATAAGCTCCGAATTCATTTCGTCAATCTACCCCTTTCCTAACCCAACACTCCTTTTTTTCACTTTCCACTTTTCCGCAGTTTTATGCACAATTACACAAGCTAAAGCCTGACGCGAATTCTTTAGGAAAGATAAGATAAAAATAAACAAATTGCAATCAAATCCTACACCTGACTGCGGGTTGACTCTTAAGAGGACGCGAATTGTTCGTGGTCTTTAGACCTGTAGTGACTGTCGGGTCTCAGAAAACAATTTCAAGAGCGAAAGACATCTCGAATGGACAACACCCTGAGACTGATCTCAGGCTATCTAGCGAAACATTGTCTCAGATGGATAAGTGACATTCTACACGATTTGCGCGCTTCCTTTGACGAACGATTTCGAGAGTTACAGCGAACGCGCGCTTGCGCACAACGGTACTACTGCTCCTGTAGTCACTGTGACACGCGTATGTTCGCTAAAACTCTTGAAATCATTCGTTTAAAGGAAACTTGTCAATCGGATCTTACAGAGTTAGGCGATTTCCACAGACAAAAGGAAGTTGACGTTCAGATAATATTTCAGAATTATTCTTTTATCATTCAGAAAATCTTGAAATTTCACACTAGAAACTTCAGATAACACGATGAAGTTGCTTTCGAGAACAATTAAAGGCCGTGCAGTACTTAAGTGGGTGCATGTTTATACAAACACAAGGCCGAGTATGTTTGTTGTGAGATGCATCACGCGAACAAGGGAAGCAATGTCGTAATTAACGTAATTACTGAAAGGAATGTCTTGGCCACAATTTCATGGTGTTGTCACGACCTAATACTCTTGTGCGCGATGGAGACCTTCAATAGAATAATGAAATTAATGGAATAGCATTATCTGTTATTAAGTGGATGTGGCTTGTGTACTTATGTTATGAGTACGGACAAACACGTTTTTAATTAACGGAGCTGAAAACTGAGAAGTCTATATTACCTCCCATCTAATTTGTCTTCGGTTTATCCATCTGTACGCTACAGAACCAAAAAGGCTAAGAATGGATTTTGGTATAACCTCCCAAATTCCGCACGTCGTAGACCAGTTGCTTCTCTTTTATAAGATGTTCCACTACAGCAGAGACACGATCTCGTCTGCCGCTGCCGATCTCCGGATAAGGTTTCTTCCGTTGACTTACGCTGCTGGATTTCAGAAGCGTCTCCACTCCGAGGCCTCGCGGTGCCACGCGTTCCGGAAAGAGCTGCAACCGCAGAAAATCCGCGCATCAGCTTGGATAAGCGCCGCGCCGCGCCGGGCGGGAACGGGGCTGGAGGCCGGGAGGGGTCAATGGCGAGCACGAGGGCGGGAAAGGGGCAGGACGAGGGCAGGGTTGAGGATGGGGAGAGGGCAGGAAAGAGGGGGAGGTTGAGGTTGTGACGAGAGTGGGGTCGAGGATGAGGACAGAGAAGTGGACGGAAAAGGTTGGGACGAGGGCGGCGGACGAGGGCGGCGGACGAGGGCGGCGGACGAGGGCGGCGGACGAGGGCGGGGGACGAGGGCGGCGGACGAGGGCGGGGGACGAGGGCGGGACGCGAGGGCGGCTTAGCCATGAGAGCGGTGGTGGCTGTGACGCTCGCTGGCGCGTGCCGGCCGCCGTGTCCATTAAGAGATAACCCTCCGCCGGCGCGGGCACTGCGCTGTATCGTTCGGCCGAGTAAGCAAGGAGGACGGCTCGGCGCGGTACGACGCACGGCCCGGCGCGGCGGCCATCGGGCGGCTCCCGTCGCTCCATTGTACGGAACGTACAATGACGCCGTACAAAGACGCGGTCTCAAAACGCACGCCTCCTCGACCCCCTCCCCAACCTCCACCTCAACCTCCACTGACGCCAACACAACCGCCTGCGCACCGCCTTAGTTGACTCCTTCATCTCCTCGACTGCTACCTCCTTCTCCACCGTCCCTGTTATTCCCACGAAACCCCCAAATGTCAAGGTGGGGATTAAACTACTCTCCATCCTCCACTCCTCCAGCAGCCCTCCATTAGTATTATCTGCTCTGCCGAAACCTTCAGTCTTAGCAACTCCTCCACCTATGCCACCGTCACCGCTACATCTCGTATCAGCACAAACTTCAGTCACCACTTCCACCGCCGCAACCCAATACCTTCTCTACCGTCTTTAATACCAGCTGATTTTTTCAGAACCAGCTGTTTCCGCAGCGTTTGTGATCGGGAGGTCCTTCGGTTCGAGTCCCGACGTGACGGACTTTCGACAATAACTAGATAGCTAGGCCGAATTCAGCTGCTGTCTAGTGGAGAATTCTTGGTACAGACTGCTCTGCTCCGTAGTTTTCTGTGGAGTTTTTTGATTAGTATTGGACGAATGCCAGAGTTCTGTCATATCAAACGGGTCATTGATCGCGCGCGATCATCTCGTCCTCTTCCTTGACGTATCCTCTCACCTTACACACACGCACACACACACATACACACACATTTACTACCTCCCACACAAGTCAGGAGACCAGTCGGGAGCCTAGTTTGTCCCGGGTGTGGCAGTACCCTGCTGGAGAGAGATTCCTGGAAGGGAAAAGCGCGGGTTTGCGAGGTTTTATAACTTTCCAATATGCTTCTGTGTCTAAAATCGCCAGTTGCCTTGCGATTTTATTGTGAATGAATCATCGCCGCAAAGCGTGAAGTCTCTTCTAGTTCACAAGGTTGAGAGAAAGGCAAAACATATTTTTTGTTGCTGTAATGATGTTCCCGGAAGTCTTAAGACTTCAAACATTAAGGTTGTGAGTTTGCCTGTGAACAACTGTGAATAAGAAGAAATGGAAAAAAGGAGCGGAAATGAGAAGTGAATGAATATGGAAGCTTGCTAATATTAAGTAAAGGACCAGATTATAGCATCAAAAAATGTCAGACTGCATCCACGCCGTTCCTTTTGAATTTTCGCTAAAAGCGTAAATACTGACATAGTTTTATATAATGACTTATGTTTTATGTTGTGATACCAAAGAATCATGATGCACAGATGATGTATATCTTCATTAAAACATTTCATTTCAGGCGTACAAATTAATTCATTTACTCTTCTCTTGAGGGCAGACTGTGGCATATCTCCAAATAGACACTGGCGCCCTTTTGTTTTAAGAGAAGCGCTGGCGTGGAGCTGGCAGGCTCAGAAACGTGCGTGGCAGCTGACCAAATCCCAGACCGAAACAGACCCGGTAATGGGCAGCCGATCAATTCTCCTTCCAAGTGGCGCAGGTTCGACCTACTTGATCCGTCTCTGCCAGCGACTCTGTCACATACTGTTGTTGAAACAGATCCCGCAGACAGTTCGTCTATCAAAATTGGCAATCTCAATAAAAATCACAGACCATAGGTGACATTCGTTAGATTTATATATAAATTTGCATTTCAGATAATGTTTTTGTCTGTCTGGAATCAATATAATTTAATCACTTTTCACTTTTCTTTTGCCATATTGGTCCTGGCTTTTTCAATTGGTTATTACAGCATTAATACCATCTAGTGCATCCACAACATTATAAAAGTGTATGGTGAAAATGACCAGATCGTTGTTTCGCTTTAAAGCATCATTCAAAATTCTCTAAGTTCATATAAAATGTTGCAATAGTGAAAACTAGAAGCTGAGATATGATAACTGAAAAGACAAGGTTTGCAGAAAAGTCTTCAAAATCATCTGAGGAAAGATCAATTTTCTTATTACCTTGGCCTATTACCACCTCTTTATTAAAAATTGGAGCGACTATTGTTGAGTTCTAATTTGAAAATACTCCGAATGAAGTTTTAATGTAACATTTTAAAGCAAATAGGGATTGAAGTAGTTCAAGAAGAACTCGCAATATTTCTGAATTCAAGTTCATTCTTGAAGACATTACGTGGGTGACATTTCCAATCTCATCTCTTTCTATCCCGACCTCCAAAATGCCGGACTCGCCTTGCTTCAACAAGATTCCATTTCAACCCTTATCAACCCATTTCAACCCCATTTCAACCCCTTATCTTTCGCCTTCATGCCGAACCTTAATGCTGGCTCTCGACCCCGTCTTTGCTGGGCTGATCTTTATATTCCCGGTTAGACGTTATTAACATGAATCAAATGGATCGCGAGAGAAAACTCGGAATCTTGGTTGGGCAGATACCCGAAACGGTTCACAGCGGCTTGATAACGCCAGAAAGATTTTTCGTCCTAATGATTCTAGAAGAAAAAAGAGCTATTGTGTATATCAGGTAAAAAATCCTTCGTTCACCTTCCTTCTGAAAGAAAATCAAGTCGGAATTCCCATGATGCATATTTGCAATGCAAATGAACTTCAAGCATAAATGAGGCCTCCCGAGTTGCATTCTAAACTTATTCTATCCGGCAAAACTCCTCTGGTCGCTACTAATGGTGATGTGGTGACGAGAGTGAACCCTATCATGCAGCCACGTATCTGCTGAACGAGCACAACTAAATGCTTGGCTAAAACGGAGATTTATAATCTTCACCAGCGACGGCTTCGGATGTAAAACGCAAAGTGCGCAATGTAAAACGCAAACGTGCAAAGCAGAACACAGCTGTCCTTGAGAAGGCGTCCAAGGATAATCCAGTATTGATCTGACGCCAATTAACCCTTACCATTATCTTCCCAGTTCTCAAGGGAATTTATCAGCAACCCTGACCTTTTAGCAGACACACACCAACTCGGCGTTGCAGCTCCAAATACTCTGATTTTTCTGTTGAATCACACCAGTCTGGCCGGCAAAAGGCGCGCCCTTCTACGCCGAGGCGCCTCGCAATTTTCCGCGGCGCGCGCTAGAGAAAATGCCTCTTGGAGCCACAAGAAAAGGCCAGGCCGCTGGCAGACTTTCCCCGGGGCCTCGCCGCGGGAAGTTGCGTCACGGAAAGGCGGCGGCGGCGGCGGCGGCGGCGGCGGCGGAACGGCGGCAGCGGCGGTGGGCTGACGTCGCGGGTACCGGCGAGCAGCAGCAGTATTCGCTCGGACGCGGTGACGGTCAGAAGTACAAGTAGTAGTAGTGGTGGTGGCGGTGAACTCGAAGCAACGGTGTGCGGTAGTTGGCGAAAATGTGCGGGGCGACCGGGACTTTGACGTCCCCGACGCGGCGCCACTACAAGAAGGATTCGCGGTTTGTGCTGGACTTGTACACCCTCACCTACGACTCGCACGAGACCCTCGATTCGTTGGAAGAAGTTGTAAGTAAAGAGTTGCGAGAGTTTGGGATGTCGAAGGTGGAGGATGTGGATGTTGAAAGAGGGGGCTTTTAATAAAAAAATACGATCGCGTTTACGAGGGAGTTCTCACAACTGTGACGCAAACGTTCAGGGGGGTGGTTGATGAAAAATAAACGTTCTCAAGAAAGGTTTGTTGTGTTTATAAAATTATTATTCCTGTTAAACTACAACTAACATTAAATTATTTTTTGAAATATAATGTATATAAAATGCTACTTTGTTAGAGAATGTGTACTAACTGATGCTATTAAACTTGGTGCAAGTTCTTATTTTGCTTTCGTAACAAAAGTATCTCAGTAATAATTGGGTAATAGGTTGGTACTTCTGTAAATTTTTTGATAAAATCTTAAAGTGTAATCTGCTATTTTCGATACGTAAGTCTTGACGAACTGACTCGACGGTGGAGGAAAGCCTTAAAAATACTTTATGTAGTAGTGCGAACCTAATGTTACTCAGTGTACCAAAACTGCCAATTGTATCTCTTCTTTCAATGGAACCCGTTTGAAAATATAATTTTCGTAATTAATCGCATCGCGAAATAATGCAACAAGCCGGAGGATCTTAGGCCATCTTCACAGTTTCATTACATTATTCGATTAATTCAGTGAAAGACACTTCATTGCTTGGGTAGGTGTGACGAACACTTTCCATTTATTTTCTCATTAACATGCTCCTTGAACTAATTTTCTACTTCCGAACTTTAGAAAGTATTTGGTGGAAACTCGGTTGTTTGAAGACGGATATACGTCAGGGAAGTTGAAGATCGTTGAACCACCTTCAACGCTTCGCTGGTTCGTAGCTCTGAGAGTAATTGCGTATAATATAAGTTCGCTTGCTTCAGAAAAAAATTCTACCTATTCCTTGTTTGGTGAGACTAACTAGTTTTCTAGGTACACTTGAAAGATTATAGACATACAGAGCTTCATCAAATTGTGTATTTCATGAAGATAAGATGATACGTATATAATATTAGAGCACATTTGTATTATTATTATTATTATTATTATTATTATTATTATCCTTAACTATTAAGCAAACAGTCAATGTGTTTCATTTTGTCGAGACCTAGGAGTGTTGATTTTAAAGCTCATAAATTTGCCCCATCGTAGTTAAGGTATCTTTTTAAATGTCTTTTTAAATGTTCTTTTTAAATGTGGCCGGCCACACAAAAGTGTTGTCGTGCCAAAAAGGACGAAAATGCACAGCGAAGAAAACTATATTTCACCTGAAATACAAAGATCGACTGTTTTTGAAACTTGGCAATCGATCTCCTTATAGGGAGACCCTTTTGGTAAGAAAAATGTTATTTTCGTTTGAGAATCAGTTACAATTGAACGTGTTGTCTCAAGAACGTGTGTATTCATGTTACTTCCCGGTTTTCTTTCTTTATATGAATGACTTTCCTTCCGCTCATCAAAGTAAAACAGTGCAGTTGCAGAAGACTTAGTGAATATTTACTGTTGCATATTATAACCCGGGAGGAGGCGGTTTCTGTGGTAATTAATTATACAAACATAATTCAAAAAGCGTACATGAATTTTTATCACCGAAAAGAAGCGTCAAATCCCCTGTAAATGAAAAACAAAACGTTGGTGCCGACCGCGCGGCTAGTGGCTTGGAACAGCGCCCAAGTCCACGGCGCCAATGTTGCGAGGGACGAGTGGCGAGATTGGATTCTTACACTCCACGTACGTATATCATCTGACCATCATCCGATTGGTAATCATTCATCTCTCCTCATTCACCGTTCATAGGGTTACCATTGTTCGATTATGGAAAAAGAGGCCTTTTTCTTACAAAAAAATAGGACACTTAATTTAAAATGTTTTAAAATTTATTTATTTTATTGACAAAATGCTTAATAAGGTTAAAATAAATACTTCACTAACTGTCACCATTTCACATAACACAATACTATTCGGTCTACTTCATTACTATGACTGCCTTTTCCTCCAGAAGTATTTGGAGTGTGATAAAATCTCCCTCAACAATTTTATTTCCCAATAAGCATTGCAAACTCTTGTAAGCAAACTCTTGCAGGTTAGGTGCTTAAACTTATATTGAACACAAACTATACCTTTAATATTTTCATTATTAAACCTGTTCGTCTTAGGAATACTGTTCATTTTTAAGAGAGAAGATGTGTTCTGTGTTAGCACTGTGAGTAAGGATTGCAAAATAAAATTTCGCTAATTTTTAGGAGTTCAAAATGGAACACAAGATTTGGAGACTAATTGAAGTATTCATATCACATTTCACTAGCTGATTGTTCTTGTTTCCTTTTATATGTGTTTCTTTCACGTTGTACCAGCTGACCATAGACCTATTTTATGGAGTTAAAAACGTAAATGTAGTTCCAGTTTATCTATAATTTTTGGTCCTTATTAGGCGAGATAGTTAAAGTTAAATGTCATTTATTTATACAACAATTAAAAGTTGGGAAAAGAACAGTATATTTCGTATATTGTACGCATTTAAAATTAGTTCTCCCTATCCAATACAAAAGAGGACATTTCATCCTTTCTTGTAAAATCCTCCCGCACAGTTTTTCTTACTTGAAAAAGAGCACATGTCCAGAAAAAAGAAGTATGGCAACACTAACCGTTCGTAGTCTTCTGTTCCGTACCGTTCTTGCAGTGGAAGCCAAAGACAAACCACGTTTCCAGGAAAAGAGAGGATTTAAAGGCGTAAGTCTCTCCCTCGTGTATGCTTAGAAATGTGGGTATCACCACAAACAATTGGTTGAGGTTAAAAACCTTATTTTATACTTTAATTTCATTTAATTAGTAATGAGAAATAATAAGGATATTTTGAACGCAAGTAACAAAACTAAAGCAATGTGAGCTATCGTAAAAACACATCATCTCGTTACTTAGGAGAGAATGAAGGATGATGAAAGAGAAGCAAGTAACCCGAAAAAAGTGGCTAATCTCTTCATCCAACACTTTTCTAGAATTGCGGCTGAACTCACGAAGGGACTAAAATTACAAAATTCAACATCATTCCCTTCCCAAAACGTTTCGACACGATGTTTATTTCCGAAACTTCTTCTAACGAAATCCTGAGAATGGTAAGTAAACTAAAAAATAAATATCCATTTGGTTTAGGTGAATTTCCGGATTTTTTATTCAAAACTTGTGTACCTGCCTTTATACACCCGTTAACTTACATTTTCAATGCTTCTTTATGCACAGGAATATTTCCAGATATTTTCAAACCGGCAAAAATTAAGACATTTTTTTATAAAAGGGAACAAAAATGAAATTCAAAATTATCGGCCAATTTGTCTTTTGTCAGTTTTCTCAAAAATATTAGAGTGGGTTTTCTATACGCGAATGGAAACTTTTCTCAGGAAAAACGAGGCGTTTTCAGACTCGCAACACGGTTTTAGAAAATCAAAATCTACGGAACCTGCATTTTTTTTCCTTTCTTAAACATGTTGCTTCGTCAATGGACCAAAATGAAGCACCCATTGGAATATTTTTAGATATTTCGAAAGCTTTTGACGTTTTCTTGCTATCAAAATTACCTTCTTATGGAATTCGTTAAATCGCTTTAGATTGGATAACCTCGTACCTTAAACATCGATCTCGAAAAGTAGAAATACCATACTACCACAAAAGGATATTATTTACTTATCTTTCCAATTCTTTACCAATTGAACATGGTGTCCCGCAAGGTTCGATCTAAGGTTCTATCCTCTTTTTGTTATACAAACGATATGCCCTCGTCTATTAAAAGTGGAAGAACAGTTCTGTTTGCCGATAACACGAATGTTCTTTGCAAAAAAGAAACAATTAATAGTACGATTTCAGAAGTTTCAAATTGGTTTTGTAATAACAAATTAATAGTTAACGAAGTAAAAACAAATTCAACGCATTTTAGCATTTCAAAGCAGCGATCGCATGCTCCACTGAAAATGAACAAAACGTAATTAGCTGATGTTCGTGTAACAAATTTTCTAGGTCTCTTAATTCAGACAATCCTCAAATGGAATGTACGTACAACAAAATTAAACACTAAATTAAGTTCATTATGTTACGCATTCAGAATTTTTTCAAATTCTGTCAGCCTTCATGCAGCTTGTTGCGTGTATTTTGCAAATGTGCATTCCCTCCTGAGATATGACATAATATTCTGGGTAAGCTCATCATGTATTACCCAAACCTTCAGATTGCAAAACAAAATAATTCGAAAAATGAAGAAATGCTATCCGCGTGACACCTGCAAGCCTCTCTTGATTAAGCTTGAAATCTTACCATTGCTTTGTCTATTATTTTACGAATCTGTAATATTTGTCAAAACTGACTTGCGTAACGGTGAGTACATATTTTCATGCAATACTGATATTTATGACAACACACGTCGTAGAAATAACATTTATCAAGTGCCATCCATCAATAACTGACTACCAGAAATCCACATACAATAAATGTACGTTACTTTATAACGCATTGCCAGATGACATTAAACAATTGAAGTCGGTACACAATTTTAAGTTAAAAGTAAAATCTTTTCTACTGCGCAACTGTTTCGATACAATTGGAGACAATACTGATTATCAAAAATGAAAAATATTAATTTTAACAAATCGGTGATATACACATATAATGAATTATTTTACATTGGTTTTACAATGTTTTTACAAATACTTAATATGCTTGTAACAAATAATGTACTTCAGCTTCCAAATCAATGACATCTTTCAACTATTTATAGTTAAAATGATGGGAATAGAGTCTGGAACTCAAGAATTTTCTCTTCTTTTTCTTCCTCCTTCTCTTCTTTTTCTTCCTCCTTCCCTTCTTTTTCTTCCTCCTTCTTTTTCTTTTTCTTCTTCTTCTTCTTCTTCTTCTTCTTCTTCTTCTTCTTCTTCCTCTCTCCTCTAATGCTTCTCTTCCTTGGTGTCCAAGCTTATGTTAATGTGGCATAACAATTGAAGGTACTTAAATTCATCGTATCCATGACGCAAACAGGATTTCTCTTTGCGTGAAGTACGTATGTGTGTGTGGGTGAGGGGGTAATATCCTTTCGACTTCGTTTTCTTACACAGAGTTTCATAATAAATGTGAAACGTACACTGTTTTGTTGATTTATAATTATTTACAAAGAATTCAATTGAGCAGAATTTAATTTTGACTACTATTACTTTTAACGTCATCTTCAGAGATACATTACTCTGACATTAGTATACAGAGGCGTTAAAAAAGGTACACATTCTTTGACAGTAAATATATTTGGGACGGGGAGACTTGTTATTTATGTTGAATGTTTTGTTACATGTTCTTACTATTGTGTGCTCAAATTGACACACGTTAGCAGCTAAACAACTTCGACGCCGTTGAACGGCTGATCGAGTGTATAAATTGTTTTGAACCCCTCTGTATGTTTCAAAGTTTCTCCCTCTCTTAATTTTCACTCCGCATTGCGTTCTTTCCTTCCATTTATCTAAGTTTAGAATATTTCAAATACAAAATAAATGTACTGAGTTCTTTTCCTTTTTTATATCTGATAGCAATATTAATTGTCCATGGACAAGAAATATCACTTAGAGAAACTTTAGGCTAAATCCCGAAAGCAATTTCAGGATACTAAACTACTACCTACACTTCATAGCTTTCACGATCGTGTTTTAATGTTAAATCAGACTATTTTGGATCTTCATTTGGGATTTATCTTATTTGTCTACATCATCTTTATACAAACATCTTCGTTGCTGCTACTCTTCGCACAATGCGTAAGAAGGGATGTTCTTCGACGCTAGAAAAATAGATATTCATGAAACGAATGATGAAAGTGAAATTTTATTTTCCGAGTAGGAAATATTTTGACACGAGGACGATAGACCGTAATCCTACGAGTAAAATAAAATTACTTTTACCACTGTCATACTCTATTTTTGAGACAATCTTTCCAACTTTCCTTTTATTTTATTTCAAATATACTTCTACAAATTACTTAATGGTATATTAAGACTAACAGTAGCTGATGCGGAGAGAAAAAAGTATTTTGTTTTCTCTGTTACATACACAGATTTATCTGAACATTTGAGCATCGTCTCACTTTTAGCCCTAGTGCTAAATATTGAACTTTCAGCACCCTGTGCATGACCTGAAATAACCACTTTCACTAGTGGTTGTCTAAAAGAAGGTTTTTATATTTAGGAGCTTTATATTTTTTCTTATAGGGTTGAATTTTAGAGGAAATGTAAAAGAAAAAATATCGGAGAATTTGTCCCTAGGTTTACTTGGCAATTACAAAAATAATGAGTGACTATTTACTGAGCGATTGCCAACAAGTAATCCTATAATGAATTAGAGGTTCTTAGGAAAATCAAAACATTATTTCAATTGTATTTTATTCATAATAATGCCACATGTCCATAATATTATTTCAAAGAAACTAAAACGAACGACACAGTAAAAAGTGTTATTCTACTTAAATAAACTCTTTTATCTCTTAAATACAAATTAATGCTCAGTCCTACAAACACTTTTCAAATGATGATGCTTTTTACGAACTATTGGCCATTTATACATCTTAATAATAATAATAATAATAATAATAATAATAATAATAATAATAATAATAATATTTATTGAGTCACATATACAATTACAATCGTATATGACGAGTCAATATGATGCCTTGGGTGGAGAGAGCGAAGTTACATTACTGTTCAGGAGCAAACAAGGGGCCATCTCATCATTTGCTCAAAGGACCAGGGAAACTGAACAAAACCTGATCGAAATGGGGCCATTGGCCTAGAAATACAATACTTGTTACAGTTAGATTAAGATATTATACAGTAGATTAATTATCTGCTAATAATTAACATTTCAAGATGTTATTTTAATGCTACTACTTATAACAATAATAATTATTATTATATTAATAATAATTACATTAATAATAATTACATTAATAATAATATTGAAACAATACATATCAATTATGTTTGCAACTACATCAAATTTAACAATAGTAGTACATTCTATATTTAAAACTTGAAATGGTGAGGAGGCAAGTTTTGACCAGTTTTTTTTCTTCTTTTTTCAATTTGTACACGTAGTCCAAAGAGAAAAAGAATTTTTTTTTTTTGGTCCGGCATACTCCTATTTCACGGGATGCGATATGCCAGTTCTTTTTTCTTTGCTTCAGCTCGCAACAGTTTACATGAAACAGAAAGTTTAATGGAATAAGAAATTCTTATTTATTTATATTTTTAAGGTAAATGTTGTAATTTGAAAATTTCTTTACACTGTAGAACATGTTGTTAAGCAGGAAAGCTTTCAATTTACTTTTAAATGTATGAATTGTGTTTATGTCTTTAATATCATTGATTTGAAATAATTAGTCCAACATGATACTTTTATCTCGAAATTCCATCGCTAGACCCCTTTCCCACCCATTAAAGGAGAATTGAAGTGCGAACTCTTTTATTTTTCTCAAATATCTCAAAAAGTGTTAGGAAATTGTTCCAGATGTGATTTTAAAAATCTGTAACATTTTCTGCTTTATTAAGTTTGATTCATTCCTCTATTGCAAATGGGTCCTAGTACTTCTAGGTAAAGTTGAAAGTAGGTTCCGACGGAGGGAGGCGGTGAGGCAGACGGGATGGGATACACGGGTTTCCCTTCCACGCCGGTCACAAAGTGAAAAACTTGGTGTTTCGTGCAATTAGGATCGCAACTACGTCTCAAAACAGTTAATGGTTGTCGTAAGTGATATTTCAGTCAGGTGAGAACAGTTAACTTTTAAAAACTGTGGGCGGTCTCATATCAAGAAATAAGCAACATTCCTTACCGGAAAAAGATACATACCCCACATCACATTTTCTTCAAAAAGGCTGAGTACGAGAAAGATAATTTAAGAGAAGTTACGCCGCAAAGCTTTTCCCGTCCTTCATCGTACTCGAAAGTCACGTGCTGCTGACCATTCATGGATGGGTCATTTGGGTGACCCGGAATGGAAGCTTCGCGTCACCCAACTTCGCTGCCACTAAAGGAGGTATTGCTTCCGGTTTGCGTGTCAACCTGCGTTTGTCCTGAAGGACTTGAGAGAAATGTTACGCAGTGTTAGATTTGTATTGTGATGTGATTCCAGCCTGAATGCAAAATATTTGCGGAAGAAATGTGATGATCTGATAAACAGGCCAACAAATAATTTTCAAAAGTTGCGTTAAAAATAGAAAACATATTTTGGTGATATTCCTATATATCATAATACGTAAATTTCATTAACGTCTGTTTATTTTATCCAAACATAACACTCTTCATTGTTCTTACTACCGCTGTGCACTTCAAAAACGTTCTACAGCATATTTCGGTGAAATATAAGCGACACTACCACAAATTAGTTGAATTCATAGACTGGCCTCCTAGGTAACAAACCACCAAGCGTCAAGAGATTTACTCAATCGATACCCATAAATAGCTTCAAAATATACGATACAATTTTGTCGGGTGTAAAAATTTGAATTTCAAATAGACAAATAGAAGCGATTTGCACAGGTGAGAAACTGAGGTGTTCAGTATGTTTTGAGTTTTAAAGAATCTTAAATGGATATGTGAATAAGATTGTAAGTTGTTGTTTTTTTATCTCGTTACTTCTAAATACTCGTAGTACAGAGAAAGCATTGTAATTCTGCAACGAAAAGTGCGTTTTTCGATAGAAAAAATCATTTTGTGGGTCTCTGTTATCGATAAAGTGGTTTCCGGCAATCTGAATTTCAATCTGTAATCAAAGCAAGCACCCAAACCACTCACACGATATTCACCAAAATTGATATTCCTCATCAATCCGTCTGGTGTCGCAGCTCTTTGTATTTGAAACGGCTATTGTAAAAATATTTTTAGGGTTCTTTACATAAAACACCCAATTTCTCCAATCTTACTTTTTTGCTCGAATAAAGCAATGTACACTTATAAAAATGGCGCTTGTCTAAATTTCACTAACTCCCCTACGTTTTTAAAAATGTCAAAAGTTTAACATTTTCGGACCACTCCTCGAACTTCATTTTTTAATATATTTTTATCTTAATGTAATCTGTTCCTCAGAAGTTTATCTTAAAAAATATTAAAACAATTTATCCAAAATTTTATTAATATCCCGCAATTTTGAGTGAAATAAGGACTATAAAACAACGTAAACGTTTTCTCGTAAATGGCTCCAAATTGTTCCATTTTGGGGGGGAGGGGCTCAAAAAAACCAAAGTTTGCTTAATATTATGACGTAGACCCTATTTTCATTGTGAGTTTTGGAATTGTGATATTTGAATCGTTTTTTTTTTTTAACTACGACGCCTTCTTTGAAGTTAGAGATCCCTTATATAATGCAATCTATTTTTGAATAATAGATATTAACGAAATTATATGTACATTATTTTCAAAATATTAGACTTTTTTGTTAATTTGGAGAAATATTTTGGCAACATTAAAATTCCGAACCTGTACGTGTATTTTTCGATCCATTTGTGCATTGGATTCTCTCCGCGCTATTGGGAGAGCGCTGTTTCGAAATGTATTTGGCAAACAAATCGAGCTACTAAATTCACATTACGTGTTGTCTAGCTACCTGTAGTGGTGTTCGCTACCGCCGCCGCCTCATGTTCTTATAAACTACAACTTCTATTTACGTCTAAAATACGCATCCGACAGCGTTAATAGCGACTCATCATTCGATGCACATGAATACCCTGAGTCCAATGTCAGACAGCTTCATTTAATCTTTTGAAATAAAAGACTAAAGATACGTATTTTTCGCCCTTCCTCTGGTTCGGAGCTTTTGAAGTTATAGCTGAAGAGGTAGTAAGATGGAAATTGCAGCATCATAATATTACTTACCTATGTCAATATTACCAAAAAGTATGCCCTGCGTAGCACCAATAGTTTTTTAAATGAAATCTATTCTTCATATGTACATCTTTAAATCATGTCAGTTTTTTGTTGTTGGAAATTTAAGTAGTTTTCGTGTAATTTCCAGTAAATTTTAAACAATTTAAAAAATTTAAAAAAACGACTAGATATCCATTTTTTTTGCTTGAATAGAAGAATAATGTTCATTTAATAAAATGTCATAGCTTCGATTTCATTAAAACCTCGGAATTTTCGAAAATTTGAAAAGTTAAACTTTATTTTTGAAGCGTCAGGAACGTTAGTTAGGCTTTATTTTAGGGTTATAATATGGTTTTGAATTCCTTTAAAAGTGAACATTTATAATATTTTTTATCGAATGAGTAACTTCTGGACGTCGGAAAAAAAAGAAAAAAAAAGAAAAGAAAAAAATTAAAGTGCAAAAAGGATGGAATGAAAAAAAAATTAAATTCTAATTAGTTGCAAAATGTTTAAGCTTTTTATTCCCTTTCAATAAGAATCTACTGTAAATGCTGATTTGTATTAATGCAAATTATTCAATCGTTAATCTTGTGTTGCGGTAGCTCTATGCGCTACTTCCTCTTTTCCTGGACTTTGTTTTTCTCACCTTCTTCGTTCTCTCTTCTTCGTTCTCTCTTCTTCGTTCTCTCTTCTTCGTTCTCTCTTCTTCGTTCTCTCTTCTTCGTTCTCTCTTCTTCGTTCTCTCTTCTTCGTTCTCTCTTCTTCGTTCTCTCTTATTCGTTCTCTCTTCTTCGTTCTCTCTTCTTCGTTCTCTCTTCTTCGTTCTCTCTTCTTCGTTCTCTCTTCTTCGTTCTCTCTTCTTCGTTCTCTCTACTTCGTTCTCTCTTCTTCGTTCTCTCTTCTTCGTTCTCTCTTCTTCGTTCTCTCTTCTTCGTTCTCTCTTCTTCGTTCTCTCTTCTTCGTTCTCTCTTCTTCGTTCTCTCTTCTTCGTTCTCTCTTCTTCGTTCTCTCTTCTTCGTTCTCTCTTCTTCGTTCTCTCTTCTTCGTTCTCTCTTCTTCGTTCTCTCTTCTTCGTTCTCTCTTCTTCGTTCTCTCTTCTTCGTTCTCTCTTCTTCGTTCTCTCTTCTTCGTTCTCTCTTCTTCGTTCTCTCTTCTTCGTTCTCTCTTCTTCGTTCTCTCTTCTTCGTTCTCTCTTCTTCGTTCTCTCTTCTTCGTTCTCTCTTCTTCGTTCTCTCTTCTTCGTTCTCTCTTCTTCGTTCTCTCTTCTTCGTTCTCTCTTCTTCGTTCTCTCTTCTTCGTTCTCTCTTCTTCGTTCTCTCTTCTTCGTTCTCTCTTCTTCGTTCTCTCTTCTTCGTTCTCTCTTCTTCGTTCTCTCTTCTTCGTTCTCTCTTCTTCGTTCTCTCTTCTTCGTTCTCTCTTCTTCGTTCTCTCTTCTTCGTTCTCTCTTCTTCGTTCTCTCTTCTTCGTTCTCTCTTCTTCGTTCTCTCTTCTTCGTTCTCTCTTCTTCGTTCTCTCTTCTTCGTTCTCTCTTCTTCGTTCTCTCTTCTTCGTTCTCTCTTCTTCGTTCTCTCTTCTTCGTTCTCTCTTCTTCGTTCTCTCTTCTTCGTTCTCTCTTCTTCGTTCTCTCTTCTTCGTTCTCTCTTCTTCGTTCTCTCTTCTTTATTATTATTATTATTATTATTATTATTATTATTATTATTATTATTATTACGTGGAGATGAACGTCCAAAACTATTATTATTTTCTGCGTAATTTTTTGATATTCTTTCTTGTTCCGCCGCGTGTGCTCACAAACTTGCGATTTAATTTACCGCTTTGTTGGGAATAGAACGTACCAACCTTAAGAATATACGAAGTTCATGTTCAGTGTCGTAATGAAGACACTAAGAGAGTTTTTAGTTGTAATATGATATTCGAAATTAGTGTAAATAGCCCTTAATTATTCATTTTTACAAATATATTTTAAATATCTGTAATTCATCTTGATATTATTTTTGTTATCTTGGTAGCACGTGCGTAAATACGTAACATGTGAACAACGAACACCACCTGTCCTGTTACCACCTGTGTGTTAACTGACGTCATTAGACGGTTAGTGTAAGTTGAACGTGTGGGACGGAAGTTAATAAATTTTCTTTTGGTTTCGTTAAAGTGCACGTGTGTGGAGTGTAAAGTGTTGAAGAGTATATACTGAAATTTTTGGCTGTATGACAACTTTAGTTTTATTACACTATTTTTAATTCTTTAAAATACTTGTGTTCGCTATGTTTGAGAGCATTGTGAACAATATCAAAGCCCATTCTGCCAAAGTGTCAGAGTCTCTTACTCTAGATTCACTACGCACTCATACTCAACGTATCTCGGAAAGTTTAGGTGAACTGAGACACCAGACATCAAAGATTTCGGACAATATAGTATTATCGTTAAGGAGGTCAACGAGTTCTTTGTTAGTGAATCAAGATGTCCCAACCCAAGATGCTGCTGCATCTTCTACTCTCGAGCAAAACAAATGCAACCTGAAATGGCCTGTGTTAGTAGACAATAAAATGCAATGGGTTACTCTTCCTCACATGGAGTCAGATTATGAGGAAGAGGAAGATATTGTTGATAGATTTATTCGTGTAATAACTTTGGACTATGAAAAAACCCCTGAAGTAAGAAAAATATAAATAATAAAATTTCAGTTGCCCAAATGACATTTTTCGTATGAAAGGAAATTTATAAATTGATTCTTTCTGCTCTCATTCCTGTTTACTTTCTATGTTACAGCGCCGCAATGATAGAGAGGAGATCCGTCGTCGACTGGCCATGGGCTCAGATGCAGATGAATATTATGGAGGTGAGCGGCCAGGAAGAAAGCCGAGTTTGCAAGCTAGACTTCAGAGTGGTACGTTTATTCAACAATACTTTAATTTCAATATTCTAATTCAATTATTAACTTATTTGAAATTCTCTTCCATGTCTGTGGTGCATTCCTGTTTTAGGGATGAACCTACAAATCTGCTTTATGAATGAAACAGTGTCAGATCCTGAGTCTCCAAGCTCAGACACAGAATCAAGTTCATCTCCAGCCAAATCCAGCCCAGAGAAAATGGCTGTTCCTCGTAGCCATACTCTTCCAATAAAGGTAATTTATGTTGATCAGAATATAACAAAATAAAAAGACACTTGTAAAATGGTCTAAATTGTAAGATGGTCCTTTTTAATTCAAACAACCAACATTTTAATTGATATGCAATAAACTTACCAGTGAAAGTTTTGATTTACTATCTGTATTTATTGTGCAGAGAAAGTGAAGAAAGTGCTAATTCTTTTTTTAAATTTTCTTTTTAACTTGGTTATTGGCAGACCCATATGAAAATTACTAGCGTTGCTCTGAATTGTTGTTATGCCACTAGTTGGGAAACATCCATCTACTTGGAGTAAAAACACAAGTGGCATTCTGTTAAAATGGAAGACATTGTAATTGTTTTAACTGAGTAAAAATTTGCAGAAGTTAAAGGGTCATGGCAGAGCAGTGATTAGGGCATCTTCGCTAACCTGAGCGGCCTGGGTTCAAACCCCTGTGTAGCCGGGGATTCTTATCTGATCATACACTATTCAGGGCATTCCTGAGTTCTACCTAGCCTCCTTTCCAAATGAGTACCAATATTTACTAGCTTTATTAACTCTAATTGGTATATTTGTATTAATATTCTAACAAATACAAATTTATATCAGTACTACTTAAACTTTTGACAATAGAATTTTGATATCATTGTTTCTGAATTAACCTATTTAAATGAATAAATTGTGATCCATAATTTAATGAGTCAACTGGCCTATACAATCATCTTATCATCCTATCGTATCTTTTATGTTTATAAACTTTCTAGAATTTCTCAGAAATAATTTTTATTGATAATTCAATAAAGAAATACATCAAATTATTGTATCTTTTGAAAAGTATTGCCATTGCATCTACAAAAAACAGGCAATGTGCACTTGTTAAGAATCTGATTTATATAGACTTTCAGAAGCAAAAAAACTTCTTAGAATTGTAAATTAATTATTGTTATTATTATTATTATTATTATTATTATTATTATTATTATTACGTTATTCATACCTCAGTTGTAAGAAATATACTGGTGTAATTACATGCACCATAATGAGAAATATAATTTTTGGGGAGTGTTTTATTTTTATCCTGTGAAATGACATTTACTTCAGATGGTTTGTTTTTTGCAAGACCAACAATGTTTCAATTTTTTTTAAATAGTCATTTTTTTTTAATTTTAAGCCATTGCTGTAATATGCTTTTAAAAAACATTGTGTTTAGTCAAATTTGTTGTGTTTTATTCCGTATTATTGTGAATTACTACCATTTCTGTTGCACAGCAGCCTCTACCTGCAGCTCCAGTTGCTACAGCAACACGACCATCCACATCGCTCTTGTCTCTCCCACTCAGAAGGGAACCCGACCCTGCTCCCCCTATGACTGAAGCAGACTTCTTTGCCAGGCAAGCTCAGTTGCAGGCCGAGGCTCGGTTAGCCCTGGCACAAGCCAAAGAAATGGCTCACATGCAGATGGAAGTAGAAAGGCAGCGCCAGAAGAAGAGCCCTATCACAGAGATGGTTCGATCAAGTTTGGAGAAGGTCAGAATGCATACAGTTCTAAGCAAGAGTCAATTGTAGAATAATTGGTTTCTTTGTAGTGGACAAAGTGTTCGGGATGTCTGTAGGTGTTTGATTGTGAGAACTTGCTTGTATAGAAGCTTTTAAGATGAGTATCACTTAACATGTGGTATCTTCAAAAGCCAACGTCATAAATGAGTACAGTTACTACTTTTTTACCAGTTAATGTACTTTATCGAAGTACATTCTTTGGAGGGGAAAAAATGGGTTATTCTAGGGGAGATCTGGTTATATCCAGTGTGCTGTTCACTTGTCAGCCAATGCAATGTTGTAAGTCAGAGTGGCGTTCTTACTTTTACAGTCTTGCTACCATTAATATCAAATCAAACTGGTGGCATTTAAGAAAAAGGTTGTCTTGCAGAGTAGCGCATCATGATAATGAGGCCATGTCACAGAATATTTTTAAGGCAAGATTGTAAAAAGCTTTATTGAGATCTTCTTGGCCAGGGTTCAAAGTTATAAAAGAGTTGCACCTAGGAAATATTTCAAAATTACTGTTAATGATGATGTCGGAGAACAAATGCCTTGTGCTGTGCTCATAATTAACTCCAGCTAACATCCCCAAAAACCACAAGGGAAAAATCTTTATTTTATCTTGTCTTTAAAAAATTTACAGTAGTAAAAACAGTATTACACTTTTGAATGAATTTCATAGATATGTGTTATCAAAGGATAGATTGTAAAAATTGATATTCCTAAGATCTTGAAATCTTAGAGTAAATTTTATAAAAACTTCAAGTAATTTGATACTAATAAACAACTTTTTTAAATGTTAATTTAATGATGAGTGTCCTGTAAGAAATATGTATTTTGCAGGTGGGTATACCATTTCCAGAAGATCGTAGACGAGTAAGCAGACAACTTCTGACTGAAATGAATGTGGCTCAACTTCAAGTTATAGTAAATGATCTTCATACACAAATAGAAGGTTAGTTTTCCAACAACAGTGTCTTAATTCTAATAAGTATTCAGTTTGAATAAACTTGTTTTGTTGTTGCAGTGCTCAATGAAGGATTGGTAAAGTTCCTAATGGATCGTGATGATCTTCACATGGAACAGGACTCTATGTTAGTGGATATAGAAGATCTGACTCGATATTTGTAAGTAAGAAATATTTTATTATACTGTAAAATCTGTCTAAACCTGAACCTGTGCAAGCCGGAAAATGTACCTTAACCAAAAAAAGTCCCTGGAAGTATATGGTATTTCACATAGCATAAAACGGAATCTGTCCAACACGGAAACAGAAGTCCTATCAGGGTGATCTTTTTAAAACAGAATTCCTTCAAATTTGAAGTGATTAGTAGAATAGCATGATCTTTGTAACCTAATGAATGCATCTGCAAGTCTATTTTGAATTCTCTATCCCACACGATTTAGTTGTGACAACCGCATTGTGAAGGAGAGTCTTAGATTCAACCTTGGAGTTACTTGTCTCTCATGGCATAGGCCGTTGGGGAATTCCCTCCCCCTCCTGTCTGAGTGGGAAGGTGTATGAGAATGGCTTCTCTTCACACCTCTTCCTGCCCCATATTCAAAATTGTAATCCCTCAGCCAGAGACGCAATGCTCAAGGCAATTGGTCTCATGGGAGAGTGTCAGAAAATTATAGTATTCTGGGCTGTGAAACAATGTGCATTGAAAGAGTCAGCAAGTAGTCAGATTTCTGCCATTAAAGCGTGAAGTGGTGTAAGTTCTTATGAGTTTATCAACCAGTTTAACAATGCAAAAACCATAAAACTGTAACCTTCTCCAGCATTAGACGAAAAGGTCAAAGTTACGGAAGCACGAGAAACTCAAAAGCTGTCAATGATGAATGTTTAATATTCATTTGTGATTTCTTCCATAAATATATTATACAGTATGGAAATTTATATTAATAATCATAATAAAATCATGTAATTTTTACTTTACTTTAATTACTTCTTTACTTACATTAATTTACTAGTTTCAGAATGGAAATGTCAAGATCACAAGTGTTGTTAAATAGACAACCTAGCACAAAACTTCCCTAAACCTGAACTGGTTTTTTGTCCCAATTGATTCCGGCTTAGATTTTACTGTATTTGAATGCTTTTCCAGTGTTTTACCTCTAAAAATCATCTCTCTTTCAGGGGGGCTAAAGAACAAACAGCTAAAGAACAAAAGGAAGTTAAACTAATAAACCAGAACAACAACCTGCTTACATCTGCAAAACCGAAGATAACAAGGATAGCCAACCTTGTCAAGAAATGAAAGATGTGAAGTGCTGGAAGAGGGCTGCCTTTGTGTAAGGACACTAAACGGCAATTCTACAGCAAGCAGCATCTTTTGTTTCATTCCTCTGTGGATTAGAAAGCATTTGTTGCTTTCTGTTTTAACCTAAAGCTAGTCCTGGCAACTGTATCCTTACAGAGTGCTGTCATCAGATCACTGTTTTAAGATGTCATTAAACAACTTTTCTTGTAAGTTTTGTCTAACTAGTACAGTAATATTTCCCAAACTATTGTTGCTCTCTCGTTAACTTCACTACTGTGACATGCAACAAACCATGAAAGTTCCCCAATTGTAATAACTTTACTGTGTTATAACATTCCTATGTGGACAAGGATTATATCGTCTTCAGTGCACTTGTGATTGCAATAAGTAAAAATGTGAGCTTTGAGTGTTATGCAACATTTTCTCATACTGTACTTGTATGTCAGTTGGAAGGAAACAAGGTCTGTTGATGACTTTTGAAGTATTTAATTCACATGTATACCACTGAATGTCTAGAAATGGTTCTTGATGTTCAACTTTGATGGCTATAAAATACACTGAATCTTTTGTTGCAGAGTCTTATGGTAGCCGACAACTTACGTAAATATAATAAGGGATAAGAAAATGTGTGCGATTGTTTGTGTGTGTAATGAAAACTGAATGTGTTATGAAAGTTGCTTTAAGTTAGTGGTAGTATTACCTCTGCAACAAAAGACATTGAGGCATGATAAATTAAAAATCAAAATCAGATTTTTTAGTAGCTGTACACTTGTTTCAAATATTTATTTTGTCTAGTATTTATTTCTAGACCGAATAAGACACAATTTAAGAATTGAATATATTGAATTGAATGTTCCAGGTTTGATTTGGTTTAGTAAGATTAATAGTCAACTTTTAAAGATTTTAAGTGTTCTGGCTTTCTGTATATAAGATGCAAATAAGCTGGAGCCATAAACTTGATGCATTTAGGTACATAGATGAGCATTTGAACTACCATTGTAATTTTAAGAATGGTCAGTGGACTTAATTATTTAAGTAAAACCTTCCTACTGTGCCAAAACTGTATCTCAAATTTAACTGTGACATTCTCATATCCTACACAAGTTACATCTCTGGCATTACTGGATTACAGTAGTTGGAGGTCAGTTATAGGCTTCAATATGCCCGTGAACTGAAACGAAAGATACCTAGTTTTCAGCATATTCCACCTACTCTCATCAGATATTCCCAGATATTGTGTAAAATTATTAGCTAGGTACTATATAAATGGAAACTTCACAACTTCTTTTACTGTTTAAAATATCAAACATCTTAGTAAAAAGAACACTTTTTGTAACGATGAAAATAATGCATGCATCATATGTAGTTACAAACATGTGGGAATTACTGTTGGGAGTTGATGGTGATTCTTAAAAGCACGTCATTGTGAGTTTATAAAATCACTTTAAATTTAACTCTAATTAACTTGAGTGTCTAGTAATTTCGTAGAGGGCTGATAGTTTGTGAGGGAAAAGGGCAATGGCATATCATGTAAGACTGTACAATTTATTGTGCATTCAATATCAAAACACTTCAGAAATTTGTTATTAGTTGCTACTGCTAAAACATTATTTTGGAAGTGTATTATTGTAACAGATAATTGACAGTGTTTAATCTGACCTGACTGAGTCTTATGGAGTTATTCTCCAGTATTAAATGTGAATATTGTGCACAGTAGGGTTACTTTTAGGAATCTATAATGTGTTGATCCTAAATCTGTTACCTGTTGCTTCATTGCACTTAGAACAATGAACTAAATTCTAATTAGTGTGTCAGTTCTGCCTGGTCTCCTTAGATTAGGGACCAATGCCTATTCTTGTATTCAAACCCAGTTTCCCCCCAAAAGCAATGTGCAGCTTGACAAAACAATATTATTAATAAAAATAATTTTCATTCAGATTTGTCTTTCTTTTTTATTTGCTCCCTATGAAAATATGACCTTATCTGGTAAGTCTTCATTTTCAAATCCCGTTGTGTGTGTGTTTTTTGTAGCAACAAGTGCCACAATCAAGAAGAGGAAGTTAATATAAAAATTCTTACTAAATTGTTGGAACTTCTGGAGAAAATATCATAATTTGTTATTACACTGTAAATTCTGAAGTATCAAATAGAAGTGTCAACATTTTATCTAAGTTACTTCGTACTTTAAACTATAAAGGTTTGTAAACAATTGAGAAAGAGCTGATACAATTGCTTCAACAGAGATAAGAAAAAACATTTCTCCAATCCCCTCCACGCAGAGTTCCTGCATGTTTATCTGAGCAAAGAGAACGAATTACAACAGAAAACAATGTTAACCGCAGCTAATCTGTAGGGTCATCACTCCCGAGCTCTTTGTACTGCATTCACAAGATAGCCATTTTACCAACATAAAAAGGTGAATAGGAGACTGGCAACCAAAAATTGGCTCTTTTTCCTCTTTTGTTGGATTATATGAAACTACTTTCGTGTATTTGTTATACTACACCCTTCATGAATGTTTGAGGGAGAAAGAAGTTAGATACTCCCTTGTATGACGTAATACGTACGACGAGTACACTCTGATCGTAATGTTGGTTAACCTGAATGAAACAAAGGCGGAAGGCCAGCTGATTCAGTGCGGCTCACGAGTAACATCTCGTGATGCTGAAGTCAATGTAGTGAAGTATTTCTATCAGTAATGTGTTAGTTATATCGTGCTTTTGGAGTTTTGTTTTTGTTGCTGTTTCGTTAATTTATCAAAATCCACATGGCTAACGAGGAGTTCTCGGACAAAGAAAATATCATAGTACCAGAAGACGCAAGAGATGAAGAAACAGAACTGTCAGAATACACTGGTCATCCTTGTTGCAACCCCAGCCATGCCTTACATCGGTTTTTTGCGCTTATTTTTATGTGCCTTCTTGGCTTCGGTAAGTCGACAATAATATTACAGTTGTCCAAGTATGAAAGAAAACTGATCTATATTTAAAGAGTTTTGTTAACTTGGCAATTGAGCTGTTCATTTTTCTAGTTTTTCAAATAGCCAGATTATATTATGTAGTGATATCATATGATAAATGAGTATGGGTGATGCAAAGTCAAACGCTCTGTAAAATATATAATTTTCATTTCAGGTTCCTATTTCTGTTATGATAACCCTGGAGCATTACAAGATAATTTTATTGAAGATATGAAATTGACTACCTCACAGTTTGTGTATTTGTATTCATGGTATTCATGGCCAAATGTTGTTCTTTGTTTTGTTGGTGGATTTTTAATTGACAGGTAGATATTATTTTGCATTATTTCTTTTACTTCAACCATCATTTGTGCTAATATTGATTTTTTAAAGGGTTTTTGGAATTCGTCTGGGTACTGTTATATATGCCACTTTTGTTCTAATTGGCCAAATCATATTTGCTCTTGGAGGAGTTTTAGATGCATTTTGGCTCATGGTTGTTGGTCGATTTGTATTTGGGTAAGTTTAATTTTAATTAATTGATAAATATGATTTTAGTAGTATGGTTTTCATCTTGATTTTCTTCTTTCAAAAACAGAATTGGTGGGGAATCATTAGCTGTTGCTCAGAACAGTTATGCTGTATTATGGTTCAAAGGCAAAGAATTGAATATGGTATTTGGACTTCAACTGAGTTTTGCAAGAGTGGGATCTACTGTAAATTTTGTTGTTATGGAACATTTGTACAAATTGGTTAACAAAACTTATCAGGGCTACATGTGTACTGGTGTTGTGCTGTTCATTGGTATGTTACTATTCATGTTTTGTCAGCCTCTTACATGAATTAAAATCATTATTCATAATTATGTGCTAGAAGTAAAGCATATTTGTCTGTGATATACTTACTAAAAGTGGAAATAGAGTACTTTTTTTCATCTATATTTCTCACTATGTATTTTTGTAATATTTGTTAGCTGCAACAACATGTGTGATGTCTCTTATCTGTGGAATTATTTTGGGAGTCATGGATAGAAGAGCAGAACGGATTTTGAAAAGAAAGACATCTGAGGAAGGTGAAGTAGTACATATCACAGACGTTAAGGATTTTCCAGCGATATTTTGGATGGTATCTATTGTTTGTGTGGCATACTATGTTGCAATCTTTCCATTCATTGCTTTGGGAAAGTAAGTATTCAGATTTTTAGTTGTTATTTTGTGTGACAAATAATGTTTATTAAAAATATTCTGAAGTCAAGTTAATGGGGCTTGGTCAAGGGAAGCAAAATGAAATTAAAACAAGGTTGTTGGCCAACGTTTCAGAAAATGTATTTCCATCCTCAGGGCTGTACAAATTATTAAGGCACCTCCTGGGAAGTAAGGCACAGACATACATCACCACACCAACACTCACCTTGACTACTAATGGTAGAATGTTGGGCGATGAGAAGATAATTATTTACTATGATTAAGTGGAGGTAAAACTAGCTTCCGGTAAGGGACCATAGTTAATTAAACATGATATGTACTCGCTTAGTGAAGTATAGTTATCACATGATAATTGATCTGTTATTTATTAATTTCTCTTTTTATTTTCCCCTTTCTCATTTAATAAATATTTAAATAATAAATAAATAACTGATCAATTGTCATGTAATAACTGTACTTGACTAACCAAGTATATATTATGTTTAATTAACTATGGACCCCTACTGGCAGCTAGTTTTACCTCAGTCATAGTAAATAATACTCTTCTCACCGCCCAACATTCCAGTAGTCATAGTGTGTGTTGGTGTGGTGATGTTGTATGTATGTGCCTAAGTTTCTGTGAGGTGCCTTATAGTCAAGAATATGTAGCAGCTTATTTAATTATGTATATACTGTTGGTGATTGAAAGATATGTAACTCTGGTAAAAAAAATATTTTTTAAAAATGTTTTCAACTGTATCTAGGTAGTGGAATTGTATCTGTCATGTTTTTTGGTAGCTTTATATGATAGCATTCTCTTCTTTCTCATTTTGCATAGCCCTGAGAACCAAAATTCATTTTCCGAAACTTTGGCAAGCAACCATGTTTTAATTTTGTTTTGTTCCTACTGAACAAGCCCTGTTAACCTGACTTGAGCATATTATTTATGGTGGTTAAGAACTTTTCATATATTAAAAATATTTCAAACATTAAAATCAATTACTATGTAATTAATTTTATTTTTGCAGGGTGTTTTTTGAAAGAAAATTTGATTTCTCTCCTGAAAATGCCAATACTGTAAATAGTATTGTTTACATTATCTCTGCAGTGGCATCTCCACTTCTTGGATTTGTTGTTGATAGAGTTGGCAAAAATGTGTTTTGGGTGTTCCTCTCTGTACTGGTGTCTGTTGGTTGTCACGCTCTGTTGGCGTTCACATTTCTCAACCCCTACATTGCCATGGTACGTTGCTAAGAGCAAGTTTTAATATTTATAGTTAATTCTGTGTGTAGTTGTTTATTTATTATAATTTGTTTGATTTTCAGTGTATCTTGGGAATTGCATATTCCATGCTTGCTAGTGCTTTGTGGCCAATGGTGGCACTCATAATTCCAGAATATCAGTTGGGTACTGCATATGGAATGTAAGTGGCTGACCCCCTTTTAGTTATTATCCACAGTTCAGTTTAACTAAGCAGTATATCTTTAATAAGTCAATACTTTTTTCAGTTTCATTATATATATATATATATATATATATATATATATATATATATATATATATATATATATATATATATATATATATTAAAATATATATATATATATATATTTTAATATGGTTGTAGCAGTAAAGACAAGAATGATTGTTAATTATAATAGTTGAAAGCATCCTTTTAATTAAAGATTGAAAGACTGACAGTTTTATTTTATTTTAAAAATGGGAAATAAATAGTCGCAATTGTCATCTGACAGTAATTTAAGATGTTTTTTTTGGTCGGTTTTAATGTCAGTGAACATGTTAACTTCCATTATCTCTGAATTCAGTTCATTATGTGAGACTGGAATGAATACGAATGTAAAAATGTCATATACCAAAATATGGTAAGGGAAATAATCTCCACAAATGTTTTAATAATTTTTACTAATAATTTTCCATAGTCCCCCCCTTTCCCTCTACTGGTAGGCTTCCTCTTCTCCCATTCCAAAAGATGGCTGCCACCTAGGTGTAACCAGCATGTTTTGCCATTTTCACATTTTTGACCATGTTGTGAACATTCATGGGAGATAACGTTACTTGTGCAGTAAGTACTTTCCATTTGTATTTATATGATATTATTTGTTTGTTTTTCCACTAAATTCACTGTACATCCCCCCTTTTTTGTGTTCAACTTGTGTTAATGTTTTCATTTCTCCATTTTGCTAGAGATCCACTGAGAATGGGAAAAGTATTTTCCCAAAAGTTAACTCTGGAAAAATTATTAAAACTTATGTGGAGATTATTTCCTTTACCATATTATGGATTACCACAAGATATCTGCTACCACCACGGTGTATACCAAAAATTTAAGTTATTGAAGAAATAATAAAATATTAAAAAGTATAAAAGGAAACGGTGAAACAGTAGAGAGATATTTTGGACATATGAGAAAGCAAACTATTATGAGAATTCATAACTTTACATCTAAAGCAGTGTTACAGTACTGTGCAGAAATGTTGGTGATGGGGGTAAAGGAAATCAGTAATGTGGAAGTAGCTTAAGTTTTTATGGACAGTTTTGGGAATAAGAAGAATTGAAATATTGGGATTAACAAGATGATGTGTGTGACTGAAGAAAAAGTGAAATGTAAAAATTAGAAAAGCAGAAAACTTAGCAGAAGAAATAAGATAGCTGGAAGAAATGGAGAGAACATGAACAGAATAGACAAACAACTAATTACTTCAAATTATAGACTAGAAGGCAAGAGGAGACAGAGGAAGACTGACAAGATGATGAGGAGGGTCACTTCAACACATGAAGGAATTGTGTATCCATTTCCCACTAATAGGACAGGAAAACCGTCCCTAAAGCAAGGGTGTTGATGATGATAAAGATGATGACGTCATAAAAATGTTGAAGTTAAAATTAAAAGCTAATTATGCAGGATATTACTTACAAATTTATCAACTATTGTCAAGTACATTATGAAACCAGACGAGTGTAACAAAATAAGATTCTTTTTTTTTTCTTCTTTTTTCTTCTTCTTTTTTTCTTTTTTTTTTCTTGCGAATAGGCCAACTTAGGACCACGCATTCATACATCCTGCATTTACCGTGGCTCAGTATCATATATCGCGGTAGCAGGTGCATGTAATTCACCCTCAATTGGGGGGGATCAGTATTTTTACTGAATCCGATTTTTATCCTCCAGGGTTGTAAGCCCTGGGCGTATGAAAGATGAAATGATGATGATGAGGGGTGAGAGGACGACACACTCATACGAACACATGCCCATGCCCATGCCCGAGGCGGGACTCGAACCCGCGATCTTCTGGTCCGAGACCACTCCGGCACTACTGCCTTAGCGATCTCGGCCATCTGATCGGCATAAGATTCTTTTATTTTAATATTTAATTTTTTTTAAGTTAAATACTAGTTAGTAATTTATTTGTCTTATTCAACTCTTATTTTTACTTCATAGTTTTACATTTGATTGTTTCTTATTCTTGAATGATAACATATTACCTGTCTTAAAACTGATAACAAAATTAAAATAATAATATCCCTTCTTCAAAATAAAACAAAACTAATTTTCTTGAATTAAAAGAATACCTTCCACGATTCATCATTCTCTTTTTGCTTTGGCAAAAAATTGAGATTCAGATAAATCAAACATTATGTATAAACATAATTTTTGCTTCATCTGTATCTGTTTTGCTGTTGATTTTTTGGAGGAAAAAAATTGGAAGGTTGATTGGAACTATGATTTTTTATTCCATAATGTACTTCACACTCATGTGAAAAGAGCAAAACATTGATTTTGATATTAGAAAAAATTTACTTTAGTGTTGTAATCATAACAGTTAACTTTGTATTATTCTTCATTGTTTATCTTGTATCAAAGATATTCTTTTGTTTTTCGCTGCTGATGGCATTTCAGTGCTGTCAGTTATTCAGCAAATTTAAATAATTAATTAAAAAATTAAGTAAGGTGTAAAGAGAAATTAGTTTTTTTTTTTTTTTTTTTGTTTCCTTTGAAAGTATTATATTAGAAGGATATGTACTAACTAGCATGATGTTACATCATGGGTTTTAGTTCTATTATTGTGTTAAACTAAGGTTGATGATCCCAAGACTTGGTCTAAATGGATTCCACTGTATGTTTTTTGTTAGTTTGTTAATTCATATACACAGTCGGTTCCTTTTGTGCCATTGAGTGATTTGTTATTAGTATTGTAAATGGAAGTTGCCTTGTTTCTTTCACAGTGCACAGTCGGTTCAAAACCTAGGGCTAGCTGTTATTTCCCTTGTGTGTGGAAAAATTGTTGATTCCAGTGGGTATTTGCTACTTGAAGTTTTCTTCCTTGCATGTCTTTGTGGTAGGTATATACAAGCAAGTATTGAAAATAGTAATTGTGCTGTTTAGACTGTCTCTGTTAAATTGCATTTGAATATTTTACAGTTGCTCTTATTACTACTGTGGTGATCTGGATATTAGATTCAAATACATCAGGATTATTAAATATGACTCCATCACAAAGAGAAATATATGAGAGAAATAGATTGTAAGTCTATAAGTCTGATTCTTGTAAATGTACTATGCTAGTAAAATGATTGTGTAAATACTACATCTTCCAATTTGTTTCTGTTCTCAAGATTGTGCTTTCTTGTTATCAGGGCTGCCGAAATGCTTGAAAGGGAGAAACTTATGGCTTCAGGCTCAATGTCTGACATAACCCCTCATGATTTATTGCAACCACAATCTGATTTCCACATTAGAAACAGATATCTTTCACGTATTGGAGCTACTGTAAGTCCGTGTTTTTATAGTATTTGCCCTTAGGAATTATTTTAAAAAGTAGTAATTTTTTTCTTTCTCTCTCTAGCTTCCCTCACATTACAACGTTAATGCCAAAGGTCATGCGTATCGTGCTTTAAGATAGAAACTTGATTAATAGTGTCAACTTCCACATCCCTGCAATACAGTTCGATTGATGAACGCAAATGGTTTATAGAAATTGAAAATAAGTAATTGGTTGGAACTGTAGAACTGGACATTCAGCGATAATGTGCTTTATATGTGAATTTCAGAGGTACCAATCAGCTGACAATATTAATAATACCTCTGGTTATGTTTGAGAGATGAGAGAAGTCCATTTTGTGGCACACTTCCAGTAACCTGTGATATCTTCAACATAAGTTGGTGAATCTTATTTTCTATCATCAGTGAAAGCAATAACTATATTTTCTTTATTTATTGATGTATCAGAGACATTACATCCAAGATGATAAGTATTTCAACAGATTTTATAATTTGGTGTGTAGCTTTGGTACCGAGTTGCACTTGTATATATTGTAGTTTACTTGTGCACAAATATTTGAAAATATGAACGTGTAAAAGAAAGTTAAGTATTACAATTAATAACTTGTTATTTATTTTAATGGAGTTAAGGTCCAGTATTGTGCCTGTGATGTCTGATACTGAGTTTCAGTGAAATGTGACTTTTTGTGTTTATAATTGAATGAATGCTAGTATGGAGTTCAATGTACATTATTTAGTGCTTGCTTACAATGGTCACTTGAATATAAACTGATAATTCTGAAAATGTAAAGTGGATTTGTGGACTTATGATAAAAATATACTGCTCTCTTTTGCTTGCTGTGGTTGTACACAAATGCACTTTAGTGTGAGGTGATTGCAATTATTCTTGTACTTACAATTGTTATTGACCATGTGCACTTTTATAACCATTATCTATGGTGAGTACAGTTTATTTTCCAGAGAGGCATCAAAAAGCATTGAAGCATCATGTTGCTTGTGAATTATTAAACAATTGTCAATAAAAACAAATTTAATGTACATTTTTTGTGGAGAGAAATATTCCAGTAAATGATGTAGTGTGGTATACATATGTCTTTACAACAAAGGTGGGTTAGTGGATGGTTCTTTACCGATGCCCAGTTTTACTGTGTATGAATTTTTTATTTTTAACAAAGTTGTAGTGCATTGTCTGCAATTTTATTAAGGAATCGTTAATGATTTTAGTGACACTTTACAATTTTACAGAAAATGCATATCAAATATAAAAGGAATTTCTCCAAATAAAATATGTTTGAAAATATATAACCCCATGAATGAAGCCCCATTTTTTTATTCTTGCCTATTCCTGAAAAAAGATTTATTCTGCTCCTATAATCCAATCTCATTGATTGGTGAGGACCCTGGTGGCGAAGGGCTTAACTACTCCAGCTTGATGGCTGCCATGTTGGCTGTTTCTTGGCACTGCTGCACTCTATATTCAGTGTAAAACGGCAATAGAATGTGAGAGGAGAATAGGAGGAAAGAGATGAATGCGGATGAATGGTACAAAATGAGTGTGGACAGGAAACGTTGAAGGTGGTGGCATGGAGGTTATGGCAGATGTCGAGTGAAAGATGTGTAATAGTTATTGTTTTGATTCCTTCTCTATCTCTCTTCGTAACAGTAAGGTCAAGAGACAAGTTTTTAGTACAATCTTTTACCGGTCTAAATGTATGTTAATATTACGTACATTGTAGACATTTGCTCTAGTGTTTACATCTAGGTCGTATTTACGACAGTATAGTGTTATCCACGTGCTTCAGAAATGGATTCGAAGTACAGTGCATTTACATTCAAAGTTCCCAACAAGATACAAAAACCGAACCACGTTAATTTTAATGGAAATGGCATTAAACGTCCGAGATTGGATGATCAACAAACCAAATTGTGCACTAACGGTAGTGTACCAGCCAAACAAAGAAAACTACTGCCAGTTTATAATGTGCGGCATAGGTAATTATGCTTCGTTTGTTGTGTTGAAAGTGATGAATATTGATAACGGTGTATCACACTTGCAAACTGTTTTCAGGTTAATCGCAGAAATTCAAAAGACGCCTACTGTAATAATTATAGGAGAGACAGGAAGTGGAAAAACTACTCAAATTCCTCAGTTTATGCATGAAGTGAATATGGAAAAAAGTGGTATAATCGGCATAACTCAGGTATTCATGGGTTACTATTTTTCATTTCAATTTGCATGTTGAATTGTGGTTACAAAACTTTTATTATTTTGTAGCCTCGTAGAGTGGCAGCTATCACACTTTCTTCAAGAGTGGCTGAAGAAATGGATTGCAAACAAGGTGAATTAGTGGGTTACACTGTACGTTTTGAAGATGTAACTTCAAGTCATACAAAATTGAAATATTTGACAGATGGAATGTTGCTAAGAGAAGCAATGTTAGGTAATTGATTCTTGCCTGCTTTGTTTCTATTGTTTTTTTTATTTTGAGTTCATTTAATTGAAGGGGGATTATAATTTCAGATAATCTGTTAATGGCATACAGTATTATTGTATTAGATGAAGCTCATGAAAGGACAGTTCACACAGATGTTTTATTCGGTATTGTGAAACAAGCCCAGGCTGTTCGGAGAATGAAAAAGTTGGCACCTTTGAAGGTATAAGAGATGAATTATTGTCTTATTATTCAGAATTATTTTTCTTATTGCAATTAATCATTCACATTTTTTCCTTAAAGATCATAGTTATGTCAGCCACAATGGATGTTGATCACTTCAGCAATTACTTTAATCATGCCCCAGTTGTATACTTAGGAGGAAGACAATATCCGGTGAAAGTATTGCATGCTAAACATAATCAAGAAGATTATGTTTTTAGCAGCCTTGTTACCATCTTCCAGATTCATAAGGAAGCACCTCCAAAGTAAGTAGCTGTTTTTTCAAATTAGATGTGGTTGTATGGAATTTTATTTTCTCTTTGTGCATATTTATAATGCCTGAATTGTTTTTATTTATATCTACAAAACAGTGTATATTTCATTGAATTTGCACCCATTACCAAATTACCATACTAAAGAGCTTTTACAGCTAAGTTGACACCTTTCTATGCATTTCCATGTTGGAGATGATGGCTCAAGCTAGCCATTGCGATCATCATAAAACATCCTTGTGCGATTACCATCTATATTTTGTGTGATAAGTATGAAAACTCACCTCGTAAGTTCATTGTGTAAATGTGAATATCCTTCATTCATTTCTGGTAAGCTCTAATTTTGTCACTGTGAACATTCAATTACATTCATCTTCTTCATTCATTGCATTTCACTATAATTTACCTATGTAAATTTTTCATAACGCTACACAGTGAACAACACTTTTATTCTTTATTTTGTGTATTTATTGTAAAGATTTTTATGTCAAGATAAACTGTTTGAAAGTGGAACAACAGTATATCGTTTTAAACTTCAGAGACTTGAGATTGTAGTATTCAAACTTTTGGGAAAGGGGGCAAACTTATTTTAATATATTGATTATAATTATCCTAAAGATTGAAGGATTTTGTATAGTTTAACTTTATTTTTCAGTCATGATATTCTGGTATTTCTTACTGGTCAGGAAGAAATAGAAGCCATGGCAAACAGCATCCGCCAGATTGCTCTAGTATGTAATTGTTTTATTTCTTATAAATAGAATAGATCTCTATATAAATAGCATAAGATACAATTTCGTACAAATTGTATTATTTCTTAAAAATTTCAAGTTTTGGTACACTTAAAATTCCATAAAATATGAAATTTATGGAAAAGTTACATGACTTGTTTAGTCAGTTACAGAGTGGCTATTTTTCACTTGATAATCAGTTTAAATTAGTATTTTGGGGGAAAATGTATGTGGATGAATTTAAGAATTTTGAGTAATATAATTATGTAATTAAAAACCTTCATTGATTTAAAGAATTATTTTGCTTTGTGGTGAAAACATTAGTGGAGGCAAATTTATTTCAGGCTTGGAGAAAGTATGGGAGATTAGAAAAGTTAGGAAGGTCAAAGGCATCAAAGCCCTGTAGGGTTGTTTTTTTTAAATTTATTTATTTATTTATTTTTACAAGGCTTCCAAAAGAATTTTATTTTTCCCATAGGAACTTGATGGGAAAGCTCCACAATTGAAAGTGTATCCTCTGTACTCATCTTTACCATCCCAGCAGCAGTTGGATGTTTTTCGTCCTACCCCTGTAGGAATGAGAAAAGTCATTCTCAGTACAAATGTAGCTGAAACTTCCGTTACAATTAGTGGGATAAAGTATGTTATTGATAGTGGAATGGTGAAAGCAAGGTGAGTAGTCAATTTTGTTTTTGTTTAGGTACCTAGAAATAATTTGTGTAGGGGGTGGATTTTGATGACCTAAAACATCACCAAAAATTATCAATAAATACTCTTAAAAGGCATGTAAAATGCCCTAAAAGCAAATGACGTAAAAAGTTTGAATAAAACCAGTTCAGGTGAAAAGCTCATGGTAAGTTACTGACATAATGAGGCTTCTTCCTTTGTTCAAGTGAACTTGGCTTGCAAACTTTTGGTTTGGAATGTTCTTTACCAGGATATTTCTTTTTTAAATTATCATGAAATTGGACAAACCAACAATTGTGCTGATAGATGTCTCAGAAGCTTAATTGCATACTCACAATATCTGAAGTTATAATTTCTGATAAAGAAATCGAATAGGCTATTTAGAAATTCTGGGGAGAACAGTTGTTTCATCGTGTAAATACCATTTGAATCAAATACCATTAAAATAAAACTAAAATCGATGAATTTAGCGAAAAATGCCATAAAAATTACAGGAAAAGATAAAAAATGACTTATTACCAGAAATCCAAGAAAAATTTAAAAAACTTTAATCAAAATGGGTAATTTCGTTTTGTCATAACGTAAAAGTAATGTCTATATTAGAAGGTGTAGTTCTAAAGTGAAAAGGAAAAATTGGCATTGCATTAAAATTTGCCCCCTAGTTATGTGTATCAAAAAATTTATACTTTGTACTTTCATTATGTTATACTGTACACTTACCATTACTGTAGATTATTTTCATTACACTGTTTCTTGCATGTTAGATTTGATCTAACAGCCATTAATGTTGTATTTAGTATTTTATTATGGGTAAAATTCAAGCGTGAAACTTCCAATAGAGTTGATGTAGAAATACAGGATTACGTAAAGATGACTTGCCAACTCAACATTTTTGTTTATAATAGCGCGGGTTGTGTAAAAAATAAAAATCAACCAAAGCCATGCAGAATATGTTCATGAACTATAATAATCTTCCTCAGAAGTTTGTTTATTGCATGTGCTTACACTATTTCCTGTGATTTTTTTAAAGATGGGGTCTTAAGTATGTTGACAAACAAAAGTGATGTTGCATGAACCTGTCTTTCCTCTTCAGACAATAAGTGCATTTTATTTTCTCCTCTTTCATTAGTATTAGTTATTGACACACACTTGCACTTGTCAGGAAAACACAAAAGGAATAAAAGTGAATAAAAAACGAGGAGAGAATTCTAAACAGCTGTTATGACAAAATTGTTGAAATACAAGGTTATTGCTTGCATGCAAGAACATATTGAACAGGTCAGGCCTCAATTATCACTACCTTGGCAGATTGTTTAATTTTGTAGAACTGAGAGATATGAACAACATATTGATGCAGAGACAAGTAATGTTGGAAGGCATTGTTAGTGTTCAAAGATATCAATGCCACTGAAAGAAATGCTGAATTGTTAATTTTTAAGTTGTTTAATTAAATATTAAACAGATCGGTAAGATCGAATACGTGAATTAGGTTGCAGTAAGGAGGACATACCATGAAAATTGGTATTACTATTTATGAGAATTTACAAAAGCACAATGGAACAATGAAATGAACAGTGCTACTCCTAAACCAAGTGCTTTGCATAATAGCTTGACAAAACTGTCTGGATGCACATTTCAATTGTCCCTTACAATCAAATTCAATACAGTGCTGCCAAATATTGATGTGAGTCTCACACTATCGTTCCAATACTCACACTACACTAAACGAAAATTATTAACATCATAGCCAAATTAATGAATTCATCTTCAAAAATCTACCCTACATTAAGTAAGTATTAACAGAAAATAACCAAGTGAGCTGATTTTATGATTATCACTGTGACATTTTCTTGTGAAGTGGTATTTTCATATCATTTGAGTTTCAGGGGATGAAATAATTCGTAATTTCCATTAAGAAATGTGGCTAATTTTTAAGTATATTTGTGGTAATTTCTTGTATGTTAACATAAAGCTACGGTTTGCAAAATTGTGGAAATGCTGTGATATCTTATTTAAATGTAGTAAGCAACCAAGAGTTGCAAATTATTATTCTTAAGGTTAAAAATACTTGATTCAGATGACTGTTAAATAATTTTGGTTGTTTGATGATTTTGAAAATACATTCGTAAAGAATATATACATGCATATGAAATATGTGATAGAAAATGTTTTCCTTATCCAGATCACATCACCCAGGAACAGGTTTGGACATGTTAAAAGTTCAGAAAATTTCCCAAGCTCAGGCTTGGCAGCGAACAGGCAGAGCAGGGAGAGAATCTTCTGGATTTTGTTACCGTGTTTATACTAAACAGGTATGTCAAAAAGAGGTTATGTATTTTTGTTCCAAATCTACATGAATTATCACAATTATTCAAAACACTCATCACTTGCTTTTCTATTTCAGGAATTTGATTCTCTTCTTAAAAACTCCATACCTGAAATTCAAAGATGCAATTTAACTAGTGTTGTTCTGCAGTTACTAGCACTTGGAATAAACACATTAGAATTTGATTTCATTGATAAACCACCTAGAGAGGTAATAGTTCACAATTATTGGGATATTTAATTAGTGAATTTTAATCTTTACTATGAAATCTGTTTTAAGTGACCACTATTGGTTCCATCGAAAACTAATCTTTTACAAGAGTGTTTGGATAATAGGGAATTGTTTTTAACAAAAAATGGATTATTGTTACGAGATATTGGAAGTTTAGGAAAGTTCCTACTTTATTCTGAGAAATATATTACTAGATATATTTAATATATGTACATGAATTATGAAAATATGCCATGGTTCGCCCTTAGAGAAGCGGGAAGTATGGAAGGGGAGTCTCCATAAGCCTTACTTCATAATAAAATCATTAAGAAAACTTACAGATAGACAACTTTCACATATCGTAAAAGTTTGGTGATGTCCTCAAGGAACGACAAAAATCTTTCAGTTGACCCAGTCCACACAGAACACTCTCATGTATGAGGAGTGTCCCCTTTCTTACTGCACTCCTGTTGCTTGTCTAACCTCTTCAGACATTTACACACCTTACGTGTAAATCCTGCAGCAATCAAACCATGTTCTTGTGCCCACTCAATTACAGTCAAATATCCCTTCCAGCACAACATTTTAAAAAATCCATATTTATTAACACCCTTGTAGCACAAACACTAGACACTTAAAAACATAATTCCCAAAGAAGTAGAAGAGCACAAGAAACATAACGGTACAACAATGTAGCTAACCACTTCGACAGCTACCCCAACACACATAATCGCAGGAGCCCACCACCATGATAACTCTATTTGATAATCAAACCCTGACAGGATACTAAGGTGAAATTGCCTACGTAACGTATGACATCACAAGTGTGACCAATTACAGACTATTAAAATATATTGAGTAGTTCAATTTTTACAATTTATTTAGGTTGCCCACCCTTTGCTTTTTATAAGTATGTACTAAGTAACGTGTTCAATGCCCCTGCCCACCAAAACATACCCCTCGTGAACCCCTAATCACCTCTTGTCCTTTCCACTGTGGATTTCCCCCTCGCTCGAACAGCGCAAAGTATCGGTTTAAACGATGTCCTCAAGTTGTACCATCTGCTCAACTTGAGCTTTCTTTTTAAATGAAAAACACACACACACACCTATTTATGTTCCTCTCTTCCCTTGTTTAAAAATTAACATTAAAATCATTTTCAGTTTTAATATTTTTAATAGTTGTCTAAAATAAATTAATCTTTGTTTTCTTGGGTTGACTGCATTGAGTTATTTGGTTATACTAGATACTTTCTATGACGGAGGAGACCAAAAAATTGCATGTGTGTGTGTGCATAGCGCACACACAATCGTAACCATTTCCACCCCAACCACTACCATGAGCACCACTACTTCTACCACATACTACTATTATCACAAACAAGAACAAGCGATGGGTCTGGGCACTGATTCCAGATGCAATCCCAACACTTGCATTTTGGAGTGTTATCACATTAGAAGAAATAAAATAGAGTGAGCAGTTGTGGCTACCTATTGTCAGAGGTTATGGAATATTGTTACACGATTCCCTGAATCCTGCCCCTCCACCCAAGTTCCTTGTTGATTGAAGCTTAAGCATAGGGCATGTCATGCGAATGCCATTGTGTTGCCAGTTTTTATTTTAACTACTGAAAATTTGGTGCACTGGTTTCTTACAAATATTCTGGAAGTGGTCTCTTAAAATTTCAAGAAAATTTCTATTAAAGGGCTGGTCAGGGAGAGGGGTAGTCTGTTAAATTGTATACAATTTACCTACAATATGTGGCTTTCAGTGTTCATTTCAAGAAAAATTGGTCTCCAAAAGGTTTGGTCATTTAATAGGGGTAATCTTTGAGACATTTCACTGCACTTGAAGTGTTTGAGGCATGAACTGTTAAAAATGAACATTTTAATTCCTCTTTTATGCTCTATAGGCAATTGTGTGTGCCTTGGAGCAGTTGAAATATTTAGGAGCAATTGAAACAGTTGATAATCCAGGTTTAACCAAATTAGGAATGAAAATGGCCCAGTTTCCATTAGATCCTCGATTCAGCAAAATTCTTCTTTCTGCAAATGAATACAATTGTGTGTGAGTATTGCTCTTTCTAGTCATTAACTCTCAAGAGATTATTGTGAAGAATGATTTTAATCCTTACGATTCTTAACTTTCAGGGAAGAAATTTTGAGTATTGTATCTCTTCTGTCGGGAGAATCAATATTTTTTATTCCTCCCAATAAGAAAGACAAAGCATTAGCTGCTAGACAGAAATTTGTTTCACCTGCTGGTGATCATATTACTCTTCTTAATATTTATAGGCAGTACAGTTCCCTGACTGTAAAAAAGGTTTGTGTTTAGACATTTTTGCATGTTGGTTACCTGTCTTTGTGGAAATAATTTATATTGTAATAATTTTGTAGCAATGGTGCCAAGAAAATTTTTTGAATTGGAGGAACTTGCATTATGCCTCTGAAGTGCGAACACAGTTACAAGAGTTGTGCCGAAGATGCAATATACCTATGTCAAGTTGTGGACAGGATTATGATCAAGTACAAAAATGTCTGATTACAGGACTATTCATGAACATTGCTGAGATTCAAAGAGAGCGGCAATATATGACTGTAAGTGTGACATTAATAAAAGAAAATTACTTACTTAATAATAAATTAAATTACTTACATTTAATAGAAGCTGCAAAATCCAAATGATACTTTTCAAGCTACTGTGCCATGGAGGTCATAATTTTAAAGATTTATTGAATCAGTTAATAGTTGACCAGAATTGTTCACTATTAATGTGAAATATTAACTGAAGGAAAGAAATATATTATGATTAATTTAAATATGTAATATAATGTCTACTAAAAAGACTTCATTATGTTCGATTTAAAACTTCTTTTCATTTTGTTTCACAGGTTGGTTCCAGGCAGATTGTGTCAATTCATCCTTCTTCTACTTTATTTGGCTCTCAACCTCCTTGTGTTCTTTTCACAGAAGTTGTCCAAACTGGTCGTTGTTATATGAGACAGTTGTCTCGAATTGAACCTGATTGGGTAATGGATATTGTTCCTAATTTTGCCAGCAAGCATCGGCTCACTGCTCATGTTACGTGATGTTAATATATTTGTCTTTAATTTTGGGCTTACTGACCTATAATGTAATAGCACTTTGTTATTTGAGAGTAGAGAATTATATTAGCCTTATATGATATTTATATTTTGTATGATATATTGGCAATGATTGCTGTCTTGTTCCCTAAATGGGACTAGATTTGAGAATAAAACAGTTTATAAAACTAAATGAGCTGTTTTACTCATAGTTAAAATGAAGTTGTAACTAAATCAGATAACTGGAATTGCTAAATACAGAGTTCCTTCGAATTTTATTTTTTTAAAAATCAGAAATTATGTATGTGAACATTTTAGTTGCATTCCTCTCCCTCTCTCTTAAGTGTATATTCAGCTCTATCTTGTGCAATGTATAAAATATTTATTGACATTATGATACGCGTGATTGTAAACTGTGAATACGTTACAAAGATCTCATAGTTTTGTTGAATAAGAGCTTTCTCTGTTTCGATACCAATTGTTAAATGAGAGGGTCAGTGTTTTCAAAACTGCAGTTCTTTGTTCTGCGATAACCCACCGGTAGTCAATACACTATTTCTCTATTTTAAAATGAAGTCATTGTCACTGTAGACAAAATGCTAGATTTTCAATGTTTATGAATTTCTGATAAATATATTGGTATTGTTGGTAGATATTTTATGAAAATTATAAGAGTAATTGAAAGGAATTTTATAATTACTTGTATTAGGTGACTTTTGTATCAAATCATTAATAAGATAAAAAGTACAAGGTATTCTAACCTGCTGATAAGTTTTCATGCTGTGTAGGAGTCCATAAAAAATTCAGGGAATTTTTGGTGAAATAGAATTTTCTTCTTTTGCCTATAATAAAATAGCTAAACAAGAAAAGTTTCCTTTTTTCTCGTCCATTAATATCCAAAAGTGGATGTTGAATATGGCACTTCAAGTGCTCAAGTTTTAAATAATGGAAAAGGGTCTGCTTTAGGAACAAATTCTTTCCCATGATTACTTGTTCTTAATTGTTAAAATTGTAATGAAGTTTCTATATATGATTATTAAGTCCTTGTCATTGCATATTGGAGTGTTTTAAATTTTTGATTTAAGATGTTTAAAGATCGTGTTCTCGTGGTCAGATTTATTCCTAAGCTTTTGTAATGAGCAAAGCTTTTGCTTAGTACCAAGTCACACAATTGTTCTATTTTGCTCTGCAATATTTTGTATGCATTTTTTTTGTAATTCTTGTTTCATATGTTGTATTTATGTTTGAGCATAAAATGTGGGGAAAAATGGTTTTGTAAAAAAGTATTGACCTCAAAATTGTTTGTTTTTATGTTGTTTGTTGGACTTCATAATAGTTGTAACTGGTAGAATTAAGAAACGTATATGGACTGACTAACAGGTTTTTATAAATTATGGATATAGGGCAGTGTAATTCTTAAAATCAATTCAGAAGCCTTACCATATTTTTCTTTAGTGTGGTAGTATGTTGTTTTTCTTTGTAATTCTTTATATAAGAGTGCACAGTCCAAAATGTGTTACAAATTTTCAGTGATAAAATGCATTTCTGTTTTCAATATTAATCTAGGTACATTATAAATAATGTAATTACAATAAATAGCTAGAAATGTTTAACATTTAAGTATGTCTCTTTTTAATGTGAGTTGTTGTTGGGGTGGCATACTTGTATATGTGCATTCTGAAGTTTTATTTAGTGTGGCAATTTCTGTAATATATTTTTAGTTCTTAATTTGAAAATCGAGGGACGTGTCTTGGTACTAAAAGGTTCATGGCATATGACTGTATTTTTGGATTGGTAAATAGAATATGTCATTCAGTTGGAGCAACCATTTTCTGTGCTGTTCTTGATGTTGCAGTGATTTTGTTGTTTGGGCATTGTGAAGTAGGTTCGTGAATTTCTTGGTAAAGTTGGACTTTACCTGATTCATTATTTTGTGATATTATTTTTATTCTCCTTTGTATATTATAGTAATTTTACTACAGACAATCAAACTGTGACAGAGTTATATTTTAAGAAATATGTCATTACATATTTTGTAAAATTTATTTATGTATTGCATATATGTAATACTTCATTTGATTACCCACAATGCATATGATATTGTATGTTTATGTACATGAAGGATAAATATTAATATTTCCATATTATATTAAAAAAATCATTTATTTGATTGTTCTTCATCTTCTGACTTTTAACTTCCTCTTTGCACCTAGAACCATTCATTCCTAGTTCATTTCATAGAAGTTGTGCTTTTGAAAGGAAAAACAAAAACATTTTTTTAATTGCATTGTTTAATAAGTTTGTTTAGGAAAAAATAATTATGGACAACTTGTCAATTGCATTGCCAATTGAATTCTTTCTCTATTAAATTCTATTTAGTAGGGATAATTCTGTGAAATGCATTTTTGAACTCGGCATTTTAGGACAAAATATATCAAAGTTAGATCCTGTCCATATTTGAATCATTGACATTAAATGTATATTATATTACACTACTGTTAAATAAAAATCAATTCACATAAAAGTTTCAACGTTTGTTTTCTTTCCTGTGATTTTGAAACAGCGGTAAGCGTACTTTTTAGAACTTCCTGTGAAAAGCAGAAATAATTTATTGATTCCACTTCAAATGTTGTAGCAACAGGAACCTATTAAAATATTTTATTTAACAATAGGGTATCTTCTAAAGCTTGTCATATTCACATTTAAGTAATAAAGCTAACTGATCTGGAATAATATTTTTTTCTCTTAGATTAAGAATTACTAGTCGGTATTGTAAAGTATGAATAACGTCTCGTGAATTAACATTACTATTTCAGGGACATTATTAGCATTTCCAAGCCAGTGGTAAAACTAGTCCACTTGCAATGACAAATCAATTCTAAAAGTTCTGGCTTCATGATTCAAGAATGGTTTTACCATTTTGATTTAAACTACGCGGCAGTGAGTAGTCTGTAGAACCCGAGTATTATAGGTAGAATGGCCACTGGCGCCACTGTCAGCGCAGGCGCGTTAGGCGCATCCTTGAAAGAGGAGGGGGAAAACTCGGTCGCTGGTGTGTCACGTTCTTAGTTCACGTGCCGAGACCAGACGTAGTAGTGTCTTGTATGTGAAATTTGAACTTAACTCAGACCAGTTTCATCTGAGTGCTAGTGGAACTGAACTTTTGTTCAGACGTGTATTAGATCTAAATAAATTATGAAATTTTAGTGATTGTGGTATTTACCTGCCTCAAAATTCCGCTTCATTAAATTGGGTAAGTTGTCTCCTAAGTGCGTTAACTTCAGTTTCGTCTTTTCATAATAGGGACATACATAGTAGTAACGCAAACGTTCCGAGCCATTTTTTGAATATATATGAAGCAAATACGTACAGTGTTGAAGGTGCATTAAAAATTAATTTCGATTTTTTCTTCTTTCATTTTTGATATAACATTCACGACTCGAGTACTGTAATCCAATGTTCTCATGGGACGATCGTAATGATTTTTTTTACCGGTAATTAATATAGTTCGTAGGCATTCAGACACCTACAAAATAAAAAGGCTAAAATTTAATGTAAGTTGTTGACAGCTGTCAGAGTGGAATGTAAGTCATGCAAAAGAAATATCTACGCTTCTTTTTACATATTGGGAGAGTATTGACCTGCACCTTTTCTCTCAGTAAAGGATAATGTGTTAGTTTATGAATAACAATCAAAATATTATTTGCAATGGTTTATTCATGGTTGGAGTATAATGTCGAAAATATTCTCATCTTCATTCAAATATAATAACATTCAATGGAATATTTTTCAATGAAAAATTCTTTGTGTTGAGAAATGAATTGAGCACGATAATACGTTTGTTGACCAGGAGGTGGGAATATTTCTCTAATTTTGAAGACTATCTTCATCACCTGAATTATGTGCAAACATTGTGATTAGTCAAGTCTTGAGAGTCTGTATGTTTACATTCACAATAAATAAGTTGTTTATATTTGCAGGAGTGGAAGAAAATGTCAACCGCGAATTTGTTGCGGTATTTAGAAGGCCAAAGTAATTCATCTTGGTTGTTTATATACTCTTCGCTCAACACCTAACTGGTGAGTGGTCGCGACTCTTACCGTGTACCATTGACTGCGCGAGAAAGAGTTCGTGTGATTACGTAACAAATGTGCACGTGCCAAGGTTATACCCATTCTTGCTCTCCATAACGAGACTTCGGAAGAGAAATTCGGGCTTTGAATGAATAAAAATTGTCTTCAGAGTCGAAAAAGTATTTCGGAGGGGGATGGGGGGGGGGCTTTTCAGATCCCATCTCCTCGTACACACGTTTTTGAAATAATAAATTGACAGCTTGAAATAAAAAAAGTATATTCATGATAAGAAAACTCCGTTTCGTGATTACTTAGAGATAATTTTTATAAAATAAATTGAGTTAAGTTGAATTAAATATTGGTCCTGTTGGATTACTTGTTGGCGAGAAGTTCAGTGGCAACCCGAAGAAAATCATATTCGTAGTTTGCTTCATTTAGACCGTACAATTTATGTATATGGAGAAAGTATAATTAATATAAATTATTTCTTAATAAATTAAGAATACATTATCTTAAACCTTTTAGAAATATTTTCTTGAAAGAAAACTTGCAATATACGTAACTCTTAATTTCGTTTCAACATATGCTATACTACTTCGTGAAATATGAAAAATATTTTTTTAATAACATTGTTACTTTAATGATGCAGTCTTTTCTATCGCCATATTAAATGTCACTAATTTTATATTCAGATTTCTTTAAGTTGATATCTAATTCACAGAATGTTGTAAAGACACTGCATGTCACTGATCTCATCATGGTAATTACTAGGAAATGAACTTTCAAGTAAATATATTTTTACAGGGACAAAATTCCTGCATTTGGTAATATTTATTAGAGTTTACAAGACATTTCGAACGAATAAGAACTTTTTTTTTACATAATTACATATTTTACCTATTACAATTTTTCTTATTTCATTCCTTTTAATATACTTTGAAACAGAACATTTCAGATGTGAATTCGCCAATAATGCAATGCGTCCCTTTGACAACCAGGCCTTCCTCATGAATTGTCAAAATTGCTTCCCCCCTCCCTGCTTTTCGAAATCGCCTACTTGAGCTCAGAGACAAGCGAAAGTATGTGAAGCAGAAGTGATTTCAACCATGTACTTGCTCATATTTCATAAATTCCATGCGTAGGTCATTGTTTTATTGTGTTGTGTGAGTTGTGGGTCTCTTCTCCCCCACCTCCGGAATCCATCACGATTACACTATTCATTTGAGCTCCGGCTCCTCGTATACAATATTGTATATACTACGAATGTATTTTATATTTCGAATGAAACTGGTGTAAAATTCCTTCTCTATCGGTAGAACTTTCTTTTAGCCTCTCTGAATTCATATGAAAATCTGATCGGCGACATTCTGAACTCGGAAAATGTTTGAAAAGAGGAATTTTAAACACCTCAATTATTTTTTCTTCTTACAAATTTACGTTTTGTCGCAAATATAAAATGGACTTCGGAGATCTGGCAGAGGTAAAAGTGAATACATCAGAAAGGAGCCAGAAGAAATCAGTGAGGGCTACCCATGTTGAGCTGTCTGTCGCTGAATAATTTATCAATAGCGTTGGCTTTATTTGTTGCCTTTCTTAATCCGGAATGAAGTGTGCCAATACACAAACTTGAAGGTACAACTCATAAGCTTAATAAACCTACCTCAACTTCAAAAATAAATACTAAAACTATCATTAATGTACTGAGTAGTAGTTATGATCAATTTATTAGTTAGGATTGGTGATTTATAAAGAAGTACATTTATTGGTTTGCATTAGTATTTTATTGAAATAATAGATAGAAATAAAAATTATTTTTCTTTCATGGACGAAGTTTATTACAAAAAGAAAAAAGAAAATCAGTACAATACAACAGAGGCGCACCTAGAATTTTACTGTGTGGTGTGTGTTTGTGTGTGTGTGTGGGGGGGGGCAGGACGACTTCAGGTATAGTGTTTAGCCAACGTGATGTTTTATTGTTCAGAATTTTTTATTTATGCTGAATATAAACTAATTTTATTTGTTGACTTATAGTGTATATATATATATATATATATATATATATATATATATAACGTTAACAATTGATTTATTAAATGACTTTCATTTGAATAGAAATTTAGTGAAAGATAAATTTTATTGTTATTAACAAATGGGCCACGGGCCACGCGCGATCTTACCTTCCTCCTCGCACCCGCTTACTTAATTACTTACTTACACACAAACACACACGCACGCACGCACTTGCACACGCCTAACATACACTACACTACCACAGATGCCGGGAGACCGGTCGGGAGCTTGGAGCTTGCCCCAATTAGGGCGGTGCCCCGCGGGTTGGAAGTTACCTGCTTGAAAACCCTGCAAGCCGAACGTCGCCATCCAACGGGGAAGATCACAGCCACGTTCCGCAATAAACATGTGCTATACTTACAGGATTAATGGCCTTAGCAGTTAGCGCGACTAGAATCACTAATCAATCAACACGTGCATCTGTTGATTAATTAACTGTTCAGTCTGTCTTCTAATGTATATTTAATTAACTCTTCCACCTCGTACGTTTATCACTGCACGTCTTTCCTGCACTGTTACGGAATACGTCTCAGCCTGAATATTACATTAAACATTGTTAATTCCTTCTAAATGACCACGTATACTTGTTAGCGTGGAATTCATCCCTTTTTCACATTTCACTTGTCCCCTTTTCTTTGTCCCTTTCATTGCATTTTTCTCCTTCATATTCCTGGCAACTGTCTTTCGCCAAACATTTTATTTGCATTACTAAGGGGCCAAAGTATCAGTGACCTTCAAGCATACGTGTCTCGTGATTTCCAATATATTCTTGACACTATAACAGTGTCTCATTGTTTATGTAACTATGGGGTCAATAAAACAGACATTGCTAATCGAAAGCATAGCGTATGGAAGAACATGCATTACTTTCGAGCAATATTTGTAACTTTTACGGTTTTCGAAAATACAGTTCCCCGAAAGCAGGACCGGCGGCATTTTATATGTATAGTTTGCACTATTCCACACACACACACACACACAGAGGTAAAAAGTAAAGAAAGACGAGAGATTGGAAGACGGGACAAATTCTGGATTCTGACTATATAACGTGTTAGAATAAGTAATTTACTACTTAGAGGAACAAGATTTATCCACTTCAAGGGCCTTCCACTAGGATTTTTTATGTAGACAAATCGCCGTTTTTGCCGCAGCATTACCATACTTTCTCTTTACTCCGTAAAGTGTATGAGAGAAAGTATATTATTACTTTCTCGGAATTAGAGGACTCAAAAATGTTTATTTCAGTCACCTGATTGACATCACATGTGAAACCGATAACTCGTGCACCAGCTGCCTCAAATTATCAAAGAACCTGGACAATAATTTTTTGGAGAATATCTGCAGGTGTTGTATTTCTTCTGTCATAAATAGCCATTGCTTGAAACCAATTACGTAGCAAAGGAAAATACACTAGTCCTTCGTTTGATTTGCTTTGGTGAGTGGCTTTAGGTTGTCCATTTTAACAAAACAATACAATTTGAACGTGATATTATTAATGAATGTCCCCCCTTGTGACATTTCATCAAAACTTTCAATGCCATATTTTGTGGTTTTGTCAGTTTTAGTTCTGAAAAGCTCCGAAATAGACACCAAGAGACACAGGTTTATCCCGCAAGATTATTTAAACACCTTACAAAGTTTGCTCAAGTAACTTTCTGAGTGGAAAGGTAATAATTCATGCTTAAACAAAGTATGTACCTCGTAGGCGATTTTATTTTCAGCAACAAAGTTTCTATGCCAAAGGAACCTTTCATGTGACATTTTTTTAATCATGGCATCAATAACTTATTTTTCGCATTGAAATTTCGTTAATTGTGCGCAATGTTAATTTTTTTATCTAGCTCATTAATTCTGGATTTGGCTGTATTGAGACGCATTTTAGTTCGAATTATAAGCGATTGAGATTTTTAATTTGCCTTTTAAGCATACATTTTCCTTTAAAAGGTCTAATTCAATGGAACATTGTTTGAAAGAAGAACTGCACCCTCTCGGTGAGGGAATTTTTATCTTGATTCGCTATTGGATCACTTGAATAACCTGACTTACGTTTAACTTCATTTTTTTTTTTTTGCCGGCGTTTTATGTTGAAATGAATGGAAATTAGTAAATGTATGACGAACTGCCTCAATTTTTAGTTAATTATTATTCCTGAATAAGTCTTTTTTATTTTTAATAAAAAGCGAAATAATTAGTTCTTTGCCAAAATGCAAATCACAAATTCTAATATTATCTGCTTTCCTAGGAATCGTACTAACCCCTCTAAGAACTGACCTTCGACTTTAAGCACGCTAAAATATTTTTTGTTACTTGCCTTCCTATCATTTCAAGACTTCCAGCATTTCATTTTTTCATTTGACTCATTTTATGACTTAAATCTTCGGTTCACTATAAATCCCTCTTAGCAGTGTGTTTCCGTAACTACTTACATTTCCAACGAACTCCAACGGAGAAAACAATCACACCACAATAATATTGTAAACAACTCTAAATCAGCAATAAAAATTAATTCATCATAAATGAAAAATTATTTAAAAGAAAGCATAAAGTTGTCTGGACATCAGACGTAGAAGAATACCATGGAAGACCTCTTCATAGTAAAATGCTGGTAGCGGCTCTGGTGTAAGTGGTGAGGGGAAAAACAAAACTGATTGATCTAAATTAATTTAAACTTCTTTTCTTCATTAAATTGAGATCAACCACGCACCTGCATTAACAAATGCATTCATGACTATTTGTTAAGTATATCAATGCCTCTTCTGAGATGATGACAGTGATCTCCATCAAGAGTATTTATATCGCGGTATTCTGATAATGATCCACGTTAAAACAATCTTAATCCCACTCAACCGCTCGAAACTAGTTTATCAACGCGTCTTCCGCCCTGCCGTAAGTGCGCCAAAACGATACGTGTTGGGGCGAAACATAAAAGTCTAAGGACATACTACTGCCGTGCGAATCACAAAAGTAATGTCTGCAACGGAATTGAAAAAGAAAAAAATCAAGATTTAAAGTTTCCTTTAATTGAACCCAACTTATTGAAGAGTTGAATTCAATTCTCTTCTTTCGTAAATAAATGGTAAATAAAATGCAGTAGAAGCTGGTAAATAAATGCAGTAGATATCTCTTTAGGTGCTTATTAGTCGTCATGTACGATCAAATAACCTTAGTAATGCACATAAAAAGAGCAGATGTAATATTTTTTTATATTATCCATTCTTAATATGACTATTATATCTCATAATTTGGTTGAACGAATTACTGAGCCACTAAGTAGCAGTAACTTAATTTGGCCAAAAAGTGCAGTCATGACCTTTGGGCTTACGACGGAAATATACTTTCGGACATTTGCATTAACATGCTGCGCTTTGTCAACGTGACATTAGTGGGACTTATTTAATTTTTGAGCAGGCTGAGTATAAGACGTTGTCACTTCAAAAAGTTGTTTTGTCCTGTAGTCTCGACGACAAAAGCCTTTCGTAGTCGAATGAGATAGATCAAAGATTGAGAAATTAATCAAGAGAGGTGTCAGAGACCCTCCTGTGGCGAAAGGAGTAGAATAATGTTGGAGCAGAGTGACGTGATGTAGTTCTCCGCTTCCCGGAAAGTTGCGTTGAATTACAGAAAGCTGAGATGCATTATGGAAGCCTAATCATTCTAAAGAGTTTGAGCGTGTATAATTCTGTTTCAGAACATAGACATGTGAAGCGTTGAATTACCGTTATAAATAGTAAGGTAAATAAAGTGATGTTTCTGGTAAAATGTGCTTGTGGATAAAATAAATGAGGCTGATGTGTATCTTTCAACATTTTTACTAACCAGATCAACAGCTTTCGGCGGCCTAGACACTATCACGATGTCCAAAACAAATGTTATTCCCAAATGCAACTTAAAATGTTAATGTGAAGAAAAACAATTGTAAAGACGAAATTTAGTCCACAGTGTATCAGTTAAGACCGAAGTTCGAAATAATGCTAATATTAAGAGTAGCTAGTTTTTTCGTACAATAGCGACACGGCTTAAATAAAGCTACGCGATTGCTGATAAACGTTTTATTTCGGAATTCATTCGGCCAATTTTCATACTATACTCAGAGCACCGATTGAAATAAGTAGAGTCTGGCGTCTTGAGTGTTCGCAAGACATATTTTGGCGTAAAAATACGAGTATGTTGGAACGTATGTGTCGCACAGACTAAGGTTGTTATAAGTATATCTGGAGGACCAGAATCGCGTCGCAGCTTCAGAAATGTGTAACGCAGAGTCAACTGAGGTAGAGGGGTTAGATTAGGGGGTATTGTGTAAGTATAAATTACTTGCTAATTCAGTGGAGGTGAAGTCGTATTTCTTAAGTATAAATTCACCACTGACGCGCTTTCCGACCTCCTCTCACGTGCTCTTCGACCTCCTCTCACGCGCTCTTCGAGGCCGTCACTCGCGCTCTTCGACCTCTTTTACGCGGGTTGTAGGCCGCGGGAGAGAGGGTGAAGCGCCTCGTGAGAGAGGGCATTAGCGCGTGGAGGTAAAGAAAGCGGGAACCGCGCGAGAGGGGGCGGGGAATACGCGAAAGGGAGTGGGGACAGCACGAGTGGAGGCAGCGAGCGGCGTCACGTGACTTCGAAAAAGAATTGTATTGCAAACATTAATCTGGAAACTTTTACGGGTTTTTGTCATATCAGAAAACAATTTCAAAATATTCGAAAACAATGGTAGTTTTAAAAAACAATGTAAAAGAAGGCAACAGAAAGCCGCAGGGTTGCGGGTCCAATAAGCGGTGGTTATCAGAAACTAACCAAGAATCATCGTACGTCACGTCACGGACCTGCGTCTCATTTTGCGAGTAGCCTCAAGGGAGCGCTGGAGAGGGTAACGGGGACCTCGCGTAAGGAGGCGGGGAACGCTCGAAGAGGTGGATGAAGGGGGTGGGGAATGCGCGATGGGGGGAGGCGGGTGAAAGGGAGCGCCTGATAATGGTGGGGAGAACGCGGGAGGAAGGGGCAGAGAGCTATCGAGAAAAATCGTTTGAAAACCTTTTTCTCCGGCGACGTTTGAATAGGTACGAGTTGGCCAGGAGGCTGGGGAAGCCGGCGCGTGGGTGCGGGTGGGTGCCGTCGGGAGAGGGGGGCGGGACGCGGAGGGCGGCACGTGCGCGGGGGCGGCGCCGTCACGCGCGCCGAGCGAGAACGCCTCCGGGCTTCGGGCGCTTCGATTCTCGGCAATTGCTTTCACGCCAACCCTCGCCGCCTGCCTTGGGACTCTGCCTACGCTGCGTCGTCACAGTTTCCGCCTTTGCGCCCTCTGCTGCGGGAGAATGAACGAGAGAGAGTCGTTGCTCTCGGGTAAGGGCATTTCTGTTAATATGCCTTTCAGTCATTGATGACACAAATGTATCGTAGACAATCTGAAATATTGTCGCCATCTAGAAATTATCAGTATAATTGTGAATTATTAGTTGTTGTTCTAGTTCTTTGAAAAGCTATTGGCTGCAAAAAATGTCATCGGTTTGTTGTTACATGTGCAAGAAATATATTAGATTCCTTTGTTGAACTATTCGTTGTTATCCTGGTACTGCTTGTCGTCATAAACATTTGGGTGACAATAGAATTTACTATTTTTGTATTGGAACGTTAAGTATTCGCTGTTTCCTGTTTGCCTTTGTTCGCAGCATCCTAAAAGATATATCTGCAGTGCCTCAGCAAATGGGAAATCATACTCGAATAATGCATTTAGACTTGTTCATTGATAAGGCGCCTTTATGGTTCATCTTTAATTGTGATACAGGATTTATTAAAAACATTCATCCAGAAACTTTTACAGATTTTTGTTGTAACAGAGCAATTGAAAAATATTCGAAATTAAAGGTCGTTTTAGAAAGCAATGTTGTTAAAAGAAGGCAACAAAACGGCTGTGCTAGTGGAACTAGAAACACTAGGCAAGAGAGGGTCTAGGTTAGGCGCTGGCCTCATGGCCCAGTTACGCTGGAGGTCGCCAGAGCAGAAAGCTTTGAACGCTACTGTTATTGCAGACTCTGGCGGATCCAGGGAGGGGGGCACGAGGACTATGCCCCCCCTAAAAAAGGCTTAGAATTTTCGTTTACCTTCTTTTTTTGGCAAAATTAATTTTAACATTTATTTATGTTCGAATTATGTAATTGTTTAAACAATAAAATTGTATAGTATCATATCTACAGTATATAAATAATATACAATATAATAACAAAATGTTTATTATTTAACAAAATCTACGATGCCCCACCCAAATCATCGGCTGGAGCGGCCCTGATTACACACGATCAGTGAGGGATTTTCTCTAGTGGCCCAAAGCATGGTAAATACTTGTTGAGTGCCCCTGTATGTGATTTATAAAAACTTGTACAAATTCAAAATTCTACTTGTAGTACGCGTTTCCTATTTTTTTTAATTTAATTTTTTCCTGTTAGGCAAGTCTGTCTCAGAGATTTGTACATTTTAATTTTTTGTACATATCATTATATATATAATTTAATTTATATACATTTACAACCATACATTATTCACTCTTAAATCTAGATTCTCTCCATAAATACATTCAAAAATTAATTTACATTCGAAGGTTGAAACATTTCCTATTCTTCTGAGTCAGGGCTAGCTTTTCGGTTTTGTCTTCTATTGGCGCTCCTTCATTCATGAAGTCCTGTTCTGGGGACAAATGAAGAGCTCCCTCGCGCTCCCCAATCAGCATGCCGAGATCGCCGTTTAGCTCATCTCAGTCCTGTACCGTTACATGTTCTAATGGTTCCTACTTTTCTGACGTATTTAACTATTACTCGGAAGGGTCCAGGGAAGAGTGAAGCGTATAAAGAAACTTCATTTTGTAAGTCACGTGGAATGCACCACGTATGGGTAACGCGTTTGTCTCGGGAACAAACTACTTCGAAGAATTCTCAGAACTGAAATATTTTCATTGAAAATTTGTTTCATCGAGTTGCCCAATAATCGCTATTTGCAATTCGTGCGTATTAGATGCAAAATGCTGTCTCCGCAGTGCATGGTAAGGAGGGTGGTGTAGGATTAGCTCGAGCCGGATGGTTTGTGTTGCATTTTCATGTCTATCCCGTATGGGATTTTTCATCCATTTCATCTTTGGTGTAGCACTGTAGGGAAGTCCTGAACATGATTTTTGTTGAGGATTTGTTAAGAAATGAAGGATTATTTTGTTGATATAGTTTTGTTGTATATGCCTTTCCTTGGAATAAGTGGTTGTTCGGTTTTGCTAAGGAGAAATTGGGTATGTATATGGTTTTAAATGTTTGTGTGTTTATGTTAATAGAAGGGTTATTTAATGAGGGCGAAGTAAGATTTTTTAAGGGTGGTTATTTTGTTAAAGGTCTCCCTATTAAATACACAAAACGTGTATTCTGACTACATTACGTGGAACAAATTGTGAAAGAAATACAAACACCCCAAAAATTAACGAACACCAGATAACTTGGCGAAAATTCTGATTCTATCAAATAAACCGACCATGGTTACGACACTGACGCGCATTGTAGTGTGCAAGTACACTAATCTACATGAAGTCAACATTCAATTTAAAATATGTATTTATTTATTTATTTATTTATTTTTACTTTATTTTTTTAATTTTCAATTCCGTGATTCTTTGTAGGCCGTATCTACATCCTGTTTTCAAATTGCCTATTGTACTGACCATGAGGTCAAAACAATATTAGTTCGCTGGTTAATTCTATGTACACTCTTGGAAACATAAAGTTTCGCGTCGAAAATGCCTTGGCCCGATAGATTGATGGCTCTGGACATCCCTGCTTGCCGACAGCTCTATCTACCGTTTATTTCCGAAACTACGTTCTGTAGATCGTACTATGAAGATTTAATTTATCTCATTGGAGAGAGTTTAAAATATTTTAACATCCATTGAGAGCAAAATAGTTGTAGCACTGAGGAAAAAGACTTTCGTGATTCCTGCCAGTAAAAGTCAATTGACATTAATTTTTGTAAACGTGATGTTTCTTTCAAGTTTCGTTGATATAAAATGTGTTAGTATAAGAGGTGCGCAGCAAGGGGGAAGAACGGCTCAGTATCAAAGTGTTGTTCTAGCACTCGTGAAGTTGCGGGTTCGGTTCCCACCCTACATAGATATTTTATCCATTCTACAGTGCAATAAAATCTACTAAATTATAATATTTTACATTTGTCGTGACAATTTTATACATAAAACGGTGAAAATTCGCTGTCGCGAAGAAGGCGAAGATTTCAATTGTGAAGAAACTAGAAAATTGATCAATTATATTAAAAATTAAAAATTTTGCATTATGTAGTGTGGAGATAACAATAATATATGTTAGTCCTGTACTGCTCGAGCATTTTTATAACGATTTAGCCATCGCAGCGGTGTTTGGACGGCCCATAACGTTTTGGAGATTTCTAAAAGATTTCAGCCAGCATCAGCAGGACCAATAACACCAAACCATTACATAAATATTTTTTATTTGAAAACTAAGCAAAAAGTCCCCAACTCAATGGAACAATCAAAATATGTAAAAATTAAATGTTGGCCGATAACACTTAATTCAGGGGTCTAGTTTGAAAATGGGACTTTCCATTCCAGTCTGTTTTGAGAAAAACAAAAAAATGTCATATCATTTGTTTAAAACATTCTGACGCTAAATGTTTGGGATTAATTCCCTTTGTTACTGACAGTCAAAACAATAGAATAAGATAATTCAGGGATATCTAGTCATTACGAAGAAAGTTGAGCTAAAAATTTAAAAAAGTCTAATTTTGAAATTTAATTTAAGTATTTTTGTATATTTGGTGAAAACGTATTTTTGGTTAAAAAAACTTGTTTTCATTAAGTTTTTTTACAATAGTGTTAATTATTTCATTTCGATTTCAATACATGTGAAATTTTTTATCAAATATGAAGATCAGCAGACCGTAACTGCTTAATGATACATGTTCTGGATTGGAAAGATCGTACTTTGCAACGAAACGAAGATTATGGAAAGATCGCGTTCTGATATTAACACAATATTATTCATAACGCGATCTTTCCATAATCTTCAGGAGCCCTCTGGAGTGAACAAAAAACGCTTATAAAACGTTTTAATTACGTTTATAAAACGACGCGTAATTGCAACGGACCCCTGTTGAAAACAGTATCTAATTTTTCACCTTTGGTGAAAAAGTTGCGTTTTGAAACTAGACCCCTCAATTCGCCGATTCTCGCAATATTAGAACAATTTTGTATTTATTCCAGTAGAACTGACATTCGATGCATTCGGAGATAACGCTCGGGCATTGCCTGCATCCGTTGTCATTCGTATTAGTTCCGTGAAAGGAAACAATCTGAATATATTTTCCGCACCCAATACGGAGGCAGGTATCATAGATAACATCGTCAAGCAACATGAGATAGCTTCAGTATTCTAAATGCTTTGAATCCTGTAATAATGCAAAGCCAACTTCTTAGATAAATGAACACATAATAATAATAACAATAATAATAATAATAATAATAATAATAACATACATTTGAGGAAATCAGAGTATAAATATTGGTGGAATATAAGATTGAACAAAAATGCCTAAATTTTTTTGCGCTGGCCAGTGTTAAGAAGGCGCGCGACAGTGTTAAGACTGTTCCCGCTAGTCGCTCCTGAACTATTGAATGCAATCACACTCCACACACGAAATTTGAAAAAAAAAAGCACTATGTGATAAGTATATATGTCCCTAATAATACCTGGGCATTGTCACTGGCTAAACTCAGTTGACAGATTTTTCAGGCGAAAGTGTTCAGAAAGCGATCCAAATACCGCCCGCGTTCGCGATGCATAGGTAAATCAAGAAGAAAATGAACTTTAATGTATTGCTCTATTATTTTTACTTTCACAAAAATATAATGATTTTTATCTCGTAGAGCGCCAAAACTGACCATGAAAATGCGCTCGTAAAATAAAAAAAATCACCATCAACAGGAAGACAAGAAAAGATACATCAGGAAGGCAATCACGCATCAAGAAAGAATTCTAGCAACTCGAATTCATTTTCAATTTGTTCATTAGGATAAGTTCAATTGTTGTGGGGCAAAAGTATATTCAAAATTTAAACTAAAACAAACATTTTTTGCCGGGAGATTCACAAACTACTATTCTTTTTATTTGTTATCTGTTCAACAGTTGTGTGTTCAACAGGAGTCTCACCAACTACGGGCCATGCCCTTCTAAACGGTTCACGATATCGAAATGTAGTTTTCGCTTAACAATGTGAAATCATGAAGCACGTAATGTGCCCTAGGAATATTTTTCAAAATATTGTTAGTTTCCTAGAAATTTAATCGTCTTTAATTTTTTAAATGGAACCAAATATTTATCTCACTAGCAATAGATTGATCATAAATAGACGAATGCAATGATGTAACACATGTTAATGCTTTGACAGTATTTTGAGAAGAAAATTATACTTTCCGCCATGTGATTTTAAATTAAATATATAAGATTTCAACTGTAAATATAAAAACCCTTTCAACTGTTTCGTTTTGGGAAGGTTGCCTTCGTGGTGCGGGCACTTTTACGGGGAGAGGGGAGAGGCCGCGAAGGTCACGTTCGCCAAAAGCGACAGTTGCCACAGCAGCTACATAACAAATTGCACGTTTAATTTACAATCTCAGTCCACAAAGTATAATTTTATGCACAAAACACAATCAAAATATTAGCAATGTTACATCATTACATTCCTCTTTTTAAGATTTACCTATTGCTAGTGAGAAAAAAAACTACAAATATTTCAAACAATATCTCTACACCATATTACTTGCCGCATGATTCCGCATAGTTGAGCGAAAATGTAAGCCGATATCGGGAACCGTTTAGAAGTTAGGAGGGTTGCCCATAGTTGGTAGGACTCTCTGTATTCAAGCAATATATATGTATTTTAGAAATTCGGGTTTTAATTCCGTTCGATAGAAGACATGCCATGTATAAACATTATTTGTAATTATCGAAATATGTTGGAGACATTTCAAGCGTTCCGAAATTTGCCCAATAATATTTATATAAGTAATTAAGTTAGAAAAGTGCTTGTTTGGCTCATTGGTAGAATCGTTTCTTTCTGAACTCTGTGCAGCAGGATCGAACCCAGTACGTGTCCGTTTCTTTTTTTTTGTTGTTTTTTTTTTTCTTATCCGTGATTTTTTTGTCAAATGAACTGTATTACAGTACTCTCTCTATTGTGTAAATAAAGTATTATTTGGATTTTAAAACAAAATAACTCTGAAAAGGGCTCTTCATCTTTCTATGAATATTTGTTTTTAATTCTCCAAATTACATATTTGTTAAAATTTTATTCTATTTTTTACATTAATTGTTTATTTATAAATATCTTATTCTAGAAAATGTAAGGAATACATTAATAAGGAATCCAAAACCCCCCAGATTCTACGACCATTCTCATCCTACGTGGGAGAGAATCTACAAGTCTCGCCGCATAGTTTTCACTGTGAGCGACCTCCTCCCAGGCTTCATGGATTATTTGCCAGCGCGCATAGGCATTGTTTCGGATCGCATCGGCATCGGATTTGTTGAAGTTTGAAAAAGGTTTTCCACCGCTGCTTGTATCAAAACTTCATCTTGGGCAGCATCTGAAATACGCCAAAGCCCCGTTCCTAGTTTCCTCCCGGATTCTCCCGTCTCTCGATAACGTTTAAGCCAGTACTGCGCTGTTCTTGCCCCAACGCCATACAGACTCGCCGCCTCTGAAACAGAGAGGTGACCCTCTTCTACTAATGCGATAACTCGCTCTCGTGTGGCTTGGCTATGGTGAGCCCTGTCGAATAATGAATGCGGAGTAGTTCAATTTGCTTAGCCGCGATTTTTCTTTCCTTACCAAGTGGCAACGCTGCAGAGCCCCTTATCTCCTTTTGACCTGCAGTCGAAAACACGGAAGTACTGCGAAGGTCAGATTCAAGTCGGTAGTACCGTGAGGCTTACGAGAGAAAATCGATAATCTCTCTCAACAAACAAAATGAGTTTATTCCACTGTCTTATGAACGGGAATATTGTAGCAAGCAAAATGACATCGCTAATATGGCTAATTGGCAGTCTGATATTTAACTAGAAGCATTCATATTTTGCGTTAATTTTTGGTAGAAATTGTTTTTGAAATGAAAAAAATCGCTATTTTCTGCCAATATTTGTTATTTACAATCTGTATTATATTTTGTGTGCATAAAAAACGTTCAATACACATAATGGATTTCTACTTACATCTGAAATAGATGTTTGTATGATATTGTAATGAACTTCAATAGCATGACAAACTCTAGGAATATTTTCCCTTCAAAATTCGTTTTCGGCAAATTGTATTTTGAATTTGTTTTTACTTCACATCTTCGAAATCTCAATACCCACATAACTAAGGCCACCCACATGAAGGCAAGGGATCTCAGAAAGATCGTATCATCAGAATCAATGAGCCACATTTATCATCAAAACCATTTTATTTACTTCAGTGTAGACATTGCATTTCAAAGAATTGTCACACTAAGAATTATTGTAATTACAGAACATCAACAGTTCCATCATCTTTATTCACATTATATATCAATAGCATAAGGGAGTCTATGCACAGGATTACTATTTTATTTATTTATATATATAGTAGTATAGTAAAAATAAGTCATATCAAAGCAAACAAGAGATGTCAAAACGGGATTTAATGAATTATTTACAGATACAAACACAAGTCAAATTTTCTTGTCAGTATATCACAATAATTTTGTGATATTGTTAAACGAATTGTCTTTCGGAGCTTTTAGGAGTTCCATTTGATGGTTTTATTCGAGTAAAAATGAAAATAATACGCAATATTTTAACGTTCTTTTTATTCGCAATTTAAGATTATTATCTATAGGATTATAGATATAGCTTATTTTATTTTGGTCTCCTACGAGTATTACCGCTTTTTGAGAATTGTTTGTTTGCATTCCTTATTCGCAATTGAGAATTTTGCTTAAATTATGCATAACATTGACAGACATATATAGCATGTTGTAATTTAGTGGAATTTATGGCACTGTAGAATGAATAAAATATCTACGTAGGCTGGGAACCGAACCCGCTACTGCACGAGTTCTAGAACACCACTTCGACACTCAGCCATTCTTTCGCCCTCCCCTTATAACAACACATTTTATAATAATGAAACTTTGAAGCAAAATCATGTTTACCAAAGGTAATGTCAGTTCTGTTTTACTGGCAGGAATCACGTAAGTCTTTTTCCTCTGTACTATTACTATTTAGCTCTCAACGGTCATTAAAGTATTTTATACGCTTTCCAATAAAATAAATTTAATTATAGTTCGATCTACAGAACGTAGTTTCGAAAATAAACGTTAGATAGCGCTGTCGGCAAGCAGGAATGTCTAGCGCCATCAACCTCTCGCGCCAAGGCATTTTCGACGCGAAATTTTATGTTTCCAAGAGTGTACACTTCATTCCATAGCACAATCAGAAACTTAAGAACCTCGACAATGTATCAAACATTTCATGTTCCGTGCATGATTTTTTACGTGAACGGCACTGCGTGAAGTGACAACGTCGTGTCCCATAAGCACTGCACTCGAACCAAATGATTCTTCGCGCTGTGTGCTTCCACGAAAGGGAAGCGAGGAGGTGGGGGCATGTGGCATGAATACTATCAGCCGCCCCTCCCTTTCTGTCTGTCGCCCGACACGTGACTTTCCCCATTGACCGACCTCTGGTTCGCTCGCTCGTGTGCGTCCACGAGACTGGGACGGGGACTACGGGCGATCGGCGGAGGTCAGGGAAATTGGACGGTGCCGACCACAGTTATCGGACTCGAATCAGTCTTCAAATTTTTCGGAACGAGTTTGAGAAATTGTTTGTAAAAAAACGTCGAAAGAGATAAGCGTATAGGAATATTAAAGTAAACGAGAGTTGGACGTTGAAAATACAGCCGTAAGTTCCGTGCAATGTTCTGCCAAGTGGTTCGTTTGAGAACTGAAACTCTCCGAGGACATGTTACAGCGTTACACAAATTGAATAATATGAAACATGAACGTGTGACTTGATTTTATTGAAAAAACTAGTGGGAATGCGTGACATACCGTAACTTTTTCTCCTCTTAGCGTTACTATTCAACAATTACTAAGATGTTTAAAAAAATTACATTATACTATTTAAAGACTTACAATTGAATAAATTGATGCAGGACACATCCAAGCCATCAATACAATTGAAAAATGGTTTGGAAAGGTGGGACATATCTTATAATTTTGAGCAGCAAAGATGCACGTTGGAATTTAGATGAGCGTGGAATCTGACTGTAAAGGTTTTACGTATTCAGTACACAGAAAATAGGAAACCCCAAAACCATTGTCATGTCGTTCGGTATTAAGACTCGAAAACTATTGAAATAAGGGAGGTTTACATATTCTGTAACAATACAATCACTATTCACAGTGAAGCCAGAGGTCAACATCCTTCTGAAACTGTAATGGAAATATATTATATTTACCAAGACATGTATGGCAAAGAAAACCTGCTGCCCACCTTACAGAAAAAGAAACTAAACCCGGGTTTTACGACCCATATTAGAGGTTATATTGTTGAATTGATTCAAATACTTTCAATAAAAAAGTAGTCTAAAAAGTTTCAAAGGTGTAAAAGTATTGTGTATAAGCGAAACATATTAAGAAATTACATTAAGAAAGAGAAAAATGTTTATTTTGCATATTAATTCAGAGATGTTCTGATATAAGTCAATATTTAAATATGGTTAAATTAATAGTATAATGTTAAATTGTGACTCTTTGAATGAAACGTTTATGGAAATAAAATTATCTTTCAGTGTCGACAGAAACGAAAGTTGAAAATTTTGTCCGTCTCCGACATTTAACTTCAACTCTCCACACAAAAATACTAGAAAGTGGCGTATGTGCGACAGATCTAGGCGTTCTTGGTGTTTGCAATATTTTTCAAATTTTTGAAATTAACATCTTGTCATAAAAGAAATCAATAGGAAATGGTGTAAAACAAGGAAAATTGTGCGAAAAAGGAAAAGGGAAAGTTACAATTTAATTATTATTATTTAGCTGAAACATCATTACGGATGTTCTTAATTATTCATTTTTCGATGTTGATTTTACAAAACAAAAATAATGCCCTTTCTATAATCCAGTGTCTGTATTCATTTCCATGTTCAAGTTGCCATACATACAAAAACGATTTTTACTCCACGAGAAAAAATTATCCAGCTAGTATCTCCCACCAGCGGGGCACAGCTTCAACCGGGACAAGCTCTAAGCTCCCGACATATGTGGTAGTGCAGTGCATGTTAGTAGGTGTGTGTAGTAAGGAGCGAGGATAGGACAAGGAAAAGGAAGGAAAGATCACGCGCGGTCCGTGGCCGGTATGTTAGGGCACTGCTCCTGCATTCCCCTTGTTGGTCGGAGAAACTACGGCAAACAACCGATCTGAGCAGCCAGCCGCTAGAATTCTCCTCCAGGCAGCGACTGAATTCGCCCTAGCTAACAAGCCTAAGCGTTTCACCGCTATTTTCCTGTTCTTAAAGCTGTGTGAGAATGTGAAAGCTTCTCTCGCGTAGACAATGCCAAACACACGCTGTTATGGGTTGCGACATTCTTACCACAGGTCTCACGTGATCATAGCCACCAGGCCGCTTCAAAGAGGCCATATCCTCGCCTCAAGAAGCTACGGGACCAAAGTTCACATACATACTGTGACGTACCTGGTAATGCCGGGTATTTCACTGCAATATAACACTAAAGGAGGGTATCTTTTCCGTGAATGGGTCCCTGGATAAGTTGGTATAACATTGGGAAAGTTAATTAGAAATGGAAATACAATCATGAACAAGATTTATTTGCAAATCAAATAGGTTAATTATATGATCTGACAACGTTTATACACTCTGCCTTGGTACCAAGATTAGGTGTAATATGCATTTATCATACCTTCGGGGCCCCGACCAAATACCTTCGATGCTCGTAGAACAGCTCGTATCGACAGGGTTGCCGACCTCTACAGCAGCTGTGGGCCGTCGGCGACTGATGGCGTGGCGGTCGTCCTGGGCTGGTGACCTTGCGGCTCCTCCCCGACTCGGATCTTGATACCGCGGCGTTGCACCTCTCTCGAATCACCTTCCGTCGATGGATTTAATTACTCAACCTGCGCCTATCACGCGTGCTGGTCCCAGTTCCGTACCACACAGTTTCGGTAAGGTTTCCACTACGCTAATTAACACAAGCGCGATCGATTGTTCTATCAACACGAATCTTTTATTCTAATGATACTCTCATTATCTACTTCACGTATTTACTGCTCCACAATTACTATTACTTCACGAACACATCGCATGTTCCCTTTCGTCCATGGCTAACGGCGAGCTTTTCGCCACACGTCCGAACTCTTCGCCGCTCCGCCAACGTCTGTCCTCTTCGCAATTCTCCTAACGACTGCCTGCACGTGCTCGCTGCCCGGTTTGTAACCGACATTCTCACGCTGGCCTCCCGGCGGTGGCACCGGTGGCGGTAGCGACCGTTGCTAGCTCCCGTCGTTGTTCGCAGCGCTTGGCGTACGTACCGCGCAGTCCAAAATATATATTGATTACTTACACTAATGTTTTAATTAGTGTAAGGGAACACATTCTGTGTTTCATCACCCCCCTCCTTTCTTTTTTTGGATTTTTCCCGCCTCCGGAAAAATTCACTTTAGTATCATCGTCTCTGCCGATGGTTGCACTGTCTTGTATATTACATGAACCCTATATACACTTATACCCTAAAATCGAATTAACACGTGATTGTTTAGATTAACACTAAGATTACACTTATTTACACTTCACTATTTTCCATACCTATGGGACAGGGTCTTAGGTTATGGAAATTGTAGTGTCCCACCACTTCTTGTTTGTCATTTAGTAACTTAGCCACATTTTTATCCGTAACTTTATCTATCACATATGGTGTAACCCTGTTCTGCAGCTTTCCTTGCAAAATCTTGTCCACGCATTGAATCAACGCAGCTCCGCTGTTGCGTAACCCGAATGGCACTCTACAAAACACATAACATATTCCCTCAAATGCGAAGCCTGTATACTGCTGGTCCTCTTCCGCCACTTGCATTTGCCAATAAGCTTTACTAAAATCAGTACTAGAGAAAATGATGTTCCCTCCAAACCTCTGCAATGCTTCTTCCACCGATAACGGAGCATCCCTGTATGGTTGTGTTACTGCATTTAGTCTTCGTGCATCTAGGCATAATCGTATTCCTCCATCTTTCTTTTTGACGATCACGATTGGGTTAGTGTAGGATGTCTATGCCTTTCTTATGATTCCATCATTTATCATTGATGCTAATAGTTCAGAAACATCTTGCTTCAGCGCTGCTGGTATCGGATAGTTACGCTGTCGAAATGGTGTTGTATCTGTAAGTTGAATTCGAAATGTGAATCCCTTTATTGGGGCGCGATTCTTCTGGAATACTTCTTTATTCTCCATCAACAGCTGCAACAGTTGCTCCTTGTGACGCGTATTTAATATCTCTATCTTCTCCGTCTGCTGCCTCAGCTGTTCTTCTAGTGATTCTTCGGCCACTACACCCGTACATGCTTCGTATCCTTCGTCCATCCCCAAGTCGAATCCTATCGCCTGGCTCCCCAGCTCCACCACTTGCCGTTCTAGATCAATAATTGCTCTGTGATCGACCAGAAAATCCGTCCCTATGATTATCGGGTGTAATAACTTTTTGACTACCAGGGCCACTATCTCGTATACTTGGTCGCCAATCATGGCTCGAAACATTATTTGTTTTGTGATGGGGCTTGACTTCTTCTGAGTAGCTCCAATCACATACGCCCTATTCATAGGCAAACACATTATTTCTTTTCCTTTTGCTTTTAATTCCTCGTACATTTCCTCCGACACTACTGTAGTCGTGCACCCTGTGTCTACTAATGCTTCTTTAACTACTCCCTCACATTCCATCGTAATCGTGGGACATTTCCGGATTCTGATCGCTGAGCTCTTACTTCTCTGCCACGGTTGGGCATCGTGAGTTACTGGCTGTATAGTATTTATGGAGACCACGTTAACTTTCACAATTTCCGCGCCCGTAATGGGGCCGCCTTTCACCACGGACTTTATTGGTTTAAATAGTGCTCTTGTTCTCTACTTGTGCTAGGCTGTGCTGGTTGGTCAGATGCGCTTCCGCCCCCGCCTCTTGACTCCGTGCGGTTTGGGTTGGGTCCGCTCCAGGCCGGTCTTTGGTTCCTCGGCTCTGGTCTCCATCCATCTCCCCCTCTTCCGCGTTGATTTCCCTGGTAATTAGTGCTCCTGTCACTCCCTTGCCCCTGATTCCGTTCTGTTCTTATCATATTAATGTTCCCCTCATTCCTGTTCTTTGGTGCGCCTGCAAAAGTTAGGTCGTACCCTCCTAACACATTCTGAAATCTCTCCAAGTTAGTGTGCTGCACACTACGTAATAGATTCTGCACCGTAACTGGGAATTGTCTCGTTAGTACGCATATAATTTCTTGATCGCTCATCGGTGGGGATAACGTTTTGTATTCCATGATACGCCTTGTTGCGTATTCCCGCAAGCTTCCCATTGACTGGTTGTAGTGATTATTCATCAAGCTGATTTTAAAATTGATTTGAATCTCCTCATTCCAGTACCGCTCAAAGAACCGATCTTTAAATGCCTTTACTGATTCGGGAAACTCATCAAATGTATCGGCCCATATCCTTGCGTTCCCTTCCAGCATTAAATATAACAATTGTATCTTATACCTTTCCGAGGTATTGATGACAGCTAAATGTCGTTCTGCCGCCTTCATGAATATGCACGGATTTTCTTTACCGTCTCCTGAAAATTTTAGTGATCTTGGAGGGGTGAATGGTATCGTCCCGCTTGCTGCAATTGGGGATGCCTTGCATTCTTTTATTTGTTCGATCTCTGTTCGTAGTGACACAACCTTCTCTTCGCATTCCCGCTTATTCTCCTGCATTTCTTCCTTGACTACCAACTGCATCCTTTCAATTTTCTCGTCCTGCTTAGCGGTTTTAGCATCTAATTGCTGGTATAACTTATTCTCTAATTCTCCCCCAGACTAATTACTTGGGATTCTAACTCCTTTTTCTGTTTCCCTAATTCTTCGGCAGTCCATTGCTCATGACTTTCTACCCGCTCCGCAATTTTGGTCATCTCATTCTTCGTTGACTCAATTTGTTCTTCGGCGCGTCCTATTCTCCCACTTAATTCCTCTTGTAATTTGCTGATCCGTTCCTCGAATTTCCTATCCTGTTCATCTAATCTCCCATTCAATTCTTCAGCCAACTTCCTATTCTGTTCCTCTGTGAATATTTTCTGTTCGTCTAATTTCCTACTCTGCTCTTCCAATGTCTTCCTATTCTGTTCTTCAATTTTCCCATTTAGTTCTTCAACCAACCTCCTATTTCGTTCCTCTGCTTTCCTATCCCGTTCTTCATCCGACTTCTTCTGATCTTCTACCGCCTTCTTCTGTTCTTCCCGCATCATCATCATCTGTATTATGTCTAATTGGGTATCTTTTCCACCCCCCCGATTTGGATTTCCTGCTGCCTGGTTCATCGGCGTTGATGTCACTTCCACTTCTTTATTAAAACTATCCCCTGACGTCTCGTCCAACCGGCTCCCAATTCCACTATCCCTGCTTTCCGATGAAATGCTATTATCGATTCCTACATCTATCTCCCTTACTTCCTCCACCTTCTCCTCCCGGTCCAGCACTACATTTTGCGCCTCCATTCTGTTGCTTTGAGCTATCCGTTCGATCCTCACTTCGCTAAAATACTCGCACAAATTTTCCTTTTGCCTCACCTAACAACGGTACAACAGTTATCCTATGGATTTACTATGCCCGCCACAGCACTGTATACTCTTTATAACTGTTATAATGCACTAATATTTCAAATGCTGAATGATGACGAACACACCCTCACTCACCACAAAAACACAAGAAACATATTCTCTGCAATCAGTAATATTATTACCATTTGACTACGTATATGCCGCTGACAAACTTATTAACATTATTACAAAAATACTCTCAAATTTTAATAAATCCACTATTAATTTAGAATTACTTCTCAACACAATTATTGCTATATTATGTACACAATAATCACTCACAATTACATGTCATATCTTCTCCATAAACTTCCCTCAATAGTACCATATGAATATTAAAAATATACATTCACAATGCTGCTATACATTCCCCAACTTAGTATCCTTTCCATTGAATTCCACAAACTTTACCATTACCAATGGACAATGCGCTGCTGAATAAACATTCCCAGCAAGTAATGTGCACAATTTATACAATAATATTAACCACCCTTATATTTCCACAAGAATTATTGTTACTTCCCAATTCTTTAATTTCCATGTTATTAAAAACTACCAAGCAATTCAAACATTATTAACATGTTTTACAAAATTTGAAATTCTATTACATCATTTACAATATGTACATGTGTGGCTTTCATAAACTCAGTAACTGCAGTAGTAGCTTTATACTGGTTACTCTCAAATAATTTCCTATATCTGCCCACAATTAATTTCACAACAAAATTTCTATAATTATCAAATATTCATTATGCTTACATGACTTATGCATGCTTTGTTAATACATGTACTGTTACTTTTTGTTCCCTATAATAATAAACTTTACATTGCCTGCCTATTATCTTTAATCTGCATTACTATACATCCAATACATGCACAGTGCTTTCCAATATTTTACCAACTTTCCTAAGGCCACATTTCTTAATTACACGCTTTCCAGACTTGTTCGGGCGCCAGCTGTGACGTACCTGGTGATGCCGCCACTGGGACGTACCTATCAGTGCAATACACTGTTCGGGCGCCAGCTGTGACGTACCTGGTGATGCCGGGTATTTCACTGCAATATAACACTAAAGGAGGGTATCTTTTCCGTGAATGGGTCCCTGGATAAGTTGGTATAACATTGGGAAAGTTAATTAGAAATGGAAATACAATCATGAACAAGATTTATTTGCAAATCAAATAGGTTAATTACATGATCTGACAACGTTTATACACTCTGCCTTGGTACCAAGATTAGGTGTAATATGCATTTATCATACCTTCGGGGCCCCGACCAAATACCTTCGATGCTCGTAGAACAGCTCGTATCGACAGGGTTGCCGACCTCTACAGCAGCTGTGGGCCGTCGGCGGCTGATGGCGTGGCGGTCGTCCTGGGCTGGTGACCTTGCGGCTCCTCCCCGACTCGGATCTTGATACCGCGGCGTTGCACCTCTCTCGAATCACCTTCCGTCGATGGATTTAATTACTCAACCTGCGCCTATCACGCGTGCTGGTCCCAGTTCCGTACCACACAGTTTCGGTAAGGTTTCCACTACGCTAATTAACACAAGCGCGATCGATTGTTCTATCAACACGAATCTTTTATTCTAATGATACTCTCATTATCTACTTCACGTATTTACTGCTCCACAATTACTATTACTTCACGAACACATCGCATGTTCCCTTTCGTCCATGGCTAACGGCGAGCTTTTCGCCACACGTCCGAACTCTTCGCCGCTCCGCCAACGTCTGTCCTCTTCGCAATTCTCCTAACGACTGCCTGCACGTGCTCGCTGCCCGGTTTGTAACCGACATTCTCACGCTGGCCTCCCGGCGGTGGCACCGGTGGCGGTAGCGACCGTTGCTAGCTCCCGTCGTTGTTCGCAGCGCTTGGCGTACGTACCGCGCAGTCCAAAATATATATTGATTACTTACACTAATGTTTTAATTAGTGTAAGGGAACACATTCTGTGTTTCAATACATTTACAAACTATATAAGTACCTCGATTCTTGAGACAACAGTTATTAGAATTATTGTTTGTATTTCTTTTAATTCTATTTCTTTTAATTCTAACATCGCCAGTGGAATTATAATTAGTAGAAAACAATAATCCATTTTCTTCAATTAAGTGTTCAATTTCGAAGGTTTTCTCTCTCTGTTATTATTTTCATGGAAACCATTCAAGAGCTTAGAGAGGCAGTCTTTTCGAGTTGTCCTGTTTAATGTTTTGTGTGAAAAGATACTGACTTACTTGTTTTTTAATGCAAAAAGTGTTAAATAGCATTTGTGAAATTCTGTGCATAATGTTTAAATGTGTTAATTTTGTCTGACTGTATTTGGTCCTTTATTTTAAAGACAGAAAACTGTTTTATGGTAACTGTTTTACATCGATATATTACATGTGATATATAATATTGAATGCGTTATTTCAAAGGCTATTTTGTTTTCATTAACTCCATTGGACCCTGCGCGCTTAATAAATACACTTGAAATCCCGCATGTATCATGTTCAGAAGTTCGAACAATACATTATGTAATAAATTAATGAGCTTAGTTCATATTGTTTAACTTTCATAATTCCTTTCGAAACTGGCCTCTTCGTTTCTTTTCCTTTTGGCCTAATTCGATACAGTACTGAATTTCATTGCAATAAATTAACATTATATCAAAAATTTTAATTGAAATACTGTTAATTAACTTATAAATAAAAGAAAATACCTTTCTTGTATGCTCAACAAGTCATCGTACATTTGTTTAACAAAAATAGTATGTCATCAAAACCGTGTTGGGTGTCCATTTGCTTTGATTATTGCCTCCATTCATTACGTGAATTCCACAAACTCTGCCGTAATTGCATGGGTCAATCAAATTCTATTCTCTTAGGAGAGAATGTGTGTCAAACTGTGATACTATGTAGTAGTCAAATTATATTTCCTATTCTTTATCCAACAATGGACACCAGAAGTTCAAGAAGGATAATATCATGAAATCGAGGAGATGTATATAAGGTTTATGTATATAAGGTGATGTATGTAAGATCGTAAGAAATCGTATTTTAAATAGTGGCAAGAATTAGAACAACTTTGCAACTAGTCTGCAATTGGCTGTCCACAAAAGTGAAGGATCTCACCAGGGGTTTTTGAATGGAAAACTCATCAAATAGTTACTTTTGGTAGGGATTCTTTGAAAGGAAAATTTATTATTACCAAAGACAGATGTGATCGAGATTCCTTGAAATGAAATCACCATTACTTCTCTCTGAATTAATTAAAGTGATTTCTGACATTCAATCAGCTGGGACGGGTTATCCAATCGGAAGCTTCGATACCAAAAATTAAGATGTAACGAAGCTCTGATTGTATAAATGCGTCCATCTAATCAAACGCCAGAAGTCTCTATAATTAATTCAAAATCTGGGCTTAGTGGTCCGGACAAAGAATTCTTGAAAACTGATTAAAGCTAGTCAGATATGAAAGTTATTAGCTAATTACGATGCCCGACAAGGTTGTTATCACTGTGAGGGTTTCAATGGTGTCATGTCAGAGCCCTCTCGTGAAAGATAATCACTGAGTTCAGTGTCTCAGGGCATCAACTGATGATAGTATTATGGCTGGGAGGTCCTAGGATTTTTCCGTACAGTGGCAGGATTTTCAACACTAGCTACATAGCGGGATCGAATTAAGCCACAGCCTGGAGAAGAATTCTAGCGGGCCGGCGGCTCTGATGAGTAGTTTTCCGTGGTTTCTCTGTTTAACACCAGGCGAATAATGGAGCAGTACCGTACAGCTCGCGATCTTTCCTTCCGCTTCCTTGTTCTACCCTCATTTCGTACTTACATACACTTTCACTTACATGCATTACACTACCACACATTCCGGGAGACCAGTCAGTAGCTTAGATCTTTTCCCGGTTGAGCCAGTGCCCCCGCTGATGGGAGATACCTGGTTAGGGAAAACATCCGCAAGCCGACTGATAGTTTGACGCCAAATCTCCCCATCCGAGGGGGGAAGATCATCGCTAACTCCTGCAATAGCAATATACTTACGGGATTAATGACCTTAGCAGTTGACGTTCCCGTAATCGCTAATCAATCAATTAATCAAACAATCGGGAAAGATCAGGGATTCCTTTACAGATTACTCCAAACAATGGATTCCTTTACATTTCTTGTCTGAAAACAGGGTTTCCTATCCAGAACATTTCTATTTCGCGCTCAAAATATCTACAAGGAACTTTTTCTCGGAATTATGTACACTGTACTAAGATACTTCAACATTGCATTTTCTCGACCTTCTCTTATCTTTCACAGCACAAATTTTGAGATATTTATTTCTCGAATGATAAGTCGTTCATCTGCTACACTAAACACGTTCGATCTCTATGTTCGGAGATAATTTATCACTGGTGTATGAACCAAATATAATAAATATTGATTGGTTAATTATTGCTTTGTTGAATGAGATTGATTAACAAGCAAAGATATCTTTTGCAAATAGTTGCATTTATTGTGCAATTTTATATTTTTTCTTGTAGCGTCACTAGTTTCTGGCATTTGCTTTCTATTTTCACATTCCACGATGTGCTGTCAATTTTATACTAGGGTTTCACTATGCTTCCGTTATGCCCCTTATCAGTTATTAGTGCTTCGCCGAGTTACATGAATCATAGAAGGTTGCCGAATCCTATATTAGGTACTTGATTTCGCTTCATTACTTGGATTATGTGATGACTTTTGCACCTGGTCTGCTTTTCGTTGCATTTTATTTAATGTTTAGATTTGGACATCACATTTCTCTCTCTGAGTTTTCTTCAATGTACTATTCAGTTTAATAGTCATTTACATTTTACGATGAACAAATTAATTTCATTCTGAGTTTCCAACTGACCGACATTTATCTTTAAACGTTGTAGTGTACGATCAGCATTTGCACTAACCGTAGCTCGAAAGCTGTCTAGAGGAGAATTCCAGTCGCCGTACCTGCTGCTCTGTTCGGTATTTTCCGTGGTTTTTCCTATCAATAAAAGGCCAAAAAACATGCCGGAGCAGTACCTTAACAAACGGGTCACAGACCACGGGCACTCTTTTCTTCCTCATCCTCATCCACGTCCTCTCGGACCACTCCACTCTCCCTTTACTTACAGACCCAAAGGCACGTACATGCTCTACTCTACCACACATGTCGGTAGCTTAAATCTTGTAACTGCTAGAACGGTACCTCATACATGGAAATATCTGGAGGGAGAAACCCCGCAATATGAATATTGGCGCCGAATCTCACATTTTAGCGGAGGGGGGAGGATCTCACCACCTATCTGGAAATAACTTTCTCTACACTTTCCTTTCTCCTCTAGACGCGACTAATGACCATAAAATTAACGCGTCTGGAAACACAAAATAATCATTCCCGTGCCTGTAGTACTGTTACCGATTTTTAAAGTCTTAAGAATGTGAAAAGCTGACGTTCTCTGTCTCCAGTGAACAATGAAAAGCATATACGAGGGTCCCATCGTATGGTATTGATGTCACTATTAATGTTTACGTGTACTTGCACATGCCCACGTTCTCAGTTCTTACGAGTACACTCGCAAAATATCTGCAATACCTTCAAAATATCATGTATCATTTCCCTCTAGTACCCCCACAGAATATGTAATGTTTCCAAGTTTATACTCTAGAAAGGTTACTATTTTAAAAACATATTCTAGAAGAATTGTGAAAACAGGTGTTTTTATGTTTTTGACATTTCCTTATTGTTTGTAGTATTTGTTTTTTCATGATAACTCCTTTAAAAATACAATTTATTGAGCTTATGACGAAATCATTTCGGATGATTTACCGTGATGTTATATCCTCAATGTAAGATAACGCATTTTACCCTCTTACCTTTCAATGAGGTATGACGTCTCTCCAAAAGTGCCCTAAAACATGAAGATATTCTTTATATTTTACAATGAATGGAACATTGTTGCATTTGTGAGAGTGATTTTGGGTGTCGAATTGTGTGATCGTTTTTGCATTCAGTGTTACGTCACCATGAGCCTAATGCTATGGCGCCTGTGTGGACCTGAAAAGAATGCGCAAGAAGAAACAAAACTCGAGGTCACGAAGCCGGTCCGGTTCCGGCAACATTCGACCGCTGATTGAGTAAACCTTGAAGAGAGAGAGAGAGAGAATAAGCACTGCAACAAGAATGCGTACTGCTTGCTGTGTTACAAATGATTTCACATTGAAATTTCATGAACATTTTCGTTTATTATTTATGTGTTACGTATATTTTGTTTTCACTTGTGCATTTTTGTAGGTGTGGATCTTCGACTAAAGATTTGTTGGCGGGTATGTCGTAGGATCGGTTGCAGATGGTGGCGGACTTTCGAAACCAGGGACTAGTTGAGCCGAACGATGTCTCTATCATAATTCACAATATAGAAGCAGGCCAGGATCGATCGTTGCTATGGTGATCTCCATTTAATTCAGTCTGATGTCGAAGGAGTACATTAAAATAGTGGTGCTACATAAGCATACCCTTTCTCATATTGGCAACGGTTGCGTAATATTTGAATACCTCTTAAACCCACAAAAATGTTTCAACCAGCAAAAATGGTAGTTTACGCTCAGGTCGTAGATTTAGCAAGAATTTAACCTAACCATTACACCAACCAACGGAGTCTGCATAGTCTTCCCGACGCTTTAAGAAGAAAGATGAACAATTGCAACTTTGTTGCAAAATTGTTAAAGGCAATATTTCAAGAGCTAATTGTTCATAATTTTTTTATTAAAAAGTATCTATATTCAATAGTGTAGTTGTAGGAAGACACCGAAAATTTTCAAAAACTTTATTTCAGATTTTTAAACGAAATTCGACCTACTCCATTTTTAAACTGAACTCTACTTTATTCGACAAAAAGTTAGAGAAAATATGTGTAGGTATCCATTATTGAGAAAATTTGAGAAGTTCGGTTTCATGTCAAGTATCCAAAAAATTAAAAATATCATTTCCAAATTCAGCGGTGCCGTGACCTCAGCCAGATAGATTAAGGAATATAAATTTTGGTAGAAATTGAATTTTCGCGGGATTTTCCCGAATCAGGTGTCTTCCACCAGCGGTGCACTGCCCCAAATGGGTCAAGCTCTAAGCACCCGACTGGTCTCCCGAGATGTATGGTTGTGTAGTACTTGTAAGTGTAAGTGCGTATTTGGGGTTAGGATGGGACAAGGACAAGAAAGATCGCGCGGGGTCCGTGGCCCGTTTGTAAGGGGTACTCCGGCATTCGCATGTTGATCGGAGAAACCAAGGAAAACTACCGATAGCAGTCGGCCGCTAGAATTCTGTTCCCGACAGCGGTTGAATTCCACCTAGCTATGTAAGCAGTGTCGAAAATGCCGCCGTCGTGCGCATTGGAGCCCTTAGACCTCCCGGTCACAGACACTGCAGTGATATCAGTTGATGCCCTGAGCCACCTCTCGCGCTATATCGGCTTGGCACCGCTCTGAATGGAAAGGCGTAGAGTGGACCGCGCCGCGCCGCGCGGTGCCGCCGAGAGAGATCCGGGGTGGATCGGCACGTGTCGCTCAAGGCCGCCGCCGGCGTCAGCTGGCGCCACCCAGCCCTGCACTCCCACCCTCCAGCTGGCGGGCGTTGATCGACCGGAATAGCGCGGACCGCCTCACCCGCACCCAGGTCCCTTTACACCAGGCATGTCTAGGGCAAGGTAATTAGCTTACTGGAATTCCTGGTTGGGAGGTTTAAAAGTAAGGGTGGTATAAATCGCTCTAGTGTGGTGTTCCATCACTGGATACATGGCCCAAGACAGTCTTTCGGAGAAGTTAGTTGACAGTTTTTGCCTCAATAGTGATATTAATTCCCATTTTCTGTACCAAAGAAAATAATGAAATGGTTCATAAACAGTATTTCAAATTGTCAATTGAAAGTAAAATTAATTTTGAATTGAAAGGATCTTTATATCGTTATCGCGTTTACTTAAGAATACAATAGTTGCGCTCACGCCCTCGGTGGTTTAACGGACAAAGATTAGGGAGATTTTGCTCCCTCGAACGTTAAAGCGATCGACAGCACTATCGATCTTCTATGCAAGCTCAGTTGGCGTTCTGCACCACCTTTGTGCATGTGCGCATGGGCAAGAGATCGAGATCGCAGTCGATCACTCCGCTGTGGTGTGAAAGCACTCCCTTTCTTTTCTGTTCGCAGCTCTCCGCCCATAAGCGATAATTGTTTAGTTGTAGAGACTTGTTAGTTTATTTCGCATTATTACTATATTCAACAAGTAAGTGAAAAATGTAATTAAACAACCCAAACCGATAGCAAGGAGAGAGTCGCCTTTCAAACATATTCCTGCCCCTTCGGCAAACTTATTTATTTCAGAATTTAAAAATAAAATAAACTTGAATAGAAATAAATAGTAAAGAATATAAACACAATTCAAGTATAGATTGTTTGATAAAACAAATCTGGCAAACATTTTCGTATAAAGTCACTATTCTCTGCTTGAAGTGAGGGTTGTCGGTGCGTTTAAAGCGGCACGCACAGCTTCGAACGCCGTTTGCCATCCTGGCTTGAACGATGCGGCGGCGATAGACCCTCGCAAGCCAGGCTTCGAGCGGCCCTAGGTTACTCAACTACCAGAGTTTTAAAATGTTTATTTGTGGCACGTTTCTGAATTTAAACACGCTTACCCGTAGGATTTGGTAACAAAAAAGTCAAATTATTAATTTTTAAAAAAATTAATTCTATATGCTTTTTTCCTTCCAAAAATAGGGTATGATTTGTAACATCATAACTCATAAATTATTAAACTTTGTGATGATTCATTTTAATATTGTTATTCGTATTTTACCTTAGTGCCTGAACATAAATTTAAAGATTGATAAGGGACTTGTGTGAACTTTAGTGAGATTTGAATTAGAACTTTTGAAAATCACTAAAAAATATAGATAAATTTATTATTGTTAATATGCATTTTATATAACAATTGTATGTTTAGGCACAAGAATTGGCTTTCTGGTATTAAATAAACAAGAATCATCATTACTCTTCAGTAAAATAATGATCAAATCAATGAATCAATCAAAATTAGAAGAGTTATGATGTTGGGGGCCAGATCAAACAAGAGAAAATGTAACTTTAGTGAATAGCCAGATTAAGATTCACTAGCTCTAAAATACCCCAGGATGATACATTACACCTTCAACTTGAGTTTCCTTGTCTTCTGTAACGTTTCTCCGACCTTTCAAGTATCTCCTGCTTTTACTTTCAGGTGACTATTTCTTCGCTACTTGATGTTTCCTTGTGTCACATTGTCACTTCTCGCAATATGTTTGTACTAGGGTTCATGAACATCCTTTCAAATATTTGGGACGTGTTATATGCGCGCACATTCCGAGAAGTATAAATACATAAAAAACTAACGAACTTCAAAAACAAATTGTTTTAAGTATTGAAAAGTACACATCTCAATGCGCAAGAAACAATCAGAAACCAAAATTCATTTTTTTCTCGGAAAACGTCATTTTGAGGTAGACAAGTACTTTTGCCGCCGTCGATAGACAGGCCTTTCGTCAGGTGGCAAGAAGTGGCTCACCCATTAGACTATTGGGATGGGAACATTTCATCGAATTTTACTGATTTTTTTTAATTTAGTACACTATTTATCAGGTATGTGGTAAAATTCATTCCAAACCCTGAATATTAAAATCAGTAAGGTCAACGTTATTAGTATTATTTAGGTTATTTCTTTTTTTATTTGGAATCAAAGACAGTATTGGTGATTGTATAAATTATTAGAAGCCGTGTAGCTGTATAGAATTAAAGTCGTTCAGCGTAGATATCGCTGTTAACCATAGGCTAAGTAGTACTTCTATTACTACTTGAAATCTATCTCGAGTATCTGTGATAACGGAAAATATACATTTTTACTTACTAGGTAATTTGTTGAGAAGCAAAATATGCATGTTGGTATTACTATTTGTTCCGTGAAATACGAAATGTATTGAATCTCTGTGGTGGATTGTGGACAAATAATCGGAAAAAGAAGGTATGAAAAATAAAGTAACGACAATAGGCAGTAACATTCTAGTGAAATTATGTATTAGACTTCTCTTGTGAAAGTGAAAGGTTGGAGCTAGTTAAGTGACGTTCCCGTTATGATCAAGGTCGTGAGTGGATGTTACGCTAGGTATGAGTGCTCGATGGTGCTCGTACTACTGAAGCTTTCGAGGACATTCGGTGACTAGTCGCGATGTTCAAATTCGATCTTATCTGGACCCTCCCAGGCATCCAAGGTGTTTAGAGCTGTTTCTGCTTTTCATATGTATTGAGAAATACACTCATTCCAGCTTAAACCAGTCTCAATTTTTTTTTATTTTGTCGCCTGGTGGAGAACTGATGATTTGTTTTGTTGCTCCAGATGATTCCAAGAAATATCTCCGTAAACGATGTTTTTGTTTTTTAGCGCAGCCATCTAGCGGTGGCCGCGCGAACCAAGTATTCCAGCGCAATCGTCTCGGGTGACGTCACAAGCAGCTGTGATGACAGCTAAAAGTGGTCCCAATGAGTTGGCCGCCATCCCCCAGGAGGTGAATGACATAGGACGTTAGAAATTGTTTCGCCTGGACGCAGCTGTTTGCAGAATGCGGTTCAGGGCTTACATCACTCGGAAGGAGAGGTTTCTGTGTCAATGTTATCACCCCATAGGATAATTAACCTTGTACAAGAAAATTTTGTTTTGTGTAGCATATACAATAGTGCCAATGGATTATTCCTCTTTTGTAGGATCCTTTTAGCGACAAAATTATATTCTAATCTCTAATAATTCTAAATCTATAATAATGTAACGTTATTTTTTAGTATAGGAGCTTCGAAATGCAACTCATTTTTAAAAATTGAATAAGCCCCCTGATAATACTCTGAAAGAATGTACTCTTCAGAACAACTCTTATGGAGGTGTTCGGGCTAGGCTCTTTAACCTTGTATTCTGGGGAAGATTGTGGCCCGAAATAATATCAAACCAAAGTTACGACAACGCATTTTTTGTACTTTTTATTACTTATTTTTCATTCCTAATAGATTATTTTTTACGTCGGAAGATGAACGAACCAACTTACTTGCGTATATACCTTTAAAACAGTTCAAAGCGTCGGCGACACTACATTCGTCTAGTTATTAAATTTTAATAATGTGGCATTCCCTCTTTCCTCTACTCTACACATTTTTGTTAGCAAAGTTACATCCTTATTCCGCGTAGCTCGGATCGAGGTTCTTAATGTTTGATAGCGTTTTCATCATTTACTCTGAGGCATTTTTTCACGGCCTTCCAGTTATATTCATTAACTTTGTATTCGGGCTTTATTCGTGTATTTTAGCACGCCAAGCAGCAATCCTTACCCTGCACAGTCAGCCGTTATTCAATTACCATGGCATGTTAAACGATTAATAACTAACGAATTATTGCACTATCGGAAAAAGTGTGCCGCGATGTAGTGCATCGACATTCCCTTTTCGGACTACTGGATATTCCATTTACATCAACTTTGTTGGTTGCATCCTTAGGCCAGGTGGCTCTTAATTGTTCGTTGTCAATAAGAAGCTCGATTTTGTATAATCGTTCAGTTTCTCATTATATCAACCTTGCGCAAATTAATATCGTTTTTGTTATAATGATTGACTAGTTAGACATAGATCATCGCATGCGTAGAAGTTTATGGAAAACACCCAGCAACTTTCACATCGTTCACGCACCTCCACTTCTTTCTCAATTCAAAAGCACGTAATGTGTGACCGATGACTAGGGAGAAGTCGTCTGGCCAGTAAATAGTCATGCGTATTTGCTTGGCGCACCAGACATTTCTTCAAAACGGCTGTTGGCATAGGCGTGTCCACAAAGAGGGGCCGTGGGGAATATGGGGGCCCAAAGGGGATATGGGCCCCTCGTAAAAAAAAATGAAAGGGACCCCATAGCCCCACGCTATAAAACATTTTTCTGTAAATAAGATCAATTTACTGGTTACTACTTAAGCTGACAGTTTGGGGCATTGACACATGGAATTTCTAGAAGATGCTCTCCGAACCATCTTGCAATCTGTAAATGCTTCATTATAAAATAATTAGTATTTATTAATATTGTATCATTAAAATTATGCTACTAATTTCATTCTCTTTGTGTGTGTCGTTTTTTATTTCTTAGTCATACATGTCATATGTTAATAAAATTTTAATATAAGAGGTTACTAACAGGGGCAAATATGTTGCCTCCTCCCCTCCCTCATTTTTAGACTGTACATGCCTATGACAGTTGGTGAGGTTCGCTGGAGAAGCTTCCACCTTCCTCCTTATGTTCCTGAGCATAGCTGATTTATAGATCAAGAAAATACATAAATGAATAATGGTTATATTTTACAATTAAAATAGCTTTCACTCTTTCTGCGGTCCCCCCCCCTTCCCCCGTAGATTGGTTCATTGTGCTTGCATTAAAGAAAACATTATTACCTTTATTTGGCAGGATTGCCGAAAAGTACTGAGCAATTATCATTAATTCGAAATGTATTTTGGACTCTCATTATGTTTAAAGTACTTTGCATTTTACTGCTTACAAATTATTTCAAATTACAAACTTGATTAAAACTTCTCCATAATGCATTCTTACCTTTAAGATATTTTATACAAGTTCATCCCTAAGTTAAAACGTTTGTTATTTAAATTTAGATATAAAGATAGAATTTTTCTATTCTCAAAAAAGATGACAATAGAGGACTTAGCCGAAAAAAGAATCTGGACAAAAGAAACCGTCGTAATAAGAGGACATGAAAGAGGGCAGCTGTCAGCTCTACTCTTATTCATCCGCTTTCCTTCTCGTCCTATTTATTTCCCCTCGTACCCATTTGTCACTTTCGACTTCCCACTCTCTCTCCTACTCTCTCCCCCTCTCTCCCCCCTCTCTTCCCCCTCTCTCCCCCTCTCTTCCCCCTCTCTCCCCCTCTCTCCCCTCCTCTCTCTTCCCCCTCTCTCCCCTCCTCTCTCTTCCCCCTCTCTCCCCTCCTCTCTCTTCCCCCTCTCTCCCCCTCCTCTCTCTCCCCTCCTCTCTCTTCCCCCTCTCTCCCCTCCTCTCTCTCCCCTCCTCTCTCTTCCCCCTCTCTCCCCCTCCTCTCTCCCCCCTCCCCATCTCCCCCTCCCCATCTCCCCCTCCTCTCTCCCCCTCCCCCTCTCCCCTCTCTCCCCCTCCCCCTCTCCCCCCTTTCTCCCCCTCCCCCTCTCCCCCCCTCCCCCTCTCCACCTCTCTCCCCCTCCCCCTCTCCACCTCTCCCCCTCCTCTCCCCCTCCCCCTCTCCCCCTCCCCCTCCCCCTCTCCCCCTCCCCCTCTCTCCCCCTCCCCCTCTCTCCCCCTCTCTCACCCTCTCTCACCCTCTTTCTCACTCTCTCACCCTCTCTCTCACCCTCTCTCACTCTCTCCCCCCTCTCACCCTCTCTCTCACCCTCTCTCACCCTCTCTCTCACCCTCTCTCTCACCCTCTCTCTCACCCTCTCTCTCACCCTCTCTCTCACTCTCTCTCTCTCACCCTCTCCTTCTCTTTGTACGCTTGCTTTTTCGTTCTACCGCTTATCGGCGTCTCGCGTACTGCGTTGACTCACGGCAGTCGCCGTGCGCGAGGTGCGCTCGAGTCGCAATTTCTGAAGTAGGCCATGTCCTGCTGCGAGGCATGGCTGCGACGTTCTTTTTTAATTGTCGATCCATAGCATCTTCACTTCCAGACAGCTTCGTCGCCCCCCCCCCCTCCCCGGTCTCCCTTCGTCTTCTGCTGTAGTCTGCCCAGCGAGCCATATGACCCCCACCATCTGCCTCCCTCAGCCCTTGGTCGTTTCCGCATTGTTTCCGAGTGCCCCATTTCAGCGTCACCCCCGCGCGCTTGCGGATCCCATCCTTTCCATGTTTTTCTATCCTTTCACCTCAATAGCTCGCTCAGTTCTCTTAAACAATGTGCGATATTTCTCTGCGCTGTATTTGACGAGTTGTCCGCAAAGTTCTTTGTTCCTCGTTTCAACGACGAAGATGAATCCGAAAAAACGATCGCTGTTGAGATTGTAAAAATTGTGTTTTGGTAAAACATATTTTTTGACCAAACGTATTGCATAAAGTGTTGAAAAATGCATAATTACAAATTTGTTTGTATTGCGAATGATAAAAGGGTCTTGTTTTTTATTAAATACCAAACAATATTTTTAACAGCTGTACTCATTAGCAAAGTTACGTTTTTGTGAAAACTAATATCGGTCAAAATCTTGCTGCGAAAAAAGTGCAAGGAATTAATTGACAAAGTAGTCTTAACGTATGATTGAATGTGGACTGAAAACTGTGGGAGTAATATCAAATGAATTACCTCTATGATCCAGTACATCCATTAAGAAAGTTTTGTGCAGCCTCGAGGCAAATTAAAAGCTTAGCATAGCGTTGCAGTGCAGAGCAGTGCAGTGCAGTGCAATGCAGTGCGGAGCAGTACAATGCAGTGCGGAGCAGTGCAATGCAGTGCGGAGCAGTGCAATGCAGTGCGGAGCAGTGCAATGCAGTGCGGAGTAGTGCAATGCAGTGCGGAGCAGTGCGATGCAGTGCGGAGCAGTGTAGAGCGCGGAGCAGTGTAGAGCAGTGCAGTGTAGAGCAGTGCAGTGTAGAGCAGTGCAGTGTAGAGCAGTGCAGTGTAGAGCAGTGCAGTGTAGAGCAGTGCAGTGTAGAGCAGTGCAGTGTAGAGCAGTGCAGTGTAGAGCAGTGTCGGCTGCGCTGCCCCATGCTATTTGTGCCATGGAGTTTTTACTCGTATCGCGGCTGCGGCGTGGCGCAAGGCCAGCGAGTAGACGCACCGTTTGTTTGCCATGCCACGCCCACCCAGAGGCGGCACATGGCGACCTTGAGTGCAAGATCTCGACCTCTCCACCTTTAGACGTTGAATACAGACTACGTTACGGAGAATAAATGTAAAAATATATTACCTCAGCAACTTTTCCGTAGTGTGAGTGTATATTATTGAATTCTTGAATTCCTGCGACACAACTTGACCGAGTGTGCGTAGTTATCTTTAACTAAAAGTGTTGTGGGTTAATTTGCAATACAGCAGAGGTTCTACCTTTTAAAGTGCTTCCCGCAAAGTTAACTCGTTCGCTTCAGAGTCGCTCATGTGAATGTCACTAGACTCCGGACACAAAAGTGTGAAAGGGCAAAACATGTAATAAAAATTATAAGAATATATAGCAAATAATATGGAAAAAGGAATATAATGTAATTTCAAAATGTGCTGTAATTTGTAGGACATTTACAAACAGAATGGATGTCCACAATTTGATATTACGTTATTAATATGTTTTATTTTTTACTGACACGTTCTTGGATGTTATTGCCTTCGATACGGAGTTCGATACACTCGTCTTAACTTACCTGGATCGAGAGGATCGTGGTTACGAGGGAAACATGAAAACAGTTGAAACGTGCGACTTATGGTGGGAATTATGGGAGGAAAATAGGAAATGAGAAACCTAGGCAAGTTAACTTGTAAATAAGTAAATTTGAATCATTAAAATTACGTAAAAAAATATGTCTGTACCACGGGTGTTAACTGCTTCTAATGATCTCGGGCCAAATGCCCACGGGCTTTTTGTCGCCGCTTGATCATCAGAACCCTTATAACGTACTTTACGGTAAATAACTATATTAAACGAAGTCTACGGCCACCAATATTTTTCGTATATTGGGATTAACGATCAAGAAACACGACATCAATGATACATTCTATACCTAAAAATTATATTCTCAATGCTCACGCCCACTTGACGCAACATTTATGCAGTGCAGTACCGCGTTTTCACGGTGGGACACGTCGATTCAACACGTAATTACAAATATACAAGTACTGCTTACAAATATACTTGTATACGAGAAAAACTATGCCAACTTTTTAAAATAAAAAAGTATTTTTGAAAAGTTATTAATGCTTTTAGCAAAAAATAAAAAAAAATTGCAAAATATGTTAAATATGTAATAAAGTACAAAAATGAAACGAAATACTTTCATAATGCTTGAAGGCGGCTCCACACATTCGTTATTCGGCGAGTAGCGAGCAACCGCTCGCCGAATCCCGAGTAGTGTGGATGAGTTGCTTGCTACTCGTATTTGCCGACTGACGAACATTCGGTACCCGCCTTACCCACCCCATGTCGGTCTTGTGGACACATCAAAGGTAGCAAACATTCGCGGATCATATGAACTGTTCGGGATTGGGAGAGCAGGAGCGCGCAGCTCGGCGAATGCTGGATGTGTAGAACCACCTTTAGGATTGTCCTCATTCGCCAACATCACAATAAGATGGAAAGAAAGAAAAAAAAAATGCGCATTTACCTACAAATCCGGACTCTAAAACCCACGTCCTTACCCGTCCGCAGACAAGTGCGCGCGTTCGGCGCGAAAGGCAAGCGAGCCGTGCTGGTACCGCGAATCCCTCTCCCGCCTCCCTCTGCTATCCCCACGAGACCGCAGTCACGTGCAGGCGCCAAGGCCGCGCGGGCGGTAATCGCGTGCCTCTCCACGCGATGCACTCTCGTACCAGCGCGCTGCAGCCGGCAAGCGGCACGTGGCGGAAAAGGAGGCTAGGATGGCACCATGTTGCTGGTGGGATGGAAGAGGCGGTGGTGGTGGAAAAGGAATCGATGACGTTGACGGTGACGATGACAGAGGCGACAGCAGTCACGGAGACGCGTTAAATGTCTGGCTGCAGAAGTAGACAACCGCCAGAGCGCTACTGACTGGAAGGGGTGTCCAAGACTTATCTTGTGATGCAAGACATGGTATTTAACTGTCATGCTCATGAAGTTCCTGTTACACGAGGCGCAAACAAACAAATTTGCCCAAATTAGATACGTAAACTGTCATAGAACACTTGTCGCGTTGATTCTGTTCCTTTCCTTTATTTTTTCTTTGACTATTGGCAATAATGGAAGCAACACACACCATTTCATATACTACATATCTGCTAATTGAGGAAGAATATTTCAATCAACCAAACTGATAATTAATTTTAACAATTTAATTTAAATTTGCTTTGGTACTATTTAAAATTTCTATATTACTCTTACCTTCATCTATATATTACTAGATGCAACAAGGCAACACTGTTTTAGCTGTTGATTGCATGACTTCTTGGCTGTTCGGGTGACGCCGCGTCGTTGGCAGAGGGGCCAACGAGTGGCCATCACCCGGGCAGCCAAGAAGTTATGAACTCGAGTTGCAGAAGCTTACGTGTACTGTTGATTGCATTTTTTAATAATCATATTTCTATAATACAGTAGATTCTTCAGCGTAGAACAAAGTATTAGACGCCAATGGAAGTCATAATCTTATATTGAAAAATAATTATCGTATAAATAATTTAATTTGAGTGAATTATAGGCCTCGCTTTTCTAACCACTGATATCTTTTGTGCGGAGTATCGGCCTCGCAAAAGTAAAAAAAAGTTTTCCTGCCAGGTCGTAAAAAGAAGTGTAATAAAAGAATACTTATCGCTTAATTGTACAGTTAAACAACTATATTTTATCATAACTCCTATCGACTTTTCTAAAAACGTGACGGTCATATTCAGTTCTCTTTCATCTAGAAAAGAAAGATGTTTTGTTGACTTTTTAGATCGTTGCATAAATAATAAATAAGATTTTGTTGCATTTTCAGAAAGTTTTACATAAAGTGTCTGTCATTTTTGTATTAAAAAGTGCTTCGGCTTTCCTTTGTTTTTTAAAGTACATTTTTTTTTTGCAAAAAATACTTTATTTAGTGAAATGTAATGATCAAGACTTTATGGAAAAATTTATTTCTGTGTATCTTTCTGACACAAAGGAAATGGTTTCTAGATAAACAGGAAGTAATTTAAGAAATATTTCAGTTTTCAGACTTTAGTGCCAACTCTGAGAGAAAACTGATAATGCCCTGCACTTGTTTTTGTGAACGCACTTATTTTAACTTATTTTCGTGTATTTTAGTAGCATAGTCATTCCATGTCAAATCGAACACAGTTTTGGTCTTAGGTGTTCGAAATTAATTGAAACTTCTTGAATGGGTTGTGAGGGTAACTAAAAGAGGCTAAAATGTTTTTGTTAGAATTTAACTTAATTATTTTGGTATTTATGCCGCATGAAAGTTTCCGAAAAACCGCACGCATCAACAAACAAAATTGCTTATTTCTCTTTCCACATTGATCGCCCAGAAGTAAGCTTAGTCTCAAATAAAAACTCAAACGCAGTTATTTAAGGCTATTTATTTTGTTATTTTATGTTTTCACCAAAAAGGTTTTGGTGTGAACTCTGAATGGCGTATCTGGATTACTTCTTAATGGGAAAAGGCTTGGTAATGGAGTTGCCGACATTATAAAAAGATTGGATACGCGAAAAAATCGGCAGCCATTTCATGATCTAATTATGACACCGCAGAAATTATTCGAGAGGGCAAACAAATGTGAGTGGTATTCACTTTATATTTTTGACAATTGACAAATAGAAAAAAGAATGTGACTTACTGAAATTCCGGTATGCAAAAACGAAACTAGTTATACCAAAATACACTTTCGTGGCTCTATTATTTTAACTTTTGAATTGATGAATATGAACTTCAACTGTTATTTCTTCAATTTTAACTACCCGTGAGTGCACTTTACTTCATAGGGAGCGAATCTGGATGCCGCTCACGCCGAATGTTCGATTGGAAAAGTTAATTTATTGCAACTGTATTTATGAATATCCCATTCTGAAATTTTGCATAATCATACAATAAAAGATAGGGATTTTAGTGATATTTTTATGTTTTTTTAAAATTTGTGAACTTAAAAAATTAAAATTTAAAGTTAAAAAGGTACGAAAAATAAATAATTTCAATTTGTATATAATTTAAGTTCAAATATAATTAAAATTCATTTTATAATCAATAAAATTAGTCTAGATTGAATTCTTCAGTTTTTTAATAAAGATGAGCATTTATTTATGACAGTAAGCGCGCTTGTTTGCAATCTTTAATTTCAAATTACTCTAAAGGTATACGACTTTAATAAAAATATTAAAAAATCGTGAGAGTTGTTTTTACTATAAGAATAGATACACAAGGTTTTAAAAAAATATCAAGGTCAGTTTGTCGTCGAATTCGTTTAATTTGACGTGGAATGACTCGGCAGTTACATATTATTGCAACATTGCTATTTCTGTCCTACCATCACTCCTCAGTCATCATTTGAAATATTATTTACCAAACGTAGTGCATGAGGTGCGAACCTATAATTACTTTGGCAGCCAGATACGTCGTTCGGTACCCACAAACACAAACGCAAACACGAACACACACACACACACACACACACACACAGGGTCTCAATTGTAAGAATATTTCCAGAATATTATAGAGAAAAATAAGAATAATGTTACATAAGCTTACCTCGATTTCTTCAATGATAGCTCCATACTTCAGATGGATTATATCACCATCAGTGTTTTGCCGTAAACAAATTTTTCCGCATTAAGGGTCCATAAAACAACGATGATTCTGTTAACGCTACGTATTAGGGAAAGTACTTAAGAAGTAAGAATACCCACTTCGCGTTTCTTTTCCTCTTCAGATTTTTTTTAAGAAGATATAAAGTTTTGTACCCCCTTCTTGCCAGGCGAAGGGTTGTTCCCAAGTAGTCTGGGAAAACCTCTCTAATTAGCTAGTGAAGGTTCTGGAACATCCATAATCTAAAAGAAGTTAATACGTCATTACTTTACATTTACTGAGAAAGAAGATGCTTCTCTACCGAGAAGACCTTGAAATGAAATTTTAATTTTGATATTGTTTGTTAGATGATTGTTTTATACAGTTTCAAAACCTAAACCCTTCAAACACAAATATTTTGTGAACGTTTTACGCTAAACCTTCCCGTTCCTCAGCAGTAGCTTTTATTTCCGTAGCAATTTTTGGGGTCACACAGACGGTATTACTTTTCATTCATGTAGCGGAAGAAAAAGAAGACAGATTCTAAGGAAACAATTGGCATTGTTCCAGACGCAATTGTTATTGTTTACTGAGGTGATAGTCTGCGGCGCAGTCGAATTACTCGTACTTCTTACAGACGTTCGTTTTTCCACCTGCCGCAGACTTCTTTCGTGGGGATGAGGCAGAGGTCGTAGGTTCTAGTGATGCGACATCGACAACAAAACATCGATGTTGCCAAGTATTGACGATCAAAATTAAAACATCAATGTTTGAAAATAACGATGGAGTTTGGTCGGTGTATCTATGTTTAAATGTGGTTTAGTAACCTCTAACATTAAATTCGTGCTTAACAAAATTTGATTAGACAATTGCCATGCGTAATAATTTATAATTAATTAATAATTGGTTAATAATAAATTAATAACAATTCATTAATAATCAATTAATTAATAATAAAATTTAACTGAAAACAAAGTTAAAAACTCTTCTCCATGCACGAAATACGATGAAAGACGGAGAAAATGCCAAAGTTTAAGAATCATCTCCGGCTCAGCGGATCAAATCCATCAACGGATAACAGTCTGCTTGATGAAGGTAGTACAAACCACATTCGTTTGGTTCGAACACAACCTCAGTGGTATCATCAGTTATTATTTCACATTTTAATTTTTACGAATTTCTGATTAGGAGTTTTTTTCGTTCACGAATAAAACATCGATGTTCAAAAATCATCGGTTTCAATACATCGAAGTTTAAAACATCGATATTTTTATAGACATTACATCGTTGTTTTGAAAACATCAACAACGATGTGTCTTCCCTAGTTGACTCCTGGTTAAGACGAAACGAGTTATTCCAGTGGACCACATCCTATCAGCTTGGTAAGCAATATCAATATTGACGTGGCTGGGAAAGCTCACATTGTTTGTTAATTTAAAAGACGTAATCATTGTATCATAAAACAATTTTTACCAATTCCGGTTTTATATTCAGGATAATTATTGTGTTGGATATTGTAGTTAGTGTGTTATATTGTAATCTTAATCTTAAAATATTGCATTTATTGTTAAAACTTTCTACTCCATAAACTTTCTTACATTAAAAGACATTATAATATGGTCGAAAAAGATTAATAAGCATATTAAAAAAGGATGTTGTGAAATATTATAAAATTCCACGGAATTTATTACAAAAAAGTTTAATTGATTTCGAGATCAACACATTATTTATGTGAAAAATGACAATTTAGAGTTATAGGAACATTTCTTTGTAAATTCTATAATAATTTATGTTCATGTTAACTTTCTATCTCTCACTCTGTATTTGGACTTTTTTCGGATTTATTTCTCTCATTATTTAATAGGTCATGCGGCGTTCACTCTGACAAGAAAAACACTAATCCTTGGTTTTTCTCAATTTTTTTTGTAAGAAATCACTACTGAAAGTTGTTTATTTTCCTTTTTAACCTAAATTAACACTAAAACATATGTAGTGTACGATGTCGCTTTACGAAATATCAAGGCGTTTGCTGCACCGATTACGCTGATTTTTATGACTTTCACTTCCGCCAAATTTGTTTACCCTACGTGAGATCTTGCCATCGTCAAACCGAGTAAGCCGCGTCGTGGAACGGTTAAATGCCGTTCGCGTGCTTCCCCATGTGGCGCTGTTTCTCTCTCCAGATCTCACAGCCTCCAGTGACGGCTCGTGCACTGACATTGGACTTAAGTGTTGTTACCAAGTAAAAATCATTCTCTAATTGTCAATTATATGCGTTCTCGCATTGGTTTCTTTCTCTACCTCACTTTCGATTCAAGATCGAAACTCCTAATAGAGTTATAATTACTGAACCAATCACTATGAAATAATACGATTGTATACTTGAATTTATTTAGAGCTGCTTTTGAAGTAAATCAGCTGTTGACGGTTTTATAAAGTCGGGAGCTTGAAAGTCACCATAGTGACGTCTCTGTTTCGACCGAGTGTAAGCTCCCGATTGGATGAAACCGTCAACAGCTGATTTACTTCAAACGCACCTCTAAATACATCCAGGGAGTGTTATAGGCTAATATGTAATATTTCATCCCGGAGTTTTCTATTCTCTTACACAATAATTATGTCGAAAAATAACTACTAAATGAATTTGGTTAGGATAGTAACAGTGTTCGAACAAAGATATTCGTTTGTCTAAGACAGGCAAGTCGCCCTCGCGAGTTACTTGACCACCAGGGAAGCACGGCGCTCCTGAGAGCCACTGTCTCCACTCTCACCCAGTTCCAGAAAGGGGTGAACTCGCCAAAGTTGAAGCGTGTGAAGCGGGGAATAGAAGCTTTATACGAAAATATCAAACAATAGCGATTTGAATTACGTTTATATTATTTAGGTACTATTAATACTACTATTAGAATTACTATTTCATATTTATTTTCTCGTTAAATTCTGCCGTGTGTACGCACTTTTGCCAGGATCAGGAATATGTTTGAATAGGGAATTCTTATCTTGCTTTAATTTTGTATAATGCTTTATTAAAGGGGAATTCCATTATCAGTTGATTATAGTACTAGTATGAATTATATTAACAAGTCTCTCTTATGGGCTCCTACTTTTAACAATCTTAACTGACTGTTAAACCTCTTAACATATGCATAGGAAGTAAAGGTAATAATTAAACTCTTAAGAAAACGCGATTACAAATCTAGACTCTTTCAGTTCAAAACGTCTAACTTTACTTTAAATTGACGATCTGAAATATTAATCATGATGTATTCCATGTTAATGGTTCATTTCTTGGCTTAAGTAGAGGAAATTGGAATTAATATATCTTTTAAGGCAATTAAGGTAATAAGTGAATTGTGACTAAATGTTGTGTTGTGTGAATGTTCATTGAACAACCTCACCATTCCGTTGCAGGAAATGGTTATTATTTTTCCCTGTATTAGGAGGCATTTCCCCGTAATGGATTGCAATTAGCTAAATAATAATTAAGACAATAACTCTGAACTGACTTCTTGAAAAGACTACCATGGGCCAGGTATCCGGTGATACACCTCCACCCCGGAGCAATTACTACAACCTTCACTTTATCTCGTGCCAATTACTCTGGACGCACTGCCTGCGAAGTCTAATAAGCTAATTACCTTGCTCGCAACCTTGACATCCCTGGCCTAATTAGACATCACAAATGCACAAACTCAGTAAAACGCATGTTCTAAAATACCACATCTGTAGAAATAATTAGTTGTACTGATCTTTATTTGAGCAATGTGACAACGAAGCAAAGTACCTCTAAGGTAAGGGGAAAACGAAATAATTTCATCATTATAATTTCAACACTTTATTTTTCAACATTATAATTTCATCATCATAATATCAACATTATAATTTCATCATCATAATATTAACATTATAATTTCATCATCATAAGATCAACATTATAATTTCATCATCGTAATTTCATGATTATAGAAGATGGCGGGAAAACATTTCAGCAACTTAAGTATTGATTTCCGATAGGAATCCGCGCGATATCTTTCCCTGGAGTGTTTGTAATCACGTGTCCCTTCGACATCGCGTGATAGCGTCCCGTGCGAAGATGGAAGAACACTCAGGGAGTTTGTGCACTCTCGAATGTTAAAGCCCTATCGATCTTCTGCGCATGCGCAGTTTAAATATCGCATCACTTTAGTACATCTGCGCATGCGCAGAAGATCGATAGTGCTGTCTGCTATGGCGTGCACAAACTCCCTATTCATCTCCTCAGGGGCAATCGTTCGACAGAGGAAACAGCTTGTGCGCCATCAGAACCCCAAAATGAAAACGGTAGTAATTTATTTTTAGCCAAAACGACTAGCCCTTAACTACGAATATACAAAAGTACAATCGTTAGGGTTTTCCTTCTGTTTTATCTTCCTTTTACAGCCCAATCACATTGGCCGTAAGTTCAAAAACTCAGAACTTTTTGGACGAGAAACGGACCGCAAGTTTTTCTTTTTAAAACGCACGTTTCGGAGGGACAGGGGTTCTTAACCTCTTGAAATGGCTACTGGTGTCTCTAGTGTCCATCCGTAAAGAAAATGGGCAGCCCGTGTAAACGCGACGTTTGGTTTCTACTAGTTTGGGACTTTGAAGAGTCTGTATGAGAACGCACAAGATAACTTTTCCGTGTAAAAGGCATTTAGGCTAACCTCTGTCAGGAAATCAAAGGCCGCTCGCAGCCTTTCGGGCCGAATGCCATCCTTGCCGTCGTCCCCTTTCACGCGCTCCGTATCGCCTGAGGACCGGAAATCAGGGCTGAGGCCCATTTTCAAAACGGAAAGCGCCCGACTACAGCCCGCAGTCAGGTTTCCCTCATATCCCCTTTCGCTTTTGGCTTCTTCCATTGCAATCCGGCCAGTGTTTCGAAATAGAGAAGGAGGAAACAATTTAGTTGTTTCCATTCATGAATACGCAAATGCACCAATACGATCTTGCGCCAACGAGAGAAATGCTTGAATGCAAGTGAACGTGGTAGAATCTTCCGGGCTGTGTATTTAACGAAAATAAAATATACTTATTCCGCAGCTTTTAAGGGAAGAACGTGGACCCCCTTTTCCCCTCTCCCTTCACATTGAAGCAGCTCTTGTAGAAATCACTTCCAATAAGTTAAGAACATTCGATACAGTTTAATTCCAAAGTAAGCTTTCCTTACTCCATCTATTATATTGCTAAAGTTGTACAAAACCAACAAAGTTAAAAGGAACATTTGTTCTATTTCTTTAAATATAAAGCGAAAGGGCTCTCCCAAGCCTGATACCTAGGCGAGATCTTTCATATTCTCACAAGCAAAACAAGAAGGGTGCAATCGGTGTATTCCTGTTTGGGGAAATAGGTAAAAGGCTTAGAAAAAGTTGACTGCTGGATTGCAGGCGGCGTACGTCTTTCCAGCCGTCTAGTTCCTCGATCTCAACGTGACTGTGTGCGCGCCGTTAAGGTAGTGTGGTCGTTTGATCGACTGCGGTGAAGTACCCCTCAATTGAAGATAATTTATGTTCCGCAAATTCATAAGAAAAAGTTTCACCCTTAGGGTGATAATTTTTTAATAAAATTAGTGCAAGCTCTTCGGGGAAAATTTTGGAGGCATATGTTATTCTAGGATTTTTCAGTTACACAATCGAAATATCTTATTTTGTTAATACATAATACTTTTTATGAATCGGGTGATATTAAATGTAACACACCTCATCAGACAATCAAAGGAGTAATTAATTAAAATCTGCTGCGAAATCCGTAGCAATCGGAAGAACTGGTTCTCGGTCTAGGGGCTAAACTGTCTACGAATTACGGTATTGTCATTAATATTTCTCTCCGGGTAAGTTCGAAAACATCAACTAAATAAAAAAAATAGTATCGTGCACAACCACTAACTACTTGACTATAATTCATTTTCAGTACTAAATTTAATAGTGATCATTGATGATTGGAGAGCAACATTTCAATACTTCTCTTTTAACTAAATACAAATAATTATAAAGATTCTCCATCCACATTTACAAGCAGTTATTGTTAATTCTTAGGTGTAATAAATAATTGAATATTTGACTAGCGATTGGCGTGAACACACAAACTTAAATAGCTCTTCCTTCCATAGTCGCCTTCCTCGCAACTCCCAAGGAGCTATATATGTGTTTATTGTTTACCTCAGTGTACACGGTCGGAAGCTTCGGCCTAGCCGAAGTAGGAAGACTGGTACCCGGGCGCTAGCAGCTTTGTCTATCGCATCTACTACTTAACAAATGTGCTTTTGAAGAAAAGGTGTTGTACAAACTCTTCATGCGAACAGAAAATTTAGAAAAGACAATTATAATTGTTAGTACTGAGATGTAGCCCTTACGTTACGTAAAGAATGAAAATGTTACTTGTAGGAACTTACTGTAAGGCTTAAAACTACTATTTACAATTATTTCCGAGTGATTCTACCGAGCGTAGTAGACTAGTGCGTAGCGCGCTCGCTTCGCAATCGGGAGGTCCGAGTTCCATCCCTCGGCCGGTCATCGGGGTTTTTGTGTTTTTCCTCGGTCATAAGGCGAATGCCACGATCAACTCCCGCCTCCTGCCAACATCATCCTAGTCCTTTCACACCTCATCATCATGCTACCATTTCATTCAGCATTTCCCACAAAAGGCAGGAAGCCCAAGCCCTTAATAGAATATTAGATGGCTAATAATAATAATATAATTATAATAATATTATATTATTACATTATTAATATATTATATAATATTATTATAAGTGATTCTACGTGTATTACCACATTTGCTGTGTGAAGGGCGTAGGTTTGAGAGCAAGTCCAACCGCTGCTGTTATGGCACGCTGGGTGACCGTCCCTGGCGACCGTTCAGCAACTTGCCCATCTTCTCACACTTCCCAAGGAACTTAGTCATAGCTAACAGATTACCACGACGCTTCGTTACGTCCTTGAACACACGTGACTTGTGGATCGAGTTCGAGTTCAGATCGCAGACACTGAAACAAATTCGAAGTGCCGATCCTGTGGCCGAGATCGCCAAGGCAGTAATGCCGTAGCAATCTCGGACCGAAGGATCATGGGTTCAAGTCCCGCCTGGGGCATGGTTGTATTGTGTTCGTTCTTTCAACCCCTATCATCATCATCATCATCATAATAATCGTGTCGTCCTCACAGTTACCATACCGTTACAAGCAATAGTGGTCGCTAATGACCTAGTAGTTGGTGCAACCTTAAATAATAATAAAAAAAATCTTGCACTCATTTTACCAGTTGCGCTTTTTAGAAAGTGTAAAGTTACTTTTACACGGGAGTGATTTTTAGTCAGTGCTCTGACGTTACGCTACACAGTGCACTAACAAGATGTCGAGACATGAAAAGTGAGTTGTCAGCACTTTCGCCAGTGAGTGCGTTGTCAGTTTTCATAGGACGTCATCGACACCAAAGGTCTTTTTCCTCTCTTTACGTGTGTAGTGTTGTCAGTGGTGAATTTGTGCTAGCTGTAAACTAACATACTCTAGCATCGTTTTGAATAGTTTATCGCGTGGAAACATAAGATCACTCCTAGTATGGTTTTCTATTGACGTTTCGACAAATATGAAGAATCAAAAAATTGGAGGAAAAGCGGGGTAAGGTGTGTAATGGATCGTAATTTGGTGGTCATGGAAAGAAAAGGGGTTTTGAAATCATAATGAATGAATTGAATAACGATCCACCTTTCTACAAAGTTTAATACGAATGTCTGCAAGCGACTTCGATTTCAACGTTCCTGGATGTCTAACGAAACCTCAGTCACCACTTACTTGGTCGGAGGCTGCATAGTTTTCTTTCAATTTCTACGCGCATCAGGAACTATTAATATAGGTTTTAACATCTCCCACATGCAAATATTTATGGATGCACATCAACAACAAAAAATAGGGAAAAGTAGACCGACTCAGCGCCTCGTTCTGAAGGGTTCCTGCCGGGCATGTTTCACCGGTCAACACCAGGTGAAAGCCGGAGTAGTATTCTAACAAAAGAACCAAGGACCACGCGCGCGATCTTTCCTTCCTCTTCTTTGTCCTATCCTCACGCCTTATTTGCACACACTTACACTTACATACACTACACCGCCCTTCATGTTGCGATCGAAGAGCTTGTCCCGGCTGTGGCGGTGCCTGGGTGTTGTAAGATACATAGATAAGGAAAACACACTCAGGTTGACGTGTAGGTCGGCACCGGGTCTCGCCATCCAGCGAGGGAAGAACACGGCCACCACCAGTGATAAAACCGGCACTACACGTACGGTGCCAGTGATCACTGCAGTTGACGTGCCCGGAAAGGTCATATAATCAATCAAGATACGTTAAGTGAATGCAGAGTACACATTTTATAGTTTCTCTATTTTCTCTTCGCCGACTTCTTTTTTTCCCTTTTTATTTCTAATTATCGTTCCCTTCGTCTCAGTCCTCTTCCTCCTCCTCGTTCTTTGCAGTGTATCAGCTAACATTTATGTAGCAAGATAATTTAAGAGTTCGCTGCAATACGAAAACGTGTACAGCAATGCACAGCGTTCTAATGTTTTTAATAGATGTGTCTTAAATGCCCTTGAATTTCTTGACTCCACTTTCCATCGTTATGTATCCCCCCCCTTTTGAGGCAAAGGGCAAAACATTATCGAGAGTTAGGATGTCTTGACCGCTTAAATTTGGCGCCTCTAATCATGCGGTATCAACTGCGAGAGTGACGTGTGTCAGTGCCGCGCCAGAGGGCTGCCGCGGCGTCGGTCGGGAGCTACCGATTACGTCAGCGCTACGAGGAAGCCTCTCAACGAAAAGCGGGGGAGGGCGGTGATCACGTGGCTGGGAACGTGCCATTGCCACCGCCGCCGCCGCCTCTGCTGCCGCCTCCGCCTCCGCCTCCGCCACCGCCTCCGCCTCCGCCACCGCCACCGCCACCGCCACCGCCGCCGCCACCGCCACCACCACCACATCCGACGCCGCCGCCTCCGCCTCCGCCGCCTCTTATGCCGCCGCCGCCTCCGCCTCGGCGTCTGCTCGGGCGAACACGCGCTAGTCATTGGCGCGGTATCGCGCGCGCTCGCTGTACGGGTTGCGGGAGGCGAGCAGCGGGTAAGCTACCTCTGGGCGAGTGGTGCGAAGGGCGCAGTCTCCTGAGCGCCCGTCCCCCGCGGCGTTTTCACTTGCTGAAGGGCGCGTTGCTGTGCCCCTCCGCGCCTCCCCTCCTCTCCCCGCCTCGCATTGACTCATGGCGGTTTGGCGGAACGTCGAGCTTCAATTTGTTCACACGCCAGGATTGAGATACGTTATTGCCTTTCCTAAGAACTTTCAATGGTGCGGGTGGCGAGAAGATGCAGTTTTGTAAACTGAAATGTGCAATAATGATAAGTGCCATAGCACATACTTTCTCGCATAATTTGTCCCGTTTGCAATTTTCGAAATTTCAGAGTTCACCATTAATCAGATCTTTGCCACTTCTATGAGCATATACATATTATCCGAGGAAAAATGATCAAAGAACAATTTTGGAGCTAATTTTCATATCCTGCTTTTAAAATTGACACACACATGTACACAGTCAGACACACACACCCAGGCAGGCACAGGCACAAAGTAAAAATTGCCACAACAGTAACATACCACAAAGTAAAAACTGCAAATGGGTCTAAATGTACGCAAACTGGAACAATTGATAAGGTTCTCACGTCCTCAGTCACATCAAAACCTATCCCTCATCCATAAGACTTACTTACGAACAATTAATAATGGGGAAATAATTACTAAGTTTAAAACTTCCTTCAGTCATAGTCTACTTACTATCTTTTTTTCCGTATTAAGTTTCGTAAAGCGTGGTTTTCACAATTGTTGTCACTGGTTTGGAAACCCGGAAGAGTTCTGCTTTTGAAACTGGCGTACCATAAGTAAATTCTGTCTACCTTTTTCTTCCCATTTTCTTTTAATAATAATAATAATAATAATAATAATAATAATAGCAGTAATAATAGTAGTAATAATAATAACAGTAATGATAATTAGAAATAATATTAATTTAAGTAAAGTAGATTACATTCACTTAACTAGGTATCAGTTGAGTGTTTCTTGTTCAAAATGCAGGTCACGATAGACAGTCATTTTATAAAGTTAAGGATTTTGTATTTATATGCCAGTGAATACTTTCTCGTCTGACTACTTACTTACGCAGTAAAGAGAAATGTAGTGCTACATTAACATCGGACATTTTCCGACAGAAAAACTCGTATTTTGAAGCCTTCAAAGTGAAAAAATTGGATAAATCGTGTTCCATCGTGATGTAATTTACTCATTATTTGTATCTTATGTCATCAGATTTCACTTTCTATGGGTATGGAAATATTAGTCGATGGCGGATAAGTTGGGCGGCTGTCGGACCGACGGACCGACCGACGGAACGACGGACCGACCGACCGACCGACGGACCGACGGACCGACGGACCGACCGACCGACCGACCGACCGACGGACCGACCGACGGACCGACCGACCGACCGACGGACCGACCGACGGACCGACCGACGGACCGACCGACCGACGGACGGACCGACGGACCGACCGACGGACCGACCGACGGACCGACCGACGGACCGACGGACCGACCGACGGACCGACGGACCGACCGACGGACCGACCGACCGACGGACCGACCGACCGACGGACGGACCGACGGACCGACCGACGGACCGACCGACGGACCGACGGACCGACCGACGGACCGACCGACGGACCGACCGACGGACCGACCGACCGACGGACCGACCGACCGACGGACCGACCGTCGGACCGACCGACGGACCGACCGACCGACGGACCGACCGACCGACGGACCGACCGACCGACCGACGGACCGACCGACCGACCGACCGACCGACGGACCGACCGACCGACGGACCGACCGACCGACCGACGGACCGACCGACCGACCGACGGACCGACCGACCGACCGACCGACGGACCGACCGACCGACCGACCGACCGACGGACCGACCGACGGACCGACCGACGGACCGACCGACGGACCGACCGACCGACCGACCGACCGACGGACCGACCGACCGACGGACCGACCGACCGACGGACCGACCGACCGACGGACCGACCGACCGACGGACCGACCGACCGACGGACCGACCGACCGTCGGACCGACCGTCCGACGGACCGACCGACCGACGGACCGACCGACCGACGGACCGACCGACCGACGGACCGACCGACCGACGGACCGACCGACCGTCGGACCGACCGACCGACGGACCGACCGACCGACGGACCGACCGTCCGAAAAAAATCGTCCGTCCGCCCGTCTCAACGTAAGTGCCCACACCTTTTTGATGATTTTCTTCAAAATTGATATTTGCTGATCGATATGGAAAAATTCGAGGCCCTTTCGATTTGAATCGGGTATTTTGATTTTTATGAGTATTTTACATCAAGTCAACATTTTCGATTTTTTTTAATGGCACTAAACCTTTTCTGCTGAAAGCACATATAATGTATTAAAATGGCACAGATCTCGTTTCCGTTGAAATCTGAATTTTCGAAAATTGCAAAAGTTGAAATTGTTTTCGCAGACAATCTACAACTACAACATTGAAGATATACATTTATCCTTAAAAAATTGTTCCTCAAAGACATTTTCACATAAAGTCGTGTATGCATTTTCAACAATTTGAATAGTTTCTGCGTAATTTTGCATGATATACAGGCACTTTTAAAACAATTATTGTCCCCAAAATGACTCCAACACGTTATTTTAATTTATATATTTCCCTCGGATTGAGCATTCGACGCTTAAAAATGGCGGAAGTTCCATTGTCCGCGAACTTTCTGCAATTTCGAAAATTGCAAAATATTGCAACATCTCAAAATACGATAATAGATATTTTTCCTAAATGAACTCTGTACTAAACTACTGTTTCTTGAATAAGGTAATATGAATGTTTTTGAAAAAAGAACGGTTTTTGCACATTTTTGGCTTAAATTAAAATTTCTCAAAAAGGGCTTCAATTTTTTTTTGTTTTGTTTTCCATCGGACTTCCAAAACGTGAGCCTTTGTCTGCATTTTAAAAAACAAACAAAAAATTAACCTGACAAAATAACTATGTTATTGAGATATTAATGTGTTCCTTAAGTTGGTTGAAAACTAGGTCTTCAAGTAATAAAAATAAAAACCTCTTAATTTTTGAAAATTGCAGAGTTCAACTTTTCTTTAATCGTCGGGAAAGTTCAGTTTAGCTCTGAGGCTGGTTGTGTGATTTATCGTGATTTTCCTGCGGTCTGTAAGAAGCTGAGTTCTAAACCCATCACGATGAAAAAAATGCTGATTGGTAATTCTATAGCATTATATTCGTCGTGCTGTCATGTTCATATGCTTTGGCATACAAGTCCGTTCTGATGACGCTTCTAGTGCGCATACCCGATGTCTACACACACACACACACACACACACACACACACACACACACACACATTAGCCGTCGTACGCACGTAGCCCGACTTCCATAGTTTCACACGTATTGTTTGCGGCGCCAGGACGCGCAGTTAATAGCGACGTCGGCGCCGGTGGAGTGTAAATTGATCGTTTAATGTACGTCGTCACGTTTCAGAGAAGCCTGAATTTCAAATGAATTTCTCGATGATGCAGAAAAGCCGAGGGCTTGGACCATATTGTATTGATTCTCTATACTAGTGGTGGATATAGCATTAATATTAACAGATTGTGATTGTGTACAATCTGAGTACGATAGTTTACGATATGAACACAATTATTTGTTTTTGTAATTATACAATTGAAAAAAGGATGGATATTGGATTTTATAAACGTATTTTTGGGTTAATTAGCGCAACAAATAAAGAGTTAATATAAATGTTATATTTAAAATAACATTTGAAATCATATTCTCGTCCGTTTCGATCAAGTTAGTCAAGGATCCTCTTCAGCATAAATCTGTAATACAAGAAATGTCATTGGGTCTCACTACAAAAACAATTTTCATTAGGCCACCAATTTTGTCCGAAATATTAAAGTATCATCCTCGAAGTATCATCCTCCACCGGCGCCGACGTCGCTATTAACTGCGCGTCCTGGCGCCGCAAACAATACGTGTGAAACTATGGAAGTCGGGCTACGTGCGTACGACGGCTAATGTGTGTGTGTGTGTGTGTGTGTGTGTGTGTGTGTGTGTGTGTAGACATCGGGTATGCGCACTAGATACATATCACTTTGTGATATGTATGTTCACATGTGCGAACAGTTGCTGGCACAACGAAATGGAAAATTACTGATTTTTATCTATAACTATTTCTTCATCATGGAAACAATAGAATTTTTTCTATTGTTACAACAACAATAGAAAAAGATTTTCACCAAAACCTTGAAATGATAAAAACTAAAGGTGTGTGATGGCAATACCAAACGGGTGGACTGTCCTTATTGCCACTTCCATCTGCTTTAAGGGAATTGTCGGTTGCTTTAAAAGATTTTAATCAGCTTCTCCGACAGTGTTTCCTTTTCTTTAAGATGCCTATATCTTTACTCTTCGTCCTTTGCAGTTGTTCGCACACTCTTTCGATACGGAAGTTTTGAAGAAGAACGCAAGTTATTTCTTTGCCTTATTTTTAGTACACAACAATACAATACTATTTAGTGGTAATATTATTGTACGATTCCCAGAAACTTCCCAGAAGCAAATATAAGTTAATATCTCTTCCATTCCTATTATCTTATTAATCGTGCTTACGTGCCATTGGAATGCTTATTTCGTGAAGTGGAAATTCAGTGTTACTATTTATTCAAATGTATTTGCAACTTATAATTTCCAGAATTGAATAAATCATTAATAGTAGTTTTGTGCATTTGCCTGTTTCATTTTAGTAGTACGCTGCAACTGCACCAAATATCAAGAAAAGTACAAGGAAATGTAGTAGTTCTCATATTTAAGACATTCATATGGTCCTTTCACGTGGTTGGTTGAAGGGTAGGGATTCCATTAGTCTCCAGTAATGCCTTATTCAATAAACGTTGAGGTGGTCATGCTTTCTTATGCATTCACTTGCTTTCTTGCATTTTTATGCTTCATAAAATTGTAGAAAATAAAGAAACTACTTTAATCTATTATCACGAACTCAGAATTAAGGGTCCAGTCTTAATGAGGCATCATTGTTTTTAAAGATAATTCTTATATCTTTTCTATTTTCATTTTTATTCACTTTCAAGAACATATAGGTTTTCTAAGCGCAGGAGCGCAGGAGTTGGTGGCTGACGTAAGATGACTTTAAATTCAGATTCTTCACATATACTTTCATTCGATAGAGATAAATAATTCCCTACAATTTTATAAAGATTTACGAGCATTAAAGTCATATCTTTACTAACGAAAATATTCTGAATTCAGTTTTAAAGATCGATTATTGCAAAATTTGGCAAAATTTTGAAGTACGTGAAAGGTAATAAGGAAAACAAAGAAAGTATTCCGGCGTTCTGCGAAGACGAAGACGGTCGTTATCTACTGATGGCAATGAAAAGCCGGTGTCTTTAAATATAGACATCATGCACTTTTGTTTATCTGAAGGATCTAAACCGTAACTATATCAACACCCGTGTTGAAATTTTCCGAGTATATGTACTAGAAATTATTAGAAGGACCGCTAAAATCAAGAGAAATAATTCTGTACATAGGTCCTGATGGGATAATAGGAGAAAACCTAAACTTAGGAGGGGAAGTAATGATTCTTTACCTTGCGCGAATAATGGACGTCTACATAAATAATAATAATAATAATAATAATAATAATAATAATAATAATAATAATAATATGATGATGATGATGATGACGATGATGACGACGATGATGGTGATGACTTGATGACGATGACGATGATGATGAGGATTCGTCAAAATTGGAAAAGGGCAATTGTGTAGCAGATTCTCAAGGGGAGAAGCAATCCCCTCTTCAGCGGGATTCTCTGTGTCGAGTGACCTCAAAATACGTTGCAAGGCGCCACAAGGTGCATTGGACTGTCGCGTCCAGTTGCGTTGTCATGTGAACAATATCCATTTTTGGGACTGAAAATAGCCATTAAGGGCAACAAAATAGTTTCATTAACATTTTATTTTCTGAAATAATTTTCTGTCCTCACGAAATTTTAAACTAGGGTTCACTCAACCCATAAATCCCCTGCACGAGGCGCCACTGGAAACCAAATTATAAAAGCAGAGAATACCGTAATTGTAAAATACGATATACACAGCAAAGAACTAATGTAGAAAAGTTCTCATTTGTGAATCGCACTATAATAGTTGGAACAAACTACCTGTAAAAACATCCGTCTTTTAGAAACATAAAAAAATATGCCTACTCTAATTTAGATCATTACTACTTGTGTCAATACAGGGGCAAGATTAGATTTGATTTATTTCATCTGATGGGGGCTAGGAGTTGCGTCGATCCTCCGCGTTTTTCGAGAAACGTTCGAGTGAGGGAAACATCACTTGCCGCACACTAGAATGCTTTAATCGTATCTAGTGTTTTACTTGTTTTAAGAGCGCACCTTGAACTGAAGTAAATAATTTTTGTATGCATAAATATTTTTTATTAATAAAATTCTGTCTAAATTAAGACTATGGCATTGGTACTCAAATTATTGAGTACGTATCAATGTATGGGTGAACTAAGTGTGTACATCAGAATATAGTTCCATTGCCTGAATGCGAAGACTATAATGCCGTAATTCTTTTAAGCAGTTCGCTCCCGTCTGATTCTGAAGTGGTCGACGGTTGAAGTCGCTGTTAAAAATATATTGGTCTAGTATACTTTATAATCCTCAGAAACGTCTACTTTCGTTTCTTCATTGGCCGCCAAGAGACAAAGAACGTCCAAAAGAAGCACAAAGATCGCAGCCGCCAGGAAAAATTAAAAGAGCACAGTCGTTGAGCGAATCGCGTGACTGACCCAAAATAAACCGCAACCATTCACGCGCCTGTATTGAATTCCGCTCCGGAGGCAAATTGCTTCCTTTCACCCGATGCGCCAGGCAGTCACATTTGACTTGGCGAACAAAGCGGCCACATCGAAAGAGACTCCTTCCGTTCATCGGCAACACTCCAATTTGTTGGCGCTTGCCGCGGGCGGGCACGTGACCCCGGATGCGGTGCGGTGCAGTCGGCGACAGCTGGCGCGGGTGGGGGCGGGGACGGGGCGGGGCGCGTTCGAAGCACGCCCACGCCCATCCTTTTGCTGGGCCCGCGCGGCCACGAAGACGTCTAAGATCAGCGCGGCTTTGTTAGCGTGCGACTGGAGGCGAGTGGCGCGCTGCAATACACGTGCCCTGCCCTGCCCTACCCTGTTCCGCCCCGCCCCCGCCCTGCCAGCGCGTCTTCCGAGGCAGAAGCCTTTTGCGTGCCCCGCGCGAACAGGAATAGATCGCGGTAGTCGCGCCGCGCGTCGCGTGCTCACCGCCACGCCCCCGCCTTCTTTCCCTGACTCCGCGTCGCCCGTTCGCCCTGCTAAAGGTTAGTTCCTGCTCAAGCCAATTCCCCTTTTCACCCACGATCTCTCTCTCTCTCTCTCTCTCTCTCTCTCTCTCTCTCTCTCTCTCTGTCTCTCTCTGTCTCTCTCTCGCCCTTTCTCTCTCTCGCCCTTTCTCTCTCTCCCTTTCTCTCTCTCCCTTTCTCTCTCTCCCTTTCTCTCTCTCCCTTTCTCTCTCTCCCTTTCTCTCTCTCCCTTTCTCTCTCTCCCTTTCTCTCTCTCCCTTTCTCTCTCTCCCTTTCTCTCTCTCCCCCTTTCTCTCTCTCCCCCTTTCTCTCTCCCCCCCTTTCTCTCTCCCCCTTTCTCTCTCTCCCCCTTTCTCTCTCTCTCCCCCTTTATCTCTCTCTCCCCCTTTCTCTCTCCCCCCTTTCTCTCTCTCTCCCCCCTCTCTCTCTCTCCCCCCTTTCTCTCTCTCTCCCCCTTTCTCTCTCTCTCTCCCCCCTTTCTCTCTCTCCCCCCTTTCTCTCTCTCTCCCCCCTTTCTCTATCTCTATCTTTCTCTCTCTCTCTGTTTTGCCCTTCCCCTTTTCATACGCATCTCCTCCCCATCCATCCCTTTCACTCCTCCCCCTCCCCACCGCCTTTCCGAACTCACATCTATCTTCATTCTTTCATTTACCGTCGCATAAGAGAATAATCTTAGTTTTTTCTCGTTCCTCTTCTCTCCATATCCTCCTCCCTTCCTGAGTTAAACGGCCGATCTCCTGGCTCCGTAAGGCCACGCGCCCTAGTCGTCGACTACCGCGGGCGGCTGGCCGCGAGCCAGGCACGTGCGTTTGCGGATCAGCGCAGGTTTTCACGGCTATATACAGCAGGCATCCGAAGAAATAATAGGGTTTTGCAGGGCGTAGCGTAAATCCTGGAACCACGAGACCAGTAGCGTGTCAAGTGTATGAGTGTTTTCACAACGTTTTGCTCCAAATAGAAACAGTTTCGAACTGTGATGCTAACTAAATAATGCCATGTCATTTTGAATCACATTTATTCGGCAAGATCTGCGCATCAACCACCGACAATATTGTTTATATTAATTATTAAATAAATATGATACATAATTAATACATTAACTAATTAGTCGTTAATATTCTATTGCATCACGGAAGTATACTAGTGATAGCAGCGCACTCTTCCGTCACTGTTGAGAACAAATCCATAAAACATCGTTATCGTGTTACTTTTTGGTGCAATGTGATTATACTTGCTTATTCTGGTGGAGCTACCTTTTGCATCGTGACTAACGAAAGGATGGAGTTCATTCAAGAGTAGATGCTCAAAAGGGGGATCACGCTGTGGTGCTTCATGCTCTGTAATTTGGCGTTTTCATGATAGTATAAGTGTTTTCTCGTAAGAAACGTCCCTAATGGAATTCAACATGGCGGAGTTGCGGTACTGTCAACCTCATCAAAATGAATCGCGAAAGTACATTGAGGATACTGACGAGGCGTGCGTAAGTATACGCAGTGTCCTTCAAGTATGAAATTCGCAGAAATTATTAACATGGTCTCGTAGATGTGAATGTTCTTGACAAATACCTCGACACGGCGGCGTGTCCCTCATAAACCAGTTGTGGTTATGGAAGTTTTGTTTAAATGTGGCGTCCGTGGATTAACAAAAACACTGTTGCCAGTCTTGTGACGTTAATTTAAAGAATAAAAGAAAGGCGAAATGTCATGATTGCGCAAATTGGATGAAGTCCAAGATCAATGATTGACAGCCAGGCGCTTAATACTTATTCAGTTTGCACTGCTGTTAACTCAAGTACGCTACGTTCAAAGAAGTCAGATGATACAAAGATTACGAATTTTTCTGGTAGGGATGCGTTCGGCCTTGAGGGTTCTTAAATATTAAGTGGTTCATAAGTTTATCAGAGGATGGCGTGTTGGTGGAGTCCTGAATTTATGCAAATGTCTATAGGGCAGTCACATTTTCTGCCAGGAAGAGTAAGTTAAGGATAATGGCATAAAACAGTAGCATCTTACTAATGCATTTCTAAGATCGCTTTTATTTGTATTTTTTATTTAATAGGTAATTATTACACTTACAAATGAAATAAATTGATACTATGTGGCTAGACCGAAGACCTTTAAGACATTACAATACCTATATCCTACAGTGTTCTAACTTTTCGAATTCTGGAATTCAGCCCAAATGGTCTCTCCATCGCATCAAAGCCGCGGAAAAGAGACCTTAAGGTACGACTGAGGAAAAAATACCTTAAGAGGGAAAAACCTGCCATGAGACTCCGAGTACATGCTAATTTATCAGATTTTTTTAAAACTAGTGTTTATTTATTTCCTGGCGCGGATAATGGCCCATGGTCCTTGACCCATCGCATTCTACTTCCAGTGCTTGGCCTTCTCAGCACTTGAAATCAAACAGCTCCACAGAAGATCGTCCGCACCATCGCTTCTTCACTTCCATTTCCGGCACATTACATTATGGCACTTACATTTGATTTGTTCCTTCTCTGCGATTAAAAAAAATATTGTCATTTGAATGTTGTTGTGGTGGTGGTATTGCCATTGACGTGTCCCTGAATAGGACAGTATTTTTTTGGCATTTTTACATTCTCATAGAGAGAAATATTGTAAAGTTGCGGCAGAAATTGACGATTTTCGAACAAACTTGTGTTGTGGCTCACTGGTAATGAACAGATGGATTAGTCTTGTTCAATAAATAGGAAATGCGAAATCAGCACTCACGGTGTGGGTCCTTAATATCAAAACGTTAATTGAAAAAGATCTAAATTAATGGCTGGGTCAGGTCCAGGTGTTTCACAGGGGACACTTCGAACTCGGGAGTATGTTTGGAGAGATTGTAATGGCGGCGAACCCAAAATTACTGAGAAAGTTGCGAAGACATGCGAGTTTGCAAAATGGAACTAGATTCAGATGTAACTTCCAAGTCAGAATTGTCCAACTTGCAAAGCCTCAAGGTCCACAACTAAAACCTTTAGTATGATTGCAGGCCATATTTTCTTTACTTGGGAGATCCACATCTGACATTCCCGTATTGTTGAACTCGGCACATTGCCCGGCTACTCTGAAACAGGGGACGGGGAATGGAACCAGGAGTCCTATAATGCCATACCATCCATAATGCTGTGAAAGGCACTGGAATTATTTTGCATTTCTGAATTAACTATAAAAAAAACTTTAATCTAAACATAACCTATTTTTACTTTAATGGGAGGTATTTACCCAGGTAGGGCGTGTGCGCTAGGCATACAATGTTCTCGCCCGACAAGAATGCAAGGGACTTTCACTTTGGACTAATAGTCTTTAGCGGACTACAATAAATTACGCCGCGGACCGACTGTTGGACAAACCTGTTCTAAGTGTTGCTTTGAATCGGGGTTCTGCTTACACTGGAGAAAGTATTTCCGCGATAAGAATAAAGACTAAATGACAATAATCCTTTCAATTACCCGGAAACCTAGTAAAAGAAGGTTACATCTAAGGTTGCGAATTTAACATTCTCCATATAGCTATGTTTTGTACACTTTTCCACCAACGTTCCACAGTTATTCGATCGAAAGGTTGTATAGAATTTTAGTATTTTAAATAGTTGGTCTTGTTATGTACTATTTAGTCCAACAAAGTTGAAAGGAAGAAAAACATGATAATAATACACGATTCGATACTTAGGCAAACAAAGTCAGTTTTCTTCCCAGATCAAGAATTTAACCAGTCATGCTTCACATTGAAATTTTGACTTTCCAGAGTTTGGCATTGCTTCAAAAATCCGACCGAATTTGTAAATAATACCCCCACACTTTGCGCATTTCTACAAGCCATCGGTCAAGAAAAGATACGTGGATATTATATTCAAATTTAAACTTAGCGGTTCTTCAAAGTCACTAGCTGAACGGAGAGGGGGACATTGTCATCCAATCGCGAGCTTCGTTACACCTTTGTTTTAGTATTGGAGCTCCCTATTGGATGACATTGTTCCCCTCTTCTTCCAGCTCGTGGCCTTGAAGAGCCACTACGTGCAAGTCGGAGTATAGTTCAACAGCGCCTCTCCCGCTGTCGCAGACGAACACGTGTTTTCCACGGCAACCACGTGTCGCCGCGGCTTTCCTTTGCGGAGGTGGGTGTCGGCCTCAACGACACAAACGGTGCGGAATAAATATTCAATCGAGGAGAGCTTTATTTTAGCGCTGGCCTTGAGTATTTTTGTTCGGCCGGTGTGTTCTGAAAAAAAGCGAAAACATTGCGATTGGATTTTTTTCTCCCGAAAATGCTGTCTTTTATCCCAGGGCGCGAATGATAATTCTGGATAAAGAAGTTTCCTCTAGGTGAGTTAAAATTATAGATACTGGGATGGCCAGGTAGTTGCTTTTGGAAGTGAGGTGCGTAAGGGTATAACAGCGTCATAGAGCTACGCTTCCTGCATCAGAGAAGCCCATGGGCACGAGGGAAGTTAAAAACAGCCACCCGAACAATGAGCTCCACACCGGACCAGTGGGATTTCCTGGGGGGAGGGGGGGAGGTTACTAGGCGCCGGGGTGTCGCTGTTATGAGACAGGTCGCTTACGAAGCGTCGCAGGGCAGCGCATGGAAGTTCATGACGTACCAAATCACGTGGTTCGGCCCTTAAGCAAACCCCTTAGCAAGAGCAAGGAGGGACTATATATATATATATATATATATATATATATATATATATATATATATATATAGAAATATATATACAGAAATATCTGAGAAAGATCTTTCCGGCATGATATTACCGGAACTATTTGTTGCCGTGTTTGATGACGTCGTAAGGAAAATAGCGCGTGAACTAAATTGAGAGTATACCTCCCTTCCCGACATAACTAGTGGAAGGCAGAAGATGCAAGTCGCGGTCGCTCTTAATGTGCTAAATGAGGAGATGAAGTAACGCCGACGATTGGTGAGAACGTGTGACTGTTTTTTAAGAAGAAAGGAAAAGACGGCTTTTGCGAATTAGGTATAGGAGTTTTAAAATTTTTCATAAAACAAAATAATTTTTTGGACTTCGATTCACGTGGGAGCAAAGTAATTTTCTTTTTATGAAAAGTGCAATTACTAATTCGGTAAAAAGTTTTAAGATATCTATTAATACCTGCTACTGATATATTAGAGATTAATCTTAAAATTGATTTAGATTAGATTAATATCTTAATAATTTTTAACGTAAAAAATTAATAATCAGCGGGCACCTATTGCTGAACCAAAATTTGAACCTTTAATAATATACCATAGACGGCTTAGAATATTTATGACCACTTCTTTTATTGTAGTAAACCTTTTACATACACCAATTTTACAAGAAAAAAACAGAGAAGAATGGCAGAATCAGATTTTTAACAATATGCAAAGAAGATGTATAGAAGAGAATGGCTGGAACGATAGAGATTGGGATGCCAGAGACAACCGCAAGAGCTGTAAAAACTCGCAAGAAAAAGAGAAGTGTATATAGCTCACTCGTGTCAGTGTTCTTGTGGTGTACTCATGACGTCACAGTATTGTGGCTCACTTTAAGTTCAGCTATTTGTCAAATGCCGTTTTCTTCAAAAATCACTTTTTTAACATAACTGTCTAGACGTGTTTATGGCAAGAAAAATGTATTCCCTAGTGACTGAGGAACAAATCTGACCATGATATTCCGATTTCAGTGCAAACTAAGGTTCAAATGAAAGGTGGGCCATATTAGCAGTCAGACCATAATACCCTTAACCACAATAGTTTTTTTTATTACGGAACCTTTGGTTAAATTCTGTGATTTCTAAATTTTTAATAACTATCGTTCTGTTGAAGTATATTTCAGAAGCATGGTTTTGTAATTTCTTCTGATCGTGTATTTTTTTTTGAAATGTTTATTGAAGTCAATGTAGATAAATTTTAATTTGACCCATTGTTACCCATGTGTTTCAGTATTATTTTGTGCTAGATGCGAAATATCTTTAGAAAAATATTTCGAATATTTTTGTCATAATATTGTTCGATTTTTTTATTACGTTCAAATACTCACTTTACACCTTTACTTGGTGTTATGTTTAATATTCAATGTTTTTGTGAGTTTTAATAGTTATTTTGCCATATTATTACAATTCGAGTTTGGAGATTATCAAGCGAGGACGATGCGTTGGGTTTATCTATTTTGTAAAACTTCCCACGACTATCCTTCCTGCGATAGATAACACACTGATGTTGATAATAGTTAATAAGAGGCCATCGATTATAAGAACACTTCTGTTCTAATGTTACTTCCATTACCAAACCTATCGTTTTGTTAATTGTGAGCCACTTCAAATGGCGCTGATCTCACAACCTAAAGACAATGTGAGTGATTTAAAATTTATTTCATAAATTTAATTTTTATGAAGAAATTACTTTGTCTTGAAACGGTATTACAAAACTAAAATTGTGTGACCTTGTCTCAGAGAAAGAAGTCAAAAACCTGTGGAAACTACGTGGACCTCAAATTGGAATTTTCAACATATATTTTATAAATAATTCCGAAAAACTGAGCACCATGAACAAAATGTTCTCTATGTGATAAGACTAAGTATACTTTGACTGAAAAAGCGGTTTCTTCCAGGTCTTTCATATTGGATGTAACTTTCCTCTCGTCACTTTTCCTTATCTTATGTAAAATAGAAAATTACATCGCCAAAATGGGCCATACCTACTCATCTCATTAGTTTACCGTCTCATACGTATATTTAAAATTATCATTGAGGAAAGGTACGAGTACATACTACGTCAGCACAATGTTTTGAGGGATTTATTTACGATTATGTGCGAGTTATCCTGTATATTGCATTCTAATTAAAATAGGTTGTTGGATATTTGATCCTTGCTTCTTGTTGGTGTATTTAAACATTTCGTTAATTGCGCTTGTTTGATTTTATCACCCAGTGCCCAGTAGGTTATATAGAGATTGAATGTTATTCTCCCATTATTTATCAATATAACTGATGTAAAAATATCGAAGATGAAATTAAAAAATGTTTAAGTTCTGAAGACTGGAGATAACAATTTATAATGTTCAATTATATGCCGTCTGAAGATGTACTAAGGTGATTTTTCCATTATTCCACTAATTTGGACATTTCATTTCAATAATTTGGAAATAGCATCGAAATATGATGCATTTTCATCATATTTCAATGAAACGTTAGACAGTAAAACAGATTTTTTAGAAATGTGATTTTCTGAAGTTTTCAACGGAAGAAATTAAGATAAGATAAATTTATTAAATCTGCAAGTGGATATAACCCGGTTGCAGCTAATTTCATAAATAATATAATATATCTAACATGCAAATTATACAGTAATAATAATAATACAATAATAATAATAATAATAATACAATAATAATAATCGTAACAATAGTAACAAATAAGAGACTAAAAATTAAGGGTATTAGTCAAAGTGAAAGTCTCATGCATCCTTGTCCCGGGAGAACATTCCCTAGGGTTCGCGCCCTGCTGTGGTCAACACCCCCTCAATGTAAAAATAGGTTAAGTTTACATTTTCGGATAATCTTTTAGTAAATTCAGAAATTTAAAATCGTCAGAATGTGTGCACTGCGTAATGCATGGTACGGCCTGATATTGTTGAGGCTCCTGGAAATACCACTCATTCGGTAGTCGAAGGGAATATCACACTTATTTATGGCTACACATTTGACACAATCGGCTTTTTGTTGACATTACTCCGAAAGTTTTGGCCTCCGTTGTGACTTGTCATTTGTAACTTAGTTCTTGATTTTGGGTTTTTGCGTTTATCACTTGTTTTTTCATACAAACAGGGAGGACAAACTCGTGCATTATTTTCGTAAAACGTGGAATTAGGTCATGTGTGATTTGTAGAACGTTTGCTTACACATTTAAAATTTTAACAAAAATATGCATCCTTACTGCCAGAAGTTGTGTTAAAGCCTTTTGGTGGAATAAAGAGGATTCTTCATTCAAAGAATAGCCAGCTTCTAATTTCCTTTCCGTAGGCAGTAAGGCAGAAATTATTTTCCTTATTTTCACATGCGTTTGGGCACGGTCATCAGTCGTGCCGGAAGGATTGTTTGTGTTAATTCTTTCTGGCTCTAGATGTCACTAGGTGTGCAAGTCTCTTTAACTATGCTTTGTCCCCATAACTTCCAAACGGTTGACAATATTGAAATTCAGTTTTCACTCAGAAATACTGAATTATGGAATAAACATTATAGAGCGACATTGACGGTTTTTTTTCCTCCGTAAACTACAGCATAAGGACGAAAAATATTGGAAACACCTCTACAATTCGATCTCGAATTTCAGTAGTAAAATCTTTTGAGCTCTAACTTTGTCCATGTACCACGATTCACATCTATTAGTACTGTTTCAAAGATGGCTAGAATTGGTGGATGGGCGAAAAAATACATTTAGTTTGTACCCCCAAATCGGGATGTTTGTATTTATATGTGTTGTAAGTATGTACGTATGTATGTATTATGTAGTATGTATGTGACGTCTTGATGATGCTATGATATCTTGGGCGTGAGCAGAATAGACCCTCGGGAAGTAACCACTCCTGGTGGAGTTGTGTTGGAGTCTTGCCGCTGTGTTTGTGAGAGGTTGTGACCATAGGTACAAGTGTACTTAATTGGATCGCTGGTGAGGTAGATACCTTTTTATTATGATAAATTAATAAAGATATTGTCTGGTATCAATACTTTTTATTCAGCTTATGATCGCTACGCGATCGAAACGATCATAAGCTGAATAAAAAGTATTGATATCAGACAATATCTTTATTAATTTATCGTACAAGTGTACCTTGTTGTAAGCCCTTGAGGATGAAATAAAAATATTCCAAAACGTTGGCAAACTATGTTTTAATGGCTTAATTTCTCCAACCAAATCCAGTGATTTAAATTTCCCACATCTACTACATGGTCATGAATCTACAATGATTTATTTTCTTATAATGAAATTTATTATGTATTACATCACATTGGTACTGAAACGAATGTCGTCAACCTGTGAGGCACATTCCCCCTCTATCACCTGTCTCCCGCGTCTTGAGCATGAGGCGCGTGTCCTCTGCCTCTGACGTCCGTTGCTGGCCCCACCCCGCCGGCAGCCTTCGTGCGCAGTCCTTTGGGGCGTTGCCGTCAGACCCCCTTCCCTCCCTCCCCAACTCCCTCCTCCGACTGCGCGCGCGGCCAGGGATGATTGCATGACGCATGCCGGCCCCTGCCCGTGGAAGACACGCAGAACTCCCCCACCCCTCATTTCACTTCAAAGGGAAGGAGCCGGTTCATCGAAGAACCACACTTTGAAAAGGGAGACTGCATGCTGTGCAGTCCTCTGCGAGCGCCTCTTGGTTTGGGTGATGCCTGCGGGAGGGCTGATCAAGGATGATTTGGGTGATGTTTTGTGGTGTGCGTTCGTCTTTAAAGGACTTTTCCACTAATGAGGGGTGGAGAAGGAGAGGGGCGGGGCCGGGCGAAGCGAAGCAGGTCGTAGGTTGAACATGGACGGGAGATCGGGAAAGGCATTTCCGCCGTAGCAGGGACACACGTTGAAAGCACATAAAAATGGTTAGTTGACGGGGGCGATGTGGTGAAATTATCACCTTAAAATTCCTTATTTAATGTTTAATGCAGATTTTTTTACATGTATCAGGTCTGATGGCTACACTCGGACCCCTTTTTCGTCTCTGGAGGCCACTGAAAGAACAGACACGAAATACATAGGAAAATATTTTTTAGCATTGCTTAGAAATATGATATTGAACGTCCATCTGGTAGATATTCTTGTGAAAATCGCTTTAATTGGTCATTTAAAACCATTCTATTAAGGTTGTCGGAAGAATAGGAATCTACAATTTCATCATAAATTCCTAGTCTGCCGATTGTGAAGACTCACAAAGAAGTAAGCTTGTGGAAGTATGTTTACTATCATTTTGATTCCGAATCTTATCACTTTGAGAGACCCTCTACAAACTTAATAATAATAATAATAATAATAATAATAATAATAATAATAATAATAGTGATAATATTATAATAGTAATTGTAATAATAATAATAATAATAATAATAATAATAATAATTTCTGTTTGCGTTTAATACTGTATGGCCAACAAATCCGTCTTAATCGTATACCAGCAAACAAACCTGATATTGTTTAAGGGATTTAGAAAGAAACGTGTCGACCTTCAGAGTTTTATATTATTCATTTTGTTTAAAATTATATTTCAAAAGGCAATTTAATGCATTTTTAGTTGCAATATATTTAATAAGAGTTTGGTTTGAGTTTACCTGGATATCCAGATTAAAATCCGTATTAGCGCTATTAGTACTCATCAATGTGTTAGTGGCTGCGACATGGGAGATTTGAAGTCAAACTTGAAGGAAATTTTAGAATGTCCCTTGGAGTTCTTTCTTCACAATGAGAAGAGTTCTCCTATTGTTAATGGCCATCTGTCCCATTGAAGAATGCTTTTATTGGAAATTGTTCATAAATTTAACCATTAGTTTGTATTGTCATATGTACAGTCGACTCCGGTTATAGTGAACTTCTGGGGACTAACATTTTCGGTTGACTGTATCAGAAGTTCACTATATCTGATATCAAAATTAAATAGAATTTCTTCACAATGATTGATTTTATTTGTTTGGTGATACAGCAAAATACATTAACAGCACAAGCTGAAAATTGCAAAATATTTATTGGACCTTAAACATATGAATTGTTTGCTTCAAATGTTTGCTTCGTATATTTTTCTATGATTATGATGATTCTATTTTATGATTTCTCTAGATCCTTCTCCTGAGTTCATGCTTCCCGTACTTGATTCTGCATTGTCCACTATCTCTAAATATCGTAATGCAGTCTTGACTCCCTTCAACGCCTCTTGTCCCACTCCCGGAAGGCCCTTTCACTCGCCTAATTACATACGAGCTCCTTTCGATAGGGCATGGCGAAAGCGGCTAATGAATCTGATCGCTTTTTCGTGCAGAGCGGGGGGTGTCTGTGGCAGTCGCGCGCTTCCTTTCGTTTCGTAGAACACCGTGCGTTTTGTTCCGCAGAATCTGAAGTAACCAAGCTTGAAACGCAATCAAACAGTCGCGCGTCGCCGCCGCCACCTGTAGCTCAGGTAGTACACGGCCTTTCTTTCCGCAGTGAAACTGAGTGGCATAAAGTCATCAGTTAAGTCCCCATTCCAGGACCGCTACTTCCTCCTCAGAGGATATTTCTTCGACTATGACGGGTGCGGATTTTGAAAACATTGCCAAAAATGATCAATAAAATTCACTTAATCTACTGCTTAAATGCTAATGATCAATAAAATGCTGCTAAAAATCCCCTAAAAACAAAACAAAAAAATTATAAAAACCAGTTCAGATGAACAACTCAAGCTGTTGGATATGTTACTGATGTAATCGAGGCTTCTTCCTTTTGTTCAAGTGAACTCGGATTGTAAACATTAGTTTGGAATGTTCTTTAAATGAAAATTTCTACATTCATCGCAAAATCGGCCGAACTGACAATGGCGCTGATAAGCTTCACAGGAGCCATAAATTCCATAGTACTCACAACGGCTGACATTACAATATATGAGCGAAGAAATGTAATATTCTACTTAGGACTTCTGTGGTGAACATTTATTGCACCTCGTAAACATTGAGGCAAGTGCCATTAAAGTTGTATTAAAATTGTTTAAAGCGGAAAATGCTTTAAAAATGATGTAAAAAGATAAGTCAGTCGAAATCAACGAAAAATGCAAAAAATGTCATATAAAAATGGGCCATTTCGTCATACACATGAAGTGAATATCTATACTAAATGGTATTGTTTTAAAGAGAAAAGAATAAATGACATTTTATTTTAAAACCCGCCCCCTAATTGTGACGTGTCACCGACAATATTTTCCCAACCTGCCTAATGTCGGAATTTGTGGCACTGAAGCGATATCTTTTTCTCCCAAGGGAATTAATTTTTGTTGTATTTCCTACGTTCACTACCTCCGAGGTTGAGAGTCCACTATATCCGAGTATTCATGTGATGATTTGTAATGTACGTGAAATGGAACCAGTGACCAGTTCATTATAAGCGAGAGTTCATTATATCAGAGTCCACTGTACATGGTCGACTGTACATGGGTGAATTTACCCACTGAGGCACTAGAAGTTTCTAGGTTAACCGCAGATAATATGGCTGTTACAAATTAATTGTAATTTTAGAACTGGGAAATTAATTTCTCTATTAAGAGTTGAAAATACATCTTCGTGCCATTTCATGGCGAATCCAACTATATATACAGATATGTTTATACAGAGAAGTGATGTTTGTTTTGTCTTCAGCATATTCGCTGACAGTAGATTCACATTGACGTGCATATTTTCCCCTTCCAGGTGTCTCCTCCAGTGGGACACCACCGTAGCCGGGATAAGTCCTAACGTTCGAACCGGCTTTCTGACGCGTGTAGTAGAGTAGTGCTTGTGTGAATGTGTATGAGCAAGTGTAGAGGAGGGGTAAAGTATGTAGACGGAAAGATCGTGCGCGATCTGTGACCCGTTTGTTAAGGTACTCCTCCGTCATTCGCCTGACACTGATCGGAGAAAGTACAGAAAACTACCGGTCAGAGCAGCACGCCATTAATTCTTCTCCAGGCAGCAGCTGAATTCGACCTAGCACTCCAGCTAAAAACATGAAGTCCGTTGACACTAGATCAGTTGTGACGCTGTCATTGAATCGGGAGCTTGAACATCACTTGAGTGACGTCACTAATCTCTCGATCAATCTCCCGATTGGGTGATAGTGTCGCAGCTGACCGTGGCAATGGGCGGAATGTTTTAATGGACGAATAGTGCCGAAATCCCGCCCCCTGTCTCGACCAGCGGTGGCAAATGATGGGGTTGGGACGCGGCGTGACGCGGTGGTGACGCAAGCGGCGACGCGGTCAAGCGCGTCTGAGCCGTAACTTGGGCGGGGGCGGGGCGGAAGCGCGGCCGGGTAGCGTCCGGCGCGGCGTCCTCGCGCCTCCCCCTCCAGAGGGCGCCCAGTGTCGCCGAGTCGCGAGGAGGGGTAGAACGCGCCCGCGCCTCGCTCCGCCTGGACCACCCGGTGACATCGTCGGTGGTCGCAGGCGCGGCGTAGCAAGGGCGAGAGGCGTGCCGTGCAAGGTAAACTGTGTGCGCGAATGAAGCGACGTTTGTGTGCGATTTTTCTTTTTTCTTTTCTTTTTTTTTGGGGGGGGGGGGTGCGATTTGAAGGTGCATTTGTTGTTCTTCGTTACTTAATGTAAACTGACTTTATGATTTCGAAATTTATTAAAATGTCTTTTAATTCTCATGTAATAAATGTATTAAATGTATTTTTGTTCCTTCGGAATTCTTCACTTGGTCCTCTTTGAACTGGTCCATGGTTTTGATTGAACTTCCGAAGGTGGAGAGGAAAAACAAAATTTCTTCAATTTTATACTTTTTTGGGGGGGGGGCGAGATACAACTTATATGTCGAATATTGTTAAAAGTGTCGTATTATATATGTTGTCCAACTTAATATACTGGTTAGATTCCTCTTGGGTAACATCAGCAATTGAATTTATTTGCAGGTTGAATTAACGAGCACTTATTTAATTAATGGGTGTGAATGTTAGAATTCGAAAGGTTAGAGCGCGGTAGGATGTAGGTAATGTAATAGCTTGAAGGCCTTCGGCCTAGCCACATAGCAAGTAATGCTATTATATATGTGATGATTACCTATTAAATAAAATTATTATGGGACGAATCAAAATATACTCACTTTGTCTGCATATATAATTCAAAATTGTTTCATCTACACATTTTACTTAATCCAATCTTACTTATTAATCTGTGACAAACTAAAAAATAGGATCTTTTTAAAGCATTCCAATTTGATCATTCAGATAGGGAAAAATATTTTAAACGCACCGTTAGTGAAACACTGTTTCTCGTGCGTGTTGTGGAGCCTTGATATAGAAAAAGGTGATACATCTTGTTCCAATATGTAGTTAATTTCTTGCCCTAACATGCTGTGTTCGCTGAATATTCGACTTGTGGGGCATTGATATCGAAAAATTGGTTTATGAGAAAACATCATCCATCTATCCATCCATCCGTCCCCACGTACGTACGTGTGTGGACAACACTAGCGCCTAAACTATTCGTAGGTTAAAATTGTCACCTTTCTGGACGCGTGTACGCTCTTTCAACACATTTAATTTTTCTTAGGATATTTTCCAAAATGAATATTTTTAGGTCTTTCTGGCTTGACATAAATCTTTGCGATTTTGAAAAACATTCATAATACTGTCGGATACTTCACATGAAGCCCCTGGGACAATTTCAAAATTTTCTCAAGAAGACCTCCAAATTTATTCTTTAATTTTCTTGTAAGAATAGAATGAAATAAACTTATAAAGATGTCATAAGTCCGTTTCTCACTGTCAAATCTAAAATTTTGAAAATTGCGGAATTTTTTTGGGCGTCTTCCTACAACTACAACATTGACTATTGCAATTTTTTTTCTTCAAATGAAATTTGTTTTCCATAATTAGTTCATTTATTAACGTCATGTACACCTTTCTCAAAATATAAATGAGTTTTGCGCAATATTAAGTGAAAGATTTACGTTACGAACCGTTTTCGAGAAAATAGGGTTTGAGAGATTCTGAAAATGTGTAATTTCGAGCTCATTTTCACAGAAAACTTTTGAGTTCCCGAAAAACTGTAAGAGATAATTTCAAGTGCATAAACTCCAAAATGCAAAAATGTCAACAAATCGCCGCAAATTCAAATATTAACGACGTAAGAGATAAGTAATTTTTTTGGTAATTTTTGAAAAACCAACAACAAAAGAATAGAGCAGATAGTCGTTAATGTCATCTTATAGAGTACTCGTATATTTAGCAGCATCCCTACCAAAAGTTACAGACGAACATTTGGAGCCATTTTTGAAAAAAATTGAAAATGTCCCAGGAGTTTTATGTAAAATACCACCAAATTTGAAATATGTTTCTTTTTAAATCGCAAAGCTTCGAGTCGAACCAGATCAACCGGGGAATATCTATTTCCCAAACAATCCTACGTATAGTTAATGCGCTCGTGTCGTTCACATATACCAGACGGACGGATCGACGTTTTGAAAAAAAAACAAAAAACTTTTTCGGTATCAAGGTCCCATAATTTCTGAAACCTGACAACATAATGTGTTGGAGAGAGTAATTTACTACATTTAAAAACAGGATTTATGAACTTTTTGTGTATCTGGGTCCCATAACACGATTTTTTTTTGTCCAAAACAGGACGTTTTTACATAGCATTACGCAACTTTCTCTATATTATGAATACTACTCCGTATATAAGTACGTATACATTGTACTTACACACGATTACATAATTTTCTCTTGTTACGAAGTACTTCGAAAGACGAGAACGTAAAAAGAAAGAGGAATCATCAGTTCAGACAAGGATTTTGAGGATGGATAAAGAAAACGTGTCAGCTGAAGTGAGGAGGAAAATGAAGTGAATAAATGAGTCTATCGAAAAGCCAGAGAGGGAGTAGATCACAAAAAACGAAGTGATTGTTGTGATTGTTACGTGGTTTTGACATTGTCATATTTAAAAATAAAGATAAGATAGATTTATTTGAACTGCAAATGGGCATAACCCGGTGGCATCTAATGTCTATATAAGAATACAGCTAACATGCAAATTATATAATAATAATAATAATAAATATAATAATAATAAATATAATAATAATAAATATAATAATAATAAATATAATAATAATAAATATAATAATAAATACAATAATAATAAAAGTAACGTTCATGATAAATATCATGATATAAAATCTGTCTATTTCATAAAACATTTAAAATTACCTTAAAAAAAAGAAACATCATAATCAAACTTCGCAATGAATTTTTCTTCCACTACACTTCACTTCACATCACTATAACCCTTTAATCACTGCACGACACCTCACTCCACAATATATTACTTACGCATAGCTCTACGAACCTACTATTGTCAGCTAAGTCCCTCATTTATTTAGTAATACCCTAAATTAATTTCCTAAACTGTTTTACGCTACGAGGAAAGGGTTCAAAGGTTTTTGTAGGCAATGTATTCCATTCTTTTATCGTTCGATTTGTAAAAGAAAATTTCCCCACATCTGTTCTCTGCGGTCTTAAATTTATTTTGTGCCTGTGATCCTCTCTACTGCTGTATGTAGGAATTTTGAACTATACCTCCCGTAGTAATAATCTATTAGTCTAGTGGTTGCTATAACATCACATACTTTCTCGCCTCCCCCTACTTTCTTCCGCGACTGTAGACATACATGAGAGACAGACAAACAACCATGCTCTCGGCGGGACTCAAAGCCGCGACCTTCAGACCGAGACGCTGTGTCGGCACACGCAGATAATGCACATACCTTTTAACTATCTCCCTAAGATAATAAAAAACAACACAAACAACGTTTACATATATATATATATATATATATATATATATATATATATATATATATATGTGTGTGTGTGTGTGTGTGTGTGTGTGTGTATATATACTTTACCAGTAACTTTTAAATCATTCTTTTTTTTCTCGTTAATCGGCCGACTAGGACCACGCATGCAAGCATCCTGTATTTACCGTGGCTCATTTTTTATTTATTATCGCGGTGGCAGGTGCTTGCGACAACTTTTGGGGGGGACCAGCATTTTTAGCTGGATCCGATTTTTATCCCCCACGGTTGTTAGCCCTGGGGGTATGGAAGATGAAATGATGATATGATGATAATGGGGGTGAAAGAACAACACATACAGACATACACAAATACACCCATGCCCGAGTCGGGATTCGAACCCGCGATCTTCTGGTCCGAAACCACTCCGGCACTACTGCCTTAGCGATCTCGGCCATCTGATCGGCTTTAAATCATTCTTTATATTAATACACCTCTTTTACTTTACTTTCGCTTATTAGTCGTACACAGTGTTTCTTCCTACATTGAACTACTTCATCATTATAAAATACCTCCTTCTCTTGTTTTAGGGTCATTAATTCTATTTACATATGTGTGGAAGGAAAAGATTGGTGGAAATTTTATTATATAAATTATATATGTTTCACTTTTTAATTTAAACAATTTTTTTAAAAAGAGTATAGGTATGTTTTCTATTATGATGTTCAAATAAGTATTCCTTCCCGGCGTGTGACCTTGCCTCAGCGAACGCTTCGAAGTAACGGAACTCGGGAGGAGAAGACCCGCCCGTTGGACCTTTGCCTACACCTTTTTCCGACAGCGTAGACTTAATACTCGTGGAAATGAATAATTTGCATTAAATATGATTCTTATTAAATTTGGGGTATAATTCGCTAACGCTTTACCATCTACGTGTTCACCCAATTCACACCTGATGTGAAAATCCCAAGCTAGATTTCCTGAAGAACCAACCAACCAATCCCAAGCTATCAACTTCCTGAAGAAACGTCACCCAGAGTCAGTACCCGCTGATTATGTGCGCAGATAGAGAGCCGAAACTCTTCCCACCTGTTTTAATGTTTATCTTGTGTATAATGTGAACAAATCGCCGCTAATGTAAATATAAGTGCTGTGAGAAACAAGTCAAAAAATTGCATTTTGATAATTTAAAAAACAACAACGAAAGAATAGAGCAAACTGATGTTTATGTCATATCATAGAGTACATTGAGAACCATCCGTACCGAAAGATTAAAGAAAAAATTGGAGCCGTTCTTGAAAAAATATTGTTTTTGTTATTTTTTTAATTGCACGCAATATTGCGCGAAAACTCCTAAAATTTTCAATAAAATGTGCGTGATCTTGATGAACGAATTCACTATGGAGAACAAACTTTATTTGAAAGAAAAATCCCTATCTTCAATTTTGTAGTTGTAGGAAGACCCCTGAAGAATTTCAAAATTTCATACTTTTCAAAAATTTAAAGTTAACCCTGAAAATAAGAACTATGCCACCTTTATAAGTGTATTTTACTTTATTTTTTACAAGAAATGTAAAGAAAAAACTTGGGGCATTTTTGAGAACTTTTTTAAATGTCCCCCCATGTAAAGTACCCCCAAATTTTGAAGAAAGTTTTTTAAAATCGCAGCGCCTCAAGTCGAGACATATCGACTGGGAATATCCATTTTTAAAATATTCTACATATGGTTTAATCGCTAGTGGTGTTCACAGACAGACGAACGGAAGTACGTTTTAAAAAATCAACAACACTTTTTCGGTTTTAGAGGACCCCAAAATGTGTATTTTCATTGAAATCACCAAATCAATATTCCGCAGCATTACACGGCTTTCCCTACACTACGTATATTACTCCGTATATACGTATGCATATGGGAAAGTAAAAGAGAAAGGTCCTGCGCAATCTTTATAACGGTATTTTGCTCTAATTTTTGAAGAAATTTAAAGAAACAATTTGGAGCTGTTTTTGAGAAAATTTTGAAAATGTCCCAATGGTTTCATGAAGAGTACTCCCAAAGTTTAACGAATACTTTTCAAAATCTCAAACCTTCGACTCGAGCAAGAAGGACTGGGGATTCTTCAATTTCGAAAAATGCTAGTATGGTGTAGAGACTAATGGTGTTCACAGACGGACGGACAGACGGTCGGACGTTTTGAAGAAAAAAAACAACACTTTTTCAGTATCAGGGGACCCTCAAAACGAGTATTTCTGTTGAAATCTCAAAATCAATTATCCGCAGCACTACATAACTTTCTCTATAAACAGAGTAATATACGGACATATATGAGAAAGTAAATTTAAGAAAATATTGCAAAATAATTGTCGGAGTAATATACGTAGAATAGGGAAGTTATGTAATGCTGCTCAAAATGTCTGTCCAGCTGTCTGTCTGCCTGCTCGTCCGTCCATTTGTGAACACTACTAGCTCCTAAACCTCACTTAGTATATTTTCCTAAATGAAAAAGGAAAAAAAGAAAAAAAGAAAAAAAGAAAAAAAGAAAAGAAAAAACGCCTGTCCATCTGCTAGGAGTTTAAGCTTTATTTTGAAAAACATTCTTTAAAATTTTTCATTACTTTACATCAAGATTTCTTATAAAAATGTAGTACAATACAGTTATAAAGGTGGCATAGGTCCAATTTTCATGGTTAACTCCAAATTTTCGAAAGCTTTGGAAATTTTCGGGCGTTTTCCTACAACTACAAAATTTAATATAGAGGTTTTTACTTTAATACAATTTTTTATGCATAATGAGTTCTTTCATTATGGTCATGTACACTTTTGTGCAAATTTTAGTAGTTTTCGCGCAATATTGCGTGCAATATGTGCAATTTAAAAAAAATCACAAAACAAGCTTTTCTCAAAAAGAACTCCAATTTTTTTCTTTAAACTTTTGGTAGGGATAGCGCTTATTGTACTCTATGAGATGACATAAACATCAATGCGTGCGTTGCGCGGAGCGTGGAGCGGAGCGTGGCGAAGCGCGGCGTGTGGCGTGGCGCGGTGAGGTGATCGCGACTGTGCCTCGTGTGCTCCTGCATGTGCTGCTGCAACTGATAATTTTCTCCGATTAAAATTTCTCTACACTTGGTGAATTGCAGTTCTATTAGAACGTAGGGCGAATTGACATCTTATCAGCCGGGATGTAGTTATCCAATCAAGAGCTTCAGTGTCAAAAATTAAATTGTAACGAAGCTCCTTGTTGGATAACCGCATCCCCGCTTATCGATGTCAATTCGATCTACAATTTAATCGGAATATAGGAGTCCTGTTATACAACAGGATCTTCAATTTCAAAAATTGAATGTCCAATTTGAATATCACGAGTGAATAACTATTCCTCCTATCTTAACTTTCTAAGTGTTAAGAGATTTTAATCGGTGAAAACTACTGTCGCGCTTCCCCCTCTTCTTAGCCTTGTGTCACGTGCGAATCGAATATCGCCCGAGCCGCGCGAGCGTTGCAGTGAGTTTGCCTACGTCGCAGGCGCAAAAGGACATAATACTAGCCTGTGGTGAATGCATTGCTGTGCGACGGGTTGCATACAATATAGGCATGAAGGTACAGTGCAGAATACTCGAGGAGGCGTGCACGAGCAAGCATGAAGCGTTGCGGGCAGATTTCCTCTTAGCTGCCATATGCTTTGTAAGGTTGATTGATATTTAATGCATTTATAATAAACGTACTTCACACTGCCGCAGATTCTGATATATGTAATCGTTATATAAAACTAATATAATTATATTTCAATTTGTGTAGTGTCAATATTGTAGCCGTTTCTGGCACAACTTCGCTAGTCCTCTTGAAACACTGCACCAAAGAATGCCAAATGTTAACATCTTCTAAGGATCACTTGATGAGTAAATTTGACATTATTTTCAACAAATTTAACCAACACTTGCACGTACAAACCGCGTATCTGAATAATTTGTCTCTTAAGAAGATTCTCCTACTCAGAAAATTTTTCGAACATTTTCTCCAAAATGTTCATGTTAAGAAAGATATGTTTCTTTTCTGACACACCGAAAAATTTTTGTCTAAACTAACAGGGGACCCAAAAAAGGGGTTGTTTAGGTTCAGAATTTATAAAAGCTATTGGCCTATAAATACAGAAAATAATGGCAAATACCTTTACAGTATTTGACTAATCCCGAGTGTGCGTATGTGCGGTTCCGTCACTCACGGTTAGACCACTTCTCATGCACCAATCCAGACGTATGAGCTGTCATTCCGCACGTCTCGTTTACTTCAAAGGGAACTGATAATTAGTGTTCGGATGTGACCAGAAGATTCAAAGAAATTTACGAAACGTGTATTTTCATTTTTTGGCGCTGCGATTGACTGGGAGTATGCAGGGAATTAAATCACATTAATTAAATAGATCTATGTAGATGGCGTTGATTAAACCTCATTACCCCTTGGTTATTTTCAATCAACGACACCATACGTTTCTTCCACGAGGATGACAACACCGATTTTTGAGAAACGAGCTATACTAAATGTATATTGCTCGGCATAATTTGTTGTGATTCGTAAAGATAATGTATTTCATTCTTATTTCTTGTAATAAATTTGCAAATTATCTTAGAACATTAAATTTCGATGAACGTCGAGTGAATACAAAGAAAACAAGAACTCAGAATACATTTCTTAAGCATGCAAAGATCTATTTTCAATTTAATGTGACTTACAACTTATAGCTGTACTACATTTTGACAGTTCGCATCATTCACACCTGTAAGTATTTTGTTACGGGATTATAATTTTGAATTTGCAATATTACCAGTTCTTATCCCTAGTTGAGGTAATATACAAGGCCATTGGGTGTTAGATTGTTTGAATGGGAGTATAACATTAACAGCTACTACGATCCATTTGTACGTTCAATGCCAGATATAGTAAAAACATATTTAAACAAAGCTAGGCTGAAAAAAAACTTTCAACTAATGAAAATACTTCAAAAATAGTTAATAGCGTCAGCGACGCCATACTCACCTAGTTACCTTATAAATTGGGTTTGAGTTAGAAAATTGACATAGAGTGCTGGGTTATCAGCAAGTTGGGAAAGGGACTTTTACTAGAGATTGCTGAAATATTTAAGTACTGAAACATAATTATTAACATTTTTCGTGACCATTACCTATAATATGACTGTCTGAATTGTATTGTAGCTGTACGAATTCCTTTTGGTAACACGATCATGTTTTTACTTACGAACTTTTTTTTTTTTACCAACTTCATTAGTTCTTCCTGAATGACGTTGGTTTGCTTTATTTGAGAACTGTCCAATTTGTTCTACTTGAAAGAGTTCCATAGCAAACGTCTTCGGAATGCCGTCAAAAGACGCAGTCTGTGGGATTTCTCCCTATGTAGTCGGACCAGCATTGTTGAGATGTCCTTGTTATGTGATGCCTTGTGTGCGTCATGACTCCCGACTTTGGACTCCGCCGACTGGACCGCGTGCGTCACATCCAGCCTCATCCCCTTCCCAGCTTCCACGAAAGACGCGGGGGCTTATTGTGTGACCTAGCGAACACATTCCAGGCAAAGACTCGAAGTTTTCTAAAGGTATTCACTGAAGGTTCCGGCAAGATATTCGACAAATATTAAACAGTAGAGTAGCGAAACAGTAGAGAAACAGAGTAGTAGAGAGAATTAATGAGTAATCGGTGATGATTTTTCTTTGTTGCCGATTTCTTTTGGGCTCAAAAGGCTCGTGATGCTCAAAAGTTCATTCTTCATTTACTAGTACTTCGTGAACAAGTAAATTGTATTTTTACTTATTTATAATTAATGTACTAGACAGAAAGCCTTCATTAAACAATAAACTATACAAGAAAATCAACTCGTAACGAGAGTGAAGAATGCCAAAAGAATTTACAATATTTTGTAATATTAGCGAAAGCTATTTCTTTATAATAAAAAATGGAGTGTCTGTGATTTAAAAATAACTGCGTTTTGTAGTCTCATACGGTAATTTGTATGACATAAAATGCTATTTTCATGTTTTTACAATTTTTCTTTGTTTGATTGTCCTAGTTAATTTCTGAGACGGCTGAACCGATTTTGATGCACTTTTCACAGCGAGATTTGTCGGGCATAACCTACACTGCTTTCTTTTTACTTTCTCGTCTTTTCTTGTAAGAAGAGAAAGTATTGTAATCGTGCGCCGGAAAACAGCAAATTTTCGATAGAAAAAAATCGTATTGCCGGGTCTTGGTAATGCAAAAGTGGATAAATCTTGTTCCTAGATAAATAGTAATTTATTTCTTCTAGCACGTTATGTAGACAGAATCCATTTTTGCGCGTCCGTGATACCGAAAAATCGATTGACGGCAAAACGAGTCTATTCGTTTGCGCCTAAACTGTTCAGCCGATGTTTTCCAAAATTGATATTCCACGATCGATTTTAATGAACAGGTGTCCCTCTGAGTTTCAAATGGATTTTTTGTATTTTGGAGGGTACTGTATATAAATCCTTAAGTTTTAAAAATTTTCTCGAAAATGGCTTCAATTTTTTTTATTAAACTTACTGAGCGGATAGCGTAAAGAACGCTTTAGAGAATGGGGCAGATCTCATTTGCGTAGAAATTCCTAATTTTTCGAAAATTACAAAAGTTCAATTTTTCGTCGTCTTCCTACAACTACAATTTGAAAATATAATCGTTTTCATAATAAAACATGTTCTTTAAAAAATATTTTGAAATAAGATCCTGTACAATATTTCGTAAATGTCAGTTGCTTCCGCGTAATACTGCGCAAAATGTGGACAATTTCTAATATTTTTAAACATTTTTTCTCAAAAACGGTTCTAATTTTTTTCTTTAAATTTTGTTCTCGTACGTAGCAATGGACGGTAGACGGTAGCGCTAGTAGCATATTCGCCAAACTCCCTGTATTTTTGAAAATTGCAAAAATTTAACATTTCATACGTACAAAATTGAAAATAGAGTTTTTGGCTTAAACAAAAATCTGCTGTAAAAATCATCTCTTTAACACAAAAAATGGTATTGTGTGGCCCTAATACCGAAAAAGTCGGTAAGTCCAGTTCTAATACGTAGTAAATTACTTCATCTAACACGTTATGTACTCAAATTTCAGAAATTGTGGGTCGTTGAATCCGAAAAAGTTTTTTTTCTTCTTTTTTTTCTTCTTCTTCAAAACGTCCGCCCGTCTGTTTAGCGCTTAAACTATTCAGATTTTTTTCCAAAATGGACAGTCCCTTGTCGATCTAGATCGACTCAAAGCTCCGCGATTTTGAAAAACATTTTTAATTTTGGAGGTACTATGCACGAAGCCCCTGGAACATTTTCAATTTTTTCTAAAACTTGCTCCAATTTTTTTCTTTACGTTTTTTGAAAGAATAGAGTAAAATACACTTAAATGCAATTAAATCAATAATAAAAACTTCTCAAAAATTACTCAATTTTTTTTAGTTTTTACAGTTTGGAGACCGAAAAATTGAGAAAATGTTAAAAGGTGTTTTAGGCGCCGGGCCCATTGATAGCACCTGGGAAGAGGCCGAAAACGTATGTTGAAGAAATTAGAAATCTAATTAGTACGAAAAAGTTTGACATTGTGTAGCACCACTAGTTTATTAATTGCTGCTAGTTTTCACTGTTGGATTGTAAAAATGTCCAAAATCTTACCCAGCTATGTTCAAGGCACTTAGAAAAACTTCAGTACCAAGAAACTGTAAACAATCGTCCTGTCCTTTACTTCCAAAGATCTCTCCATCGCATCCACGATGCGGTATAGAGAACCTTTGGCTCGAGGAAAATGACCCTGACTGGTAATTGAGATGAAATATGATAGTGCTGATGTTGGAAATAAGTCCCCGAAACCTAATCTGAATAAAACTTCTGTGAATATGAAAAGACACATGTTCAATACATAATTTGTAAGAGTTTGTAAAATATGACTTGTGAACTGAATATAGCAAACCTCGTGTAGTTCGTCAAATATTCTTCGTGTAGATGGTAAAGTTATCTAGTCCGTTTGTTAGCATCTTTCCTGCACAGTGATCAATCTCATAATTCGATTATTTCATGGTTTCGAATATGCAATGAATTTATGGAAATACATCACTTCGTGAATTTCATTGTGTTTATATAAACTATCCTCTTGACGCATCATATATAAGTACTTACGTTAGTATTGGGGAAAGGTCTCTATACTTTTAAAATTTGAGACTAACTTAATTATTAGTTTAACTTAAAAAAATATTCGTTTAAATTTGAAAGAAAAATCAACAACTTAAGTTATATATCTTCAAGAATTTGACGTGTCTATAAGTATCGCATTTCCTTACGACGTGTCGATATTGCCTTGTCCTATTGAGCTTCCGTCTTCGGTTTCAATTTTCTCCACGTGTCTCCACGCTATACATAGCTGAGCGCGTTTAATTCGTTTAAACTGTCCGTCGCGTCGGCCGGACGCGGATGCGAAGAAGCCTTCCTAGTTCCTCGTACGAGCTTCCGACCGGTGTATTTCCGGATCGTAATCTCATTGTCTTCTCCCTCGAGTATTTATATCCGAGAGCAGTGTTGAGAATTGTATTGAGGTGCAACGTTGGTTTTATTTATATGGGAGTACTAGAAGTTTTTCTACCGCGTTAATATCCCACCTATAAATTATTGCATTTGTGAGTCAAAGTTCCTCAAATGATTTCCAATGTAGTTTCTCCAAAACTCAAAAGTTTTCTGTGAAAAAGAGCTTCAACCTCCGCTTTACAGAAAATGTAAACATTTTCCCAAAAACTGCTCTAAATTTTTCAACAATGATTGCCATGTACGATGATGTTTTCCTCTTTTATAATATTCATAACATTTAATTCTATCATTATGGGAACGAAACATTGAGGAAATGTAGTAAAATGTATTTTGGGGGGCTATAGATGATAGCTGGAAAGAAGGTGAGGCAAAACTGAAAAGCTATCCCACACCAAAGCAATTAGAAAACCAATTAGTCCGAGAATGTTTCAGTCATCCTGTAGCACCATTACTTTTAATAAAAAAAATCGCTTTTGCAATAAGAAATCGCTTTTGATATGTGCCAGATTTGCAAGAATACGTTTTTCGAAAATTGCAAAAGTTAAATTTTTTTTAGATCCCCTACATATTTAAAGTAGATTTTCTTCTGCAATGAAATATGTTCTTCAAAATTAAATACAATTTGATTCTTTAGCTATTCCGTGCGCGGCGACTGCTAAGGCCATCAGTCTCGTTAGTGTAGTATATGTTTTATCGTGGGAGGTAGCGGCGATCTTCTCCTGCTGAATGGCGATATTGCCTCTAATGACCCACGTGTTGCGTTTTCTCTCAACAAGGTATCTTCCACCAGCGGGGCCCCGCCCTAGCCGGGGCAAGCTCCAAGCTCCAACTGGTCTCCCGACATGTTAGTAAATAAGAGGTCAAGACAGGTGGAGGATGAAGTAGGACAGATCGTGCGCGGTCCATGGCCCGTTTATTAGTGTACTTCTCAAGCGTTCTCTTGGTGTTGATTGGAGAAACCACGGAAAACTATCGATAAGAGTAGTGCTCGCTAGAATTCTCTCCCAGACCGCGGCCTACACATTTTCGACGTACATATTGTCGAAAATCCTGCCATTGTCCTAGCTAGTGTCGAAAATCCCGCCACTGTCGAGACTCGAACCCTAGGAACTTCTTGTTAGAAGCACTGCAGTAACGTCAATTAATGCGTGAGCCGGTAAAAGTCTTAGAAATATGATTAGTTTTTGCGTAGTATTCTACAGTATAGGGAAGATAAGTAAAATTCGTTCTTCCAAAAATAGCTCCAAATATATACATACATATTAATTCCAATATTTCAATGGTGTAAAGTTCGCTAATAATATGGTATATGATTTATTTTAATAAAATCTCTGGAACTGAAAATTGCAAGACCTCTATTTTTACGAACATCTTACATCTCTTTATTGAATCGCGAGACATTTTTCTTACAGCAATCCATTCCTCTGTACTTGATATTTAAATCATTTCCTGTACTCTTTTCATAAAATACTTGAGTTTTGAGTTTTATGTTAGAAACATCTCAACATCAAGAATTTATGATAGCATCGAAAATAAATTTATTATATCGTTCGGTAAACCTCTAGCCCTGGCGCAGTGAACTTCTTGCCTTGTTATCGTTGCGCTCGAGTTTGAATTCCAGATTGGATAAATATAATTTTCTTGAATTTTAATGAATGGCAGTTTTCATACTAGGTCAAAAGCATCATAGACTAAAACGTAATGGTACTTCAATTTGAAAAAAAAGTACATGTGCATTTATTCTCTTACATTATGAAAGTCTCGTGAATTGTGACAAATAGATAATTTGAATGAAATTCTACTTTTAGAAGCAAATACTTAAAAATATTTATTTCATTGGTTTCAGCCACTGCTGGATCATGGAATGGTTGGTAGTCAATCCCCTTCACGTCCATGGAACGTTTGCCTCTGTGGGAGTTCAGGTTGGGGACTCGTACCATGTAAACAAGGATTGCCTTTGTGAGTAGAAAACAAGGATTGCCTTTTGTTTGATTATGTATTTACTTATTTATTTATTTAATTTCCTTGAGAATAGACATTGGGCAAAAGGTGATTTATTTCCTCTCCAGATATTTGATATTCTCACAATCAATTTTCCATTATTGTAGTGTGTATTTTTATGTTTGCAGCAATCCTGGGTGAAGTTCTTGACAAACTTCGTTTAGAAGATCGTAATCTATGGACATTCAGAAGAACCCTGGGATTTTCCCAGTTTATAAAAAAGGTAAAATAGGGTATCATGGAGGAGAGTATAAAGGGAACCAGAATCAGTAAAAATCATCCATTTACATTAATTGTTTAGTGTATGTTTTAAGTTAATTCTCCTTGTGTTTCGAAAAAATAGTTTTATCAAAGAAATATGTCTTAATTGCTAATTGAACGAAATTTGTTTAACGAGTTTTTCTTCTTTCAGGATCTGCTACCTCTTTTAATAAATGTTAAAAATGACTTCAAAATAATTGATGCTACTATTAGGTAAGTGCCTTTCCTTGTAGTAAAATTTTCATAGGTAATACCACGAGTGCTTTGGAAATTGTCAATAAATTGATTTTTTGAGAATTCCCGAAGCACGAGAGGTATTTAATAGGTATTTAATTCCTGGAATGAAATTCGGTCCAACATAGTTCCAAAATGCGCCAAATATTGAACTTCACTGAAAGCATGTTAAAATGAAAGAAGTTACGTTATAGTGCATTGCATATTAACACAGCTATCGTTACATACCACCTCCTAAGGGAGACGAGTCGCAGCTTATTATTGGCCCGAGAGAGGAGGGGTTAAGATAAAAAAGCTATAAATTGTTTGAGATACACCGCCCTGATTGTGGCATTTTTATATGTATAGTTAAATACTATTGGTTTTAATTTCACGAATGGAATAGTCTGAAATAAGTCATTTGAGTATTGAGGTCAAGTAATGGAAAAATAAATTTCATTTTCAGGATTCTTGTTAATCTTACTATACCAGTAGAGTGTCTTGTGCCAATGGAGGTAATGTTAAACACTGATGTTGGACGTCACACCACAGTAGAACTTAATAAATTATTAATATCTGGAAAAGAAGCATTTGTAGATGCACGCAGCACTCGTGCTCTTGTTAATCACATGAAGAGAGTTTTGGAAAAGGTAATTATAAATGTGTCCCTTCTTTTTCCATTCTGGGTGTACAGTTTAATTCATATCAGCGTTTGGAAATAAGGTTCTTTGTTACTACGCCATAATTGTTCTTGCGTATTAACGACAATTGTCTGTGGTAACAATCGCCTTTGAATTTTCCAAGACAGATTTGAATGATTTGTTAAATAATGTTATATTGTATCAGTTATTGATGTGGCTCAAAACCGTAAGTAATGATAGTTTTCTTTCATTTTATGACTTTTGTTGGATGCTTGTACATAAGCACTTGAATTACTTCAATTCACTTTATAATAAGAAATTTGTTGTGAATTGTCACACGATTCAGAGAGTCAAACAAATACACACAACGTTCATTGGTTTTGGTTTATAATTTTTTTTAATGTGTGCAACTTCTATGTGAATCCTGAAGGAATACTAATACGCTTGTAGTGATTGAGATTATTCTTGTTTAATTCCATTGTTAATTCTAAAATACGGAACAATAATACCATGAATATATTTTCCTTCTTGATCAGAGATTTACTTCTTGAAAAATGGTAAGTGATAACTTCAAGACTCCTAAAATATTTCTTTCTAAAGTAGATTGAGGGAATTCAATGATTTATCATTTAACTTCTCTTCGGCATAATGTTTGATGATTTGCATGTAGCTGGAAAAAAATTAACTTTTGTATGCCATTAGAAATAGCAGTGTTGAATTTCACTGCATTTCAGTTGTATGATTTTAAAAGTGAATTCATTGTATTTAGTTTCTATGATGTGATTTAAATTGGTGCAAAATCGGCATTTGATGCATCTCCATTATATTAATTGTCTGTTGTAATAGTACCACAATTATAACTCCTAAAATTGCTCCATAAATTAAATGCAACTGGACCTATCAGGCTTACACTGTAAAACTTTATGCTAAAAGTATCATTTACATTATTACAGAATGGATGGATGTATCAGACTTTTCCCATATAATGAATTTTCTCTCAAAATGTTTTCTAATATTTAAATCGATATTTTCCATTGGTAAACAAGGACAAGGGAGGTATTAAACTTGTACATCACGGGTGAAGATATTGAAAGAAATGTGGTACTTATTTGAGGGTACATCATAAATAACTTGCATTAAATGCTGTAACATTGTTATTTTAAAGACAAGTGTAAGATGACATTATATAGCATGCATTTGGGTTTATCTCGTCTAAATGTGGGGAAGACATTTTACAAAATGTATGAATTCAGTATTAATCTAAATTGTTTCCTTGAATTTCATGCACTACAAATGCATTGTTTTACAAAATTTAAATAATTTCATGGTACACAAGAGACTCTAAATCTATATCATTTTTTTATTTATTTATAATTTCTTTGGTATACGCCGTATTTACCGGTTATAAGATTTTTTCTTAAATATCTCAATCGTAAAATACGGAATCGTCTTGCATTCACAGATTAAGTAGTAGTCGGTTAGGATTTATGTTTTTATATTACCTTTCCATGACTTGAAACCCGCAAATGTTTACATAACAATAAGCTGAAAATATAATAAAAGTCTCACTCATATCCATAATACGTAATTACACTCGCGGACGTATTCTTGGCAGCAACCGCGAATTTGGTGGGCGATTGGGATAAACATTTTTAAACGGGCCCGTAGAGAGAGAATATCAAACAAAAGGTATTGTATCAAGTGAAACGTAACGTGAAAATGAATAAAGATCGTTGCCGAAATTTTGTTACACGATATGATAGATGAGGCCGCGCGGACTTTCATTTCGACGCCCGGCGAGTGCAAATATGCGTTTTGCAAAAGATGTAATACAAAGAAATCACATCGATAGAAGTATGTATTCTACATACACTATATGGAAAAGAATGATAAAAAAGGTATCTTGGCAAAAACTTCCCCCAAAAAAATTTTGGCGCAATCTCCTTAATTACCCGCGAAACAGAGGCACGGAGATGTAACAGTTCGCAGTTCACAACTTTACACGAACATTAAACGATGCGAATTTCAAATAAATTATATTTTGCTGGAGAACGTAAAAACTATTAAAGAATAAGAGAGGGACAGGAAGAAAGCATGATGACCCTGAAGGAAATTTTTAAAGGAGGCGTCAAATGAAACACTAAGAACCCAAATTACAGTCGCAAAACTTTCAGATGGTCAAAAAGTCAGGAGACGATGCCGAACGGGAGAAGGACCAAAAATAAATAAATAATTATTCATGTGAAGAAGAAAGATAGCGATAAAAAAACATCACGATTTTTAGGAAAATGGAAATAGTGATAGTTCATGCAATAATTATTGTTAACATTCTCATCAGCATGGCAATTTTCTAGTCAAGCAATTTGCAATTTTGTAATGTTATTGGCCGTATGTGCAACCAGGTTGGTCCGCCAATATTTTTTAATGACTCGGTGTTATACATAATATTCCTAAATATGGAACAAAGACCAAGTACATAGGGAGTGGGTTGGGCGGGTTTTGGTCTCTCCTGATTTAATGCCTTAAAGGCCTTAGAGATCTCGAAAACATTACCCTGGGTCGGGGTATGTTGCTAATTCTAAGTTATTAATTATATACACACATGTTAATACAATCGCATCGCCAAAGTGGCAATGCGTGTTTATTAACAAAAAAAATAAAATGTTACAAAATATATGAATTTACATATATCTTATTGTAATTCTGGATGTACGCATTATCGGCAAACTTGGGCCAACTGCCATTGTAATTTTAAAGCCCATTATTAATTGGCAGCGGCTTAGACAAGTGAGTCGGCTCGTTGCTTTGCCGTTGACATGATCTTCGGCAATTTGCCCGAGACGCGGCTTACGGAGCGGCCCGCGTTGGTGGTGCGTTGCGGCTGCATCCTCTCGGGATGTTTTTCTGCAACAATTGAAGAACGAGTTCGCCATGCGGAAATGCCGTCCTCGAAGTCCAGATCAGCCAACAGAGGCCACGCACGAACGGTGCGTTGGATATCGATGACAAAGCTCGGGAACGTGATTGAGACTTACACGTACCTAGGGTGACCAGACGTCCTCTTTCATCCTGACATGTCTTTCTTTTTGAGCTTTGGTCCGCGGTCTGGGTGGATTTTTTAAAACTCTCGAAATGTCCTCCGTAATTTGCGAGACTGAGAGCACGATATTTTGAAATTATTCATTTTCATTCCTATTTACACTAACTAATATGCCAGTAGGTAGCAGCCCTGTCGCCGGAATATTCTCTCTTCTCTGTGTAATTCGAGTGGTTTACTCTTTCTTGTTCTTAGTAATTTTGTGAACTGTTGGTGATTCTGTCGAGGAAGGAAACGCACGCGATTTTTGTTTTGCTAAACACATATTTGCTAAAGATGGATTGAGTTAGTTAAAATGCTAAAGCGCAAATGGAAGTTTAACAATGCCCTTGCCAGCAAATATCCTGTACTCAAAATGTGAAGGAAGTGATTCTAAAACTGAATGCAAAGTTTGTATTCCTGGAACCTAGGTACGTCTCTGTTTTAAATAAAGGTTCGTTACTCTTTGCTAGAATCAGTACTTCACATCTGTCAAAATATATCCGTAAAAATACAATGTAACATGCACATACTGTCACATTTTTTTAATAGTATGGACTGTCTTCTCTTTTCATCAAATGCCCTCCCTTCTTAACCTCTTTCTCTTTTTAATCGGTGAGGATCTGGACACCCTACACGTACCGAACTCGAGTGTTTCTTATATCTTCTGGCCGTCAAACGCCACCGGAGTATATGCGCTATAAGTGTCTCTTTAATATGAGACGTGCTTGCTTCTGATAGCAATAGTTACCACAGTAGATTTCAGTTCACGTTCGCTTGAATCTGTCTCTGCGAATCTTTCTGTTTGAGGTCGTATTTTGTTCTGTCGTCTGCATCTCTCAATCCCATTTCTCGGTTCCCCGACCACCCCGTGATCCCTATTTTAACTTTATTCGTGATCATACTTCGAAACTCATGGGATTATCGGTTAGATGTGTCTCTCTTCCTGACCTCGATACCAGAACATCATTGAATTTTGATAATGCTGTTGAATATTTATGTGCAGTAGAGCAAAAGTTTAGTCCGGATTGCACACTTGTACATGATAAATGACCTACAAATATAGACCTCAGGGAATACTGGCTAGTCAACTTTTGTTCGGGTACTTTTCTTTTGCCGGCCATTGTTTCGCGAGGGTAATATTGTGCTTTTTGAGAAGGGGCAGGAATGGCTGATGGGCGCATGCGATAATCTTTACCCAGTGACCTTAACATTAGAGCTGTCTGAGAACTGGGATGGGCGGCTGATGAATTCATGCCAGCAGTTTTACCCAGTAATCTCTACACTAGACCTCACTAGTTTTACCATGATGAAAAGTTAGAGATGAGCTGGTCCAGCATAATCGATTTTTGCTCGTTCAGCGCAGCACCAGCTCGTCACGAACCATGTGACAACAAGGGCACTTTGATTAAAATGCCGGCCAGACGCTGGCCGCCATGCTGAATGGCAAGCGAGAAATGTTGAGAAATATTTTGAAACTGGCATAACTATTTTCAACGATGACCGTTGAAAAGTGATGAAGGTGTGGTTGAAATAAAAAATGCAATATTTAAGTTTTAAAAAATGCTTCATATATATGTTTCAATGACTTCAAAGAAGATAATTTTGCTGTTTGGCAGCGCTTAAAATTCACGTTAATATAGAGACACAAATTGGTGGTTTTTGAGTTTAATACACCATCTTCTTGTATTGAAAACTTTCTTGTAAAGGAACAAAGAAAGAATCGGGATCTTTGTTTCCTTGTAACGTTTTCATTGTAAATTTTTGGTCAAAAGAATGTTAGATATCTCAGACCAAAATGTTTGTGGTATAGAAAAAATAAAATGGAACAAAGAGTATTTTGACAATCAAGAATGAAAAAAAAAAATTCCGTAACGCAATTATAAATATTGACAGAAACCATCCTTAACAGAATACACTTAAATTGTTGAAAATGTGTTTTTAAGAACATTAATCATAATTGAAACAAATAACATGAATTTTCATTTATGTTTAAAGAAAACTTAGACACAACTTTTCCAAAGACTTACAAAGACCTCTAAATATATTCTACAAGAGACTTGTTTATTAATACATTATCAGAGGGAGAGGTTACACCTATAAAAGATTTTGCCAATAAAAGCAATAGTACAAAAGTATTTGTAGATTAGAAAATCATGGGAAACAGTTTGACTAGTGATTAACAGAGTATGTTTGTTATCTGCCACAAAACATTGAAACTATCAAATGAAAAAAGTATTGTATCAAGTAAATATTTATTAATTAATAGTACTTTATTGAAGTTGATGTTTATTCCTATGTCATAATAAGTATTTTTTGGACTGGATAATCCAAGTTGACTGTAATATTTATCTTCTCTTCATTTCTGTATTTAAACAATGCACTAAAAATACTCTCACATTTTCTGTGGCATTGTGTCTTACCCTGTGATATCCCTAAATTCTGCTTTGCAAAATGTCTGTTGTATTCTTTTTATCTTCTGTAGAATCTGTTATCAATATAAATGTATTGTTTTCTAATGGTTCTGTGAAAATTATTGGACTTCGTTTTGAAAAAAATGTTCTATTGAATGTCCTTTTCATTTGTCATTTTCATGACAATGTTATTGTATTGCTGCTTTAATTAATATGTGTGGAAGACAATGAGAGTGTTGCACACTGAACCAGTGGGAAAACTTAATATAGATTGAAACATAAAGAGTTTTGATGCTGGCAATTGTGATAATGACTGTGTGAAGCATTGGAGTGTGATTTCCAGGAGTGATTTTGGGTTGATGTCACCGTAAAGCTGCATCATGGGGATGTTGGATTTCTGGTTTGAGTTCTAGACTTGTATAGTGTGATGTAATATCTGACCATTTTTATAAAAACTCTGAAAGTATTTTATAAAACTGTGTCTTTCTTCAGACCAAACAATCACATTGCAGATTTTGTTTTTGATATTGTAGCAGTATTATCTTATGTTCTTATTACTGTACCTTATAATTTTTTATTTGCAAGTTATTTTTGATAGACATGCGGTACTCTCAATTCATTAAGAATGTTCATTGTGTGATGAGTAGTGTTATTTGTTTTATCAGAAATAAAAATGTTACATTGTATAGGGAAAAAATATTTTTTTTTCATCTGTTCCAAATTGTGAAGTTGTTTTCACAGTTTTATATAGGTACTGATGATTGAGGGGTAATCATATTGTTATTAAAAACAAGCAAGACAGTTCAAATATTTGCTTTGGGTCTGGAGAGAAATGATTTACTTAATACGTGTTCTATCTCTGGGTAGAAATTTTGTAGAATAATACACCAGGTTAATACAACTAGAAAGCAATAAGTGATTTATAAATTATCACAATTATGCTTATTTTCTTTAAATGTTTTGTAGTAATATTTTTTCAAAAGCATTCATTATGTTTATGGCATATCTTCCAGTAATTATTTATAATTTACATAATGTTAGCAAGGAAAATGATGTTAACATGGTAATAGCCATACCCATGTTGTATTAATATTATCGCATGTTATGTGATTATTAACATGTTCCAAAAAGGAGATTCTGTTGTGGTTCTTGAGTGGGATGAGGGGGTAAAGTTGTGAATAATTTGTAGGGTTGCAATTATGAAAACATTTAAGCTTTTTGGTTAATTGAATATAGAATAATGGTAAAATGAAATAAGATTTAATCTAAACTCAACTTCAGGTTTTGTTATATACGAAAGGTTTTTCTCCATCGCCGAAACAACTATTCTAGTTATCTAATTTGCTTTTGATAATTTTTTGATACCTCTTGATCCTGTATGTCAATAGCAATGTGTCCATCAATTTCCTTCACACGTGCATTGGGTTCCTATAATGAGTGAAAACAATCTCATGATATTTTTTAAGTTCTAGTATTTATATCCACAACATTTAATTTCAAAGTTTCAGTTTTTACGGTACATACCATCTGAAGCCTGTGTCTTGTTGTAATTTGAATATTATTATGCATCCAGAGGGACTTTCCTTGGCACACATTGGCACTTATTATAAGGTGTGGTAATGGTTTTGAATGAGGCTGTTGGGTAAGATCCAGAATCAAGTCAGGTAACCAATTCAATGCCAAATACTATAATAAATTAAATTGTAGGTTCGATACAGTATAAAATCTTCAGCAAAACTTCCCCTGTTGTGTTTCTTTATAAATGGAGTAAGTCATTTATATTCTTTATTTTCTGGTTCTGTGAATCAATAACAACTCAGTTTTGATAAAAGTAGCCTAACATTGTACTCTTCTAAATGTTTGTAGAGTCTACACTTTCTTTTTGTCAGCATTGAACACTAACACTGAATTTTGATCTGTGAAAACCTGCAATGCATGCTATTTTTCTGTTTTATATTTAGCTCATTATATGAACATAATCCTCATTCTAAAACAGTTACTTAAATAGTTTCTTGTATACTGCATTGCAGGGAGAAAAATTATCAGAGGAAGAATGTGAAAGTATCAATAACTGCCTCCTGCTTTTAAGAAATGTTCTCCACATACCAGAAACAAAAAACAGCCAGTCTACTTGTAGTTTACAGAATCAGATCTTGTGGAATTTATTCTTACAAAGCATTGATAAAATTCTTATACACCTAATGACATGTGCTCAAAAGGTATGTAAGGATTCTCAATATTTTTTAAAAATAAAAAGAAATTCATGTACACCTGTTTATTCGTGTAGAGTATAAATATCATGTGCAATATTTTTCAGGCCTACTGGGGTGTTACAATGGTCCAACTAATTGCCATTATGTACAAAGATCAACATGTGGGAACTCTTCAAAAACTTCTAAATGTTTGGTTTGAAGCTTCTCTTAGTGAAAGTTCTGAAGACAATGAAAGCAATACTTCTCCTCCTGTAAGATAGGAATTATTTATTCTTATGTTTTGATAAATTTTCATTATAATTTTAAGTTATAACTATAAGTGTGTAATATTTTGTTTATGTTTTAGGATCAAGGATCAGGTGGAGAGTCATCACCAATGTTGACCTCTGATCCGACGTCTGATTCTTCTGACAATGGTTACAGTCAGCAGGAGACCAGACTGCAGAACCATTCTAATAGTAAAATGGAAATGGATTGCAAAGACAGTGATTCTGATAGAACTTCAGGCATTTATGTAAATATTTCAAATTTCAGTCATTCAAATGGTTAAAATTATAATTTTTTTATTTATTAATTTTGGACATTTTTGTTGCAGCATTCAAAGTTATCTTCCCACTCAGATTCCAGTAAAGGAAGCAGTAAAAGTATGTAACTTAGTGATTTCAAAATTATAATAGTATCTTATTTATGTGTTTGTGATAATACAAGGTTCACCTAGAAAGTCAATTTCTCTTGGTTGTCAACATAGAAGAAAACAAAATTTCATGGGCAAACTTTCTTTGTAACAAATGCAGCGAATGTTCTACCATTTTCCACAGAACAACCACCAGAATTGAGACATTTGTTATACATTGGGATCATCATTTGTATGCTTGCCTCATAAAAGTCTGCTGTCTGGAACAGGTATGAGTGTTAGACAGTCACTTGTAACTCTTCATCACTGTGATATTATGTGCAATGCTGACAGTCAGGAATTTCTTGAAGTGTAAGAAAAAATGGAAATTGCTGAGGTCCAGTTGTCCAGTCCAGATCCAGTTATAGGTTGGATAATCAGACCCTTCCCAGCAGACCTGTTGCAAAAGATGTCATGAGCTGAAGCATTTGTAACCAAACATTATCATGCAGGAAGACAGCACCTTTGCTGAGTATCCTGCAATGCTTTATTTGAATGGTCTTTTTCAAATTCCTGTCTGGTCAGCATTACATTCACCACTGTAAAGCAGGGTTGCTGGTAGTTGTCAAACACTGGCACTTACAGCAGGAGGCATTGATGATCTAGGGATACAAATGTTGATTTCATGGTATCACAAATAACTCAATTCTGGAGGTAGTTATGTGGAAAAATAATGCAATATATGCAGCATCTGCTACAATCAAGTTTTCCCGTGAAATCATGTTTTCTTTTTAACATTATTGGTGAAAATGTTAATAATATATTATTTCTGTCTGCAAATAATAGATACAAAACATTATTTTTATCATTTCTAAAAGGATAGATGATCATCAGAAGAGTTGAGAGTTCGTCAGATCAAATTCCTGAAACATTGGCATAATACCATATTTGACCTAGTAGTAGACAGGGCCAGAAGAAGTTTCAAATATAGCTGGTATTGTAGTGAAAATGTCAATAATACCTAAGACTAAAAATGTGGCTGGGGATATTAACAATGTGACTGTGATACTTTCTTAGAAAATTGTGAAGCTGCTACTCCTTATTGTGATAATCCCAGTAATTCCCTATATGGTAGTTTCTAAAGGTCATATTTGTTGTATTTATTAGAATTTATTTCACTAACAGTTACTAATTTTTAGCTAAAAATAAAGAATAATGATTTAATGCAATTGTGTTTTGTTGGTTTCAAATCAGTGTCAATGACACTATTTTGCTGATTTCTGGAACTCTAAACATCACAGAAGAGTGGAAGACTTTGCCTTTACAAAAGATAAGGTTTCTGTCTACAAAACTTACTGAATATTTCTGATAGTGTGTGAGTGATTCAATTTGGCCATTTTAAATTATTCCAAAATCTGAATGTCTTGAGATAATCTCTCTTACACTCTTCTTTGAAATGCAAACCTTTCTAATCAGTGGTGGCTGGTGCCCCCAATGGTGGAAATTTAATTTAACCTAATCTTTGATGAATTTTTTAAATGATATAATTTAGTGATTTAATAAATGTTTCGTTAAACTTGGAGTTTCTACTAATGCAACCAGTGTTAAGCTCTTTTTCTTTTACTTTCTCGAGAATTGCTTACGTGGCATAGAGAAAGTATTGTAAAGCTGCGGAAAATCGCCACGATTTTTTATCGGAAAAACTTTTATTGTCGGGTCATGGTAACGAAAAAGTTGATAAATCTTGTTCCTATAAAAAGTAAATTACTTTCTCTCACATTGTGTAGTCAAACTCGTATTTTATGGGGCCTTGACCAAAATCGATTGATGGCAAAACGAATGTCCGTCCGTCTATAGTCAACGCTTCTCAACTGTCCTGACTATTTTCCCCAAAACCGGTATTCCCCGAAAGATGTGAACGAACTGTGAACGGTGTTGCGAGTTTGAAATATATTTTAATTTGAGGGGATATTGCAAACCTCCAAAAAGCTACATTCAATAATCAAAAATTGACGGAACTTCTATAGGTACTTTTAACAACACGGTAGTTTACAGTGATATTTGGACGAAGACAGGAAACTTCCCCTCCGATGAAAGGCTGCTGAGGCCTAGTGCTTTGCGTTGAAGCCCATGGCGCTTTCTGTTTACCGTTGCGGCACTAAAACGCACGATGATTAATCGAGTGCTCGCAATGTTGACGCCCCAAGGGCGCCTTCCCACGCGGTCACGGCAGCGCGCGTCCGTCAAGCGGCAGGACTCTTCGCCGACCCTCCGGCGACGACGAACAAAGGGACCGCAACACGTAAAACGCAGCGACCGGCGGCCACAGTGGGAAGCCTACCATTTAAAACTGTGTAACGCTTCGCGTAGCGAGAGTCCGCCGCTTGCCGCAGCAGCGCCCGCCCGCTGCACGTGAGAACGTTCACACGTCGCCACCGCAGCGCGCTTCCGAGCACCGCGGCTCGTAGCAGAGCATTGGTTTGAATGGAGACCATCCCACGGTTTGCGCTGCTGCAGCAAGGCGGCGGATTCTCGCTACGCGAATCGGAGGAGGGGGTACGCGCCACCGCTAGCAGAACGCAGCTTTAAATGGTAGGCTTCCCACTGCGCCACAGCCGTAGCGCAGAGCTGCTGTTTATACCCGCTGCGGTCCCTTTCTTCGTCGTCGGCGAATCCTACCCCTGCAGAACCCATCCCATTCCGGCGGGTGGCGGTGTGGCCGTGGCTGCAGCGATGATGACATCGGAAGGTCTCTGCTGCTTGACGGAAGCGCGCCACCGTGGCGACGTGGGAAGGCGCCCCGAACATCGTTAGACTGACGACCGTGCTCCACAATGTTAAAGTCCATATGCGTGATGCATCGTTGCGCTGCGTGGCTTGCAACTAGACACAAAGGCGATCATTTGACGTGCGCTCTTTGATTTCAAATTGATTTCATGCATTGCTATTGCACGTATATTTCGATTATTGAATAACATTAAATCAAAAAGACACTATCCTACCGTGTGGTAAGTATTTTAAGATTATCAGGTGGTTGTGCAACCGTGCGACCACGAACCGCCACTGCAATACTAGATTAGTAACAATCAGAGGATTTTTAAAATTAAACTAGTAGAGGAGGTTCCAACTGCAACTGAGAATTTCATTTGTATCATGTCAGGAAATAAATACAAGATAGCCAGGCACTACAATTAGGTCAAATATGGATATTAATATAATTTTGTAAACCTACAAAAATATAGCAAAGTTGCGAAACCATTTAGGGATATCCTAGAGTAATTCAAAAGCAATAGTAACGGGATTTTATTAAAAATAGTGTGAATAAGTGGTTTATAATATTAAATATACAAAACACTAAAATGTTGAAGCAATGACCATAATTGTGATGTATGTTTTATCATCAGGTTCAGGGGACTCTGGAAGAAAAGTTCAGCAAAACTTGAATACATCCAGGAAAACTTGTGGAAAAAGTAAAAAAGACCGTTCTGGAGAAGGAGAGATTCAAGCAGATATCAAAGTACAAATTCGCTAGTATTCTTTTCGTGAATTTTTCATTATTTCTTGTAAATATTTGTTATTTATTTTGTCTCTTTTGTGTAGCTTCCTACCTCACATGGTCACAATTTGTCACGTACATGCAAGACAGACGCATCTAGTAATGTCAAATGTCCCTCTTCTTCTGAACTTTCGGACTACGGTTATGCTACTCAGGTTGAAAATCAAGAGTCAATATCCACTTCAAGCAATGAAGATGAATGTCCTCATGCAAAAAGGTAAATGCTGTTGTATATTGTCATTTCAAATCATGTCAAAATATTTCATAACAAAGGACGAAGACTGTCATATAGCCTGACACTTAGGTCTGTTCATTATGTAATCCAGGGATGACCAACTTACAACACCTCAAGGGCCACAACTAAAAACTTGAATATGGTTGCGGGTCATATTTTCATTACTCGAACGCTCCCCACGTGACCCCATATTGTTATCTCGACAATTTGCCCTACCGCTCTGAAAGGGGGGGGGGAGGAATGGAACTATGCGTGATATCGGGCCGGACCACGGATAACGCAGTGAAACACATTGCAGTGGTTTTGAATTTCTGAATTCACTAGACAAAAATTCTTATATCTTAACGTCACCTATTTTTACATTAAGGGGGGTGTTGACCACCATAGAGCGCATGCGCTAGGCGCGCTATGTTCTCGCCCGACATGGAATTCAAGGGATTTTCAGCCTTTCGCGGGCCACGATACATTGAACTGCGGGCCGCCAATTGTACAGCACTGATATAAATCGTATTGTGAAGAAATGGAATAAAGCAATAACGAGATGAATAAATTCGAGTAAAAGACAGAAAATTCAAATAATCCTTTATACAGATGACGTAAGATAATAAAACTAACATTTTCCCCCCGTGTTAGTCTACCCAACAGTGGCTAGGCGTCTGGTCATCGATAGACGCGGCTATGATCATGCAAAGTAATCAAAATATTGCGTTTTAAATATTTTAGACACTTAAATAATTAATCGATATTACTACATTTAAACAACATGAGTTACAAAATAGTTATAAAACGATGAGGAGATAGGAATCGCCAATATTAGCGCTCCGAATTGAGCACCTGACGCCCGCCTGTGGTATAACCAGACGCAGCGATTCCAGTTCTTTTTGATGACGAATAGCGTCCTTCTTATTCGTGCGCAGAGGGGGATAGGTGGCGTGGTCACCCAAAACATTTTCAAAGGACCTCCATCGCCGTACATGATAAAACACTTACATGATGTTTTGAATGTATAATTTCCCACGTTTTAAATTTAAATTATGTAACGTCAAGAAAGTTAAAATCTGTGTGTGACGTACTGTGGGGCGAAGTGCATTATGTGCGCGTTTCCTGAAATTCAGGGATCTCTACTCCAACTCACTTGCGAGTTGAATTATGAATACAGGGAATAATCGAGGGTTATTGGCCTTTAATGAAGGAATCGACGTATTGGCGTGAGAACACGGAAAACATTAATTTTAATGATACTATATTACTCACTGAAATCTAGAAAACGTGCACAGATGGTGAAGTTACATTTATGTTCGGAAGCAAAACAGTGAGACATCTCAGCATTAGCTCAAATGATCAGAGAAACTCGAGGAGAAACATGATTGAGAGGATGAAGAAACATGATTGAGAAACATGAATTGACAGAAACTGAGATACAATACTATTTTAGTCTTTTCAAATTATACTGTCCAACTAATTCATTAAAGATCGTTGTTAACCCTTTAAAGACCAGCGTCCTCGTTTTAGGACCCACATTTCTAATCAACTCAAATTTGCTTCTTTTGCAATATTTTGTGAATTTTATTTCTTCAGTAGATGAAGATGTCCTAAATGAAACGTATTTAAGGCAATTTTTTCATTCCTGTACGCCAGATGTCGATTTAGCCGTTAAGGCATTGTATACTCCTGACCAGGGTGTACTCATTACATCAAATCTTCGTCTAAAACCATTCTTAGCTGCTAGAAATCAACCCTGGCAATGTTACCATGTAAATTGGAGTAATGGAATCAGAAGACAAGCTATAAATTACGACAATTAATTGTATAAATCACCACTGAAACATGATGTGAAAATTTCCACAAATGAAACAAACTCAATGGCTTATCAAGGAAAAGAAATGAAAAGAATCAAAATTGTCATTAACACGCAAATACTAGAAAAAGTTTCCATATTTATTTATTTGGGTAATATCATTCGACAGTCATTGGGGAACATAGAGGACAAAATTCAGAAATCCGAGAGACTCAACCATCCAAATTAAAAATGCCTAATATGAATTCAAAACCAACTTGTGAATGGATAAGAAGTTTGGACTATATAAAGTAAGAATCAGCAAAAATTGGTGGCAAAAGGAGATGAGATTTCTGTAACATTTTACAGGATTGGGAAAGAAAGATAGATATTAGAAAAAGTCTAAGAGCAAAAAATGTAGTTAAAGAGGTAAAGGAAGACCAGAGGAAATTATTTTCTCATAATTAGAATTTTGACATAATCAGGTACGAAAGATTTCCAAAGACAGCATTATAAACCAATAGGGCAAAGAAATGTGGAATGACAAGCAAAAAAGTGGTTATTTCAGGAACATGTGGATGACTAAAAAGCCACCAGATCTACTGGGAAACAGGAACAGATGATTGCCTAGTTGATGATAATGGTGATAATGAAGATAAAGATAATTCTATTACATTAACACACATTACATCAATAGCAATTACATATTCTATAATATTTTATGGAAAACTGATATGTGTGTAGGTAAGAGTCAAATTCTACTGAGCAAATTCATCAACTACATGAAAAAAAGAAAGAAATAGAAAAATAAAAAAGTAAAATATAAATATATAAAATTATTTATAAATATATTTTTTTCCATTCAGATTAGCTTTCCTCATTCTTTGTTTATTGTTGATGACCATTTTTAACAAATATCTATTCAGTTCTGATGTGTTTGTGATGATTTATTTTCTAGGCCAGTTCATCAAAAACCTCACTCATCTCAGAAAATGCGAGCAATAAATAAAATAAACACAAATCAAAAGGACGTTGTTCAGGACAAAAAAGAATTGCGACGCAAGAAACTTGTTAAAAGGAGTCGTACCAACATGTGAGTTTTATGCATTGAGGAACTAAAGTTCTAGTTGTCATGTGACTTTGTTGAAATTAATGTGCATTTAATCTTTCTTTTCAGAATGAACATGAAGGCGTTATTGCATCATGTACCTTCAGATGAAGATATATCCAATTTACTTAAAGAGTTTACTGTAGATTTTTTGCTGAAAGGTTATGGTTGTTTAGTTCAAGAACTTCATTCTCAGCTCCTTAATCCAAAGCAAATCATACAAGTAGATACTTCTCATTTTTTCTGGCTTGTTACATACTTTTTAAAATTTGCAACACAACTGGAATTGGAGCTGGAGCACATAAGGTATAAACAAAGTATATATAAATATGACCTAGTATAACGTATGTGATATGAAAACTTTTTAATGCCTTTCTTCTTTTTTGTCTGTTTATAGTCCAGTTCTTTCATTTGAAATTATTTCATATTTAACATATGAGGGTGTGAATCTTTGTGAACAGTTAGAAGTAGCTACTCGTCATCCTGGAAGTGATCTCAAACCTTTTTTACGACGAATGCATTTGGTAAGTTTACAAATTTATTTTTCAATATTTTTAATCTAATTTAATATTTACAATTGTTATTTTAATTTTGGATAAAAATCCGTGATTCTGCAAGTAAGGTTTAGAAATAAGATATGGTTTTCATACACACAACCTTTCTGGGAGGATCAGCATTTTAGCTGAATCCTGATTATTATCCACAAAGTTTCTGCGCCCTGGGAGTATGGACAATGAGATGATGATGATGATGATGATGATGATGATGAAGGTGTGGGATGAAAGGATGGCACACATATGTAGACATACACAAATACACCCATGCCCATGGTAGGACTTAAACCAGATTAAAGTTCTGCAAATAAAAAATTGTCTAGTGCCTTAAAGAAAATTGATCGGTGTAACTTCGAAAGGTGTCTGCAAATTTTGTTCTGTCAAATTTGCTGAGGATGTTACTAGATGTTTAATCCCTTCTTAATATTTTATCTACAATATATACGTAATTTTATTTTGACATTTTGCAAGACTCTTAGAATTTATAATATTATTTTGTAGGTGGTGACTGCTATAAGGGAATTTATTCAAGCAGTTGAAACATATCGGAAAATTTCACATCTTAGTAAAGAAGATAGAGAGTATCTTGTGCAACTTCAATGTGAGTCATTGTTTTCTATAGTGTTTGTTTTTTTATTTACTTGTATTTGGGTAGTTATTTTTGATGTATCTTTTACAGTGCAAATAGGGTCAACGGATGATTTAAAATGTTTGTTTGTTCTACTGTTACATCAATTCAATCCCAATCTTCAAAGCAGACAGTATCTTAAAGACCTTATTATTACTAATCATATGCTTCTGCTGCTGTTAGAAAATGTTGGAAAATTACCTGGATACAGAGGAAATATTGATATTATGGAACATATCAAACAGTAAGTTATAGTAATAGTAAATTATGTTATTCAGAAGTGATAAAGTTTAATGCCCAAGACAACGCTAGAAACCTCAGGTCTAATTTTTTCTATTTATTTTTACACATTTTGCTTTATTTTATTTATTACGTCAATGAAAACAAACAAAAATTAATTAAATATCTAAATATTGTCTATTATTGCAAAAACAAACATATCTTTCGTTCATTTAAGCAGTCATTGCCAAGTAAATCAATGAGGCATTTTGGGATACTAATTACATTGCAATAGAATTGAAATAAAATTTACTTTGAATCAGTGATATGAAATTTGCTTATATTTCCTTATTGAAGTAATTAAAAAATAAAGATATTCATAATAAAATGAAAATTTAGAGAAACAGCTGTTTACATTCTGTTTTTGGATGTTAATTATTTCCCATGAATGGAATTTATTGTAATAAAAGAAACAAAATTTGTACATATACTCCATGCGGAATATCGAGGGATCAGTATTATTTTTTTTCCGTACGAGACAAGATTCCGCATTTTACAAAGTAATTCTGTAAAATTTAGGTTTAACAGGACCGTGATTTATTCACATTCTACATTGAGCAAGTTTGACTGTATATGTATTTATTTTTTCCAAAATAGGTAAGAAATACAAAATATGTAAAAAAACATTTTACATATTTAAATTGCTCCATAAAAGCATTTTCCAAGCACAGAACATCGCAGATCAGATCTTAACACCTCCTCAGCAGAAGTAATTCAAAACAAATAAAGAGTTTTGTTGAAAAAATAAAATTGTTTTCTAGTATATACAATGTTGTTTATGAGGAGCTGGTACTCAAGTGAATAGTAGTACCAATGTAGTCAGTGATTTATCCCAGAAGTGAGGAAGGTTAAAGCGAAGATCTTCCCAATTCAACAATGCGAAAAAACAATGATCTTTAAAAAAATATTTGTTCATTTTCAATTGAGATACGAATGTGCTGTTTGAAACATGAACTAGCACATGCTAGAAATTACTTCTGCTTCACAAATATCCTCCCATTCTTAACTCTTGAGTATGCATTTTTCAAAAACACACAGACGGGATAAGTTTAACAATTCATGGCGATGATAAGGTGGGCATAGAACCACAGTATAATTTGTAGTAGCTTTTAACATTTGTTACAGCTTTAAGAAAGATGATTCCATGCATATGAATTGTTCCATTTCGACATATAAGGAAATTACAATGTTACAAAATATATAAGAAATGTGTAGTAATAGGTAAAATATGTCAAATAAAATGGTTCTAATTCAATCAGAATGTCTTGAAAACTTTGAAAAGTATTATTGAATGCCAAAATCTTCTTCGTGTAAAACTATGTAATTACTTGAAAATCCATTCCCTAGTTTTTACTACTGTTACATTTATTGCCAGTATTGTGAAGATATGAAAAATATTCATCTAGAAATGCAGAACTGTGATTTTGACGAATTGCTATTTGTATAGATTTGCATCAGTTGAAGTAATGCATCAATATGGTCTATTGTTGGAAGATTTTCAAAACAATGGAGAATTCACAAATGATTGTGTGTTCACAATGATGCACCATATTGGAGGAGATTTAGAACAAGTGGCCTCTTTATTTCAACCCAACATTCTAAAAACTTTCTCAAAAATCTGGGAAACAGATTATGAAGTCTGTGATGTAAGTGTAATGTTTATTCATTGTGTTATGAGAATTTTTCAATTGTATAAAAAAAATTATGATTCACTTTCAAAGGATTGGTCCGATCTCATTGAGTATGTTATTCATAAATTCATTGACAAGCCACTGCAATATGCTCCTGCCCAACCTCTTCAGTTATCTCCAATGCTGTGTGATGCATTAGAACCAGTGCCTTGTTTATCAGATTCGAATTCGCTCAGGTTTGTACCTCTTTGTCATTATTAAGTGATTGGTCAGTTAGAGATTGGTGAAATTTATGTATATAAATGATCACTTTTTTTGTTTTCTTATTTCATTAAATGATTTTTATTTATTCAAATGTTTTATTCCCTTAAAATAGGTGGTCAAAAGAAGAGTTAGAAAATCTTCATTGGTTTTATGCCCAAAGTGCTAAAGTTCCTGATCCAGTTGGAAGAGTCAGAGATCTTTATCTGGAAAATGGAATAACAAACAAAACCAGGATTGGAGTAAGCATGAAATTAAGAAAAAGTTATGTTATGCTTATGACAAAAGCTAACATTCTTTCCTTGGACAGCTATTCACTTCTATTTCCTAATTTTGAGTTAATATTTTTGCACTTGCATTTTTCTTGTTTTGCCCTACTACTCATAATAATGATAAACCGATGAGGATACTTTGGTAGAAATATACTATATGAAATTATTTCTACATATGAATGCTGTTTAATTTTCACTCTCCATTGCTTTTGTAGTTAATACAAATTTAGTTTCATAATTTTTTTAAAATATTTAAAATTAATGTAAGTTAAAACCAGAGAGAACAATTAATATTGTAAAATTTGCTTTGGAATTTATGTATTTTAATTTCCATTTGCAAAATCCTTTCCTAATAAGTTGGTTATTGTATTCTCGATATGTTGTATACATGGATATGTTTTTCAGATAATTCATCAGCTGTTTTCTCAAAATATTGTAAACAGAGATCAGTATGAAGAAATGACAAAAAAGGAGATGATGGTGAGATATTACTTCTCAGAACTATATTTAACTTAAAAGACAGATTATTTATGTTATAAGCTAGTGTCTCAGTTTTTGATTTTACACCCTTTTTTGAATTATAGAATCCTATTGAGGGTCAGAATGAAGCAACCCTTATTTTTGGTGATACTAAAATATCTAATGCCATTCTAACAACTGTTATAAATAGAGAAAATGGTTTACATGAAGTTGACATTTCTAACAGAAGTATTGATCATGTTGCTGTGCTGCGAGGTCAGTATTACTTTGAAATTTACGTTGGAAACCACTTTTTTGTCTAAATAGATTGCGGAATAATATAATTAAATAATTCATTATTAAAAAGACAAATAAAACACAGAATTTTATTAATCACATATTGTTTTAATTTCAATTCACTTTATTTATTACACATTATGAAGACTGTTGATCAGGGGACCAGTATGTTGAAAGGGAAATAAATAAAACAAAGCGAAATTAAAGTGATGTGAGATTAATTAAATTGTCTGTTTAGGTTTGGCATATTAACCATTAATTCTGGGGTTCTTAAGTACTTTTGTTTAGTTAAGGACTTTATTTTATGACTAGGAAGATATTTTACAGCATTCTATAATTTTGTCACCAGTGTACTTCTATATATTACATTGCAGTTCTTTTGTTTCTAGATCAAATGCTAAGAGAAAAAAAAGGGAAAGTTCTGATGTGGCTACAAAAATTTTTAATTGAGGCTTGTTATGTGAAGCTGAATATGGATAAATTGCTTTCACCACCAAAGAAATTGATCACAATGGAACCTGTACCTCATCATTACACCTGTAAGTCTTGAATATTCATACCTAACAATAATGTTGGTAATCAATATAGGTACCTGTATTGCATGGTCCTATATTTTGTTAACATATATGCTGATGATTTTATTGTCTAATGTTATATGTTTTGTAAATACAGTTTTTCTTTAGCAGTTCTTTCTCAAGAACTGTTTACCATCTTCTTGAGGCTTTGATCTATCTTAAGTCTCAATAATTTTAAAAATTCATAAGTCGTGAAGTAGAGAAGCCCACTAACTTTCCAAAATATAGGAATGACTGATGGTTTGGAAACTGTGTGGAGAACATGCAGACTTCCATTGCTTTGTGTATCTTCAATATCATCCCTGCACTTTGATAGCTAACAGTCAAAATTATAAGATCCTAAGTTTAGCCAAGGTCTTCCTTTGTTTAAAAGATCATTATAATCAGAAGAACCATCTTGGAGAGTTTAGCTGTCAATCATAGTTACTCTCTCCTATCGCATGTGTATTGCATTAATGTGTATGTGAAGTATATACAAATGAGCATGAACCCACATGACTTCCATTTTGTTTTTCATACCATTGTTCTGTTTTAGCACAGTTGGATATTACAGTATTGTAATGTATCAATAAAACTTACATAATTTTGAAGGAAGATATTTGATAGAATTTTCTGTTTCAGTGATGAATCAGTCTATTCCTGTGGTTCCATGGAATTCTGATCAAAAGAAAAGCCTGCTGTATCAACCGTTCATGTTACTTTTGCACAAATTGGGCTTTCATTTGCCTGCAGATTCTGGAAAAGTTTATGTTCGTATTCCAAATTTCTGGACACCAGATGTTTTATTCAACATAGCACAGAAGCTGGGTCCTATCAGTAGAGGTAATGTTAAAAAGAAATGTGTTTAATGAATTAAATGTGTTACTGTTTTGAATTTTAAATTATATATAGTTGTAATATAATTAAAATTATTTATTTTCTTTCAGCATCTCTTAAATTTGATGAAAAACTTGTAAAGAAGAATTTCATGGCAAATAATGATTCCTCTCCAGTATTATCTTGCCACGTTAATGGCAATCAGTTTGCTGTTCAGCAGATTACGCACTCCTCACCTGTGATAAGGTCCACTCCATTGTGAGTCTGTGTTTTGCATTATTCTTTTAAGACTACTTATTATTCATGTTGTAATTGTATATATAATAAATGTTATTTTTATTATGTATTTACTTTAAGATACAGGAAAAGGTGTAAGACAGGATTGTAGAAAAAAGTACAATTTTGCTCTTGGAGATGGTTCAACTATTGTTCAAATAGGAAAAGTTTTTTGTGAAATGTGAAGGCTTGCATGATATTGATGTAGCATGGTAAATGCATGTTTTGGTTTGTAATTGTTCTCTGAATGTTTACTTTTCTCATCTAGACCAAATAGTACCTCCAACTGGTTGCAGATAGTGATGCAATCAAAAGTTTCTGCTTCGTCATTGCCACAGCGACCTATTACTCCCCCAAGTCAAAGGTGAATATTGTTTATGGTTATTAGAAGTACATTCAGTAACTTCTTTTAACACTACTCATTTAAATCACCCAACGGTTCACCAGAATAATTGTAACACATGTAAATTTTATTAAATTGAGGACTTACTTTCACTTACATTGTGTTATTAGTTTTTGTACTAGTATGTAAAAACATTCATGATTGTTTGGCACACTTTACGCTTAATACATTGCTTCTTATTGTAGAGGTATTAGTTAAAATAATTTTGAAGTTAAATGATAAAACTGATAACAACTATATTTATTTAGTTAAAAAATTAATAACTTATTTATTGGATTTCATAAATGTATCTCATGTTTTTGATGTGTTTAATGATGCTTTTAAATGCAACATGTAATTGGCTCCACTTCTTTATCTATAGAATCTTTCCTAAAATTTGATAATGAATATTTTTTTCTAGTTAGCTGTATATTTCATAGCTTTGGGAGTCATGTTTTCAAGTTCCTGGCAACAAATATTTGCTGAAGTTCATTTCATAGATTTTTCAATTCTCACTTTCATTTCCAAGTTATGTTTACTTCACATGCAAAAATGAATGTATTCTTTCTGTTATATTCAACGTGATTATTTCAGTCTTCTTGGTTTGACCATGGTGGAAATAATTTTTCATGTTTCCACTATGCGTTTGACAAAAGACAAACGAAATACACAAGGATACCCGAGAACTATATACTCTCTGCCCGAGAATGTTCATTAAGTAATTATTATCCAATCTTTCTGTTTCATTTCTGTGTTTCTTCGGAACGTAATTTTGCATGATTGTTAAATGTTCTTGAAAATGATGTTGTTCATGATTATAACTGAATTGAAATTTCAATGTGGCATTTTTTATACTATATTCTCAGTACTCGCTTACTCATTTTTTTAGCGAAATTGATCAACATGGTGATTCTTTATATTGTAGCGAAACCGATTTCGTCATACTTTTTGAAACGAAATTCATGCTGGAAAAATTAAATATAACAAACTCGGACCACCCAGAACTCTACCGGGAGTTTAAACAGCTTGCAATGCACGCGTAGTCTCACTTATCGCGGGGGCCATTACCGCCTCTCCCCCATTAAGCCGGTCGTTTGGAGGACTGCCGTTGACAGACACTGTACAAGTGTTCAGAGCCGGCTGTGAATTTCGAGACCACCCAGTTTCGGGGGAGCCCAGAGCGATATTCCCATCATCGAACGCGCCCCACTACGCCTCCGAGGGCCAAATTTCTAGAAGGTTCGAGAACAGCTCGCATGCTCGCAGCCTGCACAAAGAGTGGGAATTTCCCTCACTTCTCACGCTGCGATTGGGCTAGAATATTTCACTGCGACACAATTCTTAACCAATAGCGACACTGCTATTAAAGGGACTTGGGACGCATAAGAAATTGGGGTGGGGAGAAGAGTTAACCTGGTGCGATTTTGACGGAGAGAAAAGCAGAATAGCTGGGGCATCAGACGGGAGAAGACGCAGGACAGTCGGGGGCAGAAGTTTCTCTTGGGGGGGAATATTTTATCGGTTAGAGGCAAGTTCACCTCTATCGAAATTAGAATTTTTATAGTATCAGCTCGAGTTTTGAGCAGACTGCAGTGAATAGAGGAACTTTTCTGAATTTTGAATTATTCGTGACGGATTTCTTGATTTTCTGAAACCGAACATGCGAGTGACTGTCATGAGGATTCGAGAGATGCATTGTTGTCGACTCCGCGCCTGAGGTCGGGAGAAAAATCCCGACGATCTCCAAGAACTTCTAGTCGCCTAGACATCGCGGGCAGACCGCCCGGGACTCCGCGCCTCCCCTGGTTGAATGAGCGGAGGACCGCTCAGCTGACGCCACGCGCCAAGAGGGGTGAGGGAAGGCCGCAGTCGCCCCTCCGCCCAAGGCCGCCGCCCTCCTTCCCAGTTGCCGGTCGAGTGCCTGCCTGGGCTCACAAAGAACTCTACCGGGTTTAACAACCCGAGGGTCGTTCAACTCCAAGACTTACGTAATGTAGTGTCGCGCTCAGGCGCGTTAAAATTGTCATGCTGTAACTCATGTAATTATTAGTTATAACAAGTTGATTTTCTTCCTAGTCATAAGCTTTACTGATTACTAACGCCTAATGTTCTTTCCTTTCTATTTTAATCGATCTCTTCAATTTTCCTTTCCATTGCTAGTTTATAGTTGAAATTTCTCTGGTGCATTTTTTTTACTATCATTCATGCCCAGAAATAAATTGAATCATTTTACCAGTGAACAAGTGTTTATTTAATTTGTGTTCCCGCATAACAGTTCCTTCCGTCACCGATCTGAGCTAGTGGCAGGGCGACCAACCGATTCCACAGGTAATCGGTCTGGTTACAATTGGCGCTATTCAACGTGGGGCCTGAACGACCTAATTACCGCGGTTCGGTTACAATTGGCGTTTCCCACCGTGGGGCCCGACGGCCGAATAATTGAGGTTTTTTCACGCCCAAATTTTAAAGATTAAATTTAACCAAAATTTTGTTATAAATGGATGGAAGGATATTGTTACGAGAGAAACAACTTGTTGACTGGTAATGATTTGTTTTATTGGTGTATTTTGTTTGTGAGTGCTATTGTGTTGTTCCTCGTGTGTTGCTACCGTGTGCGCGTTTCATTCAAAACTTCCAAAATGTTGGACGAGTCAGGTATCGATGTGGCAGAAGAGGGGAGTTCAGGGGAACAATCACCGCCCGAGATCACCCTTAATGACTTCATGAAAATTTTCACGAAACAAATGTCAGAGCTAGACAGAAAAATGTCAGAAAATAAGGAAACTATCAAGGAATCACTCTCGGAACAGATTTCAGAGGTTAACAAAAAACATTCAGAAAGTAATGACAGACTCATGAAATTAATTTCAGAAAATAATGATAAACTCGTGAAAATGTCAGAAAATCAAGAATCCTTCACGACCCAAATGTTAGAAAATAATGATAAACTTATGAAAATGTCAGAAAATCAGAAAACTCTCTCAGAACAAATTTCGGAGATTAACGAGAAACATTCGCAAAGATTTGACCGGCTGGACAACCGCTTAGCTGACAACGACGCAAAATTAGAGAAATTAGAATCAGTAATTGATCATGGGTTTGGAACAGTGCGGAACCGTCTCAATGCTAGATTTGATAAAATTGAGAACAGTGTAGGAAACCTGGTTAAAGAAATACAAATTTCGAGGGCTGAAGTACATCCGCATTTTGGGAATATTCAATCAGAAATTAGTCAGAAGCTCCAAGTAGGTGATAGTGAAATTGAAGCGTACTGCGAGCCAGTTATCGGAAGTATTACCGAGATTAGGGCAGAAATGAGCGACAAACTGACTAGAATTGAACCCAAATTTTGCGCAGAAGTCAGCCAATTTCATGAAAAATTCGAGAAATCAGGTACCATCGACGGGGAAAATATCAGGAAAGGGGAAGAAAATCTAAAGAGGGGAATTGGTCAAGATTTACAACGGTTATTGAAAGAAGGAATAAAGAAGGGAACGGAAAGTAATTCTACGGTAAATTTGATAGGCGTATTAGATGTGAGATTCTCGTGGATTCCTCCACAGATTTTGTGCTTCTGGGGCAAACAGGCGGAAAACCCAAAACCACCCTGGTTCTACCAAACGGTTCTCTTTTTTCCTAAATTTTTTTTTAATTTTACTAAGTTTTTCAATTTTTTTGTACTTTATTAGATTTAATTAGAAATCACATTTTTTTTTCTTTAAATTACACTGGTAAATGAGATTTTATTAGAACAATGGGTAAAAGCATTCATTTCTGGTTTCGCTATTTTTTTTTGAATTTTGACTTAAAAAAAAAAAAAAAAAAAAAAATTCTCGCTTTTCGAAATTTAATTCCTCTAACTCCAATTTTTTTTATTCGGAGGGGAAGGCCAATGTAGCGAAACCGATTTCGTCATACTTTTTGAAACGAAATTCATGCTGGAAAAATTAAATATAACAAACTCGGACCACCCAGAACTCTACCGGGAGTTTAAACAGCTTGCAATGCACGCGTAGTCTCACTTATCGCGGGGGCCATTACCGCCTCTCCCCCATTAAGCCGGTCGTTTGGAGGACTGCCGTTGACAGACACTGTACAAGTGTTCAGAGCCGGCTGTGAATTTCGAGACCACCCAGTTTCGGGGGAGCCCAGAGCGATATTCCCATCATCGAACGCGCCCCACTACGCCTCCGAGGGCCAAATTTCTAGAAGGTTCGAGAACAGCTCGCATGCTCGCAGCCTGCACAAAGAGTGGGAATTTCCCTCACTTCTCACGCTGCGATTGGGCTAGAATATTTCACTGCGACACAATTCTTAACCAATAGCGACACTGCTATTAAAGGGACTTGGGACGCATAAGAAATTGGGGTGGGGAGAAGAGTTAACCTGGTGCGATTTTGACGGAGAGAAAAGCAGAATAGCTGGGGCATCAGACGGGAGAAGACGCAGGACAGTCGGGGGCAGAAGTTTCTCTTGGGGGGGAATATTTTATCGGTTAGAGGCAAGTTCACCTCTATCGAAATTAGAATTTTTATAGTATCAGCTCGAGTTTTGAGCAGACTGCAGTGAATAGAGGAACTTTTCTGAATTTTGAATTATTCGTGACGGATTTCTTGATTTTCTGAAACCGAACATGCGAGTGACTGTCATGAGGATTCGAGAGATGCATTGTTGTCGACTCCGCGCCTGAGGTCGGGAGAAAAATCCCGACGATCTCCAAGAACTTCTAGTCGCCTAGACATCGCGGGCAGACCGCCCGGGACTCCGCGCCTCCCCTGGTTGAATGAGCGGAGGACCGCTCAGCTGACGCCACGCGCCAAGAGGGGTGAGGGAAGGCCGCAGTCGCCCCTCCGCCCAAGGCCGCCGCCCTCCTTCCCAGTTGCCGGTCGAGTGCCTGCCTGGGCTCACAAAGAACTCTACCGGGTTTAACAACCCGAGGGTCGTTCAACTCCAAGACTTACGTAATGTAGTGTCGCGCTCAGGCGCGTTAAAATTGTCATGCTGTAACTCATGTAATTATTAGTTATAACAAGTTGATTTTCTTCCTAGTCATAAGCTTTACTGATTACTAACGCCTAATGTTCTTTCCTTTCTATTTTAATCGATCTCTTCAATTTTCCTTTCCATTGCTAGTTTATAGTTGAAATTTCTCTGGTGCATTTTTTTTACTATCATTCATGCCCAGAAATAAATTGAATCATTTTACCAGTGAACAAGTGTTTATTTAATTTGTGTTCCCGCATAACAGTTCCTTCCGTCACCGATCTGAGCTAGTGGCAGGGCGACCAACCGATTCCACAGGTAATCGGTCTGGTTACAATATTATATCATTTTTCACTTAATACATGGGTTTAAAACTAGTGACCAGGTTCATTAAAATTATCTGAGCCTAAATTTGTGTGAAATTACGTACTTTTTCTATTTTATTTCATTATTAATAACTTAATGTTTTAGTAACATATGTGAACGTTATTTATTTGAACAGCTACAGAACTTTGCAGTTTTGTAGCATGTATGTGATACTGTCTTTATTGTCATTCTTTAAAAACTAGGGTTGTTTGTCTTGTTCATATATCTTTCCCCTTGTGTTAATTGATTTACAGTTTTGCATGGATTATTTATTATTGTTTCTTAGAAGCATCTGTCAGCATGGGATAAAGCTTTAATTATATTGGAAATTAATTTTTTGTTAAAAACACTCATTCCAAAGAATTAGGAAAAGTACAATTTAATATATTATTAGTAAATTAGAGATTAAAACAGTTGTAATCCTCTTTCATGAAAAATTACTGTTATAATTATAGCGTTCCAGTTGATTTTCCACCGAAGACAGAAGCAGACCAAATGTGCAGTGAAAGAGGAAGTGACTGTAGTGTATGTGAGACAGCAGAAGGATCTGTTGCATCGGATTTAACTAGAATGTGTGTAAGTGATGAAGAAGAAAGACAAGAGCTTCAAATTTTATCTGATACAACAATAACATAGTTTAAATTTTGGTAGTGTATATATGTACAATTTACAAACAGCTATACAGCCTGCCAAATGCAAATTTGTGTGTGTGACATTAAGAGGACATATCTGTGAAATCACTTCGTTTTATTTCTACATCAGTGTTATGATGTAGTTGTAAGGTCGGCATTGTGTTTAATATTCAACTGTAATATAATTTTGCTTGGACATTATCAAATCACTCATTCAATAGCATCACAGAAAAATTCAAAGTACAAAATTGAATACTGTGTCAGTATTTGTTGTATGTCTTTTATAAAAGCCACCTGGCTCAAACACATGGGTAACTGCAATACTTTAGTGCATAATGTTTTATACCATTTTGTGTTGGGATTCAGTAAGAGGGATTTAATTAGTTTTACTCCAATATGGAGTCATCCATTTTCTTATATTTTAAATAATGAATATCAATGATTATGTTGTTTTGTTCAACTTTATTTAATAGTGGAAGCCAAGAACAAAGTTTTGGACATCTTAGTGTGTCTGTTAGCATAGAATGCATTTTTGCAAGTACTTTTACAAAATCATGGAGTATATTTATTGACACTGAATTATGCTGAATAGTATTCTTTTAAAAACACAATATTTATGTTATCTAAGATGTTTTATTAGGCAAATACATTTGTCAGTAATTTTCTCTGCAAACACAATTTCTGTTGTAAGATAAACCTAACAAATTTTAAGAAGAAAATTACTTCATATTGTATATTTCAAGTACCAATCTGATATATTGTTTTCTGTATTCTGATCTTTGAGTTTGTTCTCTCCCATCCATTCAGTGATTTCAACGAGATTTAATCATAAGATTGATGTGATTTAGGTATTTGTTTTAGACATTTTCAAAAAGTGAATAATACATTTTTACTGGGTTAAAAACAATGCATTCGTTAAAAGATATGCTGTCTTTTAAGCATCCAACATCATGTTTCAATCAATCAGTATTTATCATGAAATCATGTTTTACATGTGAGAGTGACTCAATATTTCGTTTCAGATAATGTTGTTTCATGTCTTGCTGATAAGTTTTATGAATACCTGCAGGATGATAATTTAATATATTTTTCATGAAAATCTTTCATTTTTAAATTAATGGTTTGTATGTGAATTTCTTTTCATATCATTACTTGTGTGGTTAATTTTTGGAAGGTTTAAATAACATTTTGTAAATTTCTGTTGGAGAAAGATAATTTGTAATTACAAATACATTGGTTTTCCAAAACATTTAGTGTAGTAAGGCCTGAATGAATATATAAAGAACAATAAATAATTTACATGGTAATAAAGTGGACAGTATTTCAAGATACAATGTTTTTTCTCATGGGTTTTGTGTCATAGTATTTCATGGTTTGTAGAAAATGTTATTGTAAATACAAAGAAAATTGTTTTAGATAAAGAAATATTCATTTTGTATCTCTATATTGTGAGAATCATTAAAAACAATGTATCATTGTCTTAATTTTTTGTACAGCACTTCTGCAATTTAAAATCACAATACAAATGCAGCTGTTGTTTTGAGCTTTATGCTTGCTTCCGTGAATCTTGAGCTCCGTGAAAATTAGTGTTAAATCACAGTTTTATTAAACAGTGGATTCCAGTTATTTTATTGTCAAAATGTTGCAGAAGATCGTCGTACATCTTTTGTATTTTTGTAAGTTTCTGTGGAAATTTAAAGCTAATGTACAAAAGGAAATCTCTCTGACAATGTTTTATATTTATAAGCAATTTTAAGCAAAATATTTTTGATAAAGGAACATTAGTATACTGAATATTCTGGAAACCACTGTTACAGTGTACTATACTATATCATCATTTTTGATGTGATTGAAATGTGAATATAGAGATGACTACCATGTCATTGAAATCGGTTATTTCATATGTATAAGTTTCATGGATGTGATTCAATACTTGAAGTAAAATGAATTGAAAGAATTGAGTCCTCTCTTATTTTTGTGTCCTCTTGTGTGTTATACCAACTTGTTCAGACAAACCTAATCCCGTCATAAAATTCAAATTTTCTAAAATTAGATTTTTTTGTATCATGAAATACAACTTGTCTGAAAATACCTCTAACAGTAACGACATTTTCATTTCTTCTTATTACTTTATCAGCAAGTATGGTAAGAAATAGTAACAATAGCATCAATGAAGTTGATATTAATATATTCTCTGTAGAATCGGCAATGTTTTGCTGTGATATCAGAGTAATGTAACGTTTGAGTAATATCAGAAATTGTATTCGTATATCGCGCCATTGACATTGTAGTTTAAGTAGTCTCGGAAAGAGAGCTCTGGTAGCATCTTTTGGAGAGTTTCTGGCTGAGAGCCGGCTAAAAGATTCTCGCGACTCACACAATCGATATTCGAAGAGTAGCTAACGTTTGCCCGCCGAATTTCGAATAGTTTGGATGGATTGCTTACTATTTGCCGAGCGACGAACAGTCAGTGCTCGCTCTAACTTTAAGGTAGCGAACTTTCTCCCAGAACATCAACTGCTCGGGATTGGGCAAGCAGTAGCTTGTTACTCGGCGGATGCCCAATGTGTGAAGACTTTAATTCGTCTTGCTCGATTGAAAATCATTCGACAATAACTAATCAGCTCAGCTTCACTCTCATTCGTAAGCTTGCCGGACCTCAAGGCAGTTCCACATATTGGGCATTCTCCGGCGAGCTATTGCTTGCCCAATCCCGAACAGCTGATATGTTCAGCGAATGTTTGCTTCCTTTGTGTCCTAACGACCGGCACGCGGTGGGCAGGACGAACACCGAATGTTCGTCACTCGACCGACAAATAGCAAGCAACTCATCCACACTTCTTGGGATGGAGCAAGCGGATACTTGCTACTCGCCGAATAACGAATGTGTGGAGCCGCCTTCAGCCTAAGTGTTAGCCTGTATTTTCGTTGCGGAAATGAAAATAGTTCTCTTGATTATCATTGAATTTGCCTTATGCCCCTACCTCCCGTAGTTAATGAAACAAAATTATTAAAAGGAGTTTTGTCAAAGTTGCTGCTGCTCTAGCTTGCAAAAAGTTAATAACGTTTTTTAAAACAGGATTTTAATTATTCGTATTTGATGTAGTTAAAGTTGAATGTCAGCAAAGAATGTCATAAAAATGCCGCCTACGAAAGGAAATGGGAAAAGGATACAAAGTGTCCGGCCGGTGACAACCGGATTTAGTTTTCAGAAGCGATGCATCTGGTCATCGATAGATGCGGCTATGTCAAAACAAAGTAATTACTAGTAGGGCTACAGAAAGGCATAGACTTTTATACTAATTAGTTTCCTAGTCTATTGTGTCTGGATGAGTTTTTCGGTTTTACCCCACCTTCCTAGCAGCAGCAGTCATCTATTGACACCTAAAAGACATTTTTTCACTTTTTTTCAATTTTTTCGGGCGTCTAATAGAAGTATTGAAATAAGAATTTAAGAATATTATTGAGTTCTGTAACCAAATTTTGAGTCATTTTTGAGAAAATATTTAAGCTTTTCTGAAAATGCAGAATATTGAGCTCATTTTGACCGGAAATTTTCCGTTTAGCTAAAGTAATATACAATATACCAGCGATAATAATTAGAAGAAAAAAAATAGAAAAAGAAGAAAAGATGAAGAAGAGCGGATTTGTAACGTGTTCCTATTATCAGATTGAGAAAGGACTTTTGGAATCCACACGAGAGAGAGAGAAAGAGAGCGGGGGAGGGGGGAGGGAGAGAAAAAGAGAGAGAAAGAGAAAGAGAGATAATGTCTATCAAACAGTAATCCATATATACCCTAATTAACACGTCTAGAGTTTCTATGTACTTAGAATGTTAAGGAGTCTTTATCTATGTCTTTAGGTATGTTTATCATTTGGGAGCGGTTTTTTATGCCGTAAAATTTCTATCGTCTCATCTCACATGATCTTATCCAAATTAAAAGTATTTTGAATACAAATTTACGGAATTGTTTCAATCAAGTAATATTTGATGGTCATAAAAGTGTTGCACGGTAACGTGGGGACCACGTCAGCTAAAGATTTGTTGGTAAAAATTACTTTAAACAATATTTATTCGTAATTTTCTAAAAAATAGAGAAAATGGCCAAAAATGGAGTGTTTATGGGGTTTGTGACATCTTCCTAAACCCATTTTAAAAACGGTTTTATTGGTGCCGCTATTGTTCTTGCATTAAAATATATATTAGGCTGTATCGAAAAAAATAGAAGTTAGGAAAAAAGTTAATAACTATATATATTAACTTTTTTAGTAACTATTAAAGTTAATATATGTGTATATTATATATATTTTGCTTTTTTTACTTATTCCGTATAAGATCTCTTTTTTATTGTTATTTGTTATTTTCACATTGTATCAGTTTTGTAGTTAATTAATTAATTATGTACATTTAATCTTTTGAGTTTAATATTCTATTACTTAAATAATATTTTTTTATGAAATTAACTTACTATTAGTTTCATTTTCTTACATTGAGAGGTTTTAAAATTAGGAAATATTGACCAGTGCCGGTATATATAGGGCTATTAGAATAACGCGAATTCAAAGTTTGCTTCAAAACGATTAGGTACATTTGCTGTATTGTGGGTTATGGAATTAATTAGTATATGAAGGGACGCATATCACTCACGTATGTGGCAAAATGCTTGGGTGGAAAACCATTATTTCCAGTTCTACATTTTAACATATTAAGAAATAATTTTTCATAATAAAATAGAGATACGGCGTTTCTAATGATCTTTAACATGAAATAGAAATGAATATTACTATTAAATTCTTGTATGTTTATAGGGAAAGTGAGTATATACAGTTGAGTGTCTCGTCATTAGATGCAAGGAAATACAATGGCTCATTTCGCCCAAAGCGAATTGTAAAAGGACTAAATCTCTGTAACTAATACCAATTCTCTAAGGATGCAATTACAAATAAAATTTATAACAGTTTGAAAGCAGGAATGGTCCACAAGGTAGTTCCAATTATTTTATTACTTTAGTATTTTATGAAACGGTAATTACCATGATATCATACATTTTTAGTATGACTAAGTATGACTGACGAGTGACGTACACAAATGTACTTTTGCATGACCTTTTCTGCATGTCTTGATATCTCTATTGTTATAGTTCATTTGAACACCCAATGATTATTTTTTAAAAATGAACCAAACTAACTAAAACTGACATATTTAATAAAGAGACAGTCGAAGATGCATGGATGGAAGTGTAAAGAGTTATTTATTTCCAAAAATACAAGGAACTGTGCTGTTAGCAGACCTGTGAAGAGTAAATAAATAAAGAACATTTCGGAAAGATATACACAGTCATTCAAAATATAGGTTATTATAGAATAACGAAAAACTTTTATTATATGAATGTTCGTATGTTTGGCAAAGACAATTGAATGTTTTATAAGCAATGGGTGTCACTTTTCGCAAATATGACAGTATATAGTGGGTAATACTGGGATTGTTGGCAACAACATTTGCCAACACAAAACGAAACGAAAATTCCCCGTGTGGCTTGTGAGTACATATAACTATGTGACAGTGACATTTTTCCTAAGTTGTGTTTTGTGTCCTATTTTAAGGTGGCCAGAAAATGGTCGGGAAAGGAAACATGCCCTACATTGTTGAAACAGTAGAATATTTAATCGGATATTACAGTAGTTTGTAGCAAAATGTCGGCGGGATCCGTGACTAATTTCGCAGATGTCACACATATTTTACCTTATTTCAAAATTTCTTCTAACATATCGGAAGAAATACGTCAACCAGCACATTCCATCATGTGAGTGCAAAAATGTCGCGCAGAACGTCTCAGGCTTCTAAGGTACCGGCCGTGGGCATAGATCTTGGCACAACGTATTCCTGTGTGGGAGTTTTCCAAAACGGCAAGGTTGAAATAATTGCAAATGATCAAGGCAGTAGAACAACACCCAGCATTGTTGCATTTACTGAAGAGGAACGCCTTGTAGGAGAAGCTGCAATGCATCAAATGGCAATGAATCCCTCGAATACGGTATTTGGTGAGCAAAATGTGATGTTTTCATTGATGTTTAATTTCATTCATGTTCTATAAACATTCTCTGTATTTTAGTCTGAAGAGACGGAAGTCAAGTGAGGCAAAAACATTGAGCATAACGATCTTGATCCACTTCCTGTAGTTAGTAATCAGAGTATGATTGTTCAGGAATAAGGGACGAAGATCGGTTGACTACCCTTGAATATATCCGTTTTGAATGTTTATTTCTGTTTCCACAAATGTGAAATTTCATTTTTCAGTAACAATTGTGAATATGTTATTTCACTTGAAATATTCAGATTTTTTTACAATTTACTGTAAATATTTACAGTTTATAATTGGTAAATTTGGTTTCGCCTTAAATAATTTCAGAGATTTACCATACATTCCAAGCATTTTCAAAAACAAGAAATTTCTATAAAATTAGAAATTTCAGTCTACAATTAAAAACATGAAACAGGTTACAAAAAAGAGGTTAATTTAGCACACAAAATCGTATTTACGCATCTGCTAGAAAAGTTCTGTAAAAAAAGGTATTTCGCGGGCCTGGGTACACCAGTATTCCGTAATTATCTGAGAAAGTTAGATGATACTCGTAATGCTTTGTGATATGTGTTGGAAATGCATTGTTTTTGCGAATTAATAATATTATTCAGGATGACACTTTTATGAGTGCTCTGTGGCGACGTTAATAAGTGTTCTACTTGTCATCTGACACTCAATGCTGAAGTGTTGATGCTGAAGTAACGCTGAAGAAATAGAATTGATATGAAGTGTATCATTTATACCAGTATTTTGGCTTTTGTGTCAGTGACGTTAGGTCAGTGGGTTAAAAGGCCATCTGCGGGCCATAAGTACTAGCGCTCCAACCCTGCCAAATATATTTGCGGGTTGAATAGAAGTTTATACAATTAGTTTATAATGTAATAAAGCAACATTATAAATAAGTTGCATAATATTTTTTTGTATAACAGCATTATACATTTATAAGAGAATCAAACTTAATTTTGCGAAACAACTTCCCTGTGACGACTTGGGTATTTGACATCGTGCGAGTAAACGGTGGTCGGCTGTTCCGTTTAGCTTTACCTCCCCCGATTCTCTCGCTACGATTGGCTGAATATGTGATGATGCAATCATTCGTGACATAAAATCTAATGTCATCATTTGTGCCATAAAATGTCCGATTATGAACGATTTCTTGCAACAGAAAAGGTTCTTTTATAATGCTGGAATACAAAAAAATACTTTGCGGGTTCAACTAGTATTAGAATATTAAGTAACAGTTACAGATAATAGAGAAAGTATGATCTGTTGTAGCACCACTAGTTTATCGTTTAAATAACTAATTATGTTCCATGTGTCAATGAAATTGTTAGCATTGTTTTTTGAACTTTGAATTAACTTGAGTCAATCAATGCCACAGATGCCAAACGATTAATTGGCCGTCAATGGAATGATCCAGTAGTGCATTCGGACATGAAACTATGGCCATTTCAAGTGATAAACGAGGCGAATAAAATTAAGATTAAAGTGCAATTCAAAGGTGAAACAAAGACTTTCTTTCCCGAAGAAATTTCTTCTATGGTTCTTGCAAAAATGAAGGAAACTGCTAGAGCATATTTGGGAACAGAAGTGACAAACGCTGTTATTACCGTGCCTGCGTACTTCAACGATTCACAGCGACAAGCTACTAAGGACGCAGGTCAGATCGGTGGACTTAAAGTTCTCCGTATTATCAATGAACCAACGGCCGCTGCAATTGCTTATGGACTACATAAAAAAGTAAGTTGAGACATGACTCATTGTACCTCTGCGAGTTGCTCTGCGAGTGTCGTCTTGTGAGGGGAGATAAGGTAGACTCCTACCTACCCACTACCACCCATCTACCCACTAAAGAAAAAACATTCGGAAAAAATAAGAGAATCTAGCATAATATATCTGTGGTGTTTAGTCAGAACATGACTCCAAAATCACATTTAGATGCAGATCTGGTTATTTGACACCAATGCTATTTTAAACAGATTGGAAATGTTTAATTACTTTCTTCAGAAAACAAAATTCAAAGAATAGAAGTGCAAAGTTAGTTTTGAATTCATTTAAAAATGTAATGGAGTGAAATAGAGTTGCAACTGAATGTGAATTTGGAGTTACTATCTGATTAAACATCACGGTTATTTTCTAAAGAACATATTCTTCAGTTATGGATATCTAATTAAAGTGGAAGACACGCGTCGTCAGCGAGTCAGGGCCGTGACGCCGCGAAGTGTCTCAATCGGACCTACCTTTTCAGGCTTAAATTTCAGCAAGGAAGTCTCGTTACGTTCAATACCTTTTGTAATACCACCTTCTTGTATAAAAAAATAAATAAAAAAACACTTTTGCGGAATAGCAAGAGCGTACCATAATTATGGAACCGTAGTATAATTTACACCCCAAAAAATAAATGTACCGTAATTTCATAATTTATTTAATAATTTAAAAAGTGAAGTATTATTAATTTTATGCTAAAAGTAAGATAGAACATTAGTTCTTGCTACCACCTACTTGTGAAACATTTACCTCACATCTCTCATGAGTGTGATTCAGTGCTGCCAATAAACAAACGCCCTACATTTATTTGAAATTTTCTTAATTAAAACCTACACAAAATCACAAGAAACTAACGAAATGAACAAAGTGAGTTACTTATGTCCAGATTTTGTGGTATTGTATTCCTTTGATTGTGAAATATCTTAAACATTTTTCTGACCTCTAATATTTCCATACATTCGCCACTACTGAAGAGTTTGTTTCCAGGAGGACGAGAAGGAGCGCAACGTGCTCATCTTCGACCTGGGCGGCGGCACCTTCGATGTGTCCATCCTGTGCGTGGCCGGTGGCATCTTCGAGGTGAAGGCGACGTCGGGCGACACGCACCTGGGCGGGCAGGACTTCGACAGCCGCATGGTGACGCACTTCGTGGAAGAGATCAAGCGCAAGCACAAGAAGGACATCTCGGACAACAAGCGCGCGCTGCGGCGCCTGCGCACGGCGTGCGAGCGAGCCAAGCGCACGCTCTCCTCCAGCACGCAGGCCTCCATCGAGGTGCGGCCTCGCGCGGGCGGCGGGGCGTGCGCAGGAGATTGATGGATTCGTGATTTACAGACGCGTCAACTGATAGGTCCCTGATTAGTACCGTAAGAGTAGCGCATGTTTTATCGCGGGATGTGGTGGTGCTCTTCCCCCACTGAGTGGCGAGATCCGGCGCCGACTTATCCGGCGCCTTGCGAGGTGTTTTCACAACCAGGTATCTCCCATCAGTAAGACACAGCCCCAGTCGTGACAAAATAAGCTCCCGGCTCCCGGTCTCCCGACATGTGTGGTACTGTAGTGCATGTAATTGTGTAAGAAAGGGATGAGGTTAGGACATGGAAGAGAAGGGGTCGCGTACGGTTCCTAGCCCGTTTGTTGAGGTAGTGCTCCAGCATTTGTCTGGTGTTCATAAACCACGAAAAACTACCGATCAGAGCAGCCGACCGCTAGAATTCTCCTCCAGACAGCGGTTGAATTCGACCTAGCTCTGTAGCTAGAGTAGAAAATTCTGCAGCCTAGGTCCTCTCGTTCTGAGCACAGCAATGACATCAATTGATGCCATGAGCCACTTAAGTCGGTAAGCGACCGCGCACTCTTGGCCGGGGGAGGGGCTTGGACAGTGGATATGACCCAGCTTTTCGCCAGATGCTCTTCATCCATTGCGGAAATGATGAGACGTAGAACCTCTCCACTAACAAATAAACTAGAGCACCGGCTGAGATGGCTTAGGGCAACGACATTTTCCACTGTTGCGTCTCTCACCAGCAGTTCCTAGCGTTAGAGTTCCGGATTTTTTGCCCTAGCTGTGTGGTATGCAGACTCTGACGGGAGGAGAATTCTAATGGCTTGCTGCTCTGATCAGTACTGTTCGTGGTCTTTTCGACCACTTCCAGGCCAATGCTGGAACAGTACCCTAATGAAAGGACCATGGGCCATGCGATACCTTTCAGTTTTCTTCCTTGTCCTTTCATACCCCTTACTTACACACACTTTCAGTCACATGCACTAACTGCACTATCAGATATGTCGGGAGACCAGTCGGGTGCTTAAAGTTTGTTCCGGGTGGGGCGGTGCCCCGCTGGTTGGAGTTACCTGGTCGGGGAATTCCCCCGCAAGCCGACATGTATGTCCGATCTTGCCGGATCTCACTATCCAGCGTGAGAAGAACACCACCCCTCCCGAGATAAAAGCATCCACTATACCTTTGGAACTAACGACCATAATAGTTGACCCGCCCGGAAACACGAAATAATCATTCATTAAATTGTAGTATTGTTTTTTTTAAAAAAACGGGCCGTGTTCCTACGTTATGCGCGCGACGTGTCGTGTGCCTGCGGCCCAGGTGGACGCGCTGTTCGACGGCATCGACTTCTACACGTCGCTGTCGCGCGCGCGCTTCGAGGAGCTGAACGGGGACCTGTTCCGCAGCGCGCTGGAGCCCGTGGACAAGGCGCTCAAGGACTCGGGGTTCCGCAAGGCCGACATCCACGACATCGTGCTCGTGGGCGGCTGCACGCGCATCCCCAAGGTGCGTGTTTTGACGCCGCCTCTCTCGCATTAGGGCTCTTGGAGGGAAACAAATGGAAAACGTTCTTCTAAATGTACGTCGTGCATGTTTATGTTATGCCCAGTACGTGCTTACGAAAGCGTCAGGCAGACATACAAATTAGAAGACAGGCATGAAGAAATCCTAGTAGTTAAGGACTACAAAAGGAAAATTATTGATTTGACTAAAATTATCTACATTTATTATTACATTTAAATTGCTTTTATTAAGTTTGGTTTTGTACTGTTTGTTTATGTTTATAAATATGTTCTTCGTTCTTTTCGAACCCCTATTAGCATGTATATATTTGTAATATTCCTATACCTGTAAAAGAGTTAATGCTTGAACTCCCGTAAAGCGTTTTAAATTCTGTAATCGCTAATAACATTGTAGTTGATGCGATTTTAAATAAATTATTTTAAAAAATGACAATAAAATGTCAAGAACTCACTACCAAATCACTCTTGACACGGCTGTCTGCTGCGGCAATCGAATCACATCTGAATTTGATTTTCAGATTACTTCAGCAAGACGATGACACCCATGTTACTGAGGCTCATTGTGTCTTTATGTTTAAGGATACGTTATGTTGATCTTGTTTCATTTAACAGAGAATTAAATTCAATGCACCGTTTACAATACATTGTAAAGTTCAGAATTCAACCTTTGTATCCTATACATTGGGATCTCTTCTAAGTGTGCTGGGTTTAAAAGTGTGAAACATAGTAGATGTGAATTGACTAAAAAAAAATTAAGTCAAAACTCGTTTCACACTCCGAGACACAGCGCACATGAAACATATACCAATATCTAGGCTTGAATCGTCGGTTGCTGCAGTTTACTCGTAAGCTTAAGATCCATCAGTCTTGGAATGTTCGCGAATGCCGGAGCAGTACCCTAACAATCGGGCCAAGGACCGCGCGCGATCTTTCATTCCTCTGCCTTGTCCAATCCCCACCTCTTTCATACATTTACACTCACATACATTAACACACATGTCAGGAGACCGGTCGGGAGCTTAGAGCTTGTCCGGGATAGGACGGTGCCCCGCTGGTGAGAAATACCTAGAAAAAACAGAAAGCCGACATGAAGCGCAGCGCCGAATCTCCCCATCCAGCGGAGGAAGATCACCGCCACCTCAGGCGACATGCACTTAACTTATGGGGCTAATGGCCTTAGCGTTTGTAGTGATCGGAAATACAAATAAATCATTCAGTCTTGGAATGTTTTCCCCTCCCTCGGAGTAGGTGCAGCGCCTGCTGCAAGAGTACTTCAACGGCAAGGAGCTGAACCAGTCCATCAACCCGGACGAGGCGGTGGCGTACGGCGCCGCGGTGCAAGGCGCCATCCTGATGGGCGACAAGGCGGAGGAGGTGAAAGACATCCTGCTGCTGGACGTGGCGCCGCTGTCGCTGGGCATCGAGACGGCCGGCGGCGTCATGTCCGTCATCATCCCGCGCAACACCACCATCCCCACCAAGCAGGCGCAGGTGTTCAGCACCTACGCCGACAACCAGCAGACGGTGCTGGTGCAGGTGCGTGGTACGGCTGACGGTGGGATGCTGACAGTCGCTCATTGGCGAACGAAACGAACCGACAAGAGACATTCGCGGAATCACCGCACTACGAATGCCTTCCATATGCTGCTACGTAATGAAAAAAAAGGAAAAATTTTCGTAGGAGAATTTACCGTGAAATGGTAGAAAAATATATTTCTGTTTAATTTTCTACGGCCTTTAAGGAGAGCAGGAGGCATTGAAATGTAAAACCCAGATATGTCGCGAGTAGTTAGGAGAGAGGGAGATCATATTGTAACTTGTGGCTCAAGGTATCAGTTGATGTCTACGCAGTGCCTCTAACCGGGTGGTCCCGACGGTGGCAGGATTTTCGACTCTAGCTACATAGTTAGGTCGCATTCAGCCGCTGTCTGAAAGAGAATTCTAGCAGCCGGCTGCTCATGTTAGATTCTCCGCGCGAATGCCGGAGCAGTGCCGAAACAAATTGGCCAAGGACCGAGCGCGATCTTTCCTTCCTCTTCATTGTCATATCCTCATACTTTACTTACACACACCTACATTTACATGCACTAGACTATTACACTTGTTGGGAGCTTAGAACTTGTCCAGGCTGGGGCGACGCCCCGCTGGAGGGATTTACCTTGTTAGCGAAAATCTCCAAGCTGGAGACATCCGGCAGGGGGATGATGGCCGATCATCCCTGCGCCGGATATAGCCACACAGCGGGAAAGATCACCATCCTTCAAGCATGAAAACATGTACTACACTTACGGGAGCAATGACTTAAAGCATTGGTGTGACCGGAATCACTAATCAATCAAGTGAGAACGTAGGCTTCCGCGGCCGGAGTCAGTATTTACTTGGCTGTCCGGGTGACGCCGCGTCCATGGCGAAGGTGCCGACGTTTCGGTCGCCGTTCTGCGACCTTCCTCCTTACGCCCCCCCTCCCTCCGCCCTCCGCATTACGCCCTGAGGAAGGTCGCAGAATGGTGACCGAAACGTCGGCACCTTCGCCATGGGCGCGGCGTCACCCGGACAGCCAAGTACGTACTAATCAATCAATTAATCAATCTAACTTCGGGCTTTACGAATATAAATAGTTACATTCAGAAGCAGGGCGTTTGATTCTTACAAATCGTGGGCGTCGTGGTGGATCGCAGGTGTACGAGGGCGAGCGCAGCTTGACGCGGGACAACAACGTGCTGGGCAAGTTCGAGCTGACGGGCATCCCGCCCGCGCCGCGCGGGGTGCCGCAGATCCAGGTGTCGTTCGACATCGACGCCAACGGCATCCTCAACGTGACGGCGCAGGACAAGTCGACGGGCAAGGAGCGCAACATCACCATCACCAAGGGCCGCCTCAGCAAGAACGACATCGACCGCATGGTGAACGAGGCGTCGCGCTACCGCGAGGACGACGACGAGCAGCGCGAGCGCGTCGCCACCCGCAACGCCTTCGAGTCCTACATCTACGGCGTCAAGAACGCCATGGAGGTGCGTGGCTTTGATGTGCTTCTCTTCACCACCTTTTCCTACTCGTCGCCTGCGCCTTTCGCCTTTCGCCTTCTTCTATGACTTTCACCTTCGTCTTCTGCCTTTCGTGTTTTGTCATTTGGATTTCGTCTTCATCTTTGCCTTCGCCCTCATCTCTCGTCTTCGTCCTCGTTTTTCGTCCTCGTCTTTCGTCCTCGTCTTCGTCTTCATCCTCCTCTTTCGTCTACGTTTTCCTTCCATATTGTTTCGTTTTCGTCTTCGTTTTCATCTTCAACAATGGGCATCGTCTCTCGCCTCTCTGTGCAGGTATCTGAGAATACATGTCATACACTTCCGGTGCATGTGGAGAAGGTCAATGATCATTTGTTGCTTAAGAACATGTGTTGGAAGTTACTCATGTGCAATGAGCCCATGCGTTTAAGGCAACTCGACAAGCACTAATGTTCGCCAGGTGCCCAAAAACCTCATTGACTGCGCCAGAAGGTGACCTGCCGAACAACATCTCTTAAGAAGATGCCTAACAATCATGAGCAAATGTTATCATGATTGCAATCATGAGCAAATGTTATCATTATTGTTAACATCATTGCGTGATGAAATTTCCCATCACGCACCTATTGGGAAAAAATGATCATCTTAGACTCCTCTAAATGCCCTTGAAACTTATAACGTTTATTACGAAACACGTTCAATAATACCCTAGGGAAAGATAACGCTTGTTAATACATTTGTATGAAACCATACTAAATCCCTTTAGTGTGATATTGCTGATGAATGAATTATCCTCCCACTCTTACAGCACACAGATTTAAGGCGAAACATCTCACAATTTGTAGACTATGATAACACTGGGAAAGGAGAGGTGTACATACAAACCACGCCACATATTACGCTCTTTACCATAGGATAAAATGCGTCCTATGGTAACTCTTTAAAACAGGTTTTTTTCTCCCGGAATATGACTTATGTCGTGATATACAATATGAGATCTTGGATGTTCTATAACATTTTGGGGCGGTATCGCTTTTGGATTATTAGATACGTTAGATGCTGGTTTCTGGTGTGAAGATTTAAAACTTCCAAAACTATGATTTACAAACAACGGAAATTTTGCCGAGACCATCTAGTATTTTCTATTATCATCCTAGCCATTTGGATAACTTACTTCATAGGATTACAGATAAATACTTCCGGTAGTAGCATTTTCCCATTTCAATGCACATATAACCATAATTGAATAGATTGGATGTATGGATGGACGATGATGTAAATGATGGAGCATGGGGAAAATGAGAGGAAGAACCTCGAGAAAACCTTCTACAACCCGTTTCATCCTCCATAAATTCCACAAGGATCAGCTAGGATTTGAATCCGATTACCTGCGGCAGAAGGCAATACGATCACTAGGGGTTACCCCCAGGTTTTTTTCATTAGGGCAATTTCTTGTATGGGAAATGGTTCTTCAATAGACGAGTATACAAAAACAAAATAAATGAAGATGTAGCAAGGGTGAAATAAGAAGCAGCAAAATAACCCAAAGTAATTCTTTCTTTACCAACTTTGTGTACCGCTTATTCCAATTATTCATCGCAATTCCCGGTGCACAATTATGGGTCATGGTAATAGCGATGAAGGCAATTCGCAGGCGTCCCCAGTGGAAAATTTTTCATACGCGTGGTGGATTAGATCGAGGATATTGATATTGGGAGTTTGGAATAATAGAAATTCAGCAGGGGCGAAGCCGGAGTTGCGACGTGTAAACGATCCTTGAACGTATAATTGAATCCTCTAACAATTATTCAAGCCTTAAACATCTACAATCGACTGTTACATTATAATTTATCACACTTAAAATTGCTTCTTACGAACAACTGTGAGACAATTGTCGCGCGAATGAAAATTCCTTATTTACTCGTGCAAAACGTCGCTTCGGAACAGACAGTAATAATTTTGGATCCAATTGGAATCTGCAATAAAATAAAATTTCGCATTAAAGGTTTGTTCCTTGTGTACACCTGGAGTGCGGTTGCAGATGCGGGTAGTTTTAGAACATGTTTATGTCCGTCAAAATATTAACTTTTCATTTCAACATTTCTTTCGTGGAATGGTATTTTTTTGATATATCGTTCATATACTGTAATATTACACGTCTGTAATATGGCACGACCGTAAAAATAAAATTTTGAGATGAAGGTATTGAAGGTTTTCACAAGTCGTGAAATACAGGTATAATGCTAGAATTTTTTACCTTGATTTGCTACAAAATAAATCGTGACGGTGCAGCGGCTGGCGCCAGAAAACGTGTATACGCGCGTTGTCAGAGAGGATACATAATTAAATAAATAACGTCTCAAAAAGCCTTTTGAAAATAATAATTTGGTATCATTAAATAAAGTTAACGGAGAAAATTAGTTATAATTGGGAATGTTAGCTTCGACGGGCACTCATACTAATTAATGGCATTTCGCTGGTCTTAATATTGTTTCACAAAACGTCTCTCTTTTGCCAAACATACACGCCCTCTCTCAGAAATCCCGACGTCCTTCAGTATTCTGTGAATCTTCGTTGGCATCATCGCTCGCAGCCGTATATGTTGAAAGGTGCTGCAGTGTGGTGGTAATCTAACGAAACGTAGACTCAACGTCTCTGTGTAGATTTTTACTTTTTCACCCTTAAAGGGTTGTAAGATAAAGTATTTTAATTGTGTGCTGGTAAACTGGGAATTTTTGACACAAACATTCTTATTGCCGGGCCTTCGTAACGAAAAAGTGGATAAATTATGTTCATGAATGTAGTAAATTACTTCCCCTAACACGTGGTGTAACTAGAATACATGTTTTTCAGGTCCTTGACAACGAAAAATCGATTGACAGCAAAACGCCTGTCTGTCCGGGTGTGGTCTATGCTAGCAAATCTCTCCAAGATTGATATTCCTAGATCGATCTGAATGAATTCTAGGCTTTCTGATATTTAAACGAATATTTTGACTTTTGAGAGTACTTTCCATTAAAACTTGGCTCCAAATGTTTTGATTAAACTTTATTCTCGAATAGCATAAGAACGCTTAAAGGAATAGCGCAAGCCCCATGTTTCTTGAAATCACTGATTTTCCAAGATGGCAAAAATTGCAATTATTTTTTGGGAGTCTTCTTACAACTAGAATATTGAAGATAGAGATTTTTACCTGAACGAAATCTGTCCTTTAAAGACATTTTGAAATAGGGTGATGTTCAATTTTTCGAAAATATGAGTAGTTTTCATGTAATTTTGCGCGAAATATTGGCAATTTTAAATTTCTTTAAAAACATTTTTTCTTTCAAAAAACAGCTTCAGTTTTTTCTTTAAATTTTCTCGACGTGTGCATCAAAGGATTGTAAAAAATATAGTGCCAGTACCATTTCCGGCAAACTCTGTATTTTCGAAAATTGCAAAAAGTTAACATTTCCAAACTACAAAATTGAAGATTGAGATTTTGCATTAGGAAAAGTCTGTTGTAAAAAATATGCTCTTTAAAAAAGGTCTTGAATAAGTTTTGGAATAAACTAGTAGTTTTCTAATAGAAACTACTAATTTGTGCCTGAAATTATGAAGTTAAAATTACAACAAATCCTCAAAATTTTTCCATCTATTTTTGCCACAGAGTGAAGAAACGCTTAAAAGAATGGCGCAAGTCTAATTTTCATTGATCTCTGAATTTTCGAAAAGTACAAATTTAAAAATATGTGAAGAAGTATGTGCTGCACTGTTGCACTGCAAGTTTATTATTTTTTGGCGTGTTTGAGAATTTTCGTTAGACTCGTCTAGCATAATTAACAATACACAAAATTAGGTCGATTTTGCCCAAAGTAAATTTATAATTGAAAGGGTTCTAGTATTGCGCTAAATTTAAGTGCATAACTTGTGTGATTAAGTAATTATGTGATAATTTAAATCTGCAGGACTCGAGTTGTGCCAGGATTGTAGCACTTGAACGATATTGTAATGTCTCAAGTTAAATGTGTCGTTTAATATTGTAAGGGTATGTTTGCAAACAGTTAACTAATCAGTATAGAACTATATCATGATCTATAAGAACATTATCAAAGAATATTAAAATACTATAAAATAATATATTGTTTTATAGGAACGTTATCAACATATTTTAAAATATTTTTCATAATTTTTTTAAAATTTCTTGTACAAAGTTGAATATAATAGGCTCCTTTTTGACTTTATAATGTATTAATTACAACGGTTCTATACAGTGCAATTGATACCGCAAAACAACATAAATAGACTAGATATTCAACATTTACCCTCTGCACCCAATAGAACAAAATTGAGCTGGTTTATTTCTTGGTGGATTAAGGACTCTTACTTAGTGAACTCCAATTCCATGATTCAAATTTAGGCATTGTGTCTAATATTTTACTAGACCCCTACTCTCCCGGAAGATTTATTAAAAAAGTACATTTGGAGGAGATTTTACCAAAATAAAATACGAATGCAACAATAGAAAGGCATATATGACACCAAAGGAGCTGCAATACAAATGTAACACTTCCATTTTATTTCGATCTAGTTCCATAAAGTAAATCATATTTAAAGAGTAAAAGAAATTAGATCGCTTTTTAACTTAACAGTAAATTGAATATGTTCTTCTAAATAGTAAAATGCCCAATTCCCAAAGAATGAAAAAGAACGTTGTAAGATTAAGTGTCTACAAATGGATGCGAATCAAGTCACATTGGACTACGAAAAGGAGTTTAAAATAGATATACAGAGCATAAACTTAATTAAAAATAATATTAATTTTTCGTTCTTTAAAATGAATGGACATTTCATCGATGGAACTGGCTTAGGTGGCTCAGGGTATCAATTGATATCACTGCAGTGCTTCTGACTGAGAGGTCATAAGGTTCGAGTCCCGACGGTGGATTTTTGACACTCGCTACTAGATCGAATTCAGGCACTGTCTGAAAGAGAATTCGAGCAGCGCTGATTGGTAGATTTCGTTGTTTCCCCGACCAACACCAGGCGAATGTCAGAGCAGTGCCCTAACAAAAGGTCTATGGATCGCGCGCGATACTTCCTTCCTCTTCCTTGTCCTAACCTCACCCCTCACACACACACTGACACTTACACGCACTACACTAACACACACGTCGGGAGACCCGTCGGGAGGTTAGGGCCTTTTCCGGTTTGTCCTGGCAGTGCTTCACTGGTGGGAGAGACCAGGTTGATGACAATCCTTCCAGCCGATGAGTAGGGCGGTGCCCGATCTCAACCTCCAGCTGAGAAAGATCACCGCCACATTCCGCCATAAAAACATACACTACAATTACTTAGTCAATCATAGACTGGTTAAGCACGTGAAAGAAAATTTATTGGAGTGGAGTGGCAATACTGGAACAAGAAGATTTGAAAAGTTTTAAATACCGAAGTGATTCACACCCACAGAACCAAATATACTCTAAATATACAATCAGATACGTCCACTATGAAGGGCAGTTATAAAATTACAGATCAAATTCTTAATTCAAATATCTTTCTTTTCCCTCTTCGCACGGCGATCTTTGACTTGGTCTGGTTACGTGCTGTGGTCACCACAAACTTCCTCCATTATACCTTGCCGCACAACGCTCCTTGACGCGATTTGGTGTCGGTGTGGACACAATCTTCAGACATGGCATGTACTAGATTAAATACATTGTGAGTGTGGTACGCAAGAATACACCTTTGAGACAAGTCTACATGAGTACTTACACCTTTAATGGTAAGTGGTTTTTAAAATCCGTATTAAATTTATATGTATAATAGTGGAAATTTATTATCCTCTTTGTTTACAGTCAATAAGCATTACTTATGAACACTTAGAGGAGTTGGATGACTAAAACATATGCATCCTGTGCACACACGAATTTAAATGTATGTTACAAAATAATATAGATCTGAAGAAGTCACAAAAACATTGTGTCGAATCTTTGTCTAAATAAGTACATTAAAATTTGTTGTTAAGGATCCAATAGAACAACATATTCTGCTAAAGATTTTAATATTCATTTATAATATTCTTAAGGAACAAGACATTGTTCTAATTTATTAAATAGAATTAGAATTAACAATGAAATATGTCTGTTATCATGCCCTACACTCCCAAACATCTTTACGTCAATAAAGAAATTATACTAACGGAAACTGTACGATTAAATTACTCAGAGAATTTGGAGCCGAATTCAATTTTACTTAAAATAAATTTTAACTGTCGAAGATAACATTCAAAATTTTGCTTCATACATATTTTCCTGCTGTACAGAGAGATGAATGACCAAACTATTAACGTCTATGCAGTTATTGAAGGTATTTCACTGGTTTTCCCCTTCTCTATGATGGGTGTTGCCTACTATTGGTATTGTTCAGCCAATTCAATCCATTATGATTACAAAATATCAATACATCCTGTATTCCCAAATTTTTATCCTTTTCAAGACAAACAACATATGAATTATACAGTTATTGATAATGTTTCAGCAAATTTTACTGTACTCTTAAGTAAACACACAAAGTACAGTGATTGCTTGATTTAAAGAGGGCTGTAAGGTTAAAGGTATTAGATAATGAAATTGATACATGCACATTGATACATGTACTCTGAAAAAAAAAATAGTCCACCAAATCATGAAAATTAGCTGTATGATTCACAATGATTGAGTTGGAAGAGGAATACTGGTCGAACTCTTTTATAACATATGTTTTACATACAAATAATGTATCCCAGACACATTCTTATTTTAATGTTTTTTATCAGTTAAAGTATTTACATACAGAATTTTATTAGTCATCATGAACACAAGTTCATTATTCATTGCAACAAAAATACCTTTGTATCTAATTTATTTATTAATATCAACTTGTTTTGCATATTATATACGAATTGGAAATAACATTATGCAATTCAGGCCGCCGAAAACGTCGATTTATCGGCCAAAAAGTCGTATTGTAGGTCTTTGATACCAAAAAAGAAGAAAATACGTTTTCTTATGTGTAGTAAATAACTTCCTCCTCATGGTGATGGAATTCACGTTTTGTGGGTTATTAATACCACCAATTTGGTGTACTGGGAAACGTCTAGTAAGTACAAAAGGTCAGTGGAAAACTCGCTTTTTGAAAAAAAAATTACATGGTGAGATTTAATGCCTTAGGCTCAATTCGAAGAATAAGTATTCAATTCGATTTTTCATCTTAACAACGAGACATGCTCTATTGACAAACCCCCCTATTGGTAAACATATTTCTTAGTAATATTACCAGTGCTCCAATTTACTTTCTTCCACATGCTTACGCAGTATAAAATATTATAATACTGAGAGGGGGAAAAAACGTGATTTTTCGACAGGAAAACTCGAACCAAACTTATGCAGTACACATGGATAAATACTGTTTCTATGCGTAGATAATAACTTCCTCTACTAACACACTGAGTTGTCAGAATCCACGTTTTGTGTCATACTGAAAACTGATTTGTGACGATTCTTGATGATGGTCGGTGATGATAACGGTCCTTGGTACCTAAAAATTGGTTTGCGGCAAAATGTCTGCCCGTCCATCATCTGTTTGTGAAAAACGCTAGCGGTCTAACCGTATGTAGGATTTTCACCAAAATTGATATTTCACAATCGATGTAGGAACCCCTCGAATCATGTAGGAACCCCTCGAAATTGAAATGCTTACTTTGATTTTTGGGGATAATTTACATGACCTCTTTACATAACATTTCCAAAAGTTTCTCAAAAATTGTTCGAAATGTTTTTATTAAACTTCCTCTTGTGTATATAAAGAGCTCTTAATGGAATTGCGCAGATATCATCTTCGAGAAAATCTTTGATGTTTCGAAAATAGCAAAATTTTTTCGAGGACTTTCTTCAACTACGATATTGACGACAGTACTTTTTTTCGCAATGAAATCTATTCTTCAAAATCCAATATGGAAACTAATTTTGATTTCCAAACGTTACCGTTATTTTAAGTTGATACTCATACTATTTTTCGCGTTTTCAAGACAACTCGATATTTTAGTACAAGAATTGTTATTTCTCATATTCTATTATAATATTCAAGTTTATATATTCATGTATTAACTAATCGTGTAACTGATTATATTTTTAATAATTACTATAGGTGGTACTACACGTTTTATTTTAAAAGGTTGAAATCCAGAGTCTATGTTGATGCCATTGTGTTAATATGTGACACGTCTAACACGTCATTCTTATTACTTCCCCAAGTCACTTACAGCAATTAACGAAACGTGTGGATAAAAGGGGGTATAATAGCATGAGTGGCATGTTCAAGAAAATGAGCGGCGTTTGGATCAAGTTTTCTTATTTACCACAAGTGCAGTATTGTACCCCTTTGTGTGTTACATTCAATAACTTTTCATTTCCAGTTAAGAATAATTTTAATTTTCAGAAATACAATCATGTAGTATTTACCATTCGACGCATACGTTTGATGATGTATAATTTAAAAATATATATATTTTAGTAGGCCTCGGATTGTGTTCGGATGATCACCATAGTAACTTAAGAGTATAAAGAAGTGTTTGCAAACACAAGATATTGAACATATTTTAGAAGAAATTAGAAGCTGGCAAAGCCATGAAATTTTTACTTGGTTGATACTGATTACTTCGTTTATAATTTTTACATTTGTAAGATGCTAAGACCAAATGTATTATAGGCAAACATTTCATTTATTGGTGTTAAATATTTTATCATGTTCCATTGGGCAGCTAGTATTAAACCAACGTTTACTTCCCTTATTTTATTTACTCATTCATTCCTTATAAGTAGTCGATGTAGGTACGTAATCTGTGATGTTCCATGGCCAACTGGAAATATCTTGTCAACGTCTGTGGTATAGTGACTTAATTAAATTATTTTGATTATTTTTTCTGAATTCTGATTGGTAGTTGTGGAAGTTCAACAGCAGGATGGTGTTTTAACTGCACGCGTGTAATTAATATAGTGATAATCAACGTTTTTTCATGGAATAAAAAGGGTAAATTTAATGAACTAAACGAAAAAATATGACCAATTACAAGATAAGTTTGTGCTTGAATATATAAACATGAATATTATAATAGAAACTGAGAAATTATTTTTCCGGAACTTAAATATCGAGTTGTTTTCGCAAAAACAAAACAATTGAGCATCAACTTAATATGGATGACTTTCGAAAATAGAAATTACTAGAATTTGCAATTTGGTGCAAAACGAGCAAATATGAGATGCACACTGGCAACGGTGGCTCAGGGCATCAACTGATATCCCAGCAGGGTCTCTGACTGGGAAGTCCTGGGTTTGACTCCCGGCTGTGGAAGGATTTGCGACACTATAGCTAGACAGCTTGGTCGAATTCAACCGCAGACTGGAAGAGAATTCAAGCGGACGGCAGCTCTGATCATTAGTTTTCCTTGGTTTCTCCGAACAACACCAGGCGAATACCGGAGCAGTATACTAAGAAACGGGCCACGGCCCGCGCGCGATCATTCCTTCATCTTCTTATCTTCACTCCTTACTTATTTCACTTACACTCACATGCACTACACTACCACACATGTCTCGAGACCAGTCTGGAGTTTAGAGCTTGTTTCGGTTGGGCTGATGGGAAATATCTTCTTCAGGAAAACCCCATAAGCCGACGGATGTGTAGGAGCCGAATCTCACCATTAATCGGGAAAAATCACCAGCTTCTCTCGTGATAGACATGCACTACACTTATGGGGGTTACAATCTTAGCCGTTTATAAGCACAGAATCTCTAATCAAGCAATCAATCACGAGCTGCAAAAACTGCAAACCCCATTGACGGTATTTAATTTCGGCTTGTCGTCCCGTCGGCGCAGGGCGCGGGCGGCGAGTCGGTGGGGGCGGAGGAGCGCGCGCGCTGCACGCGGCTGGCCAACGAGGCCATGCACTGGCTGGACGCCAACACCATGGCCGACCGCGCCACGCTGGAGCGCAAGCTCAAGGAGCTTGAGAGAGCATGCGCGCCCGTGCTCACCAAGATGCACCACCGGCCGTCGGCGGAAGGGCCCTCCATGACCTCCACGGCCTCCGCGCGCGCCGGCACCTCCGGAGGGCCCGAGATCGAGGAGATGGATTGACTCACGCGCTAGCCTTTTGTAGTTTTCAACATTTTTAATAAAAATATACTTTTTCACGTATCTGGTTACCGTGAGTTCGAATTTGTATTACATCAAATCTGTGATTGCCACGCCTTGACGAAGTTACCCGAATTTGTATTGGTGGTTTTTTTTGAACATTTTTAATATTTCTTGTTAAACTAATTCAAATTTGTTATATAAAACCTGTTTTTGTCACACCTTGAGGGAGTAGCCGCAGTGTTTACTGGTGATATTCCTGAAAAAATATTGTCTGGTTGAGGTGAATTCAAATTTATATCGAATCTGGTTGCTACTACGCCCTGAGCGAGTAGTTGCGTATTTTGTAGCTTATTTTTTTGAACATTTTTATTATTTCTGATCAAAGTGAATTCAGATTTATGTTTATGAGTCTAATTTTGTTATACAGTGCGGGAATATTATGGGTTTTATTTGTGATAATTTTTGAAAATGTTTAATAAAACATTTTTGGATGTGCAGTCGGGGTGAATTCATATTTACCTTTTTGATTCTATTTCTGTTACATCTCAGATGGGCTCGAGTTCGTGGGAATAGGAAAAGAGAGAATAGAGCCATGACGATTATTTATGTATTTCTCTTACATTTGTACATAAAATATTTTTATGGTCAAGTTTAAATTTATATTCAGATTTTTTTAAAGTGCACTGATATTTTTTAGACAAGGTAGATTTTTTTAATAAACTATTTGACGACACACATGTTCATAAATTATTTTTATCATAACCTGTTGTAGTAGAACGTTTCGAGACGTTATCTTATCTCAGAGACATTTTGAAATGTAAAAGAAAACTAAAGATAATGATTATTACTATTTCAATTGAGAATTATAGACCTAACCTCAAACTCGGCACTCATGAACGTCACTTAGGTATAAGTAGAAAGTTGTAAACCCAAGTATGAGTATACCTAAGTGACGTTAACTAGTGGCGAGTTGAGGTTATGGCAGGATTATATGAAAGCAGTGTAAGATCAGCTTGGGGCGGATTTTAATTAATTAGGGGATATAATTTCAACAGGGCGGCTTGTGCTTTATTGGCTTTGTTTATGATACTGGCTTTCCATATCAGCCGCGTATCAAGAAAATCTCCGAGGTGTTTGGTTGGTTTATTTGTTGGTTAAATTGGGACTATAAGTTTTAGGGGACATGAACCCATTTTGTTGTGCTAAATTTATTTGGCGAGTTATTCAGTAAATGTATGACATGAATTTCAAGGAGACAGTATGATACATAAACTTAAATTGTCACAAGATTTTAAGGAATGTCAAGCAATATAGTGAAGTAATAGGACAATGTTGATTGTGAAATTAGAGATAAAACAATTGGAACAACGTATGGTAAAACTTGCCACGTTTCCACTTTGTCCAGCTCAAATTCTTCGTGTCTCGCTATGTATTTTATTCTCGGTACTCCGAGAACTGCCTGTCAAATTTAGTATTGATTAAAGAAGAGTACCTATAATAGTAACATAATTGTGCATACAGTAGTAACATACAGTTGTACCTATAGTAGTAAAGATTTCTAACATGTGCAATAGTAATTATAATTGATGAATTATAGAGTAACATTGACTTGATTAAACCATTTGTGCCTTTTTCGTGAGAGGTAGGTGATTTTATAAATCAACTAACTTTTAAAACTCCTACTGTATATTTTATAAATACATTAATTGTATTTTCATAATTGTCTTATTTTTTGCAGTTTACGAAATGCGAGTTTCTGTTTAAGAAGAGGTAGAATTCAATTTCTACAAACTCGTTATTCCAGATCACGAAAAAACAAAGATTTTTGCTTTCAAGGGTATTTTGAATGCTCTTTCTGATGGTTATTGTTAGTCTATCAAATTACTGTGATACGTCCTTATTTTTCTCAAAATTTATAGCACATAAAGATGACGTGAGAAAATTCTATATCTAACATGATCTACCACATTTCATGCGAAACAGAATTTTTCGAAGTCTTCTGTAGAAGTCTGTATTGTGTCTTTGTGCTGCGAGGATCAAAATGATACACATTTCCTGACATCACTTTCGTAACAGTGAGCGGAATTTGTTGAAATATAATCCTGGAAGAGTTCATCAAAAAATAATTGGGCGTTTCGTATACAATTGATTGGAGTGACGTACAATTATCAGCCATGGAATTCGTAATAACTGAATAACAAAACCGAATTCACAGAAGAGCTCGGGGAATAATAAACATATGCCAGTGGCTGGAAACACGTTCAAGAGGAGCGTTTAGCAGGCGACCACAAAGGGGCCATCTCGGGCGAATTATTCGAGCAGCGTTCGTGTCTTTGTGGAGCGCGCCCCCGAAATAATTGGGAATCCTCCACCCATGCTCGTCGCCTTGTGCCAGGGGGGCTGATGTGAAATTCATTAAGGGGCGCCATTGCGTGTCGGAAGGGTGGTTTTCTTAAACGGAAACGTTTACCGTAATGGTGGGCACTGGCGCGCGGCCCCTCGCCCCCGGCGGTGGGTGCTCGCGGCGGCGGCGGCGGCGGCGGGAGCGATGGCCGCTGGGTGTAACACGTGTCCGCACGCGCTCGCCGCACCGCTACCGCCTCCACCGATTGCAGCGTAAGTGAAGAGCGCACGCGGCCAGAAAAACCCACTGGAAATTGGGGGTTGCTACCCCGGGAGGCGCGGCAATTACGGGGCAGGCGGCGGCTGGCTGGGCCATCATTGCCCGACGCGGGGCGGGTGGGAAGTGGAAGTGGAAGCGGGGCGAGCGGGGCGGGCGGCCGGGGCCGGGACGGCAGGCAAAGCGGACAGGGCAAGTGAGTCGGTTCTCGCGGGTGGGGCATGCGGGGCGGGAAGGCGTGCGGGCACGGCGGACGGGGTGTGCGGGGATGGCGTGCGAGCGAGGCGGAGCGGGGACGAGCAGGCGGGTCCGGGCGGGCGTGGCGGGGCCGGTCGGGATGGGACGGGGTGGGGCGAGGCGAGGCGAGGCGGGGCGGGGCGGGCGTGGCTGGGTTGTGGGGCGGGGCGGGGCGGGGCGGGGCGGGGATGGGCAGGGCGGAGCGGGTTGGGGCAGAGGCGGGCAGAGCTGGGCGTGATGGGGTCGGGGCAAAGTGAGGGATCGGAGCGTGGCGGGCGGGGTGAGGGAGCGAACTGGGCGGGCGGGATTGGCTGGGCATGCGATGCGAGGGTGACGGGTCGGAGTGGGAAGGTGAGCGAGGCGCTCGGCAGGTGATGGGGTGGACGTAGCGAGGGGGGCGGAGGTATGCTGCGGGCCGGAGGCAAGTAGGAGGGAGGAGAACGTGGCGGAGGAGGATAAAGAGGCAACCAGTGCTCTGATTTCGTTCCTGCACTTCGAGGTGGTTTCGAGAGTTTCTGGATTGTTTCGTGCCTTTGCGATAGACATTCAACGGTTCTTATTGTTTTTTCTCTGTATTATTCGCTTCATAATTTCTACCACAATTGGGGAAGGAGAAGGTAGGTAATATTGAGATGCTGCAGAAAAAAGTGCTGATTTTTCCACAGAAAACTCGTTTTTTGTGTACCTGATAACAAACCATTGAAATGTTTTTACTAATATTCTTCACTCATTAAGTCCCTTAGGCCGAGAAGGGTTTAGAGCACAACCGATGAGCTAGTCACAACTCAAAATAAAGGGTAACTAGTACGTGAATAAATGTGCCTAATTGTAGTTCTACTTGTTTTCAAATGGGCTCTCTTCGCTTTTTTCTAGTGAAGATTATAAATATTGAGATATGCCATTTTATCTCAAAGAATTCAGAAATACAATATTTTGGGAGTGAGGAATGAAGCATTGAAGAGAGAAACAAAACGGTTGCATAGGAAAGCGAAGAGTGTGATATTAGAGCTTTCAGTCGTAAGTAGAATAATAAGGACCGCCGAAAGTATTGGTAAACATGTTATGTAAATAACAAGACGCGTAATAATTGTTGATTACATTTCGTGACAGCAGGTGAATTAAATAAAGTTGAAGTGAGTTTGTGAGAAACAAAATAGTGACAAAGGCAGATGAAGTGAAGGTTTTATATTGGTGTTTTCAACTGAAAAGACGAGATTAATATGGACTGTCAACGGTATTGGTAAACACGTACTGTAAAAAGTATGACATTTAAGTAATGTTTTTTCTACTTCATTATAGCATATTAATGAAAAAACTATATAGTGATATTGAGAAAAAAAACTTATTTCTATAAACAGAACAGATTGCCCACTAAGAAGTGCACAAGACAAGAGAGATGCTTCGCATACAGAAGTAATCAGGGAAATGACGAGCGAATAAGATTTCGGGGAATCAATTAAAAAAAACTAATGTAAGAGAAAGTGCAATGGTAGTACGTGGATGGGATAGCACAAGGGTGAAGAAGATTGAATAGAACGGTCACACAAGGTGACATCGGCCAAGTATGCAGTACAGTGTATCGTAAAGGATATTTTCTTTAAAATATTTGTAAGAAAATCAAGTTTTGCCACTAGGGTAATAAATATTTATTTTTAATAAAAAGAAAAAGAATGAGAAAGAAAGCAACAACTTGCGTAATATTGAAATCACTTGAATGCACGAATGGTAATTTGAATGTAAGGTGTGAACGATAATGTTATTTTTCTTTCTTACATAAATTGTTATTAATTTATTTATTTTACAACGTAGTATACATGTGTTTCATGTTTGCAGATTATATTTAAATTATTACAGCTAATTCTGTAGAGGGAATTATCACGGAGTATTGTAATAATTAATGGAAAAGGGTAACAATACATGTTGCCGTGTCGAAAAACAGTAAGACTGGGTTTCATTTTATATTAAGCAAGACACATCTGAAACTGTATAAGCCGAGTTTTCACCAGCCGAATTAAACTAATAAATTTTCTATGGTTGTGAATATGTTTTTACCCAAAGATAAGTACTTTGGGAACTAGCTGAGAATGTGACAACATAATAAGCCAGGAAACAATAATTGGATAGAATTGAACCAAGAATTATTGAATAAAAGGGTAAATAAACCCACGAGCTTATTTTATTTTATTTTATTTTATTTATATTTGAGTATAGTTGAAAAAAATATCGCAATATGTTGTTTTCACGATGTAATTAAGATAACTCGAAATTAATGTTGAAAATACTTTCAGAAGTTATTTCGCCTTTATTTTCGCTTCATACATTTTTTTAAATCAATGCTTTTGCATCCTCAATAATGGTGTTTTCGTTATATATCTTATATTCTGGGATCATATCCAGTTTAAGATATGTGCTCATTTTTGAAGAATCACAGAAGTATTGCGTGACCTTTATACCTTTTTTTGAAAAAAATATGATACAATACATGATATTCTAAGCTTATTGCTTGATGGATGGAATTAATCATTCTTTGTGGGGAAATTCAACTAATGTATACACTTTTTCATACGTATTGTATCTATGAATGATGAAGTGACAAAATTGAGTTATACAAGTTATTGTATATACGTGTAGTAAAGAATATCCAGAAAACTCTCTTCTCCATTTGGTTTTTGTAGTTAATGCAAGAAAGTGACATGTTGTGGTGTGTCAATTACTTAAAATTTATTTAACATATGTCTTCTTGTATAAATGTATTACAAAAGAGCAACATAAAAGGACGTGCTTAAAAAAAAGGAAAATGGATAAGATAACAGAACAACTGTTGTCACTGCAATGTCTATATCCGGGGGTGGGGGCTGGGTTATGGTTAATATTTAAGTTCCGACAGTGACACTAACAAGGCCCAACTCACCCTGTGATTGGAGAAGAATTCTAGTGACATGCTGCTCTGATCAGTTGTTTTTCGTGTTTTCTTCGATAAAAACAAGGCGAATTTTGGAGCAGAATCTTAGAAAACTGGCCTCAAAGTACGCGCTATCTTTCCTTCCGCATCCTTATCCCCTCCTCTTTACATACCCCCCCCCCCACGTATACTCGCGCGCGCGCGCACACACACACACACACACACACACACACTAAACCATCTTTCGACCTCCCTACGCAACACGTGTGTTAGGGGATTTGCACACTTGTTTCTTAACCTGCTATTGTGATATTGCAAAAGGTACAAAAGGCACATAATTTTTTAATCATAAATTATCTTCATAAATGAACAAATTTCAACAAAAACTTAGTTTAAAATTAACTGTGCAAAAGTGTATCGTTTAGGTGCAGAAGAAGACTCAAGATTTCTAAGACATGTGGTCACATGTGATGAAATGTGGGTGCACAACTACACTCCTGAAACGAAGAGATCCAGTATGGAACGGCAATCAAAACATGAATTAGCGCCAGTCAAAGCAAAGACTCGCGTGTCTGCCCCTAAAGTGCTAATGGCTGTCTTCTGGAATGCAAAAGAAGTGGTGTACGTTAATTTCTCGCAAGAGTAACGAACAGATAATGCAGCTTAGTATTGTGAGTTCATGTGGAATGTTAATGGTATCTATCGGTCGAAAAGTCGCAGGAATTCAACTCGCAATGTTCTCCTCGTTCATGACGATGCAAAACCCGATAATGCAGCTGTTACCCAAGCAATATTGAAGGAATTACATAGGACAGTGTAGGAGTATTCTCCCTATAGCCCAGGCTTGGCGCCTGCGGACTATCATCTTTTCGGAGCACTTGAGGACTTGGTTGGCGAGAAATGATCCACTAATGAAGAGGTGGAAGACGTGCACAAATGGCTATACACACAACAACAAAACTTTTTTGAACACGGTATTATGAAACCAATAAGGTGGCAAAAAAGTGAAAAAATGGCAGAATCTATGTAGAAAAGTAGTCCGCATTATTTTTTTGTTTTCAAATATTCAATAAATAGTTTTTCAAAAAGTTTCGTTCATATTTGATCCACCCATTTTTTTTCTCGATTAACGTAAAGGCCCAGTATGACTCGTATACAGGTATTGTCCATTAACTTTTAATCCTTGAACTCTTGAGTGAAGTATATCATTCCTAGGCAAAGGAACATGCAACCCATGACATTGTTTCCTTCTCTCTTGTCTCTGTTTTTCCTTCCTTCAACCCACTCGCCGTTCTCTTTCTACCGCACTCTCTTTCCCAATCTTTCCCTCTCTTTCTCTCTGTCAGCATTTTGACGAGAGTGCAACGCGGCAGTCGAGAAAATAATGAGTATGACAAAAATTTCACTCTCCGCTGAGGATGAAAAACATTGAGCAGTCCACAAAGGGCTGTCTTGCAAAGAAACTTGCTAGTTTCGTAAGCCCAAGTTGCCGTAGTTTTAAAAAAGGAAGCAAAATACTGTTGTCTATCATTATTAATGTCTTTAACGGGAATCAGTAGGGTCACACAAGAGAGCAAACTGGGAGCAGATGCTTTTTGTCTTAATGTAAAGTTGAAGTACACTACTTTCATGAATAAATAAACGTTTGATTGACGATGTTAAGGTGTTCCCACCTACATTACGAGTATATGCTTTTTGAAAATTCCAAACTTACAAATAAAAACAAATTTTAAAATCACTTATAATGATCCCCTACAATAAATAAAATACTTTCCATTTCGAAATTTATTCAATTTACGTGAATATTAAATTGTTTTTCCGTTCATATTGAATTAACTTTTAATTGGCACATTGCAGTGGCGTAGCAGTCAGGGGACGCTAAGAGTATGCCGAGCATCCATACGTAAACTATTAATCAAAGAACCCTTAATATCGTATTGATAACCTTGCAAGTGAGCGACACACATTTTATATCAATTTTAAAGAAATTTCCTATGATTGAATTCGGCGCGTTGTTACAAGCTGGCCTCTGATTGCTTGGACGCTAAAATACTTGAAGCGTCTGCCGCGAGATTGCGATGGGCAATGACGCATGCGCAGTCGGCGAAGTACCCCCTCCCCTCTTTACTCTCGTCCAAGAGATACTCGAGTATCTTACGCTATAACTGCGAAATGTGGCTGAAGAGCAAGTTGCTCGTTTGTGCTAGAGAGTGCAGCACCTTTCAGGTTGTCAGTGAAATATTTTTCTTTCTCACTCGATCACTTGAGATTGTCTTCTTGGCCATGGACACGAACAGTAGAAATAGTGCTTGCCGACTAATTATTAATTAATAACTAAGAAGATTGACGCTTACTTAAATATTATATTGATCTGAATTGTATAAATTCGCTAGTGACTTCATTGCCATTCGCGCATGAGAATTAAAGCTGAACCATTGCATAATGTGCTTTCAAGAAGGCTCCTGTTATAAATCTGTCGAAGTATTGTAACATTTGTTCCGGTAACATATTCTAGAGAACATCATGACATCATATTATCGGATTGACAATGTCTTCAGTTCACGTTATTGTTGAGCAATCTCAAACGCGCGAGTCACGCTGCGCCACATCAGTATAAGTATGTAAGTTAAAATTAAAGCTGCAAGAGCTTAGCACGAGCACAAGAGAACATTAAAAGTATAAAACAAATAAAATGTATTATTTATCTATGTTTTTCTGTACAGCGTTTTATCTATTTATATGTTTTACAGGTGACAGCAAGAGTCGAAACGGCAAACTCGGTAGTGGAAACAATATAAATATCGTCTAACGTAAATAGTAGTTTTTGTAAGTGATGGACTTCCTTCCCGAAACAGTGTATGCACCCGTAGGCGCCCGCGATCGTGAGTATTTTTAACATAATTCAGCAGCCGCTGCTTTCCACTTACCCAACGTCGTTGTCAGTTCACTTCACTCTTGAGATAATGCCAAATAAAACACTTAAAGTTCCGATTAAACGGAAATATATTCTTCTTGAGTTCTGGATGGCTAATCAATCGGCACACTGTTGCCTGCTCCACTTCCGCGGATATTTTGTTCCGTATTCTTGAATCACCGATTAATTATATCAAAAACCGTCCGTCAGGTTTCGCAAATCTTGTAAATCCTTAAGAGACTACGAATAGGGTATTTTAACCAGAATTTCTCTTTAAATATCACAACTTAATCATCAGTGCATATCTTTCGAACTTTAGCTATCCTCCCTCTAACAAACCCTGTTGCCTCCATAGCAACCCACTACCTACCTCAATCGTTCTATCTCTTAAGAGTCGATACAGTCTAACAAGTTCTTTATTTTCATTTCGTAACAGCAAAGTTAGTATAAGATTAGGATTAATGCAGATGTTAGCACCCCTACCCACAAAAGTGTACATCGAATATAAAAATAAATGACATTACATAATATGAATTACCAAACAAAGGTGAATTTCATGAAAATGCAAATTTCGCTTCCCGACCACGAACTGGGAGGATGTAATTGGCGGAGGTGGAATTGGAACGCTGGCGCGCGCGGTTGCCAGTGCCGAAGCGCGAGGGGCAAAACCACAGCCCGGAGCGGGGGCCGGCCCGGCGTTTAAGCTAATAACACGGCAGGCTCCATCGTCTTGAATCGGGCGGGCGGCGGGGGCGCGGGCGAGCAGGTAGCGCGAGCGAGCGCGCGCTTCGCCCGGCGCGGCTCGTTCGCCCCGCGGGCGGCCGTCGCCCTAGCAACAGGTGCCGGCGGGCGGGGGCCGGGGCGCGCTCGCGCGTGAGAGGGAGGCAGTCACCCCCGTTGTCCCGGCAACGGCCCGCTGCGATGGCCTTGGCTTGGGATAGGGTGAACCTACCTGACCCGAGGCAGCCCGGCCTGGGTGACGCACGTGGCGGCGAAGGTCGCGCTGACGTCAGCGCGTGACCCAGTTCGCCCCCCCGCGCGCGCGCGCCCGCGCACCCTCAAGGCTCGAGGGCGGGGGCGGGGGCGGGGGCGGGGACGGGGACGGGGCGACCGCGGCCGAGGCCACCCCCGCGCGCAGGCGCTCGCCCAGCCGCCCCTGGGACGCCGCCGCCGCCGCCGCCGGCTCGACGGTCAAGGGCGGGCAAGCCCTCCCTGCCTCGCCACCGACTCACTTTCTCCTGCAGATTGGTTCTCAAACGCGAAATCTATATTACTCAATTCCAGATCGCGCAGATATTGAAAGGATAGTATGCAACCACTGGCCATGTGAGAGGTGTCTATGCTTTTGTTACATACCGAGGATTTCAGAAAAAATACAAAAGCAATGAAACTATGACGATTTGATAGAAAAATCCAAACATTTGATTACGTTACTCCACCCATATTTGATATGGCGCCAATCGGCTGAATTATCGTACTCAGAGAGCCACTAGTTTCGACACGAATTATGTCATGCGAGAGCAAGGCTCCAGAGAAAATGCCACCTGCCATTGCATATTTGCTATTCACGTGTTGCGTTTTGGATCAGCACCTTTTTTTATGCATTTTTCGTTTGTGAAGAACTGTTGAACTGTGCGTACTATATACTACGTTAATGTTATGGTGGAACCGAAAAACATGGCCCAGAGCATAAACTGATGTGACTATAGGCCCTCTGACCGGGAGGTCATATGTTCGAGTCCCGACGGTGACAGGATTGTCGGCACTACCTTGTCAGCTAGGTTTCGCAGATAGACGAGAACAGCTGTTATTGTCACTCTTTGAGATAAGTTGATTATTCTTGTAATGAATAAGATAAGGTAGTGGGATTTAAATATTAAAATTTTAATTTAATTATGTGAAGGTGTGGTCTGAGATAAAAAGTGGCAAAGAATTTTTGTTGGCATGAAATTCGTGTTCATCAATTCCAAAATCTACAGGATACACTATTTCATATCAAAAGACAGTTACGCTGAAAAAAAATCAGGATCGTCTATATTCAATCCCAATTAAGTTTTAGACCACTATGATGCAGGTTAATATTATCGGAAGTGATTGAAATTGCAGTCCTTGTTTTTGCAATCTTAGCAGATTTGTAGCCCGGAAAGGTAGGGAAAAATCAATGGTCTTTGAGTTTTTAAATGGATCTACTACATTGTTTTATTACTAACAATGGACAGATCATAAAAGGAGGAATAAAATTAAATTTGATTTTAAAGTGTTCAGTCAAATTTATATTACAGATCAGAATATGATATTTTTCCGTTGATGTAGTATAAGAAATTTCAAACTACAGATGATAACGATAGAACGGTCTAGAACGATATCAGAAAGTGGTAACATTAGAAAAATAATGAAGGTATCTTACAAACTACGCAAGAATCGATTCCAATGGATCAGACCAGCTCTTGAAACCATTTCAAGTACAAAGAAAGAGAATGATTGGTTGAAGATTTTTCACAAATGTGACTTAATTCTTCAGTTCGTAGATACGTAGCAACTTTTTATTACTGTTACTGCTAATCTAACTCTACTTTCAAGAAACCCTCTGTGATTCGAACGTCACGAATTACTTCAAAAGTAATTTAAAAAAATCAAAACCAAAGTGTAAAATTTTGAGGTGTAAGTATTATTTTCATTTCTCTGTAGCATTTAATATGGTCCTGAAGGTATTGGGGAATGAAACAGAGCCAACTGGACAGCATCAGAGGCAATGTGTCCCGTCATCTATAGATGCGGCGATGGCCTAATAAAATTATAAAAAAATTGCGTTTGTATGCGTCCTAATTTTGAGTGGTTTGACTTAGTTTGTCAGTGTTCTAGGTTTTCTTGTCGTGCAGACTATAAAAGAACTTGAATCGCAGTTTAGCTGAAACAGAAACTGTTTGGTCAACTTACATTTGATTGATTGAACCTTTTTTTGTTTTTGAGCGTGAAATTAACTGTTCTGGGAATTTGTCTGTAACTACCTTAAAAATGTTTTGGGAAACTTTCGGGTTTATAGTAATGAAGTGATTGTCTTTAATATAATTCCCACTTATCAAAACAAATATCCGTAAAAATTGTTAAGGTATAAAAAAAATACTTGTGACGGGCATTAGCCTACATTCGTTGACAGTGGCTAAAGGCTTCTAACGATATCAGCAGCTACTAGGATAGGGAGACACACTGGGCACCTGGTTGGATACACGTGCACCATAATTACTAAAACACAGAATTTTAAGAGCATAATAAACGGTTTGCAGAACTGATGCTGTACATATAGAATAGACCCAGTTTACATACAGAACATCGCCAGTCTATGAACAATACTAGGGCTTTCATCATTCACCGGATTTGTTCCATAGTGATTCCGTCTCTGCGATTTTAAAACGAATTCTTTAAAATGTGGGGATAATTCGCATGAAGCCTGCTGGTTGTTACTATCATTATTAAAATGGCTCCAAATTTTTAGATTAATTTTTTCTCCTCATATAGAGCAAAGTAATCTAATAATGGCGCTTCTTTAAATTTCTTGATAGAACAGTGTGTAATTCATGTAGAAAGTGTCGCGAGTTGAGGGAGAGAGGGAGGACCCCACCAACTCGTGCAGGAAGATAAAAGAGTATATTTTATAATAAGTTTATTGACTTACCCGCGTAGTGGGCCCTACATCCTGGGAGCGGGTGGCGTGGCGACTGCTGGCTTCGGCAGGTTGACTCGTCATAAGAGGGGCGAGGTGCGAAGTCCTCGCCATTTTATAGCCTCGGAACGCTGGCGTCGGCAAATGGCAACTGGTCACTTGCCGACGGCAGCGTGTCGCGAGGGCCGGAAAGCCATATCGCGACAGAAGATTACGTAGGTCCGATTACATAGTGAACTCTGAATTTTGGAAAGTTACCGAATTTTCCCAATTTCGAACACCACGTATTAAAAACTGTGGCTTTTATTGAAATCAAATTTGTTCTTCACAATTCATTCTTTAATTAATGGCATGCACGTTTAAAAACAGTCGTTTTTGTGTAATTTTAAGTGAAACGTAGAAAGTTTCAAAATTAAGATTTCCTAAAAAATAGCTTCAAATTATTTCTTCGAAATATTTGTGGGATAGAGCTAAGTGCACTGAATTACAGGTCATGAACTTCATTTTGAGGTGCTTTTTTTTACAAAATTATTGTAATTTTTTTAAAAGTATTTTTCGCATTGTTCATTGGCGGAGTTTTAAAAATTTTTTTTTGTATTTTATAAATGCTTTAACTTATTTCGTATTAGTTTCCGCAAAGTTTTTTGTTGTTGTTGTGAAAATAATCTCAAAACAGAGCATTTCCAGAAAGAATCAAACGTCAGTTTCACAAAATTTCCCTATGAAAGTAACTTTTCTGTGATATTCTTAGTCAAGTTAACATTTTACTTAAAGGGGCCTGAAAATATGAGCAAATGTGAAATAATTATTTTTTGAGAAAAGGGAATTTAATCTATAAAATGTTGCATACGAAAAAATAATTTTTGTAAAATGCTAGATGCTGTAAGTATTACGTTCAACATATTTTCTATACAGGTAGTTAATTTTGAGAAAAATGTTCATTACTGATAGCAATGTTGATGGATCTTAATGTTAAATAACTTTATTTGCATTTTTACTGTAAACGAATGATATGAAAGTCATTGATATATATATATATATATATATATATATATATATATATATATATATATATATATATATATATATATATATCAATGTTGCAAAAGACATTTCAGATCGTGTTGGCATATAAAACGTCCGTTTTAGTTATATAGTTTGGTAAATCATATATACTCAGTAATTCCATACAAAATCTCTAGCCTTCATTAAAGAATAATAATTATCCACTTTCAAGTGTTAGGGGCCAACAAAATGGATTGTTCTGATGAAAAATCCCCGTTTTTTGCCGCAGTAATACAATATTTTCTACATAGATAAGTAGTATGCAAAAAAATAAAATGTTTTTGGGCCTCCCAGAGTTATTGTAGGGTTTGAGAGATAGAAAACCTGGGTGTTACATTTATACCAGAGGACACACATCACCAAAATATGTTTTTTGACCTTTTTTAAGGTAAAATGTACTTTTCGGCTGTACTAAAAACTACTTCTGCCGTAAGTATTAAGGAAGTCAACGACCTTCCCTTAGAATAATAAATGAATATTTTATAATTCCACATACCCCTATTAACAATTAAATTCACATTAGAACCAGTAATGGTTTCAGCCACCATCAAAAGAAAGGACCCGGCTGTTTACTTATGTATTCATTTATTCAACCTCAGACATTTTACTCCTGTTGATGGCATACCTTTCCTCTACCCGGGAATAATCTACAAAGAATGTTCGTCGCCCTATCCAACAGACGTTTTTCCTCCGCTTGCAATTCACTCTTCCTCTCTCCGAAGGCGCTGTAGCCCAGGTCGAGCTCTGGCTTGACCTTCTCGATCTCCTAGATCGTTCTAGGTCAGTGGCGCACAACCTTTTACAGCCTGAGGGTCAAAACATTATTAAACATCTCATAGAGGGACGCAGCAAGTTTGATCAGATCAATAGGAAAATGTCAACTTTGGGGGGAAATCGGCAAAACGGATTTGGCCCTAGTTTGATTATGGACAGACATACCTTTTGTCGTAAAAAAAAATCGGTTTCAACGATCCTCAATAATTGGATTACGACTTCATGTGTGACTCGGAAAGCCACACGCCACAAACGAAACTTAAAAAATTCCTGTCGTACTCTGATTTTGAGTTCTGTCGTAGTGACTACGTACTTGAACTGATGTGATCCAAACCCCTGAAATATGAAGACTAATCTCTTCACCGTCTCGTGACCGTACCGATTACGTAGTAGAGAGAAAGTTATGTAATGCTGCGCGAAAGAACGGCGAATGTTCGGCAGAACAACTCTTATTGACGGGCGCTGATAACGAAAAAGTGAATAAATACAGTTGCTAAATTTAGAAAAATTATCCTTTAACACGTGGTGTAGCCATAATCCATGTCTTGTGGGTACTTGATGCATGTGTGTATACGTGTTGTATGTAAAGAACGCTAACGCCTAAACTATGCGTATTTTTTTAAAAAACTGAATAAACCTCTGTCAATCTGGTCTGAGTCGATGCATGAAGATTTTGAAAAACATTTATTAATTTTGGAGGTACTTTACACGAAGCCCTTCGGATATTTTCAAAATTTCCTCTAAAACGGCTCAACATTTTTCCTTCAAACTTTTCGTACGGTTAGTGCAAACTGCACTGTTTAAGATAACATAAAATCTATTTTTTAGAATTCTTTTTTTTTCAATAATTTTACGTATTTTTTAAATATCTCTCATGCCGTTAATATGCACATTTCCACAAATTAGTATACATTATTGCATGTGTCATGTGGCATGTGGCATATATATATATATATATATATATATATATATATATATATATATGTATTGTTTGACTACTTTGTTTTATATATATATATATATATATATATATATATATATATATATAAAACAAAGTAGTCAAACATTTCAAGGTATTACCTTCAAGACACTATCTCACAAGATTTAAAGTGGTCATGTTACATGATCTACCATTTTAGATGTGATAATTATAATATATTATCCACTATTCAAATGAAATTAATATAATTTGATTCGGTATATCTTTGGTGTACATTCAGAAGGTTTAGTACTGACTACTGCTTCAAACAAAATTGAGATAACTTTCCAAGTAAATAAATTCTGAGCTTAATGCTTCAAATTTCGACCCTTCTAGAGTCCTTCTGGAATCTTTTTTTCGAGATTTGCGAAGAACTCTTCACAGATCTGCCACGTCACAACAATCCCCTAAGCCCCCTGCATTACTTGGGTGATGCGGCTTTCATCATGCTATTGCTTGCGTCATGACTGTATGCAGTGGGCGACGATTACGACGGAGGGCCCGCGCCATTACTTATGTAGGACGAGGGTGCGCGTCCGCGCGCGCCGCGAGGCGCTGTCAGCGGCCGTCAGGCGCCGCGACGCCCCGCGACGCCCCGCGACGCCCCGCGCGAGGCGCCTGATTAGCAAGGCGCCGCGCGCGTAATCTGCTTGTTGAGGGACGTCCGCCCTCGCGCGTCCGAGGCACCGCCGCCGTCTCTCCCGCCTCGCCGACGGCCCGGCGGACATTGACGTTTCCCGGATCTCCTATGATCATGAGTCCTGTTGGTGTAGCGAATGTTTCGTCTGGGGGAGGCGGTGTTCCTCCACCGCTTGTTTCTAAGATCCGGTGCCGACTTGCACGTCAATTTGACTTTCCACCTTCGGATCTCTCCCCTAGCGGGGTAGCGCATCAGGCGGGACAAACTCTGAGCTCCCGAATCATCTTCATATATATATGTGTGTGTGTGTGACAGTTTAGTCTAGGTATGCGTGTGTGTAACAGGAGAGGCTAAAGAAAGAACAATGGAAGGAAGAATCGAGAGAGAGTTCGAGGTTTGGAAAAAACACGAAAAACTACCGATCAGAGCAGTCGGCTGCGAGAATTCTCCCTCAATCTTCGCCCGAATTTGAGCTAGCTATATAAGCTAATTTTGAAAATACACCACTGTCGGGATATTCTAGGATTTTCCTGTCAGAATCGCTAATATTTTTCGAAAATTCAGAAGTTTGAATGAAAATCGGACAGTTGATATTTTATAGGCATACCTGACAATATTGACAAACAAAATTTAGTAAAATTTGTAGTCATTTATGAGAATCCATAATCAAAATTTTCGTTTCAATTTCAAGGGGCTACGACATTACTCGAATGGTTCGAGGATTGGAGAAAATCGTACGTACCCTTTTCGTAGATCGATGGACAGATTGACGAAAACCAATTTTTCGGTATGATAAACCCAGAAATTGTGAATTATACATGTATCTACACAACGTATTGGATTAAGTCATTTACTACATGGATTAGCAGGAGTTAACAGCTTTTCCAGTATTAGGAACCCACAAACCGAGATTTTCAGACGAAAATTCACCTTTTTTGCTACACATTGTATAACTTTATACAACGAAATGGTATGCGATAAACGAAGTTAATTGGGACAGCTGTGTCTGACACCTAGATTTATTACTTTGTTGGTTATTTATTAGTAAATATTTATTAGTTGTAGAATCTCTTGCATTCGCACTTAGTTATCTCCTCATACATACCACAAATGAATTCACTGATATCGGGTCAACAAATAGTATATTAGTGGCAGGGTAATTCTTCGGTAGTAATAGTATTACAATTTATTTGGTCGGAATTGGAATAACCTCGAATAATCCTAACGTAGTTGTAATCCATTAGCATATACGAAATCCCGTTTTATCTTTTAGATTATTTTAATGTAATTATTTAATCTATGCCTGCATCTTCTTTTTTTATTATGAATGGCAAATATCTAGAGAATATCTAGAGAAAATAAATATGTAAATTCAATATATTTTTCGTGAGTAATAATAGTAACAACGTGCTTCATCACATTCTTCACATTACATTCTAATAGTTATAACTAGGGGGCAGAATTTGATGGCCCCTAGTTATAATAGAATGGATAGTAATAATATGAAAGAATAACATTGTCAAAAATGATCAATAAACTGCTTCAAAAATGCCCTAAAAATGACGTAAAAACAAAACTACTTCAGATGAACAACTAAAGCTGTTGGATACGTTATGCCTTTATTTATCACGAAATGACAAAAGCGCCGATAAACGTCACAGGAACCTTAGATTACGTAGTACTCGCAACGATTGTCAGTATAATACATGAGCGAAGAAATCGAATAGACTGCACAGGAATTATATGGTGAACATTTGTTTCTCATAAATATTGTTTGAAACAAGTACAATTAAAGTGATATTAAAATCGATGAAATAAGCGAAAAAAGACGTAAAAAGGTAAAAAATGACCTATTAGTCGAAACCAACGGAAAACTCAAAAAGCTAACACGCTATCTAACTTATAAATTTAGAATCTTACAATGTAGGCTTAGGCTAAGGCTAAGGCTAATAATGGTAAGGCTAATAATACTAATGCTAATAATAATAATAATAATAATAATAATAATAATAATAATAATAATAATAATAATAATAATAATATTCACGTCTTAATTTTCTCAAAGCAAACACAACTGATCTAGTTGAATTTATTTTCTGAAGATTGAAAGTATATGGTCAGTTTCTTTGACTTCATTTCATATTCACATTTTTTGTAAATTTAACAACAGATGTTTTGAATGTTGGTTAAAAGTAAACACTTATTATAGAAAATCAGACTGTATTTCTACTGAAAGTCCTCCCGAGGTTCACAGTTCTTTTAAAATAAATGCATGTTTTAAGTATACAACACAAAACGTTTTGAAATAACTTTTTGTTATCATGCGCACTGATCTATTTCCTTTGCATTTGCATACTTATTTGTAAGCAAAATGTAATGTCATTCCCATCCCAATCACATTTTTGTCCAGTTTCACTGAAACAGTAAGCAAATGCTGAGATGGTGCTTTGTTTTGCTTTAGGACATAAATGTAGAATCACTAGGCGCACATTTTGATGAACACTCCTTTTGCTTGTAGTGGTAGGAGTAGAGCTCCAGCCGCTCCACCTCCCCACCTCCTCTTCCTGCTCCCTTGGCGCCTCGCCCCGTGCTCCACCCCGCGCCGCCCACTTTTCCACCCGGTCCCGCCGCCAGGCGGCAGGAGGCTCCGCGTAAGTCAGCAGTCCATTACGAGATGGCGCGCGGGAGAGCGCGAAGAATCCGCGGATTATTTATCTAATGCAGCGCGCTCCCCCGGCGCATTCCCGCCAGCAGCAGTCGCCGCCCGCGCGGCCGCGCTACACGCTTTTAGACTTTACGCGTCCAAATAATAATAGGCCCATAAACTTCTCCCGCGCGCCCTGCTGACACGTAGAGGGACGCCGCCGACGACGAGGCGAATTCTAGAACACGACCCACCGCACCCTCGCCGCCCCACGCGCCCACAGTGTGGCCAACTTCGGTTTTAGAATGTTCATCATTATCATCGTTCATTCGTAAGGAATGCCTAGAGCGTACTTTACTGTTTTATTAGTGGCAGGAAGTTTTCAGGTCGCTGGGTGGATTCCTAGCTTTCGATAGACTCTCTCCCATATGTGGTCTGTAAAGACACGCCAATCTGGATTTTCGAGAACGCCATGTTCTGCAAGAACATCTTTCCAAATCACATGTGGGCTTCTCCTCGGCGAAGGTTATCAGTTGGTGCCGGAGAGATACACTGCTCATTGGGATAGAGTTCGTTCTCACATTTCCGCAAGTTGAAGATGCTGCCACAATGTAGCCAAGACCCAGCAGTGGAGCCACCATGGCTGGTAAACCCACTGGTTCGGGTCCCCCGCCCGACTCTTGGCTGTGCCCTCTCGTCACTAACGTCTATTTAGTTGTCTTTGTCTGCGCCACCCCAACTTGACCATGAGGTTTATTAAATCACCAGAAATGGAAGGGAGTCTTACTTGTTTCATTCGCGAAGAGAAGGGTAGTCAACTTGCGACTACAACTCTTCCTTCTACGACACTTGTAATTGTTGTCAGTGATGTGTAGCTCATTTTTTATGACTGTGTTCTTTTTTGTTGTCTAACATCCTACTGCACTCCTAGAAAAATCATTTATAATTATAAATCTAATTTCTAAGTAAAACGTTTTCTCTTGACTGTATTTTGTTTTTTATCAAACTTGTCCGCTTAAACAATCTTCTCTCTCTGATCGACATCCCCGATACCATGAAGTTTGTGCGATCTTTCATATTTTAATTTATTTACCTGCTTCACTGTATTGTATTTTATTAAGATTTTCAATTTTACGCTGTTTCTGTTACTGCCTTAATCACTGATAATAATTAGTACAATATACATTAATATAAAAAAGGACATAAACTTTATCAAATAAAATAAAGAAACTAACTACATGTGTTACTTGGGGCACTAAGATAAACTACACCAGCCACTCCCACAAATCGTAAAAGTCTTCATCATGATTTTCGGCAAAGGGTGGGTTATTTTGTTGATTGATTGTTTTCAGGCGCGTCAACTACTTTGTTTATTAGTCCCGTTAGTTTGTAAATGTTTTTATTCAAAGAAGTATCGGTGTTCCTCCTGCTTGATCATGAGATCCGTCGCAGACCTACATGTTGGCTTCCAGTGAATTTGCCCTCTGAGTCCCCAGCTGTGTACCATCCCAACAGGACCCAACATGTAAGCTCTCAAATTGACTCCAGGCAGCCTTGGCAGTGTAGTGCGCGTACGTGTGAGTAAGGGTAGAGAATAAGACAAGGAAGAGGAAGAAAAGTTCCCATGCGGTCCATGGCCCTTTTGTTAGAGAATATCTCCGCCGAGTGAGAGCGTAGGCTTCCACGGCCTGAGTATTTACTTGGCTGTCCGCGTGACGCCGCGTCCATGGGGAAGGTGCCGACGTTTCGGTCGCCATTCTGCGACCTTCCTCAGCCACGCCCTAAGGAAGGTCGCAGAATGGCGACCGAAACGTCGGCACCTTCGCCATGGACGCGGCGTCACCCGGACAGCCAAGTAAATAATATCTCCGCCATTCGTCTGGTATTAATCGGAGAATCCTCGAGAAACTACCGGTCATAGCAGCCGGCCAGTAGAGTAGTCCTCCAGACAGCGGCTGACTTCGATCCAGATCAATATCTAGTGTCGAAAAAACGCCACCGTCGGTATTCGAACCCTAGAACATCCAGGTGACTAGAAGTAACGGCAATGTGCGCTAAGACAGCCGATTATTTTGTTACAACACATGTCTTCTTCGTATGGATGTATAATTGCATCTTTTAAAAATACCGGCTACACTTTACGTAACATTGAGATAACATTAACATTTACAAATGGTAGGACTGCCTTGGGTATTCTTTTTTCTGTCCCAAACTATTTATATGACCTACATTGATGTATCAGAATCCAAGAAAAAGAAATTAAAGAGTGTGAAAGCGTTAATGTATGTATGTACGTACTTGTACAGCGAGGTCTATATATTATTTCAAAATCAGTTCAAAACTGAACATTCAAATGAAGCCACATGAGCTTAAATATTCAAGCCCCTCAAAACCTTGGTAAAAATCTAATTAGAAAAGAAATTTTATTAAACATTTTATTAATAAAATTATTTAAATAGTTACTTTTATGTACATACATTTTTATTATTACTATACATTAACGCCATACACGGTCGTTAGAAATAGATTAATAGAAATATTGTAGAAATACTCATATATTCTGCCTGCTCCTAGATTGAGATGTACAGATGTACAATTATGCTATTTTACATTAATACAATCATTGAACTTTTAGAGTGAAATCAAGACACGAGCTAGACACCAGGGAATCATTTATCCATTGAATTTTAGTACATATTACATTTCTTTCGTGATACTGAAGTTCAGGGACACTTCGTTGTACCAGGGTTCCATAAACAATCTTGAGTACAAGACTTGTAAAATTAAATGTAACTCGAGCTCCATTACATTGACTGCACCTTGTGCCTGGCAGGTTCACCAAGTTCAACCTAGTGATTTTGTGAAGGTATGCTTGTCAGAGTTAGCCGACCACCATCAATTCTCTGCTTGCAATGGACAGTCGTGGATTCGCAATAGATCTTTCGGAATGTGCTATATTTTATTCCCAAGCAGTAAAGGTTGGAATTTAAGTACCTACACCTGATCCATCTGGCTGTAGCAGTAAGATTAAATGCCCAGTACGCAACTCGCCATCCAGTCCCCATTCCGATGCAGAGCGAGGGATGCGGGAGACAAAATGTCGGCCTTGTGTTCTGTATTTGTGCTTATTATCCTTTAAATATTTATTCATTTAGTCACAAAATATTAAAAACTGTATGTGGCGCATGAGGGAGAAGATTTGCTCATGTTTCCTTGAGTTCCAAAATCCCTTCCCATCATCTTAACTATAACATTTTAACTAACACTTTCATTTCAACTACAAATAGTTGAAATATGACTAAACGTTTTTATTAAGAAAACAAACAAAACAAGTAAAAGTAAAATTTTAATAGGCGTGATATTAGTAATATTTGAAAATCCAGACATTCTCCATCCCGAGTTATAGAAAACTTATTTCCAATGGTAAATGAACTGGAGATTTGATTTTTCTGCCCTCAGCTCTACTCCTACCACTGGAATTTCGTTCGCAAAATTAATTTTCTTTGTAAAGAAATATGTGCAAGCCGTTGACGCAAAGACAGAGATTTTACTTTCTCCCTAACGCTTACGCAGTAGAGGGAAAGTTATGTAATGCTGCACGAAAAAACAGCTAATTTACGGCACGAAAAAACACAAATCGAAGTGCTTGGCTCTGGTAACGAAAAAGTGAACAAATCCAGTTGCTAAATTTAGAAATAAATCCTCTAACCCGTGGTGTAGTCAGAATCCATTTTTTGTGGGTTCTTGATATCGAAATACCGATTGACGGAAAACGTTCGTCTGTACGGCTGTCCATCTGTGAAAACTAACACCTAAACCACACGTAGAAGTTAATCCAAAATTAATATTCCCCGGTCGTACTAGTTCAATTGGAAGCGCTGCTATTTTGAATAATATTCTGTAAAATTTGTGGGTATTTTGCATGAAAACCAAGGGACATTTTCAACATTTTCTCAAAAGTGGCTCCAACTTTTTCTTTAAATTTCTTGTAAAAACATAGCAAAATACACTTATTGAGGTGCAATAACTCTGATTTTCACTGTTAACTCTAAATTTTCCAAAATCGCAGAAGTTTGAATTTTTTCGACGTTTTCCTACAATTGCAGAAATTGATGATAGAGATTTTTCCTTCAAGTAACATTTTTTCTCCGTAGTTAGTTCTTTTATTAAGGTCCAGTTCACTTTGTTCAGACTTTTAGAATTTTTAGCGCAATATTGCGTGTAATATGTGTAATTTTTTTAAAAAAATAACAAAAACAATATTTTCTCAAAACTGCTCCAAATATTTTCTTTAAACTCTTGGTAGGGATAGTCCTAAATGTTCTCTATGAGATGACATAAATGCCGTATTGCTCTATTCTTTTGTTTTTTCAAACTTGACAAAAATGTAATTTTTTACCCGTGCCGTTAAGATGCTCATTTCCAGCAGTTTTTAAACACTATAGCATTTGTGAGTGAATATGCTTCAAATGAAGTTTTTCGAAAACTCCAAATTTTTTTCTGTAAAAAAGAGCTTCAAATATCGCATTTACAGTAACCCTTAATGGCATTTTGTTAAAAAGGTCTCCAAAGTTTTCAACGAAAATTTCCGTATAGGACGAAGTTTTACTCTTCTTTAATATTCTTAAAGTAATATTTCTGTTGTACTATAAAGAAACCGAAAAATTGAGAAAATAAAAAAAAGTACTTTGAGCGGTGATAGATGGCAGCTGGTAAGAGTATGTAGTACGTCCAAGTAGCTAATTCAACCCAAAAAATATATAAAATTAATACGAGAAAATCTGTGCCATTCAGTAAAACCACTGGTTTATTTTTTGCTTTTATTAAAATTATTAGGATGTGTCATAATAGTCGTAGATACACAGAACTTCGTAAACACTGTATCCGCAATTAGCGTGCGCATTGAGAGTTGATGATTATGATGATGAAATGCGAGTAATGAGAAGGATGTGAGTAATAAGCACGATGGTGGAACGAGTGACTGGGTAATGATTAGCAAAAATTAGAACGCGAGAAATATTAGTTACTTACGTGTTTTTATTTCACCTAATTTCCGTGATTCGAATCTGTCTTCCATTCATGCCTATCTTCACCAAAGTTCCAAATCTTTCGAGCAGCCAGAACCTTGATTTCTTAGGGTTTCACTCCCACTTTATCCAACAGATGTCGCTTTCGACCAATAATAACCGAGCTCTCTGGTAAGAAGAATTTGAGATTTTGTTTGATTGGGAGATTATCGGGGGAATTTAATTTTTCCTAGCAACTCGGAACAACTGACAGACTACGAATCTTTTGTATGCAACAAGTCGCCATACTTGCACTAGGAATTTTATGCGCTTTCAAAATCCATAAAGCATAATCAATCAACAAAATCCATGTCACGTCTGAACCCGCAAATTTGATGTTTGGAAGCCAACACAATTGTATCCATTCCTCTGGCCTTGAATGACAGGAAGAGAATTCCTGCTACGATCCCTCTTCGCTCAATTCCACGAGGAACGCCCAGCGGCAAAATTCGAAAAGGCAAAGTCTGCTGCCTTGGGTCCCATGTTCCGGGTGAGGGGGTGGGAGGGGCATACTTACGAATTGGAACAGATTGGGGATATAGGCTTGGTAGTTTGACAAAAGGTGTTTGATTTGTTTATTTTATATTCATCAAAAACACGGGTTTGATGTATGGGAAAGAAGTATAATCTGCGCGCATTTGCTTGAGATCTTGAAACCCTTTTTCCACCAGTTCATTATACATAGTTGAATTATATGTAAAAGTATCAACAATCCGAAGTCACCAATCATTTAAAACAATAAATTATCGCTCCCGAGTCATAGAAAACTTATTTTAACTTAACTAAGTTATTATACGAACTACAGCTTGATTTGTATAGTATTTGTTGCAAAATATTAACCCACACACCCGACTCTACACCTGCCACAACTAGCATAAAGAGAGCTCAGCAAAACGTGTGCCTAGTAAAGTTACATTTATGTATGAAAAGAAAAAAACTAGCAGCAGTTTTCTCAATGGATCAGAGAAACCGGATGAAAAATCTGATTAAGTATGGTAAACCTGATCAGGGGTTAAATTAAGATCTAACGTAACAAATCAGGCCTAATTCACTCTGCGTTCAACACAGAAATAATCAAGTCAGTGGAGTAAATAGAGGCTAAAAATGGGCAAATGGGGACCGGGAAAGATAGTTCCGTATCTCGAGCTTGGGTAGGCTCTTCGAAAAATGAGTTCAGGGAAACCGGACGAAAAGCCTGATCGAGAAAGGTAAACCTGATCAGGAGTAAAATTAAATTCTAACACAACAAATCTGGCTTAATTCACTCTCTGAGTTCCGCACGGAAGTGATCAAGTATACGAAGTAAAGAGGCGGAATACGAGTAAAATGGAACGATGGGGATTGTCCCATATCCCGAGCTTGTGTGGGCTCTTTGAAAAATGAGCCCAGACCAGTCGGCGACCCATCTAGCCCCGGTTCCCAGGAGTGAGCGCGCCTTGTCAGCCGACGGGCCCGAGAGCAAGAGGGATTTGCGCCCTTGCTCTGCGCTCGCTACGGAATTATTTCGTTATGTTGAGAGCGAAAAGTTGTTTAGAAGCCGCGGGGAGAGTTTGTTTAAAGAAGAACATCTGCAGCAGTGGTCTATAAGAACGTTGTAAACAGTCGTAAAACCTACTAAAACTACTTGTGTTGTTGTTAATGAGACACCTGTGTTGTCTACGTAACTTATAATTTTAAGTCTTAAGTCACTTTTCGAGCGCGTAGCGGTCATCATGAAAATTTGAAAAATGTAGGTTTGGTACAAATAAATGGAGACATACGAGACTGTTTCCTCATTAAATTGTATTTTATTGTAAATTTTAAGCTCTGGTAACGCTAAGTGCTGGAGAGGAGCTTGAGTAATTAAATTACAAGATACCTAATCAGATGAATAATGTCATAAGTAACAATAACTTCTTCAATAACGTCTTATTATTTCTTTTGTTTTATGTAGGGACAAAATGGCGACCCTTAAGTAGAAAGATTCTATCTTCTTCGCAGTATATTTTACGGAAGAGCATTTAAAAGATTTGGCCCTCTCTACGACGGAATATATTTCATTAAATTTATTCAAACTCTCTCTGTGTACTTACCATCCAAACACGAAACTGTAAATTGATAATTATTCTAAAACCATTTGCAACTTTGATAGGACCCATAACCCCAGATTTTCAAATAGAACATTTTTACTCTAACGATTTAGTTTCAAGTTCGAGCAAAAAGGTTCTATCTTTGACGATAGGAAAATTTGACTCGTATATTACTTAAATACTATGGCAAATATATTGTATTTTAAAAATACTGTGAGTATTTTTAGTAAATATTTTTAACTTTAATTTTCTTTAATTTATTCACTATAGAAGTGATATATATTAAATCGTTATTAGATTAAAATATACTTTCCTGAGTTTATAACTTTGGTGTGTCAAACCATCTGTATCGTAGGTCAAACCTTGATCCACATCACCACCTAAATTATGATAGATTATATTAGATACAAATGTCAATATTTTTTTGCAATACATAAATTAATATTCCATTATACCATACGACCTTTAATTACCCCAATCGCAAGAATTGTTTATAGAATGATGTAAGAAAATATTCGTTCCTATATAATAAAATATATCTGCAAGGGCCAATCAGCTGTAGTTTTGCGCTCTGATCTTTCACCGTACCCTTTGTGACGGAATCGATTTCCTGCCGCGACAACATGCAGAACGATAATATGAATAACAGTGTTTCTCACTGAACTCTAGAAGGCGTGCGCACACAATGGATTTACCTTAAATAGAGATATTGTTAACAATTGTGCTTCGTTCGATGTTTACCTGAAAGATCTTCACCTCACGTAATATCAGTCTTTAGTTTTAAGAAATATAACTATAATAATCACAATCCTTGGACTAAATTAACTTAAGTTCAGGAAATCTATTCTCACAAGAATTCATGTGGATTATTTATCACTTTTGTTATTTCTGCGTGTAAACGGTGATCACACATGCAACTATAAAATCTATGTTTTATTGGAATTTTCATGTCATAATCCACACCATACACAACCTCCACAGGAATTTGAGAAAATGTATTTATTATCACACAATGCAGAGCCATTGAAGCCAGTTACTTTAACCGTAATGAGCACTAAGACACTTCATTTGCCGGCTTGCCACTTTCTACGTGGTGAAAAAAGGAACGCCTTCCCCATTGGCAGCTGGGTTGGTGGCGCGCAGACCACGTTCCTGTGCACGGAGCCCGTAAAGCAGAGGCGCGTCGGCAAGGAGAACCAGATAAAGTTCTATTACTCCGACGATCGTGTAATAGTCTATTCATCCCGGGTTATACCCTGTTAAAAGGCTACGTATTACTGATACGTAATACTCCAGCCGAGAATGGGCGGTGGTCGTTGAAGCGGTCGACCGATCGCCGGGCTGCTGATGGCATGCGATGGGGAGCCGGTGAGAGGAGAGCGAGAGAATAGCGATAAGAAAGGCAAGAAAATGACGCAGAGCTAGAGGAGAGGAGAACTAGAGGAAATTAACGCGATATGGGAGAGGAGAGAAAGATAAGGAGCGAGAAAGGCGAGGTGAGAGAGAGAGAAAGGCGAGAGAGAGAGAGAGAAAGGCGAGGAGAGAGAAAGAAAGGCGAGAAGAGAGAGAGAGAGAAAGGCGAGGAGAGCGAGCGAGAGAGAGAGAAAGGCGAGGAGAGCGAGCGAGCGAGAGAGAGAAAGGCGAGGAGAGCGAGCGAGAAAGAGAGAGAGAAAGGCGAGGAGAGCGAGCGAGAAAGAGAGAGAGAAAGGCGAGGAGAGCGAGCGAGAAAGAGAGAGAGAAAGGCGAGGAGAGCGAGCGAGAAAGAGAGAGAGAAAGGCGAGGAGAGCGAGCGAGAAAGAGAGAGAGAGAAAGGCGAGGAGAGCGAGCGAGAGAGAGAGAGAGAAAGGCGAGGAGAGCGAGCGAGAAAGAGAGAGAGAAAGGCGAGGAGAGCGAGAGAGAGAGAAAGAAAGGCGAGGAGAGCGAGAGAGAGAGAAAGGCGAGGAGAGCGAGAGCGCGAGAGAGAGAGAGAGAAAGGCGAGGAGAGCGAGAGAGAGAGAAAGGCGAGGAGAGCGAGAGAGAGAGAAAGGCGAGGAGAGCGAGAGAGAGAGAGAAAGGCGAAGAGAGCGAGAGAGAGAGAGAAAGGCGAAGAGAGCGAGAGAGAAAGGCGAAGAGAGCGAGAGAGAGAGAGAAAGGCGAGGAGAGCGAGAGAGAGAAAGGCGAGGAGAGCGAGAGAGAGAGAGCGAAAGAAAGGCGAGGAGAGCGAGAGAGAGAGAGCGAAAGAAAGGCGAGGAGAGCGAGAGAGAGAGAGCGAAAGAAAGGCGAGGAGAGCGAGAGAGAGAGAGAGCGAAAGAAAGGCGAGGAGAGCGAGAGAGAGAGAGAGAGCGAAAGAAAGGCGAGGAGAGCGAGAGAGAGAGAGAGCGAAAGAAAGGCGAGGAGAGCGAGAGAGAGAGCGAAAGAAAGGCGAGGAGAGCGAGAGAGAGCGAGCGAAAGAAGGGCGAGGAGAGCGAGAGCGAGAGAGCGAAAGAAGGGCGAGGAGAGCGAGAGCGAGAGAGCGAAAGAAAGGCGAGGAGAGCGAGAGCGAGAGAGCGAAAGAAAGGTGAGGAGAGCGAGAGCGAGAGAGAAAGAAAGGCGAGGAGAGCGTGAGCGAAAGAAAGGCGAGGAGAGCGAGAGCGAGAGAGAAAGAAAGGCGAGGAGAGCGAGAGCGAGAGTGAAAGAAAGGCGAGGAGAGCGAGAGCGAGAGTGAAAGAAAGGCGAGGAGAGCGAGAGCGAGAGAGAAAGAAAGGCGAGGAGAGCGAGAGCGAGAGAGAAAGAAAGGCGAGGAGAGCGAGAGCGAGAGAGAAAGAAAGGCGAGGAGAGTGAGAGCGAGAGAGAAAGAAAGGCGAGGAGAGCGAGAGCGAGAGAGAAAGAAAGGCGAGGAGAGCGAGAGCGAGAGAGAAAGAAAGGCGAGGAGAGCGAGAGCGAGAGAGAAAGAAAGGCGAGGAGAGCGAGAGCGAGAGAGAAAGAAAGGCGAGGAGAGCGAGAGCGAGAGAGAAAGAAAGGCGAGGAGAGCGAGAGCGAGAGAGAAAGAAAGGCGAGGAGAGCGAGAGCGAGAGAGAAAGAAAGGCGAGGAGAGCGAGAGCGAGAGAGAAAGAAAGGCGAGGAGAGCGTGAGCGAAAGAAAGGCGAGGAGAGCGAGAGCGAGAGAGAAAGAAAGGCGAGGAGAGCGAGAGCGAGAGAGCGAAAGAAAGACAGGCGAGGAGAGCGAGAGCGAGAGAGCGAAAGAAAGAAAGGCGAGGAGAGGGAGAGCGAGAGAGAGCGAAAGAAAGGCGAGGAGAGCGAGAGCGAGCGAAAGAAAGGCGAGGAGAGCGAGAGCGAGAGAGAGCGAAAGAAAGGCGAGGAGAGCGAGAGCGAGAGAGCGAAAGAAAGACAGGCGAGGAGAGCGAGAGCGAGAGAGCGAAAGAAAGAAAGGCGAGGAGAGGGAGAGCGAGAGAGAGCGAAAGAAAGGCGAGGAGAGCGAGAGCGAGCGAAAGAAAGGCGAGGAGAGCGAGAGCGAGAGAGAGCGAAAGAAAGGCGAGGAGAGCGAGAGAGAGCGAAAGAAAGGCGAGGAGAGAGAGAGCGAAAGAAAAGCGAGGAGAGAGAGAGCGAAAGAAAGGCGAGGAGAGAGAGAGAGCGAAAGAAAGGCGAGGAGAGAGAGAGAGCGAAAGAAAGGCGAGGAGAGAGAGAGAGAGCGAAAGAAAGGCGAGGAGAGAGAGAGCGAAAGAAAGGCGAGGAGAGCGAGAGCGAGAGAGAGCGAAAGAAAGGCGAGGAGAGCGAGAGCGAGAGAGAGCGAAAGAAAGGCGAGGAGAGCGAGAGCGAGAGAGAGCGAAAGAAAGGCGAGGAGTGCGAGAGCGAGAGAGAGCGAAAGAAAGGCGAGGAGTGTGAGAGAGAGCTAAAGAAAGGCGAGGAGAGCGAGAGAGAGCGAAAGAAAGGCGGGGAGAGCGATAGAGAGAGAGCGAAAGAAAGGCGAGGAGAGCGATAGAGAGAGAGCGAAGGAAAGGCGAGGAGAGCGAGAGCGAGAGAGAAAGAAAGGCGAGGAGAGCGAGAGCGAGAGAGAAAGAAAGGCGAGGAGAGCGAGAGCGAGAGAGAAAGAAAGGCGAGGAGAGCGAGAGCGAGAGAGAAAGAAAGGCGAGGAGAGCGAGAGCGAGAGAGAAAGAAAGGCGAGGAGAGCGAGAGCGAGAGAGAAAGAAAGGCGAGGAGAGCGAGAGCGAGAGAGAAAGAAAGGCGAGGAGAGCGAGAGCGAGAGAGAAAGAAAGGCGAGGAGAGCGAGAGCGAGAGAGAAAGAAAGGCGAGGAGAGCGAGAGCGAGAGAGAAAGAAAGGCGAGGAGAGCGAGAGCGAGAGAGAAAGAAAGGCGAGGAGAGCGAGAGCGAGAGAGAAAGAAAGGCGAGGAGAGCGAGAGCGAGAGAGAAAGAAAGGCGTGGAGAGCGAGAGCGAGAGAGAAAGAAAGGCAAGGAGAGCGAGAGCGAGAGAGCGAAAGAAAGGCGAGGAGAGCGAGAGCGAGAGAGCGAAAGAAAGAAAGGCGAGGAGAGCGAGAGCGAGAAAGAAAGAAAGAAAGAAAGGCGAGGAGAGCGAGAGCGAGAGAGAAAGAAAGGCGAGGAGAGCGAGAGCGAGAGAGCGAAAGAAAGAAAGGCGTGGAGAGCGAGAGAGAGAAAGAAAGAAAGAAAGAAAGAAAGGCGAGGAGAGCGAGAGAGAGAAAGAAGGAGGCGATGAACGCGAAAGGATAGCAGGGCGAGAGGAGGGCGAGAGCGCGTCCACCCAGCGCCGGATGCAGTGATCGCCGGAGCGAACCTGGTAGCTGGCCGTGCGCAGTACCTTCTAATAGAGCGGTCGCCAACAGGTTCGCGACCGATCGTTCGAGTTCTTTTTTTCGGATGCGGCCGCCGCTTCGGCTTTTCGTGTCTTTCCCATTGCACCTGTAATTGCATGCGCATACGAAGTCGAGGTGGCGGAAGCGGTAAGGAGCAAGAACACGCGATCCTGAGTCCTGATTTGAAGGGAGGCCGCTCGAGATGTGCACGAGAGGGCAGCAGAAGAGAAAAAAATATTTTGAAGATGACGAGAAATAGCTTTGGAGGAGAGAATGGCAACGGCTGATCTAAGCATCCAAGTTATATAAAAAGTAGAATACAAAATGTGAGAAAAAATAAAATATGATAGTGAAATGGAGACAATTTTCTCCTGAATCTGTCCCCATCTGTACAAAATTGTATACACATACAAATGTGTACACATGTGTACAAAAATTTTCTCATTTATGATACGTTCATGGTTTAATCCAAGTGAAGTGTCAGAATAACGTGCAAGTCAAGCAAAAATCATTTTATTGCACACTTAGAAATTGACTAGATTTGATTTGTGCTTAAAATGGAAAATAATAATATAGTGAGGAAATATTGCAAAAGTTCTATTTCTAAAGAATTGAATTACAACCTGAAAACAAGCGGTTTTTTAGAATCACTTTAGAGAACTTATGAAAATAATGGCAGCGGAAAGAAGAAAGAACGAAAATTTAAAGAAACTGCGTCAATAGCGTGAATTGTTTAGTTAAAGAAGAAAGAGTGTTTTGAATTGACGAATAAAATTCAACAGAATATAAGAGACAAAATAAAGTGAAATAATAAAAAATGATAAAAATATAAATCAATTAGGACTGTACAAACTAGTTTTAATGAAATACGTGGAGAGATGGCAGTAAGGTGGTGTTAGGACTTCGAACAGTTTGTTTAGAAATTTTGGAAGAGTTTTTGAGGGTAATGTAATGATGTTATGAGATGACATGCGTAATAGAGCACGCATATTTAAAGCAACTTTTTATCTCTCATGTGGAGTAAGGAGAATTCAATTCTTGAATACGATAAGAAGTACTGACTGCACAAAAACATTTAAGTATTCTCTGAAGAACTCTAAAATATTAAGAATAAAATTAGGTATCACCAAACTTTTGATCATTTACTTTTTGCGTTTGTGTCCGTGCACAGCAGCGGTACTGGTGTCCCGCTTTCTGCTGCTTGCATGCAGGGCCCGGTAATAGACATAATGTAGCGACCAAGCTTCCGGACTTCAAATAACTTACACGAATTTTATAAGTGCTGGCATTGTGACCAACACTATTTGCCATAGAAATAAAGGTATCTTCTATAGAAACTCACTTGGAACTGCCACTATGCTACTACTACGCAACAAAGTCTTTAACAAGCGACTCACTGACTTTCAAAAAATTAACGAACGTTCTAAGTGTTCTTATAAAATGCCGTGACGAATTAAACAAAATTATTTTTTAAACATATAGTTTACAATGCCATGTGATGCATAGAAATAGTAGATATGCAATTAGTTTATAATGTTAAGCTTTATTGCATGTTTTGAAACCAAACGTTGGGAACGAGTTTTCAAATTTGTACGAATGCAGTACAGCAACATCATAAACGAGTTGCATACGCTATTTTTTAGATGTCAGCATTACAAATTTATAAGAAAATCAAACTTAATTTTGTGAAACAACTTGTGATGTTGCGGCTATTTTACATCTGTGTGAGAAAACTGTTATCAGCTGTTTCATTCACTGCTACCTCCCCAGGATTCTCTCACAGCAATTGGCTGAATGCGTGACGACGCAATCATTCGTGCCGTAAAATCTAATACTTCATAATTGGTGCCGTAAATTGCCTTTTTATGAACGATTTCTTGCAACAGAAAATATCGTTTATAATACTGGTATACAAAAAAACAAACACACTTGCATTACTATTGTAGTTAAAATTTGCTGTTTATACTTCAAATAAAATTAACTTTGAAATGTACGTACATTATTTTTATCCCTAAAAGACAATAGAGGTCAATAGAATGAGATACATAGCCAACTATTTTATTAATTTTTTCTAACAAAATCTTTCTCTCAGAATTATGCAATTTGCAGTTCCTAAATATATGTTCTATTGAATCTTCATCTTCACCACAATTCGTATCGTTTATAATATTTTTCCTACATAATCTTTTATTGAGTGATGTATGATTGCTTCTTATTCTATTGATTGCTACAATGGCCTTCCTAGGCAATTTAAAATTTAAAAAAAACCATGTTTACTGGAAAAATTGTGAAAATGCACAAGAGGCTTTGTACTAAATTTAAAAATTCAGAAGTATGTATGTGGTTAATTTATACTCTATAGATGAATCCGAGAGAATAGAAGTGAAACCAGAGAGGGCAATAAAGATCGTGGCAGGAAACGCACTTCCTAACAGACACGACGAGAGCAACGAAGAGAGCTGGAAGGAACAAGATAATAGAAAAAAAGGTCAAATAAAATCGATTTTCGGAGCGGTCTTCGATCGAGGGACTCGTACGTCGATGGCCGACGACGTCCAAGTGCCGCAATTGGCGAAGGAATCAGGTTAATGCCCTTTTCTACGTCGCCAGTTACGACCATTGCAAGCGCCTCTTAACGAGATTGCACTCGCAGCCAACCCCGCTCTCTTGGCCATCACGCCGCTCCTGCACTGCCACTGACCGTCGCATCAAACATGAACTCCGCCGGCATCGTAAAGATTGGAAAACAGTGGGTGAAACTCCATGCCAATGACAGCTGATTATCTGCTGTCTGGAGCAGAATTCTAGCGGCCGGCTGCTCTGATCGGTAGTTTTCCGCGGTTTCTCCGATCAACACCAGGCGAATGCGGAAGAAATACTCTTATCTAACAAATGAGCCACGGCCCGCTCGCGTTCTTTCCTTTCTCTTCCTTGCCCTTTCCTTACCTCTTACTTACATACACTTACACTCGCCTGCGCTACATTACCACACATGTTGAGAGGCCAGTCGGATTCTTAGAGCTTGTCCTCGGCTGGGGCGGTGCCACGCTGGTAGGAGATGCCTGCTTGAGGAAAAGACCCGTAAGCCGCCGTGCTCGGCGCCGGATCTCGACATCCAGCAGGGAATGATCGCCACCACCACTACTTTCAGCGATAAAATTGCACTACCCTTAACGGGGTTAATGACCTTAGCAGTTGAGGCGCCTGGAATCACTAATCAATCCATGCCAATGACATGTATGAAAATCTGTGTGACCTGGGCTGTTCGGGTGACGCCGTGTCGAAGGCTGTGTTGCCGACGTTTCGACCATGGTTCGACCATTGGACTTATGGTCGAAACGTCGGCAACACAGCCTTCGACGCGGCGTCACCCGGACAGCCCAGATCACCCACATGACTCTGGCCGCGGAAGCCTACGACTTCATGTATGAAAATCGTTTATACCGTAGTACAGATCGCGTTGTTGGATGATTTCATGCACAATTGAAATTTCTCACGCAATATAAATATTTATTTAAAAATATTTCCCTCCCCAAAGTATTCTACAGTGAAACATCAAACATGAAACATTCGACACGACTACCTTGATTAAGCTCTTGCGGCCACTTTCCTAAAACTGATTTTTTTCCATAAGACACATGTAATTAATTATTCCCTTTTTCAAGCGGCCCTCTGCACCTCAGCAGCCAGGCACGTTGTTTAGATTAACCTGTGTTAAATTATCACTACTCTCAGACAACTTTCAGATTTTAAGCAGTACCACTTTAAGAAGCTGAGGGGCGAGAGTTTACTGTTGATTCAGTATATTCTTGCGAAGAGAAGCGCTGTCAGATTGTTTACGTAATCTAACTACATAATTGTAGTTGTAGAAAGATATATATTTCAAATTCAAGGGGCCGCGACATCAGCCAGATCGATCAGGAAATATCAACTTTGGAAAAATCGACTGAACGGTTTGGCCGATAGCGTTATTCACAGATCTCTACTCCGAAACGAGAATAAAAATTTGGAGCTGCTAACTCGCGGGGAGTTATCTGTTGAAAATAAAAGAGGACTATTTTTATAAGTTCATTAAAATTTCTTTAGGATTTGAATTGCAATTACGAAGGGAAAGAAACAGTGAGAAAGTGAAAAATGAAACAATGAAAATGATAGGAATGCAAAGGCGGCGAATTTTGTTCATGATTAATTCAGGAGTATGCGTGCAAAATATTATTTTATTTTGTAGTTTAAGTGGAAATTAAACAGCCACGCATTTAAGGCTCATCTACTTCATTGTAGATAGCATAATTACATTTTTATGTTCGCTTTCGATTTTTGTATAATTTCCATTAAACGGCTACCTGATCTAACGTCATTTTCCTCCGTAACCAATACGACCACTTACAAAGATTTTAATATATTCTTTTTCGAATAGCTAATTCATTTTATACCACCAGACCTCTAGTTTTCAGAAGATGTCGCAGTGATGTAAAAGACGTTACGGTATTGTATTGTTATTCTTTGCTTTAGCTTTAAATCCTACCTCTTTTTTGCTAAGTAGCCTTAAAAGCCACACTCTTGTTTCCTTACATATACATTTATTTTTCTTATTTTCATCGATTTATGCCTGAGTTTTTGGCATTCACTCTCATGTCGGTAACCTTGCCTTATTCATCAGCGATGAGCGACCCATGAGGTTAGCAGTCAGTGCTCGCCTTCCGCCGCTAGGACCGGGGTTCGATGCCCGCTTGATCCATGAGGAATTCGTAGTGGGCAGAGCGGGTTCGCGGGAGCTCTCCTTGAGGTCTTCCGTTTTCTCTCTCTCTCATTATAACTTCTCTAATTATATCTTCAAGCTCATTACTCATATCAATATCATCTGTTCATATCAAAATGAACCCCTTACGGAGGAGAGCAGTGTTGAGATTTTGACTTCTGAACTAACACCATTACATTGTCTCCCCTGAAATTGTTCTCATAAAATAAATAATTCCTCAGTGGTAGTAATGCAGTACATTGGCTCTTTAAGCACTCATCATGTGGTTTTCACTTCCCTCTACATAATCACTTCTCTTTCCAAATAAAGCACTTCCACGGCACATCTGACAAATTTCGAATGTTTTTCTCCGACATTGTTCCTCAGTTCACCATTCACCGCTATCCTTATTCCCTCCAGTAGCTGGAATGTTTCTTTTCACTTTTCCACCTCCTGCCACTACTACATAGTAGAAGACACGTTCCCTTTCTTTGTTTAGTTTAGGGGAGATGATGCATATCGGGCAGGTCGGCTTGCACTCGAAAACAATTATCGTTCTTTGCGACGAGCGTTAATCTGGCAGGGAGAGCTCGACGACACTGGTGGCGCGTCCGGAGGCACGCTCCGAGACCGTGAAGCCATACCGACTCCCGGAGAATACACCACACTTTTAATCTCCCAGACGTCGCGTCGGCTCCGGCACTTCACCGTCACTTGGCCGATTTTCCTCCAGGTTGTTTTTTTGCGATTATTTTCCTCAATAGGATCGGCTACTTGCCGGCGTGAGTAGCCGAGATTGCCAAGGCTGAAGTTTCGTAGCTGTCCTGTGCCTGAAGGGTCGCGGTTTTGAATCTCGCCCGGGGCATGGGTGTTTGCATGTCCGGATGTCGTTATAGTTTCCTATAATGTTACTGTATCCCCAGTGGTCACTATACAACCTTAGTTGTTGAAAAGCGATCTTAATTGATGCGGGATTATAATAAAAAAAAATAAATATCATATGGAGGTTTGTAATAATTTTAACATAGGATTTTCCAACTAATTCAGTAATAATTACATGAGAGGGAACAATACGAATTGGGTCATCAGGGAACTTAATCACGGCGAAAATGTCTTGCTTGTTATTGACGAATTAACAGGAAGACTGAAGAGTTCGAAAATGAGTAGAATTCGAGGATTAGTTGTTGAAGAGAATTAGGGAAACACGGAAACAGAATGATAGCTGTGGGAGTGGTGCAGGTATCCAATTAATATTTCCAAAGGATTAGATAATATGGGGTCTGCAAACATCGCAGCATGACAAACATTTAATATCTGCAGGATAAAATGTAAAGTAAAGTAAATATCAAATTATTTATGTTAAATTAGAAATATGGATTCGTTATGATATTTAGAGTTGAAACAATGATGTGTTTGAATGTAGTAGACGAACATGAAATCGAATCTGAAAAATCACGTTACTGATTAGGCAAATCATGATTAGAAACGCCCAAAATGTTTTAAGATCATGTTAATAAACTTTCAGAAAAAATACTACTAACTGCATTCCATGCATATTTATGGCAATTTTCCCCATTAGATGACATTGTATTGTGTTTCATAGCTTTGAGCATTAATTATAAAAGTTCCAATTTGAAAATACCCAATCGTTCATTTGTTGAATGAATATTTTAACAATAATTTCTATTATTACAACAAACTAGTCTCTGTAGGCTCTTGTCGCTGAAAATCAATTTGGTACCTGTAATGACGGTCGGACACTGATTTCAGACGTTCTGAACGATAATGTTTAACCAGGAACATGGCATCCATCAACATTAAAAAACCTCGTAAAAAAACAGTTCGTTCAATTCTACCCATAGCCATATACTCAAACGAATCAAGTAGCATGCCTATACAGTACACGTAAGACACATGTAAACTCATTTCCTTACAGAAAATACGCAACTTACAACTTCAAGGAGAGCACTTTATTTGTTACATTGATCACACGCAAATAAAGATCAGGGGAAAACAAAATGATGTAAAAAACGGCAGAGGATCCGAATGTACTACAGATGACACTACACACGACAGATACTACAGACACTACAGATCTCCATTCGGCAGTTTCGACACTATACAACGGTCCTCATCGCTACCTCCCAATTCGCAACCGGTTTTATTACGAGGAATGTATTAATTTCCAGTCCTCGAGACAATTTGACGGAATGGACTGCTAAGCGAACAGGATCGGGCGCTCCCTCCTTCTGTTCCTCTGACGCAGAATGTAAATTTCGACGCCGCCGCGCACCGTTCGCGCCGTTTTTCACCGCATTCCAGAGCGAAGCACCATCGCCACCACCAGCCGAGTCGCCACAAAAACGAGCAACGGTTATCACAGAGCCCCGCCGGTCCCTCGCTAACACTTCATCTAATCTCCGATAAAAAGCGGGAGCCACTCGATCCCGAAGCGCGAAGCTCACGCCGACACCCGCGCTCGCTTGTCACAAAACATGGCGGCGGGCGCGGCGCCGGAACCCATAAATTAAACAACAAACGAGACATTGATTGAAACTGCCTTGGCCGGCGGCTTCCCGGAACGATTCACAGCGAGCGCGACTCGGCGTTTGATTGACCCGCCCCTGCGTCGTTCGGAGCTAGCGCCTCCGTTTGCTGGCGGGTGGCTGCAGCAACAAGTGGGGCTCATGCGCGCCTCACAGTGGGTTTGAGGGTGAAAGAACGGGGGAAACGAATCGGTTTTGAAAAATCCAGGAGTGGTTTGAGGGATTGATTTGTGATTCCGGGCGCGTCAACGGCTAAGCTCATTTCTCTCGTAAGCGTAGTGCAGGTTTTTATCGGGAGAGGTAGCGGTGATCTTACGCCGCTGGATAGTGAGATCCGGCTCCGACCTACTGGTTTCCCAACCAGGTTTCCCCAAAATCAAAATATCCATTTTGAATTCAGAAAGCCTTTCGATCCTTGCCCTTCGGCTAAATCGTTTGGGAAATATCAGTTTTGGAGAAAATCATCTGAACGATTTAGGTGCTAGTGGGTGCTAGTGTAGGCCACAGGCAGACGAACATTTTGCCATAAACAAATTTGGCAGGGTCAAGGATCTATGATTCCGAGTACACGAAGTAGTTGTTTGGTTTCCAGATCCCCCCAGCAAATTTTCTGTCGCAAAATGTCCCTTCTTTGTATTAGAGCATTACATTACTCTCTCTGTACTACGAAAGCAGAATACAGGAACGTAAAATGGAGCTGTGAATAAGGTAAATAACGATGCCTATATTCGAAAATTCATAAAAAGCGATATAAAATATCTACGTCCTTTCAGAAGAAGAAGAAGAACAACAACAAAAAGAAGAACAAGAACAGGAAGCGTGTAAACTGTTTTGTCAAGTATTTATGTCAATAAATATATGCTATAATCAGTGCATTGGACAGATACTTTGACAGAAGTTTATAAAAACATAAATTCCGAAGAAAGTTGAATTGCCTTCATAAATACATTTCCTAATGGGCCATCGAATATTTTATGCATGTTTAAGCTGTATTTAAAAGATATTTATTATAGTTTTTTATGAAAGTCATATCTTTCTTTAAGCGTGGACTATTTTGTTCGTTTTTATAACACTGCTAATAAAATTCGAAATTATGAATTATGCAAATTTCGTGCAGTGCAGTAAGATATTTTAGAGCATTTTTTTTATATTCCACTAAATTTCTCTATGACGTTTCTTAGTGAAAGTGATAAATAATAGAATTCTATTCTATTTTACGTTTCTATTGTTCTTCAGTTACATTATATGTAATATGAAGATTGCATCTTAATATTCCATGATAATGCTTTTTTTTTTTAATTTCCAGGAATATTTTACAAATTTCTTCTCCCAAGTATTTCCCTCCGACCACTGACGGATGTTGATGTCTGTATCAAACTTGTCTGCGGTGTTGTGTTTGTAATTTCGCTGTCAATAGCGGATAAAAATAAAAGTCGAAGGAGAAATTATCAAGCGGCGATAAAAGAACAAGACCGGAGATTTCTAGGTGTAGCAGTTCCCACTAAAAAACATTCTCCAGACCTGTCGATAACAGGATTAAAACCCGAAATTGTCATGACTTGAATATCAATCAGTTACTGTAACTGTGCTTGTAATCCAGTCGGTTGCAATGTAATTATCTGACGAATATCTTGAAGACAGGTTGCACCAAATTTCGGTCTCTGCCTTCTTTCCCGACAAACTTCTCTGTTATTATATGTTCACACTTTTTATTTTTTAAATTTTGTATATCATCAATTTGCTTTCGAATACTTTTTTGAGAAGAAAGTATTCGGAAAAATTCATGTTAAACAAAACCAACTTTTTATTTTTCTTCTAATATATCTGACTATTAATAAAATTGTATTGTAATTAACAAGTTTCTTCCTTTTCATCAAAAGACGAATCTGGTGCTACCACATGTGTTTCATTGTTGCGGTTGTGTTGTTAATCCACGCATTTTGTTTTGCCCATTCAAGTAGCTCTGGGAATTCAGGATCAAATATAGAAACGTGAATTAATTTGAACTTCCTTTTTTCATTTGAAGATATAATTCTGCACGATAGTAGTGCCACTTTCCTAATAAACAATGGCTCTGTATTAACTTGACGCTTTTATGTCCCATTTTAAATCTTTCATCGATTTTAAGCGGACATGCGCTAATTAATGGTGTACGTTAATTAAAGGAACGGAGGAAACGTTAGCTTCGGGGAAATAGGTTCTAATTTTCACGGAAACTAGTAAACTAGGAACTATATACACCCGCAATTCAATCGGCAGTAAATTTGTGTGTTATAGCAACACATGAATAACGCGAGAAACTATTATAAATCGAAATTTGCTATTCTAGGTGTTTACTTTTAAGATCATGACTAACGCATGTTTATCCACATTATTAAGTTTGTGTTTCCATTAGGAAAATAAATTGTAAACAACACTACACTTTTTACCCGGATATCTCTCTGAACAGACTACCTGGTTCTCTGACAAAACACGTCGTCACTGGTCCCCTTCCCCACGTCGACCCAACTCACAGGCGGAACTCGACACAGTAGGCAAAAATCACAAAAACGCGCGCAAAATGTATTTTCTATTTGGGCACATGCATTTCAACAACAAAATATTACACAATTTCTGTGTGAATGAACAGAAGAAAATAAAAAGAAGCAGGAATATTGAATTTTTTATAGCGATATTAATGATCGCCTTTAAATCAGATGAATATTGCACTATTTTATTTGATATATAAAACTAAGCACCAGTGTTTTGCAAGGCATTCGTAAACTTACCACACTTCAGTATTTACAAAATGATGGGCGTTTTCGGATTCTTATAGTTATTTTCCGCTGTAACTTCAAGAATTTGTCAGGATTAAGATCAGTGAAGTTTCAAAGATGGTTGAAATTGGTGCAGATACAGAGGAGATACATGCAGTTTTATATCCCAAAATCGATTTGTATGATGAATGGGGATGCATGGATGGATTCGTCACACATGAAGCATTAGAACCTCTTGGGCTGAAATTTGGTAAATATGTCAGGAGTAAGACCTAGTTTTATTTTTCCGGAGATAATTGAGATATTTTAATTTCGTGAGATCCCGAGGATATATTTTCATAATTTTCTGGAAAATGGCTGGGATTTTTTCTTGACATTGTGATGTTCGTGGAGAAGACGGTGCATTTATAAATATATGTCGAATTTTCACTAAAATCGTTTTCATTAACAGAAGTCTGAGCTTTCCACTCAACCAAATTTTGTGATTTTTGCTTTAGATCAAAATAATTTGACTCCCGATGTTTTATTGCTGGCTTTTATCGACTGGAATTATAGTACAAACTCTATATTTTAATAAAATCATAAAAATAAAAAAATCAACGCTAATCTGCAATCATTTGTTAAATGTTTCATTGAGTAAGGTCTATCTATTGAAAACACACGTCAATTACTCTTCGAGAACAAGCGAGTATATTCGTATGGTTGCAGTTAAGGAAAGTAAATGTAGCAAATTATCTGAAGTTTGAAAAGTGTTTTAAATACAAAGACTTGTGATAGTATATAAACGCAATGTCTAGCATATATCTAACACACGCGTCGTTTCACAAACAAACAACTCAGTGGTTATTCTTATGTAGTAAACTATGTTTTTAAGGTAAGGTGGACACATTTTTTTGACGTATTTCCCCTACAGTGAACATGTACAGCTCTTGGTAAATATACATTTCCACTACATTGTCAGACAAGTTATTCTCTGGGTTCAGAATGAATTGTGATTGTATTGTTCTAGAATGTATAAACCTCCCCAATTTCATTAGTTTTCGAGACTTAATACCGAAGGACATAAAACAATTTTGATTTTATATATGTAGTGTAATAGTAAATATGTAGAACTTCCCAGCCACATATCACACATGTCTACTAATTTTCGGAGCGCATTCGTGTTGCTTGAAATTTTATTATTTTTTCTGCCTTCCAAGCCATTTAACAAATAATTATTCTAATGGCATGCATGTTTTCTGCATAAATTCATACGATTGTAGATCTTTAAATAATGTTATGAAAACTTTTTAAACATACAAGTAATTGTTGAATAATAATAATAGAGAAAATTTTGGATTGCATCTTGCTGCTGCTGGCGGCCACTATTCTCCTTCTTCTTCTTCTTCTTCTTCTTCTTCTTCTTAAGTACGCCTGTAAAATAAACGTCTAACAGATTTCTCCCACGTGTTTTTTGTCCTTGCAATGCATGGCTTTTGGCCGTTTCAACACACTGCTTCCATCCGACGCTCTGTCCCGCCTCTCCACCCGCCGCCTCCCGCGCCGGCTGGGTCACTGGGAGTCGGCGGGCTGCGACGGCCCAGGACGTGGGCGAGCCATCTTTACGGCGGGCGTATCTCGGCTCAGAGTCGCCTTTGCAATAACCGTAGACATCCCCGCCCGCTCCTCCACGCTCAGCGAGGTCGCCCGTCGCTCTGTAAATACTCCGCGAGATCGCGCAGGCCGCTTCATTAGGCCGGCCCGCCCGCCCGCCCGCCCGCCCGCCCGCCTGCCCGCCTGCCCGCCCGCCTGCCTGCCCGCCTGCCTGCCCGGCCAAGTTGCCCTAAGAGCTCACTGAAGGAATAACACAACTCTCCCCTGCGATTGATTTCATTTGCCCTTCCGTTTTACTGCTAATGGCGGTGCTGAAGCTCGCCAGCCTTTGTCCTCGACAAGTCTTCCCCACTTCACACCGCCCGCCTCGGTCTACTCTGACCCGTTCCACACCGACCCGCAACACTCCATCCCCTTTACTCCCCCCCCACTTCTTTCTGCATCGCTTCATTCGTCACAGTTTTATTCCGGCTCACTTCACTCCCCCCCCCCCTTCGTCCAGCCACGCATTTCTCAGATCTCTCCTGCTCTCCATGTTCCATAATCTCTTCTCGCCTCCTCCATCACTTCTCCACATCCCACACTCTACTGCATCGCGCTTCTTCCTCTGCTTTCACGTCCATCTCTTCTGCTTCCCCCTCAACAGCTTTCCCTTAACCCCCTCCTCTGCTTCTCACACCACCACCTTCATTACCTCTACATCCACCGATATGCAGCCCCGCCGCCTGCTGCACCGCCTCCTCCTCCGCTTCAACCAACATCTCTACAAACCTGCCCCCCCCTCCGCTGCTTCTTCAGCCGCCCTGCCACCTCCACCACCGCTTTCACGTCCGTCGCCGCCTCCACCGCCGCCGCCGCCTCCAACTCTACCGCCATCTCGATAATCGTCTCCACCACCTCCTCCACCGTCTCCATCGCCTCCGTTACTTTCACTGCCACCGTCATCATCTCCACCACCACATTCGAATCCGATCTGTCTCCCCACCGCCTCCTCCACTGCCTGTTCCTCCACCTACACCGACTTCTCTGACGCTTCCAGCTCAGCCTCCGTCTCCACCACCGCCCTACCTCCTTCACCACCATCACCTCCACACCCGTCGCCTCCCGCCTCCTCCACCGCCTCAACCGCCGTCTCCACCCCCCTCCACATTTATCGCTCCTTTCGCCGCTTCCATATCTGTCGCCGCCTGGGCCGCCCTGCCGTCTCCACGACCGTCACCATCGCCTCCGCGTCTGCCTCCGCCCTCGCCCCACTCGCCTCCCCCTCCCGCTTTCCGAGGCAGCTTTTAAGCGCCGCGCGTGGAACAACACGGACACGCGCTCCGCTGCGCGCAGGCGCTGCCCGGCCTTCGCCAAATAGCCAGCGCCAAGCCCATCCCATCCCACGACCCATTCACCAGCCCCTGGGTACATATTTTTGTTCTTTATTGGTCGGCCGTCGCTCAGTGCGCGCTCAGTTGTGTCGACGGCTGCGATGGAGGGGAAGAGGTCCGAGAGCCGGGACGATAACGACTGCTATGCACAGAACTGTCTTAACAGACAGGCTCACTAGAATCGTGGTCTAGTTGTTTGAAGCGCTCACAAATATTTTACCCGTAAGGTGGGTTACGTTTTTCATCTTAGGCTTTATGACTTTCTTCCTGGCCTCATAATGTATGAAGCCATCAGCAAAATTCGATGACTGAAGAACCAGTCTTTTCAGGTAATGCAGGTTGTTTTAGTTAAAAATGTCTGAAATTCACTGTGCCTCTTACTTAGGGGAAGAGAGTATTCTATGATACACACTATAAGCTATATAGCAATATAACAGTCTATTATCATGTAGAAGCAAATAAATGCTGCTCATCTATTGGGCAGCACGTTGAAAACAACTAAACAAATCTTAACATTATATTAGATTAGTTATATATCTTTACATTATTTAGTTTTTGGCGGTGTCTTTCTACTTCATGGAGAATGGGCTATAAAAGAAACGGTGAATCTGCCCATCGGTAAAGTCCCTAAAAAGAAAATAGACGAAACATTTGGCAGCCGCCACCGATCAGTAGCCCGTTGTGCAAGATACTGTGGCAGCATCTTAGAATTGATATCAGTCGTACTGTATTATTTCTCTATTACGTCGTGGACTTAGCATCACTGGTAGCATTAAACATTTAATTATTTCATGTCAGATAAGATATATGTATATTCTACAAACTGCGAAGGAATTTACAATTTCTTATTTTTCCAGAGATTTTGAGTTCATTACGAGTCGAATGCGATATTTAGAAGTCTTTCAGGTTCTTTAGATTTCTTGCAATTTCACCCCATTATCAGAATGATATGAGTGGTTCAATACCATAGCTGAATCACTCAAATCATGTTCCATAATGTTCCGTAATGTTCCGCAAAGAGACGACCCTCATTCCTATGAAGTATGGCTCTGAATGATGCCCATATTAGTGCCATAATTCCTTTTCCTCGTGAATGAATGAATGAATGAATGAATGAATGAATGCATGCATGCATGCATGCATGCATGCATGCATGAATGAATTGGCACAAACAGACAGATTGAACCAATAAACCATTCATTCATTCACAAGGATTAAAAATTCACAAGGATTGGTACATATACAATTGATAGATCAAAGCCATGCTGTAGAGGAACAGTGCCTTCACAACATTGTGGGTTAGGCAACTCTGGCACTGATCCACTCATGAAGATTCGGTTAAATGTAGAACCGAAAGTTTTTTACTCGTTTACTGGTGCCGACGGGTATGGCTGTGCCTTTGGTCACGACTGTGGTCGGTATTGGTGGCGAAGTGGCGAGAATGTAAGCAGAAGGCCTCGTGTTAGCAGGGTCTCTGCGAGCACGTGTTGTCACGCGCTGGAGCACGTGTGGGAGGGGCAGGAACACGTGCGCGGATGGGCGAGCGGACGCACCTTCGGTAACGGTGTTTGAGAAGGGTGGAGAGGATTTGAGGACGAATGGGTGCGTTGGAACCAACATGTTCTGCCTTTCACCCGAGTTCGATTGTTATGCTAAAGTGTGCACTCCTTCTTCGGTGCCGATATTGTTCAAGTGATTTTTATGAACCGAGATTATTCCAGGATATTGTATGAAGGAGGTTTTAGAGTGTATTTTAAATATTTTCCAATCATAAAGTATTTGTGGTGCCGCAGGAGCTCTTTAAAAAATTGTCTATCTGTTCAATCGAAGTACACTTTTTCAGGGGTTTGAGTTACATAATACATACATGATACATAATACAATAACATTTATGCAAGATACAGCAGTCAGTTCACAGATTTAAGACAGAGACAACCTGTAGCTGAAGATGATTGATCTTAACTCACTTTCAGATTTTAGAAATAATTTTTAGTATAGTTTTTGAATATATTTGAAATAAAAGGAAGTTCAAAATACCAAAGGGGATAAAAAATATCTTTCGGGAAATGAGATATAATACGAGAATTTAAAGAGTAGGTTTGACTAAAGTAAAATTTTTCGAAGTACAAGATGCCGGTAAGTTGTTTTTTTGTTTGTGGGATTATGGAAATAATAATAATAATAATAATAATAATAATAATAATAATAATAATAATAATAATAATAATAATAATAATAATAAATCTATCTTCTCTTTGAATTTGTTCATGATTCTGAGATAAACCATTCCGCTTTCAGTAACTTCGTAAGACATTTAATTTCCCGCAATTTGCTTGAATGATAGTCCAAGTGCGAAGTCAAAGTTGAAGATTGACGTTTCGAGACCCGCGTAAATCATGGGCTCTCTCACTTTATGTTTGGAGCGTAGTCTTCCATCACGTGCTCCATTCGAGAGTAATCCCATACATTATCTTTTACCTTTAAACATAAACCATTTGTGTTTGCTGAACATTTAATAATAATAATAATAATAATAATAATAATAATAATAATAATAATAATAATTTATTACTGCAAATGAGCGTACTTTCGGTGGAAGTGAATAAACAGAGAAATTACAAAAATAAAAATTAAGAGACACAATACGTACAAATATTGAAAAAGATAAGCATTGCAATCAAACAAACAAAAATAAAACGAAAACACAAATAGGCAAGTACAGGATGTTCCACAAACTTTGGGCCACCCTATAACTTCTAAACGCTTCAAGATATCGAAGTGCAGTTTTCGCTCAACAATGCGGAATCATAGGACAAGTAATACGCTGTATTGGTATTATTCGAAATATTTTTCATTTTTAAGATATTTAATAATTTTTGATTTTTTAAATATAACTATATATTTTTCTTATTAGTAATACAAATATTATAAAAAGAGGATTACAACGATGTATCTTAAGTTAGTATTTTGAAAGTAATTGAGGCCTATTTCCGAAGAAGGGCACATAAGCCTATGGTAGCGTACAGGCTTATGTACCCTTCTTCCGAATTAGACCTCAATTTCAGTATATTAGACTTTCTGACAAGCGATTTAAAATTAAACGTAACAGTCTTTGCCCAATATTACAAAAGATAAATAATATAAACAAAGAAACAAACAAAAATAAAATAGGAATTCAAAAAGAAATGTACAAAAAACTAGATTAAAAGTGCTCAAGTCTACTCCGTTCTGTCGGTTTATTTCACTTCACTGCATTTTTCTCTAGAATGGAAGGCGAAAGTAAAAGTATGAGTGTATTCACCTGCTCAGGGAAGGGGCGGGGGCATGAAGGCGCTACCCGTTCCCTCGCTCGCCTACGGCCGGAAATACGTGTGCGCTCGTATCTCTTGCGTATTTGAAACGTTTTAATCCCAAAATTGAATTGCAGAAATCTCACTGAATTGACAAAATTTGATGTACATATTTCTAGAAAGTTTTTTTCCCTAAAAGCTTAGCTTTTATAGCCTCGTCATTGGCATGTTTCTTCACGATAACACCATTCTAAACGTAGTGTTTGAAAATAATATGAACATCGATATTTCCCATTTATTAATTAGATTTTATGCCTTCATATTTATTGGCTTTTCTTAAATAGCAAATCCATTTAGTGAAAATTCTGATGTTTGGAACTTTCTTTTCAGACAAAGGTATTATAAGACCAAGCACTCATGCCCACGATACGCCTTGCATTTTATAAACGTATTTATAGTATTCAATTCAATATACGTTCATATTTAAAGAAGGTGACAGACATATTCTAGATGAACTCCTCAGAACATCAGTTATGTGAATTTTTGAGAATAATTTGGTTGTTGCTAAGATACTTGTTCTTTGATCATATATACTTTCAATATTTGAAGCTGGAGATCACCTAACCAAATAATTGTTGTTTAATGACCATTCAAAGAAATATTAAATGCAATTTTTAGCGTTAGTTTCCATTTTACTAATAATCTGACATATAAACCATAATAAAGTAATACAGAAATTAAACACTAATGAAGAAAAGAACAAAAATGAAAACTAGAAATACTATTTTTTTCAAAACAAATTGGAAGTACGCTATTAAAAATTCGTTGTGTCAGCAGTTATATTCTCCTGTTACATAAAATGAAATTTAAAGATACGAATACTCTTACTTATTAATGGTGATTAAACACTTGATCTTAATATGTCCCAGGAGATTTTCGGCTGCTCATAAGCGATATCCTGTTTTTCAATTAACATGTTCCAATAAAAATATTGCGATTAGAGCGTAGGTATTATATAAGTTTGGTAATCCTCCAAGAATATTTCGTAAAATCTAGTTTATTATAGCCAATAAAAACAGCCAATCTTGTTTGGAGTACAGGAACAAATGTTTTTTATGTTTCTTCTACCTCGGCGTCGCAACATTTTGTGATTGTTAATTCAAAGATTTGAAAACCACAGAAGATAGGTAATGAGTAATTGAATATTATGATGAATCATTAAATTGATTATGTGGTTGGAAAACAGGCCCAACAAGTTCTGAAAAGGGTGTATCAGATAACTTAACGGGGTCGTCGCCCAGTCCCCTTCAGTTGCAATCTGTTTAATGTTCCTTTGAGGACATTGAACGAGGAATATTTTATGAGAAAACACAATCTTTAAGACCAGAATGACGTCAGAATCAAAAGTCATCTGTTTAGTAAAACGCATAAGAAAGAACTATTATTTGGTGTTATGTAGTAAATAAATCCAAAATAAAGAAACAAAATTGTAAGGAAATGATAAAGTCCTTTTTCTCGTCTGGAATGATATTTTGTACTCAAAGTCTACAAGTAATTGACATTAATGAGACTATTATTACTCTTGTTGTGTAATATGTTAGTAGTTGTTATTTTACATCTTCTGTGAATTCTTGCATCTTTCGGTGAACAGATAATATCAAAATTATTACTAATTAATAGCTTACCACACACACAAAAAAGTAGAACTTATTAAAAGCAACAAATAAATTCCTCTTATAACACTGCATTAAATTAAATATTTCAACAAAACAGCCTTCAAAAATAATGCAATAACATATACTGCAATACATTTTTTAGTAGAACAGAAATAAAATTATCAAAGCCCCAAAAAAGTAATAATGTTATAAATTTATTGATAAGAATTTCTTTATTTTCATTTACATACGAAGAATATCAAAACAGCTACTATTTCATATTGCAGCTCGTGAATAAATAATAATGTTAGGCGGCTTATTCCTCGGAGTTTTGGTGTTGCATGACATAGGCTGTGTTGTAAACAGTGACTGAGTTTGAGAATTCAGTCTGTAGGTCAGGTGATAAAATACAATGCAATATTTGCATTTTTCGGTCAAATTCGAAACTATTTCATTGTTTTTGTATATTTTCCGTGTTTTGAGGTATCTATCGAAACAAGACACTTCTCACATGGACGGAGTTTTCTTACAATTCGTGCACGTGTTGGAAATTAGTGATATAAATAACTGTTATTTTGAGGCGATAAACTATTCGTATTGTAAGCTAAATGTTGTGAGTTATAATAATAATAATTATTATTATTAATTTTATTATTATTATTATTATTATTATTATTATTATTATTATTATTATTTCATTGTTGTCCACTACTCACACCACCATCAATTATTATTAGTACGCACCAATATGTGCTAAGAGAAATTGCTGTATGTGTCTAGTATTTGTATTTTAAAACACATTTTGATATTATGAATTTGTCTTCGGAGATCTGAAATCTACAGAATGGCACCGACCTTATTTTCGTTGAACTCTTAATTTTCAAAAATTTAGTGTTGGAAATAATAAGAGAGAGTATTGGTAATTTAAGTCGTCGACCCAAGTTCATCCGTTACAGCATCTGCGTGATGCGATAAAGAGCACGTCGAGTTAACTCGATGGATTCTAGTTAGAATCTCGGCGCCTATTTTTTTTTTCTTGTTGAAAACACTTTTACAGTTTCATGAAGTAGTTTAAAGTTGCGGATCTGTTAGAAATAATGCGAGTTAGTATGCTGTTGTAGCACTACTAGTTGCTGAATGCCATATATCTCCTTTTGGAAATTATTAATATAATCGTTCCATTAAATCTCTCGATTTTAAAATTGCAACTTCTATTCGTACTTAAGCTATCGATCAAAATTAATTGAAAAATTGTCATTTGTGTAGAAATTATTTTGTCTCTCTGTGGTCGAGGAGGTAGGAACCCGTGTATGGGAAGAGATTCATGGCGGGTGAGAGCGTGCGAGAGCGGGCGAGAGCGGGCGCGGCAGGGAGGGCGGGGGAGGGCGGGGGAGGGCGGGGGAGGGCGGGCGAGTCGGCACGGCCACGGGCTGACGGAGTTCCGTGGCGGAGGGGCGAGGGCGGTGAACCGGGTCTCGCCCGCGGCGAGGACTTGCGGCGTCGGGGGCTACAGCGGCTTTGGCGCTAGCTCGTTCGGCCGATCCCATAATTGCCCTTTTTAAATCACTCTTGAAATTATTGCTAGTCGAGAGGCGATGTGGTGAGCTCCGACGGAGGTGTGCGTATTGCTTCTAATCATCCCAGCGGACACCGCCGCCGCCTCTGATACCTTGGGCTGAGGCTGTGCATGAAGAAGCCACCAGGCCGGTCGCAAACCACTACGGTTTGGAGATGGCCGGCAAAAGGCAAATGGTGGATTTGGAGATATCCGTACTTGACTTTTATTTGATATGGAGTTTCATACAAGACAATTGCTAGTTTCAAATTAAAAAAGAAACAACTACGTATAGGTTTGGCAATGTATCAATAAACACAATTTTGCTGTGATCATCTTCCTCTAGCTATTTTACCTTATCCCCTCCGTCGAAAATGCAGGAGGATGCAGAGGAGTTATACAGAATAATTCAGACTTTGAGCTCACGAAACGCCTGGATGTACTAGTTATAACTACCAGGTACACACCGCTGACGGTTGTATTGGTATTGTAGCGGCCATGCAAATGAAGACACCTAATATGAGGAGAAAAAACGTGGTAGGAGTGTCACATCGCAAACAATTGTTCAATGAGTGAGGAATTTGTAATAGTCATAGTATGTAAATAGATGAGAATCTCAGGAATGGAGAAATAATTACTTTTGCGGCTTTCCTGGCACTGCTCAAGTTCTTTTAAATTACAAAATCAACAATTCCCACTGATTCTCTTTTGTAATTAGTGATTAGAGATTTGTGTCAACTACAATTGTTCACACATCTTTTAACAGAAGTGGGAAAATGAGAGTTTTTTGAAAGAAATATTTTTCATGATCATAAATTTATAATATACAATAACTCATAAAGCGATAATTAAGAAATGAAGTTAGCAGCGCTGGTGACTAGGGTTGATCCTACTTTATGATTTTTGAGCTCTGGGCAGTCATGACCCGTGCTTTGATTATGGTTCACTTTTAATCAGACTTACTCTTTCATTCTCCGAAAATTCATTCTTAGCCTACTCTTGTTTATACATCTATTTCCCCACACACTGACAATCACATTTCTCTAAATTTGGTAGAAACGAATCATTAGTAAGAACAGAATTTTGGGAGCTCTTTCGACTGGTGTAAGGCTTTGCAACTAGTTCGCTAGAAATAAGAATATTAATGTTGTACCATTGTGTTTCCCATGTAAAAATGAACATTTAATTGCATCTCCTGAAATTTGCAAAAATGTCAGATTTGCGATTTCATTAGCATCGCATTTTTATTTCCGTTCTGAGACACCCACGAAAACCGAGCTGTCGTTGGCTAGGTCGGGAATTACATCTCTAGAAGACAGCCGTATTTACATTTGCAGACTTATTTGTGTGTTGAGTCACTTACCAGCTCTTCCACTTCTATTAAGACGTTGCCTTCTCAGGAGCCTCAATGACTTTGCAACATCTGAAACATTTGGCAAGGAAAAGCAGGGCAAGTATCGCGTCGCCGGCGAAGGAATGATGACGAAAAGCGAGGCGGTGGCGTAAGGTCCCTGCGGTACACCGATAAATGGGGAAATGGGGCGGCGTTCAGTGGTTCGGAACCAAAAATCCTGCGCTGCCTTATTATACAGAATCCTAAATTCATTATCAACTGTTTAAATACAGAATCCTTCATTCTAATACTGTAGTTGCCGTAAGATTATTTTTTAAGGCGAATATTGGCCATCGCGGACTACACTACACGTTATTCTCCGAGGCCCAATCATATTTATCGCGAAGAGACTAATGTGCATTTACTCGCTGTAAGAAACAGCCTTTTCGAATGTATCCATTGTTCAAACAAGATTGTTAACCTTGATTTACGAACTACGAGGTGATAGGATCATTATGAGGTGTGAAAGGACATTCACAAATATACGCCACGCCTACGCAGAATTCGCATCTGCTGCCTTCTCAGCGCAGGCGATGGCTGCCGCAATCGTCTGTGCCACGGGGGAAGAACACATTATTATTATTATTATTATTATTATTATTATTATTATTATTATTATTGTCACTATCAAAATTCTCACCTAATTCACAGGTAAATCTTCACTGATTTTCGTTGTCATTGAATCGGATGGAAGATGAGATTTCCTCTCAATTCTACATTAAAGGTCTGTAACAAGTCTTACAAAGTATTTAGGTTGGTTTGGTAATTATCCAGTAAAGATACTCTATGACGAAAATACTGTTTAATAAAAGCTAATACATATTTTCATTCACAACCCGTTGTTCAGAGAACCATTGTAACAATTCTTACATTACACTCAGTCTGGATGACTTGGGTCAGTTCAATGTATTTGAGAATTTTTCTTTTGTTAGGATCTTTCAATTTGCACGCTAACGCACTCTAAAAAATTGACCATTGACATGCCCTTATTGTTAGACATTTTAGAATTGGTTAGCAAGTATTCCTTCATTCTCGTATTCGCCGCTAGAAACCTACTCACATATATGTCAGCGGTATGTAAGTGAGCATTTATTGGAAGGAATTAGGAGAGGAATTCTTAAAGGATTTAACTTTGTTCAGTATTAAGCGCGTTATTTTTACATGGTACAAGCGTACACATCATATCGAGGATTTTGTCCTTCAAAATTCCAGCTTTACCTTTTCCAGCTATTCATTCAATTTTGTCCCAAAAATTCCAGCTTTACGAGCCAGGATAGAAGCTATGAATCATCCCCTACCGCTGACTTTTTCATAGTCGTTCTTGTTATATAGATCCGACGGATAGCTCACTGGTCAGCGTGGTAGCTTTCAACAACGCGATTCCGGGTTCGATTACCAGTCGGGATAGATTATAAAGTGCGCTTTACTTGCAATGTCACAGTACCTGTGGCTGTGTGACGATGAGAAAGCTCACTGCTCAGGTTGAGAATACCAAAAATACAGTATAGGGATGGCTATGTGCTAACCACACGTCTCCCTTAAACCGTGGTCCCAAAGCCGGGACGCCTCTGGCAGGCCTTGGCCCCGTCAGGAGCTGGTGTGCCAGTACACAGACAGTTTTTATTTAGGGATGTATCAGAATAATCACATTCGTTATTAACTAAAATCACAAAGCTACCTTAACAATTATATTCAATTGCCACCTACGACTGAAATCGATCTCATCCAACCCTGGGATGGATGAGATGAATTGAGTTGATGGACAAGTGTTTAAGATGAAAATATTGAAGAAGCATTGCTGGTAAAACCCATCGAGTACCGGCTTCATTCACCAAAAATTCCACTTTTATAATTCGGAAATTAAATAATGATCCAAGCGGTCAAGGGTTGTGGTCTGATCGCAACGCCAGGGGTCAAAATTTATTTGTAAGTATTCTTGTTTTAAGTCAATGTACCTTTGAGTGTCTTACAGACGCTCCCCTCCTGCTGAGACTTGACTCTTCAGATGCAGTCACCTTGTTGTCTACCAGTGTCGCTTTCCAAAGCGTTGTGGCTCGTGTAGTAATATCTGTCATTGTACCACATCATGCATCAACAAATAGTGTAATACTTTTTTAATAATATGCTGATGTGTCAAGTCAAACTATAAATGTTAAGAAAACCTTGTGAAGTATTCATTAAAATTCTAATGTAAAATCTATTTTTGGTATTATAGTATGAATATTAGTAAATTCAATTTAAACTTGCGACTGACCTGTGTTCTGCGCACTATGACGTGTAAGAGGTGAATATTGTAAAGAAATTATCAAAATAATGAACGTTAAAAATGGAATAATGAAAGAATCAATTAATCAGTGAACAACACACACAACATCCATGCCTGAAGCGTGATTCAGCCCCACATCCCGAATACTTTGGAGCAAAAGTCTCAAGCCGTTACTCCTTACAGACGGTACAAGAATGGAAGGAAGTTAAAAAGTTATACATGGTTTTCGGGAGATTCCTACGAAAACACCACACAAGCAAACATTTATGCCTGTGGCTGCATTCAACCTGAGATCCAAGTCGACAGAATCGAGCTCTATTATTTTAATTACGTTAGGAGCGACTTTCAGTGCATTTCGACCATCTATGAGTCGATGGATGAAAGGGGGTTTGGTCAGGGATGGCTGGCGCCCCGGAGCCTTCGAGTGGAGGTTCTGGATTTATGACGTTGCGAAGCGAAGCATTGCGCAGCGGCGGTGGGATTGCAGCGGCAGCAGAGAACAGAGGAGGAGGAAAAGGAGGAGGAGGAAGAAGAGGAGGAGGAAGAAGAGGAGGAGGAAGAAGAGGAGGAGGAAGAAGAGGAGGAGGAAGAAGAAGAGGAGGAGGAAGAAGAAGAGGAGGAGGAAGAAGAAGAGGAGGAAGAAGAAGAAGAGGAGGAAGAAGAAGAAGAGGAGGAAGAAGAAGAGGAGGAAGAAGAAGAGGAGGAAGAAGAAGAGGAGGAGGAAGAAGAGGAGGAAGAAGAAGAGGAGGAAGAAGAAGAGGAGGAAGAAGAAGAGGAGGAGGAGGCGGAGACGGAGGAGGAGGCGGAAGAGGAAGTGGATGAGGAGGAGGAAAGGGAGACGGAGGAGGAGGCGGATTAGGAGGAGGCAGAAGCAGAGGAGGAGGACGAGGAGGAGACAGAGGGGTTAGAGGGGGAGGGGGTCAAGGGAGAGACGATGGAGGAGATATGGAAGGTGGAGGAGGCGGAGTGTCTTGATTCATCACATTCCTGGGATGGAATACTAGAACGGTTACTCAACAGGATTTTTTAAGAAAATATGTTATTTCCGTTGATACTATGTCATGCCCGTTTCAGTGCATAAGAATACTAGACTCAGCGACTATTTAATGTTTGGAATTTATTTTTTACGATTAAATAGTATAGAAATAATAAAATTAACATGAGAATAGCCACACAAAGCTAGTTACGCAGTATTACACAAGTGATTTTGACTATACGGCAAGTTTCTAACGCTGTTGACGAGAATACTTTGTAAATTGTTTTAAAATACAAAATACTTACATTGTAGAGCATCTTCATTCGGAATAACTGAAAACAATAGATGTGCCGTATTTGATAAGAATTATACACGGGGAGCAAAATAAAAGATCACCTGCCTGTTGCCAACAGCGGGGGTGCAGCTTAATTTGTAGGGTAAAGCACCTCTGTTACGTCATGCAGCCTTCATAATAGATAATGCTAAGAACTGACGTCCCTTTTCATGATAATATAATTTTCAAGTTATCGTATCATCCAAAAGACATTTTCACATTTTCGACCTATTTCATATGAAGGCCGGATCATTTTTAAATTTAAATTAAATCTCACTTCAATTTGAAGGAAACATTTGTTTTTAAAGTTTAGATACTTTTCTTATAATTCCTTCTAGTGTTGGTTGTTCACAATATATTTCAAAAGTTAGGGGACATGTGAATTGGACCAAACGTGGGAGAGGAACAGTTTTAAAGGCGACGTCGGAATATTTATTCAAAATTACTAGGACCATGTCCAACCATCACAGAATCACCTTCTAATAAATCGACTCCCGCGATGGTGAAAACCTCGCCTTGGTCGCGATTTAGTGTCCTGTTGCGCGTACGGGGAAGAAGGTGGGTGACCATGTGACGTGCAACAGCGGCGCGCAGCAGGAGAGCGGCACCCACGCGAAGTACGTGTCCAGAGACGCGACATAACTTTTCCTTGGACTAGTTTTAAATCGTCAAATAAAGCGAGACCCACTGAAAATGCAAACAGTCGCATCATCATTACTTCACCGTACAATGTTTGTCAAAAAATGAACAATGTAAATCGAAATTCGGAAGTGTATTTAAGTAGCTAGTTCGGAGAATAGACCTATGTGAAGATTTATGAGCATTTCATTCTCAGAATAAAAACTAACGTTCCGCTGTCCATGACCAAAGGCGTAATTATAAATATAAATTCATCTAGACAATGAATCTATGGCTTAATGACAAGAGAACAGCTTCCTCTCCAACAATGGAAGTTTTCAGAATTTAGTAAATTTTCCGGGGGCTTGTTTAAAATTGCTCACTTAAGTGAGACTCAGTATAAATAGCCATCAGCTGTAACGGTATACTAAATAGTCCAAACTACTCTGTATAAACAGTTTTTTCACTTAAAGCGAAGAACTTTAGACAAACTGAAAAGTATGTGTAGGTTACTAGTGTGAAATACAGATCCCTCTCTTATATTTTTTGACAATTTCATTCACCAATCCTGACAAATACTCAATTCTGAAAATATCAATCACAAATTCACCCACACATTGCAGCGAAACAACGTAGATAGAATCCATCTGTTAATGGCACAGAAGTCCGCATACAAACAGTAGATGGCTGCTGTGGCAATCTCCCGGCGCCGGTAGGGTTCACAATTCGAACACCGTGACATTCTGGATTTTTGTACCTTCAAATTGTGGCTGGTAATTAAAGGCCAACAACATTATTTCTTATTTAAAGTAGCAAATAATCATTTAGTGGATCTTGATAGACAAGTATCAATTATTTGTAGTTCATTACTTGGTATATGACGCTACTCATCTATTCCAAACGCATTTAATCTTCGTGCCTGGCGCCATTTTATTTTCTGTCTTGTCTACACTGACTTGTCTATAATGTGTCCACACGTTATTGCTATGCCACATGTCACGAGAACGGGCTATACTGTGAATCTACCTGATGTAATCAACTTGGGTGATCTCTAGCATGAGAACTTCTAGATCCCGATTGCTCTTCGGATGTTAAACAATTTACTTCAATATTGTATACAAATTATTATCTTCTTCATCAAATAGGCTTTGTTACAACTACGTACTGAACATTACAATTTCACCAGGGTAAACATACCTTGGATGTGAAGTAGGAGAAGAGGAATCGAATGCCGCAAGAGGACTTAACGACTGCGACGGCAGCGGTGGTCACCGACACTCACAAAAACAGATCAAGCGCCCGCCCGTAATGATAATGAGCCCCACGAAGTTCGGCGGTCGACCATCGGTGACCACCGCCACCCACTTGCCAGCCCGCTCACCGCCCTCTACGCGCTCGCTCGCCTGCCCGCCCACTGCCCGCCTCCACGCGCTCCAAATGACAATCTTTACGTGCCCCGTTCCCGTGCAATTAACGCAGATTAATACCGTTGCCTCGGCCGTCACCGCGACCGCGCTCGCAACGCACAATTTTATATGTGGAAATTACACGCTAATAAATACGCGGTCGTTGGCGGCGCCCGCGGCCGCGCCGTCGCCAGTGATGGATGTTACCCTCGGACGCTGATTAGGGCCTGGCCCTGCGCCCTTGAAGGAGCGGGGGTGTGGCCGGACCCTCCGCGCCACCGGCCCGCCCGCTGGCTGGTGCCTCGCCGGTGCCCGCTGGTGCAGCGGTGACGGTGATCGTGGTGGAGGTAGTGGTGACGGTGGCGGCGATAGTGGTGATTACGGCGGTGGCGATGGTGGTGACGGTGGTAGTGGTGGCGATGGCGGCAGTACGGGCGTCTGTATTGAGCGTGGTTTTTTGGTTGATTGATTTGTGACTCCGGACGTGCCAACTGCTAAAGTCATTAGGCCTGTAGCTATAGTGCATTCATTTTTCGCGAGAGGTGGTGGTGATCTTCCCCCTTGGATGGCGAAATCCGGCACAAGCCTGACTGTCGGCTTGCAAGGTTTTCCCCAATCAGGTGTCTCCCAGCATTGTGGCACTGCTTAACCGGGACAAACTCCAAGCTCAAGATTGGTGGTCTTTCGACAGTATGGTAGTGTAGTGCATGTACCAAATATAATTTTTATGAGTAAGTAAGGGATGATTAAGATCCGTGGCCCCTTTTTATAGGGTACGGGTCCGACATTCGTCTTGTGTTGATCGGTGAAACCACAGAAAACTACTGATCTGAGCAGCTGGCCGCTAAAATTTTCCTCTTGATAGCAGCTGAATTCGATCTATATATCTAGCTAATGTCGAAAATCCTTCCATTGTAGGATATCCTGGTCAGAGGCACTGTAGTGACATTAGTTGATGCCCTGAGCCAACTTTGCCAGTGTGGTGGTGGTGACGAGATGGCGTGGAGGCGGTGGCGGAAGTGGTGGCGGTGGTTTGCAGGCGATGTAGGTCCTCGCTCGTACTTAAGACGGAGGCGCAGATGTTTTGGGACGGCAGAGAGCTTTGGAACTGTTCTTCGGGAACTGGTTTCGATCCACCACCTCATTTTGAGTTTCGCCACCAACATATTTTGAGTTTCCGTTTCAGCTGGCTGCCTGCGGAAGGTGAGTGTGGGGGTGCCGGTCGATGGATCTGCTTGATAGCGAAGGGCCGTTTTGAGCGTATGTGGAGTTAGCCGCTTTTCAAAGTTTCAATCACTGTTTACGGAAGTAAGGGTGTCAACTTTAAGTCTAAAGCTGAAACGTTTTGAGGAATATTCTCGCAGTTTTCTTTTGCGGCACTGAGGACAACTTGGTTCTTTTGTTTTTTGCAAGATGGTAGGCAATGTGAGCAGCTGATATGTCGTTTCGTTGAAAAAAACTGTGTATATACGTGAACTCGTACATTATACAATGGGTTGTTAATAAATATATTAAGTTTTTAGAAAGTGTTTTTGTTTCAATGTGTGATAATCGCAGTGACAGAAGTAATTATTATGAAGTAGCTTTGTTTTCCGCTTTGAAGTCTAAATATATTGAAAGGAAATGTTGTACCACAGAAAAAGAGAAAATTAAATAGCAAAGTTTACATTTACAAAAGCCACCTCAGCGTTGAACATTAATTTTTATGAGAATTGGGGTTAGAACACGTACTTCTCTGAATTATTCTTAGTGTAAGATAATTATAAAGTAATTTTTAAAATCTTGTACAATCAGTTCCTGAAATTTACCCAATCAAAATATTAATTACCTACGTAATATCGATTAAAAAACAATGTCCAATAATTAAATTCTGTATTAAACAATACATTAAAATAAAAATATTCATTCTTATTATGGTTATTTCATAGTACATTAGAGTCATTTCAATTGAGAATGTAAATAAATTTTTATGTCTCTTCATTTATTAATATTTTAATATTGAACAATATATTTCTTTACTCTCAATTTTAATATAAGGAATATTCCAAAATATTATTTAAAATATTTCGCCTTTTAGCGTAGACATTGAATAATTATCCGACGTCATTATTTTATTCGCATATTTATGTTTTGTGTTTTACGAGAGACTAGCATTTTACGAATCTCGATAGTTCAGGCGTTTAAAGTGTCAACCATGTTGGGTGCAGAAAGTCTGAGTCCGTGTCCTTAGGCAAGGAGGATTACCCCAAGTGTTGGTGGCTTCTTACATTTCGTGTATCCCACATAAACCATCATTTTATTCATAAGCATCAATTTGAACCTAATGATAATTTCATCTATTGTACATACAGTGGAAGTTAAAGGCAAACCACCATAGTGGTCATCTGTTGGGCAAAAGGAACTCAGAAGAAGCGTAATCTTCTTCCCTTGTCTACACTTCGTAAAGAGGACGGCACACACATCCTTATCAATTTAGTATCTACAACATGTATATTTTCTGTGTATTTTTTATTTTTGTTATATAAGGGACCCTCAACATCTTGGTCTTAAGCGACCACTATTGCATTTAACGGTATGGTAACTGTAAAAATGACATGGTGATGATAGGGGGTGTAAGGACGAACACAAATACAACCACGCCCGAGACGGGACTCGAACCCAGGGATCCTTCGGTCTGAGATCGCTACGGCACTACTGCCTTAACAATATCGGCCATCCAGACCTGCTCTATATGTCTTTATTCATATGGAAATTGCTCAAGCTGGCAGTTAGTGCGGCCAAGATATTTCGAATATAAACCATCTAGCGGATACGCACCTTTACAAACCGCGGTCTCGCCTCTCCGGTTTGTTCTTGATTTTTGAACCAATCGATAATACTTACAGGGCGATGGCGCAGAATGCAGTTATCTAATTCGCATTTTCCGCGGCAGAGCTGGCGTCTTGATGTTCAGGGTGACTCTGCCTGATCCTGTCAATGAACTTTATTTTAGTTCTAATTCTTTTTAAATCAGTTGTGCATAATCTTTACAATGATCTTTGACGAACAATATTACGGTAATATTGCTTTTTTTCTTGAAATGTTCATTAATTCTGAAGTCCGGCATAACATTTCATTAAGTTTCTTCCATTGAATAAAAATTGCAAACACTTTGCAAACTAGGACACCCAAATATTCTTGAGATACTTGTTATTCACTGCCATTTGAAGTGATAACTTACGATAGAAATAGAAAATTAGTACTCTGTAGGATGTAGTGTTGGCTGTCAAAAGGGATCTTTCAATCAACCTTCTCTCTCTGGCCATAAACAGCTCAAAGTTAAAAAGAAAGAGAATAAACAATTTGGAACAACTGACCCTCGAATGAAAACGTGATTTAGTAACAGAAGCCGCAACGGCTACCTGGCAGACGCATGCAAGGAAACGCCATATTAATTGCATAATCAAGTTCTAGCGCCAGAGAACGCATGAACCTCTGCCATCCCTGGTGCTCTGCTTCTGACCTCACTCGGAGAGGTGGCTCAAGGCATCAGCTCACGGTTCACATAACTGCAGTTTCTCGAACCGGGAAGTCCTAGATTCGAATACCGGCGGTGGCAGGATAGATATCTAGGTCGAATTCAGCTGCTCTCTGGAGGAGAATTCGGGCGTCCGGCTCGGTAGTTTCCGGTGGTAGCCCGGCTCGGTAGTTTCCAGTGGTTTCTCCGATCAACACTAGGCGAATGCTGGAGCAGTACCCTAACAAAACGGGCCACGCACCGCGCGAGGTCTTTCCTTCCTCTTCCTTGTTCTAGCCTCACGCATTACTTACACACACGTACACTTATGTGTACTACATTACCATTTATGCCAGAAGGTCGGTCGGAAGCTTAGAGCTTGCCCGGGCTAGGATGGTGCCCCGCCGGTGAGAGATACCTTGTTAGGAAAAATTCCGCAAGCCGACATGTAGGTCTGCGCCAAATCTAACCATCCAACGGGGGAAGATCATCGCCTCATCCCGAGAGAGAAAATGATGCACCACACTTACCCGCCCGTTGAGGCGCCCGGACACACTGAACTGAAGGTGCTTCGTTTTGACCCATGATTTAAGAGAAGAAAATATGGCTGTTTCCGTAAATTTTGATTTTCGAAACACATGTTGGCAATCTGAAAAAGCATTGTGTTTACTAAGGAACGTTTTCATTCGTACGTAAACATCTCTCTAATAATTTTGAAAAAAGTGACAAAAGAGAAATTGGAAAATAATTTGGAATTTCATTTTTGTAACCTTTTTTGAAAAGCAACTTAATCTTCGTTGTTTTAAAAATAACCTGAGAACTAAAAAGAACCTGTCCTGTATCGCAAATATTAAAGCGAGATATTTGTTTCTCAATGCAATGTATCCCTCAATTTTATGTCTAGAAGTGATGACTAGAGGGTGGATTTTGTTGACTTAAACATTGCCAAAAAGTGATCAATAAAACGCTCTTAAAATGCTCTAAAACAAAGAAATATGACTTACAAATTGATCATAATCACTTCAGGTAATCAACTCAAGATGTTAAATATGTTACTGATGTTGGAATCGAGGTTTCCTCCTTTTGTGTAAGTGAACTTCGCTTGCAAACGTTTGGACTGTTCTTTAAAAGAAAATCTCTGCCTTTACTTATCCCGAAATCGGTTGAACTGACAATGGCGCCGATAGGTGTCACAGAAACCTTAGATTATATAGTACTCACAACGGCTGGCATTACAATATAAGAGGGAAGAAATCGAATAGTCTTTTCACGAATTCTGTGGTGAATATTTGATGCACCTCGTAAATTTTGTTGGAAAAAAATGATATTAAAATCAATGAAATCAGCAAACAATGCATAAAACGTTTCGTAAAAAGGTAAAAATTGACTTATTAGTAGAAATCGACGAAAAATGCAAAAAAATGTATAAAAATGAATTATTTCGTTTCGTCTTAGCATAAAATTAATTACTATACTAAACGGCATTGTTCTACAGTAAAAACGAAAAAGTCATTTCATTAAAATCCGCCCCCTAGTGATACTCTTAAAAAATGAGTAGTTATTGTGTACTGAATCAACTGACACTAAGAGGAGGAAAGGTTTCGGTATGTCGCGTATTCACACTAGTTAAGTCGTTTTTTGAAAAAATATTTTTTGTCCCCTCGTTTCGTCTTTCAAACCACCCGTCGGTCGCATTGCTGACACAGGAAAGGTATCCATTACTCGCAGATGCCGTCGCTTGAGATAACGAGGGTGCGAGCGCGAGAGTGCAAGAGCGTGTTTTCATTCATGGCCGGATGTGAGCAAACAGATCTCGCTTCGCACTGATGAGCAATATCGGAGATAAGTGATCGTCTCGCACCCGATCACTGCTTATCGATCACTGGTTATTGCCCCCGCGTGGATCGGTTGCGTACGCTGCCACTTGTGATGAAGTCGTTAAGTGATTGCTTGACTGTGGGTACAGCTATATCTCAATTCATTGGTGTCAACTGACACTGTCTGTGATAGCTTTCAGTTCTGACGTCGTCAGCTGGTGTTCCAAAATTTTGGCCAGCTTTTCGTGACCTTTTTTAGGTCTAAAATGCCTAGTATATGGGGTAATATTGTAATTTTGTGTTTTAGAAATATGAGTTTTGTGAGTATTTTTTAAAGCAGTCAAACTTTATTATTTGCGAAAGATAATGTAAGAAAGTACTAAAAAGTATGTAAGTAAAAACAAAAATTAATCTCATCACATTGCTGTTTACGCAACTTATATTTTACTGAAGTATTGAAAGTGTGGAGGACATCAGGTAACTTGTCAGTACGAGTATATTCGACTTTGTTAAATGCTTATCGCTTGTTGTAATGAACATTTGTTTAACTAATAAAAAATAATACAAGTATATTCGGCGAAGAAACTTGAATTTACGTTTACGAAACTAATTTCATAAATAAAAATCCACTTTGCTTGTTGAATGAACAATTTTCCTTCCTCCTTAAATCATTAATCAGGGCGTCATTTGCCATCTCGTCTGGTTAAGACCATTTACATATTTATTTTCTATCAGTGTCATAGAGGTACAGCCCGCCAGGAAAGTCTTTCCGCAGTGGCACGTTGCTGGTGAGAGTGTTTGAAACAGAAATTATTTTGATAACACGAGCTGCAGCTTATTACAAAAGAAAACGTAAATTGCAAAATCACCAGAACCATAATAGATGTTGGAAGTATTGTCTCCATCACTTGTTTACCAGTGATCTGGTTGCTACCAACATAAATGCAATTTTTAATTGGAAGCCCTGATGTGCTCCGATGTGGAGGGATTTTTCCTGGACCACTGTATCTTGTTTCATATTCACGATAAGCCTACGTATAATATTACTGAGTCTAATTGTGCTTGATTACAGGAAACATACGAAAACACCCACCTCTACTGATAGGTCGCGGTGAGAAGTGGCGCTCACCCAACCATTAATCGAAATCAATTTTCTCTGACGTCAAACAACCCATCAGCTCACTTCTCCAGCGACCTTCGTTACGGGTGTGATAAACCGAAGGTTTAAAACACAGCCGTCACAGTGGAGTCTGTTCATCACAGTCACGTAGTACCTGATCACTTCTCAATTTCCAAACGAGCAACCGAAGAAAATTTTTAATTTCCGAGCACTTCTTTCTGGTTTCCTGATCCTCCCGTAGACTGGCCCTAGCAATCGCTGCAACGCTGCCGCAGAGGAGCAACTTTTTTCCTCCGAGACGTTAGAAGTTGGGTCGGAGCTCCCAATAACTCAAATCGCAGGAACCTGTACTTACGGCGCCGATAAGCATCGTGCGCGCGATGCGGCGCGCCGCGGACGAGTTTGCGATTCGATTTCGATCCGAGCGGGACCGCGGCGGGTGGCTCCAGGAAGCGGAGCAAGGGCGGTGGGGGCGGCGGCGGGGGTGGGGGGCGCAATGCGAGCGGGGGAGGCGGCTGCGGAGGAGAGAAGGGGCGCGGAAGGGCGGCTAAACCGAGGGAGTGCGGTTGAGACGGTGGTATGGTAATGGCAATGGCAATGGATGGAGAGAGAGAGAGGGAGAGACAGGAGAGAGAGGGAGAGGGAGAGAGAGGAGAGAGAGAGAGGAGAGAGAAGAATGAGTAGGAGAGAGAATGGGTGGGAGAGAGAATGAGTGGGAGAGAGAGAGGAGACAGAAGAATAGAGAATGAGTGGGAGAGACAATGAGTGGGAGAGAGGATCAGTGGGAGAGAGGATCAGTGGGAGAGAGGATCAGTGGGAGAGAGGATCAGTGGGAGAGAGGATCAGTGGGAGAGAGAAGTGAGTGAGGCTGGAAATCAAAATGGGAGGTAAAATGGATAACGATAGTGTGGTGGATACTAGGTGGAAATAAGAGGAATCATGTGTCTTATCATGGGCGTGGGTGTGAGCGTACGCATGGCGTGTGCTTTAAAATGCAGGTTTGCTCCCATGGGCATGAGTGAGAGTGTTAGCATGAACATGTGGGCTTGAGGCTGGATAAGTGCTTATGCATTAGTTTCACAAGAATATTGGCGAGAACATAAGCGGAGAGCATTATCACAATTAATTGCATCGGAGGGTGATGATACTCAGGGTTTCACTCACTAGATACATCAAGTCGACATGTGCGATGCGATTATGATTTATTTTGAGGCACGGTAAAATTTCTTGTGGTATTTTCTATTATTTTAGGATAAATAAATATAGTTAAAATAAAAAAATAATGTAATATATATATATATTGTGACGTACCTGGTGGTGCCGGGTATCTTCACTGCAATATAACACTAAGAGAGGGTGTCTTTTACGTGAATGGGTCCTAGGATAAGTCGGTGCAACGTTGGGGAAGTTATTCATACATAGAAATACAATTATGACAAGATTTATTTTAAATCAAAGTTACTATTTACATAATCAGACACCGTTTTTATACTCCGCCTTGGTACCAAGATTAAGAGTAAAATACAACTTTCATACCTTCGGGGCCCCGTTTGAATACCTATGAAGTTCGTCGAGCCGCTCGTGCCGACAGGGTCGTCGACCTCTGCTACTGCTGCGGGTCGTCGGCAGCAGATGGCGTGGTGATCATCCACGGCTGATGCTCCAACAATTCTTCCCCGAACAAGATCTTGATACCTCGGCTGCGCACCTTCCTCGAATCACTGTCCATTAGTGGGTTTAATTACACGACCCCCGCCTACTCCGTATACTGGTCACAGTTCTGTACCGCACGCTTTCAAGAATGTTCCCTCCGCACCAACTAATAAGAGCGACGTCAATTATTTTGCCAACACTAATCTTTTACTATACTGATACTTCTAATGTTCTGTTTACATGTCCATTACTTTGCGATTCCTAATCACATAACTATGTCGCGTATTACATGCGTCCATTCACTAGCGGAGAGCCCTCGCTGCACGTCCGCACTTGTCGCCGCTCTGCTAGCGTCTCTCCTTCGCCGGCCGCACGTTGGCACATCCTTCGGCGGCGGCCGCCTCAATCCAACTAACGAACTTTTTGCACGTGCGCGCTGCCACGCTTGTACCCGCCGTTCTCACGCTCGCCTCCCGGCGGGCACCGGTGGCGGCGGCGACCGTTGCCGGCTGCCCGCTGCTCGCAGCGCCCGGCGCTCGCACCGCGCAGTCCAGAATAGCTATTGAATTCTTACACTAATGATTTAATTAGTGTAATGAAACACATATTCTGGGTTTCATCACCCCCCCCTTTCTTTTTTTGAATTTTTCCCGCTTCTGGACAAAATTCACACTAGTAACATCGTCACTGCCGATGGTTGCACTCTTTTGCATATTCCTCGACGCCCTATATACACTTATAACTTAGAATCGAATTAACATGTGATTACTTGTATTAACACTAATATTACACTATTTACACTTCACTATTTTCCATACATGTTGACCAGGTTTCCGATTTGAAGCTTGTGGTGTCCTACTATGTTTTGTTTCTTGTATGACGGTTCATCCCCATTTTGCTGACAGTGATTTCCTAACTCACAGTTGTAGGACATAGCTTCCAGCGTGTTGAACACATCTTGATAGGTATCATCCCATTTCCAGCTACGACCTCTTCTACGTTTGTACCAATGGTTGACCATACCATCACTCTTCCCTCGCCCCTGACTTCGCTCCATTCTTGACCTGCCTACATCTCCTTCATTCCCACACTTTGGGGCATCTGCAAAGGTGACTTCGTACCTCTCCAATGTCTTCAAACCCTTTCCTAAATCGGTATGATCTGCTCTGCCCAGTAGGCTCTGCACGGTGACAGGATACTGTCGCGTTGACATGCAAATAATTCCTTGATATTTTATAGGAGCAAATAATGTGTTTGGCTCCATAACGCTCTTCGTTCTGTATTCACTACGACTTCCCGTGATGTAGTTGTAATGGCTATTCCTCTGGTCGCTCTTGATATTTATTTGGGTTTCTTCATTCCACTTTCGTACAGAAATCTTGTTTTCAAATTCCTTCAAAAATTTCGGAAATATACCACAATTCTCTGCCCATGTCCTGGCGTTCTCTTCTAACATTGGGTGTAATAACTGGATCTTGTCTCCTTCCAATATGTTGTTTGATGCTAGGTGCCGTTCTTCTGCTCGCAGAACTACCTTAGGGTTTTCCGTCCCATCTCCCAGAGATTTCATCGACTTTGGAGGCATAATTGGTGTCACCCCATTCTTGACACTTGGCGACATTTTCCCGTCTTCTTCCTGTTTAAACTCTTCTTGTACTCTTTTCTCTTCGCACCCTTGTATATTTTCCACGATTTCTTCTTCTACTATACGCTCCATTTCTTCTATTTTCATTTCCATTTCTTCTTCCCTTATTAACTTCAATTCTTCCGTTTTCACTTTCACTTTATAAACATCCTCCTCGGTCTCGATTTGGACCTCCACCGTTTTGCCCTCCGCTGTCTTGACTTCCTCATGGATTTGGTTCGTCATCCCCTCGTTTCTATCTGTTACCGCTACCCTAGCATCTATTTGATGGCATGATTGAAATTTTAGCACCTCATCTTTCCTATCCAGTTCCTCCGCTTTCCCATACGGTTTTTCGCATATTTCGATGAGCTTCCTATTCCGTTCTTCTGTGATTCTTCCCATTTCTTCTGCCGGCTTCTTAATCTGTTCTTCAACCACCTTCCCGTTCTGTTCTTTTATTAGTTTTCTATTCCGTTCCTCCGCCTTCCTATTCTGTTCCTCCTCGGATCTTTTCTGTTTACCTAATTCTTTGCTCTGTTCTTCCGCAAATTTCTCAATCTGCTTCTCCGTTTGCTGCCTCAGCTGTTCTTCTAATGAATCTTCTGCCATTACGCCCGTACACGCTTCGTATTCTTCGTCCATCCCCAAGTCAAATCCTACCGCCTGGCTCCCCAGTTCTACCACCTGCCGTTCTAGATCTATATTTGCTCTGTGATCGACCAGAAAATCCGTCCCTATGATTACCGAATACAATAATTTTTTGACTACCAGGGCCACCATCTCATATACTTGGTTGCCAATCCTGGCTTGAAACATGATTTGTTTTGTGATGGGGCTTGACTTCTTCTGAGTTGCCCCAATCACATACGCCCTATTCATAGGCAAACACATTACTTCTTTTCCTGTTGCTTTTAACTCCTCATACATTTCTTCTGATACTACTGTAGTCGTGCACCCTGTGTCTACTAAAGCTTCTTTAATTATACCTTCACATTCTATCGATATCGTGGGACATTTCCTGATTCTGACCGCTGAGTTCTTACATCTCCGCCACGGTTGGGTATCGTGAGTTACCGTCTGCATAGCGTTTATGGAGACCGCATTTACTTCATCGATTTCCGCGTCCGCAATGGGGCCACCTATCACCACGGACTCTATTAGTTTAAATAGTGTCCTTGATCACTACTTGTGCTAGGCTGTGCTAATCGGTCGGGTGCATTCCCGCCCCCGCCTCGCGTCTCCGTACGGTTTGAATTAGATCTGTTCCAGTCCGGTCTCTGGTTCCCCGGCTCTGGTCTCCATCCGTCTCCCCCTCTTCCGCGTTGGTTTCTCTGGTAATCGTTGCTCCTATCATTCCCTTGCCCCTGGTTACGTTCCGATCTAACCATATTAACATTCCCTTCATTTCTGTTCTTTGGTACGCCTTCAAATGTCAAGTCGTACCCTCCTAACACATTCTGGAATCTTTCCAGGTCGGTGTGCTGCACACTACGTAAAAGATTCTGCACCGTAACTGGGAACTGTCTCGTCAGTACACATATTATTTCCTGATCGCTCATCGGTGGGGATAGCGTTTTGTATTCCATAATACGCCTTGTTGCGTATTCCCGCAAACTTCCCATTGACTGGTTGTAATGATTATTCATTAAGCTGATTTTAAAATTAATTTGAATTTCCTCATTCCAATACCGCTCAAGGAATCGATCTTTAAATGCCTTTACTGATTCGGGAAACTTATCAAATGTATCGGCCCATATCCTTGCGTTGCCTTCTAACATTAAATATAATAATTGTATTTTACACCTTTCCGAAGTATTGATAACATCTAAATGTCGTTCTGCTGCCTTCATAAATATGCATGGATTCTCTTTCCCGTCACCTGAAAATTTTAGTGATCTTGGAGGGGTAAATGGTACCGTCCCGCTTGCTGCAATTGGGGATGCCTTGCATTCTTTTATTTGTTCCATCTCTGTTCGTAGTAACACGACCTTCTCTTCGCATTCCCGCTTATTCTCCTGCATTTCTTCCTTGAGTACCGATTGTATCCTTTCAATTTTCTCGTCCTGCTTAGCGGTTTTGACATCTAGTTGCTGATATAGCTTATTTTCTAATTCTCCCCCCAGATTGATTACTTGGGATTCTAACTCCTTTTTCTGTTTCCCTAATTCTTCGGCAGTCCATTGCTTGTGACTTTCTACCCGCTCCGCGATTTTGGCCATCTCATTCTTCGTTAACGCAATTTGTTCTTCGGCGCGTCCTATTCGCCCCCCTATTGCATCTAATTTTCTATTCTGTTCTTCTGCCAGCTTCCCAATCTGTTCCTCTACTTTCCTATTCAGTTCTTCAGCTAACCTCCTGTTCTGCTCCTCTGTAAATATTTTCTGCTCTTCAGCTGACTTCCTAATCTGCTCCACTGTGAATATTTTCTGTTCATCCAGTTTCCCATTCAGTTGTTCGAACATCTTCTTATTCCGTTCATCTGCCTTCTTATCCCGTTCTTCTGCTTTCCTACTTTGTTCTTCTGCTTTCCTATCCCGTTCTTCTGCTTTCCTATCCCGTTCTTCTGCTTTCCTACTCTGTTCTTCTAACATCTTCATCAACATCTGCATTCCATTTGGATGGATATCTTCTCCACCCCCCCAATTTGAATTTCCTGCTGCCTGAATCATCGGTGTTGACGTAACTTGTACATCTTTATTGAAGCTATCTCCTGATGTGTCGTCTAACCGACTTCCGATGCCACTATCCCTGCTTTCTGATGGTATGCTATTATCGATTCCTACATCTATCTCCCCTACTTCATCCGCCTTCTCTTCCCGGTCCAGCGCTATATTTTGCGCCTCCATTCTGTTGCTTTGAGCTGTCCGATCGATTCTCACTACACTAAAATACCGCCCAAATTTTCCTCTTGCCTCACCTACCAACGATACCACAGTTATCCTATGAATTAACTATACCCGCCACAACACTGTATATTCTTCGTGAATGGTTTAATTCTCTCCTATTTCAATTGCTAATTAATGACGAACAACCCTCACTCACCACCAAAACACAATAACACTAGGTCAGTAGCCATATAAATCTCCACTCACCTACCAATGCATAAACATACTCCTTACAACACATATATTATTACCATTTACACATATACACTGCTAATAAACTTATTAATACTATTACACAAAAATGCTTTCAAATTATAATAAATCCCTTATTAATTGAAATTTCTTTTCAACGCACTTATTGCTATATTATGTACATAATCATCATTCACATTTACATGTCATATCTCCTCCCTGATTGTTCCTCAATAATCTCATATAAATATTCACAATAAACATTCACACTGCTGGTATATATTTCCCAACCTGGTATCTTTTCTAATAAATTCCCCACACTTTACCATCACCAATAAATAATGCACTACTGAGTGAATGTTCCCAGCAAAAACAATTTTGTGCATAATTTGTACAACACTATTAACCACCTTTATATTCTCATAAGAATTATTACTACTTCCCCATTTCTTTGATTTCCATGTTATAAAACAATTGCCAAGCAGTTCAAATATTATTAATATGTCTTACAAAATTTTGAAATTCTATTACATTATATTATTTGTAGCATGTACATGTATAGCCTTCATAACCTCAGTAACTGCAATATTAACTATATATTGGATGCACACAAATAATTGCCTATGTCAGCCCGCAATTAATTACGCAACAACATTTTTGTAACTATCAACATTTCATTATGCTTACTTGACTTGTGCATGTTTTTGCTAACACATGTATTGTTATTTTTTTTGTACTCTATAATAATACACTTTGTACTGCCTGCTTCTCATCTATACCCTGCATTACTATACAACAATTACATGCACATTGTTTTCCAACATTTCACCAATTTCCCTAGGACCACATTTCTTAATTATACGTTATCCACATGTTCGGGCGCCAGCTGTGACGTACCTGGTGGTGCCGGGTATCTTCACTGCAATATAACACTAAGAGAGGGTGTCTTTTACGTGAATGGGTCCTAGGATAAGTCGGTGCAACGTTGGGGAAGTTATTCATACATAGAAATACAATTATGACAAGATTTATTTTAAATCAAAGTTACTATTTACATAATCAGACACCGTTTTTATACTCCGCCTTGGTACCAAGATTAAGAGTAAAATACAACTTTCATACCTTCGGGGCCCCGTTTGAATACCTATGAAGTTCGTCGAGCCGCTCGTGCCGACAGGGTCGTCGACCTCTGCTACTGCTGCGGGTCGTCGGCAGCAGATGGCGTGGTGATCATCCACGGCTGATGCTCCAACAATTCTTCCCCGAACAAGATCTTGATACCTCGGCTGCGCACCTTCCTCGAATCACTGTCCATTAGTGGGTTTAATTACACGACCCCCGCCTACTCCGTATACTGGTCACAGTTCTGTACCGCACGCTTTCAAGAATGTTCCCTCCGCACCAACTAATAAGAGCGACGTCAATTATTTTGCCAACACTAATCTTTTACTATACTGATACTTCTAATGTTCTGTTTACATGTCCATTACTTTGCGATTCCTAATCACATAACTATGTCGCGTATTACATGCGTCCATTCACTAGCGGAGAGCCCTCGCTGCACGTCCGCACTTGTCGCCGCTCTGCTAGCGTCTCTCCTTCGCCGGCCGCACGTTGGCACATCCTTCGGCGGCGGCCGCCTCAATCCAACTAACGAACTTTTTGCACGTGCGCGCTGCCACGCTTGTACCCGCCGTTCTCACGCTCGCCTCCCGGCGGGCACCGGTGGCGGCGGCGACCGTTGCCGGCTGCCCGCTGCTCGCAGCGCCCGGCGCTCGCACCGCGCAGTCCAGAATAGCTATTGAATTCTTACACTAATGATTTAATTAGTGTAATGAAACACATATTCTGGGTTTCAATATATATATATATATATATATATATATATATATATATATATATATATATATATATATATATATCAATTTAAAAAATATTACATTTAATGATTAATTTGGAAATGTATCAAAAAACTTGCTGACGCTATATTTATTGAAATTATGAATGAATCTCCCCGAAGATCACGTCGAAGTATCCTAAAACATGCTCTTTCGGGAAAAGAACACGATATTTTGTTCCACAACACCGAGATTTTATCTTCTATAAACCACTATCACGCCCGCTTACAACGGGAAGCCATAGAAATTTTCAAACACCCGAACAATTTTAACAGGAAAGAAGAAGGAGTCAAAATTAGTTCTGCCTGGCTACCCGTACTCCAAAACACCAAGGTAAAACCGTACAACAATGATAACCCCTGCCCCACTTCCATCTCGGTCGATACCCAATCGCAAACCAGTTCGCGCAGCGACAGCCAATCAGAAGCCAGCGCGCGAAACCGCCCCCTCCACTACCCCCAACCGCGGCCTATAAATGGAGCGGCCGAGACCAACGCGGCGTCAGTCGCCAGTCAGCCACTGTCCCGGACACTTCGCCCGAGACCTCGCCACTGAAGATGCCCACCGCAGTCGTGGGCGAAACGTTTGGTATCTCAAAGCCAATTGGACCACGGCCCATCTGCCCGGAAGACATGAAGAATATTGACTCCGGCCGTGAAAGCCTACAATGCTGTATATCCTAGAACCATTTCGGTCCTGTACCACTACATTTGCCGGTTGTGTTTGTAGGTTTTCGCGGCCTGAGTTTGTGTTGTCTAGGCTATCCGGGGCGAGCCGCGTCAGTGACATGGTGGGTAACGTTTCGTCCAGCGTATTGTGGTCTTTCTCAGAGCGTACTGTTGAACGTACAGCACTGCTGAACGTCAGTGACGCGGCTCGTCTCGGATAGCCTAGATAATGCAAAGGCCAGTTGCTTCAATCAGTCGGTTTACACTATTCCTAGAAAATGTCCATTTTTAGAGAACATCCCAAGTATTGGATGAGTCCTCCAACCCTAGAACAGTCTGATGAACTATTTTCATTGACACATTCCCATTGATTAAAGAAAATATCCGACTGGGATCTGGTAAATAGCGACCCTCTAATATTATGCACGCAGGTTTTTTTGAAGCCTAATTTCGCTCGACGCCAGAGAAGTGGAAGTTCGGTTCCATTTCCAAGATAGGACTATTGTATGAATCTGAAGCTCATTTTCCACGCAAACTAATTTCTATTCCATGAGAGCGGAAATTTCTTATCATCACATGTTGGCAACAACGCTCTTTATAGTTTATCCTTAATTCATCTAATTTTGGTAAAAAAACTGAGGTTAAGCATGTTCGGGTTCAAGTAAGATTACACGTAAAATACTAGTCCCTGAAACAATAAATACGTGGGGGGGGGCAGGAAAAAACGAATATTAAAAGATACAAATTATGTTGACGTCATATATTTAAAGCTTACTGAATACAAACAATGAGACTCATGAAGTCACTTTACTTTCACCAAATAGCCACAATGTTCTTGTAACACCGATTTTTCAACAAATAACAAAAATTGGAACTGTAGAAACAATATATTTTTTATCCTACGTAGATCGTTTTTTAAGTATTCTGAATTGGATTAGAGGAAATTAGTCTCGTGCCGGATGTTTTTTCACCAAACATTGATTAGAGTGATTATAAAAGTGAAAACAAAGTTAGCCAGTGAGAAGAGTGATAGTAACACACAATTCTCCGATGGGTAACCTACTCCAGCTGAAGATTTGAGACACAACCATTGAGTTTCCCGAGCGACGAAGACCACTCAAATTAACCAGTCTTAAAAGAATAAAATTTCACTCAGTTTTGTCATTGACCGTTCGTCATTTACATGCCTTCGTAATTATTTCTGGTATTCAAACTTGGTGGACGTGTGGATGAAAGAGAATAGAAAACATTGCAGGTTGCTGAACAGGAAGAGAAAACAGGAATGAAGCAGAATGGAGAATTCTGCACTTTTTTTATTTTTGGAAGTGTCACTATAAAAATCGCTTGAACGTCGTGTGTGATGTCAAATATCGTTAGAAGTTACCGTCTGATGAACAAAGAAGGGAATGGGAAGGGGAACATTATATTAGAGATGTTTTTAATAATTGTACATGTGAGAATGGTTTGTGTGAACTATTCAGGTTACTTCTAAATAAACTGGATTGTTGCAAAATTATTATCAATATGTTATTGAAGAGATTAATAATGTTTAACTTCCGAAGTGTAGTGAATGCATAACATATTCATGCATAACATATTAAGTGTACATTTTCTAAATCAAAGTATTACACTCACTATTACACTTTGTGATTGTTCTGTACATGTTTTGCTCCTCGAGAAACTATAAAATCCATATTTTCAGTTTTTAATCCAAAGAACGTAAGTACAAACGAGAAATATTGGGACATTTGACATTGGTAACACTCTCCTCTTTTAAAATCAGATTTGAGATTCAGACTTGAGCACCTTATTGGAGCAATGTTTCTTACATAGTCTTTTTCCTATGGATTAAGTTCTGAAGATTGACCAATTCTCACTCTAAATTAAAAATGTTAGATGCATTATTCCATTGGTAGCATGCTTCTGCCGTTCAAAAAATCAATTTTAATTGGTCACATTTTTCATTTATTCATATGAAGACAAATCACGTCGAAAGTTTATTTCCCGGAGTAGTGATATGTCTCAAGTTGAATTTAAATTGATTTTGAATAGCATTTAATTGACAATACGGTGAAATATACATACGAAACTAAGTGCTAACGGTTGCGGACACGAAGATTAATGCATTTTCTTACTTCGTAAAAAAGTCTCAACATCACAATGCGTCGTGATTCAGTTTAACTGATGAACGATACGTACAACATTATGCAATGATACTACTACTACTACTACAAATAATAATAATAATAATAATAATAATAATAATAATAATAATAATAATAATAATAATAATTGCATTAGTAACTTGTAAGTGATTTCTTCCTCCATTAAATATTTAAAAATCACTCTTATTAAATTTACTCTACATTTCGAGGTCAGATTGGATTGTGATTGATTTAGTAGGCTTTCAGAGAAAGGAATCACATTATTTTTGAAGGACTAACATTCGAACGGCCGGGAAGTTGAATGCATGATGGCAGCTATGCTTGCGGGCAGGCGGCAGTCAATTACAAGAGGGCGCAGGAGGCTGCTACCGGTCCGCGGTTGCGGCGCCGCCAACGCCATCGCCGCCGCCACCTCCACGCCTACTCCATCTCCATCGCCTCCATCCTCGCAATTCTTTACGCTCGAGCTTCGGGACGCAACCACAACCCCCGACCGTGTTCGCTATTCTTCTGTTGGTCCCTCCCACGTTCCCGCACCTCTCTTGACTTGCTCACCTTCTCCGTAAACCACCGATGCTCCCGCCATTTCCTTTTCTTCACCGCTGTCTGTCTCACGGTCCTCATTCGCAATCACTCACGCTTCTACAGCTACAGACCCCGCCCCTGCCTCTACCACGGTTCCTTCGCTTCCTCCCCATTCACTACCCTCCCCGTTTCCTCAGTCCCACCCCTCTCTCGCTGCCTCGGCCACGGCCCCCGCTCCTAACACACTTCCGTCGCCTCCTCCCCTTTCATCACCCTCGCCGCTTCCACTCACACTTCTCTCCCGCTGCCTCGGTCACCGCCCCCGCCGACACACACCCCGGTAGTCAGTCCCTCACCCAATTCACTGTCTTTTGGTATCCTGCCGCTTCCATTGCCCCCAACTTCAATCCTTCTCCACCTCTACCACCACCACCACCACCACCACCACCACCACCACCACCACCACCACCACCACCACCACCAACGCAAACGCCACCGCCGACCACCCGGTGCCTGCTATCGCCGCTGCCATGACGTAACCGTTTCCAACGCCACAACCATCGACAATGCTACCGCCAGCGCTACCGCCTCCATCGCACCCATAATTTACGGCTCAGCCTCGTCAGCTGACATCAAACCCGGGCAAGTTTATTGCGTAGCGGCGGGAGGCTGCAATTATTGCTACTTATCTCGCATCTCGGCCGCGCGCACACAGATTTATAAGCGGCGATCGTGGGAGTGGGTCGCGGCGACCTCCTTGAATTTAATTAACAATTTTCTACACCGCTCGGGAATGTAATGGGCCTCATCATAATTCAGTTCTTAAAATATAATAGGCAATAAAGCTAGGATGTTTGGGCGAGGCGGCGGCCGGGGCCGAGGCGGGGGCGGGGGCGGGGCGAACGGCGCCGGCCGGTAGGACCGCCGCCCCCGCCGCGAGCGGCGTCAGTGGGCCAACCGACCGTCTCGATTAGGCGCCTGTCTCCTGGTGCATTTCAATGAGGCTGCGAACGCCTCGCCGTCCAGGGGCGTGGGTGGCGTGGAATTTAGACTTGCGCCCGCTCCCACTGTTCACACACCATCTCCGGACACGCTTTACAGGTCTTAGTTATATACCAGCCTCGTAGCTTGTAGCAAGAACGAGCTGTATTAGCGAAAAAATCTCGTTAACTCTATGCCTGATGCATAATTATTAGAGGGAGTAAGAAATTTTAGAGTAAAAAGTTAAGTGGGTATAAGGCTGAGGGTGTGCGATTGATCGTTAGCAACCATCTTCAGTCATTCCTAATTTACCTCTGATAATAATGATGCCTGCGATTCTTAAATTACAAGAATCAAGAATTGAGCCAAAAGAAAAATATTGAATATTCTGTAATTTACAAAGGTGTGGTTTCTAAATGAAGGGATGTGTCGTAATGATACGGTTGAATATCAACTATAAAATGCAAAAATTCAATACTATTTGCTTGATTTTGTCATAACGAATTGTTTTAAACGAAATGCACACAGAATTGATTTATAAAAAAACACGTCTAAAAAATTAGGAGAAAATGAGATAAAACTCAAGACATTTGAATAATATTCCTTCATTTCAGTTTTTAAAATATCGCGAGCTTCATATTTTAATGAAGAACTTACTAATCAATATAAGACAACTGTAGGGTGATTGCCTATTAACTAACACAAAGGTACGTGGCGCAGATCATGTACTTAAAAAAATCCAAGAAAATTAGATTATAATATCCGATTTATTTTAGAACGTGAGGAAGTAACAACTAAGTTCATTATAGTTGCAGGCTAAACGAATTACCTTGACGTATTATTTAATTATTGAATTCATTCAGCATTAAGTTTATTACTTGCATAAATTACCTGAAATTCATTAGAGGAATGGATTAATTCGTATTTCATTTCTTACATATAACTATTAAAATGGAAACATGTTTTGTTTGCAGCTAATAATCAGCAGGAAGACTTTTATATTAAACTGAGCATGCTAATAGATTAAATGTCTTTCTCTTTGAAATGGGAATAAATTATATTATTGCTACAACATTGACACGTTCTCACGTTGTTGAGAAAAATATTTTATCTGAGGTATAAAATAATCTAAGGCGATAAATCAACGCCTTTCAACTCAAGTGTACTGGTGATCGGGAGGTCGCGGGAGAAGCCGGAAATTTGCAGGGGGAATTTAGCAAGTTTATGTAAGTTTCTGACGTCTAAACGACGGAATGAAATTCCTAGGATGATTGCTCTGATCAGTAGTTTCCATGGTTTCCTGATCGCTCTCAGGCGAATCATGAAACAGACTCCTAGAATATGGCCCATAGTGTAGAACGCGCACGATTCTTCCTTCACTATTCTGACCCTGTTCCCCATTCTAGGGTCGAGCGATCCCTCACTGTTCCAGAAAAATGTCAGATATGGCCAAGCAGAACTAGAAGCAGAACTAGAAAAAGAAGTGCTATTGGTAGATGAAATGTTGACAAACAAATAGTATACATTTAATATCATGAAGTTAGAATGTTGTCGAGAAACAACAATCAAATAATACTACCATAAATGTTGAAAACGCATTCTCTGGTAAATTATTGAATTTAAATTGATCTTTCATCATGCCAGAGAGAGTTGTTTAAGGTAGCCTCAATGAGAGTGATGTACGAAAGTACGATTCACTGAAGTACTATTTGATAATAAGTTACAAATAATTTCATTAATCCATCAATACATTCAGAATGCATGAGCGGCTTCATGCATGTCATATTCTACATCGTGCGCTTGTAATGCAAAAACTGGTTCTCATAGTTTTAAAATGTGCGTGGAAAAAAACCTTCTTCTGGGAAACTGAAATGAAGGAAAGGTATCCGTTCACCGAAGTACAAGTGGTTAAACGGAACTGATGTAGATCAGTTAGTGATGTGCGTGACAAACGGTGGACGTGTTCAAGAGGCTATTATCTAAAAGGCAGAGGAGTCTTGAATTCTTTGCTTAGAAAAGAGACGTATATCATTCAAGACACGTCGAACGCGAAGGTATTGAAATACCTTTACAGGTTTCGATGCGTTAGACATCTGGTTCTACAATTAGCATTTTTATAGCAACAGCCAACGTTTCTGCCGACCACCTTCATGGTATTCATGGTCTTTATCGATGTCGCACTAATATCATTCCAAGCATAATTCAATCCAATATAACCATTCCCCCAATCATTAACACAAAACAAATCTGCTTATCATTCATTTTTTTGCATACATTTTTTCACATAAATTTTATTGCATACGACGCAACGTACATTGCCATAATAGTCGCGTGTCTACAAATACGATGGCACGAAATCGAATCGTATACACTGGGAGTTGATCACATTCACAACTAACACCAGACGTGTTGACTATCATTCACACAACTAAAATATTGGTATATTTTGCATGTCTGTATTTATTTGGTGTCTGCATTTCTTCATTGGCTATTTTTAAAGCAAACAATTTCATCAGTTCGCCACCACTAACATTATCCTCCGTCACCTTCACTATCATTGCCGCCTCCTCACCTTCCACCTCCGCCACCGCGCTCACTGCAGTCCGCCACCTCTCGCTCTTCTATTACCACCACCGCCTCCATCGCTGATATTTCTTTGCTCGCGAATAGTCCGCTTGGACCACGCGTACATTCACCGGTTCTCAGTAACAATATCTTGGTGGCAGATGCATGTAATTTTTATCATGGGATCAGCATTTAGCGATTTTTATCCCCCAGGGTTGTTAGCACGTGGAACTATGGAAGATGAAATTGATGATAGTGAGGGGTGAAAAAACAAAACACACATACGGACGTACACAAACACTCCCACGCCCGAGGTGGGTCTCGAACCCGCGATCATCTGGTCCGAGACCGCTACTGCCTTAGCGATCTCGGCCATCTGATCGGCTCCATCGCTGATTCCTTTGTTTCGGGTTTTGGGGCGCATCAACTGCTATGGATATTAGTTCCGTATGATTTATCACGGATTTTTATATTTGTACGTAAGGGATGAGAGTATATCAAAGAAGAGGAAGGAAATCTCGTGCGTGGTCCGTATCCCGTTTGTTAAGGCACTGTTCCAACATTGGCCAGATATTGATTGGAGAAACCACGGTTAACTGTCGATCACAGCATCCGGCCGCTAGAATTTCCCAGTCAGCGGTTGAATTCGATGTATCTATCAAGTGTCGAAAATACTGCCATCCTAGACTAGAACCCTAGGATCTCCCGACCAGAAGAACAGTAGTGCCCTCAGTTGATGCCCTGAGCCGCCACTGCCAGTATCTCCGTCACTATCAGCATCACCAGGGCTGTGGTCAGCGGCGCGCCTTCGCCTTCACCAAATCTGGTGTAGGATTGCTAACTCTGTCACCCCGTCTCCCGCAGTGTCTGCCGTTGCCTCTTCGCCATTATGTTTACCGCCCCCGCCTGCGCCACGGCTACTGCCATCTTCGAGGAATGCAGCGCCTGGACGTCTTCATTGTTCTCGGAAATGGCGAAGGCGGTGGCGGAGTTGAAGTTGCCAGCCCCGTTGCTGCCGCTGGCTGCTGATGCTCTATTTTTGTTGTGACCTCCTACAGCCTGGAAAGTCGTCATTCAGGAATCGAAGGCTTTTCTTCGTTGCCTTCCTTTGTCTAGTACGCTCATGTTTTGTCATGAAATGTTCATTGACGTAGGGTATTATGCAACTAGTTTATAATGCAAAGCTTTATTGCGTTATATGTTATTATATGATTTTAAAAAAGCGGCGTTAGGAACGAGGTTTCAAACGCGATTACATTCAAGCAACATTATTAACGAGCTGCAAATCTTAATTATTGTATAACAGTATAAATTTATAAGAGAATTAATTTTTTTGGAAAGAACGTTATTGTGTCGTCACGAATGCGAAAAAACGGTTTTCAGATGTTTGGTTTACTCTCACTTTCCCATGGTTCTCTCGCTGCGATTGGCTGAATGTGCGATGAACAATTATTCGTGTCATAAACTGCAAATACGTCATAATCTGTGCCATTTTATGAACGAGTTCTTGTAACATAAATCGTTTATAATGAAAGAATACAAAAAACCCCTTTACTTCAATCTCATAGTTTCAATATGTTTTATAATAATTAGTTGGCAATAGTTAATTAAACTCAGTTGATATACTATTAGTATATTATATAGGTAATTTGGTCTAAACATACATTTTTGTTACGATTTTTTGTTATGAACACAAATACCTGGCTTATTAATTTACATAACATGAACGTTATATTATTTCGAAGAAAGCGTATGAGAAACTTTATGTGAATGTATATTTACCTGTATAGAGAACATATCATATAATTATGCACTTACATTTATGCAAATCTCATTCGACTTCTACATGCATATGCATAGCCAATAAAGCTCAAAGTACCTTACTGTCAACTGGCGCCAGTATCATGGTTAACTGTCCTTTTCATTACTACACAATCAACTTCCTAGGGATAGATTTCACGACAAAAAACCATTCCAGACAAATTCTCTATATCTTACCGATACTTTACTTTTTACACCATTTCGTACCAATCAGCCGATCACTAGTGTCGCGGTGCCTGTGAAATTGCTCGTTCTCGGCGGAGTACCGCTCTAATTATTGCAGATGACTGAAAAATGACGCAGCCTTGGTGAAACTAAACGAGTTCTCCTTCCGCCCAGTCGCCGGGTGTCACCGATTCCCCGCGCGTCGCCCCAGCCACGTGGCAGGGTTCTTGGGATGGACGAGTGGCCTCGCCTCTTGTTCCCGGCGTGGCGTCGAGGCGGCTGCTGCCAGCGTCGTGGAACAAACACACAGCGCCTCGCCGCCGACGCGAAGAAAAAACAGTTCTACGCTCAACAAATTCTGACTTCCGTTTAAGGCAATATTCTAGCCGTACGCTGCCCTTTCACTGCTCCCGCCTGCGGACGCAGAGCTAGTACGAGTACGTTGATGCGTTTCATCGCTTCGTGCTCGTTGTCCTTGCCGCGTTGGATTACCATGTCGCCCACGCTGTTGGGCTTGCTTTTGCCTTCGATTCTTACTCTCCGTTCCGTTTGTGTTTCTTTTAAATTCCGCTTACCCCGCTATTGGTTCAATCTTGCAAGTTCTTTGGCCCAGGCCAATCGTCATTGCTAATTATCTTTACCTTATATATTTCCCATGCCTACTGCCACTGCTATCTTCATCGCTTTTCGTCTCCAACGCCATTGCCCATGTCTTTCGTCTCAAACTCTGTGGCACATATTCATGCCCATGCCACTCGTGAACTCTAAGCTAGTCCCTGCTCATCGTTTTTCTAAATGAGCATACCAATTTTAGTTCTTATTGACAAATCATCACCGTCCACAATACCTATCAACGTCATAACTTTCTTTACTCGAATCCAATCCACGTTTTATGTTTCGTTCTCCCCAATGGACTTTCGTCTCTTGTTCCTTTATCTCTCTTTTACTATCTTAACATCTATGCATACGTTTCATGATAGATTGATCCATTAATGTTACAGATCCTCTCAAGTTCCACTTCACTTTCAATGATGTGGAAACATGAGAGTTGTCGCTAAACTAAGGTCTCCAATGATTTTTATCAGAGTAAAACATGTTTAACGCATTGACACTTACATGTTTGGAAAGCTTGGACTCTTTTCCATTCGTCTCCATAATAACCGTTGTGATGGATGCATTTATGCATGCAGAGTACCATCTTTTTTATGCATGTGTAATAGAACTCTCCCGCCGCGTCGCATACATGTTGCGCGACCTCTTCCTTCAGCTTCTCATCCGTACTGAATTTCGTTCCACCCAAGTGTTTTCTAATTCAGAGAAGAGATGAGTCTCTTGGATCTATATCCGCGCAGTAGAGTGTGTGAGAATCCCATCACAATTGAGTGATGAGAGCGGTTTTTGAACGGGCGGTGTGGGCCGAGTATTTGCATGACTCATAAGCATGATGCGTAAGAATATTTGGGGCCCAGACTTTGTCAAAAGTAGTCTTACTGGCATCAGAGATCATGTTACAGAGCTCCTGGATTCTGGCCATACACCGATCTTAAAGCATTGCTTTTCCCACTTTGGCAATTGCTTTGTCAGAAACCAATGACCATCCGGCACGCTCTTCAACATTGATGTGTGTACGTCCGTTTTTAAATTCTCTGGATTTGTTTTCGCAATTTTTTCACGCTCATACACAGGTCTCCGACCTCTTCACGTAGCTGAAAACGAATGTGGTTTATCTTCTTTGCACACAAAATCAAATTAAAGAGTGTAATTAACTCGTGTCGGTGGCGGCGTGTGGAAGCTACATCGCCAACGGCTGCCACGTTGAGACTGTGCGTTCCAGAGAGCTCAGAGTTCCTCCCACTGGCAGGAGGAATCTGGATGAGGAAAATCCCGGGAGCGAACACGGTAGGTCGACTCTAGATCTCACCATCCTGGGGGGGGGGGGAGTTCATCGTCACCTCCTTGTATAATATATTCCTGCTATAAAACTATATAATTCTATGTAAACGGTAATAATGACCATAGCGGCGGAACACCCGGAAACCCGAAACAAATCTATCAATTATTACAAGAAAAGCAGCCAATTTTGCACCGTGAACTTTGAAACCTCAAGGCCCGCAGAATGTGAGCGATGGCTACGTTGAAGAGCGTTTTCTCTCGGGCGGTCGTAGCGTTCGCCGTCGTTCCTCGGTCGCCATAATAGCCCCACATCGCCAGCAGCGGGTGGGCGGCGCAGGAGGCGTCGTCTTTTTCTGCGGCAGCTCCGGGAACTCAGGCGCAGCGCTGCGCGGCGGCTGCGCGCGTCCCCGGGGGACAAAGCGGTTGCCGCCACCCCACCGCCTCCGCCGCCTCCGCCGCCTCCGCCGCCTTCACCGCCTCAACCGGCCCCACCTCCTCCAACGCCTCCGCCGGCCCCACCTCCTCCAATGCCTCCGCCGCCACCACTATCATCACCACCGCCTCCGCCGCCTCCGCCGCATCCGCCGCCTCCGCCGCCTCAACCGGCCCCACCTCCTCCAACGCCTCCGCCGCCACCACTATCATCACCACCGCCTCCGCCGCCTCCGCCGCCTCAACCGGCCCCACCTCCTCCAGCGCCTACGCCACCACCACTATCATCACCATCACCACCGCTTCCGCCGCCTCAACCGGCCCCACCTCCTCCAACGCCACCACTATCATCACCATCACCACCGCCTCCGCCACATCCGTCGCCTTCGCCGACACTGCCGCCTCCATCGCCACCACCACCTCCACCGCCTCCGCAGTGTTCGGCGTCGTTGTTTCCTTCGCCTCCGCAACTTCAGTTGTCGTTGGTTTTTGTCTGTCGCATGATTTGATTATATGATTATTTCCTGTTTACGGGCGGTCATCTGCTAAGATTAATAGTCTCGTAAGTATAGTGTATGTGTTTGCTCGGGAGGTGGATTTGATTTTCCACAGCTGGATGGTGAGCTCTTGGTGCCGACATACACATCACCTAGCATTTTTTTTCAACCAGGTATCTCGCACTGGTGGGGAACTCTAGCCGGCTCCCCATCCGGGATAAGCTCTAAGCTCCCGGCGTGTGTGGTAGCATGTAAGTGTATAAGCAAGTAAGGGCAATGGATAGGACAATGAAGAAAAAGGAAAGATCGTTTGTTTGGGTACTACTCCGGCATTCGCGTGGTATTGGAAACTTCCGATCCGAGCAGCCGGCCGCTAGAATTCGTCTGCAGACAGCATTTGAATTAATTATCTAGCAATTGTCGAAAATCCTGTCACAATCAGGACTCGAAATCATAGAACCTCCCGGTCTTTCGTCTGTCGTCGCCTCCGCCCCCGAATTCTCCAGTTCCTCCCCGCGCGTGTCCCAACGTTTCCATCTGGCTCACGGTGCGAGAACCTTCGCTGCCGTCACAGACGCTTTAACACCTTCGCAGCTCTTATCTAGAACTGAAAAAATGGGTTGCCATTAGAGGATTCTTGGTGTAGTGGATAGCGCGTCTTCGACGACCGATTTTTTAAATTTTTTTTCATGTTGTGGATGGATTTACAAAACTCATTTAAACTTACCTAGACACACGTTGGTGATTATAGGCTTACAATGTAACCTAATCTTAACTTACAGCTAACATTAAACTACATTTAACGAGCACTTAATTGGTTTATTCTAAATCGCTGAAAACGATAAGAATGAATTTACAGGATATCAATTTTTGATTTGTCTTTAGCGTTCTAAATTAATTCATTTCGAAATTTCTGCATTGATTGATCAAGTAGAGGTTTGAATAAATGTAAATGGCGAGACATGCAATGGTTTTTACAAATTGCTCGAAATGTGGATATTGATGGCGTAGGTTATATTTTAAATAAATTGCATTTGTGTAATTTTTGAAAAAAATGCAGCAAAATGCATCTTACGTCATCTCAAAGAGAGCAATATGCACGAAGAGTTAGAAGAAAAAAATGGCGATTGAGCGTCTCTGAAAACGCAGAATTTTGAGTTCGTTTTCACAGAAAATTGTTGAGTCTTCTTTTTTTTAAATTTATTTTCTGCCTGTTCGGCATATAATGCCTTTCAGGGTTTTTAACTTACAATTTATTTTACACATAATTTTTGGCCTTTCGGCTAACAATATCTGAGGAGGGCCACACGGCTACCTCGTAAATAAAGTCTGCAGTGCAGTAATTCAAAAGATTTTCAATTTTAAATTTGGTTTATTATTATTATTATTATTATTATTATTATTATTACCACCATTACTACTATTTTCATTATTCACCTTTAATTATTCTAATTTAAGGTGATTTAAGAGAGTCTTTGGGGTATCGGGAGATAATGCGGGTTGGGATGGAAGCATTTTTGCCTAGATTAAATATTTGTGCACTTGTACACGTCGGAAGCAGGGTGAAAAATCTGTTACTCATCTGTTGAATATATTCGTTAATGGAAGGAATGTTTAGTTCTCTGTGAATTTGCTTATTTGGAATAAACCAAGGGGCTTGTACGGCTTTTCGTAGGTACTTGTTTTGAATGATTTGTAGTTTCTTGAGATGTGTGTTTGCTATATTGTTCCAAATTTGACAGGCGTATGTTAATGAGGGACGTATTATCGTTTTAAAAATTGATAGTGCGCAGTCCAGATTAAGCGATGACTTGTTATTAAATATGGGGTAAAGTTTGTTAATTTTTGAGTATGTTTTATTCGTTACTTCTTGAATATGGTTTCCATGTTAATTTTTGATCCGGTAATACACCCAGATATTTTATGGGCGTTTCATTATTGAGCCAAGGAATTGCAGTATTATTGATTTTAATTTGTCCTGGTTGATGTATTTTTCTTAGTGAGGATATTTTAGGCTGTGATTTGGTAGGGTTTATGGCAATCCTCCATTTCATTGTCCATTCGACAAAATCATTTAAGTCCGACTGGAGATCTTTGCAAGCGTTGGTGATGTTTGAATTTGCATTAAATAATACGGTATCATCTGCATAAAGTGCTATTTCTGAGTAAGTCATTTCTGGATAGTCTGCTATATATATGTTGAACAATAAGGGAGAGAGTGGGGAACCTTGCGGCACGCCGGCTTTGATGATATGTGCTCTTGATTTATTGTTATTAATACTAACTTTGAAATCACTCTCTGACAGAAAGCTTTTAATGATATTTTGGAGGTAATCGGGGGTTCCTAAGGTTTGCAACTTGTAAAGTAGCCCAAGATGCCACACTTTATCAAAGGCATGTGCGATGTCGAGAAATATTGCAGCTGTGTACATTCGGTTATGAAATGCTTCAGCAATGTACTCCGTTACTCTTAGTAGTTGATGGCTTGTGGAATGGTTTGGACGGAATCCAAATTGCGTATTTGGTAGCGCATTTGTTTCGGTAAAAAAATTGAATAGTCGGGATTTTATAAGTTTTTCGAACATTTTGGCAAAGGTCGGTAACAAACTAATTGGTCTATAGCTAACAGGATCTTGTGGATTTTTGTTTGGCTTGCAAATTGGTGTTATAATCGCAGTTTTCCAAGTCTTTGGATAATAGCCTAACCTTAGACAAGCATTATAAAGAGCTGTTAATGCAGTAATTGCATTGCGAGGTAATTCTTTCATCATTTTATTATTTATTAAGTCATGGCCTGCTGATTTTCTCGGTTTTAAAGCCTTAATTAATTGGTATGTCTCAGACGGGGATATAAATTTAGTTTTTGTTGGGACGGAATATCGCGGTATTGATAAATTTTCTTCCACTTCTAATTGGAAGTCAATGTAGGTTACCGGGTTAGTTATAAATATTTTCTCAATATGGTCCGCTAAAGTTTCAGCTTTTTCGAAATCCGTCGTTGCTAGTCCTGTGTTAGTAGATAATTGAGGGATAAAAGATTTTTCTTTTGTAATCATTTTAATTGTATTCCACATTGTCCTGGAGTTTGGAGGGATGCTGCCTAAAAAGTTTTGGAAATTTGTACACCTCTCTTTATGTAATTCTTGTTTAATTTTTACCGATATACTATTTAATTTTTGTTTCACAGTTTTATTGCGTGAATATTGCCACATTCTACGAAGGTTATGTTTTTCTTTAATTAAATTTAGGAGTGGCTTAGGAATCGGAGTATAATTTTTGGTGAAATTTCTAACTTTAATAGATGACCTTTTGACAGCATTTTTAATTATGTTTTCGAGAGAGTTGATACCAATGTCTATTTCAGATGATGTTTTAAGATTCTTAGGATACTGACATTCATTTGTTAGAATGTTTCTATACATGTCCCAATTTACTTTTCCCTCGATAATTTTTTCGTTTTGATGGGCCTGAGGTTCAGCATTGAATGAAATTATTACTGGATTGTGGTCTGAGTCTAATTCTGGTTTCACATTTTGGTAAAGCGGAATGTTTAAATTTTGTGTAATAACAATATCTAGAATATCAGGAACTACATTTGGGTTATAGGGGTAGTATGTGGGCTCTGGAGGAGCTAGTATATTTAGATTTCTTTGCAGTGCGAATTTATGAAGAAGTTTCCCATTATATGAAGTAGTATTACAGTTCCAAACTTGGTTTTTACAATTTAGGTCTCCTGCTAATATTATTTGCGATCTTCCATCAAATAATGCTTCCAAGAAACTTGAGGGAAACGTTTTGTTGGGAGGTTTATATGCTGCTATTAAAGTTATGTCAGAAGAGATCAATTCAATTTTGATAATAATTGTTTCTATTTCATTTGAGGATGGGGATTGTATCAGTGTATGTTTAATTTTCCTATTGATGAGAATTGCTACCCCACCTGATGCTGTTTGTGAAATTCGATCACTGCGGTATGATAAATATTTTGGGATCGAAAATTTTTCTACCGGTTTTAGATGTGTTTCTGAAATACAAGCAACGTCTATGTTATGGACTTGTAGAAAGTATCTTAGTTCGTTTTCTTGGCGCTTTACGCCATTTGCATTCCAGTTGAGAATTTTGAAGTTTTCTATTTTATTTTGTGCCATTGATATGAACAGAAATAAGTCTTTGAACCATTTATTGCAACTGAGGAATGATTGCAGAAAGAATATTATTTATAATTGTTTGGATTAGGTTTTCGTTTATTACATTCATATTTTGGAGGACTGGGGGAGAATTCCTGTTCTCTGGCCTAGGCGGCTGACTAGTGCGATAAGAGAAAGAAGGCAAGGGCGTTGAATTAAGCGGCAGAGGAGGAAACTCTTGAGGGGCATAGTGATAAGGTTGCTTATTCTGATTTACTTGGTGATTATAGAACTGCCTATTTGGCAGTTTGTGAGCTGAAAATTTTTGATTAACCTGATTCCAATTATATTTTTTAACTGCTTCTTTGTAAGCTTTGCAGCCTTTATAGTCAGCCGTGTGCTCCCCACTGCAGTTACATTTTGGTACATTATTATGTTTAGGTTTATCACATTGCGAGTAATGATGGCTTTCTAAGCATCTCACACATCTAGGTCGCCTTCCGCAATTTGCCTGTGAATGACCGAAAGTCTGACAATTTTTGCACATGATGGGAGTTTTAGACTTTATGCGAATTTGAACTCTGACAATGCTGTATATAAACTGATTTATTCTTAAAATTGCTTTGTTATTTTCATTATCCGTTAAATCGACCGCAACGGTAGTTAACGGTTTACGTTCTCTTCCGAACAGTCTAACAACTTTTAATACTTGAACGTTTTTCAAAAGTTCGGTAAATATTTCCTCTTCTGAATAGGTAATTGGCAGATCTTTTATTACAACCGAAAACGTTTTTTGGGTAGGGTCCCTATATGTGTGATGCTCGATTTTCTCTTTTTCACAGAATTTTCGGTATTCTCTATAGACCTCTATTGAGTGGAATTTAATTTTAATAGTGTCTTTATCTAATTTAGTAGAAAAATTGTCTTTTGCAATAGCTTTTAGTTCACTGATAAATAGGGGATAGTCGAGTACTTTATGGACATAAAAGGGGGGAATTTTAATGATGGATTCTTCACTTTCTTCCCTTTCGTTTGGCGAATTTTCTTCGGTCATATTTTGAAAACCTTGGTACCTATTTTTGACGGGCACGTTGTACAATATTCTTTTAGAAGCATTGTTTTCATCTGGTAGATCTACGTGCATGCGTTTTAGACTTTTAATGTTTTCATTAAAACCACTGGTTGACTGTTGACTAACTGATTGCTGTGGGGCAACACCATACCTGTTAAAATAAGCATTTTTAGCGCTTACTGACTGAAGGTTGGTCAGAGTCCCTTCCATTTCTCCATCCTGCTGCTGGGCGGGCGGTTGTGACGTGTTGAATTGTTCCAGGGGTTGAATATTTTCCATTTGTGGTGGAAATGGAAGCACATCTCCATTCATTGCTGTGAACTGATTTGGTGTGTCACCATTTAGCACGTGAGCTGCTGACACTAGTAGACCCCCCAGCGCGGGGGGACTTGTTGGGAACATACAGCTTTCGCTGCAGCACTACACTTTCACTGACGACTAATATATTTTGTTAAGCACAATAAAAAATACTGTTTCACTCAAAAAAAACAAACAAACAACAACACCGTTCGAAGTATGGGGAGCCGTTGGTAGCGGCGCCCGTTTGTACTTGCACTAAACACGAGTTTGAGCGTAACACTGTTGAGTCTTCGAGAAACTTTATATGACCTTATTTAAAAAATGTGTACTCATAAATGCAATAATATAATCAATTCGCCGCTAATGTAAATATTAACGACGTGAGAGACAACTCAAAAAAGTTACATTTTTGAAAATGTTTAGAACATTATGGCGTTTATGTCATCTTATAGAGTACTTTAGGCTCTTTTTAAAAATATGCAAATAAACTTAATGAAAGAACTCACTATGGAGAACGAATTTAATATAAAAGAAAAATCGCTATCTTCAATTTTGTAGTTGTAGGAAGACACCAAATTTTCGAAAATTCAGTTCACCGTGAAAATGTGAACTTTATAAGTGTGCTTTACTGTATTCTTACAAGAAATTTAAAGAAATATTTTGGTGATTTCTTGAGAAACTTTTGAAAAAGCGATAGTGTTTTTGAGATAATTTTGAAATTGGGGCTTCATGTATGGTACTCCCCAATTTTGAAGAAAGTTTTTCAAATGGCGGTATCTGGAGTAATGCCATATCGACCGGGGAATATCCGTTTTATAAAAATTCGTACGTATGGTTTAGGCACTAGTAGTATTTACAGAATGACAGGTAGGCGGACGGACGTTTGGGCGTCAATTGCTTTTTCGATATCAAGGACCCACAAAACAAAAATTCTCGCTACACCACGTGTTAGAGGATTATCCCCCTTAATTTAGCAACTGAATTTGTCCACGTTCTCTTTATCAATCTCAGCAATGAATTTTTTTCTGTCGAAAATCCGCCGTTTTTTTCGCGCAGCATTACATAACCGTCCCTAAATACGTTTACTACTCCGTATATACGTATGTGTACTGGGAAGTAAAAATGAGCTCTATCCTCACTTAAATTCACGGACATCGTCGGGACTTCACCGAATATGACAATAAAACGTTCATTGTAAAACCATCGGCCATATTTTGTCGCAAACATCTTGCTCAGATATTTCTGGCAACATATTTCCCCGTATTGTTTTTGCTAGTTTAAATATTGCCGTAAGAACAAAAAAAATTGCTGAAAGATTTTGCGGAAAGTTATTGTTAGTAAAAGGACAGCATAAAAAGGTGTCGTTTATATTTGCAATTTTTCATAGTTACTTGTTGTGCAAGTATATTTGTGTAATTCTGGCAGTGGAAATGTAGGTCAGAACACCACTATTCCCTATAAATGAAATTATCTTAAAAGCGAGGGATGCTTATTAAACAACGAGAGCGCCGGAGCAAGAGTGAGGCACGAACGAGGTCGAGAGAGCGAGGGCCGGAAGTGTGGGATCGCTAGGGTCGATTAATTTCATTCAAACGTTTCTGTTGTGTTCCACATAATATTTAAATGATAAAATGTGATAGATTGATTTATTTAGTAAAAAAAACAGTAAATCAACTGCGCACGTTTTTTTGAGTTCGAGAACCCGTTTCCAACATTTGAACTATAAATAGCTGAAAGATGAATAAAAGTTTTAAAAATTTATAAATAAAATAATAATAATAATAAGAATAAAAATTCAAAAGAGTAGCAACATTTATAGAAACTAAACATGTCCGTTCCAAAGTTACAGAAAACGTATTTGCATCGGAAAACAAACTCCGGATTTCATTCCTCTGTATTGCCAACAAAATAGTAACTCATTCGTACCTCTACTCCTACCGTTACAAGCAAAAGGAGACTTGAACAAAACGTGTGCATAGTGAAGGTACGAGGTTTGGTTCGTACATTCTGTCCAGTGCAAAACGATATATTTGTGACCTTATCTTTAAGCAATTATAAGATGATATTGGATGGTCTTCAGTTCTGGATGTTTAATTTATACAATTCTTAACCTTTGAAAGTGTTTGATCGGGAATTACGGTGCTCAAAACTCGGATTATCACTTCGTTGTTATCAAGACTAGCTTAGGTGAAACTGTGCTGCAAATACTGTAATAATTGAGACTTTTTCATTTTCTTTTATTGGAATTGCAAGTTATATGTTTAGTATTATAGTACTTTTACATATGCATTTTTTGCGACTTAAAGTAACCTAAAAACTAACTTAATTCTATATCTAACTACTCAGGGTAAGTGCGTTCATGAGGCGCTTTACCTATTCTCCAACTCGGTCTGTATATTCAAAAAAACTTGAATTGGGAGCCTGTTTTTAATTCTTGTACGGGAATCTGGGATTTGAGCGAGGTCGAAATGGGATAGGTGGTCGTTTTGGTTGATGTATGAGTAGAATTTGCTGGAGATCTTGGTGATGAATGGAATTATGTATGGGATATTTAATTCTTTGTGCAACTGTAGATTTGAAACAAACCATGGGGCTTGAATAATTGTTCGGCGGTATTTATTTTGAACGATTTGGGTTTTGTTTAAATTGGTTCTTAAGGCATTTAACCAATTGGGACTCGTATAGGTCATAATTGTTCGGATAATATGTTTGTATAGCTATATCGTTGTTTAAAAAGATTTTACTTTCGTAATTAATGAGTGGTTTTAGTTGGAAGAACTTTATATTAGCTTGATGCGATTTTGCATTTATATGATATTTGCATTGTAGCTTCGTATCAAGATTTAGTCCTAGATATTTGGTGCCTTGGTTGGGTGTCGTCCAAGGAAATAGTGAATTATTGATTTGGAGGGGGGAGGGATGAAAATTTGTCTGAGTGTAAAGATTTTTGCATTATACTTTTGGGCGAGTTTCCATTTTATGGACCATTCATCAATTTTGTCTAGGTGTCTTCGTATCTTATTTCTTCGGATGTTGAAATGAAAATGAAATGCAGTACGTTCTGTTGTAGCATCTAGTTTCTTGTTACACGGGAGCGGGATGACCTAAGATATAGTAAATTATTTTCTCATTCTTATTTGAAACATATTTTCATGATCTCTGATTTTTGATTTGTCATTTCAAATAACCTTCACAAACTTTTGTTAATATTTCTGAAACATTTTGTATCAATGCATTAATTTGTAGAATTTAAACTTAACAGACTTGTATGTAGCTAACAGATAATATGTACTCAAGACCTCAAACTTCCAGAGGAAATTCTTCCAAACGGGAAGTTTTTTAATAGGAATTCTGTTTAGGCACTTAGCCGGTAAAATGGTATTACGCCCTTGAGATACTACTTGTGAATAATACATTTTAAAGGAAAGAATGGGAGCCTTTGACTAAATACTGGTAATTTCAGAACTGAAAAAAATCCTTTGAAAAGAGTCATTTTATTATTAAATAATAAGCACAATTCACAACAATTTGTTTTGAACGCTGTTGTTTAGACTTTTTATTGAATCGTTTCTGAAATATAGAATTATGTAAAAAATGTTATACAAATAATAGTCTCTAATACGCCCTTACGATTGAACCATTTGTTTAATTAACCAAATAATTTTAATATTTCTTTTCTTTAGATGAGTTTATCTTCACTAAATGTAGTACTTGTAAGTATTAAAGAAATGTAAATAAAATATCAATTGTTTATAATAGTGTCATATGTTAGACAAAGTGTACCCGAGAAGAATTAGAAAAGTTTCCGATATCAGAAGAAAGTTGAACATAATATTATAAAAAACATGAATATAAAATAATGTTCATGGCTCGAAAGCAATGTGACTCGCCAGGTCATTAAATAAGTAGCTAACTTTAAAAATGAATCAGAAAAATGAAAATCTCATGGTCTATTAATATAATTAGTAGAAAACCGAGGAACAAAATTAAACGTTAAAATTACTTTTAAAATCAATTTAAAATATTGAACTAAATAGAGACTCCGAACAGCTGTGTTCTTTATATCGCAAAACTTAAAACATATTAATAAATGAATAATCTTAATAAGATAGGCAGATGGCTTATGTATCTCAGAAAATGGTATATAGTGCTGTAATTTTGTACAGACCAAGTCCTATGAAACACCTGTCTTAATATTTTAATGCATTTGAACATAAACATTCATAGCAAGTATGTACATTTATCGTGTATTTATTATCATCTTTCATATTTAGCGACGCAGTTCTTAAAATTTCTAAACAAATTTTCGTCATTTTCAGAACTCATTTGTTCCAGTATGTGAGACAACAAAATGCTAAATTCAATACGAAAATCCTTTTATCTTCGTAGATTTCGAGAGATTAATGAAGTACGGGTGATCTTTTGTTTCATTTTTGTAATTGTTTAAACAAAAGCTGACCAATTCAGTAAATTCGTGTTAAATATTGAGAAGTGTGGAGAACAGATTTACGGATTTGATAAGGGAAATATAACTTATTTGGACTTCTACGTAAAATTATTTCATTTAATAATTTTAACTATAAATTTAACCATCACTGTAACGATATGGGTGATGGTGAACAAGTATTTTCTGTGATTGCAATTGACTTCGGTACTACTTACTCCTCTGTTGGTGTTGTACAAGGCGATCAGGTTCATATTGTTAGTGATGACCATGGCAACGTAAAAATCCCTAGTTATGTAGCATTTACTGATGACGGATGTGTTATTGGAGAAGATGCGCTGAAACAGGCTGTTCTAAATCCACACAACACAATATATGGTAAGAACTATTTTTAATTGCATGGCTTTTTCCTTTTGAATTTCCCCACGCAGGAATCGAAATCCAATTTAGTAACTGTTCTTGAAAGTATGTTTTCATGTATTGAAACATGCTTTGAAATTATATCATGACTTTAAAAAAAGTATTTACATAAATTGATATTTTACATTTATTTATAATGTTATGAATAACTTACATGCAAATTGAAGTCTGATGAAATATCAAAGTTGTTATTATTTTATTTGTAAGATAAGAGTTCAGTTGCCTTACTGTATTTCACAGACATTCAATACGAAGATTAGTAATTCTATTTTATTTAAACTAGTACAGTGTAATAAATTATCATTAGATGAATTTATTATAACAATGTATAACTTTTTCACAACATAGATATTGTGATATTTTATATATTTGAAAATATTAGAATATTAAAATAATAAAAGATATTATGCTTATGTACTTCGTTACTTATATTATCTTTGTATTCCTAGGTATTAAACGTATTTTAGGTATGGATTTTTACGAAGTCAGAAGAAAAAACGGCATGAAGTTTTGCCCATTTCACGTAATAACGGATAGAAAAGAAACAAAAATTAAAGTTACTGAGATTGGGAAAGTAAAGACATATTTAGTCGAGGAAATTTGTGCCATGATACTTACAAAACTGAAGAAAATGGCTTATTGCTACTTAGGCACAAATGTCGCTAATGTGGTCTTAACAATTCCCCACAGTTTCAACGCATCACAACGACGGGCAATTGTCGAGGGTTGTCATTATGCAGAATTGAATGTTCTTCGAATAATAAGCGATTCTGTAGCTGCAGGATTTTCGCATGGATTATATCTGGTCAGTACACTGAAAGAGTAATATTTTAAAACTAATTCTGAATTTTGATAATTTTATTTGCCTGTATACTCATTGCGTATTTTAAGTTCGTATTACGTATGTAGTATATAGTTCCCTTTCAGCCTAGATTTGTTCACAAGTAATTAATTTTCAATTTGCTTTCTTCAATGACAATTTCTTTTTTTCCTTATTCAATAATCTTCTGTCAGTTTTAGAATAATCCTTATAAATTTACTCGAGTAATTTCAGAAAGTGTTAAATAATATTTTAAATGGAGGTAAAAATTGAAATGTTCATTTCATTCAATTTCATATTAAAATACTTTAACGCTTATTTGACAATAGTTTATAACATGTTGGAAAAATGTTGTCTCGTCGGGCCTGTGTGTACATACAGCGCATTGTAAATCGTTATTTTGAAAGTGTCTTAAAAGAACGGTACTGCATCTCGTGCTACGGAATGGGCGAACCTTAAAAACCGTAATCCAATGTTGAAAAAGTTCTGTTTTATAGATTAGTGCATGAGGTACGTAGCGCCTATTTGTTTGCAAATTTTATAATCTAAGAAGTTTTAATTGAAATTTATTACTTATTATTATTATTATTATTATTATTATTATTATTATTATTATTATTATTATTCGTCTGAAATGTGTTTGATGGAGAACTGAGTGTTTTCTCTCTTTCTTTCTCTCTCTGTCCAGTAGTAGCTTACAAACGAGGTTTTGTGTCGATAGTGTCCATCACTTGGTAAAAAGTATTTCCTTCCTTAGCGCAATATAGGAGATTTATCAGTTTGCTTATGCATGTTTGAGTGGATTTGCAAATATACAATACAACGAAAATTGAACTGATGTTTAAAATATCAGTCGACGACGAATTAATGACTAACCTGCTAAATATCTGAAGATCGTAGATTTTACATATTAGCTAATAATGTGTTTGTGAACTACGTGAATAAATAAATTTATTGTAAAATATGGATTTTTCTTGACTACATGAACAAACTTTTAATCCATTTTTGTTCTACGTTTATTTCTATATATTTTATTGTTTTTATGCTAAACGAGTTTGGAAAAGAAGACTTCTTACGATGTTTAAATTCTGGGCTATCCGGGAGACGCCGCGTCGTTGGCTGAGAGGCCGACGTTTCGCTTGACATGTCGCAGGCTTCCTCAGGGCAGTGACGACAGTTCCTTACGATGTTGTCCAGGCGGCTGAGGTTCCCAACGTGCTGGTCTTCCACCTCGGCGGAGGCACGTTCGACGTGTCCATCCTGCGGGTGGCGAACGGCGCGTTTGAGGTGAAGGCGACCACGGGAGACGGCCACCTGGGCGGCGAGGACTTCGACGTGCGCCTGGTGTCGCACTTCGCGGAGGAGATCCGCCAGCAGCACGGCCGTGACATCACGGGCGACGCCCGCGCCCTGCGCGTGCTGCGCGCGGCGTGCGAACGCGCCAAACGCGCGCTCTCCGACGCCGACGAGGCGACGGTGGCCGCCGAGCTGCACGGCTTGAGCTTCCGGGCCACGCTCACCCGCCAGCGCTTCGAGCAGCTGTGCCACGACCTGTTCCTGCTGCTGTTCCAGCACCTGGAGAACGTGCTGTTCGTGGCGAACGTGCTGCGCGGGGAGATCGACCGCGTGGTGCTGGCGGGCGGCGCCACGCGCATGCCCAAGATCCGGGAGATGGTCGGGGTGTTCTTCGACAAGGAGATAGCGCAGCCCGTCTCGCCCGAGACGGCGGTGGTAACGGGCGCGACCATGCAGGCGGCGATCGTCTGCGCCCAAGGCCCCGTCGTCACGTCACCGCTCTCTATTGGCATAGAGGCTCCCGGGGCCGCGATGACCGTCATCATCCCGCGACGGAGCGAGCTCCCGGTGAAGAAGACCGTCAACTACACGACGTATCACGACTACCAGCAAGCCATCACACTCAACGTGTTCGAAGGCGAGCGCCTTCTGGCGACGAGCAACACCATGCTGGGGACTCTGACCTTGGACGGAATTCCTCTCCTGCCGAGGGGAATTCCTCAAATCGATATCACGTTCGATTTGGACTCGTGCGGCCTGCTGACGGTGACGGCGTGCGAGCGGAGCACCGGCATCAAGAACCACTTCGTCGCGATAACGAGCAAGGACCACATCGGCGAGGAGCAGGTGGAGCGCGTGCTGGCCGAGGCGGAGTATTTTCGCGAGGACGACGAGAACGAGCGGGACCGCCTCGTGGCCAGGGACCTGTTCAAGGTGTGTCTGCTCAACGTGAAGAGAGCCATGAACGCGCCCGACGTCGTCGAGTCCATGGACGTCGAGGACCACGCCTGGTACATGCACATGCTGCGCTCCGACTACCAGTGGTTGAAGAGCAACCTGTCAGCGAAGAAAGAGGAGTTCATGCGCAGGAGAATCGATTTGCAAATCGTGTACTTGTCAATCGTCGCCGATATGTTTCACGACGATTTGAATCATGAATTAAGATGTAGAAGAGAAGGATAATACGGAATTTTTAATTAGAAACACGTTAAATTATTGGTATTTAATACAAATGGTAGTTTTGTTTTAGAATGAACACATTTTCTTTTTGAATGGATTGGCGTATTTTAAACATATTTCTATACAAGTTTCATAATCATGTTATTTTGCATACTGGCTTTGTTGTTTTTCAAAGTTCTACGTACATAATGCATTTCCGTATTACGTACAAGATGTATATTTAATTATGCAGTTATTTATACTGATCTTTTTAACCGAATCGAACATATTCCACTGAGAAGCACAGGTCAAAAATCAGTAAGACGGAAAGAATGAAGATTAATGCAGAGGAAATTCCATTCGCAAATTATATATCAATCGGTGATCATAATTAAGTTTCACGATGGTATTAATTATGGTATAAAATGTGCTTGGTCGTCGAAAATCCTTTTTTTAGGGAGTTAATACATTTTAAATTGTAAGCAATTAATACAAAATGATTCAACTGTTTAATATTAATACATTTTATATTTATAATTCTCTATAATTCAACATGTTAGTTTTCAATATGTTGTATAATCATGTAATTTGTGTTTCAACAATCTGTTGTTAATTACTCTGATTTAATCAGAAGTTGAAATGTGTTTACTTGTATTAATGAGTATTACTTGGTGTGGTAGGAGTTAACTAAGAAAGTAGTAAATACTTAGGAGTAGGTTTGTTTGAATAAAATGCTCTCAATATTAATGATAATGTAGATGTTTGATAAATTCAAATACTTTGAATGAGTTTCCTTTGAATAAATGAACTTAATTTGTCATTATCGAATGATATATGATCGTATGAATTTTCTGTATGATACATCTATATTAGTCCTAAAAATGTATCGAGATGTGAATACGGATTTGATAAACGGTAATTCGCAATGCATCAGTATGATTCATCGTTGAATATATTTTCTGTACAGAAAATTTTATTGGACATGTCATCACGAATGACAATAGAGCTAATGACTATTAAAAAATTTAGTAAAAAGGGGTGGCAAAATTACCATTTTCTGTGCGAGACAGAGTAGAAGGCTAGCTTAAATAATTGATTAATAATAATAATAATAATAATAATAATAATAATAATAATTCCGTTATATATGCCCTTATTTGTTATATTACTTCAAGTTAACCAGAGGGGCACACATCTCCGAAATGATAAGCTGTATTGTTTCGTAGTATTTAGGTTCATAGTGTTGTCATGTTTTGATGTTATTGTCAACATTCGGATTATGTCACCGTTTTGTACGGCATTTTGTGATGTAGTGTACCGGCCAAAACGCTCGCAAGATATTATTGAACGTTTTGGAAATATATTTGCTGTTTTAATGATGTTCGTAGCTTGTAAGTGTAGTCCCATTTTTTTAAATTTTCCTTTTGGAAAAACTGCGGGAATTCAAACCTTATTGCGTTATTTACGCGTTACGTTATTATAATCCCGTGTATACTTACGAATTGATGATATTCGGACCAAATTGTAGTTTGGCATAGTTGTGATATGTATTCAAGAGATCGTGATCTATTATTGTGGACTAGTTAACATTCGTTATAGAGGAAAAGTGTTTCTCTGTTATTTCATTCCCTTGTTCATCAAGAACTGCTGTTACTTGATGATACAATTAATTTCTTATGCTGTAAGAAATCATAAGAAATTACGAAAATTTTCAAAAATATTTTCTTTATTACACGACGTTTCAGGATCTTGTCTTGTTCTCATCATCATGTACTATAAATACAAGTACATACCTTACTGCATAATTAAATCTTTTAAATTTATTTAAAACGCGTGATAGATAATGATGGTTCTTACCTCTATATTTTTAAATTTTCTTTCTCTTCTAATTCGTCTTTGTATAAATTTATTTCTTTATTATAGCGTATTTAATTTGCTTGCTTGGAATTTATCGAGTGACGAACATTCAGTGCTCGCCCTACCTACTGCGCAGCTTGTCGGTCTTTTGGACACATCAAAGGAAGCGAACATTCGTCGAACACATCACCTGTTCGAGATTGGACCAGAAGTCGCTCCTGCAGGCGAATGCCGAATGTGTGGAGCCGTCTTTATGGAAAATAAGCGGCCCGCTAAAAATTCCCCCTCAAATGCGAGTTGGCAATATTATGTAACTGGAATAATCTTCCTTACAAGGTGCTGCTATGGCCACCTGAATTTCGCATTTGTGAAACTTTTTATTTTTTTATTATTATTTATTTATTGTCTACCTGTTCAACATACATGTTTTTCAGGGTTGTGAATACAATCATATATAACTTTTGGTTTATTTCCTAACTGTGGGTGCCCTAGACGGATGCGATAAATGTTTTTGGTTGTGACCATTTTTTTTATTACGGAAGTATATTGAGAGTACAGAGAATGATCGTTGATATGATTATTCGATGAAGGTTATATTATTTGAGGCCCATTTTCTGCTATTTTATGGTGGTCTGAATCTGTCTTTAGGGAAGCGTGAGTTGATGCGTAAGTTCGGTTCTGCTGTGCGTCCAAGGTTGAAAATGGAGGTGCTGGGAGATGAGGGGAGTGATGTGAAAAAGTCTTCGGACAGTTTGGTAATGAGTTCTTTTATTGTCTCAATTTGCAGTTCGTGGAGGATTTGCTTGTTCGAAATAAACCATGGCGCTTTAATTATAGTTCTTAGCGCTTTATTTTGTATAGTTTGCAACAGGTTTATATTAGTTTTTGCTGGATTTCCCCATATTGGGAATGCATAAGTCATAGTTGGTCGAATTATAGACTTGTAAATTATCATTCCGGTCTCTATTTTAAGGGAGGATTTTTTGTTAATTAGTGCGTAAATTTGGGAAAGTTTTGCTTCTGTTTTTGTTCGTGTTGCGTAAATGTGTGTTTTCCAGTTTAATTTTGTATCAAGTTGCATTCCTAGATATTTGGCTGCTGTATTATTTGCAGCCCAGGGAATATTTTCGTTGTTCAAAATTAACTGCGGAGGGGTGAGGGGATGTCTTAGGGTGAAAATTTTCGCCTGTGTTTTATCTGGATTTATTTTAATTCTCCAATTTTTTGCCCATTTATTGAATATGTCAAGGTCGTCTTGTAAGTTATTCCTAGCTGTCATAATGTCCCCATGCTTGGAAAAAAGTGCAGTGTCGTCAGCGTAAAGCGCTATTTGCGAATCTATTAAGTGTGGATAATCGGATATATATAAATTGAATAATACCGGTGATAATGGGGACCCTTGGGGCAGCCCTGCTGAAATCTGGCGTAAGGATGATATGGCATCGTTAATTTTGACTTGGAACTTTCTTTGATTTAGAAAACTTTTAATAATTTGGAATAAGTAGTCTGGAGTGCCTATTTGTCTTAATTTGTAGAGAAGGCCTTGATGCCATATTTTGTCAAACGCTTTGGTGATGTCGAGGAATATTGCGATAGTGTGTTGTTTGGCATGGAATCCTTGCGCTATATATTCGGTAAGCCGTAATATTTGATGTGTTGTGGAGTGGTTAGGTCGAAATCCAAATTGCGTGTCTGGGATTACATGTGTGTTTGTCATGAACTTTATTAATTGTTTTAGTATCAGTTTCTCTAATAGTTTCGACAATGACGGGAGTAGGCTTATTGGTCTATAGTTCGCTGTATCTTTTGGATTCTTTCCTGGTTTTCGGAAGGGTAGCACTGTTGAGATTTTCCAATCGTTGGGAAAGTAACCTATTCTGAATGCTGCGTTAAATATTGCTGTAATGCCTGCTATCGAATTGTTATTTAGTTATTTTAGAACTTTATTAGAAATAAAGTCGTATCCTGCTGATTTCTTAGTTTTTGATTTTTTGATTTCTTGTTTAATTTCTGATGGGGATATGTACTTTATATTGATTGGAGCTGTACACAAATATTTATTTCTTAATCTAATATATACATTTATACATACATATATACATTTATACATTTATACATTTCAGTTGCCGTCTGGCTTAATGAAAATTCTTACTTCTATGAGTATTATACATATATTTTTTATAACACATAAATCTATTCGAGATCTACGCAGGGACTCCAGCTTGTCGTCTGGTGTTGTTGCAGATCTTATTTGTTGTTCCGCAGCTAGCTTCCGGTGGCACGGGGTGGAGGAGGGCGCCTCTGCGGACTTTGTCCCGCGCTATCTGTTTGTACTCACGCGGGGCCAGGTGTATATTGCCGGTGTGCGTGTAGTAGCATGCCGCACTGCCATCAATGGCCTCAGTGACTATTTTTTCCCTTAAAGCTTTTAGTTTGAGGCCATCCGCAACTTTCTTTAGTGCGGCGTCACTACCCGCACACCATTCTCCCAGTGCCCCTATCACAAGCGGGAGTACTTCGGCGCTGTGGTAACCGACGGTAATGAGGTGGGCGCGGGTGGCTTCGTATTTTAGGCGCTTCTCTTCTAATTTCTTCTCAAGTTTGCCTTCTCGTGCGTCAGCCACCGCGAAGTCTACCAAGAGTGCCATTCTGCCCCGCGCGAGTACGAGATCAGGGCGATTGCTGCCCACCACTGCCTGATTCTCCCGGAGCACCTGCCACCCCGCTGCAATGGCTGCTTCTTTATAAATGGCCCCGATGTTGTGTCGGGCGTTCCATAAAGGTGACAGGTAGCGGCACCCCGTGGTAACGTGACCAATGTTCTCGGATGCTGGTTGCCCGTTGTTCCACGTACATTTCATTCTACAACTTTTGGTCACGTTACCTGGGCAGCAGTTGAGAGCTGGAGAGGAGTTGATCCTGGCCGGAAAAAGAAACTTATAGGTGGGAATTTTCATGTTCCTGCTAGACTGTAGGAAGTAAGTAGATTCCTTCCCCAACCCTTTGAGTGCGCTTGCATATATGCCTTGGGCGGGCTGTTCCAGCCAGCGCTGGGAGTGTGCTCTATGGAAAGCGTCACGTAGGCGTCTCACCAGCGATGACCGGTCCTTGGCGCTCAATGTCACTCTGTTCTCATCTCCATTCTCCTCCTCCGTGTTCGTCCCCAGTCGGCAGGTGACTGCATCACCGCAGGTAGTGGCGGAGTCTCTGAGGGCACCAGTATCCCCGGCGGTGCTGCTGCAGCCCGAACGGGTCGAGAAGGTTCGGGGATGGGACTCCACACCGGCGGCGCCGCCCGCACTTGCTCCTACGGTTGGTATCAGCTCCGGGTCGACGGCCCCGACAGGAGAGGGAGTGCTAGGGGTCGCTCCTTGCGGTTCCGCTATGCTGCGCCCAGTCGGGCCCAGCGGGGATTTCGTCCGTTCGTACGCAGGTAGGGGGAAGGTGTGGGGAAGTGTGATGTCAGGAGTGTGGGTGTTCCCTATTGCTGTGAAATTCCATTCTAATATGTGATGATAATAATAATAGTATGATGATAATAATAATATGAGTTGTATATAGTGGTTTCTGATTGAATTCCTCTACTTGTTTATTAAAGTGATAGTTTTCGACTGGGTTTGGGTTGAACGACTTTTCAAGGTAGTCAGCTATAAGACATGTTTTCTCAAAATCAGAATTTGCCGCTTGTGAACCTAGTTTTATTTGTGGAAATTCCTGTTTTTTGTCTTTTTATTCTATGTATGGTTGACCACATATGCCTAGATGACGGGTGAATTTCTTTTAGAAAAGTCTGAAAGCTTGCATATCTATGTTGGTCTAGTTTAGTTTTAACTAGTCTCGTCAGTTTGTTTAATTTTCTTTTTAAGTCTGGTCGTCGTGTCATTTGCCAATAGCGTCTTAAATTGTGTTTACTTTTAATTAGGTTTATGATTTTTATTGGGATTTGTTGCTTTATATTGGGTGTGTTAAGAGGATAGAGATATGTGGTAGAATTTGTGAGGGATCCTTGTATGTTGCTGACTAATCGTTTTACTTCATTATCTAAGTCCTTTTCAGATTGAATGTTTTGCGGATGTTTGTAGTTAATTTTTAAAATTTCCCTGAATTTAAACCAGTTAATTTTACCTTTTTGCTGTTTATAATAAGATGATAGATAGAGAGGATGAAATGATATGATTATTGGATTGTGATCCGGATCGAGTTCAGGAATTACTTTTTGGTACAGTGGAAAATCAATATTTTTTGTGATGAGGATATCTAATATGTCAGGAATTATATTATTGTTGTAAGGGTAATGGGTGGGTTCTATTGGGGCCATAATACTTAAATTGAGAGTGGTAGCTAGATTTAGTAAATTTTGCCCTTGAGGAGTTGTGTTGCATCCCCAATCGCAGTGTTTGCTATTTAGCATGATATTAGCATGATATTATCGTTATTTCTAAAAATTTCAGTATATATTTTTCTAGGGAATAGCTTATTTGGAGGTTTATACGCCGATATTATGGTTGTGTCTTTGTTATTTATTTTGGTTTTCATTGCTATAGTTTCTAGGTCGTTGCTCGTAGGACTATTAATTAACGTATGTTTTATATCTTTGTGCACTAGTACGGCCACTCCTCCTGCGGCCGTCGCTGAGAGTCGGTCGTTGCGATAGATATTAAAACCTGGTATTGAGAACTTGATTTGAGGTAACAGGTGAGTTTCTGAAATACAAGCTATTTTTATGTTGTGGCTTGTTATAAAGTGTCGTAATTGATTTTCTTGCCTTTTTATTCCGTTCGCGTTCCAGTTGAGAATGTTTGTTTCTGGATTTTTATTTACGTCCATTATCGAGGGCTGATTGTATTAATATTTGTATTTGTGGAATGAGTGCGTTTATTACTTGGTTGATGATTGTAGTTATTACCTGTCCTTGGTGTAGAGGGAGATTGGAGTTCAATACCGGGGGGACTTGGCTATTAAGTCTTTGAGGATTTGAAAACCAGGGATTTATGGGAGGTCGTTGCGTTGGGTTTGTTTGTTGTGGATGATTTTGAGGGACTGGTTTTCGGTCAAGGTTTTTAATCTCGTGGGATTCTCTGTTATTAAAAGCCTGTCGTCTCTGATTATACCGCTCTGTTTGATTTTTTAGCAGTTTCTGATAAACTTCACAACCTTTCCAATTGGCCGTGTGATCCTTTTTACAGTTAACGCATTTCCGACTTGTTTCTGTTTTAGGTTCCGTGCATTTTGAATAATGGTGGTTACCTAAACACCTAACACATCTCGGAGCGCGCCCACAGTTAGCTTGAGTGTGATCAAATCTTTGACAGTTTTTACATTGAATTGGTAATTTTTGGTTGATTCTAGGAAATACCCTAATAACACTATATAAAAATCTATCTAATGCTATAATGCTCCTTCCCTTGTTATTGTGTTCTAAATCTACAGCACACGTTGTTAATGGTTTTCTGTCTTTTCCGTGAAGGCGAGTTACTTTGATTACTGGGTATTTTTTTACTAGTTCTTGAAAGATTTCTGTTTCACTATATAGTGTGTGAATATCTTTAATAACAATTGAAAATGTTTTTATGTTTGGGTCACGAAACGTGTGGTATTCTATGTTGTTTTCGTTGCAAAATTTACGAAGATCTCTGAAATCTTCTATTGAATTAAGTTTTACTTTCACTCTGTCTGCTTCTATTTTTGTTGTAAAATCTTCTTTAACTACACTTTTAATGTCATTTATTAACAGTTGAAAATTTTCCGCTTTGTGTATAATTATAGGAGGAATTTTGATCACTGTTTCCGCGGAAATGATATGTTCGTCTTCATCTGTATCGTTATTTAATGTTTCGAACTTGTTTGCTGTAGGAATAGCATATCGTGAAACAGATCCAGTTTTTTGTCTTTTGCGCTCACTTTGTTCTGTTGGGACAGGTGCACTGTGTTGCAAGGGCGGCCAACAAGAGCCTTGGCTGTTTTGTACTTGCGTTTGAAGGTCCTGTAGTTGCTGTTGCAATTGTACCAGTTGTTGGTCCGTTGTTGGTGCTGTTCCTGAAGTTGATGCTGCTGCGCCTGTATTTGCTGATGTTGCTGATCTATGATGAGCTGTTGTTGGTACTCCAACGAATGTTGCATGGTGTCGGGCGTAGTGTTGTTCACGGCCTGCATCGCTTCTATGATGCTCTGTCCGAGGTCAGAGCACGGTAATTCACTTTTATCTATTTTGACTATTGGTTAAAGATATGGAATAACTTTCGAAAACACTGGTCACTTCACGAGCACTCGCAACTCACTGAGTGCTCAGCTTGACGCCGACTGAATTAACAAGGTAGCGCTGCGGTCACAACCTCTCGCCACCGCTGTTAGCGCTGAACTGTGAAACTTTGCTCCTTCCCCTTTGCTTTTTAGAAACCGCAAATTCGGAATCAATGATGAGTGAGGGTTTGTGAAACAGAAGAATTTCAACCACGTGATTCCTCGTGTTTCGTGAGGATCATGCTTAACTCGATCGAAAACTAACAATTATTTTTTTACTGATTGCTTCAACGCGATTTGGGGAGGGCGAGGGTATCATCTCTTATACTCCCGTCCATTTTTCGCTACATGGCTTCACTTGAGCACCGACTCCTCGTAATCAACATTTTTTTACACTACGAAAGTATTTTACATTGAGAATAAAATTCTTATGTTTAATGAAGACCAGTGTACAATTACGTCTGAATAGGTAGAACTTTCTTTCCGCCGTTACGAAACTATTTCGGGGCTTTATCGGCAACGTTCTGTGCTCAGAAATTGTTTGTATAGAGTCGTTTCAAACACTATATTGCATTTTTATTTTACATATATTATATCTTTTCTCTATTTTATTTATATATATATTTTAGAAAAATAAATGAAATATGTACATATTTTGCTTTTTTATTACAATAAATTCCTTTCCCTACGGATAACGTAGCTGGCAGGGCGCTGAATCATCGCGAGGGATTCTGCTCGTCTCTTCGTGTTCTACGTATTAATATTCTTCTTGGGTAGGCAATGCCTTTCTTGTCTCCCCTCACGCTACGCCACCAGTCGTAGAGTAGAATTATACGATTATGTGTAAAAGGTTATAGTTGTAGTACAGATTCTGGCTCAAATAATGAATAATCAATCCTTAAGACAAAGAAAATTCTATTCCAGAACCGAATAATGAAATGGGCAAAAAAGGACGTAGTATTTAAACGTACTCCTCTACAATATAAAAGGAAGCGCTAAAAATCTTTAGTGGTATAGCTTCAACATACCATCATACAAATTGAAATAAATGAAAATGGACGGGGACAAGCGAAATGAGTGCAAACAAATGGGTTTTTCATGTTGTACTCGCATGTATTCTGGCATGTATGTGTCAATGTCAATGAATCCTTGTGCCTTATTACATCGTTATTAGTTGTATAGGCGAATGATAGTGCTGTTGCTAAGCGCAGAATTGAGTTGATGACAAGATTTCCCCAATTTTAAGAAGAAAGATTTTTGGCACTACGGTCATTTACTCCCACAAATTTATAACTAATGCTTGTTACCTAGAAAGTTGGTAAACATATTTTGTTTTGTTTTTTCGTAGTAATTGTGTTCTTAACAACATTCAGATTTATAATTGCTTCAGTTATAGCAGATTCTCATGACAGATATTGGTGCCAAAACACGACGTTTAATGCATCATAAACATATTTCTAGAATAATTTTAATTTCCGTTTTTTATTATGTACAAAATTGGCACACAAAAACAGGTTTACAGTTCACGATTTTAAAACTAAGATAACAAACATGTCACCTAGATTGTCGTCTAACTTCATTATGAAACTACACCCTTCTGATATTTGCATAAACGCGAATTAGCATGTTGAGTCCGACCTGATAGCCGTGTCAGTTCTCTCCGCACAGAACACACACCCGAACGCACAGCCTCTGCTCTTCCGGCAAACAACCAGTAACCCTCCCAGGGCAGTCCATTAACAGAACCTTATTCACCGGCGTCGGACACGAACAAGCGTCCGCCTCTCGCCGTAACTTGAACGAGTGAATCGCCAACTACTCGCGTTAACTATCGGTTCCTCGACTGCTAGACGCCTCCCCGCACTGCACCCTGCCTTATCTGCGCCTTCTCCTCCGCCCGCGCCGGCCCCTCCGCCCCCGCGATCCAATTTGCGCGAGGCTGCTCGTGAGCAAACTGCTTGTGGGCGGGCGCACGCCGCCGCCGCCGCCGCCTCCGCCAGGCACCGCCGGCGCAAGCGGCCTTCAATACCATTACGACGCGGCCAGATAAGGCACGAGGGAGTAGATTGCAGCGGCGACGCCGGGCCCCGCCGACTCCGCCGGGGCGGAAACTTCGCAAATTGTTCTTTAAACAACTCGTTGCGGAGTGGCGGAGCTGTCCCAGCGCGCTCGGCAATGGCATCCAGAGCGCTCGCCAAACAACAGGTGCGGGCGGCCACGGCGCGCGCCGGGCGTTGGAAGTTGGCGCCCCCGCGCGCGCCGGGCGCCGCCCCGCCGCAGCCACCGGGGCCGATAGGCGCCGGAAGTGGCGAACTTCTGGCGGGCGGTGGCGCGGCGTCGTCAGCCGAACGCACTGTGTGCCACTTCTTCGCCGCCCCACCTCACCCCGCCCCCCGCTCTCTCTCGTTTCCCCACGCCGAAACTCCATCTGCGAAGTTCTGACCTCCATCATAAATTCAGGACGCGGCGCGTACGAGATAAAGCGCAAACTCGAGTCGCGCGCTGGGCGCTCTCACGTCTCGTAGCGTCCCTCCCTCTCTCTCGTCTTTTCTCCATCTCTGTCTCTCTCCCTCTTTCAAGATAGGCAATCCTTTTCTCCGCGTGATCGCTGACTCCACCTCTCCTCTCCCTGCTGTCCGTTCCTCCGTGCTCCGTCCCACACATTTCCGGTCGTACTCGGCGCTTCCCGTTTCTCCATGGCCTGCCACGCCCCCTGCTTCCCGTTCCTTCACGGCCCATCCCATCTCATTCCATCCTAACCAATCGTAATCTAATTCATCCCGCCACGTCCCGTTCCTCTCCTCCCATTTCGTCCCGTCCCGTCCCGTCCCGACTCGTCTCGTCCCGTTGGGTCTCTTCTCTTCCTATTCCGATTCGCCTCGCCTCGCCCGTCCTGTCTGTTCAGTTTCAATTAGATACTCTGCCCCAAGTTCCGCTCTTCCCAATCCGTTGCGCCCACCCTGAGCCGTTCACTCTTCTCGTTTCGTCCAATGGCGTCGACTCCCAAGACTTCCTGTCGTGTCATGCCATGTCATGTCATGTCATGTGTCATCTCAACCTATCTCACGCTCTCGCCCCAGCTCAGCCTCTGCCCTCCCCGATCCTACCCCTCACAGCTTCTCTCTGCGCAACCCAACAGCCCCCCCCTCCACCCCTCCCCCGCGCACTGCCACATTCCGTGGCTGAGGCGTTAGCGAGTTCCGAGTTGTTGGTTCAAGTGGAAGGTGTAGAAGGCGTGTTTGTCTTGAGAGCGCGACGTGTTGTGTACTGCTACCTACCGACGGGCAGCCGCTCTTCGTAAGTGGCTGCTACGAGAGATGCAGGTTTTCTTATGAAGTGCTGGGAGTCGTGAATTTACATGAAGAGCCTTAACGCGTGGCCTAGGGCGCGATTACGAACTTGCGTCTACGAGTCGAATTCTGATTATAGTTTAGGACAAAATCGTTAATTGACACGCGGAAATTGACATAAGAGATAAGCATTATCAGAGTGGACGGAAAACTGACATAATCCATGATACTGATATGTAATGCGAATATATATTAGAAGAAAACTACATATCTCCCTCTGGCCATTATGAGAGATTTGTATGCTTTCCTTAGATACTCAGGCTATCATGGAAAATCCTAAAACATGTACATATCACTAATTTATTTATACACACAACTATATCATTGAAGTATGCAAGTATTGGTTGTTATTCCGCCTCTTGTAACCTTTCTCTTGTAGCCCCTTGTAAGGCGTGAAACCGAGTGAATTCTCATACTCAGTGCGTCATTCTTACTTACGAACAGCTGACATCATGCGACAACAAAGCTCCAAGGGAGAAGGCAACCACCATGATATAATTCTATTCAAATATTTGCGTTTTGGAACAAATTTTTCATATTCTTGGTTTGAAAAAAATCATTGCCCTGTATATATCGTATACTATATTATTATAGTATTATCGTATATTTGTTAAGATTAAAACAAATGATTTATTGATGTGTTATAGAATATTTTATTTGTTGTTCTTGAGCAGCGTTAATGCTACTTTTCGGAAAACAATTTTGTGTGGTTTTGTTTACCAGCTCTTTTGTTGCTGCGGACAGGTTGTAGCATACTCTTGCTGGTCCCAGAAGAGGGATGACGCGGAGTCGAATCACATACAAGTCGCCAAGTTCACATTTCTATAGCATAATGAAGCGAGTTTGGGACTCTTAAATGCGTATGTTGGACTTGTGATGTGTCGGAACTACTAACATAGTTGATAAATAACCTACCGTGTTTTCTAATATCATTTTATTTAACATAAATGCCTGTATATGCTTTCCTTAACTTCCAAATAAAATATTTTATTCTGCATAATGTTTCCATATAATTAGAGACTGAACTGAGCACAAAAAAGGAAAATAATATTGATTTTAAAAATGATATTTAATGTATTGTGTGTAAATTAGACAGGTGGGTAAGTTAGTCGGGCGTCCAAGTTAGTCGGGTGTCCAAGTTAGTTGGGTGTTCAAGATAGACAGGTATCTATTTTTCGCGGAGTTATGCAAGAAAACTGAAGTTGATTGACTAAAACTTATTTTCTACCTGCAGAAGATACTAAATATATGGGTTTGGGTCATAATGAACCGGTTATGAGTGTACGGGTATTTAGGGGAAATTCGAAAAAAATCATAATATTTATCTTGGAGTGCTTGTGGTACATTTTATTGGCCTATTCCGCTCCGCACTGTAATTGTCTTCTCACAATTTAATATTGAAGTCCTATTGAATATGTAGATTTGTAGCCAATTGTAGATTTTAATACACCGAATTTTTCTGCAATTTTTTGACAACATTGCGAAAGTTGATCAATGACGAATTTCTCTTTTAAATCGACACCTCCGCTAACATCCATTTGTCCATTAACATTGTCACACTTCCACCACAGAAATATACCTTCCTCTTACCCCACTGTTTAGTATTCAATCTATTCAGTAGGCTCAAAGAGCTGCAACTGCAGGCATGCTAGCCACGTCATTCAGAATAGCACGGAGAAGGGCGGAAATAATTCTCATTACATTGCTCAACTGGCAGTCAGCAGACACAGCAGCTGATATATTGGAAAATCCGTTTAAAAATACCCATATTTACCCAATTTTAAAGTTCCTGTCGAAATTAAGAGCGTCAGGATTGTTCCACTTTTAAGAAAGGCGAGTGTACAGAGAACATAGTAACATACGGGGTTGTCTCAAACAGAGAGGCGACCAAGATGTTAGGTTTTACCGTATTATTTTAAGTTCTTATCTAAAATAAAACTCATATTTATATTTCGATACTCATTACGATATTCGGATATTTTACATCATTATCGCTAATGACGTCAACATGACTAAAGTTGTAGTTATTTGGACAATATATTCTAATCTGAGGATGCGAGAAAATTCGTAATGCAACGTAAAAGAACGTTCTTTCCTAATCTCTTAATTTTGTTAATACAATACTTTTTGGATGGAAGAAACGTGAAGGGTAGGCTCCTCTTCTCAGTTATCTACTGCTTAAATTGACAGTGCTATATATCACAATGATCTCGCTTTGAATAGTTGTGTTGCTTTTAGAATGTGTACTCAGAGGCAATAAATAAAATACAAGCTTTTACGTCTAGAGAACGGATGGGTTTGGTCTGTATTTTGACCAGTAGCGGGCTCATATCGAGATTCGGCAAGATTCAAGTCAGGTTTGGAAGATAGTGATCTCAAGTTGTAAAGAATATAAAAAACTCTTCGAAAGATTCATTCAGAGCAATGGAAACCGGTTCGTAATTTCGGTTCTCTTGTTCTCGTGGTTATGTGGTACAAGACAGTATAGAGAGATACAACTTAGATCGGGTGTAAGGATGTTTTGAAGTCATGTAGTAAATATTTAATATATTCATTTATTATTATTGTTGTTGTCTTAATCTTCCAGGAGCAAATTTTTGTAAATTGACTGTTGAAGTAGTTTATTGTAACAATACGTGAATGATGCATATTAGAAAATTTTCATTGTATTTAAACATTTCTAATACAAATATTTCCAAAGAGTAATAGTACTGTGGGAAGAACATCACTGGACATTAACTACAAACGTAAATGGAAATGTAAAGTTTACGTTGAGCTAAAATGTGTTTCACTAGGCATTGTAAATATGCAAAGACAACTAACATAATTTTCTTAAGCGTCTTGGGCAGTCACTAGGACATTGTTGACCAACACGCCCATTGGTCCAGAACATAAATTGTTCTCATTGAGAACGGGAAGAAAGAACATTTACCACGCAACAGCAAACCTACTTCGATCTGGAGTCGGACTGCACGAAACGACCAGGACCGGATTAAGCGTAATAACTTCACTCGCGCAGACTTCTTAAGTGGAGACAGAGAGAGCGAAGTAAGGGAACGGAGAAACTCGGACATCTAAACTGAAGATGCAGTCTCAGAATTTGGAGAAAGTGACATTATTGATGTTGATCAAAGCGAAAACGGTAAAACGAAAATCGATATTCAATTGCTGATGTAATATGAGCAAACACCAATGGATTCATTTTAAATATTGAGTTTTAATAAGTGAATTCGTAAGTATGTTGCTTTGAGACATAAAGCTGTTCGAAATGTCATTGATTCAAACGTATCAAATAGATTTTGCTAAAAGATTAGGGAAACTTGCGTTTGGAAAGAATATGGAATAACAATGTTTTTACGTCTAGAGAACGGGTGGGTTTGGTCCGCATTTTGACCAGTAGCAGATTCATATCGAGTTTGGCGTTTGTTAAAAGTTTTTTCATTACTTGAAAAGTTCATTTTGATTTCAACATACACATTTAACGTTTTTAAAAATACTTTCTTTCTTAAAAAAATAAATGTCCGTTACTAGAGTAAATAAATAAAATAGCAAGTAATTGTAACTACAATAACATTAAGCCTCTGGGAGTAAGTGTGTTAAACAAGTCATTTACTGATTATCTATGGTCAATTTGTGTGTAAGTTACGCTCAATTAGTATCTCTTAGTTCTCTTTGAGTACCAATTCATTCTCATTTAGTACCAATTAATTATCATTTAAAAGCACTTAGTAGTCCTCGTTTAATAGCACTTGGTTGAGGTGAGTATTACTGTAAGAGAGTTCATATTTCATATTACTAAACCGAAAGCTAACTACTTTTTTCTGTGATTTCAAAAAAGTGATTGTTTCTTAAATAATATTGTTTAATTATTACAATTAACAAGTTAAAACCTTATTAATACAGAAAGCCTCTACTGAGATTAGTATTTCATTAATGCAGATAATTTGATTCTGGATTTTATATTATTTAAGAAGTAAAAATGACTTGTACTTGTATCATATAAATAAATTAAAAAGCGTTGGTGTCTCTAGATATAAGAAACAAATTCATTTCTTTTGTTTCGTGCCACGTTGTAACTGCGGGATGACATTTCCAAACTGCTTACACGTCTTTGAATTTCCATTACGAGCCACAGAGAGAGTACTCCATTTTCCTTTGCCGAGGAAGCAGTTCCTGGTGACTAATTTCGCATGTAGATTCCCATCGAAACGAATTTGTTTTGCAAGTGGCCCAATAAACAATCCAAACGCAGAGAAAAAGATACGAGGTTTGACCACCGGCTGCGCATTTGACTGGTGGCGACCATACCCGAGGCGAAGTGGGCGCGACTGGCCGTCGCCCTCTCGCTCTAAAAGCGACTGTTGCTGCGGGACGTATCGCCACATCGCACGCTGAAACTCGCGCCGCCCGCCGTGCGAGAAAACGTGTTCGCGAAACACAGCCGGCAAGAAAGAGGGCGCCGAGGGAAAGGGTGAGAAGGCGAAACGGTGAAAACGAGATTGATCGATCGCAGGCGATTGAGATAGTGCGCGGAATACGTGGGAAGTGAGAAATTAGGTGGGTGAGTGAGTGTGAGAGGGAGGGATAGATGAGGGATGGAGCGTGGAGCAGGATGGGCCGACGAGTGGGTCAGCAAGGAGCGGCTTTGAGGGAGGAATGGAAAGGAGGGATTGATTGATTAATTAGTGGTACCGGGCACGTCAACTGCAAGGGTGGTTATTCCCATACGTGTAGAGAATGTTTTTTTTTTTTTATCGCGGTGGATGTGATCTTCCGCGCTGGTTGATGAGATCCGCTGACGAACTACACGTCAGCTATCGGGATTTTCCCTTAACCAGGTATCTCCCACCAGCGAGGTACCGCCCAGCCGAAACAAGCTCTTAGCTCCCAACTGGTATCTCGACTACTTGGTAGTATAGTGAATGTAAAGAAAGGTAAGTGTGTGTAATTAAGGGATAAGAAAAGAACAAGGAAGAGGAAGGATAGATCGTGCGCGGACCGTTGCTTGTTTGCTGGAGTATTGCTCCGGCATGCGCCTATTCGGCAATCCGCGAAAAAATTTACCGATCAGAGTCACTAGAATGCCACTAGAATTCTCCTCCAGACATCGATTGAATTCGACCTAGCTGTCTAGCTTGTGCCCTACTACCGGAATCCTAGGATCTCCCGCTTAAAAGCACTGCAGTGACATTACTTGATGGCCTGAGCCACCTAAGCCGGCGGGATGGAGGGAGGAGCGGGATGGTGACGATTAGGGAATGCGAAGCCTTCGGAAGAGAGAAGGGTGGCGGGAAAGTGTCAGAGCGGCAGGAAATGGGGCGGGTTCTGGGGATCTGTCCAGGAGGTCCAGAGACCGGAGTGTGAGGGGCGCGTGGCGGGGAGCGCGGGCCTGAGGGGCGTGCAAGCGAGCTAGTGGGCGGGCGGGCGGGCAGGTGAACCAGCCGATCCAGCGTCGCGACGGCCAGATAACGTGCGATGGCATCAGAAAGCGCGTTGCCTTCCTCCCACGACCGACCGGATTTATCGCCTTCACCCCAGCGCGCGCGGGTCGGGGAACGGCATCGCCGTGCTTTACGACGTCACGGGGTCAGCGCGATTTAATAACCTGTTACACTTTCATTACACTTCTACGGCGGCGATATCGCTGAGGTCGCGGCGCGGTGTGGCCCTGCAGCCGACCGGAACCGACCTCTGGTGTGGAAGCGGACTGCGGGCGCCGGGACCGGGGCTCGAAGGAGGGGCCGCGCCACTGACCCATTTGCGAGATTCGGCAGCAATCACACTCCGTTGCATTTCGACTGAATCTAAAGGTCCTTTTGGCCTTCGACTTAGTTTCTCCATTACTTGCGTTCATTCTGTTTGGGGTCGGGATTGACCCCACACGTTTTACATAATAGTTTACGAGTACTTCTTAGGACGTAAGTTATTTGGAATTATTAAATCACAGAATAATGCTATTTGTTTGATTAGTTAACTGTATTGTGCTAAACAACAAACAATAATAATATTTTCAGGAAATTTTTACACTTCTAACCAGTTTACTCACTCATGTTTTCAACCGCCAAATCGTACCGTTTCCAAGCCTTTCATTTTTAATCAAAGTGATTTTTAAGATCTCCTACTTTGAAAAAGCTGCTATTACAAGAGTTATCATTTATCTTCAAATAATACCAACCGATATGCATTAAAGTAGAATCTTCATTTTTTGTAGATAATGAATGTTCAAATTATTTCAATTGTTCTCTTGATTTTTTAAGTGCATGAAATATTGATATGAACATTGACAATCTAATATCACCAGACTGCTACTATATCCTGATGATCTTAATTCCAAAATTGTATAATTTTAAATTGTATTATTTTTAAATTGCAATTCTTTCTATATACAATGTAAACATTTAAATTCTTAATTGAGTTGTGTAAATTAATGGGAATTCTGGCGTTTTTCTAGAAAAACAACAAACTTAATAAATAAAATGATTGAGAAACGTTTGAAAATGATCCAGGTGATTAATATAAGGCACCCTAAAAGTTAAAAGAATCGTTTCAAGCTCGCAAACATCCATTTCGGGCCAGATAGTTGGAGTAGAATTGATTTTGGACGAAAACTATTTTTCTTTAGAGGCTGGTGTTGTCAAAAGATAAAAAACGGAGAGACGTTTTAAAGAAAAGCTTATATTGAGTTATAAAACACCTAGCGGACCTTAAAACGTTATATTTTCATTGAAATCTCCATATCTATTTTCTGGAGAATCACATAACTTTTTCTACGTACGTTACTCAATGTATGCCACATATACGAGAAAGTTAGAATAGAGTTGTATTTACTCACAAAAAGTACAATATACCTTTCCTGTCTCTTCAAAAGGCCAGTTTTACGAAAGAATCATAAATTAGAAAAGCAACATAAATTACAAGCGCAGCAGGGCTTCCGCACTTCACGTGCTGACACACATCCAACAGCCAAGGTACACATACCATTTCTCCCATAATTGGAATCGCAAACCGCTCCATTTCCATGTTCATTTGAATGCTCCGCAAGCAATTGCGGTGAAATTGCCTCTCCACGAAAGATAAGTCTGGTCCGAGATGAATGGTATATGAGAAGACGCAATTAAAATAATAGAGGAGAGACTAATATGCGTATTAAGGCGCGCCAGGAGCGCGCTATTAAAGATGATTTCGATTCTCTAATTGAATTCGTTTCCGTAAAATCGGCGTGCCGGTTTGCCCGGACGCTGCCATTAAGACCGGAGGTCTCAGAGCTGCTCAGATTGCGGTGATGCTGAGCGCCTGGTGTTCATGCAGGAGATGCTGGGCACAATGCCTGTTGTTGGGTGTCTACCTGGGCAAAACATTAATACGAATTTTGAATGACACTAAATGCAGTGGTGTTACAACAGCACGTTCTTTTCCCGTTATTGGTAACGCTTATATAATATTACTATTATTTTATTGCATCGTTTCTTCTACTGTCAATTTCAGCCATCAAAACGAAATCGATGTAATTAAAATTTACATGAAAACTATTTATATTTTCAACGACTGATGCTACAATAACACGTAAGTTTTCGCAATACTTGTAGTGGTTACGTATTATTGTTCCTATGTTGTACATGTACATGTACATGTTGTACATGTATGTTGAACATACTACATTTAACGTTACTTCAAAATAACATTTGTGTCGGGATATTCAGAGCATTTACCACCGTCCATTCAAACATTTTTAAAACCAAATTTGCAGTCGTTTCCGAGAATATCTTGTTTTTGTATTTTTTAAATACCAAAAATTGCACGCAATTTTGCGCGAAAACTACTAAAATTTAAAAAAGTAAATGACCTTAATATAAGTACAAATTATGTACAACAAAATTTTATTTGAAGGAAAAATCTGTATCTTTAATTTTGTAGTTGAAGGAAAACCCCAAAAAATTCAAACTTTTGAAATTTTCGAAAATTTAGAGTTAACCGTGAAAATCGGACCTATGCCACCTTTATAAGTGTAGTTTACTCTATTCTTACAAGAAATTTAAAAAAAAATTGAAGCCATTTTTGAGAAAATGTTGATGTCCCAGGGGCTTCATGTAAAGTACCTCCAAAATCTAATGAACGATTTTCAAAATCGCAGAGCATCGTCTCAAGCCAAAAATATAGGGGTTTCTTCAATTTATAAAAAAGCCTATGCATGGTTTAGGTACTAGTGTTGTTCACATACACCAGACAGACGGAGAGACAGACGGAGAGACAGACGGAGAGACAGACGGAGAGACAGACGGAGAGACAGACGGAGAGACAGACGGAGAGACAGACGGAGAGACAGACGGAGAGACAGACGGAGAGACAGACGGAGAGACAGACGGAGAGACAGACGGAGAGACAGACGGAGAGACAGACGGAGAGACAGACGGAGAGACAGACGGAGAGACAGACGGAGAGACAGACGGAGAGACAGACGGAGAGACAGACGGAGAGACAGACGGAGAGACAGACGGAGAGACAGACGGAGAGACAGACGGAGAGACAGACGGAGAGACAGACGGAGAGACAGACGGAGAGACAGACGGAGAGACAGACGGAGAGACAGACGGAGAGACAGACGGAGAGACAGACGGAGAGACAGACGGAGAGACAGACGGAGAGACAGACGGAGAGACAGACGGAGAGACAGACGGAGAGGCGGCCGGGCAGGCGGTCGGTCGGGCTAACGAACGTTTTAAAAATAACTTTTTTGGTATTAGGGGACCCCCAAAACGTGTATTTCCGTACAAATCACGAAATCTATTTTCAGCATTACATAACTTTTTCTATACTACGTACATTACTCCATATATACGTACGTATACGAGAGTGTAAAAATTGGTATGGACAAATGATGGTAGATAAGCGTTCATTCTCTTAATTTGATGATTTTAAATTTGATGATTTAAAATATAGTGTTTATACTATATCATTGGTTAATATTAGCACATCGACCATTCATCTGGGAGCCTACTATCTTTCCTAATAGAAAACATCTCAAAATTTGATTGAGTAAAAAATATCAAATTTCTACCTAAGCAAAAAATCTTACTTTTTTTAATATAAAACTTTCTCCGGTCTATACAATTCCAAAATTACTATTTTTCAGAAACGTTTGAAGTTATCACGGGGGCTTCAATTAAAGTCCCCCCCTAAATTAAAATATCTTTCAAATACTTTGTAAATTATTTCAAATACTTTGTTACTTCGTGATAGAAAAACGGAGAAAACAGATGATTTGGAAATGAGGTTGTAGTGGAAGTGAAGGTCATAACACCTGCAAGCAAAATTTCTCGGAGATATATCTGGAAAGATAAATTTAGTAGGTGCAGCATTGAGTGCTACATGCGCTTATTCGTGGCAGTGCCAATGACGCGTACGGTGAAAGTTTAAGCAATTGTTAAAAATTATCTATTTAGTTTTATCATCTCAATCTGTTACCTCAAAAAGTAACTGCTTACAATTGCGAGAAAAAATGATCTTTACTCAAAATTCTCTCGCTAAATATTTTTACAGTCCAACAGTCAGAATAGTATTTACCCATACTGTTCATTTTGATTGATGACCCTAGGGTCTGAGCCAGATTTTGCTTTTCTGTACCCCGGAGATTACAAGAAACGATTTTTAATCCTAAGGATGCAAAATTGATCACTGTGCGATGGCGGCAGGATTTTCGACGCTAACTAGATAGCTAGGTCTGTTAGGAGAATGCTGGAGCAGTACCCCAACAACGCGCCACATTCCCCACGCGCGATCATTCCTGCCTCTTCCTTATTCTATCCTCTCCCTTTATTTATACACACTTACACTTGCATACGGGGAATAGTTGGTTGGGGAAAAACCCACAATCCGACTGGTAGTTTGGCACCGGATCTCGCCACCTCCCGCATTTCCTAACACGAACTAAACTTGTGGGGGTAATGATCTTAGCAGTAGCGTGCTTGGAATCACTATTCAATCAATTAATCAATCCGAAGGATAAATTTGAAACATGAACCCGTAGATTGTCATCACAAACCAATAGGGGGAAGAGTTGACGAAGAGGATATGGTATTACAAGGACAACAACAATAGCAGTAGTAATTGAGGTAAAGATCCGTTAAGAACAAGCTGAAGAACTGAATCATTCAACTACCTGAGATGAAGTGCTCCTGCTGACGTGGAGAAGTTGAAGATGCATGCGTGGGGAGGAGGCAGAGGTAGCGGAGGGGGAGTTGGAGAAGAACTGCAAAGATAAGAGAAACAAAGAATGGGGAGGTAGAAGTGGGAGACGGGAAGCAATGCTGAAGGAGTCTCAGATGACAGGGGCGAGGGAACGGGAAGGGAGGGCGCAGAGAAGAAGTTGGAGGAGGAGGTAAATGCAGAAGTGGAAAAAGTGAATGCGGTGACGGAGGAGTAGTTGGGAGTGGACGAGGCGGTGTATATGGTAGAGGAGCTGTGGAAGGAGAGGAGGAGAGGAAACGGAAAATGTGGTAAAAATACGATATAGGTGGTGTGATGCGTAGGAAGAGGAGGAGTGGAAGAAAATGGTGGATAGGAATAAAGAGGAGGAGGAGAAAAAGAGGAAGTGGAGAGGAAGAAAGTGGTGGCGGAAAAGAAATATATGATGGAATGGAATAAAACCGTGAAGAAGAGGAAGAAAGTGGTGGCAGAGAGACAGTAAGAAGTGGAAGAGAGGAAGAAAGTGGTGGAAGGGACGTGCAAGGACACGCCGACGGGAGTCTACGCGGAGATGGAGGGGTGGGGGCGAGGAAGAAAGAGGTGGGGGCGGACGCAGCCGCGCTTGCTGCGGCCGCTTCTCAGCATCCAGTTTGTAAACAATCAACTATAAATCGTGATTGAATAAAGCGTGCATCGGCAATTCCAGCGCCCGCCGCGGCGGCGGCGGCGGAGGAGAAGCTTCTGCTTCTGCTGCTGCCGCTGCTGCTCCCGCATGGCGCTCACGTCGCGCGGACAATACGGCGTCGGGTGCGCATCGCCTGCGCGTGCGTGTGCGTGCGCGTGTGCTCGCGCGTGCCCGCCGGCGGCGGAGACGGCGCGTCGGCGCAGGGGGTGCCCAAGGCGCGGTGCACGCTGGTCACTCTTGTTATTAGCCTCAATTACACGCAATGGTCGCAATAGCAACGCCGCCAATACAGTATTCGCCTTTGTCGGTGGCATTATCGTTCCACCGCCATTACCTTCATCGCCAAAACCGCCAACACCACCAACACCGCCGACACTACCGACACCATCTACACTACCGACACCATCCATCCCATCGACCCCATCGACCCCATCGACTCCACCGACACCACCGACACCACCGACTCCACCCACACCACCCACACCATCAACATCACCAGTACCAACATTATGAACATCACCAACACCAACACCAACATCAACATCACCAACACCAACATCACCAACAACACCATCACTACCATCACCAACAACATGAGTAACAACATCAGCAATCAACACCACCAATACCACCACCATCACGACCAACACAACCACGATCAACACCATTAAAACCACCAACACCAATAAATCTGCCAAATCCGCCTACGCCACTAACACCACCAGCAATTTCAACACCACCATCACCACCTCTACCAACACCACCTGCACCACCACCACCTGCACTACCATGATCATCAGCACTACCAACTCCACCAATACCACGTACACTACCAACACCATCACCAACACCACCTGCACCACCAATACCAGCAGCACCACCAGCACCACCGCCAGCAACTCTAAAAACAGCACCAACACCATCACAAACGCCACCTACACCGTCAACACCTCCAGCTCCACCAATACCGCCAACTCATTCATCGTCGCCATCGCCTCCGTCGCCGTCATTGCCGCCAACGCCGCCAACACCGCCAGCGCTGTCATCGTCATCTCCTCCATCGTCGCCAACGCTGCCAAAACCGGCTCAGCAGTCACTGCTTGTGACGCGGCCGGTGTCTTCCACCGACCAGGTGCAACGAGTCTCGGAACGGCGCTCCTTAACTTATTAGCGGCATTTGTCATCCCGTTGGGAAATAATTAGCAGCGCGAACCCGGTGCGCAAACAAAGCTGCCAAGTGCATTTATTACGCCGCCGCGCCGCGCCGGCCGAGAATTAACTGGAGATTACGGGGAACCGCGGGATCCCCGCAGTGAGTTGCCGTCGCCGGCCCGCTCCGCCGCCTCGTGGTGGCTCGGCCATCTTTCTTGACAGGGCCCGCAAGTGCTTGGCGGAAGCGCGAAGGCAAGCCGTTTGGCATTACTGGGCTCAGAATTTCAATGCAGATTTGACGCTTGTAGTTAGAAAATATGCTCAATTGATATGTATATGAAACACCCAATTTGGTTTATAAAACGTTATTTTATTATGTCTATCTTGCGTGTATTCCGTTTTCTCAATAAGCAAAATATTTCTGCAAATTGGTAATTATTCTGTATTTTGCTTGAAAACATTTATCTCTTATTTATTTACTTTAACTATTTTAATGAATTTAATTTTTAATATCGTAGTGGTTGTTTCTACATACGTGCCAAAGTCATTACGTGTTTTCGAATCCATCCTGAAAATCAGTAACTCTGACGAAATAGCACTCGCAACTTGTGCTCCCACGTTTCACAGGAGAGCTTCTCCTACAAATGTGCGTGAAGCTGGTTGCGAAGCAAACGATATAATTTTTTTTATGGTATGGAGGTGGCTTAAAAGGTGAGAAAAATTCCATCCTTGTGCTTATTTACTAAAAATTACATATTCACTTATTCATTCTTAGAATTCTAAATAAATGGTTGTCTTTTTTCATTTCAAAACGTAAATTTTCTGCCGTTAAGACGCTGTGTTGCAATGAACATCTACGTAGAATCTACCTGATGAGAAAATATTTGTATTTACTCTCAGAACATACTTGTAACGAAAAAGGTCTCGCTCAACATAACATGAAGTCAGCGATACCTTATTTATAGATGTTACCAGTCTCGGTCCCCGAGGTAATTCTCCAGATATTTTTTCTCCAAAACAACCAAACAAAAAAAACAAAAAACAACTGATTTTACGAATACGTCTTTCATCTTTGGGTTTATGTTCTTTTTCTTCTTCTTGTTTAGGCCCTATCAATAATAGCTTTTCAGAGGCCTCTTTAACAACGCCTCTCCAGTGTCTATCATCACTCTTCTTCTCCATCTTCTTAAACCTAGGCCCCTGGTGACCTCTTGTTTATCATCAATACATATAGCCTGGGATGTGTCTCCTCCTTTCTTTCATGCAATGCTTCCTATGAATACAGTACAGTCTCAACAGTTCTCATTTCACGCATCCTCTAAATATAGTATATCCATTCTAATCTTCGGATGCATGTTATGAGAGATTTTTTTGAAAGGTTTTCCTCTTTTTGTATTGGCACAACTTCTTCATATGTCGTCCTTCTTATTTGAGCACAATATCCTTCCCGGGGTTGTTCTTTACCAGATGATTATATCATCAATTATTTTTTAGAGGGGATTCAACTTTCTGATCCATATAATACCACCGCTCTTATTCCCGTATTAAAGGTATTTAATTGACCGGCTCTAGTGAAAATTTCTGAGCAACTCAAATTAATGAATACATTTTCAAACGACGTTGGATATATATGTTTAAAAATTGCAATATAGCATTTTTTAGGGTCATCATCCATTTGAGCCTTTTTTGGTTTGACAATATTCAAGCATTTGGCTCAGAAATGATAGAAAAAGGCTTATTAAAATACCGACTTAATGAAGTGAGAAATTATATAGATCAAAAACTAAGATTCTTCTCCCTACTTATATGCAGGCTTGATTTCTGAAATTTTAAGTCCCGAAAGGCGCCGCAAATTCATGATTAATTTAATAAAAATTATATATTTATAGTATAATTTAATATCTATCAATCACTCTTAATAACAAACAGTGGTAGCACTGTCTCAATGTGAATATAATAATAATAATAATAATAATAATAATAATAATAATAATTTTAAGGATCTTTTTATAATTATTTCTCATCGTTTTTAGTAATATTTAAATTAGATTCGTAGACATGAAAGTGAAATAGAAAATTATTTAATTTTTAGTTTACAAAATTGCGTCGACATTGTAAAGAGTTTCTTCTTTTTGTTCTATTTCGTTCGCTAGGTACGGGAACGTCGTTCTGCCGCGTTCCGTCATAAATCATTATATGTATTTAGAGTTGCTCTTCCATTGTCTTCTCACAGTCTTTTTTGTCACACTGTTGATCTAACAGTAATTTAAGTTTTATCTATTTTTATATCTGTGTTTGGGGCATACAATTTTTCTTCTTCTCTCGTATTGCCCATTTTTTTCTTCACTACCTATTCTTCGTTCTTTTCTTAAAGCTACGTTAATTTACTATTTTAGCTCTAACATGTTTTTCCTATTTTCTTTTTGCTTCTTTACCTTTCCTCTTCTCATGCTCCTCCACTTCTTCCCTAATCTTTCGATGCTGCCGAGACCTACTCGCCGTCGTGCCTGTCCGTGCATATCGAAGATGGACGTTTTGATTGCGTCTTTTCCCACGTCTGAGCCGGCATTAGAGGTCGGCGCTTTTAAGCGATTCCTATTGTACTGTTTCAATGAACAGGCACATGGCATACCATTTGTATGCAGCATGCCTGTCACGGTTGAACTACGCGATTCATGTGGGTGGCATGTGGAGATATTAAGGATAATGGCGTAGCTATTGTGACTGATCACAGCAATCACTTCAATGAAATCACAATTTTTCTTGTGCTCTCTTACGAATATTATATTTTTCATTTGTAAATTCATTAAAATTAAGTATATTTACGCAAAGTAAAAGAGCATTTGCGATACCTAATGAATCTCCCTGTCTCCCTGTGTTCGTAATCAACAGTTACTAAAAATTGTTTAAGCCAGTACTGGATACTCCCAAATTGTGATTTCGAGTACATTGTATGTCCACTTACGGTCGTCCTTGAGTTAATATCACTTTTGGAAACCTTGCGTTCAAATCTATTTAGTGGGTACAGATTTTATATCCATGTATTGATCATGTCTTTTCCCAGAAAGGAAACATGGTTATTCCATTAAGTAATTGACAATTTGCAGACTTTCAAGCTTGTGCTTTTCGGAACTGGGATTTTTGGACGTACATTGGGTTTTCACAAAGCCATCGATGCATTGCCATTATATTCCTAAAATCTGTTTATAAGCTAACTGAGTAATTATTTTCATTTATTTAATGGAATCATGTCCATTGAGCTTTAAAGAATGGCTAAGTAAATATTTATTCGAATTTTATGGAAATTTGAATAAGTGAACCCTTGCACACTCTGAGGATTATAGCTGCAAACGTTTGTGAAATCAATAGACAGCTCGTAATTGTATTTGATTAAGTGCTCTTTTGAACTGCCTCTATCTTGTTTTATCTCTCTCTACCAATAGAATTATTAATTTCTGGAACCCTTTGTGTCGCGGTGCTTCCTACACAAGCGAATCGGTGGAATAAACATTTACAAGCACTTAATCAGAAACATCAGGAACAAAAGGTTCATTAATCTCTGCAGTCGTTAGGGGTACCCGCCTCGCGCCCTATCTGAATCTAATTTGTCAAGATACGCGAGGGGCGACGGTGTCAAGATTTGGGTGTCGGTGTCGGCATTTGCGTTGGTGGACATTGATGACTGTCGCGATCACAATAGAAAGCGAGGACCTTTCGTTACCTCAATTGTCTGGGTGGCCATAGCGCTTGTGATTCTTACTAGTCCTCTCCGGATGCAGAGGTGTAAATCTGAGACCCAGCGCGCAATTTCGTTGAGGAAAGAGCGGGTTCGCAATTTTTCCCCGAGTTCTCCGATTTTCTCTGCCTTCTGTCATTACTCCATCCGCGTTCATCCATGTGCATCGATGCTCGTCCTGTGATCATCAATTTAAGGTAAACATAATAAATAGTTTTTCCTAATGTAAGCAATAATTTGAATAAACAAAATCAGAAGAAAACCAGTCGTGCTACATCACATATTTTCTCGAATTATTTAGTAACTGCTACATAAAATTATAGTACTACTTGAAGTGTTACCACCCAGAATTCACGCTGGCATTAAAACGTAGGTTCTTAGTTGTAGCATGTCATTTCTTAACCACCAGCCTCGGAGATAAAACAATATTCTCGGCACTTAAAAGAAAAATAAAGTTGAATATTACCATTTGCAATTTTGGATAATTTAGAGACTTTACAATACATTATAAAAAGTATAACTTTGAAAACCAGATTTCTCTGAAAAAATATCTTTATCTTTAATTTTGTTTATGTAGAAAAGCGCCGAAAAAAAATGAAATTTTGCAGTTTCCGAAAATTCTGAAATTTTAACGAAAATGATGGCTGCGTTATTTTTTAAGTTTCTTTACGCTTTCAGATAGGACAATGCTTAATAACAAATGCAGCCACTTTTCAGAAAAAATTGAAAATGCTGAGGTATCAAATTAAGTACTTCCAAAAACCAAAATATCTTTTTCGAACTCGCAGGGCCTCGAGTTCGATCAGATCAATAGCGGAATATTAATTGTTCGAGAAAATCGTCTGCACCTTTGATGGCTAAAACTGAAAGACAAACGGACGTTTTGCCGTAAATCAATTTTTCTGCATCAAGGACACACAAATTGAAGATTGAGAATTGTATTTTGGAAAACAGTTTCTTGAAATTAGATCTTTAAATGATGTAATGTAAAATGTTTTGAAAATATGAGTACTTTTCGCGTAGTTTTGATTTTCAACCTGCAAATATTCTCTTTTTTACCGCAACTCGTTTGTTTCCATTAAACCTACGAATTTTTAAAAAAATTACAAATTTTCAGTTTTCTTTTAAAGCGTCGGGAAGGACATATATAGGCGTTTGGTGTATAGATTTCCTGAATAACTTGCTTGGTAAAATTTGCGAGTTAGAACAGTTTTCAGGGTTAAAAAAATTATAGTATTACGTAACCGTTACAAATAATGCAAGGCACATTAGAACTGACTTGTATGAACCAAATCCACCTCATCCACCGAAATGTGGATGCTGTCCAATGGAGGCGACGCATAGCGTTTTCAAGATATTACTTTCGACCACGTTCCACCGTTCCCCGATTTCGCAGAAACGAATCTCAAAACCGCTCAGGGGGGCTGATCCACGTATCAAGGTAAATCCAGCGCTGGCTGCGTACGGGGCCCGGCGCGGCCACCCACGCGGGCGAGCGGACGGGCGGGCGGGCGGCCTTCCATCGCCGCGCAGCGCAGCCTCGCTCGCAGCCTCGGCGCTCGTAAATTAACCGCGCGATTAGGCCGCGTTCCGCGCGCGTTGGGCGCGCCGACCCCGGAAGACGCGGCGCGCGGGCCGAGGAGACACCGCCTACCGAGCGAGGAGCGCTGTCTTCGCCCGGGCGCCGAATTAACCGGGAAACACTACAATGGTGTACCTTTGGTATGTTTGGGTGGGTAACTGAAATGTAAATAAATGACTAAATAAAATTCAAAATAATAAGGGCGTATCCCGGTCTAAGTTCGTTTTGAGAAAAACAACTTTATGTGTTTTCGTTCACCTTCATTTTCACTCCCGATAAATTGTTTGTTGTGGAATTTGAAGGTTTTGTCACATCCCAATTCATCTAAAATTTCAGCATATCGTAAGTATGTGACAGGAATTTACCGTCATACGTCTAAGTGGAAATGCAAGGCCCGTTGGAATTTGCTGTTATGATTTGAGCGCCTCAATAACTAGGTGCTAAAAACGTTAATTCATAGAAATAGCCCAATACAATATAATTCCGCAATATTAATAAACAAAACTATCATAAAACCTCCACTAGGATACGTATGTCCAATACAGCGGCTTTGGTTGTGTAACAGCTTATCGCGTATGTTATACCCAAGTACCCCATACACACCCCCACGCGAAGATGTGGTATTTTTAGGACGAAAAATCCTTCATATGTCTTCCATCGGATGGGGAAGTAAAGGCGTCTTTCTTATGTTGTAGGTTAACTGTATGTAAAAGATTCTCAAGCTTAAAAGAACCCTGTGAGCTTAACTCAATCCGCCTGTTTCGTCGCCCGAGTGGTATGTTCTTTGGTCCCCAGATGGTGAAAGGAGGTTAGCGAAATTTGCGTGGTCAGACGGAAGAGCAAGTCTGGAGGCCTGAGTTGCGTCACGTAAAATGAGGCATCATTGAATTGAAATATAGATTGAGACTTCCAAATCAATCATCATCAAAATTCAAGTATTACAGAATAAATTTCTTAGAAAATAACCTAGGTCCAGAGATTCGTCTCCAACCACCAACTTCGCAGGAATTTAACCTCAAATAGTTAGCAAAATACATCAATATCTATACATTAATTTTTATTTCAACCTCCGCCGCTTCCTTTTTTGTACTGTTCACACTCGGAAACACACTACCGGACCAGAATTTAAAACAAATACCACTGATGTACTAAATGCTTGACGGATAAAGATGTTTTCATAATAATATAAGCGAGATACTTCTCTTTTAGCTATCAGACCTAGTTCAATTTGCGGTCCCGGTATATTGGGAGCACAATCAAGCGAGATTTTCTCATTTGTGTTCATGCTTCCCGAAATAATAAGAAATAATTGTTTGACACGATTCTCTTTTGTAATAGTTTTGAAATGAAAGTGTTAAAGAAGCAATACTTCTTCAATCGTGTTGTCATCTTAAAAATTAAGTAAATAGTATTACTATTATTTAAATTATGAAAACGTCTGTACTCCTATCACATTGGAGAGAAAATAGGGATACCGTTCTATGCAACCCATAAGCTGCTCTTATATATCCGTTGATATTTTCATAATTTCGTTCCTCCCAGTACTATTTGACAATGAAATACACTGTATATTTCTTGAAATTTTCTTATTATAATTTGTTTCAGTCGGTTTTAAAAATTGTTCGTTTGTAAACTTAGTTTTGTAGTTTTAATCAATTCCACAGAATTGTGAGGCTTTCAGACAACGCAATCAATTGCAAGATCTCGAAGAATGCTGACATTTCTTTCTCAAATGTGTTACTTACTGGTTTTTGAGCTCTTCTGCTGAAATAATAGTACTGTAATAGCCTGTATGCCTTATGAAACAGTGTCAAAGGAATTAATTTGTTTTAAATAATGATTCGCCCGTCACGATACTTGCATCTCCACGCGGACCTCCGTGGACCAAAAAAAGGGAATTTCATCTCTATTACCCCAAACAGATTTAGAAACTACCACTTCTAGTGAAAGTATGTCTGAATAAGCCTAGTGGGAGTTTCAAAAGATGCTATAATATCTTATATCAAGTTAATGAACCCACACTCGGTGGTTGCTCAGAGGGTATGTAAAACTGCATAATTAGTTCGCGAATTAACGAATGTGATGTGACGCGGAGCAGAGATATGGAAGATATGTGGAGTTAGGGAGACGAAGAAGAGAAGAATAATGGGGAATAATAATATAATAATATAATAATATAATAATATAATAATATAATAATATAATAATATAATAATATAATAATATAATAATATAATAATATAATAATATAATAATATAATAATATAATAATATAATAATATAATAATATAATAATATAATAATATAATAATATAATAATATAATAATATAATAATAATAATAAAAACAGAGCATAAATCAGTATTTCATATACCTAAATGGTCAAGAGTTATTATTTCCTTTACATTTTTGGTGATGTTTTAATTCATTTTCGAAAGTTTCCCTTACCCCAGGTTGTCGGAAGCTGTAAGATTGGTTCCAGAGTAAAGTTATTGACACTTTTAATATAATGCTTGAAAATGTTTGTTTATGAGGATTGCAATTTTTTGCGAAACATACTCTGCAACCTTCTTTATACATATTTTCAAAAGTTTTCTCTTTTCGTTTCTCTAGCAACTCAGAAATTATCATTTCATACGGCAGTAGAAACACTATACTGTTCACAGTCGTTTCGTTTATAAAAGTATTTTGTATTGAAAAAAATCTAATATAATTTTTCAATTATCTGGTTAATTTCCAAATTAACATCTAGCAGCATGAGGGAAAACATTCCGGGACATATACGGGGAAAGTTGATCCCTCAAAAACTGCAAATATATGTAAAATTAAATTGACGGGCCAATAATATTTCGCTACGGTTCAGGAGCTGTACGTTTGATGTCGGGATCCAGAATGAAGCTACTTTCACATTTAAAACAACGACAAATGCTGGAATATTCACATGAGCCCAGCTAATACAAATATAAAAAAAAATATAATCCAATAAATGACATAAAATAGAAACACGTAGAATACCAGAAATGCATCAACGACAACAACTACAAACTCTATTCTATTCATGTCACAAATTGTACTCAGTCATAAAAAAAATAGTACCATTGACAATGTCACTTATATTACTAGCCTAATAACAAGTATAGAAAATGTCGCAGAAGAGGATGAGATAGAGAGGGAGAGGTGGAAAGAGGGAGAGAGCGAGGAGAGAAATATAGGAGAGGGAGGAGACGGAGGAGAGGGGGGAGACAAAAGGGAGGAAGAAGAAGAAGAGAGAAGAGGGAGAGGAGCCGCGTCATTAATAGACACTAATAATAATAATAATAATAATAATAATAATAATAATAATAATAATAGGAGAGGAAGAGGTGATGGAGAAAGGGAGAGAGAGAGAGAATGAGGGAGGGAGGGAAGGGAGATCGAGAAGTACAAGAGGAACAAGATCAGAAAATGTGTATAAGCAAGAGGGTGGGAAGGGGAGCGAAAGATGGATCATCTCCGGGGGGTAACTGGTTTTTCTTGGACACAACGTGAAGACGCGGAGGCGCTAACTGCTATGACGGCGCCTTAAGAAGGAAGAGGTCCTTGCATCTCATCTGTTCGCCAGCTGTTTCCAAATGCTCCAATCTGACTGGTTCAGCAACTATTCTTACGACCTCTGGACCTGTTAATGTTCTCTAATCTTGTTCGCATGTCCTCTGACATCTCGCAAATCACTGGGGAACCCGAGTTCGCATTATTTTCTGATACTATGTTCCTAAATACCTAAATTTCTGCTGAGAGCCAACAATAAAGACATGCTAATGAAAATGAAGTTTTGAATGATGATTTTTCTTCATTTATCGAAACATTGAAGGAACGCATTTGGTTCGAATTTAAAAAAATATAATATTAAAGTTGTGTAGATATTTTAGGTTCATTTGTTTGGATTTATTCCATTTGATTCGCTATGTGTTCTCGTTACCTTCATTGTAAAATTTTCAAAAAATATTTTTTAATTGCTTAAAAATAATATTTGAAAAATGGTTGTTCGCCAAATATATATTGAATGAGATTATAATTTTCAGAACATTGTTATTCTGGCTTAGATATTTTATTTATTGAAAAATGCTTACACAACTTAATTTTGTATATACTACACTTGTTCGTACTACCTATTTACACTTTCATTCTATACAATTTATTTAAAATTTTACTCATGTCTATGACACTATTCAGTTTCACAGTATTACTCGTATTAACTAGAACATATACGTATGTGTTACCACAATTACATTTACCAAATAGAACCTTTCGATAGGGTAATACAGGGCGTGAATTTATCGTATTAAAGGGCAAAAAATAATGAAGATCTCTAACTTCATATTCGCTGTATCGTCTGCGCAACTGACAACGAAAACACTGTTAGCGACTTACACTTACTTCCGGAATTTCACTAGCTTCAATTCTCTGGCTGGAACAAGTAGTTACTGGCGCCAACGCAAGATGGCGTTGACGTGAATGTTCGCTTTTAGGTCGCGAGCAATTGCACGACTAGTGGAACCCCACACGACTTTCCGAACAGTTATATAAAATTACAGAATGTGCAGTTAAGTGAATTCAATCATGTAATATGTTCAAGTTAGTGTAAGGAATGCTTAGAATATTAATAAATGGCGACGACGGACATACTTTTTCTTAAGACATGTAACTTTGGATTCTAACAGACATAGCTCTGCAAAATATACGAAGACAATACCACTATATTACACCTACGTGCGTATATTTCACGAAACATACACGCGTTAGGAAATAAATGCACATGAAAATAACTTTTTAAGTGATCGAAATACAAAAATAGCATTTAGTATTATTGTTGTTTACTTGGAAAATATTCACAACGTAGGCAAAGAAAACTTTCTTGCGTAGTTGATGATAGATGATCTGAATCACAATAATGAGCTTGAGGTGTATACTTCATTTTATCAGGGCACATTTTGCTATTTTGTAGGCATGAACTCAATATCATAAATATTTCAATAAGAAAATGTTAACAATTATGTTTTCATGATCTTCTTTTGTGTTTGTGATAATTTTACGAATGAATGAAATTCATTACATTGATTAAAATCGAACAATCAAAATATAACAAATGAAACCTACGTTTTCTTCTATTTAAAAAATTGAAGCATTGCCTATGTGAACAACATTTTTAACAAAATACCTTTTGTTCCGACATGATGCATACTGAAGTCTGTGTTACAATATGCTGTGGTGTGATTTCAAGTAAAAATCACATTCAGAAGTCTGAGAGATTCTATATCACTGTATTACAGCATATATTTAAAACAACGTACTATATTTAACTTCCGCCTCAAGTGGCTCAGAGCACAGATCGCTGACTTCGCATTCGTGAGGCTTGGATTCAATCTCTGTGCCATCGGGATTTCGTGGTTTCTCTCGGGTATCCACGCAAATGCTGCGATGGTTCTACTGAAAGTCCAGGATCGTAAATCGACATCTCTAGCCGAGCAATTCTGGGTACTGAGGTTTAATCAATGCTACTTACATAGATCTATTTATATGGCGTTGATTTAATTCACGGCATATTCACTAAGTTCGCAACGCCAAAACACGAAAAAACATGTTTTTGTAAATGTCTTTAAATTCTTTAGTGGGATCCGAAAACAAATTATCCGTTCCCGGTGAGGAGACCGAGAGTCTTGAATGACACCTCATACGTCTCGATTGGTGCACGGGAAGTGGTCTAACCGTGAGTGATGGATCCGCACACTCACACACACACACACACACACATACGCGCACACGCATACTCACAGTTACTCAAATACTTTATAGGGATGTTATGGAATTACCGAATGTTTGCCATTTTAGTTTTTTCAATTGCATATTAGCCATATTGCCATGTAATTTGTTAATTTTATGCAGTGATATGTTTTATTTTTTTTAGCTTTATATCAGTTTATTTTTAAATATTTTTAAATCTTAGTTCAAATATTAAATTCACTTGTTATGGTTCACTCAATCGTCAATTTTTGTTGCCAGTCCGGCGGATTGAGTGAATCATTGTCAATTCTGATGAAACCTCAACAGAAGTAAAATATAACTCGTCTCTCTCTCTGACAAGTGCAAAAAGCATCCAGAGAGGGTTCGAAATGTACTTAACATATTAATTATATTTATTTCATAAAAATTTATTGTTGTTATTACGTTTAAGACTATGATTTTAGTTTCTGATTCTGGTGATAGTTTTACTTGTTTTTCCTTACTATTTATAAAGAATTTTGTTTTAAATTATTAGAATAAATTATTATTATGATTGTATTAATCGAAATTTATTGTTATGAGTAGTTTTAAGACTTTGATGTTTAGTTTCATATTGTAGTGATAATACTACTTGTTTTCTTCATTTTTATTAATATTTTTGTTTAGTGCAATTTATTATTACATGATTATTGTATGAACGCACATAGTATGATTGAATTTTCTGATGTAGATTTTATAAGCGTGCAAAATTAGGATTGGAACAAAGCAAGTAATAAAAGAATGCACAGTTATGCTATCATCAAATTTCGTAAAACTTTGGCATTATATTTCTTATGTTCTTATGCGATTAATTTCCCATGTCCATGTGCATTTTGTTTCGTAACAGAGGTACACTTAACTCGAAGCAGCCAAAACACCGCCAGCTGGACTAAAACGCGAGGACACACCGAAGTTAGAATCTTGATACGTGCGCCGGACGGCTCACGAAAGACAAATGAGCGGCATCGTGCGCGCGGCAGGCGAGCGCGGCATCTGCCACGCGACGCCGTCAATCCGCGAGGATTAATAACAGGTTGATCCGCCGGGTCGGCGGCGGCGGCGGCGGCGGCTTCATTGTGTCCGCGCGCGCGCGCTCGCGCCAGGGCACGGTTGGGCCGTCGTCGGGCCATGCAGCCGTCCCCCGCGCGCCGCGGCCACTCATGGCAGGCCGCGCGCATTATTTTAATATCGCCGCGCCGCGTCGCGCCGGCGAAAATAGATAACTCCGTCTGGTGTGTGGTTTGGGCCGGAGGTGCGGGCGTTGCGTCGCGTCGCGGTGGCGGCTCGACAATTGGCTGCGGCGGAGGCGCTATAAAAAGGGCGCGGAGGAGGTGGAGGAGGCGGAGGAGAGCGGAGGTGGAAGTGCCGGTGGTGGCGGTGGACGGGGTGATGGATGTGGTAGCAAAGGTGGGTGGAGGGATGGGGATGATGGCGATGTTGATGATGGATAAGGCAAAGGCGGTGGTTATGGAGGCGCAGGGTGAGGAATCGGTGGCGGCGGTGGGAGGTTGATAACGGGTAGTGGCAGAGGGCGGTGGGTGGTAGGAGGTGGGCGATGGGCATTGGGAACTTTGGTTGCAGATAGGAACTGGGTGAGGTGGGCGGTGGGTGGAAAGAGGTGGACGGTGGGTTTGGTAGACGGTGCAAGTGGTGGACGGTGGGCGGTGGGCGGTGGGTGGTTTGGTATAGGGTAGGAGTGATGGGCGATGGGCGGAAAGAGGTGGGCGGTGGGTGCTGGGCGGTGGGTGCTGGGCGGTGGGAGGTGGGCGGTGGATGGTTTGTTAGTGGATAGGGGTAGAGGGCTGTGTTAGTAGCGGTGGGCAAGGTAAGGAATGGGTGGTGGGAGGTGGACAGGCCGGGCGGGCGCGGGACGGGTGGAGGGTGAGATGATTGCTCGGGCCACCTGCAACACGGAGCTCCAGACGCTGCCGCAAACGTCGAGGCCACCGAGCCTCGCAGCCGGCGCCGCTGTCGTTGTAGATGCTGAGGAGAATATAATCGCTAATAATATTTGGCTCTCCTGCTCCCTTCATTTTCTATTCTCATCTTCTGTAATTATACCACTTGCTCATATTGTCTCTCTCGTTTGGCACTCTGCAATCCAGTCTCTTTTTCCGGAGCTCTTTTATAGCACACTGCGTCTTTGATAATTTAATCCTTTGTATGCATTTGGTACCTTTGCTCTGATTTAAAGTTTCTTCTTAGTTATTACTACTTGATTTCAAAATGTGATTTATTTCATTATTTACAAATAGTACTCTTTTTCTAAGTCCGTTCTCTATTTCTTTTTTCTTACAAACGTACCACGTAGGATTATGTAGTTTTCCTTCATCGATAACTAAAAAAGTGAAACTGTAACCAGTGCTGTATCTAAATGAACTTTGCTGAGTTTTGCTGAGTTGGTTACAACATAAATATGGAAGAAGGCGCGGATTAATACTGGGAGGAGTAGCTCCAAAACTGCTTGTGAATTAGAAGACGATGAATTATTTGAAATACTCTGGTAGACTCTTAGTACTTGGCGTCAAGGTATTAAGCACAAAACATATCATACCTATACCATTTGAGCTCGATCACTAAGCTTTTCGCAGAAATTAAGGTACGTAACCTTATAGTCGTACGATTAGAACGAAGAGAATTCATTTAAATAGTATTTTCGAATTCTTTTTGTGAAGTTCTCTTTTCGAACTATAACGAATGATAGATTAATAAATAGTTTTGAGTATTCATTTTTGTTATTTTTCTCGTCGCAGGTTTGAAAATTATAAACAAATACTGAAGATTATCGTAAAGTCAATTTTAGCAGTGGTTTATGGTTTATGTAAGAGAGTGAACCATGTATGCAGCCATAATTCAATTTGTGGTTTTCGAGCATATTTTTTTAGAAAGAAATTAATACCTGTATTTACAATTTCCAATTCACGCTTAAATTGAAAGAAATGATTTTCAGCCGTTTTGAGAGGTATAACCGGTTACTCAAAACCAATGAAACTTTTAATTTAAAATGAAAAGAGCAAATGTTTGCATGTTTTATTCCACCTATTTATATTCTGCGTGCACCGACTGAATTTTCATCCTCTGTGCCTGAGTTTACGTTACAGTTAACGTCATGCGACAGCATAACTCCAAGGAAGACGGCGTCCGCCATTAAACTTTAACGATTCAACTGTTGCGTTATGAAAGAGCAACGTTTTTGATAGTCTTGGAATGTAAAGAACTGTCATACAGTTTTTATACTGTACTAATTGTACTGTACTAGTATACTGTTTCACAGTATTGGTACAACTTTATTGCAGTAATGTGTGAGTGTATATTATTAGTGATTTTTGAACTGTGTAATGCTACTTTTTGGAAACCATTGGGTGGTTTTGTTTAGCAGTTTTCCTACTGAAGACCGCTAATGTAATTTTTGAAATGTTGAGAAGAAAAATGTCAGAAATGGTGAAAAAACCGTTCAGCCTGAGCCATTTGAGAGGTGTCTATGTTTTCATTTGATGTCCAGGAACTCGGGAAAAGTCCAAAAGCATTGAAACAGTTTCGATATGAACTGAAAAATTCAAATATTGGATAAGTATTGTTATTCCGTTTGTTTTCATAACGCGTGTGCCGGCTTAATGATACTCATGCGTCACTGTTTACGATTCACCTCACGTCACATGACAGGAAGATTCTAAGGAAGAGGCCGCCCGCCATTAAATATTTGGTTGTTTACGTGTAGCGTCAAGGAACAGGATTTTGTTATATTCTTGGTATGTAATGACCTGCTATACTGCATAAATATACTTTATGATACTCAGTATATGAATAATATCATTTGTGACAACTATTTTTAAAATAAGTAATTTATTGCAGTATTATTCGAGAGTATTTCATTTATTGTTTTCGGACAATGTACGTGCTATTCTTTGGAAAATCGCTTTGTACGGTTTTATACAGCAGTACGCATTTTTGCTGCCATTAACGATTTTGATATTATGCACAAGATACAACTTCAGTTATCATTTTTACACCGACCCAGAATTGACGTTCTCCGAACAATCTGGCCGTATTCCAAACCCAGCATATTTAAAATCAATTTTTTTAAATTTAAGAAGTACGATACATGAGGCGCCTATAACATTGTCAAAATTTTATCAAAAATGTCTACATTTAAAATGTCTGATTGAATATATCAAACAGGACAAATAATTTTTGTACAAATATGATTTTAATAAAGACCTCTACAAATTGAAAAATTGAAAAATTCAAATCTCTCGTGCCCCGATGATGAAGAGTGGTTCTTTTAGAAAAGGCTGAAATATTAGTAGATACAAGTTGTAATATACGTGCATATTACGCAAGAGAGCTAGGTCGAAATTACACTACATCCCGTACATGACGGGGACTTACACTTTAACACAGTTGGGTCAGAGGCCTTCCTCACAGAGATACAGCGATTCTCCTTCTTACGAACACACCAAATTACACTACACTGCCACACCGGCTGTCGGGAGCGGCCCTGGAGCTTAGAGCTTGTCCCGGCTGGGGTGATGCCCTTCTGGTGGGAGATACCTGGTGGGCGAAAACCTCTCTACCAGATGGTAAGTAGGCGCCGGATCTTGCCATCCAGCGGGGGAAGATCACCGCCACCTCTCGAGCCAAAAGCATGCACCAAACTTACGGGACTAATGACCTTAGACGTTGATGCGCCCCGCATCACAAACAATCATTTGAAATATTAAGTAGCAAACTGCCGTATTCGGCAGATAGCGAATTTTGCAGAACACGGATCCACTCTAAACGCCCCCTAACAATAGCCTCCTCCCCCGCAGCCACCGACGCTGACTCCACAGACCACCACGAGACACAGTCGACGTAACATCCGCCAACGCGGGCGAATCTGTTGCCAGCTGCCGCCTCGCGTCGCGTCGCGTTGTGGTGATCCAACAGATGCCTATGCAAATTTTTCAAATTGGGCCGAATTTGCATGAAAATGATCGTCGGCCGCCGCAGCCGTGATGATGTTGGAGGCGCTCGGAGACGCATGGGACGGCGCCACGTCCACTGTGGGCCGAATCGCGGATGCTCTGGAAATGTAAAATATGCCTCTCTCGTAGCAAATGGGTCAAACTTGAAATTAGGTTAGTGTGTTTTTGAAATGTATAAAAAAGAAGAGGAAGACTGGAGTACCGAATATAACAGTTTATCGAGCTTTCTGCTTTACTAAATGTCACAATCCGAATCATACAATAAACAAAGCCGCAGTAGACCTACTAGCTAGAAGAAATTACCAGGTACGCAGCCGTTCACAGTTTCACAGGTAGTTGTACAAGTTCTGAGCTAACAGTTCCAACAGAATAAACAAAGTTCTTAATGTAGTCGGCGTAATGGAAGCAGTAAAAATAACTATAGAGAACTCACTCAAAGTCCAAATCTAATCTGCTTTTTGGGTGTCAGGTCGCTTATTACTACGCGTTGCAACGCGTCGCCACGCGTCGCTGCTGCTGGTCCAGTCTCACTCCGACGGATTCCAGTTTGGTGGAGCGAATATTGCTACGCTGAACTGTAGGCTTCAAAACAGAGCGCGCGCCAACTTGGAAGCGCACATAGCAGTATTGTTTAAATTAAATAGGATGTTCAGTTGATCGTATTAGCTCACTCTTGAATGAAGACGTGCGCATTTTGAACTGCGCATTTCGCCTTAAGAAAGGTCACATAGTGGCGGCTGAAACGTTGCCACCGGTACCTAGGACGTGGCGTCTCCCGAACAGCCAAGTAGTTAATTACCTTAGTAGTTGATGCCCCCGTAAACACTAATAAATCAATCAATCCATTCAAGATCCGAAGAAAATGGAACTCATTACTTCTATCTCTGACTTAATTGTGGGTTAATATACGAGCGAGTTAATATATTATTTCAACCTTTCCCAGATATTACTCGTGTGGAGTTTATGATATTTGTCGAATTCTGATATTTTGATATCTTTTATGATTGTCATTTTAGGTTATTGTATAGCCTATAACAATAACAAATGCATTATTTTTCATTTTATTTATAACCACTATGTCAACCCAGGAGATTTCGTTTTTTTATTTTCTAGAAAGAGTGAAGGTGATTATTTGTAAAACGAACGAGGATTCCCAGTTAGTCTATATTTAAATGCCAATTGGCTGTAGGTGATTTTAGCTACTTTATTATGCCTCCCCAGGTATGCAATACTAGCTAGAGATAGGTATCGTACTATCATGTTTGGCGGTCTCGTTTAGTTAACTGCACATTCTACAGACATCCTTGACAGTGGTCTTCAGAAAATGTTCATCGTACGAGTTTTTATTACATCATCATAAGTTAGAGATCCCCCTACTTCAGGAAATAAGTATCTCAATTACTGGAGAGAGATATCTTTAACATCTGTTGATTGTCAAATACGCATCAACAAACAACCGTGCGAGCACGAAACACAGTCAGCAGTTTAATACATGTTAGCAACATTACAGATTAAATTTTACATTACAGTTATTTTTGAAAAGTGGCTGACACATTGTCCTATACAGAAGCCTCTGACCTACGTTTGATTATGTACACCAATTTAACCCCTGGATAAAATATATCATTCCCTGAATAAGAATTTCTGATGACAGATCTCTTTTTCTTAACATCCATCAATTACTCAAGTGTAATACAGAAAAGCGCAGAATCTGTGCTAAACGTAAGTACTAAGCAGGAATTTTGATTCCCTACGTGGAAAAAAAAGCTGGATGAAAACACTTGTCTTTTCAATTATTATGACGTAATCTGTACAAATAATGCGAGAAAGTATGTGCTGTTGTAACATCACTTGTTGTCATGTGTTTTTTTTAAATATTAAAACAGCAATTGAATATATTACGAGAAAATTAATATATATATATATATATATATATATATATATATATATATATATATATATATTGTAAAGTGTACTTTAACAATTTTCAAGGAAATGAAAGAGATTTAAATCAAGCGTATTTTGTACCGCGAGGTGCTGTAATATGGATGACTTTCTGGAATAATCTTTCTCTTCATTGTGATCAAATGTAAAATATGTTAGAGAGTGAGCTTGCAAACGTGCTGAGATGCATTGCCTCAAATCACGGAGGAAAACTCTTTACCTCTTATAGTCCATTATGCTGTGATATATGTATTTTTAATTGTGAGTAAACTTTGCTTTAAATATGAAGAAATCTTTTTAAAAAGAGACGCAGTAGCTCAGTGATAGTGCGCTGGCATCGTGGTGGGAAAGGCTTGGGTTTGAATCTCGACAAAGGTTGGAATTCTCATCTGGTGATTTCCATTCAGTGTGGCTCTGAAATCGACTCGGTCTCTTTCCAAGTTAGGGACACCAGGATCTTTCCTGGGGCTGAAGGCGGTCGGAGCGTTGTGCTCGCCACACAGCCTCCTTGTGCCGACGGCGACGAGTAGGTGGAGCCTTCGTCTTCCTCTCTTTGAGCCACATCGGCAAGTGCGCAATTGCACAGGGATATCTTCATCTTAACTTGTTTTTGAAAGGTCCTTTACGTGGCAGCCGGGAAGGGGGCTGGTCCAACCCGATAACGTAACCCTGACTCAAAGAAAGTGGATATACGAGAAAGTATGAGTCATTTTCTAGCACCGCAAATTTGCTCTTAATTTCTCGACGAGAGTATTTTGATTGCATGATGCAGAATGAAATACTTTGAAATAGATTTATGCTATTTTTGCAGTGTATTTAAAATGAAGATTTTTCCTTTTTTCGATTATAGATTTACCATAGGTTTTGTATCACTCGAAACTCTTCAACTCAATATAATTGGGAATATCACTACATTTTATGTAGCACGTGTTTCATCGAATTAATAAAATGCACGCAGTATATTCTTGAATAAAACTTATTTTGTGATATAACATTTGATGTGGTTCTAAAACATTTCAAGGCCTGTCGTTTCACATATTACTCATATTTCTCTGGGATTTCTTCTCCCGAGTGATGTTTTGGTTGGTTGGTCCATTTCAGTGTAGTATTTGACTTTAATTCGTATTTTTTTTATTTTTGAGTCTTCCGTCATTGCATATAAAAATTTACAATGAGAACACATTTTAACACTGAACACCATCAAAGTGTAAACGACAAAGCGTGTGAAACCCGCTTTGTCGCATTTTTCCACTTTGTGACTTTTGGCCTATTTCGGGCCAGTGTAAACTCCGCATGGCGGGAAAATCTGTCATGCCTCCTGGCGTTCTATGCCGGTGGGTGGTAGGTAGGCCAAGATGGACCGCGACGAACTGTGATATGGAAAGCTTTCTGGAACAATCTGTCCGCTCCGTTATGCTCTAATGTGAAATATGTTGCAGAGTGAGCTTGCCAACGTGTTGAGATGCATTGCCGCTAGTCTACGTTTACCGTCGAGGAACATTAATCACTCGCATCGTGACGTAAAAAATAATCAGGATACCGTCCAGGAATTTTGTCTCGTATCGAAAATATATTTCAAGCAGCCGTCTTCTTCAAAGATGAGTTTTATTTAAAATCAATGTTCATTTTATAGTTTACGTTACAACGTTTATTTTCATACAAAGATAAATAAAACTTTTCAATTGTATTATCGCCCTCACAGAGGAGAGAATGTTTTGAATTAAGAGCTGAATATTACATTGCCTTTTGAAAGAAACGTAGCAGGGTTTGAAATTATTTTTCCTTTGCAAAATAAGGTTAAAAAAAGCTTTTTCGTCTGTTTTATCACATTAAAATGACGTACAATTGTGATCTTCTTTTTTGATTCATTTTAATGAAAAACAAGAAAGTTAAATAAGTTTTAATTACATTTTAATTTCTATATAATAATAGTTCACGGGAGAGAGTTTCTGACATTCCTCCCCAAAGTATTTATGATCTAGGTCTTGATGTGTCTAGGTGCAGCCTCGTGAGTATTGTAGACGACATCACACAGACTCGGCGCAACGTTGCATTCTCAAGACCACACAAAATGGAAGGTGTGTCAGACCGACATTGTTTATCTTCTACAAAAAAAATTATCAATGAAACTGCACACCGCGCGAATGTGAAGCAAAAATTAGCCACTCGCATGTAGACGCCTTCTTTCCCGCGCCAGCTGCTTCCTTCGCAGTCACTTCACGGCCGGTATTTTATGCCAGAGTGCGTAAAGACAATGGGGGCGAGATCGCAGTTCTTTCACAATCCCTCGGCCTCGTCCCCCAGGTGGGAGACGCGCGGTTCGCAAATATTTCGGTAACTGGAGCGAAGACGGCCGACATGAAGGGGGCAGCGTGTGCCAACGCGCTTGTTCCTTGGGCACGCCGCCGCCACCGACATCACCGCCGCCACCGCCGCCGCCCCCATCGCCGCCACCGCCCCCCATCGCCGCCACCGCCGCCACCGCCGCCACCGCCGCCACCACCGCCAACGCCGCCACCGCCGCCACCGCGGCCTCCGCCGCCACCGCAGCCTCCGCCGCCACTGCCGCCATCGCCGCCTCCGCCGCCACCACCGCCAAAACCGAGACCGCCGCCGCCATCTCCACCGCCACCGCACAGCCACCGCTGCTGCTAGCCCAGCGGGCCAGCTGCGGGGCGACAGAACGAATAAGCCTCGAGCGAACGAACAATCGCGCAAGCGGATCTTAGCGCTCTCAGATGAATGGAGGTCCACGCCATGCGGAGCGGGGCGGTGGCGAGGACGGCGCGGGAGCGGGGCGGGGCCAGGGCGCGGGCAGGGTGGCGACGGGGCGACGCGGCGGCACGCGGCGGAGGCGGGTGGAGTAAATGGAGGGGGCGCTGAAGAACGAGGCCATGCGGCCGGATCGGGCGGCGACGCGGAACCCGTCTTCCTTGGCACCCCGCCGCACCCCTCCCCGCCACGTCCCCGCCACGCAGACGCCTCGCCGCCACCACCACCCGCCGCCGCCGCCGCCGCCGCCGCTGGCCCCGCCTCGCCCCGCTTTCCCTGCTCACGGACACACCTCCGCGACGTCCTTGCCTTTCTGAGCGGGTGAAAGTCCCGGCCGCTTCACGTCCATGGCTAATTAATGGGGATTGCCATAGCGCCGCGGCGGCGCAGGCGGCGGGGGCGAGCGCCGAAGGAGGGCGAGGTCCGTAGGAGGAGGGGCAATGGAGGTGGAGGTGACGGTGGTGATGGAGACGGCGACGTCAGCATAACAGATGGTGAAGGTGGCAGCGATGGTGAAGGAACCGAGGGGTATGCAGGAAATGACACATTTCGATGGCGGCAATGATGACTTTAGCAGGCGGTTATGACGGTGACGGGGACCAACCGACCTGAGAGCGGGAGCGTAAGTGGTGTCAAGAAAGGCGGAGAGTAGACGATGGTGATAGCAATGTTAATAGTGATGGCGATTATGGTAACAGGAACTAAACTTCTTGTATCGCTAACGGTATGAAAAACAGGGACGGAGACTATGCGTAGGGGGAAGCGTTGGATTGATTGATTGATTGATTGATTAGTGAGTTAACGGCTAAGGCCATTAGTCCCGTAAATGTAGTGACTGTTTTAATCGCATGAGGTGGCTGTGATTTCCCCCCTCCGGAGAGATCCGACGCCGACCTACGTACTCTTGCGGGTTTTCCCAACCAGGTATCTCCCGCCCCGGCAGAGCACTGCCCCAGGCGGAACAAGCTTCCTGGAATGGACACCCGGCATGCGTGCGTAACGTGCATTGCTCTTCAATGTGTAGGTAAGGGGTGTGGATAGGACAAGGTCGCGCCAAAAGTCGCGCGTGTTCTCGGGACTCGGAACCCAGGACCTCCCGATCAGAGGGACTGCAGCGATGTATATGACAGCGGGGCAGGTAATGGCGAAGTTGGTGACGGAGACGGTGTTTGCGGTGGCGGCGGCAGCAACGAGGACGGCGGAGCCAGCAACGCCGGCGGTGGCGCCCACGCTAGCTGAGCTGAGGTGGTGGCTGCGAGGGCGGCGGAAGCGATAAAGGCGGGGGTGGGGCGCGGGCGGGGGCGGAGTGGGACGCAGTAAAATAGAGTCGCGCGTGCAACGCCACACCTCGCGCTCACGGCCGACTGGATCGCTGTGGCGCAACTTCGCGAAGCGCGGAGTTCGTAACTCGCGATCCGCTTTCCTGATTTTGCGTTCACTCTCAGTTAAGATTATGAGTTGGATGTTGCAATCAATTTTACGTCATATTCATGGGTTAGGAGTGTGAAGGTTCCCATGCCAAGATTCTCGTCAAGAACTTTAGTTCATAGACATCAGTTTTCATCGCAAATATTCTCAAAATTGACACATATGAACTAGAGTTCACATATAAATACAATGACAATTTAATTATTCAGCAAAGAAAAAAGAAAAAGAAAAATGATTGTGTAACGCTCCGGGACAGTTAAGAAATGAAGACCTTAAAAACAAAACTTAAGTAATAGATGCACCCAACTAAGCAAGAAGAATAAAATGGAGATGGGCAGGACACTGATGATGGATCTGCAGAGGTGAACACACATAACAAAGCATGGAAGCCTAAAACTGGAAAAACAAATATTGGTCGCTAAAAAAAGGTGTTGGACGCCGGTGCAATGAAATAGAATAGAAAAGGTACCTCCAATATGCGGACAAGGATAGCAAAGTGCTGGGATGAGTTGAAGGAATTAACAACCACGGAAGTCAATATATGAAATTATATTAGATTGTACGTTGGTAAATGTTTATATAATGAAATGAATGATTACTAATATAGTCAGTCATAATTCCAATCCTACAATGTTTTCTGTGAAAGGCTGCGTCTTTGATTGTGCACTTAGTTCTAAGGACATCGTAAATACATTAGATTGATTATACAATGTATCTCAAAATGTATATGTTTATTTTTGACGAATAAAATCCACATTACTATTACAGCGTTTTCACTACTGCTTATGCAGTATAGAGAATGTATTGTAATGCTGTGGAAAAAACGGCAGTTTTTCGTCAGAAAAACTCGTATTGCCGAGCCCTTGCAACGCAAAAATGGATTAATCTTGTCCCTATTGAAGTAAATAAAAAATATCTTCTTATAATAATTTAACAGTATTTTACTCTTACCCTATCATTATTCTCCCTGATTTAATTATTTTGCTCAGCTTTGGTTATGCTACAAATTTTCGTTAATGTCTTTTTGCCACGTATTGCCTAATCTTCCCTTCTAAATATCTACAGCAATCTTGGCGTTGTCAATGAAGTCAGAGACTGTTCCAGGAGCTCTTCTTACGTCTACGCTTAATTTAACTTATAAATTTCTACTTGCAGTCGCGACCTAATTATCTCGCAAATATTACGGTCTTTTCTCCAATAAATGGAATATTAAATTAATTCCCTTCTCTTATTGCACGTGGACAACATGTCCATTTTATATCTTCATGAACTAATTACGAAATGTTTCTACTTATCGCTCTGATGGCCATCGATCCTCCCTCTACCTAATCTGACAGAGTACTGATAAAAAATTGTTCGCTTGCACTTCCTATCTGGCCTAACCGGTTCACTTGTTTCATTGTAATTATATATATATATATATATATATATATATATAAGCGAAGGAAGGATAAAAAGAAGAGAATGCGCTCCGCTCAGATTAGTATGAAGTATTTTTTCTGGATCCATCCTTTTAAATGGAGAGGAAGAAATAACGGATACGACGAATCCGAGCAGCTACCTCCCTACATTGCCACCCAGCCGATAGCATCTCCCAACCCAGCTACTTAGCTCGTGTCGAACATCCAATGGGACTCGTACACAGAACACTCGTACACTCTTAGTTTACGTAGTTTTAGTCCCACACTCCCAATCACGTACGACAATCGCACAGTTAAATCCAAATAATTTAGAACACGGATTTTCACATCCTTGTGAACATTTTTTTTCTTACTGGTGGTAATAAAATGTTCAATACGTGGCCGGCCAAGGACGTTCTAGGAGAATTGTATAGAAGTATAAAATTATCTATACTTTGCCTAGAGCTGGAGAATTATTAATCATTGCCCACATGAATGTTTTCTAGACACGATAAATGTCAAGTAAAGAGTTCCTGCTTCCAGTTTATTCGAGGTTACATATCATTCTAATGTTTGTACATCTAGAGAGTTCATATGCTCCCGCACGCTACATTTATTTTTACGAGTAATTGCAGACGTGACAGTTTGCAAGGTGCAAGCGCGGCTTAACTCTGCTTTCCTTATATGTGAAAACGAGCCTGCTCAATGCACTTTGGCACGCCGCCAAACAAGATTAGGGTTCCATAAAAGTCATCACCGGTAGCATAAGTCTTTCAAATGCATGACGGTTCTTACGTTTCGAATGTGTTAGATTATGTAAAGCGAATAATACAAATCGATATGAAATGCCTCGTAAATTCTAGATAAACCAAACAAATCAGTTTGAGAGAGACGATTTGCCAAGTACATGTTCTACCAACACAGAATGCTACATCCATAATTAATCTGTTTCTTGTTATTTTGAGAGAAATTGTTTTCCTTTATTAACAAAAGTAATTTTTAGGCTTATATGCTTTTGGTTTTACCGATAGTCTAGTATATGAAAAACTGGCGATTAATCATAATTTACACTACTAATTTACCATGTGTGCTGAAATTGAAAGTTACTTTTGCACCTTCTGGCCATGTGAGATGTATCTATGTCTTCTTCCAAACATTGTACCTCCGGAAAAATCCAAAAACATTTTCGATTTTGACTGAAAAATGCAAATATTTGAATATATGATGCCTATAACTATACAAAATTTTTGCAGTGTTAGTGATGACTGCTAAAATATTTAATTTATTGCTGTGTTTTACGTGAGACTGTTTGATTTGTTGCTCTTATTGTGCTTTGAATGCAAAGGGTCCAATACGTTGAAGATATTTTCTTTGCGGAGATGATAAGATCCACTGATTACGAGCAATAAACCAAGAGTGTACAAAATTCAGTGACGAGTATGGCGTAAATTCCTTTTTGTGCAATGTTCAAAATCACCTTCGGTTGATCATAATCTAATTTAATTTTGCTTTGTCCTACATCATTAAGTGATTTTCCTGATTTTGATGGAAAATTCAGTGCTTTAGTTTCTGAGTAAGGATTACGCTGAAAAGGACATTATTCTCTAATTAAAAATTTCGACGATAATAAGAACTCTTCATGGTTGTACCATTACCCCTCCGTACGCATGATGACTTCATTTTGTGATTCAACTTCTTTTTGAATATCATCTTCATCGGTCAAGCTTCAACTTAGTTCCAGCGCTAATATATAGTCCCATCTTCAGAATCTTCTAACCTCAACATCTTCCCATCCTCGACATCGTACCATCATCTACCTCGCTCCGTAATCACAATTGTTTTATCTTCAACATCGCCTCATCCTCCAGCTTTGACGCCTAGTCCCAACATCGTCTCGGTCAAAACACCCTCGCAATCTGAACAACGTCCCAGCTTCAACCTCGCCCTAGTCTCAACCTCATCCCTGTCTCAACGACTTCCCGCACCCAACCTTAACATTATTCTCGCCGTGACCCTTCTTCCAACTCCAACTTCGTCCTCATCTCGGCATTGTTCTCCCCACAAATTCGTCTCTGCCGTAATTCCATTCACGCCACATGTGTGCACCCGCCTCGTTTCTTCCCCGCCCCGCCCCATCCTCGCCTTGGCGTCACCGCGGGGCCCAGCGAGGCCGAGCGGGGCGCCGGCGCGCATTGTGTGCAGCGGGAGCGTATCACGGGGGCGCCGCGTCATCGCCGGCGATTTATTAATCGGCCGCGCAGGCGCCCACGCCCGCCCCGCCCCTTCCCCGCACCCTCCCCGGCGCCTCGGCACGTCAGCTGTTTCTCCCGTTCAGGCCGCGCCGTCGCAGGAACTACTTTGGCGTTGCACCGGTCCGCATTTGTGCACTCACGCTCACCTTCACTCAGTTGTGAAAATTGAGTAATGACTTGATAAATGATTATAAAATGAAATGATATAATTGACTTGTCTTTTTATATTTAATTTAAAACATGAATAATATGTTGCTGTGGGAAGAGAGAGAGTTAGCATTATCATTGTTTCTTAGATATGTGTAACGTTATGTATTAACGTCGTGTATTATAAGAATAACATGTTGTGTAACTATAATATGACTAATTCTTGCATAAACGATTTTGGAATATTTTAAAATCCATGTTTTAGGAAAAAGTTTTAACAAACCATCAAAGTAACGATCGTTTCAGTTCACTAACACAATTACAATAAAAGGGAAGGGAATGGAATACGGTATCTAATACATGCACTTAATAACCCATAACTAATGTAGTCTCCGTTGATCACCCTTCGAATCTCCAAGACGATTCATTCATTCTCTAAATGCACTTTCCTTAGCTTATTTCATTAATGACAATGAACTAACACCCCACATAATGAAATACTGTTCCTAGGATCCATATTTGATTGTAATTTTGAATATATATATATATATATATATATATATATATATATATATATATATATATATATATTGTGACGTACCTGGCAATGCCGCCACTGGGACGTACCTATCAGTGCAATACACTGTTCGGGCGCCAGCTGTGACGTACCTGGTGATGCCGGGTATTTCACTGCAATAAAATCCTAATGGAGGGTATCTTTTCCGTGAATGGGTCCCTGAGGTAAGTTGGTATAACATTGGGAAAGTTAATTAGAAAAGAAAATACAATCATGAACAATGTTTATTTACAAGCTGAATTCGTTAAATACATGATCTGACAGTATTTATACACTCTCCCTTGGTACCAAGATTAGGTGTAATATGCATTTATCATACCTTCGGGGCCCCGACCAAATACCTTCGATGCTTGGAGCACGGCTCGTGTCGGCAGGGGTCGCCGACCTCGGCAGCAGCTGCGTGCCGTCGGCGGCCGATGGCGGGGCGGTCGCCCCGGCTGGTAACCTGGCGAATTCTTCCTTATGCAGCTCCTGGCACCTCGGCGCCCCACCTTTCTCTAATTACCTTCCGTCGCTGAACTTAATTACTCAACCCGCGGCTGCCACACGTGCTGGTCACAGTTCCGCGCAACACAGTTTCAGTATTGTTCTCGCCACACTAATTAATACGAGTGCAAACGGTCGTTCTGCCGGCACTGATCTTTCGTTCTAATAACACTATCAATATTTACTTCGCGTATCTATTGTTTGATATTTGCTACGGCTTTATAATCTGCACCGCATGCTCCCTTAGTTCATGCACTAGCGGCGAGCTCTTCGCCACACGTCCGTGCGTTCCGGCCACTTCTCCGCAACACACGTCCGAACTCTTCGCCGCTCCGCTAACGTCTCTACTGCCCAGTTTGTAACCGACATTCTCACGCTGTCCTCGCGGCGGCGGCAACGGTGGCGGTAGCGACCGTTGCTGGCTCCCGTCGTTGTTCGCCGCGCTTGGCGTACGTACCGCGCAGTCCAAAATATATACTGATTACTTACACTAATATTCTAATTAGTGTAAGGGAACACATTCTGTGTTTCAATATATATACATAATTAAATGAATCGTCATATTACAAAGATAAACATACTTGTACAATTAGAATTTGTGATAATTAAGACATCAAACAAACGAAACTTCAAAATCCGGGACCTATCGTCTTCACCACACCAAACTAACCTTTGTTGGAAAAATATAATAAGTAATACATCTGCCATTTTTCCTCGGCTCAAAATTAAATAAGCAACTCATCATCATACTCGTATATCTGCTTCACTGTTTATTTGCAACAGAAGTTGACCCTGCGGTGCACCGCTTTGGACAAATGTCATCCTTTGTTTGGCTCTCGCGAGCGCGTTTGTCTTCGCTCCTCCGCCGCCCCGTCCCCACCCCCGCTCCCACCCCCGATCCCACCCCTCTCCCACCCCTCTCCCACCCCCGCTCCCACCCCACTCCCACCCCTGCCCCGGCCTTCCGCTCTGCCCGCCTTCCGCTCTGCCGGCGGCGAGCACGCTGAATGGGCGGCGCATTTGCATCGGTAGCCATCAGCTGCGTGGCTCGCCAGTGAAACGCCAACACTAATTTGTAGGTTATTCAGACACTCGAACCGCAGGGCACCTGCAGCAAATGCTCGGCCGTGTATCGCAAACGCGCAACGCCGTCCGCATCCACCATCCAGTTTCGCACGCGTCAGCGGTCTCGCCATTTCATGGTTCATCTGAATTTCCCCGCCCGTGCTCACGCCTCCTTGCGGATCCCCATCAACACTCCCGTATCTGCTCTCCCACTTCAAGGTTTCCCCCCGTTCTCCTTCAGCCTTTTCTTGGATCCGAACACGCCCATTCCTGCTCTCGCCTTCTCACGACTCCTCTCCAGCACTCCTGATTCGGATCTGCCTTCTTACAGATCTCTGCAGTCCCAATCCTGCTCTCGACTTCTCAAGGATCCTCATCAACCCTCTCATCCCTGCCCCCGACTCACGGATCCCCACCCACGAGGGTATCTGCTTTTTTACAGATCCCACCAACACTCTCATCACATTTCTCACCTCCTCACGGATCATCACCACCACACTCGTCCATTCTTTCTCCTGACATATTCCCACTCTCACTCTCCCAATCCCACCCACACCCCCTGCCCCGTTCCATTCCTGCTCCATCTCCGCCCTCACCATTCGCGTAGTCGGTGCCACCCGATGCACCGCCACCCTCTCCTTTGGCGTCGTCACCGCACCTCCCCTGCCCGCGCACTGGCTCCCATCCACGCAACTACCTTCGTCTTCGCGCCCGTCAGCGCACCCACCTCGCGCTTGTTCGCGCTGCCGATGACAAATGGGAACACGGCGTATCCAGCACTCCAGCGCGCGATATTCACATCAACGGCATGTAAATCGCAATCTCAGGCAGTACGTAGCGCACGATGGAAGGAGAAGGCATACAAGACTCTACCACTACTACTTACTCATATTTTATTCCCCGGGTACGGAACAAGAAGAGCGGTGTTTAGGTGTCGTATTTCTGTCCTTTTAGCTTTCTTATTTCTAATTCATTAGCAACGAAGACTGACATATTGCTGAGATTTTGGATAGTTAAACATTTTAATTCTACACGTATATTCTTCTTTGTTGTATTGCGATAACATTATCCATCCTGTGACGTTCGTATTAAGAGAAGTGGGGTGAATAAATCACTTTTGGTCATCCCATTCTTTGATGGTGGTACTACTAACCTGCCTTGTAAATCGGTGCCCTGCAGAAGAGTATTTAAACCTGAGAAGCACAGCTGACTGAGGATGTTCAACCCTCAATCAGCTCAACGTTAAACGCGTTGATTGTAAATAGGAAAATAATCGTATGGATCGTGCATAGTAATTAAATTCGTAAAAGATAAGATTGAAAATGTTAGAACAATATTATAAGTAAGTAACTTTAGTTGCAATGAGGTTTTTTGTAATTATTTAAGTACAAACAAAAATAAACTCTGATCATTGACGATCAAATTCACAAATAAATCCGTACTTATAAATAAAATAGTACTTCAATTACATGCGACATTTCACAGTAAACATGATTTTGAATACAAAGGTTACAAGTGAACATAGCAATGCTACAAGAATGTGTTGCTTTGGATATAATTTAAATAAAGGTTTGAATAGCAATGTATGAAGGATAATATAAACATTAGCGTAAATTATGATAAATTTCTTTATTAGTAAACATGCAAATATATGTTTGAATAGTTTTCCATATCGCCATGCTAATTACAATTCTCGTAACTCCATATTCCCTCCTCTATTTTCTGTCTACTTCACGATAAAAAATAATTATAAAAGAAGAGTAATAAAAGTAACTAATAAGCAGAACATCTTAAATAATTGAGTTCCCAAGTACTTATAAGTTCAACAAGAAAGGAAACTAAAATTCTGCTTCCCATCTATGTTTATTTTTTATTAACGATTATTATTTATTTTACGAAACCCTCCGATCTGATATTAGAAGGTATGCTAATTAGTGTGACGACATTATGAATACGTCGTAATTAATATCAACATTGGAAAGAAAAGTTGACATCTTCAACGCATTGACTTTTGGAGTCATAAAATTGCATCTCTTATAAATAATTTTCAATATAGTAGAGCATCAATAATGTAGGTGTCAAAACCCAGAGCGTCGATTCAAACTCAATTTTGGCCAGAAACAATCGCTTGAATACAACATTTGTACGTATCACAGACAAGAGTAGTAGGAGCAAAACAATGTTTAGTTCAAAAGAGTACTCATAGATCTAGAAGAAAGTTCTTAGAAAACGCAGATTGGAGAGCATCTGAGTGAATTATGAACGATCTTAACAAGATATTTTACGTTGAAAGCAGCTAAAGAATTTTTTATTGGTTCATTTCAATAATCCGGACTTGATAAAACGAAAGAGGCAATGCACGAATTAATCCAGATTATCGATCGTGTTCTGTTCGGCGTTGGGCCCCAACTAACATTTTTCATTTTTCAAATTATTGTTATTAAATTTGTTAACGGCTTCTTGCTACAAACCAACTTCGATTTTTTCGACCAAACCTTGCTACGACACCATAAAAAATGTAATAGAGCGCCCCAAAATGTGAACTACTGTTAATTACACATAAAAACCACAACGTATGTCCCTTCAGGGGTAATGCATGCTGGTAGCATATCTTGTTGGTTGTGTGCGTACCTACTCCTTTCGTTATACCATAATCTGTGAGTAAAATTTTTACTTTAAATTCTTTTCAGACAGCCCTAAAAGCAAATTATTTTCGCATACGTAGCATACAGATTTTTGTGTCAATAGGGTCCTAGAACTCGTACAAAACTCTCCGTCATCTTTTCTTGTAGTATTCCCTATAGTTATGTTCTTGAAGTATGAGCGTTGTCAGTTACGATCTTCGTGTTTGCAATATCTTCGCATGAGTTGAAAGATCTCCAAATGTATTGATAGTAAATTAAACAGTACAGTAAATAGCACATTGCATTATAGTGATCACTGTCGCCGGTAATGATGAAAGGATAACAGGATTCATGTAGGTGAAGAGGAATGCGTCTTTGAAACCCTACCACCGCGTAAATGAATGATTACCAATGGATGAGTTAGCGCAACACGTGTACCGAAGCGTAGCACGAAGTAAATACGCACGTTGTGGCAAAGTAACATATAGTTTCTGGATAATGAAATTGATAAAATATCCTACAAATGCTTGCTGGGATGAGTAGATATTTTGAAGGATGGTTTCTACCGATATAAGATTGCGAAAGTTGGACGTGCGATAGATATGTGGTACTTTCTGTTATGACTCATCAACGATTCTGTTTTGTTCTTTCAAGTTCTGCCTTGATCTAGCGGGTGCAAGAAAGAATCAAATTCTGACGACAGAATCATCTCCATTGGCATGGGAACTTTGCAACACCAAATTTGTTTTAGACCACATCTTTAAAGTGTGCCCCATATATGACCATTAGAGGCAGTCGTTTGTATTCGAAGACGATGCAATCATACATTCATCTGGAGATCAAGATAAAATAATAAACTTTTGTAAAGCTATTAATATATTAACTAAAATTTAGCTCCATTGTTTTATATAAATTTATCCCTCTCAACTATTATTTAATAACAGTTAAAGTACATTCTAAAATTTCATAATTTCTGTAATTACACCATAATGTAGTACACAAATTGTAATACTCACTGATAACCAAATCGTTGATGAGGTTATAAACAAATTTAATTACAAAAATTCTGATGGAAGGAAAAGAGAATTTCTTGGCTGGGGTTCCGAAGTCGACAGGGGTATACAAAGTTTAGAACAAGGCCCTACTTCGAAGAGAGCTCTCTTGACGTCAACAGCAATTAATGCGCTCAAAACGCGATAGAAAAAATGTGCGATACGAAGCTAAACATTGAGCCATAGGTTGAAGTGAATGGAGAATCGGGGCTTAGCGAGCTCCGATGTTAAGTGCTCTGATCGATTGTTTTCCGTGATTTCTCCGATCCGGATGAGGCGAATGCCGGAGCAGTACCCTACTTAACGGGCCACGGACCGCACACGATATTTCCTTTCCCTTCCTTGCAGACCTATCCTCACCCCTTACACACATGTACACTACACTATCGCAAATGCTGGATGACCAATCGGGAGCTTCGAGTTTGTCCCGGCTGGGTCGATGCCCCGCTCGTAGGAGATACCATGTTGGAAAAATCCCCACTATCTGACGTGTAGGTCGGCGCTGAAACTCACCACCAAGCGCACTTCGATGCACTACATTAAACGATGAAAGAATTAGAAAGCAAAGAACTGATGTAGGCAAATTCTCCTTTGTGAATCGCACTTTAGTAGATTGGAATAAACTACCTGCAGAAGCACTAGAGGCTCTTCCTTCTAATGTAGCCAAATTTAAAAATATGCTTCATTCCATCTAGATCATCTCGAATAATACTGACTGAGACATTTATCTTTATTATTATTATTATTATTATTATTATTATTATTATTATTATTATTATTATTTGTTAGTTTGAAGGCTTGGCATCTAAGGCCTTTAGCCTTTTTACTGATTGATGTTATGATTAATCATATATTAACTCTAAATTTTGAAGAAAAGATTGGCTTCTTTCAAGAACTGTATTGTTTTGTCAGTTGCTGTCTTGTCGGTGCCGAGATCTATCTTCATGTTGCCTCTCATGCCGCATCTGTGTCTAAGTCTTGAGAGATCTACGCAGTCTGTCAGGATATGTTTCACTGTCAGTAGTCTTCCGCAGCTGCAGATGGGTTGTTCTTCATTTCTTAACATGTATGAAGAAGTCATTCTTGTATGGCCTATTCTTAGTCGGGTTATGCACACTTGTTCTCGTCGAGGGTAGCTGACATTTGGTGACCATTTCCTGATATTTTGTTTAATGGGGTGTAGTTTCGTGTGAAGACTGTTCCACGTGGTCTGCCATTCTGTGAGGATGCACTTCGAGACAGCATTTCTTGCATCCTGAGGTCGTATTTCAATATCCATTTCTGATTGGATGTTCCCGGCATTTCGTGCTGCAGAATCGGCTTCTTCATTGCCTTGGATACCAACGTGTCCAGGGCACCAGATAAACGTAACTGATGCTCCTCGCTGCTCTAATTTATGGCATGCTATGAGAATCATTTGTAGCAGTGGATCTACAGTTTGGCGCCTGTCTATTGCAGTGAGAAGACTTAGAGAGTCTGTGCAGATGACGAACCTTCCTGAATCGAGAGTTTCACAGTGTCGCAAAGACTGCAATACTGCATATAATTCGGCAGTGTACACACTTGCTTCAGGTGGTAGCGCCCAAGCCCTCGACAAGTTCTCAGTTACAAATGCGCTTCCAACCTGATGTTTTGTTTTTGAACCATCTGTGTAGATTATGATGTGATTTGTCATGTATTCTTCGAGAACTGATTGAAATCTAACTTTTAAATCTATGGGAAGGCATTCTGTTTTCTTTACACTGGTAGTATCGAGTCTTACTTCTGGCATTTTCAACATCCAAACTGGAATTTCATATGGTTCGTGTTTCAAAACTGGTGGTAGGACGATGTTGTAGCATTTGGCTATCTCGATTGCGCGGATGTTGGCTGGACGAGTAGCTGAAGGTCTTTGATTGTAAATATTTACTAGTTTAGGTCGAGTCATCAATGAGTGGTTTAAATGTTTTGGTAGAGACAGCAATTTTGATCTATAGTTGAGTAGGATTGTTTGTCGTCTGTGATGTAGCGACATGGTGCTGGTTTCACAGTAGAGGCTTGAGGAAGGACTAGTGCGGAACGCGCCAGATGCATATCGGAGGCCTGCATTGTGAACGGGGTCTAGTTTCCTTAAACTTGATTGTCTGGCTGAGGAGTACACTGCACATCCATAATCTATTTTGGACATCACCATGGATTTGTACAGGCGGAGTAAGATGTCTCTATCTGCTCCCCAATTTATATGGGAAATGCATCTTATTACATTCAGAGCTGTTTTACATCTACGCAAGGTGTATTCTATATGCTGTTTCCATGTTAACTGCCTATCAAAAATCAAACCAAGGAATTTTGCCGTTTCATTATATGTCAGTTGAACACCATTCAGCGTCAGCTCTGGATCTCTGTAACTTTTTCTTTTCCTACTGAAGTGAACGCATTTCGTTTTGGCTGCTGTAAATGAGAAACCAATGTTTTTTGCGTTCTGTACTAATTTATTGATGGCATTTTGCATTTTGAATTTGACCATTCCCAGTGATTTGGCTGAGTAAAATATAGCAATGTCATCTACATACATGCATTTTCCTATTGACGCTTCTATGCCGTCAAACATCCTGTTAATCGCTATGATAAAGAGCGTGCCACTCAATGGAGAGCCTTGCGGTACACCGTTCTCTAGTACGTAGCTTTCTGAGATAGACTGCCCAACGCGAACTTTGAAAGATCTAAGGAAACTCAGGAAGCTGGATATGAATTTTGGTAGATATCCTCTTATTTGCCAGTTATATAGCTGTCTCAGAATGTTATGTCTCCAGGTCTTATCGAAAGCTTTTTCCAGGTCAAAGAATACGGTAACCATATGTTTTCTTTTGATGAAGGTATTCTGAATTGCATTTTCTAGATATATTAGCTGATCGATTGTAGAGTGATGTTGTCTGTATCCGCACTGGTGTATGTTTAGGAGGTTGTTTCTTTCGAGATACCATGTTAGCCGGTTGTTGACCATTTTTTCCAATATTTTTCCTAGACAGCATGTCAGCGATACCGGGCGATAATTTTCAGGATTTAATGGATCCTTGCCTGCTTTTAAAATTGGAATTATTATCGCTTCTTTCCAGACTTTGGGGTAATTACTTTGTGTCCAAATGTTATTGTATATATTTAGCAGAGTGGACAGTATTTTCTTCGGTAATCGACGTAGTATGCTGTAAGGGATATTGTCTGATCCTGCTGCGGTGTCTCCAGCTGCATTTATGGCGTCTTGCAATTCTCTCCATGTGAAAAGAGCGTTATATGGCTTATCTATATTGGTTGTAAAGTCAAGTACTTGTTCTTCTTCTTCTTTCTTTTTGTCGAGAAAGTCTTTAGGATAGCTATTTGTGCCACTGGCTTTGGAGTATTGGGTCGCTAATGCATTGGCTATTTCGTCAGGGTTGCATATTAGTTGTCCTTCGTGTTCAATGCATGTTATTGGACTGAAAACATTTTTCCCAGCTATTGACCGGATTTTCTGCCATATTTCCGTGACTTTGGTCGTCCGAGTTATGGTGGTTACGTACTTTTCCCAGCTTGATCGTTTTGCTGTTAGTATTTGTCTGCGAGCGAGCGCACGCAGACGCTTGAAAGCAATAAGATTGTCTTGGGTTGGTGCACGTCTATATCTATTGAGGGCTTTTCTTTTCTCCCTTATTGCTTCTTTGGTCTCCGTATTCCACCATGGTACTGGAATCCTAGATGAGCGGCCACTGGTCTGTGGAATGTATTTTACAGCGGAAGATATGACAGTGTTGGTGAAATCGGTAACGTCTTCCTCGGAGTTTCCACTGACATTTATTGGTGGTATATGTCTGGTGAAGCTGGACCAGTCTGCGCGGTTGGTACACCAACGTTTTGGTAAGTGTACTGTGTTCTTTGGCATGTTTGATGATATCAACAGAGGAAAGTGATCACTCTGATGAAGATCTGGCAGTGGTTTCCACGTCAGCCGAGTTGCCAGATTTGGACTACATATTGAGAGATCTATGGCTGAGAATGATCCATTTCTAGCATTAAAATGAGTGCTTGCTCCTGTGTTTAAAAGTACGTATTCGTTGTTAGGTAGCAGGTCATCGATTCTGCGACCGAAGTCATTTGTCCTAGAACAGCTCCATGTGGTACTGTGAGCATTGAAGTCGCCTAGAATTAGAAATGGAGTCTGTAGTTGATCGATCAGGTCTTGTAGATCTTCATTTCGCCATGAGGCATCGGGTAAGTATATGCAACATACCGTCATCTTCAATGGCTTGTATAGGGTTACAGCTACGGCTTGTAGAGGTGTGTTGAGATCAAGACGACTAGCAGGATGAGTATTGTTGATCAATATGGCAACACCACCTCTAGCTCGTCTATCAGGTTCTACGTCACTGCGAAAGGTTTTATAGCCTCTAAAATTGAAACGGTCTTCTGGTTTAAAATGAGTTTCTTGTAAGCACACACACATTGGTGTGTGATTGGCCAGTAGCAATTTCAGCTCACAGTAATGCAAGATACAGCCGTTGATATTCCATTGAATTATATTTTCCATGGTTGGAATGGGGTTTTTCTGCTGTAGGATGCGTAGATCTTGCTTATTTTCTTGGTTTTCCTTTTGGCCATCCTTTCTTCTTTCTCTTCTTACGCGGGGTATTACATAGATCGATGGATTGGTAATAATTATTTTCAGCACTTACCATCGAACTTGTCTCAGAGCCAGTGGTATTGTCTTGATCATTGGTCATTGATTTCATTTTTTGTTTGAGGAAGTTGTCTTTGGTGTGCTTAGGAGAACGAGGCGATCGACTTCGATAGCCTGTTGTCGATTCTTCTTTGCTGGGTATGGCTTCAGGCGCAGCTACTGGATTTCTGTCTGCCTCATTTGGTGGGGGACTTGAAGATTCTTTTTTATTTACCATTTCACTTTGAGTGTTTGTGGTTAAGTCTTCTGTGTTGATTTTGTTCTTGTGAATTTCATTAAAGTACTTTTCTATGCATCGGGTTATTGCAGGCATTAGTTCTTTCACTACTAAAGAAGGTAAATTTGTGTTTTTAGTAACTGCTTCCACGTATGTAATATTTCCTTTATCTTCGGGACACACAAGTTTTTTTGCTTCAGGATAGCTGATCTTCTGTCTGGCTTTAACTTGTTGTATTGCTGCCTCCTGCTTATATACAGGTCAGTCTCTCGACCTCGATGAATGTTGTCCACTGCAATTAATGCATTTGATAGGATCTAGGCATGGATCATCACTATGAAATGGCTTACCACAATGGCATACTTTGATTCTCGCACATCTAGATGCTGGATGTCCAAATCGTAAACATTGGAAACACTGCATTGGTTGAGGAATGAACATTCGTACGGTTAGACGATGAATGCCTGCTTTAATCTTCTCTGGTAACGTACAACGCTTGAACGTCAGGACATGGGACGCAGAAGGAATTATCTGCCCATCCCGCCTCATTGTTAGCCTACGACAGGCAATGACTCCTTGAGAAGCTAGTTCTTGAACTATTTCCTCTTCACTGCAGTTTAGTAAGTCACTACAAACTACAACACCTTTGCAGGTATTCAGTGTGCCGTGAGCACTTACTTCAACATCTATAGTGCCTATTTTCTTCAATTCTAGTAACTTTTTACCTTGATTGTCATTAACTGTTTCTACCAAGAGTCCAGATGAAGTTTTCTGTATATCTTTTACGGCAGATCCAGCGCAGGTGCTAATACTCCTCTCTATTATAAACGGGCTCACTTTATCAAAATTTCCTTCAGTTCTTTTTACTGTAAGGTACTTTAGTACCGCTGCGGTGTTCTTGAACAGGTCATCATAGTTTGTTGATTTTCCAGCTTTCATTCTTTTAGCATTAAACTCCGGGCTTTTTTCTGGACGAGGGTTTTTAAGGGTTCCCTCAACCCTAGGTTCGCAGACTTCCATTTGAGTCCCGCGAAGCTTGCTATCACTCGTAGCACTATCTGCCAGCGGTGCCGAGTGATCCGCACCCCTGGCATTGCAGTCGCTGGGTGACGACGCCCGGTGGCCTGCTTGCGCACCACCGACCGCCGGTACTGGGGCTCCGATCCCCTGCACCGTAACTGTTGATCCTGACAGATCCTCCATCTTGGGTTTTTTCTTCAGGGTCACCTTCCCCTAGCGTTTTTGAGCTACCGCCATCTTAAGGAAACGGAAGGAACAAGGGGGGACAGAGAAGACAGCGTTAGAATAGAAGGGTAGAATGGAAACGACTCCCTAGCCCTCGCAACCTAATAGCGTCGGGGCGGAAACACAAGAGTTGGCCGATACAAGATTGGCCTACAGGACAGAAAACAGATGTGTGCCACAAGTAAGTGGAAGCAATGACACACAGAGTTAGTGGGAATGACGGGATGTTTAGGGGAGTGACAGCGGACAGCTGCTCCGATTAGTCGCCTTCTACGACAGGGGGAGGTCCCGTGGTGCTATTCTACTAAAATCCCCGACACCACACGGGGTTATTATTATTATTATTATTATTATTATTATTATTATTATTATTATTATTACTATTATTATTATTATTATTACTATTATTAGTAATATTATTATTACTTTTATTATTATTGTCATAATTATTATCGTCATGGCCCTTATACAGTGAAGTGATGTGAAGTGTAGTATGGTGGGGGGAAGGGAGTGTAGTGTAGTGCAGTGTAGTGAAGTGTTATGTAAACTAGAAGTGAATTTAGAGTTAGCTAGAAATAAATTGGAACTATTATATCGACCCCCTAATTCTAATAGTAAACCCAATTGTAAATGTTGAAAATGTTTAGTAATTCTAATTTTAATTGTTATCATGTTTGCCACCGAGCATTAGTTCAAAGCGAACTTTAATAAATCTATCTACATTTACGGTACTAACGCCCTTAGAAGTTGATGCTTCCAGAAACTCGAAATAACGAAAGGAAATGAGCAGGATTCGTGGCGAAGTGCAAGTCGCGACCGTACAGTTGGAAGCGCGAATCTCGCCTGTCGGTCGCCGGCAGCAGCTCCTTCATCACCTCGTGTCCACCCGCGTGCTCGCCGCAACAGCGCTCGCGGCGCCTCCGGCTTCTCTTCGTCGCTGCGTGTTGCGCGCGTCCGGCCTTCGCCACGGGACGGCCGTCCCCCCTCTCACTTGTTGATCGCGATTTGAAGATGCACGCTCTCGACCGAGATGGCATTGAGGGGGAGCACTCTGGACGAGCAACTTGAATTAATATTAGTTTTTTGTGTATCGTCAGAGCACAAGAAGAGTGACACATCTAGAAAATTTTCAATTTGCAGGAGGGCTGTTGAGATCTGAGCGGATCCGTTTGCTTCGCAGCCGATGTGATCTGGTGAAATAGTTTAATATAAATCTTTTGACTTATTAACTATCTTTACGAACTTTTTACTAGAAGAAATAATCTATTTTTCAAATATATCATACAAGTGAAATAAAAAAGTATGTTTGAGATGCCACTTTTCTTTTGCACTGACGGTAAGTTTTCTTTCGTTGTCGGCAATAATGGCTGGTACGGCTTACTTGAAGTTTTAAGACACTACGCAGTTCACACTATGATTTGAGGTACTTGAGTATCTGAAATTTTACCTTGCGGTGGAAAATCCGATGTGATACGCTGGTAACACAATAAGAACATATCAATGTATTATTATTGATATGTGTAGTCCATTCTTCAGCCTACTAAAAATACTGAGTGTCCAAGCTTACCCTTACCAAAAGACAGCATTGTACGAATATGATCCACCATCCATCAGATGACGAACAAGAATATATAAATTGTTTGAGCAAAAGCTTAAAGGCACTATTTTTACCCATGAAATAGTGGCGGTGTTATTCACGTTGTACTTTGCCGGTGAGCGGCCTCCACTCTTATTACTGACGTCACTGTATTTATTATGACAAATCATTGGGCGGTCGCCTTTGCTTGGTTTTGTTGTCGCTACCTTGCAGAGCGCAGAGACTTATAGCTATAGTGACGACTACTAGGAGCCACGAATAGTGGTACAGACGGCAACAATATAAAATACAAACCTCTTCCTACCCAAATCTCAGCTCAGAAGCGTCGAATCTGACAGTGTAATGCTTGCCAAAGGCTAGCAAGGAAAATAATTGAAGAAAGGAATTTCTTCCTTTATATATCTAATAGGGAGCACTGATTATGAGGTAGATGCCTCGAAACATGCCTGCGGGAATGATTGTCGATATTTAATGTAAATATATTTTTATTATTGTTGAATATTACCTCTTTTTAGCTATCCATTTAGAAATAATGCAGGAAAAAGTTTTATTATGTCTTGTCAAAACCTTTTAACATGCTTCCGGTTGAGACAGGGTCAAAGTGACCTAGACATATATCTGGCTTGTATGAGCAATACTTTTGATTTATTTGTCGTCTACAACATATGTCAGAGATGCTGCAAAGTTTCCACACCTCTTTTTATTCGTCGAATACTGAAGTTTCTTTGCCTCTCACCACAAGTACATATTTCACGAGATTGAGTGAATAATGAATAACCTGTCGGGAAACTTTCTCTCATATCCGTCTTTAAATGAAATTTACAGACGGTTGCTTGAGGAGAATGTTGCACTACAAAAATGGTTACTCGCGTGTAGACGCTATAACATTGACTAACGCAAGATACACGGGAAGTTACCGTTGTTTCTATGAGAGAGATGCAGGTCTTCTGACTCTTTTATTGTGTAATATAAAGTGCTTCTACACATGTCACATAACTCACAGGGCCTTTCAGCACTAGTACAAACCCATTTAAACGGTCAGTCCTGCGAGTAGGTATAGAGCATGAAGGCCAACCGTTGAGCAATATATGCACATCGTAATAAACATCGTCATAAACACCACTTCAAATGTACTTCACTAGAAGTACAGACACCTTGTAAACCTCCCCGAATCACGGAGATGAATTTTTAAAATTTTTGTCCGAACATCCTTAGAAAAAAGTTCACCAGAATAGTTTAGTTCTAAACACAGCAGGTGGGATCGTTCAATGACAACCATTGTTGCCTGTGCAGCGTCTCTGGCGGGAAGGTTCACGTGCTCGAGTCCCGACGCTAGCCAAATAGCCAAGTAGAGTTCAGCCGCTATCTGGAGCATAATTCTAACGACCAGCTCCTTTGATCAATTGTTTTTCGCGGTTTCTTCGATAAAAAGCAGATGAATGCCAAAGCCGAACCATCACAAACGGACCACGGACCTCACGCGCTATGTCCTTTCTCATCTTTCACCACTCCTCGCCTCTCACACACACGCACACGCGCAGGCACACACACACACACACACACACATTTTGCTACACACGGACTGTTATACCCAAGCCCGCGGGTTCAAACCCGGTCGAAGCCGTGGATTTTTAGGGCGACAAAATCCCTCGTACGCCTTCCTTCGGAGGGGAAGTAAAGCCGGCTGTCCCATGTTCGTAGATTTACTTGCATGTAAAAGATCCTCAAGCCTAAATGACGCCTCTGAGCTAAATTCAAATCGCCTGTTTCTCGCCCAAGAAATACCTCCTTTCTCTGCTAGTTGATGAAAGGAGCGTAGCGAAATTTGCGTGGTCAGACGGAAGAGCGGGCCTGATGGCCCGAGTCTCGCCACGTAAAATAAGGCAAATTCAATTCAATTCAATTCAATTCAATTCATTTTATAAGACCATTAAATGCGTAGAGCTTGTTCCGGGAGTGGTGCTCATATGAGGGAGATACCTGGATGAGGAAGCCCTGTTGTGTAGGGTGACCTTCACGTTTCAGCGTGGGAGGAGTTCCGCCAACTCCCGGCATAACCTGCAATCCACTCACGATGTACCCGGAATAACCAAATACTCCGTTTCACACACAGTTAATGTAAGTTCTCTCCCATTTTACATAGAAGAGTCGTTCAATCAACATAAAAATGTAATTATGAAAACACACAATAATAGTAAAAGTAACAAATAATGAAAACATAATTTTGAATACGCTAATTGTAATATTAATTCAATATTTGTTTAGTTTCGTCCCTATATTTTCCTTATGCACTTCCGGTGTTTGTACAAACTTTGGCATTTTGGGCACTTTTGAAAACATGAGGATTATTTACTGTGAATGAAAATACTTGTTTTCGTAATTGAGAAGGAGTCAGTTTTCTACGTAAAATGACTCTCTTCGTATTTAAGTTAAGTATTTCTTTAAAAATCTACAAATAACCTAACAAACTGTTCAGTCATTGCTAAAATACACTTCCCATAGAAAATTATATTTATTAACTTCACTAATATGTTTTCTTTATTTAATTTATATCACTATATCCGTAATTATTATTATGAACTGGGTGAATGACGATTTTTAAGTAAACCTCTCTGTTATTTGGTGTTCGCGGTGTCAAAAAATCTCAATTCGTTACTTTATTTAGAGAATTTCAAGCCACGGGATGTTCTTTTTTCATTAATTTTTCTTTTGCAAATATTTTATTATTTTTAATTTAAACATTAAAATTACGTTAATAGTCACCGCACTACGACTTTGCCACCTTTGTTCCGAGACACAAGAAACAAAAGGCCTTCCGGAGGCGAGTGCATCTGAGAAGCAGCTATCACAAACGTCGTTGCGGGCCGCGTGGGAGGCGGGATGATGCTGGGCGGTGCTGGGCGAGGGACTCGTAAACGCGCTCCCCGCGGGGCAGCCTGGAAACGAGGCAGTTGTTCTGTGGCGTCGCCCACGACGCTTAGCCCACGCCCTCTCACCCGCCCGTCCTCGCCCGCCCTCAATTCATCCCGATTGTACTCTTCCATGTTTTCCCGTACATCTTCTGCCGTCCGCTATAACCCGCGCCTCTCGCTCGCCCTTCCTCGCTCATCCTTTATTGTTTGCCCTCTCTCGCCCGCGCTTTCTCGTTCGCTCTTATCGGTTACCGTTTTTCGTTCGCCCATTCTCCCTCGCCATTTCGTTCGCCTCTTTCTCGTTCACCCTTGCACACTCGCCTTTTCTCGCTCGCCCTTTCTCGCTTCCCCCTTCTTGCTTACCCTTTCTCTCTCGCCCTTTCTCGCACTCTTTTTCGTTTTTCCTTTTCTCTCGCCCTTTCTCACTCACCCTTTCTCATTCAAACTTGACGCTCACCAATTCTAGTTTCTTTCTCTCGCTCGCCTCTTCTCATTCATCCCTTTTCGTTTGCCCTTTCTCGCCCTTTCTCGCACTTTCTTGCCCTTTCTCGCCCTGGTTCTTTATTGCTCGCCCTTCATCGTTTGCCCTCTCTCGCTTGCCCCTTCTAGCTCGCTCTTTCCCGTCCACCATTTTTCGCTAGCCCTTTCTCGCCCGCTCTTTCTCACCCGCCCTTCCTTGTTCGCGTTTTGTTGCTCGTTGTCTCTTGCAGTCCACTCGTCTTCTTCCTTACCCCTGTCCTTACCCCTTCTCATTCGCTCTCGCTCCTCGCTTGTTCTCACGTGGCTGGCCTCATGGGCACCTTTCGTAGCTGACATCTGCACTTTCCCGGAGGTTACAACGTGTGCTCAATAGTTTTATAATAATGCATATTTTTCAAGGCATTGCAGGTGCGCGCGTCTGTAAGCAATAATTACAAATATGCTGCATAAGATATTATACTTCAGTTGATATATCAGAATAAGGTATCGTAGAGAATAATTTGTTACGTTCATTTAGTGGTCAGAACAATGTGTTTCTTTGTAATGCAGAAGATCGTGTGCATTTTTTTAATCATGTGCAAATGCCGGATCAGTACACAAACAAACCTGTTACAAACCGCGCGCGATCTTTCCTCCCTCTTTCAGGTCCTTTCCTCGTCCTTTACTTACACACACTTACACGTACATGCACTATACTATTACACATGTTGGGAGACCAGAGTTAAGGCTTATCCCGGGTGAGGCGGTGCCCCGCGCTGATGGGTGATCAAAAACAAAAATCTCTGCAAGCGAACGTAGTTCGGCGCCGGATTTCACCAGTCACCAGGGGAAGATCACCCTCACTACCCGCGACAAAAACATGCACTACAGTTATGGGGCTCATTCCCTTTTATTGACACACCCGGAATCACTAGTCAATAAATCAATCACATGATTTAAACGTATCGCCATCAAGTCGTGTGCAGTTATTCGTGACTTAACCATTCAGGTTTATTTTTTAAATAAATAAATATACAACAAGTATAAAAAGCAAAAGAAAACATGACACGAAATCCTACAACATACTTATCATCTTTGCCATTTAATCTCATCCCTTGCCAATTCATTCAACTCTAATTCCTTCATATTTTTTAATGAAAACCTATTTTTATTTTCTCTTATTTTTTTGTTTGTATCCTCACCTTTCTCTGTAGTTGGGATTCATGTATTTAATTTTTATCATCCCATTCGCATTATTTTTCGTTGCTAATTATGTATTTCAGTAGTCAATTTTTTTTTTCATTTTAATCTATCTTTTGCTGTATTCTTTTTCTGAAATTGATTGTATGTAGATATCTTTTGGGAACATTGGAAAATTATTTATGTTAATTAGGATGAAAGGAATTATAATTTGCCTAACAATATTGGTAAATAATTGATACAAAACAAATTACTGTATCTGTGCGTCAAAGTCATTTTTGCAATTTAAATTAAACTCACTAGCAAGATCATTCATTAGCTATCCCTCGCATGTTTTGTAAGAAAATAAAATCATTTAGCTTATTTTACATTCCCCCTCACTTTGTCACATTAAGTAAATCAATATTCCTTTTCGAAGTAATGTCTCCACGTGCAATAAGCACATTCCTCTTTAAATTCCGAGCACTTTCGTGTTTGGAGACTCGGTTACAAAACAGCTGTTTTTACACTTCACTAAAATTGATCACACTCACTCGAATTCCAGGTTGTGAAGGACCCTTAATTTCAGAATTATACCGGGCACATTAATATTTCCTTAGCGATTTCGATTTTCAACTCTTGGCCACCTTTAATTAAAACGACCTGAAAATGTGATAAACGCTGATCTCGCGTGATGGAACGTTTTTGAGGCGGAGTCACCAGGTAGCCAGACCCGACGATTTCTCCCAGATAACCCGCTGTTCGCGGGCCGGGATGGGGATCTCATTAAAACTAAATTTCGTTTCTCTCCCTCTTTAAGCTGCGCGCCTCGGGTTCATTACAAGGAGGATAACCTCTAGGAAAACAAGCGAAAGACGCAACTCAGCCAACTTTTAATGGGAAATTGAAGGATTTGTTCGCTTGCGTACATTGACCCCACCGATTGCTTTGCGTGAGGAACATATCAAACTGCTAATACTACGGGTCAAATGGTGAGGTAAAAATAGAGATGGCCAAACTAAATATAAAATACTGCTACAACGAGATGTAAAAAGTTTTGAAATTGTGTTAGTAGAACTCATTTTCTCAAGCACAACAATTTTTTTCTTTATTTAGTAAATGGGAAGAAAATGATGCACAAAACTTTAAATATGGGAGAAAATGTATTTCATTTAAAAAATGAAAGTTATTATTACGGACTCACTTTTAGAACTCCTTGCTTTCCGGCAATACTATATTTCACATTAGACCTCGTGGTGAAATGATTTGCCTGCTCGTTGTCTCAACCACGGTGACGCCATCACTTGCTACTCCATCTCGTCTCCAGGCCGGTCCGTCCGATCTAATACATATTCATGCCAAAGAAATAAAACCGCTTGAGATATAGCTTTATTTACCAGGTGAAATCCGCTCGCGGGCGGGGGTGATGCTTCCAGTAGTAAATGATTGGATTGTGAGTGGGATAATCCGTGTAATCTACAATCGGGAAATACTGCATTCTTCATTGCAAAGCCAAGGATAATTCTCAAAATATGATAGCATGCAATTCTTACATAAAAATTTGCTCTTACTTATGGCAGAAAAGAAAACATATACAATGGAATGTTCCAAAAAGACTTCTTAGCAATATTACCAAGAGTTTGATAGACGTAAATGATAACGAAAACAAAATACGTTCTAGGTCCGTACACCTCGGAACCCTGCGTGTACCACAACTGCACTGATACTTATGTTCTATCAGGGTGTTCGGAAAAGGGTGAACATCCAACGGTTTCCAAAACATTTGAAGAGAAAGGGGTACATAATTGAATAGGAACATTATTTTCAACAAGAACAACTATTGCATTTATTTTCAGATGACTTTTCATTGGCTGAGACGCAAAACAAGACCTAATATTAATTTTTTCTACACATTACAAAGAATAATTAACAACCTTGAAAGTGCCAAAAATGGCCCTCATAACCATCACACTTCTCTTTTTCATTCACAATAGCAATATCGGCATTGTGGAATTCACACATTCCCAGAACGAGAGAAATATTGCAAAATTCCAGACTTCATTACCACTGAGCTTCTTTTGCATCATTTTAAATACAGTACGTAATGCTTGAATCAACCTTGATTTTACTTCGGCCACTACTCCAGCACCCACCCCTCCTTCACCATTTCCAAAGGCCTCCGATACCTGGCTTCCGACGACCTCCTTCTACCCTCATGTGAACTTTCTATGTGAACACATCCTCCTCCAACATCCCTACGAATCTTCGTTAATAGTCAGTTATTGCCCTGCTATTACTGCAATTCTAAACTTAACTTCCCAGCTTTGTAGTTTCTGCTATACCAAGCAACTGAAAGGTCACATTCGTATTTTCCTGTTACACTGATTGCTGCATTTTATGGAGCAGTAGAATACAGCACCAGTAACTTAGTCTGTAGTTGATCACCACATAACATTAACCATCACCATCGTAATCCACCACTGCTCCATCTCACTCACAATAGCATTGCGTCGAAAATCGAATCTTTGCACTCTCTCATTATGCCTGTCCTCACCACATCCCCGTCTTGCTCACCACTGCACAACTTTTGCAATCATTCTAAGTATGGACTCTCATCTCATTCTTTTCCTTGTCTATTTCTCTCAATACCCATCACCTATTTATTGAAATCTTACCCGCACCTGACATGAATACTTAAATGCCAATCACAACCTGGAACGAACCAACCTAAAAACAACAGGTGTATCTCAATCGCCATAGTATCAAGCAAACATCCTTGTATACCTCATCCTAGTATTAAACTTACTACAGTAGAACCTCGTTAACTCAAACCCCGCAAATCCGAAATTTCGGATAATCCAAAAAAATTAGGAATGGATGAAAAATAAATAAAATGCTTATTTGTAGTGTAAAGAAAGGATTTTATGACTGTAGAACAACTAATTATTGAAACACAAGTTGTCGAAAGTAATTTATATTACACTGATAACTACAGTGTGCATCACTGTTTATGTAACAGTAATATTCTCTGAAAGGAACTTGCAAAATCTGTAATCTTGTTTTGCCGAAAGGAACTGAATCTGCTTGATGATACGATTGCTATGCAACGTTACCATTTTCTCACATCGCACACTACGTTGCATTGTCCGGTAATTCTGTAAATGTATTAATACATGTGCTTCAGTACTTAAATTCATTTCGACGATCTGAACATTTCCAAGACCACATCCTCAATTATTTCAGATTACCGAGGTTGTACTGTATCATCAAATATGGACTTTTCAGATCATCCCTCCACGCCTTTCACTTCATTTCAGAACATACAACCCCTTGCCTTCCTTTTCTCTGTCTCCCTCACTTTTTGTCACATTTCCCAAGCCCGCTCTCTCCACCGCCTCGGCGTGCCCCTGGGTGCCCCTTTATTACGCGCGTAGCCTCCCCCTCATCTGTGAGCGCCTCACCCGATGAGCCCCCGGGCTCCAGACTGCGCGTGCGCGCGCGGGAGGTCTCGCGTCCGCTGGACGCCCCAGCCGCGCCCGACTGCGCCGCTCCGCTCCGCAGACGCCCGGGAGCCGTCGCAGCCACGGCTCCATTTCATTCACAGCGGAGTAACGCGAGGACAGAAATTTCACGTTGGCTTGGTACTTTGAAGAATGGTACACACCTGTAATCGTCTTCGTTCTGTGTTGTGCACGTACGTTCTCATTGTCAGGTGGCGGTGAGCATGCAATGAGTTGGTGAATGAAACCGAGTTAGATATTGAGAGGTAGACGCATCGAAATGAGGTGGGTAGAGACCGAAACAAAATGTAGGGCGAAAAACGCTCTTAGTTTCTCATTTACAAACAAAAGGAATGTACACAAATGCATTGTACATTAATAAAACATTTAATAATTAATTTGAAAAGTAAATATTGGCTCGGCGAACTGGATTAAATTTATCGAAGTGAACATTATATATTTTTTAGAACAACGATAACTACTGTTCAAACGTGGGAAGTCAATGCTTAATGACCGACAAACAATCATTGTTGCATTGTCTTTGTAGTTACACACGTTTTGCGACAACCGATATTTGTAGGAAATGGGGATGAAAGACCAAGAATCATGACGTCACTAATACTTTGCACACCAAAAAATTCTCAACACCAGCGCACACTCGTCGCAACGAATGCACTAACAGACTGCCTGCATCTGACCACGACTTCACGTGGGGCATCTCGCACGCTCGCACTTTTGAATTTGATAAGGAAACCATACGACATTTTTTTAAGAAAACATTCTTTTTGAAAATTGATTAAATATTTTTGCAAAGTTATAACAAACTTGGTAGAATGATAAAAAGGTATGTAAAATATGTAAGCAGAATGTATGAAGGTTGTAATGTAGTACAAAATATGTAAAGAAACATTAGGATATGATGTTAGGATTGCCACGAATTGCCGAGATCACAATTTTGAGATCTGAACTTACAAAGGCAACAAATATATAATGACATAAGAATTCATTCTGTAGTGATAAGGGTCCAGGTGTGGGGAGCGAAGGAAATGGCGAGGGTGAAGGTGGGTGGATAGGTGCTAGGCCATAGGAAAGGGGCGTAGGTCAGGAGGACGCCTACGATTGCGGGAGTGCGCTGGAGGCGACAGGAAGATGAGGGACAGTGAGGGGTCGGAGCAGCGGCCGGGAGGTGGCGGGGAGCGGTTGGTCGCGTAGAGAGGGCGGAGGCGGCGGATGAGGGCGGGAGGTGGGAGCGCGCCTCGTGGCTGGCCGGCGAGCGGCGGGGGCGGGGGCGGAAGCGGGGGCTCCGTAATTTGCCACCTCACCTCATTAGGGCGCGCCGTAGACACTGCACGGCCGCCGCCGCCGCCGCGGGTGTCGCTCTAATGACCGCTCTCGCGCGCGCCACGCAAAAAGACCACGCGAACGGGCGGGTTCGCTCCCGCGGCGCGCACCGGCCCCGCCGGCCGCCCGGCCCTGCCCGGCGCCTCGGCGGGGGTGGCGCGGTGGGGGGTGAGACTGGGCATGCCGTCGTGATGACGTGGGCAACGCCGCTACCGCTCCGACTAGCGCTCACGCCGGGACAAATGCCAGGACAATGGCAACGGGGGCGTTCAACTGATTCGTGGAAATACTTCGAAGAGAGCAATAAAGGCAGTGTCGCTGACGCTGCATTTGACGCTGAGAAAATTTACGCTGTCAAGGCAAAAAAATGAAAGCGGTCGAAAATTTCTTTAAAATAATTCGGGGCTTTCAACTATTTTAAGAACTACCGTAGGTATTATTTTTACAAGCGATTTTCCTCGTACGCCGATTATATATTTCAGGGTTTTTACTAAGCACAATTGAGTGTTACATTTGCAGCCGAACTTTTCACTATTTTCAGATTTTTCACAAATTTACTGGGATTTTTATCACTAAATAAACAATTATTCATAAACTGTTTTTGATGGAGATACTGATGTCAGCTTTTTTACTATCTCAATCCATTTTTAGAGAAAATGCTCTTGATGTCATACAAACTAGACTTTTGTTAATTAAAGGAAATTGCACTTGAATCGTGTAGAGTAGGTGCAGCAAATGTGTGTCAGTAATGAAATACTTAACTCCAATTTTACGTTTCATAAATACAAAACAAACTGTCTTATTCCACCGTTTCGTTGTTTGTGAACCAACATACGTTTTGTAAAACCACATAAAATATAGTTTTGAAAAAGTATGCCCTATAGAAATAAAATAATAAGACAAAGAACTAACTCTCAAGAATATTTTGTGTAGTAATAATAATATCAATGACATTGCATTAATTATCTTAACTTTAGCATTGTGTAATTATAAAGGCTGAATATAACAAACTGTGGTTGTGAGATGCTTCTGGGTATAAGGTCCTCAGTCAATCGACATTATCCACGTTTCATGATCTATTGAGGAAATGTTCAGATAGCTCTTTGTTTTATTTCATAACAATAAAAAATGTAGCCTTTTAAAATAGCTTTTTAAATCAATTCAAGAATATGAGAGAAAATATTAGTTTTCATATCCTATATCTATATCTGTTATTTTATTCTTTTAATTTGCTTAATGGAATTTGCATTCATTTTACATTTTTTTCTTTTTATAGCAATTGTTCGTAGTGATAAATATCTCTTTTGGGATAGATGAGGTATATTTGACGCATTATTCCAGTAGTATGGAATAAGTGTGATTTTTCCACGTTACGAGAGCTGAGATTTGTGTTTTATTTTATTTGTGCTTATAATTTTAAAGAACTGTCAATACATCTGTTATAAAATACTGTGACTAAAATTGACAGATTGTGATTTTAAAATTATCAGAATAATGTTTAACGCCAAGAATTTTCCATTTCTTATCGTTCGTTTCTTTTGAAAATTATTAGATTTATGAATTGAATAATTTATAAATTTTATGAATATGCAGATTAAAACTGTTTAATCTTTTTTTGCTTAGATTAGGTTTCTTAATTCTGTAGGTTAGTCAAATTTGTCTGCATGACGACGTTTATTGTTACTTCTGTATGCGAAAAACAGCAAGGCAAGAAATGATGTTTGACCTCTGTTCTAAGGTTGCGGGAGGAAAGAGCCCGCGAACAAGAGCTGAGTAGTGTTAGAATGTAGAAAAAGTCTACAATAAATTAATAAATGAATGCTCCTGCCTGTGAAATGTCTCGTAAAAGTTTGCAAATAACAAGATTTTTACTGTTAGAAAGTCCCCAAAAAATTTGCTTACTTCTTTCGCAAGATCTCTTATTTTATTACATTTGCGAAATATTAGAGGGCGCTTCTAAGTTGCATTCGTGGTGTTTCAATATATTACCTTCAATATAACTTTTATTTTGAGTTACGGGAAGGAAGTTCATCGTTTATACTTTTATTCATCATTTATAAAAATATTAAGTCTTCTGACTGCAATGAACCCGGCGCAAAAGTCATTACTGGCCCCTCGTAGAAATTACACTTTACGTCTGCCATAATCATAACGTTTCAATAAATGAGCATTAAACCATTTTTCAAAATAAGATTTATTGAAGCGGCTCATAGGTCGACGATGTTGTAGTGTAAGACACTGGGTTTAGATGCTGTCGTATAAAAACAATGAACCTTGGAGGAATTCCTGGATTCTCAGCAGCAAGAATAATAACATTACCCAAAGTCAACGTACTCTATATAATTAGTGGGACAATAAAGATTCCTTAAACAAAACAAAAAAAGAATTTAAAAAAAGGCTCGAGTGCACCAAACCCAAAAAGCTTTGATTCTTCGATGGCGTGCAGGGCGCGCTGTCGCCCGGGGCGCAGAGGCGTCGTTTCTCATCTTCAGCCCCAGGGGCGCTCTCCGGCCACTCGCGCCACTAATGACGCGGCTACCGGCCATTGAGAGCCGCTCATTGAGGAACAGGGCCCCGTTCGCGCCCGGGAACTTGGGGCGACCGCGCCCCCCCCCCTCACGACCCGTCGCCGGCCGCCCAAAGTCCGCCACCCACCTGCCTTCTCCCTCACCACCCGCTTAAAGCTTGCCACACGAGTCGCAACTAGGAGTTACAAAGAGACGATCTTGCAAGTTAGATTAGACGCTTTAGATTAACATACTTCCGAAAGAGAGGACAAGAAATATCTCAAAACGTTGAGAAAGATGGAAATAGTTGAAAATAATGTAAGAGTTTAATAAATATGTCATGATCAAATCAAGGGAATATATGATGTTTTTAAGAATGCTAACTCCAATTCTTTGTAGGTCAGGCTTCTCCGCCAAACATTTCTTCCTGCTTTCCTTAAAAGCACCCTCAGAGAATGGCAGGGCCCGGAAACTACCTCACGCTGGTCGCTCGTCCCTGGCGCGCCGCGTCTGTCTCTGCTCTTAATCGTGACTCTCGCGGCTTAATGACGGGGGCCCCGCGCGCGTGGAGACGTGTTTTCGGGGAGCCTCCAGCCCCCCTCGGGGGACGATCTGTCCCTCAGCCGGCACGAAATGCCGGCTGGCCCCGTGATCCGTGTCTCTGGAACTCCAGGCCGTAGATTGACGGTTTTAGTGGTGTCCTCCTTCTTCGCCTTCTCTTTATGTCTTCTTCTGTTTCTCATCCTCCATCCTTCTCCCTCCCTCCTCTCCCATCTCTTATCAGTCCCATGACTACAATGAACGCTTTGAATCTGCACACTACAATGAACGCTGGAAGTGAAATATGTTTAGAATTTCTTTACATTGTAATTATGTAACACATATTTAATATTGTTTTTCATTCCTTCATAAAACAGCAGGCGAAGATAATTTTCAAAATGAATTATCTTCACTCTTCTAAACGCACGGAAGATGTAATATATAATATTAGTTTATTTTTAATATACTCAAAACTAAACATACGTATAGTTGCATTAATGGAGGTATTCGTATTTAAAGAGAGTAAAGGTATTATGGCAGTATCTATTATGTAGTTCACATCTAAAACATTGTCCGTTGCAAGCTAATGTACGGATCTTGCATCATATAAAATATTCTCGGTACATTACTATTATATATATATATATATATATATATATATATATATATATATATATATATATATATTGTGACATACCTGGTGATGCCGGGTATTTTCACTGCAATACAACACTAAGAGAGGGTGTCTTTTACGTGAATGGGTCCCTGGATAAGTTGGTGTAACGTTGGGGTGGTTAATCATAAATTGAAATACAATTATAAACAAGATTTATTTTAAATCAAATTAGTTATTTACATAATCAGACAACGTTTTTACACTCTGCCTTGGTACCAAGATTAAGAGTGAAATGCATTTCTCATACCTGCGGGGCCCCGATCGAATACCTATGATGCTCGTAGGACCGCTCGCGCCGACAGGATTGTCGACCTCTGCTACTGCTGCGGGCCGTCAGCGCCGGATGGCGTGGCAATCGCCCACGGCCGATGCTCCAGCAATTCTTCCCCGATCAGAATCTTGACACCTCGGCTTCGCACCTTCCTCGAATCACTGTTCGTCAGTGGGTTCAATTGCACAACCCGCGCCTACTTTGTATACTGGTCACAGTTTTGTACCGCGCAATTTCAAGAATGTTTCCACCGCGCCAACTAATAAGAACAACATCAATTATTCTACCAACACTAATCTTTCACTATACTGATACTTCTAATGTTCTATTTACACGTCAATTACTCTGCGGTTCCTAATAGCACGTAAAACACGTCGCAATGTTATATGCGTCCATACACCGGCAGAGAACTCTCGCCGCACGTCCGCACTCGTCGCCGCTCTGCTAACGTCTCTCTGGTCACCGTTCTGCCAACGGCTCTCTTCCGCGATTCTCGTAACGAACTTTTTGCACGTGCGCGGTGCCCAGTTCCAACCGAAATTCACACGCTAGCCTCCCGGCGGCGGTGGCACCGTCGGCGGTGGCAGCGGCTGCTCGCCGGCCCCGGCGCGCCGCGCTCAGCGCGCGCACCGCGCAGTTCAAAATAGCAATTGGTTTCTTACACTAATGATTTAATTAGTGTAATGAAACACATATTCTGGGTTTCATCACCCCCCCCTTTCTTTTTTTGAATTTTTTCACTTCTGGAAAAATTCACACTAGTAACATCGTCACTGCCGATGGTTGCACTCGTTTGCATATTGCTCGACGCCCTATATACACTTATAACCTAAAATCGAATTAACATGTGATTACTTATTATTAACTCTAACATTACACTTATTTACACTTCACTATTTTCCATCCATGTTGAACCAGGTTTCCGATTTGAAGCTTGTAATGTCCTACTATGTCTTGTCTCTTGTGCGACAGTTCATCCCCATTTTGCTGACCGTGATTTCCTAACTCACAGTTGTAGGACATAGCTTCCAGCGTGTTGAACACATCTTGATAGGTATCATCCCATTTCCAGCTACGACCTCTTCTACGTTTGTACCAATGGTTGACCATACCATCACTCTTCCCTCGCCCCTGACTTCGCTCCATTCTTGACCTGCCTACATCTCCTTCACTCCCATTCGTTGAGGCGTCTGCAAACATGAAGTTGTACCCCTCCAATATCTTCAAACCCTTTCCTAAATCGGTATGATCTGCTCTGCTCAGTAGGCTCTGCACGGTAACAAGATACTGTCGCGTTGACATGCAACTAATTCCTTGATATTTTATAGGGGCAAATAATGTTGTTGGTTCCATAATGCTCTTCGTTCTGTATTCACTACGACTTCCCGTAATGTAGTTGTAATGGCTGTTCCTCTGGTCGCTCTTGATGTTTATTTGGGTTTCTTCGCTCCGCTTTCGTACGGAAATCTTGTCTTCAAATTCCTTCAAAAATTTCGGAAATATACCAAAATTCTCTGCCCATGTCCTGGCGTTCTCTTCTAACATTGGGTGTAATAACTGGATCTTGTATCCTTCCAATATGTTGTTTGATGCTAGGTGCCGTTCTTCTGCTCGCAGAACTACCTTAGGGTTTTCCGCCCCATCTCCCAAAGATTTCATCGACTTTGGAGGCATAATTGGTGTCACCCCATACTTGACACTTGGCGACGTTTTCCCGTCTTCTTCCTGTTTAAACTCTTCTTGTACTCTTTTCTCTTCGCACCCTTGTATATTTTCCACGATTTCTTCTTCTACTATACGCTCCATTTCTTCTATTTTCATTTCCATTTCTTCTTCCATTATTAACTTCAATTCTTCCGTTTTCACTTTCACTTTATAAACATCCTCCTCGGTCTCGATTTGGACCTCCACCGTTTTGCCCTCCGCTGTCTTGACTTCCTCATGGATTTGGTTCGTCATCCCCTCGTTTCTATCTGTTACCGCTACCCTAGCATCTATTTGATGGCATGATTGAAATTTTAGCACCTCATCTTTCCTATCCAGTTCCTCCGCTTTCCCATACGGTTTTTCGCATATTTCGATGAGCTTCCTATTCCGTTCTTCTGTGATTCTTCCCATTTCTTCTGCCGGCTTCTTAATCTGTTCTTCAACCACCTTCCCGTTCTGTTCTTTTATTAGTTTTCTATTCCGTTCCTCCGCCTTCCTATTCTGTTCCTCCTCGGATCTTTTCTGTTTACCTAATTCTTTGCTCTGTTCTTCCGCAAATTTCTCAATCTGCTTCTCCGTTTGCTGCCTCAGCTGTTCTTCTAATGAATCTTCTGCCATTACGCCCGTACACGCTTCGTATTCTTCGTCCATCCCCAAGTCAAATCCTACCGCCTGGCTCCCCAGTTCTACCACCTGCCGTTCTAGATCTATATTTACTCTGTGATCGACCAGAAAATCCATCCCTATGATTACCGAATACAATAATTTTTTGACTACCAGGGCCACCATCTCATATACTTGGTTGCCAATCCTGGCTTGAAACATGATTTGTTTTGTGATGGGGCTTGACTTCTTCTGAGTTGCCCCAATCACATACGCCCTATTCATGGGCAAACACATTACCTCTTTTCCTGTTGCTTTTAACTCTTCGTACATTTCCTCTGATACTACTGTAGTCGTGCACCCTGTGTCTACTAATGCTTCTTTAATTATTCCTTCACATTCCATCGTTATCATGGGACATTTCCTGATTCTGACCGCTGAGTTCTTACATCTCCGCCACGGTTGGGTATCGTAGGTTACCGGCTGCATAGCGTTTATGGAGACCGCGTTTACGTCATCGATTTCCGCGTCCGCAATGGGGCCACCTATCACCGCGGACTCTATTCGTTTAAATAGTGTCCTTGATCACTACTTGTGCTAGGCTGTGCTAATCGGTCGGGTGCATTCCCGCCCCCGCCTCGCGTCTCCGTATGGTTTGAATTAAATCTGTTCCAGTCCGGTCTCTGGTTCCCCGGCTCTGGTCTCCATCCGTCTCCCCCTCTTCCGCGTTGGTTTCTCTGGTAATCGTTGCTCCTATCATTCCCTTGCCCCTGGTTACGTTCCGATCTAACCATATTAACATTCCCTTCATTTCTGTTCTTTGGTACGCCTTCAAATGTCAAGTCGTACCCTCCTAACACATTCTGGAATCTTTCCAGGTCGGTGTGCTGCACACTACGTAAAAGATTCTGCACCGTAACTGGGAACTGTCTCGTCAGTACACATATTATTTCCTGATCGCTCATCGGTGGGGATAGCGTTTTGTATTCCATAATACGCCTTGTTGCGTATTCCCGCAAACTTCCCATTGACTGGTTGTAATGATTATTCATTAAGCTGATTTTAAAATTAATTTGAATTTCCTCATTCCAATACCGCTCAAGGAATCGATCTTTAAATGCCTTTACTGATTCGGGAAACTTATCAAATGTATCGGCCCATATCCTTGCGTTGCCTTCTAACATTAAATATAATAATTGTATTTTACACCTTTCCGAAGTATTGATAACATCTAGATGTCGTTCTGCTGCCTTCATAAATATGCATGGATTCTCTTTCCCGTCTCCTGAAAATTTTAGTGATCTTGGAGGGGTAAATGGTACCGTCCCGCTTGCTGCAATTGGGGATGCCTTGCATTCTTTTATTTGTTCAATCTCTGTTCGTAGTAACACAACCTTCTCTTCACATTACCGCTTATTCTCCTGCATTTCTTCCTTGACTACCGATTGTATCCTCTCAATTTTCTCGTCCTGCTTAGCGGTTCTATCATCTAATTGCTGGTATAGTTTATTCTCTAATTCTCCCCCCAAATTAAGTACTTGGGATTTTAATTCCTTTTTTTGTTTCCCTAATTCTTCGGCAGTCCATTGCTTGTGACTTTCCACCCGCTCCGCGATTTTGGCCATCTCATTCTTCGTTAACACAATTTGTTCTTCGGCGCGTCCTATTCGCCCCCCTATTGCATCTAATTTCCTATTCTGTTCTTCTGCCAACTTCCCAATCTGTTCCTCTACTTTCCTATTCAGTTCTTCAGCTAACCTCCTGTTCTGCTCCTCTGTGAATATTTTCTGTTCATTCTGTCCTTCCAATATCTTCCGATTCTGTTCATCTAATTTCCCATTTAGTTGTTCGAACATCTTCCTATTCTGTTCGTCTGCCTTCCTATCCCGTTCTTCTGCTTTCCTACTCTGTTCATCTAATAACTTCCTATTCTGTTCTTCTAACATCTTCATCAACATCTGCATTCCATTTGGATGGATATCTTCTCCACCCCCCCGATTTGAATTTCCTGCTACCTGAATCATCGGTGTTGACGTAACTTGTACATCTTTATTAAAACTGTCCCCTGACGTATCATCCAACCGACTTCCAATACCACTATCCCTGCTTTCCGATGACATGCTATTATCGATTCCTACATCTATCTCCCCTACTTCATCCGTCTTCTCTTCCCGGTCCAGCACTACATTTTGCGCCTCCATTCTGTTGCTTTGAGCTGTCCGATCGATTCTCACTACACTAAAATACCGCACAAATTTTCCTCTTGCCTCACCTACCAGCAATACCACAGTTATCCTATGAATTAACTATACCCGCCACAATACTGTATATTCTTCGCGAATGGTTTAATTCACTCCTGTTTCAATTGCTAATTGATGACGAACAACCCTCATTCACCACCAAAAACACAATAACACTAGGTCAGTAGCCATATAAATCTCCACTCACCTACCAATGCATAAACATACTCTTTACAACACATATATTATTACCATTTACACATACACACTGCTAATAAACTTATTAACACTATTACATAAATGCTTTCAAATTATAGTAAATCCCTTATTAATTGAAATTACTTTTCAACACACTTATTGCTATATTATGTACATAATCGTCACTCACATTTACATGTCATATCTTCTCCCTGAATTTTCCTCAATAGTATCATATAAATATTCACAATATACATTCACAATGCTGCTATATGTTTCCCAACCTGGTATCTTTTCTATTAAATTCCCCAAACTTTACCATCACCAATAAATAATGCACTACTGAGTGAACGTTCCCAGCAAAAAAATTTTGTGCACAATTTGTACAACACTATTAACCACCTTTATACTCTCACAAGAATTATTACTACTTCCCCATTTATTTAATTTCAATGTTATTAAAAGTTGCCAAGCAATTCAAATATTATTAATATGTCTTACAAAATTTGAAATTCTATTACATTATATTATCTGTAATATGTGTATGTGTGGTTTTCATAACCTCAGTAACTACAATATTAACTATATATTGGATGCACACAAATAATTGCCTATGTCAGCCCGCAATTAATTACACAACAACATTTTTGTAATTATCAACATTTCATTATGCTTACTTGACTTGTGCATGTTTTTGCTAACACATGTATTGTTATTTTTTTTTGTACTCTATAATAATACACTTTGCACTGCCTGCTTCTCATCTATACCCTGCATTACTATACAACAATTACATGCACATTGTTTTCCAACATTTCACCAATTTCCCTAGGGCCACATTTCTTAATTATACGTTATCCACTTGTTCGGGCGCCAGCTGTGACATACCTGGTGGTGCCGGGTATTTTCACTGCAACACACTGTTCGGGCGCCAGCTGTGACATACCTGGTGGTGCCGGGTATTTTCACTGCAATACAACACTAAGAGAGGGTGTCTTTTACGTGAATGGGTCCCTGGATAAGTTGGTGTAACGTTGGGGTGGTTAATCATAAATTGAAATACAATTATAAACAAGATTTATTTTAAATCAAATTAGTTATTTACATAATCAGACAACGTTTTTACACTCTGCCTTGGTACCAAGATTAAGAGTGAAATGCATTTCTCATACCTGCGGGGCCCCGATCGAATACCTATGATGCTCGTAGGACCGCTCGCGCCGACAGGATTGTCGACCTCTGCTACTGCTGCGGGCCGTCAGCGCCGGATGGCGTGGCAATCGCCCACGGCCGATGCTCCAGCAATTCTTCCCCGATCAGAATCTTGACACCTCGGCTTCGCACCTTCCTCGAATCACTGTTCGTCAGTGGGTTCAATTGCACAACCCGCGCCTACTTTGTATACTGGTCACAGTTTTGTACCGCGCAATTTCAAGAATGTTTCCACCGCGCCAACTAATAAGAACAACATCAATTATTCTACCAACACTAATCTTTCACTATACTGATACTTCTAATGTTCTATTTACACGTCAATTACTCTGCGGTTCCTAATAGCACGTAAAACACGTCGCAATGTTATATGCGTCCATACACCGGCAGAGAACTCTCGCCGCACGTCCGCACTCGTCGCCGCTCTGCTAACGTCTCTCTGGTCACCGTTCTGCCAACGGCTCTCTTCCGCGATTCTCGTAACGAACTTTTTGCACGTGCGCGGTGCCCAGTTCCAACCGAAATTCACACGCTAGCCTCCCGGCGGCGGTGGCACCGTCGGCGGTGGCAGCGGCTGCTCGCCGGCCCCGGCGCGCCGCGCTCAGCGCGCGCACCGCGCAGTTCAAAATAGCAATTGGTTTCTTACACTAATGATTTAATTAGTGTAATGAAACACATATTCTGGGTTTCAATATATATATATATATATATATATATATATATATATATATATATATATATATTGTGACATACCTGGTGGTGCCGGGTATTTTCACTGCAATACAACACTAAGAGAGGGTATCTTTTACGTGAATGGGTCCCTGGATAAGTTGGTGCAACGTTGGGGTGGTTAATCATAAATTGAAATACAATTATAAACAAGATTTATTTTAAATCAAATTTGTCATTTACATGATCAGACAACGTTTTTACACTCTGCCTTGGTACCAAGATTAAGAGTGAAATGCATTTCTCATACCTGCGGGGCCCCGATCGAATACCTATGATGCTCGTAGAGTCGCTCGCGCCGACAGGATTGTCGACCTCTGTTACTGCTGCGGGCCGTCAGCGCCGGATGGCGTGGCAATCGCCCACGGCTGATGCTCCAACAATTCTTCCCCAATCAGGATCTTGACACCTCGGCTTCGCACCTTCCTCGAATCACTGTCCGTCAGTGGGTTTAATTACTTAACCCACGCCTACTCTGTATACTGGTCACCGTTCTGTACTGCACGATTTCAAGAAAGTTCCCTCCGCACCAACTAATAAGAGCGACATCACTTATTTTACCAACACTAATCTTTCACCATACTGATACTTCTAATGTTCTATTTACACGTTTGTGATATCCTACAGTTTCAGATATTTCCACGGCTATATTGCCTGTCTACTGTGTCCATGTATTACTCGCGAGCTCTCGCGGCACGTCCGCACTCGCCGCCGCTCCGCGGGCGTCTCTATGGTCACCGTTCTGCCAACGGCTCTCGTCCGCGATTCTCGTAACGAATTTTTGCACGTGCGCGGTGCCCAGTTCCAACCGAAATTCACACGCTAGCCTCCCGGCGGCGGGGGCACCGTCGGCGGTAGCAGCGGTTGCTCGCCGGCCCCGGCGCGCCGCGCTCAGCGCGCGCACCGCGCAGTTCAAAATAGCAATTGGTTTCTTACACTAATGATTTAATTAGTGTAATGAAACACATATTCTGGGTTTCATCACCCCCCCCTTCCTTTTTTTGAATTTTTTTCGCTTCTGGAAAAAATTCACACTAGTAACATCGTCACTGCCGATGGTTGCACTTGTTTGCATATTGCTCGACGCCCTATATACACTTATAACCTAAAATCGAATTAACATGTGATTACTTATATTAACACTAATCTTGCACTTATTTACACTTCACTATTTTCCATCCATGTTGAACCAGGTTTCCGATTTGAAGCTTGTAATGTCCTACTATGTCTTGTCTCTTGTGCGACAGTTCGTCCCCATTTTGCTGACAGTGATTTCCTAACTCACAGTTGTAGGACATAGCTTCCAGCGTGTTGAACACATCTTGATAGGTATCATCCCATTTCCAGCTACGACCTCTTCTACGTTTGTACCAATGGTTGACCATACCATCACTCTTCCCTCGCCCCTGACTTCGCTCCATTCTTGACCTGCCTACATCTCCTTCACTCCCATTCGTTGGGGCGTCTGCAAACATGAAGTTGTACCCCTCCAATATCTTCAAACCCTTTCCTAAATCGGTATGATCTGCTCTGCTCAGTAGGCTCTGCACGGTAACAAGATACTGTCGCGTTGACATGCAACTAATTCCTTGATATTTTATAGGGGCAAATAATGTTGTTGGTTCCATAATGCTCTTCGTTCTGTATTCACTACGACTTCCCGTAATGTAGTTGTAATGGCTGTTCCTCTGGTCGCTCTTGATGTTTATTTGGGTTTCTTCGCTCCGCTTTCGTACGGAAATCTTGTCTTCAAATTCCTTCAAAAATTTCGGAAATATACCAAAATTCTCTGCCCATGTCCTGGCGTTCTCTTCTAACATTGGGTGTAATAACTGGATCTTGTATCCTTCCAATATGTTGTTTGATGCTAGGTGCCGTTCTTCTGCTCGCAGAACTACCTTAGGGTTTTCCGCCCCATCTCCCAGAGATTTCATCGACTTTGGAGGCATAATTTGTGTCACCCCATACTTGACACTTGGCGACGTTTTCCCGTCTTCTTCCTGTTTAAACTCTTCTTGTACTCTTTTCTCTTCGCACCCTTGTATATTTTCCACGATTTCTTCTTCTACTATACGCTCCATTTCTTCTATTTTCATTTCCATTTCTTCTTCCATTATTAACTTCAATTCTTCCGTTTTCACTTTCACTTTATAAACATCCTCCTCGGTCTCGATTTGGACCTCCACCGTTTTGCCCTCCGCTGTCTTGACTTCCTCATGGATTTGGTTCGTCATTCCCTCGTTTCTATCTGTTACCGCTACCCTAGCATCTACTTGATGGCATGATTGAAATTTTAATACCTCATCTTTCCTATCCAGTTCCTCCGCTTTCCCATACGGTTTTTCGCATATTTCGATGAGCTTCCTATTCCGTTCTTCTGTGGTTCTTCCCATTTCTTCTGCCGGCTTCTTAATCTGTTCTTCAACCACCTTCCCGTTCTGTTCTTCTATTAGTTTTCTATTCCGTTCCTCCGCCTTCCTATTCTGTTCCTCCTCGGATCTTTTCTGTTTACCTAATTCTTTGCTCTGTTCTTCCGCAAATTTCTCAATCTGCTTCTCCGTTTGCTGCCTCAGCTGTTCTTCTAATGAATCTTCTGCCATTACGCCCGTACACGCTTCGTATTCTTCGTCCATCCCCAAGTCAAATCCTACCGCCTGGCTCCCCAGTTCTACCACCTGCCGTTCTAGATCTATATTTGCTCTGTGATCGACCAGGAAATCCGTCCCTATGATTACCGAATACAATAATTTTTTGACTACCAGGGCCACCATCTCGTATACTTGGTTGCCAATCCTGGCTTGAAACATGATTTGTTTTGTGATGGGGCTTGACTTCTTCTGAGTTGCCCCAATCACATACGCCCTATTCATAGGCAAACACATTACTTCTTTTCCTGTTGCTTTTAACTCCTCATACATTTCTTCTGATACTACTGTAGTCGTGCACCCTGTATCCACTAAAGCTTCTTTAATTATACCTTCACATTCTATCGATATCGTGGGACATTTCCTGATTCTGACCGCTGAGTTCTTACATCTCCGCCACGGTTGGGTATCGTAGGTTACCGGCTGCATAGCGTTTATGGAGACCGCGTTTACGTCATCGATTTCCGCGTCCGCAATGGGGCCACCTATCACCGCGGACTCTATTAGTTTAAATAGTGTCCTTGATCACTACTTGTGCTAGGCTGTGCTAATCGGTCGGGTGCATTCCCGCCCCCGCCTCGCGTCTCCGTACGGTTTGAGTTAGATCTGTTCCAGTCCGGTCTCTGGTTCCCCGGCTCTGGTCTCCATCCGTCTCCCCCTCTTCCGCGTTGGTTTCTCTGGTAATCGTTGCTCCTATCATTCCCTTGCCCCTGGTTACGTTCCGATCTAACCATATTAACGTTCCCTTCATTTCTGTTCTTTGGTACGCCTGCAAATGTCAAGTCGTACCCTCCTAACACATTCTGGAATCTTTCCAGGTCGGTGTGCTGCACACTACGTAAAAGATTCTGCACCGTAACTGGGAACTGTCTTGTCAGTACACATATTATTTCCTGATCGCTCATCGGTGGGGATAGCGTTTTGTATTCCATAATACGCCTTGTTGCGTATTCCCGCAAACTTCCCATTGACTGGTTGTAATGATTATTCATTAAGCTGATTTTAAAATTAATTTGAATTTCCTCATTCCAATACCGCTCAAGGAATCGATCTTTAAATGCCTTTACTGATTCGGGAAACTTATCAAATGTATCGGCCCATATCCTTGCGTTGCCTTCTAACATTAAATATAACAATTGTATTTTACACCTTTCCGAAGTATTGATAACATCTAGATGTCGTTCTGCCGCCTTCATAAATATGCATGGATTTTCTTTCCCGTCTCCTGAAAATTTTAGTGATCTTGGAGGGGTAAATGGTACCGTCCCGCTTGCTGCAATTGGGGATGCCTTGCATTCTTTTATTTGTTCAATCTCTGTTCGTAGTAACACAACCTTCTCTTCACATTCCCGCTTATTCTCCTGCATTTCTTCCTTGACTACTAACTGCATCCTTTCAATTTTCTCGTCCTGCTTAGCGGTTTTAGCATCTAATTGCTGGTATAGTTTATTCTCTAATTCTCCCCCCAAATTAAGTACTTGGGATTTTAATTCCTTTTTTTGTTTCCCTAATTCTTCGGCAGTCCATTGCTTGTGACTTTCCACCCGCTCCGCGATTTTGGCCATCTCATTCTTCGTTAACACAATTTGTTCTTCGGCGCGTCCTATTCGCCCCCCTATTGCATCTAATTTCCTATTCTGTTCTTCTGCCAACTTCCCAATCTGTTCCTCTACTTTCCTATTCAGTTCTTCAGCTAACCTCCTGTTCTGCTCCTCCGTGAATATTTTCTGCTCCTCGGCTGACTTCCTAATCTGTTCCTTTAATTTCCCATCCAGTTCTTCAACCTTCTCATTTAATTCATTAGCTAGCCTTCTATTTCGTTCTTCTGCTTTCGTGTCCGTTTCCTCCATTTTCCCATTCAGTTGTTCGAACATCTTCCTATTCCGTTCATCTGCCTTCCTATCCCGTTCTTCTGCTTTCCTACTCTGTTCATTTAACATCTTCATCAACATCTGCATTCCATTTGGATGGATATCTTCTCCACCCCCCCGATTTGAATTTCCTGCTACCTGAATCATCGGTGTTGACGTAACTTGTACATCTTTATTAAAACTGTCCCCTGACGTATCATCCAACCGACTTCCAATACCACTATCCCTGCTTTCCGATGACATGCTATTATCGATTCCTACATCTATTTCCCCTACTTCATCCGCCTTTTCTTCCCGGTCCAGCACTACATTTTGCGCCTCCATTCTGTTGCTTTGAGCTGTCCGATCGATTCTCACTACACTAAAATACCGCACAAATTTTCCACTTGCCTCACCTACCAACAATACCACAGTTATCCTATGAATTAACTATACCCGCCACAATACTGTATATTCTTCGCGAATGGTTTAATTCACTCCTGTTTCAATTGCTAATTAATGACGAACAACCCTCATTCACCACCAAAAACACAATAACACTAGGTCAGTAGCCATATAAATCTCCACTCACCTACCAATGCATAAGCATACTCTTTACAACACATATATTATTACCATTTACACATATACACTGCTAATAAACTTATTAACACTATTACATAAATGCTTTCAAATTATAGTAAATCCCTTATTAATTGAAATTACTTTTCAACACACTTATTGCTATATTATGTACATAATCATCACTCACATTTACATGTCATATCTTCTCCCTGAATTTTCCTCAATAGTATCATATAAATATTCACAATATACATTCACAATGCTGCTATATGTTTCCCAACCTGGTATCTTTTCTATTAAATTCCCCAAACTTTACCATCACCAATAAATAATACACTACTGAGTGAACGTTCCCAGCAAAAAAAAAATTGTGCACAATTTGTACAACACTATTAACCACCTTTATATTCTCATAAGAATTATTACTACTTCCCCATTTCTTTGATTTCCATGTTATAACAAATTGCCAAGCAGTTCAAATATTATTAATATGTCTTACAAAATTTTGAAATTCTATTACATTATATTATTTGTAGCATGTACATGTATAGCCTACATAACCTCAGTAACTACAATATTAACTATATATTGGATGCTCACAAATAATTGCCTATGTCAGCCCGTAATTAATTATGCAACAACATTTTTGTAATTATCAACATTTCATTATGTTTACTTGACTTATGCATATTTTGCTAACACATGTATTGTTACTTTTTGTTGTCTACAATAATACACTTCACTGCCTGCTTCTCATCTGTACCCTGCACTACTATACATCAATTACATGCACATTATTTTCCAACATTTCACCAACTTCCCTAAGGCCACATTTCTTAACTATACGTTATCCACTTGTTCGGGCGCCAGCTGTGACGTACCTGGTGGTTCCGGGTATCTTCACTGCAATACAACACTAAGAGAGGGTATCTTTTACGTGAATGGGTCCCTGGATAAGTTGGTGCAACGTTGGGGTGGTTAATCATAAATTGAAATACAATTATAAACAAGATTTATTTTAAATCAAATTTGTCATTTACATGATCAGACAACGTTTTTACACTCTGCCTTGGTACCAAGATTAAGAGTGAAATGCATTTCTCATACCTGCGGGGCCCCGATCGAATACCTATGATGCTCGTAGAGTCGCTCGCGCCGACAGGATTGTCGACCTCTGTTACTGCTGCGGGCCGTCAGCGCCGGATGGCGTGGCAATCGCCCACGGCTGATGCTCCAACAATTCTTCCCCAATCAGGATCTTGACACCTCGGCTTCGCACCTTCCTCGAATCACTGTCCGTCAGTGGGTTTAATTACTTAACCCACGCCTACTCTGTATACTGGTCACCGTTCTGTACTGCACGATTTCAAGAAAGTTCCCTCCGCACCAACTAATAAGAGCGACATCACTTATTTTACCAACACTAATCTTTCACCATACTGATACTTCTAATGTTCTATTTACACGTTTGTGATATCCTACAGTTTCAGATATTTCCACGGCTATATTGCCTGTCTACTGTGTCTATGTATTACTCGCGAGCTCTCGCGGCACGTCCGCACTCGCCGCCGCTCCGCGGGCGTCTCTATGGTCACCGTTCTGCCAACGGCTCTCGTCCGCGATTCTCGTAACGAATTTTTGCACGTGCGCGGTGCCCAGTTCCAACCGAAATTCACACGCTAGCCTCCCGGCGGCGGGGGCACCGTCGGCGGTAGCAGCGGTTGCTCGCCGGCCCCGGCGCGCCGCGCTCAGCGCGCGCACCGCGCAGTTCAAAATAGCAATTGGTTTCTTACACTAATGATTTAATTAGTGTAATGAAACACATATTCTGGGTTTCAATATATATATATATATATATATATATATATATATATATATCAATATATATATATTGTAACACCCCCAGTCGTCTCGTGAGAGAACGCCCGGTAAGCGGTCCGGTTAATAGCTCAGTCGGTGATGGAAGGAATTGTTAAACATATACTGGTAACATGAAACGAACACTTTGATCACTGGTAAAAATCACTTTTATTCCTGGGCAAAATAATTTAAAATGCCCCAGGGAAGTTACACTTGTAAATAGAATAAGAAATCTGAAAATTAGGTGGACAGATAAGAAGATGAAAAGTTAGTATCCAGAGTAAAGCTTAAAAATTAGGAAGACTTATAATTAATATTACAATGGTAACAAATATTACAGGTCAATGTGTCATAGCGCGACACCGCATTACAGAATTTACGCAGGGATGAATACCCTGAATTATATTGCCTTGGTAAAGTTTTTTGTGGGCCCGAGACGGGCGCGTTGCGGCCGAGGGAGGCGGCGGCAACCTTCACAGAGGGCGCGGCCGGGGCGATGCCCTTGCACCCACCCAGGCACGCACGTCAGCTGGTCGGCCGTCTGGTGGCGTCACCCAAAGGGGCGGCGGCGCGTGGCGTCTGGCGTTGAACTGCGTCTGGGAGAACTGGCAGTAACTGGTAGAGAACTGGTAGTGACTGGTAGAGAACTGGTAGTAACTGGTGGACTTGGAGCGGCCGGGCGATCTCAATCTCAGGAACGTAGTAATTAACTACGCGTACCTCTGATTCTCATTATAATAATTGTCGAACACAACTTCGGACAGTTCAGCAATCCTTCGGAGAAACGTTCGCCTCTCGTCACGACGAATTCCCACCCCAGAGAATTTTCTCTGTCTACTGCAGCCGGCACAATGCTCAAAACTCGCAGCAAAATAATAAAATCCCACATAGGAACATTCGCCCGAATAATTCCCACCCCAGATAAGTTTTTCTCCCAACTGCCCTCAGCCTAGAACTCAGGCTCCTTCCGACGAATAATTATAAGTTTTTCAGAGGCACACTGGTCTCTCTCCGACGAATAGTTACCCCCCAGAGAAGATTCTCTCCCGACTGCCCCCCCGTCTAAATGATCTGGCCCCGTCTGATGCTCTGCACTTTCTGATATTCTCTCACTCGAAATTGTATTAGGTCAACTTTTACCCCCCACTCGTTTTCTCGTATGTTCCAGCTCCTTATGATAGTTGCGTCGCTATTGGCCGAAAGAAATGTCGCATTACGTTATTTCAACCAATCGTGACAGGAGTAGTGAAGGAAGTTTCGACTCTTTGTGTCACTGTGAGCGTCCAGAATTTTCCTATTCCTTCTAGAACACCGGTCATGCTTGCACAAGACAGGCGTTGTCCGTGAAAGAATTTATCGCTCTGGGATTCCCTGGATGTCGATTTCAAGAGCGTTCTAGAAGGTTCGCAGCTGGCCATGCGAACACGTGCCTCTCAATGAATCTTTCGACGACTGACCCTTGTAACGACTTTCTTAATGTGCCGGGGGCGCAAACGGGTGTCGCGATAAGCGAGGTTGCACGTGCAACGCTGTCTGTTCATTTCCCAACTGCCCTCAGCCTTATGAAATTTTGTATGAGGAAATTTGTATCGCTACAATATATATATATATATATATATATATATATATATATTCTATCTTGTTATGAATCTTTAAAGAGTACCCTCTATTTAACACAGCTTCTAGATTTTTGTTTTGGTCTCATAAAATAAATGAACTAATTTGTAAAGGAAGTTTGCAAAGGTCACGTTCGTTTGTCTTTCTAGTGTAGATACTGAATACTAACCTGACTGCGACATTTCGATTGAGCTCTGCAGACCTTTCCAACATAGTGAAAGGTAACAGCAGGTTTTTGATCTCGTTAAAAGAAAAATATACGGGTGAAAAAATATCGAGGAAAATTTTGTGACAAAAGCTACAGACAAGCGTTTCATAATACTATGGACAAGCCGACGTTCAGATTTTTTGCTCCTTGGAATTGTGATTGTTGTTGCTACGTAGGTCATTAGCTGCAGAGAAAATGAACTGAAAATATTTTAGTTAAAGAACTATCTTTTCGAGAAATATATTGAAACATTTTAGGCTAGCAGAAGATGGCCCCTTTGGTTTTAAAATTGTAATAGATTACGAGCAGGAAAATCTTACACGTACCTTTCAGTGGCAAATTCCGTGGTAATTGTCGGCTGATTGTACACAAGGAACTGGCATAATATTGTAATTGTAAATATTAGTCAGGTGAAGAAGTCGAAATGTAATCGTGTATCAGGTTGATTAGATCTACTTTACAATATCTTCCATAGCTTTACGTCAACCGAACTGTTTTGTTTGCTAATAAGCTACACGGCAAAGTAATGTAAATCCCGAAATGGTTGCGAAGTTGTTTTTATTTATAGACGACCAACTTTCCATCGGCATAATTAAGAATTTTAATTTAGAAATCATGAATATATCTTTGGTATTCATGCGTCTGCAGAATTCGGCCACTTCATTTTGATGTGTGAGATTCATTAAAAGTTTTTTAGATATCAGAATGAGAAACTCTACTTCCTTACGCAGGTTGTGAATACAAAACTATTCAGAATTGTACTTGCTTACCAAACGAAATATAAATGTATTATTTTTATACGACAGATAGTAACTCGAAGTAAGATATCCAGCTAGCCATCTTACCTTAAAAACGTAATGCAGCACATAATGTGATTCAGTACTATGATTAATAATATGACGAAATGCAGCACCAATATTTATTTTGAGACAGAACATATGTGTTCGATCAGGGTTGTCCAACTGGCGGCCAGCAAGCCGCATGTGACCCGCGGTGCTATTTATTGTGACTCGCAAAAGATTATTAGTCAAAAGTGAAAGTCCCATTCACCCATGTCGGACAAGACCATTGTTCGACTAGTGCACGTGCTCTGCCGGGGTTAACTCCCTCTTAATGTAAAAATAGGTTAAGTTTAGGTTTAAGCGAATTTAGGGTTAAGTGTTTAGTTTAGGGTTAAGTGAATTCCGAAATTCAAAATCATAGCAGTCGGTCACACTGCCGAGATAAACAATACGGGGAAGTCAGGTAAAGTGAATGGCCCATGTAGAGAAAATACGGCCTGCAAACATATTACAGGTTTTCGTTGTGGCCCTTGAGGCTTTTCAAGATGGACACCTCTGTCATAGATAATAGACATTACATTTACAGACACCCACAAATCTTTGTGCATCAAATCAATTGTATCTTAAAACACTCTTCTAACGTAAAGGAACTCGACGTATGATCTTATATAACAACAACAACCTTACACTCATATTTTCTCGATGGGAAAATATAGAATGCTCTCCATAGATCAATTGCACCTCGCACATTAAAATAATAAATGACGGCAGATAGGCGTTCATGCTATTAATTTAAAGATATAATTAAGACAGTGTTTTCTTTAAAATCGATTACTAATAGCAAGTGAAAAAAATGAGAATTACAAAGTTCAAACTCCTTTCTAAACGAAAACCCTTAATGTTTTAAATATAAATATTTATTCAATTTTCTGAATGTCAGTGGTATTAATGAAAATCAAAAATACCCCATACATATAAATGCATGTTTTTCTACTCGGGAAAAAATTCATGAAAATTTTTTAGCCATATACCAGAAAAAATTGATATCTCAAGAGCTTCTTGTAAAGTATTCTTAAGGTATACCATGTAGGTATACTTACAAATATTAAAATATCTTCAGTACGGTTCAACTACTAGATCTTATCCCTAAAGTATTTGCCTAGTTTCTGTTCAAAAGCTTCTAATCTAAAAAGCGACACATCGATATACAAATCGATTTTCGGGTACAAAATTATACTATAACTTCTCCATCCGCATCAATTTTATCCACCTTTGGAACATCACTAATAAACTTTAATCCTGACGTGTCGGCCAAGTTACGCCTGAAAATAACCATCAACATGGATTTAACGACCGACAATAAAGATAATATTTTTGAGAATACTTTTCCTCCCTGAACTACAGATAGGGGAGGTACCCCACCTGTTCACAACACGTCTTTAAGTATCTTCGTCCGAAGTAAGATGAATAAGACATCGGTAAATGACAATAATGATGTTGATTATGTCTGATGAGCAACAAAATGATGTAACCTGAGAAATAGTCCAAGATTTAAATTTTAATTCTTTGAGATTGAATATGTTTTTTAATCATGAACTTAAAATTTTGACTTTTAAGTTTTCCCATTGAATTTAGTTTTTCTAAAAATAGTCCATTTCATTTAGAATGTTTGTAAACAATTATGTAAATATAGTGTGTTTACTGCATTTCACATTTTCTTGTCAATCTTATCCTTTACTCTTTCGAATTAGATGTGGAGTTTCTCCACTTAAATCTTATATTAAGTGTGGAATTTTCAGAATCGGGCCAATATATGGAAATGAAGGTATTGATGATAAGACACAAAAATTAAGGAAATACTATGTCAATAACTGCATTTCGTATTTTCTTAACAGCCGTGTTTACCGTTTGTAGTCCAAGTAGAATAACTCTATTCAGGTCCTTACACTGAGTCTATACCTGGACAAAATTAGTAATGAGAAAATATTTATCACTCTGATGTTGAAGTCATCGGACCATTAAATGTAAATGACAATTTTGATGTTAGTGATAAGCAACGAACATTCTGAAATACAGTGTTAAATGCATTTCCTATTTTCTCATATTCTTTACTTGTTCATATCTCAAGAGTTGTAACTCCTTTTAAGTCTTCATGCCATGTCTGCAACGGGACAAAATTAATTAGTACTGTCTTTTTAGTTAAAACAAATCTTTCTTCACACACACATATGTAAAAACATATAAAAACAATGTACAGTTGAATTTTCTATAATAATACTACCAAAACATTAAATATCACGAAACAAGAAAAATATTATTTACATCACTTACGCATTAAGGACAATCATAAAAGGAGAAAAAATAAATAACTTGGTTCTTTTTCTCGCCGCTAGAAGTCATAAGCTTCACGTTCTACGTATTTGAACAAACACCAAATTCTCCCATATTATCCCAATTTAATTGTGCAAAAGACCGCTACTGAGGTAGATGTATCTTCATTGGTATCTTTACCATAATTGTAAGCAATACAGTTCGACTAAAATTGCAGTGCCCACTAAATATCTCAGAACGCTCTCCTTGAAAATAAAACAAACTAAATTAAGGAAAAGGGAAGAATGTTTGTTGCAAGTGTTGTGAATGCACAAGATGTATTTATGGACATTGTTGTTTGAGAACAACCTGAGATGAACTCAGAGAACGCATGGCCCCAACTTTCTGCGAGGTCACTGCGTAGTAGAATGGTGTCAGACAAACAGCATAGAGCGGTCCCGTGAAGCAACACTGTCGATTACATTCCTCTGTGAGCACTCCATTGTTCCGAAAAAGGAACAGCGCATGCGCGCATGAGGTCAATGAGGAAAGGGAATTGGACCATTCCGTTGCATCGCTAGGAGGGACATACCGCTATGCAGTAACGGGGAATTTTCGCAAGAATAGTCAACTAATATATCTTAGCAACATACAAAATGCTTCACAAATGGTTTTTGGCACTTAAAATGTGTTCAAGATTAGAATTTATTGTAATTCATTAAATGCCCCGTCCAATGAAAATTACTTTTTAAATTTGCATGTTATTTTCATATAAAATAAATTTTCTTTTTAAAATTATATTTAACGTAATTATTTGAACTAACACTCTTTTAATCACAGTTGCGGGAAAACATTTTTTAAAAACAGTACCTCACATTATTCAAAGATCTAATTTTGAAGAACATATTACATGCAAAAACATATTTTTAACAGTGTGGTTGTAGGAAGGGGATCAAAAATCGTTTAACTTTCACGATTTTTGCAAATACAGAGATTTTTGTGAAAACAGTTATAACATAATTTTTATAAATTTATTTAAATATAATATAACATTATAATTTTTATTTGAGTACATTTCTCAAGTAAAAAGTAGGGAAAAAACTGGAGCTTTTTGGAAAAGAAATTGAACATGTCTTTGAATATATATATATATATATATATATATATATATATATATATATATATATATATATATATATATATATGGAAAATACCCCTAAAACTTAAGATATATGTTTCAAGTAGAAGCAATAATGCTTCTACTTGAAGAATTACAAGACCAAAGCGCCTCTCGTCTACTAGGATTCTGCACACAAAAGATCTTCGCTTTAAAATCTATCAGGGGAACGTAGAAAATATAACAAAGAAACGCGTATTTTGCTTGTGTATTACAGGAAAACGTATAACGCTGTATAAACTCTTTGAAATATTCCGGAACAGAGGGTTACCTGAACATTTTGTTCTTGTAATTTGAAGTGATTACGAAATATTTATTACTTAGAAATGAGAAAATAATGTGAAGGTATATCTACTAGGTCCGTGATAAGGAAATAGTATTTCCCGATTTTTTTATGTATACACATAGAAAGCTCTTCGGAGATTGAGGAGCAAATAAAACCTTACACTTCACTAGACACAAACTACAACATTACTTGGCCCAAATGATCAAGCTCAGCTGACAATGAGAATATAACACAAAACGCAGCAAGGTTTTTCATCCGGTTTCCTTGATCCCTTGTACAAATGTTAAAATGGCTCCTTGTTTAGGTTCTTAACAAAAATGTACGGATATTTTGTGTGCACGTCTTCTAGAGTTCAGCGGGAAATCTAGTTATTCAAATTATCGTTTTCCATGTTGTCGCGGCAGAAGTACGAAGGACATGATGAAAGTTATAATGCCTTGCTTGCCCATTAAATTCGAGACATTGCTTGAATTTTAAGTTTTTGTGTAAATGTTTTGCTTTTATATAACAGGAAATCAAAAAATCACGAAAATTACTCATATTTAGAAAAAAAAATTAAAAAGTAATTTTAAGATGTATTGAAATGTGTATTGTATATGAAATGTATATATACTACTATTTTGCAAGCGCGCAGAATGGGAGCTGCGGGTTTCTTAAATATCCAGGAAATCGAAAAAATCCAAAGACAATGAAACACGTTTAATTTTGATTGAAAAGTGCAAATATATGATGGAGTAACTTCGCCTATTCTCGGGAAGCACCAGCAAAATCTTCAAACAGTGCGTCAACGATTACAACACAGATAATGTCATGCGACAGCCAGAGTCCAAGGAAAAGGCTGCTGTCATTACATATTTGCTATTCACGTGTTGTGTTATGGAATTTTATTCTTGGTATTTAAAAAACTGTTGTACTGTGAATCTTTGTATACTGTAATATATTATTGCAGAACTCTTGAAGATGGATTTTGTTTAAATAATTTATTGCAGTGTTATACAAGAGTACTTTATTTATTGTTCTAGTGGAGCGAACTTGCTATTGTTTGGAAAATCTTTTTTTTGTTGTTTCGTTTGGCGGCTTTTTTTACTGCTGCCAGCCACTAGTAATATCAAAAAGTAGATTGAATTGCAAAACTTTCGCTTCAGTATTAAAAGCATAAGACAGGTTAGAAAAACACTAACATTTTCACCATATAACTCAAATACGGTACACATTACACGAATACGGTACACATTTTGAAAATAATTATACACAGTTCTTTAAATATGTAATATGTAGGAATAGTTTGCATTATATAATCAATATCTAGCTTTATCTTAAATGTTAAAGCTCTAAAAGGAGTCTGAAAAATGACTTTTGTAGTTTTCAAAAATTCAGTTATTTTAGTGAAAGTAAGACCTGCACACTTTTATAAGCTTTTTATTAGATATATTCATGAAATTTTTTTTAAAAAACGTAGAGCTTATTTTGACAAAAAATCAAATACGGTGGACGCCGCTTATTGTAATCACGGTTAATGTGATCATTTTTTTAATGTTATCATATTTATGATGTTCCGCCTGGACTAATATTACAACATTAATAAAACGTAATTTATTGTGATCAAAACTCGTTTTATGTTATTCATTTTTCGAAATACATTTCAGATACGCACAGTTTTGAACCTTTAAGGCTCGCTACTCGAGAAAGGCGAGCAAATAATATTATTCGCTACTGGCGCACACGTCACTTCCCCACGTTTACGAAGACTTCAGTTCCCATTCTTTTGCAAAGTTATTCTGCAATAATGGCAAGTGTCAAAAGTTGGCCTAAACGTTAAGACTTGTCAATTAACGAGAGTGTTATTGAGTGTTAAGACAGTTTGCCTAAAATGTGTCCACGCAATGCAGCAGTATAGCTATAAATTTCTCAACCTCTTCTGTGCTAACTATTAAAGAATAAAAACGATATTCTTCAGGCGGCACAGAAGAGTAAAAATTAACAATGAAAGATACCTCATGTTGGGAAAGATTATGAGGATGAATCTGCTTTATGAATGGGGTTCACTAATGTTCTTGAACACGATGCTCGTGTTGATGTCCCTCTGATGCGTCAAAAAGCAGGAGAGCTAACTAAGAAAATGGTAATGGAATTTCTAGCAACGGAAGGATGGTTTCATCGTTGGAAACAAGGAAAAACGTTGACTACAAGGGAATGCACGGAGAACAGAATGACGCTGATCCGAGATTTACATTAATGGAATCCTCAGAGAAAACCAGAAGCAGAATTTCATATAGAATGTTTTTACGAAATAGAAAATGTGTCTAACATGTAATATTATCTGTGTCAATGTAATAAGATTGCCCAAATAAATTTGCTTTTCTCAGTGAAGGCACAAGTGAATGTATTATGAATAAATGTGTTCTCCGGGAGAGACGGCTCAGGGCATTAACTGATGCCACTGCAGTCTCTCTGATTGGTAGGTCCTAGGTTAGAGTCCTAGGTAGAGAGGATAATTCTAGCGGCCGGCTGCTCTGATCGGTTATGTTCCGTGGTTTCTCCTACCAACACCAGGCGAATGCCGGAGCAGTACCCTACCAAACGGGCCACGGACCGCGAGCGATTTTTCCTACCTCTTCCTAGTCCTATACTCTCCCCTTTCACACACACTAACAAATACTCATGCTGGGAGACCGGTCTGGATCTTAGAGCTTGTCCCGGCTGGAGCAGTGCTCCGCTGGTGGGAGATACTTGGATGTGGAAAACCCTGCTAGCCAACTGTAGGTCGTGCCGGATCTCGCCATAGAGCGATGGAAAGATCACAGCCACCTCCCTAGAAAAACCATGCACTACACTTACGGGGCTAATGATCCTGTTAGTTGATGTGCCTGGAATCACTAAAACAATCAATAAATCAAACCTTTGTAAACTATTTGATGAGGGTTTATTTTTCATTTGCTAATCTTTAATTACTATATTTCACCCATTTTATCAATCAATTAATATTATAATATTACCTGACGTCCGAAGTCCGAAATAAGCGGCGTCCACTATATACAGTTCGTGTACAGTACCTTTTAAAATTAAAATATTCTTTTTAAATTTGATGATTCAGCTCCATACATCAGCTCAATGCATCGGGAAATATATATTTTGGTGAAAATTCTGAGAATGAATTATGCACTGGTATTGTTCACAGACGGGTAGAAAACCTTTCCGACATCAAGGATCCTCAAAATGTGAATTGTGAAGTTACAATTTTCTTTATACCATGTTTCATAGCACTCACTTCCCACTTACAGACTTGGGAACTATGTTGTTTCTACGAATATCCTTTGTTTTGAGCACTCTTGACTTCTCCATTGATCTAAGAGTTTCCTACTCTGCATTTACTAATAAATGATAAATTACTCCGTAATAATTCATATAGTATTAGTTGCAGAGTTTAATGGAACTCGTGAAAGCAATCAACATGATAGTAGGTCGCCTCGAGGCGTAACCCTCAACGTCTTGAGACTGATTACGACATAGCGAGATGCTACTATTGACAGGATTTGAGGTTGGCCACTCCTTGAAGTTGGGCTGCAATGGGATGGTATTTATCCACGCTTTCCTCCTCTACTTTCAGAAGGCTAGATCCATCCTCGTGGCGGACTGTCAAGTCGAGAGAAAGTGGCTTCTGTGGATCCTACGGCGTCCGGCTTTTGAAGATCTTCTCGTCTATGAAGTTCTTGGTGTCATCATGCCTTTTTATTCTTGATGGCCTAATAAGTGTGAATTGGCTCAGGATGAGATTCATAATTTCTACCACTGTATTGCACTTTCTGCTATATACACTATCTTTGGTTCTCCCTAAACTATAACAGCTCACTCATTATAGTGAGTGAGAGTAGAGTAAAAAAACAACTCTGCTCCTTGAAATGACCCGCTAACTCAGCTGAACAATCGAGAACACGTCACATTCTTCAGTTAGAAGACCGAACAGAAATGAGCATGAAATCATTGCGCCGGCAACACCTCAGACCAAACGCTGAAACAAAGATTCATTTGTTCTGGAGGCCTGCTAGGGTAAGATGTCGATCCATCCGTAGTGTACGAAGGTTCATTAACGAGTTCAAGAGGGTGAATCGTTTTGAACCCCGCAAGATTTCATTTTATTTAGCACGAAGATCGATAATGGTAATTAGATTTAATCTGAAATTTAATTACTGGTTCACTTACGAGAAATTAATGACAATTGGGATATGCAATGTATGCCATGTGCAGTATATGAAGCGGATGCTAACGTGAAGATAGGTTCTCTTTAAGATGAATGAAATTATGTAGACAATTAGTCATAAAATTTCCTTAAAATAAAAGATTGAAACTATCGTGTGTACGTAAATTAGTGGTATTACATTGACAACAGAAGCAGATACAGGAGAGGAGAGCTGCAGCGACGTAGGAAACGACACGAGGTGGCAAGAATCAATCGGTTGCTTTGGCGACGTATACATCACTTTGCAAAGCAGTCTTGCCGTCGTCAACAAGACTACACTACACTACTTCTGGAACGTTACAAAGTGGCTTATATAAATGCACAAATTTGGACGATTATATTTAAAACATATTAATTTTTATGATGTAATATTTTTAAAGACTTTGAAACGTTGAACTTTTCCTTTTCCTGGGAGCCCGCCCCCACCTCTACCTCCCCGCTGTCTCTGCATCCTCTTCGCCTTTAGCCTCCGCCTCCGCTTCCACCTCCGCCTCCGCCTCGCCTTTAGCTCTCCGCCTTTAGCTCTTAGCCTCCGCCGTTGCATTCTCTCTGCTCAGCCGACGCAGACCCTTCCATCTCCTTCGCACGCGACCGGAAGGGGCGGGGCGGGGCGGGTGCGGAACGGGGGCGGCACGCGGTGGGCGATGGCGGTGGGCGACGCGGGCGGCGCGCGCCGCGGGGGCGTGGCGCTGTTTGCCGCCTCGACGGGGACAATAGACGAGGCTCGTTAACAATAAGTCGCCTACAACCCCGCGCTGGCGCCCCCGCACGTGAACGTCGTCGTCGCCGCCATCGCTGCCTCCGCCATCGCCAGTAACTCCACCACCGCCAACGGCCGCCTCCAACGCCACTGCCTACACCTCCGCCGTTGCCGCCACAGCCACAGCAACCACCGTCATCGATACCGGCCCCCGCCAACTCCAACGCCCCCCCTCGCCCCCCCCCCCCCAGCAACCGCTGACCCCCAATGTTACCATGTCTGCCTGACTTCCCCGTCTCCGTCTCCGCCACCGCCACCGCCACCGCCACCGCCACCGCCACCGCCACCGCCACCGCCACCGCCACCGCCTCCACCACCGCCACCGCCTCCACCTCCGCCTCCGCCTCCACTTGCGCCTCCGTTCTCTTTGTTTAAGGGACCAAGTAAAATAATCTATAAAATTTCTGGAAATATTTCACGAAAGAGAGCGTACAAATTGGTTACCTGAGTTATTGACCTGACCCAAAATTGAGTGTACGTAATACAGAATGAGAACATAGATATATTATTAAGTTTGGCCAGAAAGCCCATAAGTAGATCTAAAACGTCGGTATCATAGCAGTAAGCAGACAAATAAGACCAATGCTGCTAACAGTTTGTGCAAAAAGTGAAAATTTTAAAAATGCATATTTATTGTCAGAATACACAGTAGATGCAGTAGATTATTATTCTTTAATTTCATATTCATATTTTAATATTCAACTTCATATATTCTAATAAAACGATTTAAGTAGTTATTTACTTACAGCATGTTCAATCCAACTGAATATGTAAATGTCTGTGTCTCAGCCTGTGGTCTCAGACAAAGGGATATTTCATTAAGAATGTTGTTGCAAGATCTTACTAGGGAATGGAAATGGCCAAAAATGAAGCCGAGTTTAGAGCAGATACTTCAGTTATCTAAATTCATTAACACAAGGAAAATGAAGTTCAATAGCTTAAATTCAATAAAGTGTTATGAATACATTACTTACATTTTTAAAGTGTCGTCTACAAACTGAAAAAATGCAGTGGAGCATGTAGAGAAAATTATGGATGCATATAGAGAGAAGTATGGGGTATTTTGTGAAAACAATAAATTTACTATATGTCAGAACAGGGCATTGGAGATGAAGATTTCGTGTAAAAATACTCATATGTAATTATTATGAAATAAATTTACTTGGTATGAAAATTTATATGTAGGTTTTTAATTCTTCATCCTTAGTTTTCCCAGTTGAATGTTTGGATGAAATATGCTATTGTAGGACCAGGGCAATTATGAAATGCAGACAAACAAAATTTAATAAATACTCTGATAACTATTTTTTAAAATTTTCCTTTCATTCATTCTACATCCTTTCAATCATTAACCATCTTTGTCAAAATGGAATATATTAATTTATTCCTCCCAAGTTTTCTATTTATATTTGCATTTTGCAGTGAAGTAAAACATTAAACTTCTCATATTTTATCATTATGAGTTTCAGGAGAAAATTATCCAAATAATTGATCTAAATGATAATTATTTCAATGTTTCATAACATTCATTGAAAGAAGTTCTTGATGACAGTATTCTATATATTTATATTATATATATTTGAATGTAGAACTAAAGCATAGTTTCAAATTTTCGAAGTTGAAAGATCCGATTGTTCGATATGTCGAAAATTCTAGGGTATAAAGCACGCTGGAAACCCCTATATCTACGTAGCTAGGTCGAGTTCAGCTGCTGTCTGGAGGATAACTCAAGTGGCCGGCTCTTTTCGGTAGTTTTCCGTGGTTTCTCTGATCAACATCAGGCTAATGTCGGAGCAGTACCATAACAAATGAACCATGGACCACACGCGATCTTCCCTTCATCATCCTTGTTCTCCCCTAACCTCTTATTTGCACTCACACTCACATGTACTATAAGATCACTTATGCCGAGCGATCCGCCGGGAGCTTAGAGCTTATCCTGGCTGGGACGGTGCCCCGCCTGTGGGAAATACCCGGTGGCAAAACCATGCGATTGAAACGTGCACTGGGGCTAATGACCTTAACAGTTGACCCGCTCGGCATCACTAATCAATCAATAAAACAATATGGCGAATGTCTTGTTTGACTGCGGTTTAAGAACAACAATCATTTACTCTTTTATTCCCATATTCCTTATCCATTTTTCACATTAATTACATTTTCATTAATATATCTCGCGACGTGGAACACTGGTTCTAGAAACCGAACAAAAAGAAATGACAACCAATGGCAACGGTGTAGAAACCGGATGGAATCAGTTGTCAATAAAATATTGCGTGTCGGCGAACTTCTAGTTAGCAAACAACATTTTTTTTACAGAAAGCTAAAGGAGCACCATCTCCCAGCATAAAGAAGTCTTATTTAAAGAGCGGAGTGCAACGGCGTCTGAAGGAAGAACGGAGTGCGACCGTTACGCCATGGGGGGCTGGGGGCGTGGTCGCAGATGTCACAGCAGGCAAAGACAGTGGATGGAAGAGGGCGATGTGTGAGACCGCAATGCATAACGCAAATGTTTTGTGAACAAAGTCGGCTTTTGTAGTTAGTAATATTTGTGGTTAGTGGTAAAATATTATATTATTATGTGTCAATGCAAATGAATAGTCACTTGTTAAGAGGTCGGATATTTAAATATTCTAGATTTAGATTTATTACTAATTCTGCAATTAAGTGTGAGAACATGGTGGCAGAATACACTAACTTAACATTACAGAACTTAACAACTTTACAAAATCTACAAACTTTAGAAATTCACGATACACGCAACATTCTTGATTAATTAATTAGGTATAGAATTAGATTTATTCTCTTTCCAACAATGTTCAATTTTATTGTTGTTGTTTGTTTTCATTACATGATTCTACACTTCCTTAACGGTGGCATACCAATTCTATTCTGGTATTCGGAGAACACCAATGGGAGGGGCGCCAACGACGGCTCCCAATTGCAACGTAATTCAATGAAATTTATAAGGTATTTAAGTACTAATGCTACACTATTTAACAATATATTGCGACACGAGGCCTTTAGACTGTTCTGTCTTACGAGAGAAATAAAATCAATCAATTTAATCACTTGTGTCCTATACTATTTTTGATGCAGACTTACTGACTTTATTTTTTTGTAATTCAAGTTTACTAATCGTTTACTTGGGTACATGACATATTAAGGTCAGTTGTATCTGATCAGACGAAAGTACATTGTTTCTTTGCTGCATTCACAGTTTTATCTCAACATTTGAGCATTGAATCTCTTTTATCACAAGTGCTAAAAAATGAACTTTTAACACGCCGTGTATATCCTAACCGGTTTGTCTAGCGGCTGTCTAAAAAAAATTATTTTTCTTTAACTTTTGTCATGCGAACTGTTCCTCTCCGCGTGACACTGCCACTGCGAGGGAGAAAGTCAGTTCGCCCCCGCCTGCACCCACGCGGTGGCGGTGGCGGCGGCGGCAGGGCAGTTTACTAAACGCCGCCGCGGCCCGCCGCGCCGCGCCGCGCCGCGCCGCGCCGCACCGGCCCAGATGGCGCATTGTCTGACGGCCGGCGCATTGTCTCCGGCTCGTAAACATGCGGCCAAGTGGCAAGCGGTGTGCGCACTCGGCCTCCCCGCTGCGCCGCCCCCGCCCCCGCCGCGGCCCCCGCCCCACGCCTGTCCCCTCCTGCCCGCGGTCCTGCGGACTCCCCGCGGCCCTCGCGTGCTGTTCGGTGACGCCGGCCGCGTAGCGGGGCATCGTTCGAGGTGACGTGCGCGCGTGGAGTGTGTGTGTGTGTGTGTGTGTCTTGGCCTGCGCGTGTGTGGGAGGAGGTTTGTTGTGTGCCTCGTGTCTTTGGGTCGTGCCTCTGAACCGGCCCGAGAAACTCAGGACCAATTGTGAGATTGTTGCGATGTTTCATTCTGTAACAAAGCTCACACGCTCGTGTTTTTTACATTGTTTGCAATGATTGTTCTCTATACTGCTAATTTACAATCTGTTCACTTGGAACAATTATTAAATTGTACACAAGATTCGTAACAATTAAGAGAATCTAAAGTATTTTTTTCAGATTGTCTCCCGCCTTGTTCATACGAATGATTAAGTGAAAAGAATAGAGAAGAAAGGTTTATTAGCTTCCTTCCTGTAACTCCTTAACATGATTATTAGATCGCAACAAGCTAGAATATACTAGATAGAGTAGCTGTCTCCATATTTTGAGCACGCTTGGTGGAGGCTTGCCGAACGAGTGGCCGCCATATTTTTTGAAGTCAAAACATACAAGTGGCGGTGTAACCTGTCCTCTGTCCCTGGCAGGTATTAGCTGTCGACAGTGTCATCGAATCAGAAGCTTAAACATCACTATAGTGACTATCGTGACGTTCAAGCTCCCGATTGGATGAAACCGTGAACAGTTGAGACCTGCCAGGGGAAGAGTTGCATAAATCGCAGTATAGAATACTTTCCCAGAGGGCGCTGCTTTCACTGCAAAAAACATGGCTTCAATTTGCTTCAAAGATGGAGGCGCTTCAGTCACTCTATGTAGTATATTTTACCTCGTTGGTAGATCGTCTACGATCTAATTTTCTAGAATATGAAAAATATTTAAATGATGTTGTTTCACCATCAATTCTTCAAATACGTGTCGAACGAAAGTAACTCAATTAATGAACATCCTTCTATTTTAATAGTTTTTATTTTTCAAAAATAATTGAAAATTTAATAATCGTATTCATTGTGAAACTGTTCTGGAACATTTATCGTAATGAATTAATTTCAACCCAGCCATTATTGTAATATATAAAATTACTTTTCTAGTTTTAAAGTTTCGTAAACATTTCTGAATATTTCTGCTTCCGTAGGAGGCAGTAACTTTCCACAATGTGAGCCTCTTCGTACTTCCCTGAACATATCCTATCCGGAGAAACGAGGAGGCTAGGATGGTTGAAGGTGCGTCCATAAATACTATTCTTTTATTTTATTCCAGACAATTTTGAAATCGGTGTAGAGTTGTTGATTCTTGGCAGGAAAATATTTTTTCGTGTCTTCTGTCGTACGCAAAAGATAGAACATAAGAACGTAGAAAGTTCACCAATGCCATCGTCGCTCACAACCACAGAACTTCTTGGGCGCCCATCATGTGCTGCCGGAAGGATCCTCTTGTTTCGAAAGCTATGGCTTTAGATTATGAAGGTGAGCGTGTTGCTCAAATAAGGAATTCGAAGAAAATATCTGATTCAACAGCTACAACGGGACTCTGTAGCTGAAATAGCATCCTTAACTTCCGTACCTATTTTGGGTACCGCTATATGAAAGACGTGTTAGAAAAATGTTTTATTACAGTTTTTTAAAATCAATCTGGAAGTTATATCAGATTAATTAGAAATGGTATTTTAATCAGTATTTTTACATCAGTTACGAATGATTACCTTTCATTTATTTGCTCTTCAATCTCTAGTGAAAAATAATGTGACAGGGAAACTGAAGTATTGAGATAATTGTTTCGAAACATCAGTTCATAATGAGAAGAAAAATAATGATTTAGATTCTCTGTGGTTGTTTGAAATTAGGATGGTTGATTTAATCTTTAATCCGTAACTGGTACAATGTTTTTTCACTATGGATTTTCGATGATTCACTATGGATTTTGTATTGATGGTAAATTTTCGTCCTTACTATTACTACTCTATTTTGTATTCCTCCAAATATAACTTCTAACGATTATTACATACTAAAAATACAAACCAGTGTATTTGAGGGGAAATATTAATAATAACCCACGCACCTACTGATTACAGTTTTCTCCCCTTGTGACGATTTTTTAATAACAAGCTACCATTTTATCAGAACAGTCACAGTTAAGTTTTATTCTTATTAAAAAACTGCTGCAGCTGGCAGATCACATTTTGTTTCTCTAACTGTGTCTGTACAGAAATGTACGTACAGAAAGTACACAAATGTATATTTATTTCTGTATGTATTTAGTAGTCTATTATCTTTATAAATGCTTCCACCATTAGTGAATACAAAGTGATGTGTAATCACGAGATCATTCAGCTTCTCGAAATTCTTCTCATTTCCTCTAACAACGGTACTTCATGGACTGGCTTCATCACGAAAATGACCACATCTAACAATCGTCGAATTCTGTTAAAATTATACTTTACGTTAAGTCTCGAATACACACACACTGAGGAAAAAGGGACATATAAAGGGTCGGAGAGGAAGTCGCAACCTTTATTGAATGAATGCATCACCTAGATACTGATAACTTCTGTCATTTTCATTACTATCACAAAAATTACAACAACTCTGCTATAAACGCAAGCAAAAATTACATCTGATTGACAATAATAGATTTTGAACTTCAGTTGAACAATAGATTACCAATGAAATGCACTGAAAATACAGAAATTGCAGCATTACTTTGTTCGTTCAAATAATTTGAACGACACTAATGGTATGTTACCAAGTATTTAAGTAATTCCGTAAAAAATTGTAAAAAATGTCTCACTTTAGATGTTGTTTTACTCTTTTGCCTCGGTTCAATTCCTCTACTTTATGCATTACACATTTCTTTGTTATTCGCTTGTTGGCTAATTGATTCCCAGTATAAAGTTTAATAAACAGAAGTGAACGGTAAACATGTCTAAACCATAAAATTTACTGTAAAACGTACTCAAGTCTAATGTTCACATTTGAATAATGTCGATTTCTATTCGTTCATAGTATGTTGCGAGGAAGAAATGTGTTGTAAGGTTCCATTATAAATTTCAAAGAATGGCTTCAGGACTTCATGTGAACATTTGAAGATGTTTGTAAAATATATCAAAATGACACCCCCCAAAAATTAAAAATATTGAAACAAATACAAAGCCTACAAACTAATGACCGATACTGAATTAACAAAAATTGGTAAAAAGTCAACGGCGCCATATATTCAAGGTACCAAAATGATAAGCACAACAACAATGTGAAACACATACCTGAAGTGCTATTCCTCTTGAAGCTGCATATTGACCCTCTGGTAAAATAACATTTAAAAAAAATCATTAACGGGCATTGTACTTTAAGGGGCATTTACGTAACTACATGGACAGTTTTACAATGGACATATAAATAATTTTGGCCAAACAGATATGGACCTCTAATGAAGTTATTCAAATGTTCAATTTGTACTAACGAATATTTCCAAAAGTGGACGTTTTTGCAGAGAATATTGTGCAGAGAACCACTTGACTTGTAATCTATTCTGCTCACCTTTACTTTATGTAAATTTTTCCGAGTGCACTGGTCCACATTGGAGGTCCCAGTTGCTCGCCAAACACGCGCCTCCGAGCGCCACCGAGCGCCGCCTCTTCCTCTGTTCCCCGAGCGCGCGCGCGCACCTGCGCTGTTTGCGGTGCCGATGGAGCGCGGGGAAGACATTCCGCGGCCGCGCTGCGCTCCTCTGTACAAATTGCATTCCCCACGAGTGGCCGGCGAGTGCACTGGCAGGGCGGGGCGGGGGGGAGCGGGACGGGGCGGAGCGGGGCGGGGCGCGGCGCGGCGGGGCGGGGCGGGGCGGAGCGGAGCGGGGTGGGGCAGGGAGGGAAGGGACGGGGCGGGGCGGGGCGGGGCGGGCGGGGGTGGTAGCGGCCACATTGGAGATATTCAATATATTCAAGATATATTCAAGATAAATTCAAGATATTAGATATTCAAGTGTGGCATAGGAACAAGGCATGGGAAGGAGGCCTGAATGCGGGAAATGGGAGCGGAGAATGAAAGCTGGGCATGAGTGAGGGGCATGAAAGCCGGGCATGGGAGTGGAGCAGAGAAGAGCGACAGAAGGTAGAGCAACGTTTAGGGAAGGATGAGCGAGGCAAGAGGGACAGAGGCGTTATGCGGGAATGGGTTTCACGCGTGCTTCCCTCACAATGGAGAACTGATACCACGCGATTGGCGCCCTACTCTTGATGATCAAAGATCAACTTTTTCCGACTTCGAACGTGCGAGGGCAAGTCGTTGAGCCGCGGAAGGGAAGTTGACGGATGGTAGCCGAAGGGTGTAGAGATCACAGCTGTCAATCAAACTTTTAGCACATTAGCAAGAGGTCCGTTTTATACTTCAACTCCATTTGTGGTGCGCCACAAGGACAGTTTATATATTTCTTTTGTCAAAGCAAAATAAATTATTTTCGTGCGCTACCGCGTAGAGGCGTGGGAATGCGTGGTTCCAGAGGCGTCTGACGTTCGGCAGCCGCGCGCGCGGGGCCGTGAGCCGGGGAAACGGGGCCGCGGCACCTGCGCGCGTGTGGGCGGGGGGCGCGGAGGCGAGGGGAACGGAGGCCGCCGAGGCCAGCGGGGGCGGGCTCGCGACCCCGCGACACAACGAGCGCCATTCATCGCCGCGCGCAGCTGCGCGCTGTCTGCCCGCTTCGCGCCCGCCTCCTTCCCTTTCGCCCGCTTGTCCCTTCGCCGGCGGCCCCGCCCCCTCGCTCCGCGGCAGTTTTACGTCGTGTGTGCGCTGCCCATTACGCCCCGCCGGATAATCGAGTCCTGCTCTCGCGCTGCGTTGCGTTGCGCAGGTGGGCGGAGGGGCCCGGTGCGCGCACGGCAGCGCTCTAGGTGGAGGAGGCGATGGGGATGGCAGGTTTATGTGCACGAGGCGAGTCACGCATCCAAAAATTGAAGTGTTTGACAAAAAACTCCGTCTATATTTGCAAATAAAAATTGCACAAATGTAATAACCAGGCAATCGATATTTTGAGTAAAACATTTGCATTTTGAGCGTGACGTAAACAGCTCTGAACGTGTTTAAACTCCTACAAAATAACTGTGTCCTTTCTCCTACAATATGTCACACTCTTGCGCGCCGGCGATTTGCTCGTAAATGCAGCGTAACTGCAAAGAAAAATATCTAAAACTGCGGAATCACTAGAAGTTCCGTTGAGAACTGTGACCCCTCCTTACCATTGGCTTCTTACGAGCAGCCTGCGAAGTAGAGTAGTCAAAGTAAAAACGATCATTTAAGCAACAGTTTCTCAAATCCGGTAGGGTGAGATTGGACTTTAAAAAGGTGTTTAAAAAATGTTAACAAACCTTCTCTGTAATATTTGAAAGATTGAAATCACGTATTAATCTGTTGATACAGCACTCAGATTTAGAGTGTAAATCATGGAATACGAGGCTCTAAACTAATATGTAAATCAGATCGCGTTGAAAATGAATAGTTGTACTCGTTTGTGTCATCCATTGTAATTTTAATTTTATTGTAACATGACGCAGCCTTAAAAATGCTTGAAATACTTGAGTTTGTTTTTTTTATTATCGAAATCCATTTATTCTTGTACTTTCGCTTCTTCTGCGAGTGGAACTACACCATCCGACGTCTCTCGCACCCAAGCTTCCATCTTCTTCTATCTTGCCAATCATCTTCTTTGATACGGCATTGTCTCTCGCATACCATCATACCATGTACGTCTTGGTCTACGTCTCTTTCTGTGCATTGGCACCTGCCATCTCCAAGTTTTTAATGGTCATCTTTCCTCTGTCATTCTTCTAAGATGCCTGTACCAATTTAACTTTCTCCCTTCTGTTGTATCCATTATATCCGAAACGGCTCCCATTTGATGCAGTATATTTTCTGATTCTTTCCATTAACGTTACACTACAGCTACGTCTCCAAAACCCCATTTACATACCCTTTAACTTTTTCTCGTTGCTTTTTGAGATCTCCCATAACTGAGCAGCATACTGTGATATACTTTCCACAAATGATTTATAAATTCTAATTTTCTCTTTAGTAGTAATATTTTTATTCCATATTATAGAATGTAATTGCTGAATAGCAGATTGCTCTTGCCGAATGCGATGATTAATTTCCTCTTCACTGCCTAAGCGAATATCTGGGAGTAATAGGAAGATAGATAAACTAATATTGTCGTAAACGTCACAGGCGAAAAAGGAAACACATCACAGCACTAGGATCTACATGGTAATATGTCATGGGTAACGCGCACCGAAGCGTCGGGAGCGTTGGAGAGGAGTTGGAGTGGAGTTGGAAGTGGCGGTGGAGACGCCAATGGAATTGGAAACAGCGATGAATGTAGCAAAGTGGGGGTGGTTGCAGGACTAACGGTGGTAATTGGGGTTGCCGGTAGCGACGGTGAGGCGGGGAGTAACAATGACGGCAGATACTGCTTCACAGCTGGTGATTGGTTTGGAAACAGTCAACTGTTTGATTGATTCGTTATTGTTTTCGGGCGCGTCAGCTGATAAGGTCAGTTAACCCGTTACGTGTGGTGCATGTTTTCCAAGCTAGGAGCGGCTTAGATCTTCCCACTCTGAATGGCGTGATCCGGCGCCGACCTACAAGTAGGTTTCCTGGGTGTTCCCCACCTAGATATCTGCCACGAACGGGGTACCGCTACTACCGGGACACGATTAAAGCTCCCGCCTGGTCTTCCGATATGTGTGGTAGAATAGAGCCACTTAAACGGAGCAACAGAAGAGCTAAATGACGACTTCAGTGTCGTCGTGGTAGTGTCGGGGGTGTTGTCGGGGGTGTTGTCGGAGGTAGAGTGGCATCACCATCGACTGCAACGGTAGTGTAGCCAGACAAGGCGATGGTAGTGGAAAGCGATGGGCGTGGTAATGATAATGGTAGAGACGGCCACGTCAACTTATATGTCTGCCATGAACTAACGCTAGGCACCAGAGAATACAGAGGCGTGGCGTGACGTGACGTTGCGTGAAGTGGCGTGACATAGTGTGCGTGACGTGGTGGGTGTAGCGTGGAATGACTTGGCGTGGCATGGCGTGGCGTGGCGAGGTGTGGCGTGGTCTGGCGAGGTGAGGTGAGGCGCGACGAGAAGCGGGCTTCGGAGTGGCGCGGCGTGGCGCGGCGTGGCGCGGCGTGGCGCGGCGTGGTGGACGTAGCGGGGAATGCCTGGGCGTGGCGAGGTGTGGCGTGGGGAGGGGTGGCGCGGCGAGGTAAGGCGGGTCGCGGGCTGCTGGGTGGTGCGGCGTGGCGTCACGTGGCGTAACAGAGTGTGCGTGACGTGGTGGGTGTAGTGTGGAATGCCATGGCGTGGCGTGGTTTGGCGAGGTGTGACCTGGCGTGGTGAGGTGAGGTGAGGCGCGACGAGACACGGGCTGCGGAGTGGCGCGGCGTGGCGTGACGTGGCGTGACATGGTATGCGTGACATGGTATGAGTGATGTGGTGGGCGTAGCGTGGAATGCCTTGCCGTGGCGAGGTGAGGCGTGGGGCAGCGTGGCGCGGGCTGCGGGATGGTGCGGCGTGGCGTGACGTGGCGTGACAGGGTGTGCGTGACGTTGATTGCGTAGCGTGGAATACCTTAGATTGGCGAGGTGAGGCGTGGCGCGGCGTGGCGTGGGCTGCGGGGTGGTGCGGCGTAGTGTGACGTGGTGTGACTTGGTGTGCATGACGTGGTGGGCGTAGCGAGGAATGCCTTGGCGTGGCGAGGTAAGACGTTGAGCGGCGTGGCGCGGGCTGCGGGGTGGCGCGGTGTGGCGTGACGCTGGCGAGTACGGGGGGAGGCTGGGCGTGGGGGCGGAGGGCTCACATACACCCGCGCTTCCCGGAAGCCGCGCGAGCGTTTCTCACGGCCGCCGACAGGTGCGCGCGTCGCGGCGCGCAGGTGGACGCGCTGGCGACCGGGCGACTGCCGACGCCGACGCCTCCGCGACGACGCCCCCTCCAATCGATAAGCCGTGATACCTGGAAGTTTGCAGAGAAGAATATTGAAGGGGAACTGTGGCACTCGGTGTCTGCGCCCGATCCTCTCAATGAGCCTTTGTTTCTTGTGTTTGCACTGAAATTGCGTGGGAGCAGCGTTCAGAAACACACATAGGGAAAACAGTGTCAATTCCAAAGATGGACACAATAAAAGCAATGATCGCTTCAACAACTAAATGACAATTTGTATTAAAAACTTATGAAATATCAGGAACATTATATTTTTTGGGGAAATTTTGGTCTTCACCTATAACTGCTTCTAAATAATAAAAAAAGTGCAAATTATGAAATGAAAAAAAACCATCACAGAATCTGTGCTCGATGTTTTAAGAATGTAAATGTTTTTAACATTTATTTCGTACTTGAGACATTCATTGTAGCTTCTATCCTTGCTCCACAAACTCCAGAAAGCTATATAGTTGACTTATAGGACAAAATACTTATTGACATTCAACTTTAAGGGAGGTCGCTAAGTCGGAAATATTTATTTTTTATTAATTTATTTAGACTGAAAACGATGTGACGAAGAGGGAGTGGTTTTTAAAACTTTCTATTTCATCCTTTTACACTTTCTAAAACGCTATTTAAAAATTATTGAACATTTCCACAAAAGATTTCTCAAAATGTTTACAAAATTCTTGAAGACACTTTTTGTAGCTTCCAATATTTCAAATATTATTCAAAATTACTTATTACTTATAATTGCTGATGTTAGACTGTTATATGTTTTTAACTGCCAGGTATACCGAAAATTGCTTTAGAAGCTCATTATCTTTGGTAGTCATTTCATCACAGCAGCTGCGAACCAACAAGAAAGCCAGCATTAGAAATTGGTTATTTAGCCCCAAACCATTTCTAATGGATCTTCCACAGATGTTTTTAGTTCGATTTACGAGATATTTCAGATCGAGGAATTGTGACTTCCTTGACATTAACAAAGCCTTTTCTGTACCATCTTTAAGGGAATCCAATGAGATGGTGTACATAAATGATCATCGTAGATATTCGGCGTTTTTTGTTGTCATGAGTAAGATTGATGGAAATATATCTGTTCAATAACAAAAATTAATTTTTAATACCCTTGTCGTTTGTGGTTGCTTTTTTATTTCCCCTTGTGATTTTTAGATTCTTGAAACTGACTTTTTATATACTCAGTATTTTCTTTGTATACAGAGTTATACTTTATTATCTCATTTTACAAGTAGGTTAGTGTTTTAGCAGAAAAGTAGTATGAACATACTATTAAAATATTTCGGATGAACGTGCGGCGTGATGTTCTCCCAACAAGAAACAAAGACATACTGAGACCCAACGCGCTTTGTGTGGGCGCTCCATTTCGAGAAATGAAATGTAGTACCAGTCATGCAGGTAGACGAATGAGTTGGCTACGAGGAATTTTGTCTGCATTACTATGATTAGATGTACGAAAGCTGGGACAACATTTCTACGCAAATAGTGGTAAAAACCGGCTTGTGCGAAAACCGAAGTAAACAGAAATCGAGGTCACTTCATTTTCAGCATTCAGCTTTAAAAATTGACATTTTTAGGACGTGCAAATGTGATAAAGGAAAATAGGACTACTACATTACATACTTAGAGTGGTTGAGCGGACAGAGCGGAAAGCCAATTCTCGATAGTGAAAGGAAATAATTTATTAAAGAGAGGAACAGAATTTAACGGTGTCTGATAAAAGAATATTACAAGTATGTTCTGTGTAAGCGTTTCTGAAACAGGAAGTTGCATAAACTACGTACTCCTGTTGAAGAATAGTCAACTTCATTAATAGAATGTTAATTTGAAATATGTTTGTAAATACTTAGCAACGTCAATGTAAAGAAAACCATTAATTATACCGTGTTTAAAAATAATTTCTAAGATTTATCGATCAACGTTTTCTGACACGTCAACTGCTATGGTCATTAGTCCAGGTGGTGTAGTGAGAATGCGGGACCGAGACGAAAAGATATTCCTCGACGGCTGGACGGTCATGTCCGGTGCTGACCTACACGTCGGAATATTGGAATATTCCCCTTTTCATAATTCCCCCCAATGGGCCACCGTCCCACCCGGGATAAGCTCTATGCTCTAGACTGTTCTTGTGGCGTGTGTGTTAGTGTAGTGCTTGTAAGGGTAAGGGTAAGTGTAAGTGAATATAAGAGGAGAGGGAAAGGCAAGGAAAAGAAAGGAAAGATCGCGCGCATTCCGTGGCCCGTTTGTGTGGCATTCGGCAGTCGTCTGGTCTTGATCGGAGGAATCGCTGAACACTCCTCCTCAGATCAAGGCAGCCAGCAACCACCGACAGTTCTCACTACCAATCAAAGCAGTCGGTAGGTCTTCTCACTTGGTGGCTCACTTTGTTCACTATATTAACCAATGTGTCATTGACAATTTTAACGGGATATAGATAAATATCGCTGGCGAAGTGCAGGTCTACAAGTGAATAAGGATGGGTTTTTTTCGAAAGTTATTTCACAAATACACAAAAGGATGAGGAAACTACATGCAGAAGGATAATACGTAATGAAGAAAACAAGTAGATGTTTGGACGTGGATAGAACAGAAAATTTACACCATTCAGCTGCGGACAAAAAGAGGCGAAAGTTAAGGAGCTTTATCACGCGTACCGAGTTTCATAGTTGTTGTCATTTGACACTCACTTTCTGACACTAACAGTGATGTCCTAGCAGTGCGCAAAGACAGGGGATTCTGCCATGTCATAATAAAACCTTGCCATCAGTGAAGAGATGGAGGAGACAATACGAAATTGTAATAGCAATTTATTGCAGTGACACTTATCATTATGTAAGTTTTATGCATCAGTTGTCATGATGCTGTAATCATTACGTTTTTCTTTTTCTTCGACTGTTACCTTGTATTTACACTGCAGTGAAACTCGGGCACGCATGCATCTAGCACGTTGCAAGGGGGCTAAGCATCAATCAACCGGCAGTCGGACGGACGGGAACCTGATTCTTTACAAACCCGTACGCAAGACACCTATTGGCATTTTGCCCTGAGGAAGGTCGCAGTATGACGGCCGAAACATGGAATATTATGCTTAGGACGCGGCATTTTCCTGACAGCCGTTTTTAAGGCGCATTTGCTCTACCTCTACCTAGCCCAAAGATACAACAGAAGAACAAATAAGTGTGGTACTGAATATAGTCAATTTTTAAAAATACCCTCCCAAAAAATGTCCCTGTAACACAGAAAATTGTTTATATTTTTTGCTTTTATTGATTGGAATAATACTCAATAACACCTATTTCGTCACTGCATCATGGGTTGTTTCATGCAAAAAGCGCGATTGTATGAAGAATTATTAATAAAAAAACTGATTCAGCAATATTAATTTCTTTAGGCTCAAAATTTGCAAAATTTGTTTGCAATTCTAGTAGTTGGACGCAGAATGGCACGTGTGTAATTTTTGCACCAAAAATCCGGGGATGGCAAACAATTTTCAGTACTTTAGTGAGGATAATCGGATGAAAAAACTTTGTTTCACTATAAGTTAGCAAGTACAAGATCAAATCTAATAGTATTTTCCATTCGATGCCATGTAACGTAACTTAATTCAAGTCAATGACGTCATCGTCCGTTGACACTGCCGCTTCATACTGGCGAAGCGCGGTGAAGAATGAAACGGATTCGATTGATTAATTAGTGATTCTCGGCGCGCCAACTTTGACCACGGGTGGTAGCGATGATCCCGCGAGATGGTGAGATCCTGTCATTCATCCAGCTAAATCTGACTTTTCCGTAGCTGTGGAGCTAAAGTCGAAAATATTGCCAATGTCGGGACCCAAACCCAAGCACCTCCCTGTCAGAGACACTGCAGTGAAACCAATTGATGCCTTGAGCCACCTACGTTGGTGGAAAGTATTGGAGAATACTCAATGAGTGTGCTGGTGTGGGCCGTAAAACCACAGACATGTAAATTTTGAACTTCTGTGATATTGTTATGCCCACCCGCAAGCCAAAATAAGATGTGAACTTCCGTGGACACATGTGGTCTTTTAAAAATATTTCTTGTCTTGCATTTTTATTTCTCGAATAAATGCCCGTTTTAAAAAAACGTTGGAACTGGTTAGTGGTCAATGTTGACACTAAACGTCTAAATTCAATTGTAAAATAATTACTATCAGTTAATTAGTTTGTATCGAAGGGATATTGATAGAACTCTAGGTCGTTTCCGTAACTTCTCACAAAAATCACATATATTTTAAGATTCTTCTTGTTTTAAGAGGTGCTTAATTATCCTCTGTGTTTATGATTGGCAGAACATCTATTACTTTCACAATTGCACAACGTACGCTACTTATATACTCTAAACTTTTGTTCTCATAGCAATTCTACATAATATAAAAACGGCCAAGGTCACCGAGCTACTCTGACAAAGTTCACTGTGCAGAGCAGGTTGCAATGAATGGAAAACGCCCCTCTGCTAAAGACGGTGACTGTGAAGGAAGACGACAGTAAACGATGATCTATGGACGAGGAGGAGAGGGTGGTGGAGCAGAAAGAAAGCCGGAGGAGGAGGGAAGGAACGAAGAAGAAGGAAACGGACAGAGAAGGAAGAAGAAGAAGAAGAAGAGGAGGAGGAGGAGGGAGAGATCATAAGAGGAGAAAGGGGAGGTGGAGGGAGTGGCGGAGAAGGTTTAGGAAGGGGGTGGAGGACAAGGAAGGGATGTGGGAGGAAGAAGCGAAGGAAAATGAAGAAGTGGAGGTGGAGTGAGAGTAAAGAGCCTGAAGAGGAAGGATAGTTGGAACAGGAAGAGGAAGGAAGAGAAAGGGGTGGAGGGAGAGGAAGAAGGGGGCTGTGGAGGAAGGATGGTTGGAACAGGAAGAGGGCGGAGGAGGGGGAGAATGGAGGTTACAGAGAACGGAGATGAATGAGGGAATGGCGGAGGAAGGAGCG